>OY282467.1:0-2482000 GCA_958295575.1 Leucania comma
TTTATTTTCTTTTTTCGGCAATACACTTACATCAACTAGGCCTATATTCTGGCGAGCATTTTCGCGAACCTGGATATAGGTTCTCTTTCAAAATTTTCATTTTTCGGCTAAAAAACACGTTTTTCTTTGAAAAACCAAAATTTTCCTTCGGCAAAAAATCTAGTTTCTATATAGTTCGCTAGGGCTCGCCGAGACGCGTCTAACGACACCTCGCACGCGAGTCTATAAAAAATTGCCCGCCCACCCGCCCTTTATACTATAGATTAGGGAACCAAGAATACATTCAACTTATTTGGAAAAATTTTATTGTTTTATTTGCTTGATTTTGTGTCAGACACGATAGTATTCAGTTATTTTAACGTGTCTGGGAGCCTGTTAATTTGTATTTTGACCTTTAACTGTTTCTATTGACTTGACTATAGACATAGTCATTTTATTCACTGATAATTTTAGTTGCCTTTATTGTTTTATTAGCTTGTCCCCCTTTTACAGGGATTTGCTTCATTTTTAGAGTCCTCTGACACTGTCTACTTGTCTTCTCCTGATATGTTTCGTACACCGGCAAAGAAAGATGCGGTCTCCCAGGGTTCCGGGGGCTCGCCGCGTTCCGCGGAGAAGGCTGGAACTTCGCTTTTAAGCGTCAGGAGGAGCATCGGTGAATGGGAGTCTGCCAGAGCGGAGCAAAAGGCCAAATCTCCGACCAACCCAAAAGCTGCTGCTGTAAACCCTACCACGAAAAGGCTTCCTAGCGCTTCGGGAACGCGCCGGGCCTCCGTAGACGCTGCGAGTCCATTAAAATACCCAAACCTCACCGCGGAGGCGAGAGCTTGCCTAAATAAAGCAAAGCTTCATTTGGGCAACTCTCGCAACCTGAAAACGGAAATAAAAACCGAGGTTATGGGAGCCATAAACCGACTGTACGAGATTGTAAAGGAGTCAGAGAGGGGGAAACCTCCAGTCTCATCTGAACCTATATCAAGCACAAATCAGTCGTGCCAAACCACCACTTATGAAGGACAAGGGATTTTGACGAAAGCTAAGGATGTTTCGACGGAGCTTGTGAAGCAGCTTATAGAAAACCTCCAACAGCATAATCAGGCGATGGAGGAATGCAAACAGCACTCACGAGTTCGGTCGGAACAACTCAAGCAGGTTCCTCATTATGTCGCAGGCCGTGGGCCAACGTTCGCTGAAATCGCCGCCGGCTCAAGGCAGCAAATTCAGGAGCCCCTTCACTCGGTGGTTGTATCATCTCTCAATGAGCAGGACACCGGGGAAGGGGTTATTGAAAAGCTCAGAACGGCGGTTGATGCCAGAAACGAAGGTACAAGGGTCGAGCGGCTGCGAAAGGCGAGGGATCAGAAGGTTGTGGTTGGTTTCAAAACCAGGGATGAGATGATTAAAGTGTCGGAACGCATAAGGAAAGCGGGAAATTTGGTGGTAGAAGAAATCAAAAACAAAGACCCTCTAATTATCATCAGAGACGTCCTCTCCTGCCACACGGACGTTGAGATTATCGAGGCTGTTAAACGCCAAAACAAACACCTAATGGAGGACATACCTGCGGGAGACGTAAGAATAACCGCCAAATACCGTCGCAAGACGAGGAACATTCATATGTGCCACGTCGTCCTGCAGGTGTCCCCAGCTCTATGGCAGAGGCTGACGGCGGCGGGTCGAGTGCACATCGACCTGCAGAGGGTGCGTGTACTGGACCAGTCGCCCCTGGTGCAGTGCACTCGCTGTTTACGCTACGGCCACAGTCGAAAATTGTGCACTGAACCTGCCGACCTCTGCATCCACTGTGGTGAACCCCATATGTGCGTGGAGTGCCCTTCGCGGCTCGCGGCAGACACTCCTACGTGCAGGAACTGTGTTTTGGCCAAAATGTCGAGAACCGACCACAACGCCTTTGACAGCGAGTGTCCAATTCGGATGAAATGGGACGTGTTGGCGCGCCTGTCGGTGGCGTATTGCTGAGGGCGTTTCTGCCGCAACTACCGAGTACAAAATGATGCAAGCCAACCTGCAACGAAGTCAGCTGGCCACTAATGAGCTGTTGCTGGAAGCTGACAAACGCCATCTCGCCGTAGCATTGCTCCAGGAGCCCTATGTGGGTAGGGTAAGAAGGATGAAGAACTACCGGGGCGTAAGGGTCTTCCAGAGCTCTGAGGGTGGAGAAGGGACTGTAAAGGCAGCGATAGTCGTCTTTGACAAAGACCTAGACGTACTACAGTACCCGCAACTCACCACAAACAACGTCGTTGTGGTGGGAGTCCGTGCCAGAGCCTGGAAGATCACGCTGGTGTCCTTCTACCTCGAACCCGACAAGCCCATAGAGCCATACCTGGAGCATCTCAGACGAATAGAGCGAGAGCTGGGCTCTTGCAGGTTGGTTATTGGTGGAGATGCGAACGCAAAGAGTCCTTGGTGGGGCGGCGGCAGCGAAGACCTCAGAGGGGAGCAGATGAGTGGGGCTTTGAGTGAAATGAGCCTTCAGATCCTAAATACCGGTTGTATCCCAACTTTTGATACCGTGAGAGGAGGTAAAAGGTACAGTAGCCATGTGGATGTGACGGCCTGTTCGGTGGACATGCTGGGCTTGGTGGACGGCTGGCGAGTCTTGGAGGGCCTCACGAGTTCTGACCATAACGGCATCACTTTTAGCATTAATCTAAATAAATCTAAAGGTATTAATATTGAGCGCACAACAAGAAAATACAACACAAAAAAGGCAAATTGGAGACAGTTTCATGAGAAACTGTCTCAAATTATGTTCGATAAAAATCTAACAATTACAGGACTTGAAAACATAAACAACATACAGCAAATAGAATACACAATTAACACTTACACTCAAGCTATAACCGATACATGTACACACACAATTCCAACTAAAAAAGTAAAAGAAACACTTACCATGCCGTGGTGGTCCGAAGAACTCGCGAGGCTGAAGAAGCTGGTCGCCACCAAGAGGCGCAGGGTCAGGAACGCAGCGCCGGTCCGGAGAGAGATGGTGGTCAGACTGTACCTGCAAGAAAAAGAAAAATATGAGTCAGCTGTAAAAGAGGCCATGGAAGAGAGCTGGAAAAAATTCCGCACAAAACAAGACAAAGAAGGGGTCTGGCAAGGAATCTACAGAGTCATGGGGAGGGTCTCGAAAAGGGAGGAGGATCTGCCACTACAGAAGGGAGGAGAAATACTGGACGCAAAAAATTCGGTGAGGCTGCTGGCCGAGACATTTTACCCCGAGGACCGTGAGGAGGACGACAACATGGACCACCGCCAAACCCGACAACTGGCAGAAATGGTAAACGAGTGGAGTCATGATGAACGGCATGACCCACCGTTTACCCAAAGCGAACTCGACAGGTCCATGGGGTCGTTCAACCCAAAAAAGGCCCCGGGAGCGGACGGCCTTACTGCCGACATCTGTTCTCAGGCTGTCCGATGTGACCCTAAATTCTTCCTGGCACTGTTAAACAAATGCCTGGCATACCACCACTTCCCGAAGGCCTGGAAAGAAGCTACGGTGGTTGTGCTGAGAAAGCCAGGCAAAGACTCGTACACCGTACCAAAGTCGTACAGGCCGATTGGGCTTTTGCCTGTCCTGGGGAAAGTGTACGAGAAAATGCTGGTCGCTCGTCTCAAATTCTACTTGCTCCCCAGGATAAGTACTCGCCAATACGGCTTTATGCCCCAAAAAAGCACCGAGGACTCCCTCTATACACTAGTGCAGCTCATCCGTGCAAAGCTGGCGCAGAAAAAGATCGTCACGCTGGTGTCACTTGATATAGAGGGAGCCTTCGACAGTGCATGGTGGCCCGCCATTAAAGTACGGTTGGCTGAGGAAAATTGTCCTGTAAATTTGAGACGAGTGGTCAGCAGCTATCTCAGTGACAGGAGGGTCAACGTAAGATATGCCGGGGAAGAGAGCAGTAGGTCGACTAACAAGGGCTGCGTCCAAGGTTCCATTGGAGGTCCTATTTTTTGGAACCTAGTGCTGGACCCACTCCTGAAGCAGCTAGAGAGTAGAGGCTGGTACTGCCAAGCTTTCGCCGATGACGTAATACTGGTATTCGAAGGCGAAACGGCAGGAGAAATCGAAGGACAGGCCAATGCCGCCCTTGAACATGTTCGAGCGTGGGGTGTTAAAAGTAAGCTCAAATTCGCGCCCCACAAAACGTGTGCGATGGTGTTGACGCGAAAGCTGAAATACGACACGCCGCGCTTGAGCATGGGCGGGGTCGACATTGGGATGTCCCAAGATGTGAAAATTCTGGGCCTCACTATCGACTCACAGCTCACCTTCAATAAACACATAGCTATCGCCTGCAAAAAGGCGATAGCTATATACAAACAATTGGCGAGAGCGGCTCGAGTCAACTGGGGTCTAAGTCCGGAAGTAATCCGCATTATATATAACGCAGCGGTTGAGCCGACGCTCCTGTACGCCGCAAGCGCATGGGCACCAGCCGCTAAAAAGCTAGGGGTCATAAAGCAACTGAACGTGGTCCAGAGGGGTTTCGCTCAAAAGCTGTGTAAAGCTTACCGCACGGTCTCCTTAAACTCGGCTCTGTTACTGGCTGGGATACTCCCACTTGATCTCCGCATCCGTGAGGCGGCTGCGTTGTACGAGGCCAAGAAGGGGGTGCCCCAGACCGTCCTAGGGGATAGGGAGATCGAGCGGATGGCTCCAGCGATTGAGGCCCCACACCCTGCAGAGCAGGCTAATCTGGACTTCGGCAGCCTGATAGACGAGGAACAATATAGTAACCACAGTAATTTCGATGTGCGTATTTTCACAGACGGCAGCAAGATTGAGGGCAAGGTCGGAGCGGCGCTATCTTTATGGAATAGCGCTACCGAAATAAAGGCCCTCAAGCTTGCGTTGCCGTCTTACTGCACCGTCTATCAGGCTGAGCTACTGGCCCTTCAAAGGGCGGCTGGTGAAGCGCTCAAAAACAAGGGAAGCACGTTCGGCATCTTCAGCGACTCTATGGCGGCTCTCCAGTCGGTGGTTAATGTAAGCTCCCCCCATCCCCTGGCAGTGGAAACCAGAGACACCCTACGCCGCTGTGAGCTTCAGAACAAGAGGGTGTCCCTATTCTGGATAAAGGCCCATGCAGGATTGGGGGGAAACGAGCGAGCCGACCAACTCGCCAAGGAGGCCGCCCTGGGGTCCAAGAAGAGGCCGGACTACGATCTGTGCCCCGTTTCATTCGTCAAGCGATATATTCGTATGAGGTCGCTTGACGAATGGAACGGAAGATATAAATCCGGGGAAACAGCCTCCGGCACAAAACTGTTCTTCCCTGATGCGGTTGCGGCGTACAGGGTCGTGCGGAAAATGGGGCACACTGGTATATTAACACAAATTCTCACGGGGCACGGTGGGTTCTCCGCATATCTGAAACGCTTCAGGTGTAGGGAGAATGCATCGTGCGCCTGTGAGCCTGGAGTAGACGAAACGGTCTTGCACGTCTTGTTAGAGTGCCCCATTACCGCTAGAATGCGGTACGAAGCGGAACAGGACCTCGAGGAAAAACTGGTGGCCGAAAATTTACCTAACTTAATGAATAGTAAAAGATTCATAGAGTATTGTAGTAAAATAGGTTCAATAGTATTAAATAGGAATAAGTTAGCATAAGAAAAGGTAGGATACTTAAATATATATTAAGTATATAAATTAAGTATCTCAATAAAATAAGAGAAAAAAAAAAAAAAAAAAAAAAAGGTTGTAGCAAATTTATAAATAGCATTGGCGGCTGTACCTAGGTTATATTAAGTTTTAATTCGTTATGTGTGCCGAAACCCAAAATCTGTTCCCTCCATTTTTGTTAACACTCAGACGGAAAGCTCATATTTAAGTAAATTAAGTGTTATGTATTTATGTCTCTGACAAATGAAAACAAAAAAATAAATTGGAAAGAAAAACTTCATAAAAATCGCTAAAAAAGGACTTTGACACTGTCAGAGGACCAAAGGCGTGGCAGGAGTGTGGTTTTAGCCGGTAGGAGTCCGGCACTACCCAGACTGCACTACTCGTAGCGCGGACTGGGTGTCCATGAGGATTTCCCACTCCTGCCAAAATTTAAAAAAAAAAAAAAAAAAAACCTAACCTAACCTAACCTACGGATTCATACCCCAGAAGAGCACCGAGGACTCCCTCTATGATCTGATAAAGCACATCAAGGGCAAACTGGACCTTAAAAAGATAGTCGTGGTAATATTATTAGACATAGAGGGAGCTTTCGATGCTGCATGGTGGCCAGCAATAAGAGTCCGGCTGGCTGAGGAAAAGTGTCCGCTCAACTTGAGGAGGGTAATCGACAGCTACCTGACGGACAGAAGGGTCAGGGTTAGGTATGCGGGCGAAGAATTCCTCAAAGGCACGAACAAAGGCTGTGTACAAGGTTCCATCGGAGGCCCGAACTTTTGGAACCTTCTGTTGGATCCCCTCCTCAAAAGCCTGACCAAAAAAGAGGTCCACGTGCAAGCATTCGCGGACGACGTGGTCCTTGTCTTTGACGGTGACACAGCATTGGAATTAGAAAGCAAGGTGAACCTCGCCCTCGAACATGTTCGGACGTGGGGTGTAGATAATAAATTAAAATTTGCACCGCAAAAAACGAACGCGATGACTATCACGCGGAAACTAAAATATGACACCCCGCGACTGAGCATGGGTGGAGTCGAGGTACCAATGGTCAAGGAGATTAAGATCCTGGGTGTCACCGTCGACGACAAGTTGACGTTCAACACGCACGTCAGGAATGTCTGCCAAAAGGCGATCGGGGTATATAAACAGTTGTGCAGGGCAGCGAAAATTAGCTGGGGACTAAACCCCGACATCATAAAAACTATTTACGTAGCCACAATTGAGCCGATTATCCTGTACGCCGCCAGCGTATGGGCTCCAGCGGCAGGCAAACTGGGAATCCAAAAGCAGCTGGGCGCCGTGCAGCGCGGGATAGCACAAAAAATGTGCAAGGCCTACCGTACCGTCTCCCTCAATTCAGTGCTTCTGTTGGCAGGGATACTTCCCTTGGATCTCCGAGCTCGAGAGATGGCCTCACTTTATGAGGCCAAGAGGGGAGTTTCACTGTCAATATTGGGAGACAGGGAGATGGAGCGGCCAGAGCCCGCGCTGAAGTCCCCGCACCCCGCCAAGCGTATCGACCTGGAGTTCAAAAGCCTGGTGGACCAGGAGCAAGTTGACGCCAGCGCCAAGCCGGAGGTGAGGATCTTCACCGACGGTAGCAAAATTGGGGGGCGTGTCGGCGCTGCGTTGTCCTTGTGGAACAACGAGGCCGAAACACGTGCCCTCAAGCTGGCGTTACCGAACTACTGCACCGTCTACCAGGCGGAGCTCTTGGCGATATGCAAGGCAACTGGGGAAATCCGGAGGAGTACGGCGTCCAGCTTTGGCATCTATAGCGACTCAATTGCAGCCCTCATGTCAGTGAAAAACCACAGTTGCCTTCATCCCCTGGCAGTGGAAGCGAGAGAGAATTTAACAGCTATTTCTCTCCAGAACAAGGTAGTTGACTTGTTCTGGATCAAGGCTCACGCAGGGATTGAGGGTAACGAAAGGGTGGATCAGCTGGCAAAGGAGGCTGCCATTTCGAGCAAAAGGAAGCCGGAGTACGATCTCTGCCCTGTTTCATTCGTCAAGCGGAGCATTCGTTCGGCATCGCTCGACGAGTGGAACAACAGATACAGGGTCGGTACAACGGCTTCTGTTACAAAGATGTTTTTCCCAGATGCGGTGGCGGCGTACAGGATTGTCAGGAAGCTACGGATGAATGGGATCCTGACTCAGGTCATGACGGGGCACGGTGGATTCTCCGAATACTTGCATCGGTTCAAGTGTAAGGAGAGTCCATCGTGCATCTGCGACCCAGACACCGCGGAGTCGGTGCCGCATCTATTGGTTCGCTGTCCTGCATACGCCTACGAAAGGAGCGCACTTGAACAGGAACTAGAAATAGAAATAAATGAAGATAGCATAGGGGTCATAACGTCTGGAAAAAACCGGGATAAACTGTTAAATTACTGTATAAGAATTGCAAAAAGTGTAATTAAGAGAAATAAAAGTGATCGGTAGTGTATGCAACCACTATATAATAAGTATATTAGTTATGCATATAAAAATAGTAGAAAATAACTTAGTAAATATTGTAAACAGTAAGAAATAATTAAGAATTAAAAACAAGAAGAAAGTAGAATTAAGTAATATAAGCCGCATAAATTAACCCTAGAATGTAAGAAAATATAGAAATTAAGATTGTTATTTACCCTTGAGGAAGCAATGTACAAAGTAGAAATAAGTAATTAATAAAATTGTTAGTAAAAGCATTATGTAAAATAGAAACGTAAGAAAACAAATGTACTTTAGCCTATAAGATCATGTAATGGTAAAAATAAAAATCAAGTATCGTTCTTTTTATAAACCCCCGAATAAAATAAAGAAAGAGAACTGTTGGGCATAGAAATAGTAGAGAAAAGAATAGATAGGAAAATGGGAGTCCCACCCATTAACAGTGTAATAGAGGAAGGATGACAGAAAGAACCAGTATGCGGAATAAAAGTGCGAGAGGAATAAACGCGAGAATTAGTATGAAAGAGAAAAAGTAAAAATAGATCCTGATTATGTCAGGGGTAGAGAAAGCAAAAAAGAAAAAAAGAAAAAAAAAAAAAAAAAAAAAAAACCTAACCTAACCTAACCTAACCTAACCTAACCTAACCCTTCAATAACAATACCGCGAACCCGAATTTAGGTTCTCTTTCAAAATTTTCATTTTTCGACCAAAAAACAGGTTTTTCTTCGAAAACCCAAAATTTTTCTTCGGCTAAAAATCTAGTTTCTGCATAGTTCGCTAGGGCTCGCCGAGACGCGTCTAACGACACCTCGCAGGCGAGTCTAGCTCACACAGAAAATTGTAAGATTGACAGGGAACGATTTTCAATACAAACTGATTTGCTTAGAAAATCTACCTTAGCGCGAGTGCACCGCACGAACATTTCAATAACTTTGTCTCCTGGAGACCGATTTTGACACGGTTTTCGGCGTAATTGACGTTAAATAGGCTAGTACCTATTATCCGTACGGTGAAAATTCATTTTTCGCGACATTGATTTTCTTCCCTGGAACTTGTGAAATTTTCATCAAAATTCGAAATTTAAATATTTTTATCTCAAAATCTATTCATTATTTGGACTTCATTTTTCGGCAACATATTTATATCATCTGAACCTTTATTCTGGCGAGCGTTTTCGCGAACCCGAATTTAGGTTCTCGTTCAAAATTTTCATTTTTCGACCAAAAAACAGGTTTTTCTTCGAAAACCCAAAATTAATAATTATTTTATTACTGGCCCCCCTTTACAGGGACCAGACCTTAGATTTTATATATTTTTAGTTATTATCGCAATTTTAAAATATTTAAAATATTTCTAATTATATTCCTTTTATATCCCCCGTATTATGTTCCTCTCCAGAACCCCCGCTAAAAAAGGCTCCATGGGTCCTCGTGTCTCTCCATCGAATGCGGCACTCTCCATCACCTTCGAGGGGGAGACCTCCCCTCCCAGTGCTTCAACTCAAGCCTCTAGTGTGAGGCGAAGCATTGGAGAGTGGGAGAATGGCAAAATGCTGGAGTCTCAGCCTCTTCCGTCAGCCGCCTTGCACTCACCCAAGAAGGCAGCCCCAATCGTGACAGCTTCCCAGAAGTCCACACGGCGCGCTGCTCCTCAGCCGAACAGTAAGGCAGCAGTGCGCCGCACTTCTACTGAGACCCTGGGAGCGTCACCTGGGACGAGCCAGCTGCTGCAGAACAAACCCACCGATCGGGTGACCGAGGCTCGCAACTGCCTTCTGCGCGCGAAATCACACTTAGGTGATTCGCGCAATTTGAGGGCAGACCTGAAAGCCGGGATCACCCAATCGGTGGAACGGCTTTACCAGCTGGTTAAGGAGGAGGCGGCGGCTGCTGAACAAGCAAAAGGGGCTGGGCTGGCGGGGGACGAAGCCATTAAGGCAACACCTCCTCCGCCAGAAGCACCCAAGAGCCTTCCGGAGGTTGACTCGTTGCTCGCTTCGCTAGCGGAGCATAGCGCGTTGGTGAAGGAGAGCAGCGAGAAGATGGACAAGCTGAAACAGGCGATGGAGAGACAGGGGGAACTGTTGGAGAAAACGGCCACCTATGCGAGTGTAGCAGCGGGTCCACCGAAAAGGCAGACCCCAGGAAGGACCGCGCTGCACTCGATAGTTGTCACGTCCAAGGATGAAGGGGATTCAGGAGAGGAAATAATAAATAAGATTAGAGAGGCAGTTAAAGCTAAGGAAGGGGGAATCGAAATAGAACGAGTGCGAAAGGCAAGGGACAGGAAGATTGTTATGGGTTGTAGGTCGGAAGAAGACAGGAAAAGAGTAAGAGACAGGATAGAGAAGTCAGGAGACCACCTCGTTGTCGAGGACGTAAAGAACAAGGACCCACTGCTTGTGTTCCGTGGCGTCCTCCGCATACACTCCGATGAGGAACTGCTGGAGGCGCTGCGGAACCAAAACCGGGATGTCTTCCGCGGCCTCGACAACGGGGAGGATCGAATGGCAGTCAAGTACAAAAAGAACTCGCGGAACCCCCAAACACAAAATGTGGTCGTCAGCACGTCACCTACTGTCTGGAACAGGATGCTCGAAAAGGGAAAAGCGCGAATTGATCTCCAGACCGTCTTCGTCGATGACCAGTCGCCACTGGTCCAGTGCACGAGGTTACGGGCATAGTCGGCGGCTCTGTAAAGAACCTGCCGACTTATGCAGCCACTGCGGGGGCACACACCTCAAAGCAGAATGCGACCGGTGGCTGAAGGCGGAAATACCTCAGTGCCCGAACTGTGTCAAGGCGAAGATGGGGAAGACCGACCACAACGCGTTTGACCCTGAGTGTCCTGTTCGAGTCAGGTGGGACAGGCTGGCGCGTGCGTCCGTCGCCTACTGCTAAGGTGGTCCCAGTGAACACACTGCCGCACAAGATACTCCAGGTAAACCTTCAAAGAAAAAAGTTGGCAACCCACGAGCTTATGATTGAGGCCGAGCAGCGCAAAGCCACAGTAGCGCTGATCCAGGAGCCCTACGTGGGCAGCGCGAAAAGGATGAGCGGGACCAGAGGTGTCAGAATCTTTCAGTGCACCGGGAATGGAGATGGGACTGTCAAAGCGGCAATAGCCGTTTTTGACCCACGCATTGCCGTCAGACAGTACCCGGAACTCACCACGAACAATATCGTCGTGGTGGGAATCCAAACCGGTGCATGGAGACTGACTCTGGTGTCGTTCTACTTTGAGCCAGACCAGCCCTTAGGGCCATACCTGGACAGCCTCAGGAAGGTGGAAAGCGAGACCGGCCCGCATAAGCTCATTATGGGAGGGGATGCCAATGCTTGGAGTGTCTGGTGGGGCAGCAGTGAGACAAACAGCAGAGGCGACGAGATGCTAGGAGCTCTCGATCAGCTTGGACTGCAGGTACTAAACAGAGGGGAAACTCCAACCTTCGACGTAGTTCGTGGTAACAGGCGTTACACGAGCTGCGTCGACGTCACAGCCTGCACGGCGGATATGCTGACGGTGACCGACGGCTGGCGAGTCGTTGATGACTTGACGGGGTCGGACCACAACGGCATAGAGTTCAACGTCTGTGAGGAAAAACTGTACCTAAATCTACAGTTATAACTGTAGGGTTGGCTTCACTGCTCCCTGGTTCCATCCGAAGCCCTGTGCGGACCCTGGCTGGTCATCAGCCATGTACGATAGTAAGACGAAACAAGAAACTTTCGATATAAATGTTTGTTGAGGTTACCTTTTCACACTAGAACACTTAAAAGAAAATAAAACATCACGCTTGTTTAGTTAGTCTTTATTGGTCGTGTCAAATTTTACACAACGATTCAATAATTTATTTTTTATTTTATAAATCTTTCTTTATAAAAAAAAGATACGGATAAGCCAGCGCTGAGCAGCCGCGCGTCTGCTCGCATGACGTCACAGCACGCGTCGGCTCCCGTGACGTCACAGCGCGCGTCGGCTCGCGTGACGTCACAGCGCGCCTGGCTCGCGTGACGTCACACGCGCGGGCGCGCGGCCCTCGGCTAGCACGCGGCGCCGCTTCAGACAGCAGTTTGTCCGCAATTATAGTGTACATATAAAAATAGATCCCTTATTTTACACTAATCTAGGAGGAGAACGCATCGCCTACTCGACGTTTAAATGCACAGTTTTATAGTATGATATGAAACTACAATTGGAGCACCATTTCATTAATATACCCCGCGCGGGCTCGTGGCCTCTCGCTCGCACAGTCTTACCGCTCGCACACCCCTCGTACTTGCGATTCCCAATAGTATCCCTATCTAACGTCATACGAATTACAAACAATTAGGATTTAAGTCTCTTGATACAATTATATTGTGGTTTTTTGTTATCATAACAGAGGGTTAAATAAACGACAGGTAGCTACACGCTCAGTTCGTGCGGCGCGTGTGGCTCTGCACCGCGGAGTGCCGCGCGAGGCGGTACGTCTCACGAGAACAGTGCGCGCACAGAAATCTTAATAAGAAGGCAATAGAAATCGCAAAGACGCGTGACCTTGTCGCCGCGCATGTGTGTCGTAGAACACAAGTCCGCGTGGAGCCTTGGTTGCGGGTACTTGTGTTGTTTGAGACGCGGAGAGGTAAACATGATCTTTTCCAGCATATCCAACTACGTAAAGTCTTCCAAAATTTGTAACTTTACAAATAAATCAAATATGTTCACCATCTCTACTACGATTTTCACAGAAAAGGTTTTTTTTTGTCAAATTAATAATCATTAATACTTAAGCTTGTTCATGTCTACTATTACAACTGCTAAAAGCAGCAATGCGATACGATTGTGTGAGGTACGAATAAATGTTTTTCTTTCTTTCTTTTCTTTCAATTAAATTATAGTCATGCGCAGTAAACAAAATCTCCGTTTATGTAAATTCTTGGTTCAAGCCGCATGAGTTGGCCGAGAATTAGTGACGTGCCACTATTTTGTATCTATAATTTATTAAGTGTAGCTTAATACCTAGTTTTACCGAAATTGGAATGTATTGATTTTTTGTTAAATATTTAAAAATGAGATGTATTTTTGTTTTCTTCCTATCTGAATAGTTTATAAAGCGGTTTTTTAACGATTACCTATTAAATAATAAAATAAAATTAATAGGAGGTAGGCTTATTTATTGTTATGTAGGTGACCAAGTTAAAAATTAACGGTAAATAATTATTTTCGATAATTATCGATATTAGCTTGAAATACTTTGCACTGCACCTTCCTATCCTATTTGAGAGTGAGCGTGCGATATCATTTTCTGCTTCTCTCTCGCGTTTATTATCGGTTGCTGGAGCCGCGCGCCCTGAGATTACACGTTTTTAGAAAATATTGCGTAATGTCATCGCAAATAGTTTTATTTTGTTGCAGGAATGCAAAATGCATGTGTAGGTAGCTGGTACCCGGCGACACGCGTCCCAGTATAAAAGATAGTAGATAGCATTTCTATTGCCTTATTATTAAGATTTCTGTGAGTGCGCGCCTTGTTTCATAAAGAATGTGACCCGACGCACATCAGAATTTAATCGTGGAAGAGAAAAGTTACACAAATCAATGTTTATCACTTTCTTACAGATATTTACAAAATGATCTATCTAATTCGTAATTATAATACTTTTTATGTACAAATCTTATACACCCAATGTCCTCTGCACATAGCGCTGAAGAACAAGGAACACGCGCGTCACTGTTACTTATATTTATACAAATTATATTCACGTGCATAATACATTATCGTTTTGATTAATCTGTTTTGTCAATCGCTATATATTATAGGTACTTTGTGAACCAACTATCGAATTTACGCACAATTTAAACTGTCTTTTAATTTTTGATGGCTCTAAAAGCAACTTTAGTAATTGCTGGCACCCACCGGGGCTAGTCATTTGTATATAGCTTGGTCCATAATAGTTCTGTATTAAAAGTCCCGAAATCACAACCAACTTATAACTATCGGGCAACATTTGCAATTTGCGTTAACATTTAATATTTTAGTAAAAATCTCACCAAAACAGTCTCAGTAAAAGTTCCAACGATACGTCATACAATCCTTATTTCTAGCATAGTATCATGTAATATGTAATAAGTCAGCCTTATGCACAGTGCAGCGAAGGAGTGATGCCGCACGGTCGGGATGCGTGCACGCGCTGACGGCCTCACGCTGCGGCCTCACGCTGCGGCCGCATCCGTGGCGCGCACGCTAGCGGCCGGGCGCGCGGGCGGGCGGCTCGGCGGCCGCGCGCCGCCGTCACACGTCCGTGTGGCGCGCGCCCGTCGGCGCCGCGTCCGCCTCCGCGTCCGACTCCTCGATCTCGCACAGGTGTGCCGACAGCTCGCTGCCGGAGCCGTCGTCGTCTCCACCCAGCAGCGAGTTGCGTTCCTCTGCGGACACAACAGAAATGGTCATTGGGTTCCTTCAGGCCGGCGGGGTCGCCAGCGGCGCTCTCGCTCACCTAGCATCGTGATGAGGCTGGCGGCGTCGGGCTCGCGCAGCGTGCGCGCGCGCAGCGGCTCCTCGTCGCTGGCGCCGCGCAGGTAGTCGTCGGCCTGCAGCAGGCAGTCGGAGGCGTCGGTGAGGCGCGGCGCGGCGTCGGGCGACGCGTCGGGGCGCAGGCGCGCGCGGGCGCGGCGGCGCGGCGCGGGGCTGGCGGCGGGCGAGGCGGGCGAGGCGGGCGAGGTGGGCGACGACGAGTCGGGGCGCTCGGAGCCCGCCACCTCGCTGATGCCGGGCAGCGCGCCGGCGCCGCCGCACCAGTCGGAGCAGTCCCAGTGGTAGCCGCCCAGCAGGTGCGGCTCGGGCAGGCCGGCCGCGCCGCCGCCCGCCACCACTGCGCGCCGCACCATGCCCGGTGACCGCGTTCGGATTCGGCTCTTACATCCTTTTAGATCTAAAACACAAACTTCATTTTAATTTTGTAAAGGCTTTTCGTTGTCTTTATTGTTTCCGGTATATACTTATGTCAACGAAAAGACTACCATTTTACCCACAAATGTTAATGTTTTAGATGGACATGTTCGTCTGTTCGTGTAAATTTTAGATGGATGTGGTTGGCATGGACTTGCACGGCTTTGCCCGATCGGTTCGAAACGAGAGCAAGCAGTATTCTGGTTACCGTTGTATATCTTGTTGTCGACGAAGGTGTGGAGATGCATCTGCTCGGACCAGGGCTTGCGGTCGGCGACGTCGATGTTGAGGTTGCGGCGGTAGTCGGGCGGGATGCCCTCCAGCTCGTCGCCGGCCGAGCCGTAGGAGCGCAGCGTGTCCACGTTGTTGAGCGGCGGCGGGTCGGCGCACGAGGCGGGCCGCTCGCGGCGCACGGCCTCCAGGTTGGACAGCTTGGAGCGCGGCGCCAGCTTGTCGAGCGCGCAGTTGAGCGCGTCGGCGGGCGGCTTGCGGCGCGCGCGGCGCCTGCGCAGCGCCAGCGGCAGCGCGGCCGCCAGCAGCAGCAGCGCCAGCGCGGCGCCCGCGGCCGGCAGCGGCCAGCGCGCCGCCAGCGCCCAGCGCCACGCCGACTGCAGCGCGCGCGCCGGGCCCGACGCCGCGCCGCCCGCCACCACGGCGTCCGAGTACAGCGGGTTGCCGCAGTTCATACCTACGCAGCGACACGGTCAACAACCACTACTCTATGGATTGCGCATAGCTATGGCATGGAAGAGATATTGTAGCTTTAAAGAAATAATGTAAAATAAAGAAATAAAACTATAAATAAAAAGAAAACTCTACGAAGTAACAATACTCCCATGCTTAACATACGGTTCCCAGACCTGGGCTTTAAAAAAAGGATGAAAATAAAATAGGCATATGCCAAAGAAAAATGGAACGAAGTATGTTAGGTATAAAACAGAGTGAAAAACTGAACAACAAAATTCTAAGAGGCAAAACAAGAATAGTAGACGTGACCAAAAGAATTAGGTTACTTAAGTGGAACTGGGTTGGCCATATCTGCAGATTGGAGAATGACCGGTAGACCAAAAAAGTAACGGAGTGGATACCCAGAAAAGAAAGCAGAAGTAGGGGCTGACCAAGGAAAAGGTGGAAAGACATTTTTCTGGAGAAAGTTGGACCAGATAGGATGACTGTGGCTAAAGACAGGAACCATTGGAAAGTAATAGGGGAGGCCTACGCCGAAGAGGCGACCACTACTTAGAGGCAAAAATATTATATTATTATAAAATAAGTAACTAAGTGTAAAGTGTAGAATTAAATAACTCAATTAATGTAAGTAGTAGAATAAAGGCTTTTTTATTTATTTTTATTATATTTTTACTCTAAGGTTAAAAAATAATTAGATGACTGGGCTTACCTGTCTTGTCCGGTGGACATAGGCAGCGAAAGGAGCCAGGCTCGTTGACGCAGGTGGCGCCGTTAAGGCACGGCTCGCCGGCGCACTCGTCGACGTCGTACTGGCAACGCGGCCCGTAGTAGCCGCGGCAGCGGCACGACGGGCCCCACTCGCCCTCCTCGCACGCGCCGCCGTGCGCGCACACGCCGGCCGCGCACCAGCGCCCGCGCTCGCAGCGCTCGCCCGCCAGCCCGGCCGCGCACGAGCAGCGGTAGCCGCCCGCCGGCGCCGCCGCGCACGAGCCGCCGTGCAGGCACGGCGCCGACGCGCACGGGTCGGCGTCCAGCTCGCAGCGCGGCCCCGAGAAGCGCAAGTGGCACGTGCAGGCGTAGCCCTCCGACGCGCCGCCCTCCAGCAGGTCGGCCACGTCGCGGCACGAGCCGCCGTTGAGGCACGGGTACGACGCGCACGGCGTGGGCGGCGGCAGCGCCGGGCACGTGCTGCCCACGCGCACGCGCACTCGCCGCACGAGCTGTGCGCGACCGTCGCTCGACGTTCCGCCTTCTTCTAGCGGTAGGCTCGCACCCCCGAGTTTTACGTCGGATATGCAGCCATGAAAGCCATATGTAACCTGTAAAAAAGGAAGCAATGGTGTCGTATCGCTGTTTGAATTTGGATTCAGGGTAAGTCGGTTAGAGTGTCGAAGTACCTGTTCAGCGGCGAAGGCGTGCGCGTGCCGCATGAGCGCGGCGCCGAGCAGCAGGCGGTCGGCGCGCACGTCCAGCACGGCGGCGGGCGGCGGCGTCTGCGCCAGCGCACTGCGGCGGTCCACCGTGAGGCGCATGGAGGCGCCGCGCCGCTCCAGGCGCGCCTCGTGCCACAGCCCGTCCGCCACCGGCACGGCCGCGCGCACCTGCGCCGGGCCCGCGCCCAGCTCCATGCGGAACTGCAGGTAGCCCTCCGCCACCTCCAGCGTGGCGTAGTCCACGCGGCCCGCCGCCGCCAGCAGCGTGCCGCGCTCGCGCCGCGTGCGGAAGCGCAGCGACAGCGCCAGCTCGTCGTCCAGCAGGCGCGCGCCCTCCACGACGCCGCGCTCCAGTCGGTACAGCAGGTAGCCGTCGCCGCCCAGCTGCGCCACGGGCGGCGCGCGGCAGTCGGCGCAGTCGGGCGGCGCGCGGTCGCAGCGCTCGCCGCCGTAGCCGGGCGCGCAGGCGCAGTGGGCGCGCAGGCGGTGCGGCGGCGCCACGAGCGCGAACACCTCGCAGGCCACGGCGCGCGCGGCCGCGGCCCGCAGCGCCACGCGCTCGGCGCACGCGCCGTGCACGCAGCCGCCGCACGCGGCGCGCAGCAGCTCCTCCACCACGAGGCGCGTGCGCTCCTCCAGGCGCTCCAGGTGCGCGTGCAGGCGGCGCCGCAGCGCGTCGGCGGGCAGGAAGCCGGCGGCGGCGCGCACGGCGAAGGCCACGTCCAGGTCCTGCGCCACCTGGCGCCGCACGCGGTCGGCGTCGTCGTCGGCCTCTCCGGACGGCTGCACGCTTACTATGATGACGTCGCTGGGTTCGCAGTCGGTCGCCTCGCCGATAGCTCGAACGAAGCCTTTGCGGTGGCTGAGTATAAAGTCGCGATCCGTCACTTCTCGGAAACGTACGACTATCGCTTGCGCGAGCATCTCATCTGATATGAGAGTAACGGCCACCTTGACGATGGCAAATCCGAGGAATTTCCCGTCGCCGACAGTCACGTTGAGTCGGTAATCTCCAACATCCAGGCGAGGTGCAGCTTTTAATGTTCCATCGGCCACATCGATCTCAAACAAGTCTGTCGGGGGATAAGGTGCGCCATCGATTGGAGCGATTGCGTATGCAAGAGTGTCGTAAGCGTCGCGATCGGAAGCGAACACTCGTCCGATGATGCCACCCGGGAATTCGTCCAAATAAGAGTTGATGATCACTTCTAATGGCGTCACTACCGGTGGATATTGAGATTCTTCTATCACTCTTATGTACACCCACGCGTCTGAGAACAGCGGAGGCGTACCGTTGTCGAAGACGCGAACTTGCAGAACGTATCGGTCTTTGATGCGATGATTGAAGCGGGTTGCCGAGCGCAAGTAGCCATCTTGTTCCAAGCGAAAAGCACCCATTTCATTACCAGACTGAAAATCGAATGTGTAAGGTGCTGCATTTGGTGGAGCGTCAGCGTCTTCAACGACGAATTTTAGGATAGTATGGCCAAGTGGACGGTCTTCTTGAACGACTGCGCTGTAGTTAGATTGTGCGAACAGCGGCGGGTTATCATTCGCGTCCACCACCTCGATGTTGACTAGCGCTGAAGCCTCGAGGGCGGGCAGCCCGTGGTCGCGCGCGCGCACCTCCAGCACGTAGGCGGGCGCCGTCTCGCGGTCCAGCGGCGCCGCCACGCTCAGGTAGCCCGTGTCGGCGTCCACGGCGAAGCGCTGCTCGCGGTCGCCGCGCACGATGCTGTAGGCCACGCGGCCGTTGGCGCCCGAGTCGGCGTCGTCGGCCAGTAGCTGCAGCACGGCCGCGCCCGGCGCCGCGTCCTCGCGCACGCGCGCGCCGTACGACGCCTGCGAGAACTGCGGCGCGTTGTCGTTGCCGTCCGACACGCTGATGTTGAGCGTGGCCAGGTCACTGAGCGGCGGCGTGCCACCGTCCACGGCCTGCACCGTGAGCAGGTACTCTTTGCGGCGCTCGTAGTCCAGCGGCCGCGCCACGGTGAGCACGCCGGACGCGCGGTCCACGGCGAAGTCGTCGCGGTCGTCGCCGCCCACGAGCGAGTAGTACACGTCGGCGTTGACGCCGGCGTCGCGCGACGTGGCGCGCACGCGCAGCACCTCGGTGCCGGGCGCGTCTAGCTCGGGCACGGTGGCGCGGTACTGGTGGAACTCGAACTCGGGCGGGTTGTCGTTGACGTCGGCCACGGTGAGGCGCAGCGTGGCCGTGGCGGAGCGCGGCGGGCTGCCGGCGTCGGTGGCGCGCAGCTGCAGGCGATGCTCGGCCTGCGTCTCGCGGTCGAGCGGCGCGCGCAGCGTGATGATGCCGCTGTCGGCCGCCAGCTCGAAGGCGCCGCTTGGCTCCTCTACGAACGAGTAGCGCACCAGGCGATTCTCTCCGAGATCTGCGTCCGTCGCATGGACCTAAGAGTAAAATCACGATTATAAACGTTAGATAAGTTTGTTTTATTAGAAAACTTAAATCTTTATTGTTTTCTATAATAAGCAAAATTTATTATCATTAAAATGGTAGGAGAGACGAGGATGTGTAGCAGTATCTGTATGCGCTGTTGAATGGGTCGCACACACCTTGGATGTTACTTTGAAATGATACGAGTACCTAGTCACTGCGTAACTTACAGTACTGCCGACGGATCTTGGCGAGCCCGAACTTAGCGCAGAAGGGTGCGCAACATCGTTTTTTAGAAACAAAATGGTGGCATGAGGCGACGCGACGTGCGCGGGGCGGAGATGTTGGCTAGAGATTAACATTATGAAAACACAATCGACCGTTTATCGAATAAAATATCGTATTCGATTTTATCGGTTTGGAATTTATTGATTTATGTTTTTAGGCGATATTGAACGAAATAGATATAAAAACATAATGAAATCTGTCGTTAGTAAAAGAAATTGTAAATTTAGTAATAAAAAAAAACTAATAAAATTTTAATTTCCTTGATAAAATGCATGACTTAGTAAATCAGTTACATATAGGCAACTACTAGAATAACGATTGTTTGGGAATATTTTAAATCTCTTTATAATATTGAATATAAATTTATTTTTACCCGACTACGGCAAAGCCAAAGGAGGGTTATGATTTTGACCGGCTATGTATGTATGTATGCATGTGAGTATGTTCATCTGTTCCCTCATAGCTCCTAATCTACTAATCGGAATTCAACTTATGAGGTATCGTTAGAACCGTCTTATTTGTCCGCTGAACATAGGCTAGGTAAAGTGTCACAAACCTTTATGTGGCGCCCTCTAGCGGACAAAAAGTAATGTGCTAAAATATAAAAATGAGATAAATATGCCGTGTTTGGTATCATTAGAAAGGGCTTGACTTGTAGATTTTCAAAATATTATTCAAATTTAAATTAACGCCCTCTAGCTGACAAAAAGTCATGTGTTAAAAAAAAATGTTAAGATAAATACACCGTGTTTGGTATCATTTGAAAGGGCTTCACTTGTACTTATAAAAAAAAAATATCATCAAAATTCAATATGGCGCCCTCTAGTGGACAAAAAGTATTGTGTTGATAAAAGATTAAGATAAACACGTCGTGTTTGGTATCATTTCAAAGGACTTCACTTGTGCATTTCCAATAAATTGTTCAAATCTAAAGTGACGTCCTCTAGGGGACAAAAAGTCATGTGTTAAAAAAAACGTCAGTATAAATACACCGTATTTGATATCATTTGAAAGGGCTCCACTCGTGCTTATCAAAAATATTATGATCAAAATATCTGTCTTTAACCCGTAAAAAAAAACTTTTAGCTCTACGATCTTAAAAATATCTGTCAATGAGACAGATATTTTTAAGATCGTAGAGCTAAAAGTTTCGGACTCTTAGTGGATCCAACAAAATCACAAGCTCTCATTATTGGTGGCAGATATTTCATAAACTTGCTGAATAACCAGTCTCTCTCACCTGTTTTGTACGATGCTGTCGCTATAACCTATTCAAAAAAAGTTAAAAAGTTAGGTGTTTTTCTAGACTGTAACCTGTCTTGGAAAGTCCACATTGCAGATATAAGCAGGAGGGTATTTTGCTCATTTCGGTCACTGAAACGTCTTCAGAAGTTCCTGCCTTTCTCAACTAAAGCTACTTTTGCTAAGTCTCTTCTTTTACCTCTTCTTGACTACGCTGATGTCTGCTTTCTTGATGCGACTGACGAACTTCTTGATAAACTGAAGCGTTTGCAGAATTTGTATATCCGCTTTATTTTTGGCCTTCGAAAGTATATCCATGTGTCAGAATTTCGAAGGCAATTGAAGTGGCTGCCTATTCGGCAACGTCGGGATTGTCACACTCTTTCTTTTCTATTCTCTGTTCTTCTTAATCCAAATTCCCCCTTGTATCTTCGGGAACGCTTTGAGTATCTTGTTCCGAGAGGAAAGCCTTGTCGCTCATCATCCTCTCTTCTCCTTCGTTTTCTTGCCCACACTTCAAGTCACTACAGTGATTATTTTACCGTTCGTGTAGTGCGCCTCTGGAATTCTCTTCCACACACACACAGTGCTAGCCCTTCCTTAGAGGTTTTCAGGCAAAGAATTAAGGAACATTTCCTATCAACATGACCCGTTATATTGCCTTATTATTAAGATTTCTGTGGGTCCAATCTCGGACCTACGGCTATATTCTATTCTATTCTACTCTATTATTTAACCCTTAACGGGTTAAATAATAGAGTAGAATACCCTTAACGGGTTAAATAATAGAAGTAAACATGTACAAGTATATAAAACGTTACTAAAAGTATAGGAAACTTATTCGTATCGCGGTAAAAAAAATATGCTACTAGCAATTCTTTTTACATGCGCAAAAGTTCGCAGAGCCTAACTTCAGGCGCGCCAAGATCCGTCGGTCGTATTGTACCATATATGAATGTAGCGTAAATGATCGCTAATGAATACAGTTGTCTGTGAATGCTATTTGTGTACTGTCTCTTTACAATATAATTTGCAAGGGAACGAAATAGTGCTGAACTGCAATACGCGAGGGCCATGTACGACACATGACTCGTACATATTCGTTGGGGAGTGACAGGTAATGTTTCTGGGTATTTGAATTTGACCAAAACTGTTTTTTCTCTTTTTAGAATTCTATCCATAAATTGTCGAGTGCTTTAGGAATCCTGCTATCCCAATCTATTTTGAGCAACCAAAGTTTCTGCAATAAGATTTTATGAAAGATTGTGCAAGCAGATAGAAGACCTAATGGATCGAAAATGTGACATGAGTTCGATAATATAGATCGTTTCGTAATATTAGGAATAAATTAAATTTAAACTGAAAATTTGTGGGATGAACAGCTTGCGTCCGTAGGATTTACTTAGTTCTGACCACCCTACACGTGTCCCCTGGGTAGTGCTAAACGAGCAGTAAATACGGTGGTAGGCCATAGCATCGGCTGCCGGCTTAAAGTTACCACCCACCAGACAAAGAAATATCATTTCGCCGTCCATGGTATTATATAATATAATCACCTCGAACACAGCTTACTTCATAGGTATTTCTTTATTCATTGCTCGATACCATTTCCTGCTAGTATAGATAATAAATATTACTTTGACTGTGCATCTTTGTGCAATATGTGTGACTTTGATACCGATGGCGTTCATACGCCGACAGACACATCTCTGCAGCTGGCACACCCGCATCACAGCCCTTTGCAGTTGCTAGCTACTTCAATGAAACTAATTTTCGACCTTTACCTTAGCGACGAGCGTGCCGAGGTCGGCGTCCTCGGGCAGCGTGACGCTGTAGGTGCTGGCGGAGAAGCGCGGCGCGTTGTCGTTGACGTCGTCCAGCACCACCTGCAGCTCCGAGCTGCACTCCCAGTCCGGCCGCTCGCGGTCCTGCGCGTGCGCGCGCAGCCGGTACTGTGCGCACGTCTCGCGGTCCAGCCGCGCCGCCACCGTCACCGCGCCCGTCTCCTGCAACACGCGTGACGTCACTCGCCACTCGACACTCCCCGGCGCCGCCCGGGCGCTGCGGCCCGCGGGCTCACCTTGTGGATGCTGAAGTGGTGCGCCAACTCGCCGGTGAGGTAGTAACGCAGGCGCGCGTCGCTCGGCTCGTCGGCGTCGCCGGTCTCCAGCGTCATGACGCGCGTGCCGTTCGCTGCGTCCTCCGGCAGGCGCGCGTAGTAGCGGTGCCGGAGACAGTACGGCGGGTTGTCTGCAGATGGAAGCATGCGGCGTGAGTGTTGAACTCGAGGAGCAAAACGAATGAAGCGAACCGCGACTCACCGTTTACGTCGAGAACGGTAATGCGGACGTTGGTCTGCGCCGTGAACTTGCCGTCGGTGGCGGCCACTTGCAGGTCGTAGAGCGGCTCGGTCTCGCGGTCCAGCTCGCGCGCCACGTACAGCTCGCCCGAGGCGCGCAGCTGGAAGCGCGCGCGCGGGTCACCGTCAGCCACGAAGAACGTGAGCGGCGCGCCCGTGGCGTCCGCGTCGCGCACCTCCAGGCGCGCCGCCACCGTGCCGGCGGCCGCGTCCTCGCGCACGGCGGCGCTGTAGTGCGCCTGGCGGAACTCGGGCGGGCAGTCGTTGTAGTCGACGAGGCGCAGCACCAGCGTGCCGCGCGCGACGCGCCTCGTGGCGCCGCCGTCGGCCGCCAGCAGCGCCAGCTTGTGCTCGGCGCGCAGCTCGCGGTCCAGCGGCGCCAGCGTGGTCACCCAGCCCGTGTAGGGGTCGACGGCGAACAGGGCGGTGGCGGCGGACTCGCCGTCGTTGTCCTCGGCGAACGAGTATCGAACCTCGCCGTTAGTTCCGGCATCCGGGTCGTCCGCCATCACTAAATTATCCATTTTCAATAAGCGTGATGTATATACGTAGGTAGCCGAATAAAATCAAAGTTTAAAGATATAAAGGAGGGTATTCCCAGTTTATTTGAAGATCTGCTACTCGACTCAATTGCTATGGTAACGACACAACTTTCAATTAAGTTCAATACACGAAAAGCTATAGGTGTAAATCAACGAGCTTAAAGCCACTAGACGTGTAATAACAGGCGATGCATGTCTGTCAATACATCTGACTAATAGATCTGATGTGTGTAGTGATGTACCAATTCTTATGACCGCCTCTGGTTTCGATAAAGCAAAATACCTATTTACTATTTATACGATCCTTTTATACTTACACCGACTACTCTCGTCTTATACTTACTTACTTTTGTTAACCGGTTATTGATTTTAGTTTCCCGAAAGATTCTGATTTTAAAAATAAATGGATAATTGCAAACAAGCGAGAAAAATAGTTCCTTGGGTACAATTTTTTGCCATTATAATAATTATAAGTACCTATGTTACGTTTTTATAAATAGAGAGATATTTTTTGGTTTTTTGTTTTTTTTTTTTATTTTACGCTAAAACTCAAAATTTATTAATAACATAAGGTATGTACATTTTATGTTAAAATAATATCAAGAACTAGGAAGGTAAAAAATACAATTAATAATTGTACTAAATATTATAAAAAAATATATCGATACTTTCGTGATTTATTTAGATCTATCCCATCCCTAGAGTGTCGCCGCCCCCCCCTCAGCCTCCCCCCCCTCGCCCTCAGCTAGTTGACAGAATTTTTTCGGTGCGTTAGAGCAAGCATGCGGCGTCTAGGAGCTATATTGTCGATGGTGTAAATACAAATGTCCTATTTTATTTCACATAGTCCCTCATGGGCTTAAGCTCCGGGAACTGGTGCATGGTGCATAGTTCTTTCTGATGGAAAAGAACTGGCAATGTACCTTCCCCATAGTTACTACTGCACACGGTTAAAGTATGAAATTACCGTTCCATACTGAATTTTTGCGTTCAGAAATGCGAAACTGTGCGTTTTATACTCTGGGGATCTGGACTCCATAAACTGTGTGAAGGCATTTTGTACAGCTCCCTGGGTAGATTTGGTTTTACATGCATAAAATTGTACAAATCACGGACAAACGGTGGTCGGTTGGGGCGTGCCTCGAGTGAGGAGGTGACGGCTGCTCTCTCGCTGCAGTACCTTACTGTAGTGTTCAAAATGTTTCGCGAGCAGAGTGAGGACTTGAGTTACTATGAAGCTATCCATTTTATTTGCAGTTAATAACGACGATACAAGTTTAATTACATCAATTCACTTGAATTTGAAAGACATATACCTTTAGTTACCTACATAATTGTGGCAGTTGTGTAGATTTTTTGATCATTATTAATGTACATATTACAATAATTTAATTATTTTAATAAGTTATAATTTTTTGCTGCGTTGCCATACCCATCTTCAATTTTAAAGGTGGATAAAAAAAAACAATTAAAAGGTCAACAAACAAATGCCTGTTTCTGTAATAATGTTCATTTCGGGGTTTTGGCAGAATCTTGATACTCCGAAATTTATTTAGCATAACACACTTGGCATAATCTTCTTTTATCGAATATTTCTAAGGCAGAAAAAATATTTAGCATAACTATTGTTTGACAGAATGTTTACTTGTTCGAATTTACAACGGCATACTTTTAACATGGCAGAATTTTATTTGGCATGATTACCTTTGCCATAGTTATCTTTTTTTTTGTCCCTTACTGTCCCACTGCTGGGCAAAGGCCTCCCCCAAGTCCTTCCAAACCTTCTTCTCCCGCGCCGTCTCAAACCAGTCCTCGCGGTACGCGTCCAGGTCATCCCGCCACCTCTTTCTAGGCCAGTATCGACGACGCTTTCTTCCATCAGGTACCCACTGCCATAGTTAATATTACGCATAATTTCGTTTAACTTATTTAGAGAGATGATTATTTCGATAACCGATCACTTTTCCGATTTTTTTCTGTTTGAATTTTATTTTACCGAAAACTATTGACCGACGTCTTTTTTGCTATACTTTTAGATCATCGAAGTATCGTGTGTCGTAGGTATTATTTTCCCGAACTATATTTCAACGATTTACGAAATAACTTTTTGCTATTAGCCGAAGCCTCTTTTGAACTTTTTTCATTTGCCAAATGATTTATTTGCCATATTTTCACCACATCGAAACAAAATTTTACGAAATTTTGACACAAATATGACAGATACTACAGTCAGTTACTTGATTGCATTTTTAAATATAATTTAAAATAGTGTCATAAAAAGTCAATATGTTGTGCTACAAAATTTTTTGACAGAAACGAATCGCTGCAAAACTGTTTCTACACAGTCTTGTCTGTCCTACCCCTAGAGTATAATTTAAACCCACGTAAGCGCGGAGGGGTAAGGCCGCCCGCAAGCTGTGGAGCAGGTGGTTTGTAGGCCCACCGCCACGGCTGAGCCGAAACTGCGGTGGTGAGCGTTAAAACCATCTGCGACGACAAGCTCGCGTGAGGCCACCCAAACCCCTCAGCGCCGGAGCCGTGACAGAAACAATGCTTGCTGCATGCCTGCTTGCATGTCTGTTTGCATGCTGCATGCCTTCTGATATTACTTCCACCGCAACTAATGATATAAAATAATATGCCAAAAGACGATTCTGAGTGTGAATTTTCTGCAGTATGATGGTTCTGCTTTTTAATTATTATGGATATGAAATTTATGCCTATAGATGATTCTGACTAACAAAATTATGAGTTTGCCCGTTGTTACGCAAAATAATATTATCACATAAAAAGTTCTGCTATAAAAGGTAGACCCTTTAATTTCGTGTGTAAAAGAGTTTCACTCTGAAATCCGATCCCATGCAGGTTTAATTTTAATGAACAGTGGTCAGTTGGCTAAAATGGCAATTTGACATTTGAATAGGTATTATAAGAGTGAGATGGATGCACTGACACTGCACAAGGCTGGAGTGCGGCGGCGTGTTCTCGGCGACGTGCACGACGTAGGGCTGCGAGTGGAAGGCGGGCGCGTGCTCGTTGGCGTCCAGCACGTGCAGCCGCGTCAGCAGCAGCCGCGCCGGCGCCGGGCTGCCCGCGCCCTCCGCGATGATGCCTGCCGAGGCACCGCAAGGTTCACAGTTTCTATGACACCTGGACCCACTTTCCAATAGCTATGTGTGCTATGTATGCACCATTGGATAATTCATTTCGAGCCGAATAAAAGTTATTGTACGCTGGTTACCTTACACCTTATTTGTTAATGTTATGAGTACCACGCCGCACAAATGTAAAAAAAAAAAACAAACACAAAAACTATTTAATTTCGGAAGTCGATGTTTCTCGGTATCGGTGTTTCATTATTTAATACCGACTTCCGAAATTAAAGTTATTTTAAACTAGTGTTTTTTTACATTGAAGTCGGTTGTATTTTTTTTTTTTTGCGAAAAGGTTTTTTATGTCACACTTTTTAGCTGTAGTACCCCTCAGCCAAACTTAAATAGATACCTTACGCCATTCGGTTCCATCATCAAAACATCATGACAATTCTAATAGTACCAAAGACGGCTAGGATACACCGATTTATTACGAAGTTCCGGTTCTTACTTCGCTCAAGGGGAAGCCGGAAGCTAGCTTCCGGCTTCCCCTTGAGGGGATGCATCCCAAACAACAATCCCTTCCTTCTTCAGTCAGTCACTGACGACATGTATAAACAAAGCAATTTTAGTTATTACGACTTTTCTGCTATGATTTTTTGAAGATAATATATATTGAGTGAAATGTGATACCGTTCAAAGTTAAAAATTATTTGATTTTTATTGGAATGTATTTTACCAGGTATTATTGATATTGGACACGCAGAATTTTAATGATTTTATGACTAATTATTATTAAATAAAATAAATTAAATACAATTAATTAAAAAAATAAAGTTCACTTGCCATGCGACAGGCTAAATAGAATTTAAGGATGTAAATGTAACATGAGAAACATCAATTTTAATAACTCTATTTAAATGTGAATAAAATGATTTTGATTTTGATTTTGAAAGAGTTCCATTCTATATCTTCAAGTTCAACATCTGATCAAAATAATATTCCTACGGGGCCAATCAGGAACTATTATTTTTAATTTAGCAAATCTTTCAACAAAACAAAAATTTTCTAAATCTGTCCACAATTGAGCGCCGCCGTTTTTGTACCTTTGTGTTGCATGAAATTTTAATAAATAAATAAATATCGGTGAACATCGTCATCGGTTAAAAATAGTTATTCAACGATATAACACATCAGCATTGGAGAGTGGGCTCCGGATTTGCATAATCTTTTACCTATGAGATGTTCGGCGGCGGTCTCGCGGTCCAGCTGTCCGGCGAGCACGAGGCGGCCGGCGTCGTCCACCGCGAACAGTTCGCGCGGCCACAGCGCCGGCGCCAGCCGGAAGTGCGCCGGCGCCAGCGCCGCGTCCGGCGCGCGCAGCTCCGCGATCAGCGTGCCCGGCGCCGCGTCCTCGCGCAGGAACAGGTCGGCCGGCGGCGCCTGCACCAGCGGCGCCGCGTCGCGCGCGCCCAGCACGAACACGGCCACGGGCGCCTCGCCCGCCAGCCCGCCGCCGTCGCGCGCGCGCACCCACACCTGCACGCTCCGCGACGCTGCACACGACACCCGTCAGCGCCCATGCCGGCCCACACGCCTGGCCGGTCGAGGGCGCGATCACTTACCGAACGCAGTGGCGTCCCGCGCGAACGAGAGCGCGCCCGTGGTCGGGTCGACGGTGAAGAGTCCCGTGGCGTCGGAGTGCACGTCTCCCTCGTAGACGGAGTAGGTGAGGCGCGCGTTCTCTCCGGCGTCGGCGTCGTGCGCGCTGAGCGTGAGGAAGGGCAAGTGCGGCGCGCGGTCGGCGCGCACGGCGGCGCGGTACTCGCGCAGCGGGAACACGGGCGCATTGTCGTTGACGTCGGCCACGCGCACGCGCACCGTGGTGTGGCGCAGCAGCCCGCCGCCGTCGCTGGCGGTCACGGGCACCTCCCACTCGGCGCGCTGCTCGCGGTCCAGCTGCACGCGCGTGGTCAGCGCGCCGCTCGTCGCGTCTATTGCGAAAGTCTCCCGCAGACGAGCGGACGGGATCGAATACGTCACTGTTCCGTACTCACCGGCATCTTCGTCGTATGCTTTCACCTACGCAGGAATTGGTTTCAATGAGTACTTATTCAATCAATTATGGACGGAATACTCGAAGGAGATGAAATGTAAGTACCGTGGTAAGAAGTAAAGATGGCGGTTGATTTTCGAGTGCTCTCGCTTCGTGCACGAGATGCGGAAAGTGCGGCGGCGCGCGGTTGGCCGGCGCCAGCGACAGTTTGACGCGCGCGAAGGCGGCGTGCGCGCCGTCCGACACCGACACGTTGAGCGAGCGCAGCGCCGCGCCCGCGGGCGGCCAGGCGCGCGCGTGCGCGAGCGTCAGCACGCCGGTGCGCGGGTGCACGGCGAAGGCGCGCTGCGCGGCGCCCTCCAGCGCGTACCGCAGGCGGGCCGCGTCGCGCGCGTCGGGGTCCCAGGCGGCCACGCGCGCCAGCGCCGTGCCGCGCGCCGCCTCGCCCGACACCAGCGCCGGCACCACGCTGCGCTCCATGCGCGGCGGGCTGTCGTTCACGTCGTCCACTGAGAACCGATATTAAGTCAACGATCGAGTGTGAGCCCGCGTCTGCGTCTAGTTGTCGCGATGGGATCCTTACCGGTCACAAAGAGATGGGCGGTGGTGAGCAGCGGCGGGCGGCCGTTGTCCGTGGCCGTGAGCAGCAGGTGGTAGTGCGCGCGCGTCTCGCGGTCCAGCGGGGCGGCCACGCGCACTTCTCCGGTCCTTGGCTCTATGATGAAAGCACCCTCGGCTGCAGATTCCATTTCGGAAAGCGAATACGTCACTTGGCCGTTTTCTCCTGTAAGGAAGATGCAATCCGTTTAAAATTCGTGAAGCCACCTCACTTAGCGAAGTGTATGTGTCGTATATCGTTTGCATATAAAATGTTGCCTGGTCATTATACCGGTGTCGTTGTCGGTGGCGTGCACGGTGACGACGAGGTGGCCGCGCGCGGCGGCCTCTGACACGCTGGCGCGGTACACGTCGTGCGGGAACTCGGGCGCGCAGTCGTTGACGTCGAGCACCTGCAGCGTGACGGCGGCGTCGGCGTAGGCGCCGGTGACGCCGTCGGTGGCGCGCAGCACTAGCTCGTGCGCGCGCGCCGTCTCGTAGTCCAGCGCCGCGCGCGCCACGAGCACGCCTGCGCACAAGACACGTTACACACGAGCTCTGCTTGCGCTACATTATTCTTATTTATGTGCACCCATTAAGCATGCGAGTCAAACATAATAATCTGAAACTGTCTTTGTGTTCATGCTTAGAAACGAATTACACCCAAAGCTTCACACTATAGATTGGTTGCTGTTGCCATGACTAGCCGACATGCCCATGATGGATTGAGGAGAGGAGATGACAAATGAAGCCTTGAAATAACAATATTTTAATTTCTTCAAAACAATGAACTGCCATAAAATCAAATTACTGAAGATGCTACTATAATTGGCAATTTCAGACCTATATTTGTAGAAGCCTAATATTTTAGTAACAAAAACACAAAATTGTGTTTCTGCAATAATTATTTTAGGTAGAAGAGTAATACGCTTTTAACTACGAAAAAAAGGAATATAGTACCGTAAGTCCGAACTTACTTAATGACCGGCATCTCAAGACAACCATAACCCGACATTTCCCCGTTGAATGAGACCACTCATAGGTACATGCGTGTTTTTTTTTTTCAATAATGAAGCGTAATTACAAGTGCTTGAATCATTGCAACGTAGGGTACCTGTATAAAGTGAGGAGCGTCAGATGAGATTGGGAGAGGAATCAAGCGCGGACATGTGACATGCGAGGCAGGTGGGGAGGGGGGGGTGTATACTCACATGGACTATTGCCTCTGTCGGGTGCTGCGGATAAAACCAATATGTTAGTAACTCCATCACTTCGCCCGCCACCGCCCGCGACTCGCACCGTGCGCTGCGAGTCGCGCAGCTATCGAACTCCTACAGTACTCTCGCCACGAACAATATCATTCAATTAAAATCGTCGCTTACTGATACCATTAAGTCGTAAGTCATTTTGTTTGAGTCCGTGTATTATCACACTTCACACTAATATTATAAAGGCAAAAGTTTGTGAGCGAGCGCCAGCGACTTCCCCTGCGTGTCGCGTGATAGTAGACCATTTCCCAAAGGGGATTCCCGGGATAGAAATTATCCTATGTATTCAGGAATAATGCTATTCTATTTAAGGAAATTCTGCAAAAAGAAGGCGCTAGTACTCAGTTTATACATCTGGACCACTGATTCGCATGGCAGAAACATGTATGGACGAAACGGAAATAACTGGATACCAGAGTTAGGGAAATTAGTGTATGTGTAGCGTGAATCTCGGCTATCTTCAACAAGCAAGATTACCATTTACAAAGCCATTCTCACATATATGGACTTATGGAATCGAGCTATGGGAACATCGGAAACTCTACGTCATATATTCAATATATCAGCAACATTTACTTGCAGAGAACTTTATTAACCAGAAACAATAACAAATTGTTCCGATCAACTTGGTCTAAATTATAATTAACAGAAAAAAATGCTCTTTGCAGTTAACACTAGAGTTTCGTTTCGATATCGCTTAGGTCATTAGATGAAAACACTTGGCACTTACCGTAGGCAGTTCGCAACTTGTCGCGCTCGAAATCAAAACTGACTCTCTTCCGGAAAGTTATAGATACAGACGTTTCAAGGCCATTCCAGAACAATCCCTACAGTCGCATAGCAATGCGTTTTAATTATTCGATCCTACTCCTTGACTTTATCGAAGGTATGGCATGTTCAAGTTTCAGGGCGTAACAATATTATCATGAAAAAAAAATCCAACCCCTAAAGCTTGACTTTGGCACCAGAAAGGGCTGTGAGGCTGACGTATATCCCCGCTCCATATTTCATTTCTAAATTCCACTAAAGGCGAGGTTCCTCACGACGGGGATGCAGTGTCGCGGGGCAGGTGTGTCTTGGCGGTGTCTTTAGATATCGCCAACGCCTTCAATTCCCTGCCCTGGAGTAGCATTAGGGGCGCACTCCGGTACCACCGGTGCCCGACTACCTCTGTCGTGTGATCGAGGCCTACCTGTCACCTGTTCGACAGGTAGGCCTCGATCACACGACAGAGGTAGTGGGGTAGTCATTATCTACCCCGGTCATCAGGGAGAATGGAATCGGCGAGAGATGTCGTGCGGTGTCCCACAGGGATCGATACTAGGGCCGCCCTTGTGGAACATCGGGTACGACTACGTGCTGCGCGCCGACCTCCCCGACGGGGACAGCGTGGTCTGTTACGCAGACGACACGCTGGTCCTGGCGTACCAGGTTCGGTCGTACCAGGCGGCGGTCGAACTAGCGACGCGCGGGGTTGCGACAGTCGTGGAGAGGATCGAGCAGTTGGGACTCGAGGTGGCATTGCACAAGTCCGAGGCCATGTGCTTTCACGGCCTTTGGAACGCGCCACCACCGGGTTCCCAATTAACGGTAGGAGGAGTTCACATCGGCGTCGGGTCGACGATGAAGTACCTGGGACTCGTCCTCGACAGCCAGTGGAACTTTGAGGCGCACTTCCGACGTTTGACTCCCCAACTTAATCGGACTGGGGCTGCACTCAAGCGGCTCCTGCCGAACCTGGGGGGTCCAGACGCCTCCTGTCGCAGGCTCTACACTGGCATCGTTCACTCCATGGCCCTTTACGGGGCGCCGACGCTGCGAAGGCGACCGGTGGCCCTGCTGAACGCCTGCTAGAGGGTCATGGCCATACGGATGATTTGGGGATACCGCACGGTATCCCGCGAAGCGGCGTGCCTCCTTGCTGGCCTGCCACCATGGGATCTGGAGGCAACAGTCCTTGCACGCATGTACGATCTGCGCGTGAAGATGCAACGCCGGGGCGAATCCCCGCTGCCGCAACAAGTCGCGGCATGGCGGAGAGAGTTCCGGCGGGATCTCATGATGAAATGGCGAGAGCGACTGTCGCAATCCTGTGCTGGGCACGCAACGATTGAGGCAGTAAGGCCCCTCTTTGAGGCGTGGCTGGAAAGACCTCACGGTGTCGTGACCTTCCGCACGGCGCAAGTACTAACCGAACATGGTAAGTTCGGGCCGTACCTATACAAGATCCGTGCGGAGGTGACGCCCGGGTGTCGTCACCGAGCGGAACGCCCGGTGTCCCGCTTGGGAAGAGCATCGCCGTGTCCTCATGAGGGCGATCGGTAGCGATGACCTCTCGCGGCGGGCCGTGGTTCAAGCCATGCTCCGGAGCGAGGAGGAGTGGCAGGCGGTCGCCTCCTTCTGCGAAGCAGTAATGCTAGCAAAGGAGGAGGCTGACCGTATCAAGCAACGGCGCTCACGCCGCAGCCGCCACCGTAATTCCGATCCAAATTTCCGGCCACCGTAGGCGCGGGCTTGCGGACGGCGGGCAATGGGTAGCTCGCTGTCCGTTTGTCCGGTAACAGACCGGACCGAGGCCAAGTCGTTTACGGCGCGCACTGTTCTCGTGCGCCTCAAGTTGTCAGCAAACCGTAGGGGCCCAGTAGGGTCGAGGCCTAGTCTGGGGCTCTGGGAAGGTATTAAAATGCATACCAGGGCCCTGGAACCAAGGCAGGGAAGGAACAGGGTAGGTTTTTAGTCAGTAAGAGTCTGAGACTATTTTCCGCTCCGCCCAAGGGCGGGATTTGTCATTGGATGACTTTACGTACCATAAAAAAAAAAACAAAAAAAAAAACTAAGGGCGAGGTCATTCTCAAAGTTGAACTATTGACAGGGACACTTTGTTAGCTGAAGCAAAAATAAGCAACCTGAAATTTTCGGCTTTTTGAGGCAATGCTATAGGAACCTATCAGAATTGTTGTATAATAATAATGATGATAATGTTTTGGTATCTGCAGTTGAAGGTGACACAAGCAAGTTATTTTCAGCTTGTCTATTCATCCTCAAATTGGCTCAAATAATTAAAAAACCAAATTCAACCCTCCTGCTTGCTTCGTATTTCTCAATTTCGTGACCACTCGCTTCATCACTTTCGCTCTTATGATGTTCCTCCATCTATTCCTGTCTCGGAGGGAAGGTATTGGACTGCGTCCACGAGGTCTTTTCCCATTAATTTTATCGGTTAGAATGAACCTTTCGAGGTTGCCACCGTCTTTGCTTGCAATGTGATCGAAGTATTGCAGAATCTTGTGAAGACACTCGGACGTCAAACGCGAGGAGATTTTTAGTTTTCGCGTGTTAAAGTGAATCAGTGTCATTACATACGATATGATTATCAAATCCAACCTATCGTATATTAAGCTTGTTACCAACTCGACAATTACCGACCATCACGGTGTTCTACTAACACTAACTTTAATGCTGCCTAAGCTAACTCGTCCCAGACTAAAACGCAATTAAACACAAACAAAATCGAACATGATTTATGCAACCTTAAATTTTGCTCAGTTTACAATTGAACTGACGCGAATTTTGCTTTATCTTTTCTAATAAAAAAGCGGCCAAGTGCGAGTCGGACTCGCCCATGACGGGTTCCGTAGCAGCAAGTAACATAATATAAACGTTCTTGTAGTTCGTTGTATCTTTGGTCGATGTTTTAATATTTATTAGTGTATTAAAAAAAAAAACTTCCTAAATCTCGTTCAAACCAATTTTCGGTGAAAGTTTACAAGGTACATCATACTTTTTTTTTAGTTTTATCATTCTCTTATTTTAGAAGTTACAGGGAGGGACACACATTTTACCAGTTTGGAAGTGTCTCTCGCGCAAACTATTCGATTTAGAAAAAAATATATTAGAAACCTCAATATAATTTTTTTAGACCTATCCATAGATAGATACCACACAGGTATGGGATAGATTAAAAAAATAATAATTGAGTTTTAGTTCTAAATATAGGGAACCCCAAAATTTATTGTTTTTTTTTTTTCTATTTATGTGTGAAAATCTTAATGCGGTTCACAGAAGACATCTACTTACGAAGTTTCAACAGAATAATTCTTATAGTTTCGGAAAAAAGTGGCTGTGACATACGGACGGGCAAACAGACAGACCGACACGACGAATCCATAAGGGTTCCATTCGGTGTATGCGGCAAAGAGATATGCTTCATCAGAAAACTAGAAGTTTCCAGAAGATCCTAGTATTAAAATAACCTATAAACGCTACAGGAATTATTGTAACGACCTTTTAAAGAATTTAAAAAGGATCTCAAAATAAAATTAATCTATTTTTTTTTTTAATATAGTGAATTGCAGACTCAAAATTGATCACCCCAGTTTATCTGGCACTCGGCCTACCTATAATCCAATACTGTTATACCTCGTGGGGTTAAAACCCCAACGTTTAAAGAGGCAACAAATAAGTTTTTGGTGCTCTACCAAAAACTTATTTGTTGCCTCTTGAAAGAGCTCAGAGAGCCATTCTAAGAGTATTAAATTTCCATCCATTTCTCTATCCCACAGATTTACTATGCAAGTCCGTACTAACTGTTCGCCAGCTTTTCATCATGCGTTTAGTGCTAAAACAGCACACCATGCTTTCCTACTGCTCTTAAATTATTAATAAGAGACGGAATGTGTGTGGTCCCAATACTTTTAAAAATGTTTTTCACATTTTTAGGCCCATTTCTGTATAATAGATTAAATAGAAAATTAGGTTTGTATAAATTAAATTATTATGACTGTAAAAAGATTATTTTGCAATATTTCCTCAGCATCCCTTACGGAGAGACAGAAGATCTCCTTTTAGTTTGTAAATAAAACATGTTTTGCTTTTAGTTTACTAAATTTAGGTTATTTAATATAGTTAATATAATACTTATATAATTTAATTTATGTTAATTTATTTTCTTTATCTGATCTTTGTTCAGGCAAAAATGCAATTGTGTGCGTTATATTTGCTTTTATGTATTTTGCTTTAAATGTGCTACTTTTATAAATAAACTATTCTCTATTCTATAAGGGTGGCGGGAAACCATAGTTGAGCTTTGTCAAACATGGAACATAAAACTCCAGCCCCTGCCGCAGCACATCCGTCATGGCGTTCGCGCAAATAAAAAATAGGCTAAGTATAACATGCGGAGAAACATGGCATCCTATCACATTCGACAGTTAGGTTCTGCTCCAGGAGAGAGACTCGGAAAACCACCCTCAACAAAGTAGAAATAGCCCAACAATTGTTTTTTTTTTTAAATAATTTTTCACGCCAAGACGCTCATTTTATATTACGGTACGGTACTAATACAGTTTCCCTTCATGCAAATACACGATCAGTTAGTATTCGTGCGATATCATTCGCAACCTCGCCGTCCTTTCCCAAAAAACGTGCAGGACGGCGAGAGCAGGAAGCGAAGAGCTGCTCACCCGTATCGAAGTGGACCTCCAGCAGGCCGGCCGCGTCCCCCAGCAGCGTGTAGATGAGCTGGCGGCCCAGCGGCGACTCGGCCTGCAGCGGCGGCGCCAGCGCCTCGCCGGGCGCCGCGTCCTCGCGCACGCGCAGCACGTAGTGCGCGCGCGCCCACGCCGGCGCCGCGCCGCCGCCCCACACGCGCACCGTCACCGCCGCCTCCGCGCCGCACGCCGGCACGCCGCCGTCGAAGGCCGCGATCACCAGCGAGTACAGCTGGTTGTGCGCGTCCACCGTCTGCTTCAGCGAGATCTGGCCGCTGCGCCGGTCCACGCGGAACAGCTCGCCGTGGCCGCGCTTCATCTCGTAGCGCACCTCGCCGTTGTCGTTGGCGTCGGCGTCCAGCGCGCGCACCTGCAGCACGGGCGTGCCCGGCTCGGCGCCCGCCAGCACGGCGGCGGCGTAGGGCCGCTCCACGAACACGGGGCAGTTGTCGTTGACGTCGGTGACGGACACGTGCAGGCGCGCGCGCGCCACGCGCGGCTCGGGCGCGGCGCCGCTGCGCGCCTCCAGCAGCAGCGAGTAGGCGTCGCGCGCCTCGCGGTCCAGCGCCAGCCCCGTGCTGCGCACCGCGCCCGACGTCGCGCCCACCTGCGCCACCCATACAACGATCACGACGGATCCAAATCCAAAGCTCATTTCTAATTTTTAAAGGGTCTGACTAGTGGTATGCACTTTCTAAAAATACGACATTAAATGAAACCGCTAAATAAGTTTCTATTTGTAGACGTAACGTACTCACCTCAAACCCTTCGACAGGGTTCAATATCCTAAATTCAATATGTTCGTTGAGCGCCGCGCCGAGCACGTTTAGGACGGCGATAGTCGTCGGTTTCGTAGAGTTCTCAACTACAGAGCCGAAGTAGTCGGATTTCTGGAAGGCGAGGCCCGAGTTGTCGGCCTCGCGCACCTGCACCTCGACGCGCGCCGTGCTGGAGTAGAGTCCGTCCGAGGCGCGCACGCGCAGGCGGTAGGCGGGCGCCAGGCCGGCCGCGCGCTCCACCTGCAGCTCGCCGCGCGCCGACAGCGAGAAGGCGCCGGCCGCGTCGCCCTCGATGATGTCGTACTTGACGGCGGCGCCGGCCGGCAGGTCGGGGTCGCTGGCCGACAGCGTGCTCACCGTCACGCCGACCGCCGTCGGCAGCAACACCGTGGCTTGGTAGACGGACTGTGTAAAGGTCGGTGGGCAGTCGTTGACGTCGATCACCTCTACGATCACTCGAGCAACGCTTCCCGACGGCAATCTCGGCGTCCCCATGTCGATGACCTGCGACGATAAGGCAAGTCCGGTATAACGTCGAGCTCGAGCGGCCCGGGCGGGCGCGTCGCGGAAAACTCACCCTGACGCTAAACTCGTGCTGCGCGGCGCGCTCGTAGTCCAGCTGCGCCAGCAGGTGCAGCGCGCCGGTGGTGGGGTCGACGCGGAACAGCGCCGCGGCGGCGGGCTGGAGGATCTCGTAGGCGCGCTGCTGGTTGGCGGCCGAGTCGGCGTCGTCCGTGAGCAGCACCAGCGGCGCGCCCGGCTCGGCGTGCGCGGCGTCGGCCACCAGCGCGCCCGCGGGCGCCGCCTCGGACACGCGGCCGCGGTAGGCGCGCCGCCGCAGCGTCGGCGCGAACTCGTTGCGGTCCAGCACGTGCACTGACACCACTGCTGTAGCACTTCCGCCGCCCTGATACATTTCTCATTTATAATCATTCTACTTTCTGCGTTGCACATTTCGAAATGGTCGGCTGTGGATCCTGGAACTCGATATTGCAAACAACATCTCTTCTCTTATCAATCATCTTCGTACATTTATTTAAAAATGTATATTGTTTGGTTACCTATCATAAGTTCGAAAAACGTTTGACCGAATTTCGTTTCACCTAAAACTTTTCAACTATATTATCGTTTCGTTTTTTTTTTTATTATATCGTAGTCACGTTTGCCACTGTGACAGTTGAACTATTCTCAATTTGAATTTTTTCGTTACACCAAAGTTTTATTTGGTCGAAAAACTTTTCACCGGTGTTACACTTAGCGGAACTGTCATTTGTTCGTAGTATTATATTATGTTTCCGAACATTCATAATACCACCATGGATGGTTTTCTGTCTCTGCTCCGGCGCTGCGGGGTTTAGGCGGTCCCACGCGAGCTTATCGTCGCAGATGGACTCAACGCTCACCACCGCAGCTTCGGCCAGCCTCAGCGTTGGCGGCGGGCCTTCAAATCACCTGTTCCTCAGCTCGCGTGATCGGTTCCCTAATTGTTTTCATAAGCTAAGGTAATTAATTATATGAATGTTTGGTTTACCATATTGATTGCGGTGACCGTTAAGTTGTAGAAGTTGCGAGTCTCGTAGTCGAGCGGCGCGGCGGTGGCGAGCAGGCCGGCGGCCGGGTTGAGGCGGAACTGCCCCGCGCCGCCCTGCAGCGAGAACCACGGCGCGCTCGCGCTGCGCACCTCCAGCGCCGCCAGCGCCGTGCCCGCCGGCTCGTTCTCGAACACCTCCACCGCCAGCTCGGCGGCCGCGAAGCGCGGCGGCGCGTCGTCCGGCTCCACCACCAGCACGTGCAGCGGCAGCGACGCGGCGCGCGCGCCGGGCGGCGGGTTGGCGGCGCGCACGTGCAGCGTGTAGTCGCGCGGGCCCGCGGCCGGCAGCGCGCGCGCCAGCCGCACGTCGCCCAGCGCCGCGTCCACCGTGAACACGCCGCCCGCGTCGCCGCCCGCCAGCGAGTACTGCACGCGCGCCGCGTCGCCCGCGTCGGGGTCGGCGGCGCGCAGCGCGGCCACGAGCGCGCCCGCGGGCGCCCCCCGGGCCACGCGCGCCTCAGCCAGGCGCCGGCCCCAGGCGGGCGCGTGCTCGTCGGCGTCGTGCACCAGCACCGTCACGCGCGCGTAAGCTCGCGACGCGCGCGGCGCCTGGTCGCGCACCCACACTGTTAGCTCGTGAACCGCGGCGCTCTCTCTATTATTAGAAGGTACAGTAGATTGAAGTTCGCGTCGCGTATGTCGGGTTAGTTGTAGATGGGTAGACAAATGGCTGACCTGTCGAGTGGATGCGCGAGCTCGAGCACGCCGCTGAGCTCGTGCAGACGGAACAGGCGCGCGGAGGCGGGCGCGCGCGCGGCGTGCACGCCGTACAGCAGCCGCCCCCCGCCCGCGCCCCCCGCACCCTCCGCGCCCCCCGCGCTCGCCTGCAGCACCACGAGCGCCTCGCCCACTCGCGTCGCCTCGGATGTCTCTACCACGTACTCCTCTTGTGTAAACGATACTCCGCCTTCATTTGCGTCGTTGATAACAGTTATATTCACCTGACAATAAAACCAGGTTTTCGGGTTATACTACAGTTGAACGGAGGTATAGTTACGAGTATCTCAATAAGATCTTTCCATCTTTCCACGTTTCCTTACCGGAGCGTAGACCACATGGAGTCCGTCAGTAACAGAGATATTGAGGGAGTATTGCGACTGCCGCTCCCAAAGTAGGCGACGTGCTAGAACCAGACTACCATCTTCTCTTCCGATGTAAAACTCTTGCCGAGGATCACCATCTAATAATTTAGAAAAGATTCCACCTGTTCATTGTTGTACATTGCTGTTGTATCACGATTGCACATCGGTCGCGACGATCACACACATTCAGCTACAAACGCTATTTCGCTTGTACGACAGCGCCGGCTTATAATTTTTAAGGCTAAATGGATTCGTGAACAAATGTATATTTTGATGCTTTTATTTGGTGCATAATTGCAGAATTATTTTTTAAATTTGAACAAAAGAATTTTACGGTATCGTATTTTGTTTTTAAGATTTGGTCTTTACCTTACTTTAATGTGCTTACTTTCAATTTTATTTTAGGAAATATAATGTTGGGGTGTATACGGGGTGAGCAGAACATTCGTCTTCCACTTCTCACTGCTTCAGTTCAGCATCAAGGTAACAAAGCAGAAGGAATTTGGAATCAAGTGGTTAGTGGACCTGACTGCTATGCCGGAGGTCGTGGTTTCGATTCCCACCCAAAACAAATATTTGTGTGATGAGCACGATCATTTGTTCTGTGTCTGGGTGTTATTTATCTATAATATGTATGTATTTAGAAATATATAAGTATGTTTATCAGTTATCTAGTACCCATAACACAAGCTTTGCTTAGCTTGGGACTAGACGGCGTTGTGTGATAGTTGTGGAATATTATTATTATAAGTACACTGTCATCTCCGTCACTAAATATTTTTCTAATAGCCAGCTGCCGCGTATCGAGCATCATCTATACCGTCTGTTTCTTCTTTTTATAGCAAGGTTATAAGATGACATTTTTTCTATTTGGTGTAAACTAGGAAATGAATATGAAATCTAATCATGGTTTTGGTACCCGATATAGTGTAGTAGAGAGTATCGCCGTCGGGGTCGGTGGCCTGCAGCACGGCCAGCAGGAAGCCGGGCGCGTCCAGCTCCGCCACTTGCAGCGCGGGCGCCGGCGCCAGCGAGGGCGGGGCGCCGCCGCCACGCGCCACGCCGCGCACGTGGGCGCGCGCCACGCTGCAGCGCGGGCGCGCGGCCGCGTCGCAGGCGCGCAGCGTGGCGTCGTAGGTGTCGCCCGGCGCCAGCGCCAGCCGCGGCGCCACGTACAGGCGGCCGGTGGCGGCGTGCACGCGCAGCAGGCCGCGCGCCGCGCCGCGCGCTCGCGCCCAGTAGCGCACGCTGCCGTTGGCGCCCAAGTCCGGGTCGAAGGCCACCACCTGTCGGAGGAAGCGCACCGTGACTGCACAGTGTTGTTCACAGACGACACTTCGCTTTTGTTTAAACTTAAACGTCAGCAGACGGTAACTTACGACATAAACATCTTTGTAAAATAGTACACTGGTTTAATGTAAATAACCTACTGCTTAATGAAAAAAAAAACTAAGTTTACCATACCTCATGTTAGGCAAGTAGAAACTAATGTGCTAATCAAAGATAAAGAGTTGAGTCTTGAAGACGCTACAGTGCTCTTAGGCATAACTTTAGATGCTGAGCTTAAATGGGACCCACATATAGACAAATTATCGAACAAACTTAGCTCTGTAGCATACGCTGTAAGGCAAATTAGAAATTTAACTGATGTGGAGACAGGCCGTCTAGTTTACTTTAGTTACTTCCATAGTGTCATGTCATACGGTATTCTACTGTGGGGAACTGACTGTAGAGGACGAAAAGTCTTGGGATTGAGCTGCTCCAGTACACACTACAACTGTTGTAATTTATTTTTTCTTATGTTCTTATTTTCAATTATGCTTTTTATTATTATTATATTATTATTTTTCAATTTGACTATTTATTATGTTCATCTTTTACAATATGACATTGTAGACTTTTTATTTTAAAATTCCATATTTTTTTACTAATTTTTTACATAAATACTTACCTTGCTAATTGTAGCGACTTATTATAGTATATTACTTTTTTTTTATTTATTCATTTCTTCTCTCTTTTCTTTTCAATAATTTTTAGCGTGTCTAGCAATCTGAGCATTTCCTGCGGTCTACTCAAATGTCCTTTCCTTGGTATTGTTCGGAAAGTCGTTGAGCTCCTTAGTAGTCTTGAGTTGAGCTTTGCGAATACTGACAAATGCTTGCACTGACTGGACAGGTCCACTAAAATCTGTATGGTTCTTTCTTATATATATCTATAGTAAAAATGGGTGGCCCGCAGGGCTCAATTCTTGGTCCATTTTTGTTTCTCATTTATATAAACGATTTGCCTTACCTCATAAAGGATAACCATAATATAGTGTTGTTTGCAGACGACACTTCACTTTTGTTTAAACTTAAACGTCAGCAGCAGGTTACTGATGATATGAATATTGCTCTTTCAAAAATAGTACACTGGTTCAATGTGACTACAAACCTGCTCCTTAATGAAAAAAAAACTAAATTCATTAAGTTTACCATGCCTTATGTCAGGCAAGTAGAAACTAGTGTGCTAATAACAGTTGAGTCCTGAAGATAATTCAGTGTTTTTGGGCATAACTTTAGATGCTAAATATGCTATCGAAAAAACTCAGCTCTACTGTAAACGCTGTTAGAAAAATTGGAAATCTAACTGACTTGTCTCTAAGTCCCCGTTTAGTCCGTTTAGTTTACTATAGTTATGTTTAGCCTAGATGTTTAGTTTAGACTTTTAAAAGAGACTTTGACCCCTGAGTTTGTTTCGGTATTTCTTGTCAGGGTAGTCAGCCAGGAAACACTGGCCTCATCTAGTTTATACTGACGAAAAAAAGTTGTTGACCAGTAAAAGAGTTTTTAAAACCTACTCGCAAAATAAATATCATTATCATTTATGCGAGCGCCTCACCGTGGCGACGTAGAGGCCGAGGGGCGCCGGGTCGTCGTACAGGTCCCAGGGCGCGCGCGCCCCCGAGCCCTCGTCGTCGTCGTCGGCCTCCCACTCGGTGCTGCTTTCGTCGGCGGCGGACGGCGCGTCGTCGCCGTTCGCGTCTCCCTGGGAACAACACCACGCTGCTGCACACTACCACTCCACACACAACACTGTTAGAACTCGCCCAATCATGACACTTCTCGAGGCTCTCGCTTCGGTGGCCGAAGACGTTAATAAATAATAAAACTCCACACGCTATTGTTTAATGATGAAGCATGCAGAAGCAGGTCGGAGCGAGAAGGATACCTGCGGCAAGGCGTGCACGGAGAGCGGGTGTATGAGCGGCGCGGGCACGCGGATGTCGTAAAAGCGCTGCGCGAAGGCGGGCGCGTGGTCGTTGACGTCGGTGAGGCGCACGGCGACGCGCGCGGTGCTGGCCAGCTGGCCGTCGGACGCGCGCACCTCCAGCGCGTGGCTGGCCGCCGCCTCGCGGTCCAGCGCGCGCCCCGTCGTCACGATCTCACCTGCGCCGCGTCCTAATTTGTTAACACTAGCGATCTGCCGCGATCTACTTATATTGCAGCTTATTAGAAACGTCGAAATATACTACAATAATCAATTTCTCAATTCTTATCTGACGAGTAAATTATCAACTACATAGATAGGCAACTGTGATTGGCTTCAAAACTTCCATCATTATTATACAGTAAATAGATATGGCATATTATTTAGTCACATGTCAGTAAAGAAAGAATAAGGTACCGGTGTGCTCGTCGATGGAGAACAGCCCGTCCGGGTTGCCGGCGACGATGGAGTAGGAGATGTTGGCGGGCGCGGGCGCGGCGTCGGCGTCCACGGCGCGCACGGTGGCCACGGGCGTGCCGGCGCCGCAGTGCTCGGCCACGGCGGCCGCGTACGCCGCGCGCTCCGGCCACGGCGCCATGTCGTTGACGTCCTGCACGTCCACGTACACCTGCACGCACGAGTGGCGCGGCACCAGCCCGTGGTCCTGCGCGCACAGCGTCAGCCAGTAGTGCGGCGTGGACTCGCGGTCCAACGGCGTCAGTGTGCGGATCACACCTGTGTACAAAACATCAGTGCGTTAAGGATGGCATGTAAGTCAGTGGAAAGTTTCATCGGCGAACCATTGAAAACTGAGCGGTTCTGTCAGCAAATTGTGCAACGCGAAAAAATTTAAGTAAATCAATGTAAGTAAATCCAGGGTCGATTCCTGCGCAAATGGTAACTCCGCGTTCTCGCGCACTCCACCCAGCTGCACTGCGGCGCGGGCATGTTCTCATGCAGTACCGTTCTGTACCTGCGTCGTCCACAGAGAAGTGCGCCATGCCGGAGCCGGCGATGATGTAGTAGGCGAGGCGCGAGTCGCGGCCGGGCGCGTCCGCGTCGTGCGCCGCCGCCGTCAGCACCACGCGGCCGCGCTCCGCGTCCTCGCTCACGCCGCCCAGCAGCACGGCGTGGTCGCTGAACTGCGGCGCGTGCATGTTCTCGTCCACGTCCACTACCTGCCGGTGTTCCGACGATGCAACATTAGGTATATAATGTTCAATTAAATGCCAATGCCAGTGTCGTCCACTACAACGTACCTCCACGATGACCGTCGCTTCCGACCACAGCGCTGGCTGGCCGCCGTCCGTTGCACGCACTGTTACACCGTACACCTACAAAACAATAACGATTACGGAGGCATTGTTTTGTGGTATATTTAAAGTCAAAGTTGTATATTCAACTTTAATTTACTTTAGTTATGTTAAAAGTTTACCTGTCTCTCCTCGAAGTCCAATAGTTTCGCCGTACGCAAGGTACCAGATGTGGTATCGACGGTGAAGACCACGTCGTCGGCTGGCTGGTCGGGCAGTGAGTAGGCCACGACGCCGCCCGCGCCCAGGTCCGGGTCGAAGGCCTCGACGACGGCAACCAGCGTGCCCACGGGCACGTCCTCGCGCACGCGCGCGCCGTACGTGGCCAGCGCAAACTTGGGCGCATTATCGTTGACGTCGTCCACGGCCACGCGCACGAGCGCCTCGGCGGTGAGGCCGCCGCCGTCCGTGGCGCGCAGCGACAGCTCGTAGAGCGCGCGGCGCTCGCGGTCGAGCGCGGCGCACACGGCCAGCACGCCGCTGTCGCGCTCCACGCAGAACTCGCCGTCGCCGGCGCCGCTCACGCTGTACGTGATGCGCGCGAAGTCGCCAGCGTCTCGGTCCGTTGCGTTAGCGCGGAATATAGCCGTCCCATTCAACGCGTTTTCGGTAACTCGAAAACTCGCCAGGGTCTTTTCAAAGCGTGGTCTATTATCGTTGACGTCGAGCACGGTGACGGGCAAGAGTCGGGAAATGGAGTGTTGGGGTGTGCCCAAATCATACACAGTGATGTTAAGATAATATTCGCTCTCTCGTTCACGATCTAAGTAACCAATCACCTGAAGCTCACCCGTGTCTGGATCAATGCGGAATGCGGAGTCGGCGTCTCCTCCAGAGATGCCATAGACTAGTAAGCCATTGTAGCCAAGATCGCGATCACGAGCCCGTAGCTTCACTAGAGACGTACCGAGTGCAACTGATTCGTTTACTTTTACTTCTACAGGAAAATCTAGGAATTCTGGAGCATGTAAATTTTCTCCATAACGAGAAGGAGCCAGGGAAAATTCATCTGAGAGATCTTGCGGTGCATTGCTGCGCTCTGCGGCAGCCAGCAACTCGGTGAGGCGGCGTGCCACGCCCGTGTCGCGGCATTCCAGCGCGCCCGCCTCCACGCCGCTGCCGCCGTTGCTCACCAGGTGTAGAGTCAGCGAAGTGGCGTCGGCGAAGTGCGTGCCGTCCGTCGCCGTCACGTTCAACAGCCTCGAGTCGGCGCGGACGTCGCTCAGATCGCAGGAAAGACTCATGATGCCGGTGCCCGCATCGAGCGCGAAACAGTTATCTTCGTTACCGCCGATGATCCGGTAAGATACCACGTCACCAGCGTCGAAGTCAATCGCTGAGAGGGTGACGATCTCCGAGCCAATGGCGAGCCGACGCGGCAAGTAGCCCACGCAGTCGACGCGCTCGAATTGTGGCCGGTTGTCATTGACGTCTTCAAGACGCACCACGAGTCGCATCTCGGCCTGCCGGCGATACGGAACTCCCCAGTCGCTCGCTCGTATCCGCAACGTGTACTCACGCCGCATGCTCTCGTAGTCCAGCAGGCGAGTTGTGCGTACGGCGCCGGAGAAGTGATCTACGTCGAATGGGACCGGCTGCAGATTGGCTATACTGTAGGAGATATATGCGTTGTCTCCAGAATCGGCGTCCCGAGCGATCACTCGTGCGACCACGGCACCACTCGGTCCATTCTCCTGAACAATCACCTCAGTCACTTCTCGTTCAAAAATGGGGTCGTTATCGTTCGAGTCCAGAATAGTAATTTTAACTTTTGCAGAAGATTGCTTCCGTGTACCAGCATTACCCTGATCTATGGCCGACACAGTCAAGGTATAAAGTGCTTTGTCCTCGGCATCCATCTGTACTGCAGTATATAATACGCCGGTATCCGGATTAACATAGAATTCCTCCCCTTCGTTGCCACCGACAACTTCAATATAAACACGAGCGTTACGTCCTTCATCGCGATCGCTTACTTTGAGTCTGATGACAGGCGTGTTGGGCGGCACGGTCTCCGGGATGCTCGCCTCGTACACTTCACGACTGAACACGGGCGCGTTGTCGTTAGCGTCGACGAGCGTGACGGGCAGCGTGAGGTAGGAGGCGCGCGGCGGCTGGCCGGCGTCCACGGCGCGCAGCGTGAGGTTGTAGCCGGCGGGCGCGCGCTCGCGGTCCAGCAGCGCGTGCACCAGCACGTCAAACTCGCCCGCCTGCGCCGAGGCGCGCACGCGGAAGTGCCCATCGGGGTCGCCGTCCACAATCTCGAGACTGGCGATGCGCCCGTGTTCTCCGGCGTCTTCATCTCTGACCTCCACGATGGCATAAATTTCTGCCGTTGAGTTCTCAACTATTTCGGGCATGCGTCGGACGTGTAGCTCTGGAGCATGTAGATTGACCCGTTTGACTCTTACAGCTACGGAGGCGCGAGCAGCCGGTGCATCCTCGCCTCGCGCGAGCAGGGAAGCGCGGTCGCGAGCTAGGACCGTGATCTTGTGATGCGTGCTCTCGGCCGCTAAAAGCGGGCGGGTGATGGTGATAACGCCGGTTGTTGGATGGACGGCGAAGCGGTCGGTGGCCTCCGCCAGGCTGTAGTAGATCTCGCCGTTGAGGCCGAGGTCAGCGTCCTCGGCAGTAACGCGCGCGATGCTAGAGTGCAGCGGTGCGTCTTCCGGCACGACGGCCTCATAGTCAGTGGGGTAGAACAGTGGGCTGAGATCGTTCTCGTCGGCGACGGACACGGCCAGTACAGCGTCGGCTTCAAGCTGGCGGCCGCCTGGCAGCTGTGCGGTAGCACGCACATCCAGTCGGTATGAGTCGCGACGCTCGCGGTTGAGCACGTCAGCATGGCCAGCGCGCGTGCGGATGGATAAGAAGCAGAAGTCACCGACAGTTCGCTCCTCCGCCTTGAAGAACTTATCTTTGTCCCCGTGGCGAATCCGAAACCGAACACGTGCATCGGGCGCGGGCAGGCGCACGCCGAGTGGCTCTGTTGCAGGTGGTGGCAGCGCGTAAGTTCGCGGTGGGCTGTTCTCCGGTATGCTGAGGTTGTAGAGCGCGGCTGTGAAGCGCAGCTCGGGAGGCGTGGGCGACGGAGGGGGCCCGGGCCCACCGCTCACCTGCCAAACCAGCCCCCACACCGCCGCAAGCGCCAGCCACGCGCGCACGCCACGCATCGCGCTACACTCCACGCTGTCAAACTGTAAACGACAACCAACATTATAATCTTATGTTATTTATTTAAGAAGATGTTTTCAATAAATAATTGTTTTATTACCTCATAAAGTGTGTGTATGCGCGTGAGGAGGAGCGCGGCGCGCGCGCAGCACTGGTCACGCTATCAGTCGTGGCGGCGCGCGCATGCCCGCGAAACTGCAACCAAACATTCACTCAATTTAACACTTCGATCCACAACTACCCAACTTGTTCATACAAAAGTAGACTCTAAACATCGGAATTAAGGCCTATAGTGGCGTGCATGTGAGAGGACACCGGTGTCCTCTGAGCTAGGACAGATTAAAACCTGCTTATGTTGACTCCATGATTATTTGTGCCTCCCTTCTACTCCCAGTAGTTACCACCGACTTAACACCAATTGTAAAGGGTTCTCTCCTAGGTAACGTGCTTGCTCCGGCGCTGTTTAATGTTTTCTTTTTTTTTACATGTGTAAATCGGGTGACAATGCAACATTATGATAACATGGAGCTGATCTGATGATGGAGCCGAAAGGTGATCATAGGAACTCCGCAGTTAAACGATACAACCCCATCGAATTTGGGCTCGTTTGATTCATATTGACGAGTACTTTCATCCTATATGGTAGCCAGGGTCTGATGATGGGGCCGGAAGGTGATCATAGGAACTCCGCAGTTAAACGATACAACCCCATCGAATTTGGGCTCGTTTGATTCATATTAGAATAGAATAGAATAGAATATATTTTATTGTAAAACATGAGTAGGTATACATCATAACATGTGCAAGGTCTTAAATTAACAGGTAGATCTGCATGTTTTGCCATTTATGGCGTACAAAAACAACATATTAGGTTTAGAATAAACCACAAAAAATTTGAGTCCAGACAACAAACAATAATATTTTCCATCGTAATTCTTAATAATAAAAAAAAAAAAAAATTAATAATAATAATAATAATTACAGATTAGGTTTTGCAGATTAAAGCCTCAAATTGTGAAAAAATGTCGCAAATACAGAAATATATTTAATTAATTGCGTTCATTTAAGAATTCCGATATGGTATAATAGCATTTATTTATGAGATATTTTTTTAAATGTATTTTAAATAGAGCAGTAGGCATTTGTCTAATAGGTTTTGGGATTTTATTATAGATTAGTGGTGCTAAGCAAAAAATACTTTTGCGCATCAATGCCGTGGTTGACCTTGGTACGCATAATTTATTATTATCCCGTCGATTACGAATAGATACGTCTGATAGTTTCTTGAATAGGTTGGGATTAGTTAGTACAAAATTAGCTGTTTCATAAATAAATAAGGACGGCAGACTTAAAATATTATACTTTATAAAATACTGTTTGCAACTATCAGTTATTTTTAAACCAAACATAGCCCTAATACATCTTTTTTGTGACTTAAAAATAATTTCTCTATTAGTAGAGTTTCCCCAAAATAAAATTCCAAACCTCAATATCGAGCCGACTATACCATGGTAGGCTGTTATAAGCGCATTGGTACTTATAATAGGTTTTAGTTTATAGAGAGCATAGGCAGAAGAACATAGTCTTTTGTTTAATTCTTCTGTATGTGCCTTCCAGTTCAGATGATTGTCAATGGTTAGACCCAAAAATTTAGCTGTATCTACCTTTTTAATTACAGTTGATTTGTGTTGAACATTAACATTTGGTGCTTCTAGACGTTGACTGAAGAACATAATTTTTGTTTTCTCAAGATTGATCTTTAAATTATTGTTATCTAACCAGTCAATTATTGAACTGATTGTATTATTGATTTCCTGTTCATACGTATCTTCATTTATACAATTAATAGTGACTGTACTGTCATCGGCAAAAAGTGACACTGGATAATTAGTTACTAATGGCAAGTCATTTATATAGATTATGAATAATAAAGGACCCAATACGCTCCCTTGTGGGACTCCATATTTAACTATACGTTTTTTTGAAGAATAAGTTTCTTCTTTTTTGGTATTAATGTTGACTTTAGATATTTCTGTATATTGTTTTCGATCCTCCAGATATGATTTTATGAGATTTAAAATATTGCCTCTAATGCCATAAGCTTCCAGTTTACGAAGGAGAATGTTATGATTAACATAATCGAAAGCCTGGGTCATATCACAGTAAATGGTACATACCGGCGTCCTTTTATCCACATTACCCATGACGTTATTTATAAAATCAAAAACAGCCATGTTAATTGTTTTATTTTTGCGGAACCCTTTCTGCTTTTCTGAAAGAATATTGAATTTTTCCAAATAGTTATAAATTTGATTATATATGTACTTCTCAAAAATTTTCGAAATTATAGGAATAAGTGCAATAGGTCTGTAGCAGTTCATACTCCGCTTGTTGTCTTTTTTAAAGATGGGTTTAATGATCGAAGTTTTTAGACTTTCCGGGTATGATCCAGTGGTAATACACATATTAATAATATGGCTTAGGTGGTCACAGATATAATAAGCGACATACTTAATGACTTTAGTAGAGATCCCATCATATCCAACACTTGTAGTATTTTTAAGCGATCTTATAATTTGAAGTATGTCATATGGAGTACTTGGTGCCATAAATATAGACTGGCTTGATTTAGGAATATTTACGGTTACATCCTTACCAGCGTCTGGTATTGGTTCTATTTTTTCTATGAAGAAATTGTTAAAAGCATTCGCAATTTCGCGTGGCTTGCTTATAGTTTTGTGATTTGTTTCTATGGAAGTGATACTATCCTTTGGTAAATTCAGTTTAGACCTATTTATGATCGCCCATGTGGCTTTAGATTTATTAGAAGATGATTTTATTTTATGATTGTTTTGTGCACGTTGCGTTAAATTAATTATGTTTTTATATAGTTTAGAGTATTTTTTAAATTTAGTTTTATTTACTTCATTACGATTTAACCTATAGTTCCACATAAGCTCTCTCTTTTTTTTACTACAGATTTTAATGCCACGTGATACCCACCGAGGCTTTACTTTGGTTCTTATTGTAACGTTTTGGAAAGGAAAGCATAAGTTATACAGCATCATGAAAGATTCAAAAAATGCACTATACGCTGTAATAGGATTATTTGTATTATAGACTTCAGAAAAAGAAAAAGTTTTTATATAATTTTTGAATTTTTGCATATTTTCTTTACTATAATCTCGTCTATTTGTTCGCCAATAATTTATTAAGATTTTTTTATTAACCGGTAATTTTAGTACTTGCGCTGTGTGGTCTGACAGGCCGAAGTCAATCACATAAGATTTACACTTTTTCCCCACATTGTGTGCAAAGTTATCTATGCAAGTGCCGCTTGCGAGTCGAGTTGGCTGATGTATTTCTAACTTTAAATTATAACTTAAGAGTAAACATTCTAGATCTATCAGAGTATTACTACGTTTAAGACAGTCGATATTATAGTCACCTGCAATTACGACATTTTTTTTTAAATTCCTGTTACAAATAGTACATAAAACTTTCTCTAATTGCTCAAAAAATACAGGTAAGTTATTGGACTTTGGAACTACACTATTGACGAGTACTTTCATCCTATATAGTAACCAAGGTCTGATGATGGAGCTGGAAGGTGGTCACAGGAACTCCGTACTTAAACGACAAAACCCCATCGAATTTGGGCTCGTTTAGTTTGTATTGACGAGTACTTTCATCCTATATAGTAGCCAGGGTCTGGTGATGGAGCCGGAAGGTGGTCATAGGAACTCCGCAGTTAAACGATACGACCCCATCGAGTTTGAGCTCGTTTGATTAGTATTGACGAGTACTTTGATCATGTATGGTAGCCAGGGTCTGATGATGGAGACGGAAGGTGGTCATAGGAACTCCGCAATTAAACGACACAATCCCATCGAATTTGGGCTCGTTTGATTTGTATTGAGGAGTGCTTGGATCCTATTTGGTAACCAGGTTCTGATAATGGAGCTGGAAGGTTACCATAGCAACTTCGTAAGAAATCGACACAATCCCATCGAGCTAAGGCTCTTTTGATTTGTATTGATGAGTACTTGGATCCTATATGGTAATCAAGGCCTGATGATGGAGCTGGAACATGGTTATAGGAACTCCGCAGTTAAACGACACAATCCCATCGAGTTTTGGATCGAATAAAATAAGTTCTAACCGGTCACAAGCGACTTGGTCTCGCACACATAAGGTTCCGTACAAATTTACAGAAGTAAATAGCTAGTTAGTTTTAATACACTCCTGCAAAATAGGTACCAATTGAAAGGGCTTGCAGAGAGTAACTTGAAAAATGAAATGAATTTTACTATCAATTTATAACGGCATTACACAATTTCTATGATATAAAAGCTTGTCGCGAGATTTAACTGTGTAAATACACAGCTAAATAACTTCATTAATTAAATAAGTTAAATAACTTCATCTATTGATTTTAACATTTTCAAAATCTCGAGACAAGCTTTTGTATCATATAAATTGTGTAATGCCGTTATAAATTGATAGTAAAAGTTATAAAGGAAAAGTTTATTTTCTTCTTTTTAGCCCATTTAATTGAAAGCTTGTTTTAAAAAAAGTTTTTTTGTTTGTAATTTTTTTCTCCACAATCATTATCATCTTCCTGCCCTTATCCCGTTTTATTTGGAGTCGGCGCAACACGTTTTTTTTTCCACAATATAACTCTTAAATGCTAGCCTTATTTCTATGGTAACATATGGGATGGGCATTATCTACATTATGGGAGACTGATGATCGGTTAGAAAATGTATTATAAAATGATATTTAGATACACGTAAGTTTTCCAAAAGAACCAAAATATTAAATGAAAAATGTATAAGTAAATGATTAAATATCATCCGAACCATTATCAAAAGAAGCATTTGCCAAAAAAGAGTTTGTAAAGCGAGAGTTTGTTAAATTAAATATTTGCAGATCTAATCGTTTGTGAAATATTATAATAATCGTACACGAAACGTTGGTTTTAAACTATAAATTTGTCAAAGGAGTTTTGGTGAAACATTAGTAAACCAACATCACGGTTAGGTACCTATCATAGGTTCGAAAAACGTTTGACCGAATTTCATTTCACCTAATCAACTATTATTGTTTCGTTTTTAGGTTCCGTAGCCAAATGCCAAAAAACTCTTATGGATTCGTCTGTCTGTCCGTCCGTATGTCACAGCCACTATTTTGTACTTTTTCTTTTTTTTTTTGTATTCTGTGAACATTAAGGTTTTTCACACAAAAATAGAAAAAAACAATAAATTTTTGGGGTTCCCCAGACTTAGAACTGAAACACAATTTTTTTTTTCATCAAACCCATACGTGTGAGGTATCATATAGCGGTATAGGAGGATAGGTCTTGTCCTCAAAAATGATATTGGGGTTTCTAATATTTTTTTTTCTAAACTGAATAGTTTGCGCGAGAGACACTTCCAAAGTGGTCTTTTTACACCCAGGGGGGGTGTAACTTCTAAAATAAGAGAATGATAAAACTAAAAATGAATGAATAAAGTTTCATTTGGTCGAAAACTTTTTCACCGGTGTTACACTTAGCGGAACTATCATTTGTTCGAAGTATTATGTTTCCGAACATTCATTATTCACCATGGAAGGTTTTCCGTCACCTGCCAGCCTCAGCCACGACGGCGGGCCTTCAAATCACCTGCTCTTTAGCTCGTGTACCGCCCTACTTCTCCGCGTCTACGCGGGTTTAAATTACACTCCAGGGGTAGGGCAGACCAGACTGTGGAGTCGAATTTGCAGCGATTCGTTTCTGTCACTAAATTTTGTAGTACAACATTGAATTATATAACACCACCTTAATTTAATATTGAAAATGCTACCACGTATAGTACGCGGCAAATAAGTTGAACCATCCGTCAAGGGTACGAGCAGCTCCCCTCCTCGAATGAGACCCGAAATCGGTTATAATCCTCGTCTCACAAGTTCAACCATCATGGCTGTCGACCTTGAATGCGCAGTAACCGATTTTCGGGTCCCAATTAAAGTGGAGCATGCAACCATAGCAAATGGTTCAAGTTATTTACCGCGTACTATAACCGTCTATAATATTTGTTTTTGTGATCAAAATTCTGTAAACTGCTGTTCAGCGTGATGAAAATATGGTAAATAAATCATTTGGCACAAAAGTTCAAAAGAGGCTTCGGCCAATAGCAATTTGGTAAAATGATACCTATGACACATGATGGGTCGACGATGAAGTACCTGGGACTCGTCCTCGACAGCTGGTGGAACTTCAAGGAGCACTTCCGACGTCTGGCTCCCAAACTGAATCGGACTGGGGCTGCTCTCGGGCGGCTCCTGCCCAACTTCAGGGGACCAGACGCCTCCTGCCGGAAGCTCTACGCGGGAATCGTTCGGTCCATGGCTCTCTACGGGGCTCCGGTGTGGGCACCGACGTTGACACAGCAACCGAGGGCCCAGCTGAATGCGTGCCAGAGGGTCATGGCAATACGCATGGTGCGAGGGTACCGAACGATCTCCCGCGAGGCGGCGACCCTCCTTGCTGGCCAACCGCCGTGGGATCTGGAGGCAACAGTCCTTGCACACATGCACGACAAGCGCATGGAGATGCAACGCCGGGGCGAAATTCCGCTGCCACGACAAGTCGAGGCATGGCGGACAGAGCTCCGGCGGGATCTCATGGCGAAATGGCGTCAGCGACTATCGCAACCTCGTTCGGGGCGCGCCACAATTGGGGCGATAAGGCCCATCCTTGGGGCGTGGTTGGAAAGACCTCACGGCGTTCTCAACTTCCGCACGACGCAGGTGCTTACAGAACACGGAAAGTTCGCTAAGTACCTGTTCCGGATTCGTGCGGAGGATTCGCCCGGGTGTCGCCACTGTGCGGAACATCCGGAGGACACGGTGGAGCACACTGTAGAGGTGTGCCCCGCCTGGGCGGAGCATCGCCGTGTCCTCGTGGGGGCGATCGGCGGCAGCGATCTCTCTCGCCGGGCCTTGGTTCAGGCCATGGTCCGTAGTGAGGAGGGATGGCAGGCGGTCGCCTCCTTCTGCGAAGCAGTAATGCTAGCAAAGGAGGAGGCCGACCGCATCAGGCAGAGGCAACGGGGCGCTCGCCCCAGCCGCCGCCGGGATTCCGATCCCGATTTCCGGCCACCGTAGGCGCGGGCTTGCGGACGGCGTGCAATGGGTAGCACGCTGTCCGATCGTCCGGTAACCGACCGGACCGAGCCCAAGTCGTCGACGGCGCGTTCTGTTCCCGCGCGCCTCAAGGAGCTGTCAGCACACCGAAGAGGCCCAGCCTGCTAACTGCAGGCAGGCAGGGTCGAAGCCTACTAGGGTCATGGGTTAGTTCCGAAAGGAATGCTCGGCCCCGGCACGATAGGCTACGAAGGAACGGGGTAGGTTTTTAGTCAGTAAGAGTCTGACAGTACTTCCCGCTCCGCCCAAGGGCGGGATTTGTCATTAAATGATTTTACCTACCATAAAAAAAAAAAACCTATGACACATGATACTTCGATGATATAAAAATATGTCAAATAATGCATATAAAAAAGACGTCGCTCAATAGTTTTCGGTCAAGTGAAATTCGAACAAAAAAAATCGGAAAAGTGATTAGTTCCCCTAACATCAGCAACCCTATTTAACCTGCTTGTTAATGGCTTGATTGAGGAGCTTAACGGATCAAATGTTGGCTGTCACATGAGCAATCAACCAGTGAACAACTTAAGCTATGCCGACGACATGGTCTTGCTAAGCCCCTCCGTACATGGTTTACGAACACTGTTATCAATCTGAAAAATATGCCGCAGCCCACGGGCTTTCATACAACGTGGGTAAGACAGAAGTAATGATATTTAGGCAAGAAAACTAATAGTTATAACCCAGTAATAATTACCTTGGCGGGTACTCAACTAAAAATTCTATCGAGTTTTAAATATCTCGGGTATGTCATACAGGATAACCTAATGGAAGATGATGATATGGAAAGGCAGAGAAGGTCCATTGCCGCTAAAAGCAACATGTTGGCGCGTCGTTTTGCGAGGTGCAGCAAAACTGTTAAAGTTATCCTATTCAGGGCGTACTGTCAATTATTCTATACCTGATACCTATGGCATAATTACACACAGCGAACGTACGACGCTCTTCGCGTGCAGTACAACAACGCGTTCAGAGCAAAGCTCAAGCTACCGCGGCGGTGTAGTGCTTCTGGAAAGTTCGCCGAGAATAGGGTAGATGCACGGATATCTATGGGTAGATGACTTCTATGCAGTATTGAGAAAGCGGGCCGCGTCCTTTATGGACAGAATTAGGAACACGAAAACATCATTATCCAGGCCGTAAATGATACATGTAAATATAATGTAAGTAACATCTAAAATTCCAAACCAAAAATTCGAAGATATTTGACATCCACCAAACCACACTGGGTTCGTGTGGTGGATTATGGCCCATTTCCTCTCCTAGAGAGGAGGCCTGAGTCCCAGCAATGGGAACATTATAAGGCTGATACAATGCAATAATTTATTTTTCAATACACTTGCTCAGAAAGTGACTTTTATTGCACTACACTTAGGTATATAATGGCACATGTTACCAAACTGTGACATTTTGATTACCATTACGCACTAGTGCTGTAATGTTGCTATAACCTTTTTGTTCAACCTTTTTGTTCGCAAAACAAATTTTGAATACGAAAAAATAAAAATTGTTTGTGGTCTATGGTCGTCATTTAAAGACGCAAGCGGTTTTTGGCGTCATTTTTTGGAGTGAACGTATGACATTAACGTAAAAAATTTTCACACAAGAAAACAAACGACGACTAGGCAATATGATCAAAAGACCATATAGCCATAGCCTAGCGCGTGCTCATAGGCAACAGATTTAATTTTTTTACGGCCATGTTATGTAAAATTTTATACTAGTTTTACCGTTGTAATATTAGTTAACTTAATTATTTTTCTTCACAAGTGTATTGAAAAACGTCGTATGATACACGTGAGTAATGAATGTTACCGTTCTTGGCTCGGGTCTTAATACCGCCTCGACGTTAACCTCCTACATTACACACTTGTATCATAATGTACTATTAATTAATAACATAGTATATCATTGTTTAATGTATTTTTTATGTAATTTATTCTAATTTAATATCTATTAATAATACAATTTGATAATTTAATTATCAATCTAATTAAGTCATTTGGCCTACAGATCAACCCAGCTAAATCGCAGGCCATGATCATAGGCAGTAGATTCGTTCGCAATGCGGCTGTAGTTTCTTCTCTGCAGCCTTTAGTTCTCGACGGTGTTCGGATTGAATACACTGAAACTGCAAAAGATTTGGGTGTTATTTTCGACTCCAATCTCTCGTGGCGTGCGCAGGTCAATGAAGTCAGTCTGAAAGTAAACTTTGCTTTTCATTCGCTCAAACGTCTTCAGGGTCTCTTGCCTTTAAAAAAGACAATCTCTTTGGCCCAAACTCTTATTCAGCCGATTATAGACTATGCTGACGCCTTCTACTTGGATGCTACTGAGGAGCTATTAAACAAGTTTGAGCGACTGCAAATCTTATGCATTTGGTTTGTTTTTGGTCTAAGTAAGTATGATCACGTCTCTCATCTTCGCAAGGAACTCAAGTGGCTCCCTATCCGTCTTCGCAGGAACACTCGGATTTTATGTCTCCTTTTCAACATCCTTCACAACTCGTCCTATCCCTCCTATTTGCGCGACAGATTTCCTTACACCCGTCCGTCCGACGCCCTGTGCAGATCACACCAACCACTCTTTCTCAGTCCATGCAGTAAAGTTGTGGAACTCTCTTCCGCCTAGTATACGTAACTTAAATACTATTTCGCTCTTCAAAGCTAAAGTAAAAGAGCACTATCTTTCCTCTCTAGTATATTAATTATATATATATAGATATTTATGTATTATGTATTTATTTTTAATATAAGGTATTTATAGCTTATATATATAAGTATTTATTGCTTTAACATAAGATTTCACTAACTTTTCTCACTTCTATACACTATTGCCTTCATTTCTTCTTATCTCTCCTTTCGCAGGTCTGCTGGAAGAAATTTCTTTAAGAAATAAGCAGTACCTTTGTACATTTTTTTGTCATAATACTTTTGTCCTTTACATTTATATGTGTGTACATAAATTATAAAATAAATAAATAAATACAATCGGACATTTTTAATTTTTATTATGTATTTATTTTGTCAATTTTACACCGTTAAATTTTGATCGTTTTAATCCCGCGGAGGGTCGATCGGGTACATGAAACACTATCAATTTGTACAGATAAAATTAAAAAATGATGTACCTTTTTTTAAAACTCGAATTAATTGACGCATGTACGAAATTAATTTAGCGCGCGGGGTAGCGGGTCGTTAAATTTTTACACCTTTAAATTTTGATAGTTTTAATTCCGTGGAGGGCCACGGGATTAAAACTATCAAAATTTAACGAAGTGTAATTGTAGGTAATAAATGAATGTAATTAGTATGTTCATGTTTGTGCTTTATGTGTTTCTGTGTATCTGTGTCAACCTATTGGTATCTTACCTGAAATAAATGATTATTATTATTATTATAAATTGCTGCATACCAAACAATTTGGATTTACAAGTGGTCGTTCAACAGCCGAAGCCGATGTTGAATTTTTAGGACATATTTATAATGTATGGGAAGACTAATGCATTTTTTTTATGGTAGGTATAATCATCAAATGACAAATCCCGCCCTTGGGTGGACCGGGAAATAGTGTCAGACTCTTACTGATTAAAAACCAACCCTGTTCCATTCATTGCCTTTGTCCCAGGGCCCTGGGTGACGTTTTCACATAACCTTTGGCCCCAGTAGGCTTCGGCCCTGCTGGACCCCTACAGTTTGCTGAAAACTCCTTGAGGCGCGTGGGAAAAGTGTGCGCTACAGATGAAAGAACGTTACGCAGTGAATAATGTACCGGAACACCATGTCTCCAGTTATCCCTACCATCACTGACTTTACTACATAATTATGCAGCTATTGTTACGCAGTCCCGAACACCCGCAAATTATAAATCAGATCATACTACACAGTAAATTATAAACCTTATCTTCCTAAATACAGCGTATATTTTTCATGCACCATATAACTTACGCAAACATAAACATCGATATGCTGTGCAAAAGCAATTTATTTTACATTTACGCTAGTGATTGACTAAATAGAAAAATTATCGATTTTTTCATTTTTATAATGATATTTTTTTTAGGTTCCAAAAACTAATTAAATAAAAATAAATATGTCTAGAAAATAATTTATTTATAATCATCATCATCATCAGCCTTTTTAATGTTCCCACTGCTGGGACACAGGCCTCCTCTCTAAGAGAGGGAATGGGCCGTAATCTACCACGCGGGTTGGTGGATGTCACATGTCTTCGAATGAATCCATTTCATGTATTTATAATAGAACAGTTAAATTTTTATCATAAAAATAAAAACACTAATTATTATTCTCATTTGTCCACCGACTTTTGACCTACAATTTTACCAACTTACTTTACGAAAGTTGCTTACGCATTTCTCTACTACTCTAAAATAAATAAAAATACATTATTTCACTTCGGATATCCAACCAATCGATATTGTGGTCGATAGTCTATATTGGTGGATGTGTACAGGCGCAACCCTAACTCGGCTCAACTGACTGCGGCCGCACTGATAAAGTATCGTTATGTTATGTTTACATTGCTTGTTCAGTTACTGAGCGTCAAAATTAGGCAATGGTTAAAGAGCAATGTATTTACTCTTTCAATAATAAAGTCGCTTTGATATTTGAAAACAAAAATAACGTAGTAAAAGCAAGGGATATTATTAGATTTGTTGTTTTTCCTAATTTTAAAAATAAATATACTATTAACATTGTCCTTATTTATGGTAAGAGATTCCTTGATGACCCAGGCTTTTCTTTTCGCTTTAGTTTTTGCGTGAAACCACTGAACAACGCGGTATTTTAAATTTATTTACGATCACGTTCGCGATGTAACTGACGGCCGTCAAACGGCTGTTTGAAACACGCCCCCTTGCCGCTTCTCTGTTTTTAATATTTCTGTGGTGCGCGCCGTAAACGACTTGAGCTCGGACCGGTCTGTTACCGGACGGACGGACAGCGAGCTACCCATTGTCCGCCGTCTGCGAGCCCACGCCTACGGTGGTCGGAAATCGGGATCGGGAAACTTTAGTTGCCTGATGTGGTCGGCCTCCTCCTTTGCTAGCATTACTGCTTCGCAGAAGGAGGCGACCGCCTGCCACTCCTCCTCGCTCCGGAGCATGGCTGGAACCAAGCCCCGGCGCGAGAAATCACCACCGCCGATCGCCCCCACAGGGACACGGCGATGCTCTTCCCAAGCGGGGCACAGCTCGACTGTGTGCTCCACCGTGTCCTCCGGGCGCTCCGCACAGTGGCGACACCCGGGTGTCGTCTCCGCACGAATCTTGTACAGGTACTTCGCGAACTTGCCGTGTTCGGTTAGCACCTGCGCCAAGCGGAAGGTGACGACGTCATGGGACCTTTCCAGCTACACCTCAAAGAGGGGCCTTACCGCCTCGATCGTGGCGTGCCCAGCACGGGATTGCGACAATCGCTCTCGCCATTTGACAATGAGATCTCGCCGGAACGTCGGGATTGGCACACTCTTTCTATATGGTCAAAGTGCCCTTAAATAGTTCCTTGATGGACCAGTAACTTTTTCAGGTATTTTCTGTTCGACACGTTATTTCTTTGTCTTACCTGGCCCAGAAAGAGACTACTTGGCCCAAGTAGACAATAATATATTTTAAGACATATTGTATATTCTGTCCGCCTATGTGTACGTTCCTTTTGGAGCTGCTGGTTATGATTTTGGTCTTCAACATTTTTATATGTAGACCAATCAGCATTTGCTCTAGTCCTGTGGCTGTAGGAGAGAACAGGACAATATTATCAGAGAAACGCAAATTACTTAACTTAGCTTCGCTGATAACAATGCCCTTCTCTTCCCATTCGACTGCCAATGTCTGAAAGAAGTGGTGAATAACTTTAGGGACGCCCTGTTCGACTCATTTCTGTTTGAAACATAGGATCTAATCTCTAAAACTTGCTGGAAGAAGTATGTGTGGATTCTATTTTTTGTTTTGTAAGGGAATTGAATATTTCTGAGTGTGTGATGCTGTTAAAAGCGTATTGGTTGAGTATATTTATTTCTAAACATTTTGTGTTCCTCATATTAGGAATATAGTTCGTCAAAAAAAATTATACGATTGTCGCAAATACAAAAAAATACTCAAGTATCAAAAATTTTTTCTCCTAGTATGACAGTAATACCATATTCAATATTTTTTGATTTGTCCTCATTTTCTCAGGTCGCGCTTTCGTTAGACAGACTCTATTAATCTATTTGCATTGAACCATAACTGAAATAATGCCAACATAGTATTGACCATGTGTGTAAGTTCACTAATATTTTTAGCTCCTACTATGGCATTTGTGTCATCAGCATAGACTACAAGATTAAAGTCTGGTATCATTCTTTTAATATAATTAATCAAATCATTGGTGAAAATAATAAACAGTATGGGACCTAATATGGAACCCTGCGGTACGCCAGTGGTAATATTAATCATGGATGATTGATATGTTTTCCGTTATCCGTCCTGATCTATAGTGCTAGTTTCTACATACATTTTTCTATTTCTCAAATACGATGTAAATAATTGCAGGGCTCTCCCTCTGACACCATAATATTTTAATTTAGCAATCAGTAAATTGTGATCAATTGTATCGAATGCGGAAGATAAATCTAGGAAAATTCCTGCTACCTTTAATTTATGATTTAATTTGCCCATCACATCATTTAACAGTTTATAAATTGCATCTCCAGTGCCAATTCCTTTTTGGTAACCAAACTGCCTGTCATGTAAAACTTTATTATAACGAAGATGAGTCAATAGCCGAGATTTCAAAATCTTTTAAAATTTTTTGAAACTATAGGTAGAAGTGAAATTGGCCTGTAATTTTTAGGGTTCGTTTTTGAACCCTTTTTATAAACTGGCACAACCTTTGCGATCTTTAGTTGTTCCGGAAAAATACCCTGCTCAAGACAGTTATTAAAGAAAGTAGACAGTGGCCCATATTTTTATGTGCTCTTTCATAATAGAAATAGGGATTTCATCATATCCACTGGAGTGCTTGTTTTAATTATTTGGGTTATTTCTTTGGATGTGGTAGGCGTGAGTGACATATCATTTATAACCCTTTCACAACTTTGTTGAAGCAGCAATAGAGCTTCTTCCGTCTTAGCTTTAGCTGAAACACAATTATGATTGAACTGTTCTGCTAAAATGTTAGCTACAGCAGTAGGCGAGTCTATGATTTGATCGTTGAGTTTTAGTAAAAGTGGTTCCTGTTGTCCTTTTTTAATGTTTCTGCGGTTATTAATTACTTTCCAAACTTCTTTGCTTACATTTTTAGAATTATTAATTTTTTCACCGATCGCCATATTTTTGGCTGTGATCATGACTCTTCTATATATTCGAATATATTTCTTTTTATAATTGATTACACTTCATCATCCAAATAAGACTAATGCAATGCCCTGAGCATTTTTTGTGATTAGTCTAAGTACAGCACAGGCCTTCGATTGCGTTCTCCATGAAACACTAATCAGGAAACACCATTACGGAATCTGGAACTCCTCCCCGGATCCTCTTACATCATATCTGAGTGAATGAATTCAGAGAGTTGACATACACGGAAAAAAAAATCACCCGGGTCTGTAGTAAAAATGGGTGTCCCCCATGGCATTTAGCCATGGGGGACACCCATTTTTATTTCCTACTAGCTTCTGCCCGCGACTTCCGTCCGCGGAAAATTTCTGGTTTTTACACGACTGCCCCAAAAAAGGAGTGTTATGTTTTTAACATAAGTTTACACTCGACATGATCTATTTCCTTGAGCTAAATTCCGATTACGTGCTCTGACTGTAGCTGCTCGCTGTCTTTCTGTTGCTAGGCGCTGCGAGCGCTCAGTGCCAGTCTCCTTATCCCTTGTTTCAGAAACATACTGCCTTAAGTCAGATAGACGCTGCGCACGTTCAGCGCTAGTTTCTCGAGCACGGGCCCGCGATGTTCTCACATTTTGGCTAGCGAGCCGCTGTGAGCGCTCGGAGCTAAATTCTCTAGCGCGTGCTTGCGAAATATATTCTCTATTTCTCGAGAGGCGCTGCTCATTTTCAAGGGCAGATTCTTCCGTGCGGTGTATTCGAGCTGCTCTTGTCTGTGATGTCTGCCGGGACAGTTGCGATTTCCTTTTAGGCATGCTCATAGTCAACAAATGAACAAACTACACAGACTTAAAAACAATTATGAACAAAGGTAGAGGGATCAGGGACTCGGCACCCGTCCACCTTTATAACAAAACAATCGTAATATCGTATTATCGTTATAATTCGTACAACGAAATTACGAATATTACGATAGAACGAAGTACGAACATACAACGATATATCCGATTATTACGATTAGGAGTACAAATCAACGAACAACCAAACGAACGAAACAACCGAAACCATTAGGCAACAGACTGACATGCAACAATTTGAACACCAACTAACGACAACGTGGGCACAATAATTCGAGACCGTCATCAATCCACGGAAAATCTTAACACCGCGATTCAGAAAAATAACGTATTTGCAGAACGCCATCTATGGGCAAATGGATAAAACGTCCGCACAAAGCATGATAGATCTAGAGCTCTACGAATGAAAGTTGTGCTAGTGGCATTTTGCGTTTTAGTAATTTTATATTATCTCCGAAACTATATGACCAATTGACATACTGTAATTGGCAAATCTTACCTGTATGATGTCTTTGTGATACTGAAATAATTTATTGTGACAAGAATTAATATTTCGTTGCTCAAATAATCAACCAAACGTAAGTATGCCGAAAAAATACTTTTTTAATGCAAATAAAGGAGTATAAAAGATAACATATAAAAGATAGCAAAATGGTATCGCGGACTTTTTTGTAGATATAATTAAGAAGAATCAGGTCGCCATACATTGTTTTTAATTTTACGCAACTCTCTAGGCAGCGCACGCAAATAATTCTGTTTTATGAGGTATTTTTTTCCGACTTGCAAGACAAAAATTGTGATAGCTCGGTTAATGTACATGTTATAAAAATAATTTATAGCCTATAGCACTCAGGAATAGTGTAGCTTTCTACCAGTGTACAAATTTTTAGAATTGGATCATGAGTTTCAGAGATTACCCCCTACATACAAACTTACAAATTTTACCTCTTTATAATATTAGTAAAGATATATATAAAAAAAAAAATTGATTGGCTTACAGCTAACACAGAAAATGACGACAAGGTAGGTCACGGTGAGCCATTTACAAGCCTCCACATATAATATGAGTGTTTAAATGTTAAATGCTAAAACGCACAAGCGCAGTTTACAAGACGCATAATGAGACGAAGGAGCTTTTCAGGCAAGGAGAGCGTTCCCTTCTGGCCGGCAGCTTCCTGCCGCTCCGCCCTCCTGCACAGGCAGCGCATGGTGCACATTGCGGGACTGTGGCTCATGTCAAGGAAGTTCAGAAGTGTACCTCCACCATGTGACACTTTCGTCAGTGAACTTGCCTGACACTGAGGATTTGCCTATAGTGCAGGGTGTGCGGTGTACACGGGTGCAGGGTCTTAGGAGGCGCCTACTACTATTACTTTCCGACATTATTGAAAATGACAACATTTGCATCCGAATTTCCGTTTGAAAAAAAAAGCTGACCGTAAAAAAACTACTAAGTATAAAGAACGAAATAAGTCACTTTAACCAGTCTGACGCAGCTGGTGGAATTTATTTAAGTTCAATCATAGCTTTGACGCCATCTACTGCATCAGACAGTATAAAATGACTGGTTTCGAACTGTTTCTGTAGATTTTTGCTGTCGGGTTTTTGTGACTCTTTAAACTTTTATCATTTTCTGCATTTTAGTGAATACCTACCTATTATTTTTTAACCGGATTCAAAAAAGGAGGAGGTTCTCAATTCGGTTGTATTTTTTATTTATTTATTTTTTTATGTTTGTTACCTCAGAACTCCATCGTTTATAGACCGATTTACAAGAATGTTTTTGTACTTTAAAGGATATGTTTGCAAATTGGTTCTATTTTTTTCAAAATCCAGCTCTGATGATGGGATCCATGAGGAATCTAGGAAACTCCTCAAATATTATAGGCAACCATGTAGTGATTTTGGTATTTTTAAAGTAACATTTGATGAAGTGGAACTGATGGAAAAAACCAGAAATGGTTGTGAATACTTATGTTGAAAATTTTATCATCGAAGTGACCTGATGATGATGATGGAGCCGGAAGATAGACAATGGAACTTCGCATATAATCAAAATGACATTGATAGATATACTGGCCGTGTTTAGGCTTATTAGAATCGTCATGAGATGCACTTTGGCTATAAGGTACTATCGAACTGATCTGATGATGGAGCTGGAAGGTGGAAGGGAGACATGGGAACTTCATAATAAAAAGTTGTATCCTAGCAGTGTTTGGGTTAATTGAAATTGTCATGAGAAATAGGTACTCTGGTTATAAGTGTATCGCAACTAAAAAGTGTGAAATTAAATAATAAAAAAGAAATAACCGACTTCACTAAAAAAAGAACACTACTTACATGGATCAGAATAACTTTAATTTGGAAGTCGGTGTTTTATTTTTTGTGTTAAATAGGAAACAAACAATACCGAGAAACACCGACTTCCGAAATTAAAGTTATTTTGATACTTTTAGAGATTTTTTTAGTGAAATCGAATTTTTTTTTGGAAAAAGTTTTTTTGAATCGCATCCTAGAGCTCTATTTCGATACCATACATGACAGCCACGAAAAAAAAAAAATGAAAACCTATTTGGAATCCAAACCAAACCAACTCAAAAACTTACCCATGAAAACTGAAATGTACATTATTTACCTACAGTTTCAAATTTTGTCCTATACTTGTGCGATAAAACCTTGGTTCATACCAAAATTTCAGGATTCTAGGCTAACGGGAAGTACTCTATGAATTTTGATTCTCTTGAGTGTTGAAATATACTTTTTCATTACTCATACGCTGAAAGTAGGTCTAAAGTAGCTTGAGGAGTGGGTTGAAAGTAATACTTTTCGTCCCTAGGGAGAATCACTTTCAACTGACAGCTGTCAAATTATTAAAAAAAAACTAGTTCTATGTTCCCATTTCTAGAAGTCTATTGATCTATGTCTCAACTTTCTATACAGTCATTTACAGCGCATTGTAAAATTTAAAGTAAGAGATAAGTTTCTTTATTTTTTTTTTAAATTACATTTACTTTTAATTAATTTTATTAATTTATAATTTACTTTTAATCAATTCTTTAATTTTTTTAAACTAACATAACTATGAGAAATATTTAGCATTTTTCATTTTTATAAATGAAAAATGATGACACAGAAAAAAAAAACAAAATGCCGGGAAACTTGTTGTAGAATTTTGTTTATAGTTACTTTACTAAATCTCTGCTGTAAGATTTTTTTTAATTACACAATAATCAGATTCAGTTAAGGATTTAACGCCTGATTCTTAAGAGAAGAGGTTAAAGCAGTAGTCAGGAACTTTTTGCGGCCTAAATCAAAAGAAACATACCTAAAATCATAAGACGACCTTTGACGACGACTCAGGTTTTTATTTTTATTTTAGTTTTATTCGTAATGAAAAGCACAGTGTTTACCTCGGGTGAAAGGCTTATTTAGTCCCTCGAATATTATCGACCTCGCTTCGCTCGGACGCCAAACTTCTTCTCGGGACTAAATAAGTTATTTTCACCCCTAGGGTAACAATGTACTATTTCATTACTCATACGCTGAAAGTAGATCTAAAGTTGCCTGAGGTGCGGGTTGAAAGTAACACTTTTCGTCCCTAGGGAGAATCACTTTCAACGGACAGCTATCAAATTACAAAAAAAAAAACTAGTTCTATCTTCCCATTTCTATTGATCTATGTCTCAACTTTCTATACAGCCAGTCATTTACAGCGCGATGTAAAATTTAAATTAAGAGATAAGTATCTATATATTTTTTTAAATTACATAATTATTTATAATTTACTTTCAATTAATTCTTTAATTCTTTAAAACTGACATAGATTTGAGAAATAGTTACCATTTTTCACTGATAAAAATGAAAAATGATGGCTGAATAGCCGATTGACCACAAAAAAAAAAATGGCGGAGAACTTGATGTAGAATTTTGTTTATTGGTACTTTACTAAATCTTTGCTGTAAGAAATTTTTTAATTACACAATAATCAGATTCAGTTAAGGATTCAACGCCTGATTCTTAAGAGAAGAGGTTAAAGCAGTAGTCGGAAACTTTTTACGGCCTAAATCAAAAGAAACATACCTAAAATTATACGACGGCCTTTGACGACGACTCAGGTTTTTATTTTCTTTTTATTCGTAATAAAAAGCACAGTGTTTACCTCGGGTGAAAGGCTTATTTAGTCCCTCGAATATTAGCGACCTCGCTTCGCTCGGACGCCAAACTTCTTCTCGGGACTAAATAAGTTACTTTCACCCCTAGGGTAACAATGTACTATTTCATTACTCATACGCTGAAAGTAGGTCTAAAGTAGCCTGAGGAGCGGGTTGAAAGTAATACTTTTCGTCCCTAGGGAGAATCACTTTCAACTGACAGCTGTCAAATCATTAAAAAAAAAACTAGTTCTATCTTCCCATTTCTAGAAGTCTATTGATCTATGTCTCAACTTTCTATACAGCCAGTCAATTACAGCGCGATGCAAAATTGAAATTAGGAGATAAGTATCTATATATTTTTTTAAAATTACATAATTATTTATAATTTACTTAAATTAATTCTTTAATTATATCATATTATCATATCTATGTTAAGAGATATGAGAAATAGTTACCGTTTTTCACTGATAAAAATGAAAAATGATGGCTGAATAGCCGATTGACCACAGAAAAAAAAAAACAAAATGGCGGGAAACTTGTTGTAGAATTTTGCTTATAGGTACTTTACTAAATCTTTGCTGAAATAAAAAAATTTAATTACACTATAATCAGATTCAGTTAAGGATTCAACGCCTGATTCTTTTACGGCCTAAATTAAAAGAAACATACCTAAAATCATACGAAGACCTTTGACGACGACTTAGGTTTTTATTTTTATATTCCTTTTATTCATAATGAAAAGCACAGTGTTTACCTCGGGTGAAAGGCTTATTTAGTCCCTCGAATATTACGACCTCGCTTCGCTCGGACGCCAAACTTCTTCTCGGGACTAAATAAGTTACTTTCACCCCTAGGGTAACAATGTACTATTTTTGCGATATAAACGACCGTATCTTCTTTTGTTTTTCGTTAACTTAGAAATTTGAGTTTTTCACAGCTTCAAAGGGACCGTAGACTTGAGTATATGGTTTAAATTTCAACTCGATACCTCCATCCGTGTTCTCGAAATAAAGGATCTTGACAGACAGACAGACAGACGGACTACAAAGTGATGCTATAAGGGTTCCGTATTTTTCTTTTGAGGGACGGAATCCTAAAAACACCATTTTATAATTTTGAAGTACCCAGTATCATTCTCATAATTAAGATGAATCTAATGAAACCTTTGTCTGCGTGCCTACTAGAGGGCGCCATGCTGCCTCCGTTTACAATCCCGTGTGTTTAACCCTTACTCTGTGGATTTAGGTTTTTAAGGAGAGGAAAACTTGCTTAATTTATAGACGTTTTTAGTAAATGTGGCACTGTTCTAGAAACGATGGGTCAGTTTACATCATGTAGAGCACGCTCTTCTACTGTAACTCCAACGGTCGCTGCTAACTTTGCTCACGCGTCAGCACAGGAGTGCTGACGCGTGAGCGCATGTTACGGAGCAGTAGACTATCAGCGTCAGATTGTCAGGATGCTAATTTTCATAAAATGTAGGTTTTACATATATATCGCTGGTTTATTCATTCGTGTTTGTTCGAAACCAAACATGACATCTAATCTTGATGATAAAATACGAGTATAAAGCGAATGGCGCGCGTGTCAACATGACAAGTGGCACAAGTAAAGTTAAAAAAAACTGTTTTGCTGTTCTGTATTTTATTCAACCACCAAAAATGCAAACTGTGCATCTATTTACATTGTTGAAACTAATGGTGCCTGTTATGAAGACTGTTACTAACTCAGCACCGTACACCAGCGGAAAAATACTCTGCTCTCCATTATAAAATGTGCCATGTCGGTTTATGCGCTTATCGCTGTCTAATTCAAATACTGTAACAGCAGGATTAGATAGATAGGCTCCTCCAAGTTAGCTGCCTTCACCGTCAGGCCCTAAGTAGAGCGCCTGTCCATAACGTATAGCGGCCTACTTGCCATCCGAGGGCTGATAACAAGCCACGCGTGTTTCTATATTCCTAGTAAGTACGGTTCCTCGATAAGCATTGGCATCGTAGTCGCGACCGTTCGCGTCGCCACATCGGCGTTACTGTGTGCAAACACATACCTACTTTTTTTCTTTAAGGTAAAAGGGCAGGTTGTGAATTTCAAATTTTCAAGTTAGGGTAAGCTGAACTGGGCCACTCTGGCGTTTTCACCTTAACAAAACACGACTATTGAATGACGAATCATTCAACAGGGTAAGCTGAACTGGGCCACTCTGGCGCTTTCACCTTGACAAAACACGACTATTGAATGAAGTATCATTCAACAAGGTAAGCCGAATTGGGCCACTCTGGCGCTTTCACCTTGACAAAGCACGACTATTGAATGACGAATCATTCAATAGGGTAAGCTGAACTTGGCCACTCTGGCGCTTTCACCTTGACAACATACGACTATTGAATGGCGAACCATTCAACAGGGTAAGCCGAATTGGGCCACTCTGGCACTTTCACCTTGACAAAGCACGTTATTTTGGCAGAACACTGAACATTTTGTAAATGATCTCAGGGTCGGTTCTCCAACATAACATCTTTACCAAATGAATTTTATGTTGAACTCAACTTTGTAATCTTGGTGACCATAACAGTTTTGAGAGTTTTTGCAGGTTGATTTCAACTATAATGGATGTAATATTATTGTATACTAGTTTCCAAATCAACACACACAATTCTATTATCAATATGATCAATAATTTAACTTGAACATAGGGGATAACGCAAGTTTCATCGACATCAGTTGAGTAGTTTTCAAAATGTAGACTCACAATGTGTGTGAAAACTTTGCTTATTTTATGAGCCACCAGTGTGGTATCAAAGTGCTTTCCACACGTCGTTATTATAGACAATAATTACTCTGTTTTTTGTAACCAAGAATATACAATCGACTAATTGTGCTGGCAACATCAAAACTTATTTAGGTAGCATAATGGCAGGCGACTCCTCTGTTTTCTTGTTCGGTTGGTGATCGTTGAGATCGGACTCACCATTCGTCTCTTGGATTAGGTAGGTATTATCTATACTTATAATAAATCTGTAGAAGTAAAAATTCTGTAAATTGAAAATATCAAAAAAATAAATGTTACTAGACCGACACCAAACCCAAATATGTGATTAAAAAAATTTTGTCTGTCTGTCTGTTTGTTCAGGCATCACGCAAAAACTACCGGTTCGATTACGATGAAACTTGGTATAATTATTCTTTAATATCCTGGGCACCACACTGGGTACTTTTTATCCCGGAAAAGTATATATCCGATTAGTTTATTGGTGAATTTGGTCCTAAGTTCCGTAATTGTGACAGAGCTACACGTCCAGCCGCGCCAGCTTGGCAGTGCAGGATAGAGCGCCGTATCGGTGAGGCTAGAGCACTCATTGGCAAGCTTATCTGCTTCAGGGAGGGAACACTCGCCCTAGGGTGATGCGCTTTGTGAGGCGGGCGTTCTCGGGGACTGATATTAGTCCTCGAGATTATATGTCCCGCGTCACAGAGCGTATCGACCTCCTGAAACAGAAGATCTATGCATGGGCAAACCGTATTCGTCGGTACAAGCGGCGAGTGGAGCGGTACACTCAAAATCGCACATTCCCAAAGTAACGAAAGGTGTGTTTACAGGGCTTGGGAGTGACCGGACCAAGATGTGACTGATATGCGCCTGCTGGATGATGTCACATATGTTCATTTTGGCGCAGCATCTGGTCGACGGTCGAGCGAACATGTGATCTTTTACCAGAAATGGGGTCAATTACCATCAGTCTCAAAGATGTAGTCCGTGCAGTCCGTCCGTTACCTAACTGGAAATCTCCTGGGCCGGACGGGCTGCACAATTTTTGGATAAAATGGTCTCAAAGGTCGCATGCTCGCTTGGCATCTCAGTTCCAGTCTGCCTTAGTCAGGGTCACTACCCCAGTTCCTAACAACAGGAATAACCCACCTGCTCCACAAGTCAGGTAGTACTGCGGATCTTAAGAATTAAAGATCGATCACGTGTTTGCCGACGGTCTATAAAGTTCTTACATCCATTCTGAGAGCTAAAATCAATAGTCATATTGAGACAAATTCTATCATGTCGGCCTCTCAGAATGGATGTAGGAACGGGTCCCGCGGTACTAAGGAGCTACTTCTCATCGATATGGCCATAAGCCAACAGGTTCGACGTTCTCGAAAGAATTTGTCAGCATGTTGGATAAATTATAAGAAGGCCTATGACTCTGTTCCTCATACATGGCTCATGAGGGTGCTAGAACTGTACAAAGTTGAAACAACTCTGTGCACCTTCCCGTTGACGTGTATGGAGCAGTGGAGAACAGTCCTTCGCTATCCGGGATGTCGACAAATTTGGGGGAACAGTGAACCGATAAGGATTGAGCGTGGCTTATTCCAGGGTGACAGTCTGAGTCCACTGTGGTTTTGCCTAGCCTTGATTCTCAGCACATTGCTGGAAGGTTCTAGCTTAGGCTTCCGGTTAAAAAGAGGTAGTCAGGTCATATCTCACCTTCTTTACATGGACGATCTGAAACTCCTTGCCCCCAACGACTTGCAACTGATGGAGCTACTGAAGGTAACTAAACCTTCAGTACAGCCATCAGGATGTAATTTGGTGTGGACACATGTGCATGTAACGTGAGGATAGATTATGGAATCCGTGGGAACTCAACTCACGGATTCCATATACCTTAGATCCCTCTGCTCAACTGAAACTTACAAGTATTTGGGTATGTCGGAAGCGTTAGGCATCAAAGCTGATGACGTGAAACGGTCATTGAAGGAGCGCTTCTTTGACCGCCTGAATAAAGTCCTGAATAGTCTTTTATCAGGCGGGAACAGGGTGCACGCTTTCAACGGTTAGGTCATGCCGGTGTTGATGTACTCTTTCGGCATACTCAAATGGACTTAGACAGAACTTGATGCCTTGGATAGGAGGGTCCGCACACTGCTTACCGCAAATCGGATGCATCACCCACAGTCATCGGTGATGAGACTGTATATCCCGCAGAAGTGCGGGGGTCAAAAAAATCAAAATCAACTCTTTTATTTCAAATAGACCATTTACAGGCACTTTTGAATAGTCAAAATGTCGGTCAGTCAAAAAAAAAAAGTGAAGCTAAATTGCACGTTCCAAAGCGTAGATCTCTATGGAGAAGAACGTACAAGAAACTCCATGGACACTCTTTTAAAATCATTTTAAGTGTTACAATAATCTTGGTTACATATTTCTTGTCGCTACAATTATGTGAGCACCATGTAGAAAAGTAGTGAGAAAAAAAAAAAAAAAAAACTAACTAAAAATAGAAATTGAATTAAGCCACTGGCAGCAAAGAAATGACCAGTCTCAACTGACGGCGCCCGTTCACGAGCATGACGCGTGCCTCAACCCCACTCTGCTCAACCATTATGAAGGGAACAGAATGACTCAATAACACGCGCCACCATCAGCAAGACATTTGAGTGAGGATGACAAACTCTCAACTGCCATGCTCATTTAAGTCAAACAAATTGTAACCTAGTAAAAATGCTCCATGGGACTTCACATTCACAAAAATTTGATAAAAGTGCTTCTACATTATACAATGCTAATGGTTCCAAATAAGAAAAATAAACAAAATAAGAGCATTAAAAGGTCATAAGCTTCATTAAAGCAATATCATACCATTTCGAAAAAAACAACATACGGAAAGGGTAATAGCATCTCTTCCAATATTTATAAAACTATAAAAAAACAAAAAACTAATTAGTAGGCAAAAGTGTTAGTGGAGCAGGACCAGCATTTAGCCAAGCATTTTTATCGAGGATATAATCTTCCACTTTATAATATGCTTGTCTACATAGTGCGCGTTTAATGCATGTTTTAAATTTGGATTCATTCAATTGAATAATCTCAAGTGGTATCTTATTATAAAATTTTACACAGCACCCCATAAAAGAATTATATACTTTAGCCAATCTGAATCGAGGTTGATCTAGTTTGTGCCTATTCCTAGTATTAAAATTGTGCCTGTCACTTATCTTAGTAAAAAGATGAATATTTTTCCGAACGTACATAATATTTTCATAAATGTATTGACAAGGTACCGTCATGATGTTTATATCCTTAAACAGTTCCCTTAGAGAATCGCACCTGCGAAGATTGTATATGGCTCTGATAGCTCTTTTCTGCAGAATAAAAATAGACTCTATGTCTGCAGCCCGTCCCCATAGCAAAATACCGTAAGACATGATACTATGAAAGTAGCTAAAATAGACCAGCCTCGCGGTATGAACATCAGTAAATTGACGGATTTTTCTGACAGCATATGCTGCTGAACTAAGCCGTCCAGCTAGTGATGCTAAATGAGAACCCCATTGTAGCCTCGAGTCGAGCGTGATTCCCAAGAAAACTGTGTTTTCGACAAATTCAAGTTTCTCTTTGTTCAATACTATTTCCAAGTCATTACTTCTAACATTCGGTAACGCAAATCTTATGCACTTGGTTTTTTTCTCATTTAATACTAAATTATTAACAGTGAACCAGTTTTGGACTTGCTGTAGAGCGTTGTTTATGTCATCAATATTAGTGGAACGTCTATTGATCTTAAAAATTAAGGACGTATCGTCAGCAAACAATACTATATGTGTTTTCGGTCGGTCGCGGCTTCTTAAATGCTAAGACCTTACACAACAATACTTCCTAGAAACCGACGTGGGCATGAACCGAGATGTGGTAGCAGTGGACAAGGGCCTAACTCCGCTCTCCTTGGCTAACGAGAACTGGCGCTAACCAATAGTACTGGATACTAATGACCGCAAAGAAGTATGGCAGAGCAGGATAACGGTACCTCATGAAAGCTGAGAAGGATAAACAAACTCAATATCTTGACTTTTTTTTTTTTTTTTTTTGGTGGTGGGTAAAATCATCCAATGACATCTCCCGCCCTTGGGCGGAGCGGGAGATAGTGTCAGACTCTTACTGACTAAAAACCCACCCCGTTCCTTCGTGGCCTTAGATACCAGGGCCGAGCTTTCCTTTCGGAAGCAAACCCTTGGCCCCAGTAGGCTTCGACCCTGCCTGCCTGCAGCTAGCAGGCTGGGTCTCTACGGTTTGCTGACAACTCCTTGAGGCGCGCGGGAACAGTGCGCGCCGTTGACGACCTGGGCTTGGTCCGGATGATTACCGGACGGTCAGACAGCGAGCTACCCATAGCTCGCCGTCCGCAAGCCCGCGCCTACGTTGGCTGGAAATCAGGATCGGAATCCTCGCGGCGGCTGGACCGTGAGGGCCGTTGCCTCTCGCGTGCGGCCTCCTCCTTTGCTAGCATTACTGCTTCGCAGAAGGAGGCGACCGCCTGCCATCCCTCCTCGCTCCGGACCATGGCCCGTACCAGGGCCTGGCGCGAGAGATCGCCGCTGCCGATCGCCCTCACGAGAACACGGCGATGCTCTGCCCAAGCGGGGCACACTTCGACCGTGTGCTCCACCGTGTCCTCCGGGCAGTCCACGCAGTGGTGGCACCCGGGCGTCGGTTCCGCACGAATCCGGAACAGGAACCTCCCGAACTTACCGTGTCCGGTGAGAACCTGGGTCATGCGGAAGGTTAGGACGCCGTGAGGTCTTTCCAGCCACGCCTCAAAGAGGGGCCTTACCGCCATAATTAAGGCGTGCCCAGCACTGGGTTGCGACAGTCGCAGTCGCCATTTCACCATAAGATCCCGCCGGAACTCTTTCCGCCATACCTCGACTTGTCGTGGCAGGGGACTTTCGCCCCGGCGTTGCATCTCCACGCGCTTATCGTGCATGTGTGCAAGGACTGTTGCCTCCAGATCCCATGGTGGCAGGCCAGCAAGGAGGCTCGCCGCTTCGCAGGAAACCGTACGGTATCCCCGCACCATCCGTATGGCCATGACCCTCTGGCACGCGTTCAGCTGGTTCTTTGGCCTTTTTCTCAGCGTGGGCGCCCATACCGGTGCTCCATAAAGGGCCATGGACCGAACGATGCCTGCGTAGAGCCTCCGGCAGGAGGCGTCTGGACCCCCCAGATTCGGCAGGAGCCGCTTGAGAGCAGCCCCGGTCCGATTCAGTTTGGGGGCCAGACGTCGGAAATGTTCCTCGAAATTCCACCGGCTGTCGAGGACGAGTCCCAGGTACTTCATCGTCGACCCGACGCCGATGTGAATTCCTCCTACCGTTAGTTGGGAACCTGGTGGCAGCGCGTTCCGAGGGCCGTGAAAGCACATGGCCTCGGACTTGTGCAGCGCCACCTCTAGTCCCAACTGCTCGATCCTCTCCACGACTGTCGCAACCCCGCGTGTCGCTAGTTCGACCGCCGCCTGGTACGACTCTCCCTGTGCCAGGACCAGCGTGTCGTCGTGCGTAGCAGACCACGCTGACCCCGCCAGGGAGGTCGCCGCGCAGCACGTAGTCGTAGCCGACGTTCCACAAGAGCGGCCCCAGTACCGATCCCTGCGGAACGCCGCACGACATCTCTCGCCGTCTCCAATCTCCCTGGTGACCAGGGTAGATTATGTACCTGTCTGACAGGTAGGCCTCGATCACACGACAGAGGTAGTCGGGCACCCGGTGGTACCGGAGTGCCGTTCCAATGCTACTCCAGGGCAGCGAGTTAAAAGCGTTGGCAATGTCCAAGGACACCGCCACAACCCACCTGCCCCGGGAAACCGCATCCCCCGTCGTGAGGGCTCGCACGCGCATGATGGCGTCCACCGTGGAGCGCATCCTGCGAAAACCGAACTGTCCGTCCAAGAGGTCCGGCCCCACCCGTGCTAGGCGCGCGACGAGGCGGTTTGCAACGACTCTTTCAAAGAGCTTGCCCACCTCGTCGAGCAGCACAATGGGCCGATACGCGGACGGAGAGTCCGCAGGGCGCCCCGGCTTCGCAATGAGGACCAGTTTTCCCGTCTTCCAGCGAAGTGGGAACTGGCCCCTCTCCATACATGCGCTGAAGAGCCCCCTTAGTCGAGGCCCGAGAGCCTCCATGGCCAGGATCCAGGCCTTCCCAGGCAAGCCGTCGGGTCCTGGGGCGGTATTTTTGGCACTCAGCCGTCGTACCGCCACTCTCAACTCTACCTCGGTCACCTCCGGAGTATTGTCGTCGTCGTCACCGTCGTGGTCCGCGTCAGACACTGCTGGTGGCGGAGCCATGACCGGGGGGGAGTGTTCCCCTCGCGCAGGGAACAGAGTGTTCACCACACCCTCCACAACCTGGGGCCGGAGACTCTGGGTCAGCGGGGGAGCCCAGGGACGCAATTTCTCCCGAACCACCTTGTAGGGGCGTCCCCATGGGTCTCTGTTCAGAGTCCCCAGCCACACGTTGCGGGCCTCCAACTTCCGGCGTCGCGCGTGATTGCACGCGTTGCGTAGTGCTGCAATCTCCGGCGACCACCAGTACACTTGGCGCCGAGCACGTCCTGGACGGACTCGGGGCATTGCCGCGTCGCATATTTGCGATATGGCCTCCCGGAACCACTCCGCCTCGACGTCGATGTCGACAGGCCTGTCCGGTGCTAGCACCCAGGCCTGTACGGTCGCAGCTTCCAGGAGGAGCTCCCGGTCCATTTGCTTCAGCGCCCACCGCGGACCACAGGGGCTCTGTCGAACCGGCGCGGCCGAGGTTTAGGCGGAGACGTCAAACCGGATGTACCGGTGGTCTGAGTACGTCTCCACCCCCTCCATCACGCGCCAGTCATTGACACACGGCGAGAGAGCGGGGCTGGCGAAAGAAATGTCCACCACTGAGTCGCCCCGCATCCGCACACACGTGGGGACAGAACCCCGGTTTAGGACGACCAGGCCCGACTCCAGAGCCCAGTCCTCCACCATCACTCCCCGCTGGTCCGTGTAACGGGAACCCCAAGCCAAGTTCTTGGCATTGAAGTCCCCGCAAACGACCACAGGGAGGGAAGGTCCAAACCCAGTGACGACGTCTTTTAGCTCCATAAGGGAGATATGGAGATCGGCGAGAGTTCTGTTCGGGGACAGGTAGACACCTACCACTGCAATGTCCCCAACTCGTGCTGCTACGCAACCTCGCCCCCTCGTGACGGCCTCGAGGGGCGGGGTACCGGCGGCGGTCGACGAAATTATGGTCACCGAGCCGCTCAGGTCCTGAACCCAGTCTCGTCTGGGCTGGACAAAGTACGGCTCGGAGACCACGGCGATGTTGATCGACCACTGCGCCATGCTTTGGAGCAACAGATCCTGAGCGGCGGCGCAGTGGTTGATGTTCACCTGGAGGAGACGTAATGGGGCCGTTATTGGCATTCCATCGTCTCCTCCGGAGCCTTACGCGAGGGCACTGCCGCAGTGTTTGCGGCGGCGACAGCGGCGGCGGCTAAGGACGCGGCCGCGGTGGCGAGGGCATCGGCGGGGATCCTACGGACCTTGCCTTTGTCCTTGGCGGGGGGGTCGCAGGACCTACTCCCAGCCCGGTGGTCGGCCTGTTTGCCTGCCGCCGCACATGCGTAGCAGTGCGGCGACGCTCGACATTCTGCAGCCTTGTGACCGGGCTTACCACACTGGTAGCAGTGGTCACTGCGATCTACCTCCGCAGCGCAACAGGCCCCCACGTGGTGTCCCACGTGGCAGCGGTAGCACCGCAGAGGTCTGGGCTCCAGCAGTTTCACCTGCGCGGAGACCCAGCCCACCAAAAGCCGTCGGCCCTCTCCAGTGATGGCCTTGGCCGCCGACACGGGACAGCTAACCGTTACGGCTCGCATACCCGTGCTGTCAGCGCGGATAGTGCCCGCCCGAACTTGATCGGTCGTGCACCCGCCCGCCCTGACGACGGCGGCCACCACCTCTTCCGCCTTGACGGAGTCGTCCAGGCCCATGATGCGCATGTCAATGCACTTTGTAGGCCTGGACACTCGGGCCTCTTCCGCATCGAGGGACGCCCTAATCTGTGCAGCCAGGGCATCGGCGACAGGGCCACTGGCCGCACCGGGGACCTCGAGGATTCGGGCCCCAGTGACCGTACGCCTCATGCGGAAGCCCTCAGAGGCTCCGAACTCCTCAAGGTGGGGTAGGATCGCCCGCCTTGCCTTCTCCATGACGGAGTCGTAGTTCACGCCCCTCTTTTCCGCTTCAGGCTGTAGTGTGATCACTACAGCCTCGGAATTCGGGGCGCGAAGTCTGGCCGCCATGGCACGCTTTTTTCGCTCTTGCCGCCTAGCTCGCTTTTTGGCCGCCCTAGCCGCCTTGCCCGCCCTCTTCTTCCTTGCCCGCCCTCTTCTTTCAATATCTTGACTTGGCTCATGCATGAGGTTGTCGACATGTGGGAAGTGGACACAGCCGTTATTGTGCTAATAGTCATAACGGCCAATGGCTTAACAACCTCGACCAACATCTGAGGAGGCTCTCGTTAGGCAGTTGGATCAAGGGCCTGATTCAGAAGGCAGTACTCCTGGACACGGCGCGTATTGTCCGGAGGTTCCTCTCTCAGCAGCCCTGACCACCGGCAGCTTGGACCCTGTTCCCGATGCCGATGGGCTACTATTTTTTATTATATTTTTAAATAGTTTTATTTTTTATTTTTAACTTTGTAAAAAAAAAAATAATAAAAGAAATAATAACAACGAAAGAAGCGAAACGGGCGGGTGGGCTTATTGTAGCGATAAGAATAACCGAGATATTTATAATACATGACTTAAAAAGAGTGTTCATGAAGTTTCTTGCACATTCTTCTCCATAGAGATCTGCGCTTTGGAATGTGCAATTAGGCATTTAGACCAATTTTTTTTAACTGACTTCTTGACAATTTGAAGGTGATTGTTTGAGTAATACTATTAGTACTGAATTGTGTGATTTTATTATAATAACCGCCTGTGATTTTATTATAATAACAGTCTGTGATGATATTATTTTTTTTTATTATTACTAATGTTGATAGACTTACAAAAAAAAAAAAAATATAATGGTCAAGCCATTATATTTTTTTATTTTTTATTAAATTGATATAAACTAGTGCTTGCTGCAATCCCTGATGGTAAGCCGTGAAGCAATCGTTGATGGTGAGGCGCACTAGTTTATCAAGAGCCTATTCACTCTAGGCTTGAAGACACCTAAATTATAATCGGACGTGAAGACCGCAGCAGGCCAATTGTTTCAGCCCTTCGATGTACAATCAAATGAAATCAAATCAAAATAGTTTTTATTTCATATAGGCCTACATGAGCATTTATAAAACCTCACAAGCTAGAGCACGGTTCCAAATTGGTAGTTTCCTATAGAGAAGAACCGGCAAGAAACTCCATAAAATTAAAAAAAAAAAAAATGTCGTACAATATTTCCAAAATTACAGTATTAATAATTATGTAAGGACAGTGTTGACCAGTCAATATATTTTTATTTTTTTATTAAGTGATTTTATTTTGAACATTTACAGCTAATAAATGTAGGTACATTAACTTATTATAATAAAGCTTAAGGCCAATTACAAGTGTTCACATACAGTAAACCAAATATACACAATATAATACCCAAAATCACAACAAAAATAATCATAATATTATTATTAGGTAACCATTTATGGTTATTGTGGTATTTTCATCAAGAACTTAAGCATTTACAGTCAAAAAGTAACATTTGATGAAGTGAAACTGATAAAAAATTGAGTAATACTAAATAAATTTTATATGAAAATACATAAGTAAGTGCAGTGAATCCGAACTTACAACATGGTAAAGCCAGCAGCTGGCTATGTCAGGAAACAAGTAGGCAATACAACGTTTTTATAATCTATAGGCTCCATACTTTCGATTAGAATTACATTTATTCATTAAATACTTTTTTTTTATATTGTATAAACTAGCACTTGACTGCAATCCTACCTGATGGTAAGCAGTGATGCAATCGTCGATGGTAAAGCGCACTAGTTTATTAAGAGCCTATTCACTCTAGCCTTGAAGACGCCTAAATTATAATTGGCCGGGAAAACCGCAGCAGGCAAATTGTTCCAGTCCCTCGATGTACGCGGTATAAACGACGAGGCAAAACGCTTAGTCCGGACCGTGGAAGTTTCAACAACCTACGGGTGGATATTCGCCGTACGCCGGGTTGTTCGATGGTAGAAAGGAGATGGCGGTATCAAGTCATGCAATTCCCGCGCACACTCTCCAAAATGCATCCTGTAAAACACCGAAAGGCTGGCTACTCTACGCCTGTGCTCGAGGCTTTGTAGATTGGACTTAACCAAGTCTGGATCACCAATTAGCCTCTTCGCACGCCTTTCCACCGAGTCCAAAGCTGCTAGGTGGCATTTTGCAGCACCAGCCCATATGTGGCTGCAGTACTCCACACACGAACGGACTTGTGCTTTGTATAAGATTAGAAGCTGTTCCGGTGTGAAGTACCGCCGGACTTTTGCTAGAACGCCGAGTTTCCTAGCAGCTACCTCGGCTTTGGACTCAATGAACCGCCCAAAGTTGAGGTCCGAGGAAATTTCTACCCCCAAGAGCTGAAGGCGGTCGGTGCACGCCAGGGATACATTCTGGAAAGCAGGAGCCAAGGTGAACGGGCTCCTTTTGGCGGTGAACAAACACGCTTGTGTTTTGGCGGCGTTGAATCCCACAAGATTGGCTTCGCCCCATTTGGAGACTGCCTGAAGTGAAGCATTCGTCCGCTCCACTATAGCCTCCCTTTCAGACTGGATTAGCTCTTTACTAGCCCGAGGAGTTGGCAGGTATCTGTCTACAACTGTGCTATCATCTGCATACCCATAGATACCGGGCATCAGCAGATCGTTGATATGCAGGAGGAAGAGAGTTGCAGAGAGAACAGACCCCTGAGGAACTCCGGCATTAGTCGTCATGGCTTCTGATGAGCATCCGTCGACAACAACTCGGAGAGACCGTTCACTCAGGAAGTCTTTTACCCAACTAATCAGGCCAGGGGAAATGCCGTACGCTGGAAGCTTATTCAAAAGGCTAGCGTGCCATACCCTGTCGAAGGCCTTCGAGACGTCTAGAGAAACCGCAATCGCTTCCCCATTCCTCTCGAGGGCCTCGCCCCACAAGTGGGTGGCATAAACTAGTAGGTCCCCAGTAGATCGATTGCGGCGAAACCCGTACTGTCGGTCACTGAGGAGATCGTTACCTTCCAGGTATGCCATGAGGCGCGAGTTCAATACACGCTCCATAATCTTGCAGAGTATGGAGGTTACCGAAATCGGCCGATAGTTGGTTGGATCGGCACGACTGCCCTTTTTGGGCACGGGTTGTACATTGGCAAGCTTCCAGGACTTGGGCACCATGCCAGTCCTAAATGAGAGGCGATACAAGCGAGTCAATACAGGAGATAACTCGGCTGCACAAGCCTTGAGAACTATCGCTGGAATACCATCTGGTCCACTAGCTTTATTCACGTCTAGACGACACAGCGCTCTCAGAACTTCTTTGTTCCTTATGCGAATCTCGGGCATCGAGGTGTCACAGAAAGGCAGAGTCGGTGGAGTAGCACCACAAGTGTCAAGACGAGAATTATGGGCGAAGAGAGATGCAAAGAGACCTGCTTTCTCTCTGGCGGTGTGAGCCAGTGTTTCATCAGGCTTAACCAGCGGAGGCAGTGTGGGCCGACAGAAGTTCGCTTCGACCGACTTGGCAAGGGACCAAAAAGCTCTGCTACCGGATGGCTGTGCAGAGAGCTTTGTGCCAATATGAGTAATGCGGTCAAAGCGAGCCTTCCTTAGTGCCTTTTTGTAGGACTTGGCAGCTTGGTTGAAGGCTCTCTTATTTGAACTCAGATCCGGAGCTTTGCGGTCACGAGCATCAACCCAGGTGAGAAACGCCGAATGCTTAAGCTCTTCAGCTTTTATGCAATCGGCGTTGAACCATGGGTGAACTGAGCCACCGATGGGTACGTCGCTATAAGGGATGAAATACTCCATAGCTTGACGTATAACATCGGATACGGCATCTGCACAGCTCGACGGATTTTCAGAAGAGAAGCAAACCTGCTGCCAAGGATAAGACGCAAAGAAGTGCCGCATCTCATCCCAATCTTTTAATTAATCTTTTATTTTAGTTTTAAACCATGTTATGAAAAAGAGAAATACCTTAATTAGTTACTTTTGTTATTGTGTTAACAAGATTTATAGCAGATCATAATGTATTATAAAGCATGTGCAATGTGTACGATTACATTATTTCCTTCCTTGGGGATCGGCACTGTATTCCTTAACACAGGTTATTATATTAACCTAGCTAGGAATACAGCACCTCACCCACCAATTTGTTGTAGTTTTTGTACACTGGAAAAGATTATATTAATTGTCATCATGTACTACAATGTTTTTGATGAAATAAAGATATTATATTAATCTGCTGACTTGTAACGCCACATCCGCCGTTCACCGCGAGACTCACAGTCAGGTGGGGAGAAGGACGATACAGACTTCACCAGACAGTGATCTGATGTTCCAAGTGGTGAAGAAACTGTTACGATACATCTGTCCGGATCGGTGGTCAGCAGAAGGTCCAGACAATTGGCAGTATGACCAACTACATCAGGCACCCTGGTCGCTTGCTTCACCAGCTGGGAAAGGCCCAACGATACCGCAAAGTTTCGCGCTTCTCTTCCAGCGTGGTCGGTCCTCTGGTATGGGAAAAGCCAGTCTTGGTGGCAGGCGTTAAAGTCCCCCAGAGCAACAAGCTGCGCATCAGGGTGCCGATGCAGAGCCTTATCGGCGGCTTCACTGAGCTGGTCAAACATTCGAGTCGTCTCCTGATCACCGCTGTGCGATCGGTAGACACAGGCATAGACGATTTTGTCCATACCAGTGTCCACCAACAGCCATAGCGTGGAAAAATTTGGGTCTTCAAGGTGACGAAGACGCTGACAGCAGATGTCATTACGGACGTACACACAGACCCCGGCACGCTGCAGAAAATGATGCTCCAATGAGTATCCCGGGTAGTTGAGGTACGCCGCATCTGACGGACATCTAATCTGAGTCTCCGTCAAGAAAAGCAAGTGTGGCTTGTCTCTAGATGGTGGTGGACCGCATCGAGATTGGAGTGCAGTCCTCGAATATTGGAGAGGTGCACTTTGAAGGAGAGGACGTGCATCCGCTATACACACTTACTTTTCTTTTTACCTTTCATAATTTTTTTAATGGAGTGAATAGGGTTGATGGAAGATGGCAGTTGAGCGAGGTGATGCGATGTTAAACCCAACAACACAACCAGAGTTGCCGCGCCAATGGAAGGTTAATCTGGAGACTGCGGGGACGCCCGAACCCCCCCAGGGATCGCCATCGGGTCCTCTCATCCGGTCGCCAACCGGCACGATGGGGCCACCCTGGGATTTTTCGCAGTTGGCGGGGCAGCCTTTCATGTGTGGCTGGCACACTACTTGGGCCCCCAACTACCTGCGGTCGGCCAGCGGAGCACCGTGCTTCGGATCCCGCTACCCTCCACGATCAAACGTCCGACGCAACAACAGCTGGTGCATCATACCCGTTATACATCGCAACACAACTGCTCAGACCCAACTTCCACCGTACGGCTTCACCAAACATCATGCTGGAACACGACGGATCGCTTGGCGGCATGGCTTTGTCTGGTGGGTGGTAACTTTGAAGCCGGCAGCCGATGCTATGGCCTACCACCGTATTTCCTGCTCGTTTAGCACTACCCAGGGGACACGTGTAGGGTGGTCAGTACTAAGTAGATCCTACGGACGCGAGCAGTTCATCCCCCAAATACGTCGGTGCATTAAAAAAAAAAGTTGATTTTCAATTTTTTATTAATGATAGTCTGGCCAGGATTTTTTTAGCCAACCCACACGCGATATATTATATAATACATTAAATTTGATATAAAAATACTTTTCATCTTATTAACAGTTCGGTGAAGTAATTTTAATTTATCATCCCATAATTTTAAAATTATATTTTTGTACGCTGTGAACGGCAGAATATTATGATCATAATATAATAAGCACATAACAACTTGTTTTTTTTTTATGTGGAAGAAGGAGCATTACCTTTCACTTTGATTTTCCTTCTCCTAACTCAATTATATATTTTGATATTTATTAGTATATTATATGGTACTTTATGTATTGTACTATGCGTTCCAAATAAGAATAGGAAAGCCAATAACCTCGATCTGTCAAATGTTGAGTGAAAAGTACGGTTTGCAAAAAAATCTTATTTGCGTATCAATAAAGGGTTATTTTTTGCTTTGTATTACGTAGTCTTAGTTAAGTCTAGGTGAAGTAAAAACGTTATTGTTTAATATAAATTAGCTAATTATATTGTTTTATGTCATAATTAGTTAAAAATAAAAACTATTTTCTTTCTTATTTCCATTGTTAGGAATAATTCGCCTTCTTCTTCCATTTGCCACTAATCAGACACTTCACACAGTGACGCTGAGATGAGAAAAATTGAACTGAATTCTGATAAAAAAATTTTCGGTAACGATTCGTAAATAAATTAAATTAAAAAAAAATCCTTTTTTGCTCACCTTACCCAATTTCTTCAATTTGACAGTTCGACGTGACGTCACAACATGGCAATCGATCCTATTCTCATTTGGACCGCATAGTATTCGGATTTTTATGTCTTATTAGTATTATTTCTGATGTTTGTACACTGACAACCCTAAATTTATTTCCTTTCACTCAGTCCACATCCAAAGGTTGTCGGATACGTAGTATCTCTCTGTAATCTGTGGTTGTCGGTAAGAAATTGCCCTGTGCGAAACCGCCCATTGTACGATTATTTATAATAATGTTTATCCTATATTTGTTGTTTATGGGGTGTATAAAAGAATATATAAATAAATAATAAATAAGAAGGTTTTATTTTGTACCTTACGTTACGGCATGCATTGTCTTAGATTTTGTGTTGTGGGAGTAAGGGCCTGTGCATACCAAGTTTTTTAAAAGCGCCGTTGACGCGCGTTAGTAGAGATACAGACGCGATTCGCACGCGAGTCAGATGCAGCCTGTAGACTTTTTGTAGGATAAAAACGCACCATCGACGCACGTTTAAAAAAAGTGTGTGTCCACGTAGCTTCATAGACGCGTATTCGTTATTATACGCTTGATGTAGATACTTACGCCTGCGTGAAGCTTACATACAAAACTATGGCCTACTGTCTACGGACGCGTAGCTACGCGTCCGTAGACAGTGTTGCGTCTAATGAAGCTTCATTAGACGCAACACGACGGCACGGCGACGTTACCGCTTCGTCGACAGATTTTCATAGTTTTGTGTGTGTAATAACGATTATGCGTCTATGAAGCTACACGTCCGTGGATAGTAGAGCTAAGTGATGGTGTTGAGCGGAGCGCAGTATGTCAGTAGTGATGGTGATTGTAAGTGGGGCGTCACGGTCGGGCGGTGATGGGCGTGACGTCACCGGTGAGTCAGCGCGCGGCTGATAGCGTCGCGGCGTGCATCGATAGAGACGCGCCGCGCGACGCACTCGTAGCGCCGCCAGGTGCCCGGCTTCCTTTGTTCACGTTACAATGACGCCGGTTTACAAAATTTAACTGTGAAGCCCCAAGAGGAGACCGGTGTCCGCACACCTTATTGTCGTTCTATTGTGTCTCTAATTACGATATTCAAAAGGTTTGCACTATTAAGCTATATAGACAATTTGATAAAAAGCTTTCTTCTACTTACTCTTAATCTTTTTAATGTACTTACTCCCATTTCGGGTCTTAGATTAAATAACAAAGTGCTTAGAAGTTATGATGATGTCAGCGTGCGCGCTCGGGTCATCGGCCTAACCTCGATCGTCATCTGCCGTGAATGCCAATTTATCCTTCTCTTCTATCTTTGCCTTGATATGTTTAGGCCACCACGTTCATATTTGCAAGAAGAAACTAAAAAGACATGGTGATAATAATAAATCGAGTTCCTGGCAGAAGTAAATTTTAAGCTCAGTCATATCTCAAGTATCAAAATTCAGGTCAGAGTCTGGCCGTATTGAACCTTTTATATAAGTAAAATATGAGGACCATATTGGTGTAATATTTTTTTTCCATTTAAACTTAATGATTGCAACGTAAACGTAAAAAATTATCCAGGTAAACAAGTGAAGTGCGCTAAAAGGACGAATTTGGTTAGAAGTCAGCTCAGGTATGCGCTTTGGCAAATAAACACGACCGGTGTGTGGTGGGGCGAGAGAGGCGCGGGGCGCGGGGCACGGGACGGCGCGGGCGACCCGGCAGCTGCGCGCGCACACCGCCGCGTGTTTACAAACAGGCGCGTACGTGTGTGCGTGCGATCCCTGCGCTCACACTACGCCATCGTAACAGCGCTCTACGTGCCCTGCCTGTGCTCACTCAGACCCTCAGAATGATATCGTGGCTCAAATTCTTGATAAGTATGTAAGGGTACTGTGAGTCTAACATGTCCTACTGCAGAGTCCCCTATGATTACGATTAAGGTTATGGTACCTCAGTTTAAAAATACATACCTAATTAAAGATTTCGACGAAATAAATTTTCGTACAAATACCTGTGAAAACACGAAGAACCTGCTTCACATGCTTTTTATATCACAACCAAATCTTAAGTAGTTTGATGTGATATAAAAAGTATCGGCATACCTACTTGTGCAACTGTTACTTATAACTTGTGTTCCCTTCATCTAAAGCATACATATAACATAAGAGCCGGGTGAGCGATCGTGTGTGATTATCGATATGCAATGTTCTTGCTCAAGGTCAAGTACGGAACAAAGGCGCCCTATCTGCTGCTCACTGCCTGCACTCTGCAGTGAGCAAATAAAGTTACTGACGAATTCGCTAAAAAAAAATTCGCAAGCCTGCAAATTTGCTTTCCTGATTTAGAAAGCTGGGATTTTAGAGACCAACTAACCAAAATTCTAGTCACAAATAGATCATGAAGCTTTCAAAGCAGTGCCTTAAGATTTGAAAGTTAAGTAAAACGGATTGCTAGGAAGTATCTATTTTGTAAGAATTCTGCATGTCGTGTCGTAACAAGCAGGCGGCAGGCTAGACGAGGGGAGCGTCGGAGTCCGGGGGCGGAGGCGTTCGGCCGCTGTCCGCGTTTGTTTATTAACTGGCGGCCGATGAACTTAGCATAAATCAACGTGTCTCCTTCACACACACAGACAGACCCTGCGATAAGCTGCATCTTACGCAACTCTCGCAAGAACGCTGCGCTGTTTGTAAAATCGGTCGCGTTCTTCATGACCACGGATATCTATGTTCATGACACCCAAAACTTCTGTACAAGTGTTATTATTTCCTACAGTAATACTTAATATTAAATTATGTTCAAAATATGCTAGTGAAGCCATAGAGGTTTGAAAAGTAGTCGCTGGTACTCAACTGCAAGCAGACTCCGATATCGTTAAGAGTGGGCAGACTGATTTTAATAATAATAATCGCCCTCATCGCCGTACGTTGACGTCGTGGTGGGGCTTGTGCGCACCAATAAACCTTAGGTCTGTTACGGCAACGTTTTCTTTGCCGTAACATGCCGAGGCTGAGGGTCCAGACGAAGAGAGATACAACTCGCAGGGCAGTTTTGTGGCGAACTATTGGGCGTTAGCAAACCCACGGACTCGATCTCCCGGGAGGATTATTGTTCCTCATCTGCGGTTTGCTTTTTTTGGCCAGCCGTAGTGAATACTGATTAGGAACAGAACTCCCACCTTTCTCTTGCTGTTATTGGCTTGCTTGAGTGGAGATTCGTAAGAGTAAACGTACTCAGGAGAACGATGTATAATCCAGTAGGTAGGGTGCTGGTACTTGGCGTACTTCCGGAATTGTCCTGATAACCGTGATATACCTCTCCCCTAGGCATGGGTAACTCCGGACACATCTATATCTTCGGATATACCTATATCCCTAAGCGGACACATATCCACTCTTTCCCTGTCACAAAAATTAATATATCTTAAATCCGAATAACTCCGACCCACTCCGACCGAAATCAAACTGAATGGCGGCACCAAACCGTATGTTTATGAATCAAGAAAGCACTGTAGGAAAATAAACGTAATAGACGACTATAAAGCGATGGAATAGCTTTTGGGACAATAGAAAATAAAATGTTCCCGCTTGAAACCAAAGAGTTTTCTGTTATTGTTTATACTTTTTATAATAATATTTGCAACTTTTGAGCGATAATTACGTGTTTTTTCGTCATGTGATTTATACTTTTGAGTGACATTGGAATTATTTGGAATGCTTCATTCCGTGGATCTATTATATGTCCGAATTATTTATCTATCAGACCCAAACATATCCTCGCTCCTGCGCTCCTTATCCAGAGTTACTTCACTCCCGGATATATTAAGCGGATATGGATATATTAACCGGATCTATATCTTTACTTGGAATGATATACTACATATCCAATCTTTTATCAGACATAGTTAGCCTATGCCTACTCTCCACTCCTCAAGCATCTCAGGATATGTTGCTCTCTTGTTGAGGTCACTTCGTGCTAGCGGCCGTTTTTGGGGGCCCATTTATTGAGTGTGCAAGTCACCCCCTTTTTACCATAAAAAAAACCCCTGCCTTTTTATCGATAAAAAACAAATTGTTTATTCGGTCTCAAACGGTTACATTTACAACACTGTGGATGAAACAGCCCCAGTAAGTTATTAATAATACTTGTGTTGGGGTTGTCTTGCACCTTCCCCTAATTAGTAGTTAATAACATTGAGACTTGGTTACAATCAAAATAAAATTCAAAAAAAAAAAGATAAAGAACCAATTTTTAAAACAAAGAGAAACAATGATTTAGTAAATAATAAGCAGCTCTGTGTAGTGCGATACTGTGAGTATGTGTATGTGTGTGTATGTGTATTTGTGAGTTTATGTGTTTGGTGAAATGCCATCTTAATCACTCTGAATGAAACGATTGTGTAAATACAATGATTATGCATAGGTAAGTACCACTATGATGAAGAAGTAATCATTTCATGAAAGTCTGACTAGAATGTTTTCTGTTTCTTCATAAGTTAGAGTTTTAACCACTGGGAAATAACTTTTTTGCATAAATGTGAGATCTCGTGATGAAATTTTAATTTTGCGTTAATTTTGTTGTATATGTAGGCTGATTGGCAAACATACTGACGCCTTGCAAAAACCGTACGTACCCTTGGAGAGGAAGCAACGATATCTTTTCTCCTCGTAGCCTGGCTTTCTGGGTTAATAACATTGTTCGTTTGCAGAACGAATCAATTATGAAAAAAAAGTATACGAAACGTTGGTTGTAAACTAAAAATTTGTAAATGGAGTTTTGGTGAAACATTAGTGAACCATGTACAGTACATGTCTCGCATCTTGAGGAGGTTCCCGTCTCTGGAGACTAACCGCCGGTAGCTTGGAACCTGCTTCCTACACCAGCGTACATTTATTTTTATATATTTTGAAAAGTTTTCTTTAATTGGTTAAAGAAATATTTAAAATAAATGAAATAATAACAATAAGCTGCAAGATCTTAAAGTTTTAAAGTTAGCTCTTTTAGTTACCGCTATGGATCGATTATATGCGAGTAGATGTTGCAAAAATGGCTTTTTATACACGTTACGTTGTCTATGCCTAGTTAGGCACAATTTGGAAAGAAGAGATAATGTCTGTAGTACAATCAGGAGGTTAAACATAAAAGTTTCATTTTAAATTTAATTAGCTGATCTAAGCTAAATCAGAACCTACATCTGTAAAACGTGATGGTGGCAGAGGACATGGGCTGCGGTGAATGTGCTGCTTAAAACCAATCTTAATGTTGTGTCTGAGAGATCAAGGGCACTAACGATGGTTCTAAGCTATCGGCAGTCCTCTATATTTAATAGAACCTCTTTACTATATGAGCCGTGTCCAGGAGCACCACTTCCTGAATCATGGCCTTGATCCAGCCACCTAATGAGAAAATCTTAAGATGTTGGTCGAGCCACGTGGTTTTAAGTCATTAGCTGTCATGACTGTCTGTAAAAGGATCGCTGAGTCCACATTTCTTCAGTCGACTTTCTCGGGAGCCAGGTCAAGATCATTGGTACTTTTGATTATCTTTTTTGACTTTCACAAGGTTTTTCTCAAACAGGGCAATATATGTCAAGAATCATCGCAGGCCTTTCGCTTTAGTCCGTCATCACTATAATTACTAATAATCCTGTCAGTAGTATAACCGATCACAGTACAATGTGATATTGCTGATCGAGAACTGGGTCAGGTACCCGTAGCACGGCACTTCCGATTCCACAACGTGTACTTCAGAGCCGCGTACCAACGCTGTGCGGCTGTGCCACTACTTTTGTGCAGAGCATTCGACCGTTTTGCGAAGATTTGTCGCATATTTCTCACCATAATTATATAGATTATGTTTGTCAACTGCGAGTAATTTTAAGATTGCGTCATTAACAAAAATTAATTAATCATCATTCAAAAATTAATGGTTTTTCTTTCTTTCTTTCAGTATGAGTAACGGATGAATATTCTTGGTTAAAAAGTCATTAGGTTAAGCGAGAATAATCAGAGATAATAATGACGGACGATAAGATGGCCGACAGATGTATTCCATGTCGTTCTTTAGAATAAATCTCTGGTAATTATTCATAATGACAATTTCGTCTATATAATTGCTTATACTTCAGTTTCTCTAAAGAGGCCACCGGCACGCAGACCTACGGTCCTGTAGGTCACTGGTTTTTGAATCTAGAAGAGGGTTGTAGGTATATAGCTCTGTGGAAATACTCTTCCGCAGATTGAGCAGGTTGGTTATTGGCCCTATGTATTTGTCTTGACGCTATTCTGGACCCAGGCTTTTAATTTATGTTTCATGTTAATTTTATAATGCACAGTACTCAGGCCCTATTACTGTTTATGGATTTTAATGGGCTCCTATTTCGCTCCTATTTCTGGGTGGTTATAAAAAAAAAACTAACCAACTTAATTTCTTCAGCTTAATTTCTTATCTGATCTATCCATGTCGGGGTGCCCTAAAATCACGTCACCCCCTGTTCTGCTTACACGCATTGATTCCAAGTAGAACATGTTTCAATTGCCCGTAATTTTATAAGTCGGCCGGTTAATATATAGGTATGTAGTATAATTTATCCCTCTAGTTTTGATTAACAGCGTTGGCATTAGATTTAGGTACCAATTGCAAGAAAGTTTCATTCATTAAGTTATCAAACACCGATTAATCACAGACTTACCTAAATGATTGCAGGCCACGCGAACTGATCCCAATAATAGTAGGAGGTATTCTCTTCTATAGATTTACAGTTTAGAAATTAGGACTGCAAAAGAACTATGAGAGGAAACAGAAATAAATAGAAATAAGACTGTAAGATTTTTAATAGAATTTTGTGAAATTGATTACCACAGAATAGACATTTACTTAGGTATTAATGTAAAGTAGTGGTGCTTAGAGATAATGCAAGAAAGAATTCTCTACCAGTGATTCTTTGAGCTATAACGAGTACACTGTGGTAGAGCCACCGCCTGACGGTACATGTACATATACCTACCTACTACCACAAACAAAATAATATAGATACTTACTTACCTATTTACAAAACTTTTCAATGAAAATATATTTCTCCTTGCAAGGTTTTATAGCGTGGTATATATACCTATACACCGTTAAATTTTGGTCGTTTTAATCTCGCGGAGGGTCCATTCGATACATGAAATACTATCAATTTGTAAAAAAGAAAATTAAATAATACATTACTTGTTTTAAAACTTGAATTACTTAATTTACGAATGTACAAAATTTATTTCTTTAAGTTAATATTTTTCTTTACAAATCGGCCCTCCGCGGGATTAAAACGACTAAAATTTAATGGTGTATAATTAATATTCATCAAGACCACTTCAAAAAGTTCAAATACGAGAGGTAATCTTATTGCGTTTATTACCATGGCCATCTTCGAGTTCCATCATCAGACTCTGGTTACCATCTAGAATTTAGGCTCGTCAAGACGAATCACACGAGCCCAAACTCGATGGGGTTGTGTCGTTTATTACCGAGTTCCTATGGCCACCTTCCGGATCCATCACCAGATCAACTCCATGTCATAATAATTTTGCATTGCGACCTGATTTACCTACACATGCAAAATTTCAACTCAATCGGTAACCGGGAAGTTTAGTACACGATTTGCTCACAGACAAACATCGGGACAAGTGAAACTAATCAAAAGCTTGTAAAATGGAAAAAAATATCGCTAAGGTTAATTTATCTAGTATATATTATGCTAAACCAATAAATTTATTATGCTGAATTTCAACGATAAAATCTCAAATTACAAAATTATGATGAAGACCTTTATTCTGCTTAGCTTTTTCGCACTGCGACCACATTTGTATTAAAGAGAGGATGTTTTTAAATACCCGTAGCTATGTGGAATAGTAACAGTAATATAGACGACATTCCGTAGAATTAGTTGAGAGGTCAAGTGGCAGCGCGCCGGCAGACCGCAGGCGGCAGTTGCGAGCCGGCAGCGCGGCGAGTGGCGGCGCCGCGGGGACGCAGTCACGCGGCGTCGCCCCGCTCGGGGACACATCAACCGAATGTTTCTTCCGCTAGCCACTACTATACATAAATTGGTCTCTCAGCTGTACAAGTACATTGTGTTTCTATATAAGCTGACATTGGATTCAAAACTATTTAAAAAAGTTTATTTTATCTCCACAATTTTTTTTAATACATTTTGGAACTGGGTGATTTCCGTACAGTATTGTAGACTGTGCCACATGTTAAAGATTTTCATTTTCATTAATTTTAAACCTGTATTCAGTGGCCAGAAAGTATGCAGGGTGTATCTTTAGCTCTAACATAAAATCATTACAACTTGTCACGCCTGTGTCTATTCTCCAAAGGGCAAAACTAAATGCGACATGGCATTAAATAAATGATCTGCTACTTTGCTGTCTAACATTAGTGATGATTTTGAGTACAAGTGGGGCAAGATTAGGTACCTAGCTATAGTTTGGATATTTTAGCGATATCGTCTTAGTTACTCAGATAGGACAGACTAACGAGGACGTATGACTCAAGAATTTGTTTACAGTTCAAGGCTAGTACGTTGTTTGAACTCCTAACAGTAGGTCTGCTGTAGTCTGTACTTTATAAGAAGCGCGAAAGTAGCTGGCGAATTAGTTCGCGAACCCATCGCAAGATGGCGGGTGCTGGTTGTTTCGTGGATAACGTAACTCTTATTGAGACAGTTTTTGAAGTAATTTAGGTTACTATTAAAAATAATATTAGCTTCATGTTTGATAATTATCGGTACTGAGTCAATTACTTTATAAATGCATGTGTCATTCAATTCGAAAAACAGCACACGTTATCGTAACGATAAGCTCAATCAAGACATTGATTGGTGAGGTGGCGCAGTAGCCAAGCCGCTCGCTACATGTTCAGAAACATTTTAGAGGCCTTTTGTCCAGTGTAAGCTAAACTGTAATTTGTAGTAATCTATTTGCTTTCAATAAGTAATACCGTTGCTATTAAACCGCCTGAAACAACTTCGAATTTTGGAATTTTATCACTTTGTGCCTGAATTATTAAAAAATAACCATTTTAAATAATTTTAAACACTGATTAGTAGGTCCGGCATTTAATATACTAAATGGAGTATATTATGAATTTAGAATCCATTAGTCAATATATAAACTAAATATATACGGAAAGCGAATTTTATAAATTTAATGTTTAATTTAACCTTCAAGATTCAAGGTGAAATGTTAGTATCTATAAATAGTTTGATCGACGAGTTTGGAAAGCATTTTTCATTGCATTACGTATCTGATGATAATTACGTAAACTCAGGAACAACCAGGAAGGTGCACGGTGCACACTACTTAGCTATCGTGAAAGGTACGCGTGTGCACGAGATGCTACTTCTGTGCAGCAGACTACTTGTAGGTATAAAGTTGTTACGGACCAACTTCATAAAAGTCAACATTCAAGATTTCAAATAAGTACAAGGTTACTTTTCAATTAGTAGTAGCATTCATTTGCTTTGCTTTAATTGTTAACGAAGATAGGTATTGCCAAAATATGTGCAAAATAAAAGTAATAATTCATTGTATTAATAATTGTATTCTGGTGGTGTATATCAGACATTCATGGTATACCACTCATTATCATTATATATTCATGATTATAATCCACGGAGTCAAACAGCGATGTGTTCAAATGTCTCCGATCTTGAGTCGCCTATTTTGCCTCTCTTATGAGACTGGAAAAAAGGCGATTGCTTGGAAGCAAGCTAACGTTCAGCTTGTGCCCAAGAAGGGCGGCCGGCAATACGGTTTTCGCCAAAATTGGTCTACTGGGTATCTTCTAGCACAAGTCATTCACATTTGATATCTCGAAGGCTTTTGACAGGGTCTGACAGAGTCTGGTCTACCTACTGGTCTGTGTGATTGGATTGCAGATTTCTTGAGGGATCGATCCATCCTAGTGATTATTGATGGCTGCTCAAATGGATATTAATGCCGGGGACCCTCAGGGTTCTGTACTTTCGGCAACACTGTTCTTGCTGCACATAAATGACCTACTCAAACCCGGTACCTTTGCCCATACGTGTCCTACGCACGAGCCATTGGGTCACTGATCCAGTCTTTCCCAGAGGCTATGGTTGAACGCTTGAACTCGTCTTTAAAGGCGGTCTCTGATTCGGGCGATGCCGATCTGGTCAAGTTCAACGCTACTAAAACCCGTGTCTTTATTTCACTAAACGGAGCCAATTCTACCCAGCTGCAACCTTCCGGGGTATGACGTTACCGATAACCGACCACCTTGAGCTTCTTAGGTTAACACTATCATCTGATATGTACCCTCAATTTCGACTCTTACATCGAAGCCAAAACTCAACTGGCTACCAAAATATTAGAGATCATAGCAAAGGTGAGACGTTACCTCACGCCGGAACAGCTGCTTAAGTTTTTATTAAGCGCAAGTTCGATCGTATACCTATATGGAGTACTGATTTCATCTTTGGGATGGATCTGCCAAATAACAGCTTGATGTATTAGAGTCGATTGAGAAGTGAGCTAAGAAGATCATCGGCAATGATGCACTTGTCGAGTCAAAACTCCAAAGTCTTGAGTATCGCTGCCGAATCATCGTAGCCTATCGGATTTTTTAACGTTTACATTTCGGGGAATGTGCATTGGACTTGCACAATTTAATTCAGCCAAGTCCGTTCTATCATCGGACAACTAAACGTACGGCGTTGCACCATCGATACATGGTGGACATCTCACCTATACGTACAAAGCGTTTTTTTTTCTATCATGGGACATATTCATTATGCGTATAGCTAAAGAGTGGAATTCTCTGCCGGAGTCAGTGTTTCCTAATAGCTATAACCTTGGGATCTTTAAGTCAAGAGTGAATAGTTACTTCTAGGCAAGCATGCTCCATCGTCGGTCACATCATCACTTACTATATGGTGAGATATAGTTCAAACTAGCCTAGACATTATAAAAAAAAATCAAAATCATTTTTTTTTTCTTGTATACACTACGTTGTTAAGAAATTTTGTTCTTATTCAAGAGACCTTATGGGTACCAATAAGGTCAGATTTAATTGAGATACATACTTAATTCAAATATTGTTATAATAATTAGGTTTTGCTTTTCCGTGTCGTCCACCGCCTGCATAAGTTAATGAAAACGAGCATAGCAAAAATAATTGCGCAGTTTATTCTCAATTACTCGCCGGACTCAATGAAATAATAAACATTGCGGAGCTTGCGAGCAGCTGCGGACACTCTGTCGTGGAACTAGCTCACTCACTAGCACTACCGCACCGACATTTTCGTGCTCAATATGATTTTTTGTTTCGACAGTCATGTAATATTAGTAAAACATTTACAGCGTACATTCATCATAGCTGTATGTTTAGAGTCAGTTACACATTATCTGAGACTGGGACTAATCTCAGTCACATTTTAAATCATATCGGGAATGATATCAACTGTCAATTTTCTGAGAGAATCAGCATAATGAATGTGCTTTTCTTAAGGTTTCATTCGCAATTAACGAGGCCAGAAATAACCATCAGACACGTTCAGACAGAGGAGTACCTACTTCTAAGTCAACTCTGGAAAACTTGGTCCGAAAACTGTTTAATTGAATAAATAGTGATTAAAATGATTTGTGTAAAACTTTACCAAAGTAGTTATTAGCAAAACCATGAAAATAATGCACATGTAGGTGGTATAAATTACGTGAAGTCAAAATACCAGAAATCTAACTAAGGAAATCAGATGAACAGAAGTTGAAAATATCAGTTGCAGCAATCATGCAGTGTATTTATTATGTAGTAGGTGCCATGGTAAGATGTTTGACTATCCCGCCAAAAGGACTTCAGGTTCAGAACTTGCATGTAATAATAAATCGTTAAAAACCTCGCACTTCTCAAGATTTAACTAAAAAGTTTAGAATATATTAAGTATATTTTAATCACTTAAAATAATTTATTGATCTCTATCTTTGCTTTTGTTTAGGGATTTCGAAATATTGACACTAGTTTTCAATGGAACCGGTTGGGTTATAGCTTCTCCACTTCGATCATTCACGAAGTTTTGCCTTGAAGAGGTCATTTTTTATAATAATAGAATCATCGGCGTTTCTCGTCAAAAAAGATAACTAAAAATCGGGTTACATTTGTAGTAGTCACAAATAATTCCTAAGTTGTAACTCAATTGTTCTTAATTCCATCTAGTGGATTCAATTTTCGGGACCAACTTAAATGAATTTTTAACCTTTTTAATATTGTAACAAGATAGCCTAACTTTTTATGTCCTCTATGTTTTACGTCCTCATTGGCGAGCTTGCCTTGTCTGAAGGCCGGGAGCGTGCGCCAGGCAGCGCAGTGTTCAAGTGACGTGTTGCGTAGGGCCACTTGTAGTTGAACCTGGAGCTCTGTGCCCACTTGACATTGTGTAGCGTTAACTATCTTCATACTCAGATTATTTCAATCGGGTCAGTTTCGTAACAGGTTATAAGTTGTTTCTGTATTTATTTGAATGAAAACAAAATATGTATCGGATTAGTCAAGGCTTAATACACTGGAAAAGTTAAAGTTATTAAAAATTTAACTTTTTTCCACTGTTAAGAGTCAAGGCTTTAAAAGTTAAGATGGTAGTGGTGATGCACTTATTAAAGTTTACTATTTTGATCAGGTAGGTACGTATAGCGCTGGCGATAGTGGCTGGGTGGCTGTGCTCTCTACCACGCGGACTAGGATTGTGGGGATCTCAGTTATGCGGGCCACAAAATCCCGCTCGCTACATGTGGCCGTTAGGTTGGACCTTGAATTTCATTGTTTTGGATTCTCTAGGATATTTTCATGTAAACAACACGATGCTATTGTACTATTTGGTACAATGTAGAACAGCATAATTCTGCTCATTTCATCCCCTAAATAGGACAGCATCTACACCACAAACCTCATCTCACCTTAAGGAAAATTTCTTAAGGTACATAAACTTGCGAGTCATACCTATGACTCGCAAGTTTATAAAAGACTAAAGTAGGTACCTACCTACTTTAGTCTTTTACTCGTATTTACGAACACTTTGCATTATTTTAGGTAACCATTTCAATGGCAACCTTACGCAATTTACTTCAACTTATCTGCTTTCTTCCGAAGATAACTTAACATTTAGGATTCTTTGGTTATGAAATTTAAAGTTGGTTGTCATGCGTCTCGGGTTTTTGACTGTCTGTCGGTCAACGCATTCGTCATCGATTTAGTTACGACATGGCTCCACAACCCGACCCTAATAACTAAGTAATCCGTGGGAAGGATCCTCCCGGACAAACATCTCGTTCGAACTGTGTGCAAGTCCCGCGCCCACTTCTCACCTTTACAAGTTTTGTATGAAATCCAAAGTGTGTCGCACAGTATGCACACCGTGCCGGTGTGTCGGGACTCGTTTAGAAAGCACTGCTCAACACAGACACTCGGCGCTCCGCACCGGCCTCGCACACGAGGTGAACCGGCTACACCACTATACACTGCACGCTAGTTGCACTCTGAACACAAGCTCCTCAACAAGCCGCTATCACTGATTTATTTCAAGTTTCACAAGAAAGACTCCGGTTGAGTCGCAGCAAATGTCGCGCGATTATACGTAGAGGTGTGCGGGGAAGAGCGGAGCAGGCACGTACACACGTGCACAACGTGGCGCCGTCGTCGGCTGACTGGCCGGACTGCATCGGCGAGCTGTTGGGAAGACCGGTTGGCGGCCGGGCGTAGGGTGCGGGGAACGGCGCGCGGGCTGGTGGAGCGGGGGAGGGGGACACACACTGCTCTCTCCGCACGCAGCTTGCTGCCCTATAAACTTGCTTTCTGCCTGCTCTCGTATCGTGAGTAGGCTGGCTGACTTGCTCTTCGTGCACTTTTGTGAAAGGCAAAGTACCTACCTATTTGCATCGACGAGGTTGCATTTCGATGTCTATCTGTATAAAGACCGTAGCTTGGCCGGCTCACCGGCATGCGGCAGGCTGTATCCTGTCGAGTGGCTTGTCTGTTTATAAAAGTTAGCTAGGTTTTTTTATTTTTTTATGGTAGGTAAAATCATATTTAAACTATATTTTTTTTTCTTTTAATATTGTGAACGTGAGGACAATGTGGATTAGTTTTTATTATTATTATTTTTTCTCTTCTCTTCTCTCTTTTCTTTCCAATAATTTTTAGCATATGTCTGGCAATTTGAGTATTTTCTGCGGCCTACCCAAATGTCCTTTCCTTGGTATTGTTCGTCAAATCGTTGAGCTCCTTAGTGTCCTGAGTTGAGCTTTGCGAATACTGACAAATGCTTGCACTGACTGGACAGGTCCACTCAAATCTGTATGGTTCTTTCTTCAAAAGGCCATTTCAGACAAATCTGCATGGTCCTCATGTGATTTGACCAATACATATTTACTGTATGGACTTTAAAAGAGACTTTGACCCCTGAGTTTGTTTCGGTGTTTCTTCTCAGGGTAGTCAGCTAGGAAACACCGGCCTCATCTAGATTAAAATGACAAAAAAAATTTGACGTGTAAAAGTGTTTTTAAAAACCTACTTAAATAAATATCATTTATCATCCAATGACAAATCCCGCCCTTGGGTGGAGCGGGAAGTAGTGTCAGACTTTTACTGACTAAAAACCTATCCCGTTCCATTCTTTGCCTTGGTCCCAGGGCCCCAGGTGCCATTTTCACATACCCTTTGACCCCAGTAGGCTTCGGCCCTGTTGGGCCCCTACAGTTTGCTGACAACTCCTTGAGGCGCGCGGGAACAGTGCGCGCCGTAAACGACTTGAGCTCAGACCGGTCTGTTACCGGACGGACGGACAGCGAGCTACCCATTGCCCGCCGTCCGCGAGCCCGCGCCTACGGTGGCCGGAAATCGGGATCGGCGGCGTGTACGCCGTTGCCTGATGCGGTCGGCCTCCTCCTTTGCTAGCATTACTGCTTCGCAGAAGGAGGCGACCGTCTGCCACTCCTCGCTCCGGAGCATGGCTTGAACCAAACCCCGGCGCGAGAGATCGCTGCCGCCGATCGCCCCCACAAGGACACGACGATGCTCTTCCCAAGCGGGCACACCTCGACTGTGTGCTCCACCGTGTCCTCCGGACGCTCCGCACAGTGGCGACATCCGGGCGTCGTCTCCGCACGAATCTTGTACAGGTAGTTAGCTAGGTAGGGTTCCTATCCTATAGCTACTTCCTACTTATAGATATGTACCTACTCGGTAACCTTATGCTGAACCAACTCTGTAAAGAGCTGCGTTTTTGTAAAAGGCAGCAGCTGTGGTTGTTTGGCAGTGGGTGGACTGTGATTGGTGTACGCCGCGTGCTGCGCGCTGGCCGTGTGGCAATACAGTACCACACGACACCCTGTTCTGCTGCAACCTCTCTCACTCCATAAGTAGATATTATCAACTGGATAAGTGGATTATATTTTCATAATCTTCTGAATTATTGTAGAGTAGCTTGATAAATAAAACAAGGATCTTATCAGTTGTCTAATCTGCCACACTGCATTGTCTAATAATCTCTCTAAACTGCCACTCCCAACTTGTGCTCCGTTCTCTTTTCACCCGGTTGCGGAAGGAGATATTAAACGGGCCATCACATCTATATCCACGAAAGCGGTGGGTGATGATGGTCTTCAACTCCAGATGCTCCTTCTTATCCTAAATGAACTCGCTCCTGTCATCCTCCACATTATCAACTATTCACTCTTCACTGGCTGCTTTCCTTCTGCATGGAAAAAAGCACATGTCCCGCCTCTACCCAAAATTCCTAATCCTTCGTCAGTTTCCCAGTTTCGTCCAATTTCCATACTCCCAATCTTATCCAAAGTCCTTGAGAGTGTTGTTAATAATCAACTGTCTCATTTCCTTTCCTCTAATATCCTGCTTAGTCCTTATCAATCTGGATTCCGTCCTGGTCACAGTACCGTATCGGCACTCGTTAAGATAATTGACGACATCCGTCTGGCCAAGGAAAACCGGCTTCTTACAGTGTTGATTCTTCTGGATTTCAGCAGTGCTTTTAATTCAGTTGATTTTGACATCCTCTTAGGTATCCTTTCCTCTCTCAATATATCTCCTCCCGCAATTGCATGGCTTGATTCTTATCTTCGGGGTCGCTCGCAATCGGTTCGCTCAGGAGAGGCTTCCTCTGACTGGTGCGATCTCGCTGTGGCTGTTCCTCAGGGTGGCGTTCTTTCTCCTATTCTTTTTTCTGTTTTTATTAACGCAATCACTAAGGTCCTATCTTCACATTTTCATCTCTATGCAGACGACTTGCAGCTTTATCGCCACTTTAAGTTTGAAGAGCTCAACGACGCTATTAATGCCATCAATAATGATCTTAAAAATATCTGTCAATGGGCTAAAAGTTTCGGACTTTTAGTAAATCCAACAAAATCGCAAGCTCTCATTATTGGTGGCAGATATTTTGTAAACTTGCTGAATAACCAGTCCCTCCCACCGGTTCTGTACGATGCTGTCGCTATAGCCTATTCAAAAAAAGTTAAAAACTTGGGTGTTCATTTAGACTGTAACCTGTCTTGGAATATCCACATTGCAGAAGTAAGCAGGAGAGTATTTTGCTCGTTTCAGTCACTGAAACGTCTTCAGAAGTTCCTGCCTTTCTCAACTAAAGTTACTCTTGCTCAGTCTCTTCTTTTACCTCTTCTTGACTACGCTGATGTCTGCTTCCTTGATGCAAGTGAGGAACTTCTTGACAAACTGGAACGTCTGCAGAATTTGTGTATCCGCTTCATTTCTGGCCTTCGAAAGTATGACCATGTGTCGGAATTTCGTAGGCAGTTGAAGTGGCTGCCTATTCGGCAACGTCGGGATTGCCATACTCTTTCTTTTCTATTCTCTGTTCTTCATAATCCCAACTCCCCCTTGTATCTCCGGGAACGCTTTGAGTATCTTGTTCCGAGAGGAAAACCTTGTCGCTCATCATCCTCTCTTCTCCTTCGTGTTCCTTCCCACTCTTCAAGTCGTTACAGTGGATCTTTTACCGTTCATGCTGTGCGCCTCTGGAATTCTCTTCCACACACATTGAGAGCTAGCCCTTCGTTGGAAGTTTTCAGGCGGAGAATTAAGGAACATTTTCTTTCAATATGACACGTAAATATGTACTTATGTATAGGTTTTTATTTATTTATTTATTATATGTATATATTTATGTATAGTGTGCTGTACACATCTATTTAGTTTATTTTTTAGTTTTAAGTTAGTCTTAATAATAATTTATGTGATTAAGTTTTGTTGTGCATGTGTTTAGTTATCCTCAAATATAAAGTGTATCTGTAATATTTTTCATGTATGGTTTGCTGTAAGAAAACCCAATTATGGGTTAAGCTCGCCTATGTACATCAACTGTCCTATTATTTTTTTTTATGTGTGGAATTGTATGTACAATAAAGAATAAAGTTGTCACAGTTACCAGATAAATTGCAAGTTTGTTTGAGGAGGAGAAGCTGACTGCCTGACATATCAAGATAAACTAATGATTGTGACACGCCCTCTCACTCTACCCTAGATCGGATAAAAATCGGGTGGGTACCTACCACATAGCAGAAGTTAGTACAAATGTTCGTCACACACCGAGGTGAATGGCGAGGCGAGTACGAATGGGTGAATGCTGTATCAGAAAAATATAAGTATGACCACGGTTGGTATGACGATGCTGATTCAACATTCTACCGGGTTCGAGTGCTAGCATACGGACGTCAATTTGTGGAAGAAGTGTTATATGTATTGTTACATGTTTCAAGTATTAACCCAAGAAATAAAATTTTGCATACTAACGAATTCCACCCTTTTTTCACAATTTTTAAAAAACCCTTCTTAGCGCTCACCTACGTCATAAAAAAAAAACCGGGCAAGTGGGAGTCGGACTCGCGCACTGAGGGTTCCGTTCCGTACAAACTTGGTAAATTGCGGTTAACTAATTATAGAGTTTAAAAAAAAAAACTACCCATTAGATATCGTTCAAACTAATTTTCAGTAGAAGTTTGCATGGTAATGTATATCTACAGCTACTGTTGAGTTTAGGAGGCTCTATCACTATCGCCCACGCGGTTGTTTCCAGTACCTATCGGTCGGTGAGTGCAACACAATTACACACAAACATTCCTAGCTCTACAATATACCTACAGCGCTGTGTATCACAACAATTCGGTTTACTTAAGACGGAACCCTTATGGATTCGTCATGTCTGTCTGTCCACTCGTATGTCACAGCCACTTTTTTGCAAAACTATAAGAACTATACTGTTGAAACATTAAATTTTTTACAGAAAAATAGAAAAAAAAACAATAAATTTTGGGGGTTCTAACTATGGGGGGGGGGGGGGGGTTCCCTGAAAATCTATGTATGGGTAAAAAAATGTAGGTATGGATATAAATGGTATCTATGGATGGGTCTTCAAAAATGATACTGAGGTTTCCAATAACATTTTTTTTTCTAAAAAAGAATAGTTACGTTGAATAGTTTACGCGAAAGATACTTCCAAAGTGGTAAAATGTGTCCCACCCCCTGTAACTTCTAAAATAATGAAATGATAAAACTAAAAAACATATACGATATACATTAACATGCAAACTTCCACCGAAAATTGGTTTGAACGAAATCTAGTAAGTAGTTTACTTAATTAAAAAAAAAATACACTATTATTAAAACATCGATCAGAGTTACAACAAACTACAACAACTTTTATATTAAGTATGTTACCTGCTGCTCGAGTCCGACTCGCACTTGGCCGCTTTTTATTTTTATAAATTTATTTATCTCAGGACCCTGAGGTCCTGGACCTTTGGAAGGCGTACGAAGAGCCGAAACCAACTCGCAGAGGCCCTTTAGACAATTTTAATGGAACGTGATACCAACCGACGGTTATCCCTATACGCGCTCTGCTAAATAATGCACTCAAGGACAACCCCCGGTTGGTTAAAAACTATTGCAACATATGGAAAACAAAGACAATAGTGCTATGGTTTTTGGAGTCTTAAGTGGACTACCAATTATGTTAAGACTATGGCCCCTGCCTGTACAAGGTTATTAATACCCAGCGATAAAAAGGCAGGGGGTGACACACACACACACACTCAATAAATGGGCCCCCAAAAACTTGCCAACTTGTCAAAATAAACAAGATCAGATTAAAATGGATATATTGGCCTCAAAACACGAAAAGGAAAGACTTTCGTGGGTTTTGGAAACATACAAAAAAAATTAATCCTAAGCCTGGTGTTCCGGTGAGCGTCGCCGGTGTAGGTACGCCCGGGGAGATCGCAAATATGTTTATGAAGCACTTTAAATTACAACCACCTTCGAAACCGAGTGTAAATGGTGTCGTTGCTGGGGCTGTTGTGTCAGAGGTGCCTGCTCGTATTACGGCTAAACAAATATGTTTAATAATTAAAAACATGAGGCGAGGCAAATCACCGGGACATGATAGCCTTAGCATCGAACATTTTGTGCATGCCGGACAGCATCTCCCCCGACTGCTTGCATTATTGTTTACTTTTTGTATTCGTCACTCCTACCTGCCCGCTGATCTGATGCGGACGGTGGTCGTACCAATACTGAAAGATAAAACTGGTGACGTCAGCGACAAGAACAATTACCGACCAATCTCGTTAGCGACTATTGCGGCTAAAGTACTTGACGGTGTGTTTGAGGGACAGCTTAGTAAACATTTTAAAATACATGATGCTCAGTTCGGCTTTAGGCCTAAGCTATCAACAGAATGTGCTGTGTTGTCCCTCAAGCATACTGTTAGGTATTATACGGACAGAAGTACCCCGGTTTATGCGGCGTTTCTAGACCTCTCCAAGGCATTTGACCTTGTGAGGTATGACTTGTTGTGGTGTAAGATGCGTGAAGCGGGAGTACCTGAAGCCATAACCAATATGTTTCGGTATTGGTACGGTCACCAAACGAATCAGGTTAGATGGGCTGGTGAGTTGTCTGGGGAGTACAGATTGGAATGCGGGGTGAGACAGGGAGGGTTGACCCCGCCAGCGCTTTTCAACCTGTACATAAATCAACTGATTGTTGAGCTCAGCAGTACACATGTCGGCTGTTCTATTGACGGTCTCTGTGTCAATAGTATTAGTTATGCGGATGACATGGTACTGCTCAGTCCCTCAGTCAGTGCACTCAGAAGGTTGATGGCAGTCTGTGAGACCTACGCTGAGGCACATGGACTTGTGTACAATGTACAAAAAAGCAAATTACTGGTGTTCAAAGTAAAGCACAAAAAACCAGCCTACGTTCCACCAGTTATGATGAAAGGTGTGGCCCTTGAGAGGGTTCTAAATTTTAAATACCTGGGGCACATAGTTACTGAAACTTTGAAAGACGATGATGACATGGAAAGAGAACGGAGGGCGTTGGCTGTCCGATGCAATATGTTGGCCCGCAGGTTTGCACGTTGTACACCAAAAGTAAAAATAATGCTTTTTAAGGCATTTTGCCAAACCCTGTACACGTGCACCCTGTGGGTCCGGTATACGCAGCGGGCATACAACGCCCTCAACGTTCAGTATAACAATGCTTTCAGGATGTTGTTGGGGCTCCCACGGTACTGCAGTGCATCAGGAATGTTTGCCGACGCACATATTGATGGTTTTAATGCCATCATAAGAAAGCGGTCAGCGTCCATGATGCGCAGAGTGCGTGGGAGTGGCAACAGCATTCTGAGGGTCATTAGTGATAAGCCGTGTTGCGCCACTTTGGCACACTGGGTGCATGTACATGTGCATGTACCCGGTGTGTCAGGTGTGCGCAAAAGATATTTAAATTAATCTCTGAAATAATGTATTTTACTAACATAGTTTTTTACACGACTGCCCCAAAAAAGGAGTGTTATGTTTTCAGGGTTCATGTATGTATGTATGTGAGTTTCTTTATTCCACCGTAACTTCTAAATGACTGAACCGATTTATACGTATGAGGTATCGTTAGAACCCTTGCATCATCCCGAGTAACATAGGCTATTGAAAAAATAAGGAAATACAATGTGGTGGGTAAGATAAATAAATGGACACCCACCCATTTTTTTTTTAATTTTTATTCTCTTAATGCATGTAATTGTCGTTTAGGATTTGAAGAGTGGATTTCAAAAATATATATATGTTACACTATTAATGGAAACTGTCGAGTAAAAAAAAATTTTTTTTTCTTCACCAGAAGTGGTAGGATGAATTTTGGCTATGGTGACCCCCGTAGTCAAAAATCATTTATATACTTTACAAGTCTTTGTTTGAGTAACAAAAAGACATTAAAACCAAATTTCAACCACCAAAACGGCATATAGGTTCAAAGCAAATTGGGTGTTACATGTTATATTTATGACTCGTCTTCTTCTTCCTGCCTTTTTCCCATGTTATTTGTGGTCGGCGCTACACGTTTTCTTCTTCCATTGTGCCCTGTCACCCGTCATGCTATCACTAACTTCCTTCTCTTTCATATTACTCTTCACACAATCCATCTATCTTTTCTTTGGCCTCATATGTATACTCATAACCCTTTTAGTAACATGTATTTCATCCTTCCTCTTTACATGACCATACCAAGACAAACGATTCAAACTTCCTCTAATATACTCATTCCTCACTTAATCCGTTTTCATTCAATTTTTCATTCTTTTTTATTCTATCTCAACATTTTCATCTCCACTACATGCAATTTTTTTTCATCTGTATGTTTCACAGCCTCGCCAGCAACATTCTAATCCATAAATTAAGACAGGTCTTATCACGGACTTGTCGATTTTACTTTTCAACTTCAGGAGCATCCGTGGGTCACAAGTTGTTCCAGTGGCCTGTTGCCATTTTATCCATCCTGAGTTGATCCGACGTGTTACGTCTCGGTCTACCTCGCCATCTCCTTTTATAAGCGATCCGAGATACCGAAAGTCGGAGCAGATCTGCATGGGCGTTCCGGCGAGAGCTAAGGGCACAGGACCGGGGAGACCGCCGAAATTACAAAACAAGTACTCCGTTTTCATTCTGCCCAATTTCAGGTCAACACTCTTAAGTCTGTGCCACTACACCTCCAATCTATTCTGGACCTCTTGGCCACTTACGGAAACCAACACAATATCGTCACCAAACGGCATCCACCAGGGGGCCTCTTCCTGAATATCCGACGTCAGAGCGTCCATTATCATCAGGAAGCGGTAAGGGCTGAGAGCCGACCCCTGATGTAAGCCGACAGCCACATTGAAGCTGAGGTCTCACGAGGCACCCGGTCGTATGCCTTCTCGAGGTCAATGAACACCATGTGCAAGTTTTTATGCGCACCTCTGTATGTCTGGCACAGCTGGCGTAAAGCAAAAATGATATCCGTTGTACCCCGATCAGGCCAAAAATCGAATTGGTTCTGTGAAATTACACTCTCTTCTCTTAGCCGCCTTTCAATAACTTTCTCCCAGACTTTCATAATATGTACCATTAACTTTATTTCTCTATAATTGTTGTACTCAAGCACATCGCCCTTGTTCTTAAAGATGGGCAACAATGAACTGTTGCACTAATCATCAGATATGGCTTCTTTCCGCGACAACTTATTGAAGAACAAAGCTAATCACGTCCGTCCATCCACTCGCAGTAATTTCTACACTTCAACTGGCATTCCATCTGGACCAATGGCCTTACCATTCTTCATACCATTTACTGCTATTCTGACTTAATCTATACTAACCATTCTCACTGTTTTAAAGTTTCGTGACATATCACTAAAAGGATTAAAATAAAATAAAATAATTAAAAATAATTAAAAAACAGGGGGCCCACTCTGAAATACTTTCTTATAGTATAAAAAGTCCCCCGACTGCGATGAAAATTTCAGTTTTGTAGATCAAGTAGTTTCCGAGATTCCGTGCTTAATCAACGAGTGACTACTTTCTTCACTTTTCTAATCATCTTGAATCATCATCGAAACATCTTGTTTTTTGATTTTTAGTTTATTTTTTTGACATGGCAGTCGTGTTTTTTAATTATTTTTAATTATTTTATTTTTTGTATTGTTGTTTTCGAAATGTGTTTTTTTAATATATATACTATTTTTCATTATTTTATTGGTTTTTTAAGGTGTGTGATTATTACTAACAAAATATGGACCACAGTCTGAAATAAATTATTTTTATTTTTTTATTTATTTATTTATTTAAAAACGGCCGCTAGCACGAAGTGACGTAGCAACAAGAAGGCAACATAATATCCTGAGGTGTTTGAGGAGTGGAGAGGTATACCACGGCTATCAGGACAATCTCGGAAGTATGGTCAAGATCCCTACCAGCACCTTACTGGAGTATACATCCTTCTCCCGAACACGTTTGCTCTTGCGATTCTCCACTCAAGCCAGCCAATAAAGGCAAGAGAGAGGTGGGAGCTCTGTTCCTCGTCAGTGTTCACTACGGCCGGCCAATAAAGGCAAGCCGCAGATGAGAAACAAGATTTCTCCCGAGAGATCGGGTCCGTGGGGTTGCTAATGCCCATTAGTTCACCATAAACTCGCCACTCGCCACTTAAGTCTGGTCCCTCACCCTTGGCATGTTACGGCAAAGCACGCTCTACCGGTGCACACCTGGGGTTTATAGGAGCACGCAAGCCCCACTACGACTTCAACGTAGAGATACAGTGACGGGGTTATGATATATACACCGTTAAATTTTAGTTGTTTTAATTCCGCGGGGGGTCGATTCGGTACATGGAATACTATCGATTTGTGAAGTGAAAATTAAAAAATAAAGTTTTTTTTTTAAACTCGAATTAATTTACGCATGTATGAAATTTATTTCTTCAAGTAAACGTGAGCTGAGCGAGGCCAATTAACTGTAGGTAGTTAGTACGCAACGACCGACAACTACCTAGAAGGTCATTGACTCGTTTACTTAAAGAAATTAATTTCGTACATGCGTATATTAACTTGAGTTTTAGAAAAAAAGTTCTTTATTTTTTAATTTTATCTTTACAAATCGATAGTGTATTAAAACGACCAAAATTTAACGGTGTATATATCATAGTTAATATCCCTTTTATTACACGTCAAAAACGTGACATTTAACTTCAGATTAAACGTGTTGAAGGTATGGCATGTTTGGCATGGTAAGATTGCTTTATTAAAGATATATTTATTGTAAAAGTAAGTGGAATAAAAATTATTTATACTTACCAAGCAAATAGAGGTTAATGATAACCATTGTGACCTTGACCAAACTCATCACCTGCCTTCACTAGAGAGTATGACACTCGCACGGTATTGCGGAGTGGTGTGGTGCGGAAGTCGTGCCTCGTGCCCGGTAACTGGAGCGATAACGAATAATTATTAATTGTCGTCCTGACTCGCACTCCGCCTTCCATTAACTACTACTCCTACTATTCCATTAATACTATAACGTTTTTAAAAAAACACATCATTGAATAGCGTAAGCACACACGAAACGATGCTAACATTGAAATTTTGGCATTTGAAACAAACATTGATGCCTGAACAACACGGCTTCATGAAAGGCCGTTCTACTGGAACCAATCTTTCATGCTTTGTATCAAATTTAGTCGATGCCGTAGACCGTGGGACGCCTGTAGATGTGATTTACACTGATTTTAGTAAGGCTTTTGACAAGGTGAATCACAAAAATTTAATTAACAAGTTACACTCAATCGGAATTGCCGGAAAGTTATTGCAGTGATGTGAGTCCTACCTTGTTAGACGCACATCTAAAGTTGTGGTCAATGGCTATTCATCGAATCTATTTCTTACACATTCAAGCGTGCCCCAAGGCTCGCATCTAGGAAAATTGTTTTTCAATATATTCATAAACGACGTGGCGTCTTGTTTCATACACTCAAACATATATTTATACGCGGATGATCTAAAAATTATAAAGCGTATAGAGTGCGATCATGATCCATATAAACTCCAAGAAGACTTAGACCGTTTCTCCCAGTGGTGTTTGGACAATAACATGTTACTTAATGCTGATAAATACTATCACATACATTTTTCTAGAAAAAAAGGACCTTATTTTCGTAATTACAAAATTAATGACAAAATTGTCCACGAGAAAGAAGTAATTCGTGACTTGGGTGTTTATATTGATAATAAGCTTCGGTTTAATATTCACGTTGATAAAGTTGCAACTAAAGGGTTTAAGATGTTAGGTCTCATTCTGCGTAATAGTAAAAAAAATTAAACGCGCCTCAACTAAAACTGCCATCTATAATTCGTTAGTCAGGTCAGGCTTAGAATATTGCAGCATAGTTGGACTCCATTTTATGAAATACACAAACGTCGTTTGGAATCAGTGTACAAAAGATTTCTCTGGCATTTGTCATTTCACTGCAATATACCAGGAAATTAACTAGCTACAACTCTCGCTTGAAACATTTCAAACTTTTGAGTCTGAATGATCGCCGTATGATCCTAGATCATCTGTTCCTATACAAAATAATAAACACTCACATTGATTGCCTGCGGTTACTTAGTCAGATTAATATAAATGTGCCTTACAAAATGGCTCGTATGTCTAGATATCAGTTACGTCGCGGTAAGGGCTTCAAAACCAATCTGGGTCATTTTTCCACCGTTACAGGATGCAGATTCAATTTAGTCGCCTGTCACGCTCACCCAGTTTAGATATTGATATGTCTCACTCTTTGCGTAGTTTCAAGCCCGTCTTGCATAAGGCATTATCCCATGATTAAAAAGAGTTTTGTCTTTTTCCCTTACGTTAAGTGAGTGAAAAGGACAAAATTATTATCATAACATAGAATTTGTATTATCTATATCTCTATATCTTTGTACATCTCTATATCTTTGTATTTATCCAGAACGACTGAAAAAGCTACTGGTCCATGAAGATGCTAATGAAGGGTGATCTGCCGATTTCCCTGAAGCGTAAACTTATCGACGTGCGTATTCTGCCCATCCTAACCTACGGTGCTCAGACTTGGTCATTTACAGAACTACAAAAGTTCCGCCTTGAGGTTTTCCAGAGAGCTATGGAGCATTCTGGGCGTTAAACGAGTAGACCGAGTACGGAATGACACGTTGCGTTCCATGACGGGCATAATAGACGTAGGCAGAAAGGCTGCTAAGCTTAAATGGGATTGGGCGGGTCATGTCAGTCGCATGCACGGAGATCGCTGGGCAGGGGTCGCCACACAGTGGGTGTAAGAAAGCGTCGTCGAGGCCGGCCTAGAAAGATGTGGCGGGATGATCTGGACGCGTACCGCGAGGACTGGTTTGAAACGGCGCGGGAGAAGAAGGTTTGGAAGGACTTGGGGGAGGCCTTTGCCCGGCAGTGGGACAGTAAGGGCTAAAACAAAAAACGTAGAATTTGTAATTGTTTAAGGATTTACAATTTATAACCATCATTTGAATACTTGTTTAGTGAAATCTCCTTCTGTTTGATGCATGTCGTGGCAGCCTTTAATTAAGGCTACACTACAAAATGTAACAATGATCTTGAATCCTTACATTATGCATGCTTTGTTGGTTCTCCTCAAATAAATAAATAAATAGACATTGTAATAATCTGGCGAAGTGGAATAATGCTGCTACAACTGCTAAAATTTATCTAGTATTTAAAATATTATATAGTTGAGTGCAATCGGGTACAACGACTTTCTTGTTTAGGGCATTTTCTACACTGAAAAGCAGTCGGGTTTTTTAGTTTTTTAAATTACCGTTTTTTTTTATTTCATCGAAGTCACGTCTGTCACTGAAACAGTTGACCTATTCTCAAACCGAATTTTTTCGTTACACCAAAGTTTCATTTGGTCGAAAACCTTTTCACCGGTGTTACACTTAGCGGAACTATCTTTTGTTCGAACCTTCATTATACCACCATGGAAGGTTTTCTGTCTTTGCTTCGGCGCTGCGGATTTTGGGCAGTCCCACGCGAGCTTATCGTCGCAGATGGTTTCAACGCTCACCACCGCAGCTTCGGCTTGCTGCCGGCCAGCCTCAGCCGCGGCGGCGGGCCCACAAATCACCTGCTTCTCAGCTCGCGGGCCGCCCTACCCCTCCGCACCTCCGCGGGTTTAAATTACACTCTCAAGACTGTGTGAAGTCGGATTCGCAGTGAGTCCTTTCTGACACTAAAGTCGGATTTGTAGCACAAAATTTTGACTTTTATGACACAATTTTAATTTAATATTGAAAATGCTACCAATTATAGTACGCGGCAATTAAGTTTAACCATCCGACACGGCTACGCGCAGCTCCCTCCCTCGACTGAGACCCGAAATTGATTATAATCCTTATCACACAAGTTGAACCATCATGGCGGTCGACCTTGAATGCACAGTAACTGATTTTCGGGTCCCAATCAAAGTGGAGGGTTGCGCGAAACCATAGCAAGGGTTTAAGTTATTTACCGCGTACTATAACCGTCTATATATTTGTGACCAAAATTCTGTAAACTGTTGTTTCGGTGTGATCAAAATATGGCAAATAAATCATTTGGCAAATGAAAAAAGTTCAAAAGAGGCTTCTGTCAATAGCAATTCGGTAAAATGATACCTATGTCACATGATACTTCGATGATATAAATATATGTCAAATAATGCTTCTTCTTCTTCTTCCTGCCCTTATCCCATATTACTTGGGGTCGGCGCAACACGTTTTTTTCTTCCACTCTATCCTGTCAGCCGTCACACTATCACTAACTTCCTTTTCTTTCATATCACTCCTCACACAATCCATCCATCTCTTCTTCGGCCTCCCTCTTCTTCTCCATCCATCTACTTGTAAATTCAGAACTCCTTTAGTAACATGTGTTTCATCCCTCCTCTTCACATGACCATAACAAGACAAACGATTTCCTTTCAACTTTTCAGTCACTGGCGCCACTTTCAAACTTCCTCTAATATACTCATTTCTCACTTTATCCATTTTCGTCACACCACACATCCATCTCAACATTCTCATCTCCGCTACATGCAGTCTTTTTTAATCCATCTTTTTCACAGCCCAACATTCTGATCCATACAGTATGACAGGTCTTATCACGGACTTGTAAATTTTACTCTTCAACGTGAGTGGCATCCGTGGGTCACAAGTTGTTCCCGTGACCTGTCACCATTTCATCCATCCGGCGTTGATCCGATGTGTTACGTCTCGTTCAACCTCACCATCTCCTTGAACGAGCGACCCGAGGTACCGAAATAAATCAATACTCATCGTGAATAAATCGATGCCCTTCGTTGTTTAACAACAAAGTTAATGCAAATCCGAATTAGCTACCACTGCGTCTATTAATTATAATAGTTGAAGGACTCGTGTCAAATAAGAGAGTGTAATAAGAACATTTGCTACAGCTGTCACATAAATTAGATCATGACGTAATGCTTTCCACCGAACTTTGATCGACGTGAGGTTGGCGCGAGCACTGCATGACAAGAAGTCACAGAACACCACACTAACTTGCGTCACGCATAGAACACGTTTAAACACTCTGTTTTCTGCGAAACGAGTTACTTTCTCATTATACGTTGTAAGGAGTGAACATTCTTGTTTAAATATCCAAGGTCTCCGCTAGATAATAATTAATTAGTGCAATGTCGATTGCATCACCCTCACAAAGACACGACGCTACGTCGTCGTCAAATAGACGGTGTCGGGTTACTGCCGAATCAATAGAGTCAAACATTGTTATTGATGCAACCACGTCGGAATGTGCTTGTCGTGGACTGATCTTAGAATTGATCACTTCATGAGATGATCGACCATTTCATGCAATGGTGGCATTTCATGATATGAATGGAACATCGTACTACACTTTCAAATGGCAAAGCAAAAGTATACGGAGTGTGTGTAAAAATTTACATGAAATAAAACTGCATAAAAAAACAAAAAACTGAAAATTAAAAGTCAGTGTCAAAAAAACCTAAACACAGGCTTGTTATAGATGACTAGACAATCTAATGTAAGTATAAAAATTTCGTGTCTTAGTGTTTGTTAGCGAACTCTTCCGAAACGGCTTGACCAACTTAAGGATTTTTGGGGTATATTTGGTAGGTCTGAGAATCGATCGTAGGTATTTTCTTACCTTCCTGCTCCACCCTCCATTTTTCTTTGATAATTTATTTGGTAAAATAATGTTTTGCTGATTCAGCTATTAATACATAATAAGAACAAATTAACACGTTGTGTGTACACAATATTATGTTGACAAATGACAAAAATAAGATTCAATTAAACAGTGCAGGTACTATTTAATTGAATCTTAGCTTAACATAGCATAGCATCAGCCTTAAAATGTTCCCACTGCTGGGACTCAGGCATCCTCTCTAAAAGAGCTGAAAAGGGAATGGGCTGTAATCCACCACGTGGGCCCAGTGCGGATTGGTGGATGTCACATCAGCACAAGTTTTCGAATTTTCGGTTCTAGGGCAATTGAATGTTAATTTTGTCATTTTAATCTGTTATAGGTATACTAAATTAAGACAACGATTGTGGCCTGCTGTAAAGTTAAGCCATATTTGAATATGGTTGTGGTCTATATTTGACCACTCTTGTACTAGCTGGCGTTGGAAAGCGTTATCTAACGAGTTTCCCGAGCTCGTCCCACGCGGCCCACGCTATTATTGAACCTCAGCTGATTGACTCCTTTTCTTCTGAACACGCTAAATACTCTCAGCCTACCATTGCTGCATCGTGCACATTGCTGCATGCGTCAGTACAGCATTTAGCACCATAGCATCTTCGCTTGTGGCTCCGGCGATTGCTGCCTCGGCCTGTTTCTCCCTTCTATTACGTTAATTTTAAATTACCTACAAATGATTATAGCACTTACATCTATTTTCAAATTTTGAATTGTATAAGTTTTGATGGACATGTATTGTGAGCATTTACTAAAAGTTCTACCAGTCTGAGCTATCATGAAGATGTATTGCGAATATTTATACACTTATAAGATTCATCAAAAGAAAATGCATATTACTCTACCTATAGATTCAAATAAAGGTTCCTAGTTGATCTTCAAGTTGCATCACTTTAGGCCAGCAAATTCCGACGTAAGTAGGTAATGTACTCGTATTAAAAGGTAATGTGTAAAAGGACTTATTGTAGCATTCTTTAATCTAAGTAAATATTGCACAGACAACTAGAAATAAAACACCTGATAATGTGATCTCTTCTTCTTCTTAGCTGGGCACTCTTGTCAGAGTGGTTGTGGCTGTTGTTGATACATAGGGCTGCGGCGTGTACTCGTATGGATGTTTCTTGATTTCTGGCAGTTGTTGGCATTACGCGCACACTGTACTAATGGATGATGTGAAATAGATGATTATATCGGACGAAGTTGCGGTCAGGCGCGTGACGGCTGTATCACATCACAAGTGTCAACCGTGTCAATTGACTACCATGGATATGTTATGTTGTGTGGTCGTATTAGATCACTAATAAAGTGTGATTGAACCTGATAGCTTCCTACAAGGTGGACCGATGACCTCGTAAAGGCTGCGGGAATCGGATGAATGCGAGACGTAGGTACAGGACCGCTTATTGTGGTGACATTTGGGGGAGGCCTATGTTCAACAATGAACGTCTATGGGCTAAAATGATGAACCTGATAGGAACCTATTCCTTAATAGCAGGAATTACCTTTGTTTAATCATTATTATCAATTTATTTTCATGTTTAAACGTTTAGATGGACAGATACAGCTATAGTCGCACTGAAAGTAAGAGTTAGGTTAGGTTAGGTTACACTTACACTCAAGTGTCGAACTTTGCCAAGCTCAAAGCGAAGCTTTTCGAAAGGTTGTACATTATCTCGAGGCGCATTGTTGCACAACCGAGGTGAGGCGCGGCGGCGGTGGCGGTGCGGGGGCGCAACATTTGGCGTGTGGTCGCGACTGGCTGCGCGACACGTCGCGTGATCGCGCCGCGGTGTCGTGTGACACACAGCCTTACTGGCGTAACTCTTACTTTACACACAAAGAGATTCATCATGTATGGTTTTCATTCCCTAAAAAAGGAGTTTCTTCTTAAAGCCAATCATCCTGGAAGTTGTTTGACGCCACGGTTAACGCAATGGTTAAGCGATTGGCTGCTGCGCTGCACGTCGTGGGTTTGATTCCCACACGGAACAAATATTTTCATGGCCTATAGGTTATTTTTTCTGTTCTTGACATTTTCGTATCTTGTGAATCTGGTTTGTGAACTCATCTACGATAAAGGGGTAATTCCTAGCATGGGACAAAGTTATAAAAAAAAAAAATAGTTTTGTTTGTATTCGTAATTATTTCGGCAACCAGAACCAGGTATCAGACCAGGCGCGTACAAGCGACTGAAACAAATTTGGAACGTGATTAGGCGCGAGACAAGCGACTGAGTCACAGCAGTAACTCTGGGGGATTTTAATGCCTGCCACCAAGACTGGTTTTTCCCGTATTAGAGGACCGACAGTGAGAGGGAAGCCCGAAACTTTGCAGTATCGATAGTTGATAAAGCAAGCGACAAGGGTGCCTGATGTAGTTGGTCATACTGCCAATTGTCTGGACTTACTTTCTGCTGAACACCGATTCAGATAGATGTATCGTAACTGTTTCCTCACCACTTGGATCTTCAGATTACTGTCTGGTGAATTCTGTATCGTCCTACTCGTGCGCGGAAACAGTGCGCGCCGTTGACGACTTGGGCTCGGTCTGGATGGTTACCGGACGGTCGGACGGCGAGCTACCCATTGCTCGCCGTCCACAAGCCCGTGCCTACGGTTGCCAGAAATCAGGATCGGAATCCCGATGGCGGGAGTGAGGATCAGGATAGATGGGCGTGAGGGCTGTTGCCTCACATCTGCGGCTTTCACCTTTGCTAGCATTACTGCTTCGCAGAAGGACGCGACCACCTGCCATCCCTCCTCTCTCCGGTACCAAGGCTCGGCGCGAAAGATCGCCGCCACCGATCGCCTTCACAAAGACACGGCGATGCTCTGCCCAAGCGGGGCACACCTCGAGAGTGTGCTCCACAGTGGCGACATCCGGGCGTCACTTCCGCATGAATTCGGTACAGGTCGGTTCCTCCCGAACCTCCCGAACTTACAATGTTCGGTGAGAACCTGAGTCATGTGGAAAGTGAGGACGCCGTGAGGTCTTTCCAGCCACGCCTCAAAGATGGAGCTTACCGCCATAATTATGGTGTGCCCAAGCAGAATGGGATGAGATGCGGCACTTCTTTGCGTCTTATCCTTGGCATCAGGTCTGCTTCTCTCCCGAAAATCCGTCGGACTGTGCGGATGCAGTATCCGATGTGATACGTCAAGCTATGGAGTATTTCATCCCTTATAGCGACGTATCCATCGCTGGTTCAGCTCACCCATGGTTCAACGCCGATTACGTTCAAGCTGAAGAGCGTAAGCATTCAGCGTTTCTCACCTGGGTTGACGCTCGTGATCGCAAAGCTCCGGATCTGAGCTTAGAAGAGAGCCTTCAAAAAGGCACAAAAGAAGGCTCACTTCGACCACATTACCCATATTGGTATAAAGCTCTTTGCACAGCCGTCCAGTAGCAGAGCATTCTGGTTCCTTGCTTAGTCAGCAAAGGTGAGCTTCTGTTGGCCCACATTCCATCCGCTGGTAAAACCTGGTGGAACACTGGCTCATACGGCGAGAGATAAAGCTCGTCTCTTTGCATCTCTTTTTGCCCATAATTCTCATCCTGACACAAGCAGTGCTACTCCACTGACTCTGCCTCATTGTGATACTTCAATGCCAAAAGTTCTGTGAGCACTGTGTCGTCTAGACGTGAGTAAAGCTAGTGGACCAGATGGTATACCAGTGATTGTTCTCAAGGCTTGTGCGGCCGAGTTGCCTCCTGTGTTGACGTTGTTGTATCGCTTCTCATTTAGGACTGGTATAGTGCTATAGTCCTGGAAGCTTGTGCTCAAAGCTTGTGTCTAAAGCACTAAGAACCGATTATAACGGACCTGGTCATCATCAGACCTTCAAGATGTATCGTGCAGTAGCGTCAGTGCTAAATAAGATAAATGTTGAAAACTAGGTCTTTCTAGCTGTCCTCCACAATGAGAACCGATTATAACGAACATGGTCATCATCAGACCTTCAAGATGTATCATGCAATAGCGTCGGTGCTAAATAAGATAAATTTTGAAACTTAGGTCTTTCTAGCTGTCCTCCACACTGAGAACCGATTATATTTAACCTGGTCATCATCAGACCTTCAAGGTGTGTCGTGCAGTAGCATCCGTGCCAAATAAGATAAATGTTGAAAACTAGGTCTTTCTAGCTGTCCTCCACACTGAGAACCGATTATAACGAACCTGGTCATCGTCAGACCTTCAAGATGTATCGTGCAGTAGCGTCCGTGCCAAATAAGATAAATGTTGAAAACTAGGTCTTTCTAGCTGTCCTCCACACTAAGAACCGATTATAACGGACCTGGTCATCATCAGACCTTCAAGATGTATTGTGTAGTAGCGTTAGTGCTAAATAAGATAAATGTTGACAACTTGGTCTTTCTAGCTGTCCTCTACACTGAGAACCGATTATAACGAACCTGGTCATCATCAGACCTTCAAGATGTATCGTGCAGTAGCGTCCGTGCCAAATAAGATAAATGTTGAAAACTAGGTTTTTCTAGCTATCCTCCACACTGAGAATCGATTATAACGAACCTGGTCATCAAAACGACGAAGGGATAGATATCGAAATATGTACAGCATGCAAAAAACCGGGACATGGGGCCAACCAAGCCAAATGCGAGAAGTTCCAGAAGGCAGTGGCACGTCAATTGGCACAACACGAAGAAAAAGAAAGGAAAAAAAGAGAAGCAGCAGAACGCAGACACGCAGCACTGAGACAACGTCGGGAAAACATCTCTTACGCGAACATAACCTCCACTTCACAATTCCCACCATTGACCAAACAGACGCCTGAATCACAAGCACAACCACAGCACCAGCCACCATCGCAACTAAACGAATAACAAAGAATGCTGTACGGAGTCCCTAGGGCAAGAGCTACAAACAACTATGAAACAAATATTACACCAGCTTCAGCTACAACACGAAATCCTTCTAAAAATTCTCAACAAATAATCCAAGAAATCAATTTCATAAGTTGCGCATACTGCACCTCAATGCGCAAGGATTAAAAAGTAAATTCCTCGAGCTAAAATTGTTGGCCGACCGTTACAAACCACAAATAATCGTAGTCAACGAGTGCCGAGTGGATTTTTCCAAAATTCGCATGAATCTCCTGAACTACGACAAAATCACGCACTCGATTGCACCGCATCTAACTACAGCCATATACGTGATGCGAGGAATACGCTGGAGTCAGACCGACGTAACTCCAGGTACCGAAGAAAGTGACCGCCTCATCGAAGGTATCGCTATCAATCTTACTTATGATCATATGACCGGAGATTTCCTAAAAATCAAGGGGATATACATATCACATAGATCAGGGTACTTCGATACCACAGCGCTTAACGATGAGCTAGAAGAAATCATAACCGAAGCTCCGAACCTCACCATTGGGGACCTTAACCTAAAAATGACCGCACTCAATCAGACGAGAGAAGAAGGGGCTGGAATACGCGACCTCTGTAACTCCGACGTCTGCACCATACACCACACGGGCTTGCCCTCGCGACCTAACAGTGCGGGCTATGGCATCCTTGATGCAGCCATCTTCTCGCATGATGCGCAAGCTTTCGATACCATTACATGCCGACAAGTAACACCTGTTGGCTCTGATCATATGCCTTGGCTACTGGACCTAAGCATAGTGGTGGACAGAGAGAAAACACTGGTAAGAAATACCCGCGCTATTACAAATAACGATGAGAAAAGGCAACAATATCAACAAACCTTATGGGATAAAACAATGCACCTACCAAAGGAAGTCACAACCGACGCTGAATGCGAGGAATATATATTACAACTAGAAAAAGCCTGCACTGAAACCTTGGATGAGTATGCTCCACTACATGAAAATAACAGAAAAGATCAACTTCCAGAAGAGATTAATGAATTGATCGAAAAAAGAAATCAAGCAAAAAGTGCAGCTTCGCGACTACGCTTCAATCAGGATAGAATAACGGAACAAAGAAGAACTTACAATCGTCTGAAACGCCAGGTCCAACAAGCACTCCTGGAATATAGCAATGAAAAATGGACCCGAATAATAAACGATCCATAGAACTATAGAGTCCAGATGTGGAGAATCCAACGCAACCTGAAGGCTCCAGTACAGAGACTTCCTCACATTCAGGGTTGCCACAGTGAGAAAGAAACCATCGACGCCCTGGTCGACGCGGCGATAGTCACAGAAGCCGGGATAAACAACGAAAATAAAAGCACAGAGAAGACCACACCGTTCCAGCCCCTTGACCCCACCTCCATAGAGGAAATCAAATTTTCACTGCGACGCTTTAAAAATAAGAAGGCTCCTGGCCCGGACAAAATCAAAGCAGACGCCCTCAAACTTGGAGGCGACCCCTTTCTCATCAGGTACAAAGTGATAGCGGACTATTTGTTACTGACAGGTTATTATCCCGAGAGATGGAAAATTGGAGAGTGTATCTTCTTACATAAAGCAGGTAAGAATTACAGTGACGCTAAATCGTACCGACCCATCACGCTCCTAAACATCATGGGCAAACTACATGAACGCCTACTCTTGTCACGTCTGCGACAAACGGCCGACAGGCTCCAACCGCCGTTCCAACATGGCTTTACTAAGAACAGAGGAACAGGCACCCAGATCCTTCGCACTGGCAAGTTCGTCACGGATGCGCTGGAAGCAAAGGAAAGTGTTGCCATGGTCCTGACGGATCTATCAAAGGCCTTCGACTCAATAAACCACGAAGGTCTGATGAAAAAGCTCCAAACAGCTAACGTCCCAAACAACATCATCCAACTAATAGAGAATTACCTGAGCGGTCGTAAAATCTACGGACGCTTCAGAACCACCAACGGCGATGAAAAATCAGTGCCACACGCAGGGCTCTATCCTAGGTCCGGTCATTTTCAATCTTTACGTACACGACATTTGGGACCAACGGGATCATATTCGCGGACTCAAGCTCTCTCAATATGCCGATGACCTGTGCATTCTTAACAGATCCCCCGATCCAAACTGTGCGACACACCATCATCGATTACTATCATCGCTGGGGGCTAAAATGCAACGTAGACAAAACGGAATGTGCCGTGTTTACTCACAAGAGAAACTACCGCAGAACCATTCGCATCAAAGACGAGTTAATCGAATATAAGGATAGCATAAAATATCTGGGCGTACATTTAGACAAGACTATGACTATGCTGCCCCTGATAGTAAAAAAGACGTATCTAACAAAAAGTAAAAATGGATAAAAAAATGTTTTAATGAATGAAACGGGAAATCGTTTAAAATCAGTTTTTATTAAGCGCGTTAGACGTTAACGCGTATTTGCGTCTTATTAACTTCCTTTTAGAAATTGGGACAAATATGCGCCTTTTACATTACCGAACTAAAGAAAAAACTACAGATTATAAGGACATTATCTACACAAATGCGACTTTTCAACTAAGTTTCAGATAAACTCGTCTTTTCATCTTCAATTGGGTTTAAAAAAATGTACAGAAGCGCCTTATTTAGTTGTGTTAAAAACGCACTGGAGAAAGGTAGCAAAATATTAAAAATACAGGCAGATGCGCCTTTTTTTTCTGATTCCGGAAATGTATATAACTCAAATCCGGAAAAAATGTTAGATGCGTCTTTTTTACTATCGGGGGCAGTATGGGTAAACAGACGGATTACGTCGTACAGAAGGTGCGACAAGCACGAGGTGCGCTTGCCCCTATTATAGGTTGGCATGCCAAGACAGATATAACGGTGAAACTTGCTGTCATTCAGGCTTGCCTACTCCCTATAATGGATTATGGCGTAGTACAACTACTCTCACGTTACAGTAAGAGCAACTTAAGCAAAATTGAACGCCAATATCGAATGGCTCTCAAGACCAGCGGTCAATTCCCAAGACGCTTAGAAACATCAATACTCTGGGACATGCTAGATTGGGATCCATGGCACCTCCGTGCACAAGATTTAAACGAGGACATGCTGCGCCGACTGCGTGAAATGCACATTGAGGATTTAGAGACCCCTGGTGACGCCTACCTCGGACACGGACAGCACAACCCCCTCCTAACTAATATTAGACTAGGTGAAATTGACTATGTACCAAGGAAAGACAGGAGTCGGCTGCTCAGTAAGCGAACAACCGCTCCACGTCCCCATAAATTGTAATTAGCTGTAAATAGGATAGAGCAATATAGAACAACTTTATAAATTTATATAAATTATTAAATCACACATACTAACAAGCTCACAGCACATACTACACGACACTTATACAGATCTCTTTTAGACAAACATAGGTAGACTGTAAGTAGCTGACACACCCACAGGCCGAATACACCACCGGCCTGTGGACATAATGTAACATATGAACTAGGGAAATAAACATATTTCTATTCTATTCTATTCTATTCATCATCAGACCTTCAAGATTTATCGTGCAGCAGCGTCCGTGCCAAATAAGATAAATGTTGAAAACTAGGTCTTTCTAGCTGTCCTTCACACCGAGAACTGATTATAACGGCCCTGGTCATCATCAGACCTTCAAGATGTATCGTTCAGTAGCGTCCGCGCTAAATAAGATAAACGTCGAATGCTAGGTTTTCCTAAATATGAATTATGACACAATCACAATGCCTACATAAACAAAATGTATTAAAATGTGGCCCTCTGAGAGAAAGCATAAATTAGGCAAAAACGATGACTACATTACGAAACCAGTCTAATACTTCCATAATCTTTAGTGTCTTTTACTTTAATAATTGTGTATATTGGTAGATGGCGCCCAAGTTAGAAATACTAGTGTAGGGGTCAATTCTTCAAGGTCATTGAGCAATGTAATACCCTCACTGCTCGAGCTGTGGGCGCTGCAGCGTCTCGATGTGTGCGCACTCTCGGTGGCGCGGCGAACAGCTTCCTCCAACGACGAGGGCCCTCGATGTCTCCACCTCCGTCCAGGAATCGGCTCGGCACACCCGCAAGACCCACCCACTCGAACGTAGTTGGATTATCCAATCAACGAAAAAGTTGGATTATCCAATTAATGTCAACACCGGCCAACGCCGAAAACCAGCGCTGTGTGCTCATTGTGCATGAGGGCACAGCTTTATGCTGAGCGTTCGGCCGTTTTGTACGGATGTGACGCATCTATCCTTTGTAATGATTATTATCTAGTTTTTAATTGCGTCATTCAGTGTAAATAAACTAATTTTCTTTCTTTCTTTTCTTTACATGCGTAAATTAATTTGAGTTAAAAAAAAGTACTTTAGTATCTTTATTAATTTTTTCTTTACAAATCGATAGTGTTTCATATACCGAATCGACCCTCCACGGGATTAAAACGACCAAAATTTAACGGTGTATAGTATATGCCTATGTAAGTTTTTTATTTAATTGATATATTTTTGTACTCTTGTTTTCTTATTATTATTTTTTTTGTATGCACCTGCCATGCTTTCTCTTCACCACCCTTGGCTGACTAGCAGAGAATACCTAAGGCATTAAGTTCGCCTTTGTAATTTTGTGTTGCATGAAGTTTTAATAAATAAATCAACGATTACTTCACTGCTTACCATCAGGTGGGATCGCAGTCAAGCTCTAGTTTATGCCAATTAAAAAATAATAATATTAATCGAAAACATATTAAACTATACTTAAATGAAAAATAAATGTAATGCAGTTGTTTGACAAAGTAAATGAAAAAAAAAAATTCCATCCGAACAAAATATTTCACGTAAGGAATAAAAATACATACCTTACTATAATTATGAGCGACGAACGCTTGTAGACCATTCCGATGTCTCCTAATTTGAACTACTTACACGTTTAACTACATGTATTAGGTATTATTATTGTTTTAGCACGAGTGCACGACATACAATAACATTATGCATTTGTGACAAATGTAACATATTCACGATTTGAACATACAAAATAGCCCGAAATCATCTATCGAGCAATAGCCCACCAGACATAACACCTGTCTGGTCGGAGGATCCTCCCTTTTCAACGGAGGTATGTGGGACTTTACTCTCTGTTCCACTACCTCTAAACTGGTGACCCTCGATAAAGAACATCAGCGCAGCCTTCGTGCAGCTAATACTTCGTGACGTCATCATCACTTCCTCACGCTTTCGAGTAGCGAACTATACAGTCAGCACCCACGGCTATATGGGTATCCTGACCACCAGCATGCCTACATGGTCAAAACCTTACCATCACCCTAAATAGTAAAGATTTTTAAAGAGCGTGGGTTTACGCTCACACATTATATCTGATGTTTTTTTTTTTTATGGTAGGTAAAATTATCAAATGACAAATCCCGCCATTGGGTGGAGCGGGAGATAGTGTCAGACTTTTACTGACTAAAAACCTACCCTGCTACTTCTTGCCTTCGTTGCAGGGCCCCGGGGTTCACTTTCGCCTAACCCTAGGCCCTAGTAGACTTCGGCCCTGCTGGGCCCTTACAGTTTGTTGTCAACTCCTTGAGGCGCGCGGGAACAGTGCACGCCGTTGACGACTTGGGCTCGGTCCGGATTGTCACCAGACGGATGGACAGCGAGCTACCCATTGCCCGCCATCAGCAAGCCCGCGCCTACGGTGGCTGAAAATCGGGATCGGAATCCCGGCGGAGGCGACCGCTTGCCACTCCTCCTCGCTCCGGATTATGGCCTGTACTAAGGCCCGGCGTGAGAGATCGCCGCCGCCGATCGCCCCCACAAGGACACGGCGATGCTTTTCCCAAGCGGGGCACACCTCTACCGTGTGCTCCACCGTGTCCTCTCATATCTGATGTTACGCGTCAGACAAGAAGCGTGAGTGTAAATCATCATTCATCAGATAGGAAACCAAAATCAATTACCTAAAGCAGAACGAAGAGGTGAATGGAACAAGCGGGGGCGACGCGCCTTGGACTACGGTATCATGACTACTATCGGTGATTAGATAGCGATTAGTGGCGAACATCACACATCACACTTGTGCCGAGTGCTCGGCAAACACTGGGGCTCTAGGATTGAGCGCATCGCGACCATATCTCCCTATTATCGCCGAGCGCCGCCAACATCGATAACACAGCGATTATCTCCCAATAAACATAGAAAAACAACCAAAGGATAGCAACAACCAAAGATAGGATACACTGGATTGTCAACCTAATGATCTAAGCATTGGATTGTTAATGCATTGTATCTTATTTGGATGTTCATCGTTGTGGCAGCGCTGCGTTTTCTTAGAGAATAGCACCACAAGTCTAAAGCATTTATTTCAAATAAATTATCTTTCATATCATTTTGCCCAGAAATCAGTCAGTCAGAAAAATTATACTATAATTGAGAAGAATGTTTAAGAAAATCCAAGGACACACTTGTAGATCGTGTTATTCAAATATCTCGCTTACTTATTTCTTGTCGCTTCTACAATAAAAGCGTGAGAACAGTGGCACCAAAGAGATAACCGGTCTCTACTGACAGCGCCACTCAGCTCAACCATTTTAAAGGGAACTGAGTGATCCAACACACTTGCCACCATCAGTGAGACATTTGAGTGAGCATAACCTTCCCTCAACTGCCAAACTCATTTTGGTATCTCCCGATTAGAGATTGCAAAAATTCGATAGTTTTGATTTTCGAATATTCGAATATTTTCAAAAAATAAAAACACTTAAATATCAGTTTTTATTGCTTTAGGAACTATAATTATTTACTTATTCAACAAAATTTTACACAAAATACAGTTATACATGTATAGCATATTTGTGTAAGTATCCAAAACGAAAGTATATATTATGAGCTTTCTGAAATGACATAACACTTGCATAGTTTTTATGGATAGCTTACTAGAAAAAAAAATCAGAAAAATTACAAATTAAGTTGTTTTTGTGATAATTTTTAAATTGTAGTATTTAGATGCTCATTGCTATAAACTAATACTAGCCACAAACATATTTTTTATACAATTTAGTAGACTAACTTACTAACTACATTAGGGGTATAATACATATGTACCTGCGCCGATATTTACAAAATGTATTTAAGGCCAAGCTCTCTTAGGCACTTCCACGTAGTGCGGTGGTTGGGATCCCGGCGTCTATAGCGTGAGGAAGTCCGTTCCTGCTCGCGTGCGGCCGCCTTCTTCGGGCCTTCCCTACCCGACCCTAATTTCATGGGCTTTTGGGCGGCAAACAATGGGTAGCTCACCCTCCAGCCGTCTGGTAATCGTCCAGACCTAGCCTGAGTCGCAGGCGCGTGAGCGCGCACAAACTTCTTCAGGAGATAACAGTAAAACCATAGGGGCCCAATAGGGCTGAAGGCTACTGGGGCCATAGGTTCGCTTCTGGAAGGCTACTGGGGCCATAGGTTCGCTTCTAAAAAGAAAACCTGGAGTCCTTTCCAGGACTCCAGGACTTCGTCAGGCAAAGAATGAACTTTGGGTTGGGGTTTTCGTCAGCAGGAGTCTGACACGCCTTGCCACTCCCTCCAAGAGCGAGAGAAATCATTGGATCATTTCCCACCTAAAAAAAAATAAACAGGAATTATTAATTTTATAAATTAATGTGGATTGCGGCCCATTCCCTCTCTTAGAGAGGAGGCCTGTGTCAACAACAGCAGTGGGAACAATAAAAAAGCCTGATGATGATGATAATTATGAAATTAATGTGGAAATATATTTCCTAAGTATATTAATGCGGTACATGAAACAAAGCAAATTATCTCACTTGGCCAAGATTTATATTATTAGCAACATTAAAAAACAACTAAGCCATGATTATTAAAAAATGAAATTTTAGGCCCATTTCTGTACAATAGTTTAAATAGAAAATTAGGTTTGTATAAATTAAATTATTATAACTGTAAAAAGATTATTGTGTAATATTTCCTCAGCATTCCTTACGGAGAGACAGAAGATCTCCTTGTAGTTTGTAAATAAAACATGTTTTGCTTTTAATTAATTAAATTTAGGTCATTTAATATAGTTAATATTATGATTGTTCATTTATTATTTAAGATTTTTAGTACCTACTCTCTAGCCTGAAATACAGGTCCAACCTAGTTCAGGCGTGGCTGGAAAGGCCCCACGGCGTCGTCACCTTCCGTTCGGCGCAGGTGCTGACCGAACACGGCAAGTTCGGACCGTACCTGTACAAGATTCGTACGGAGACGACGCCCGGATGTCGCCACTGTGCGGAGCGTCCGGAGGACACGGTGGAGCACACAGTCGAAGTGTGCCCCGCTTGGAAAGAGCATCGCCGTGTCCTTGTGGCGGCGATCAGCAACAGCGATCTCTCGCGCCGGGGTTTGGTTCAAGTCATGCTCCGATTTTTATTCTGCAGAAAAGAGCTATCAGAGCCATATATAATCTTCGCAGGCGCGATTCTCTTAAGGAACTATTTAAGGAAATAAACATCATGACGGTCCCTTGTCAATACATTTATGAAAACATTATGTATGTTTGGAAAAATATTCATCTTTTTACTAAGATAAGTGACAGGCATAACTTTAATACTAGGAATAGGAACCAATTAGATCAACCTCGATTCAGATTAGCTAAAGTACATAGTTCTTTTATGGGTTATTGTGTAAAATTTTATAATAAAGTCCCACTTGGAATTCTAAAATCTAAATGAGTCGAAATTTAAAACATGCATTAAACGCACACTATGTAGACAAGCATATTATAAATTGGAAGATTACATCCTTGATAAAAATGCTTGGCTAAATGCCGGTCCTGCTCCACAGCCACAGCCACATTTGCCTACAAATTAGTTTGGAAGAAATGCGGGAGCCCCTTTTTACACGACTGCCCCAAAAAAGGAGTGTTATGTTTTCAGGGTTCATGTATGTATGTATGTGAGTTTCTTTATTCCACCGTAACTTCTAAATGACTGAACCGATTTATACGTATGAGGTATCGTTAGAACCCTTGCATCATCCCGAGTAATTTTTAATTTTTATTCTCTTAATGCATGTAATTGTCGTTTAGGATTTGAAGAGTGGATTTCAAAAATATATATATGTTACACTATTAATGGAAACTGTCGAGTAAAAAAAATTTTTTTTTCTTCACCAGAAGTGGTAGGATGAATTTTGGCTATGGTGACCCCCGTAGTCAAAAATCATTTATATACTTTACAAGTCTTTGTTTGAGTAACAAAAAGACATTAAAACCAAATTTCAACCACCAAAACGGCATATAGGTTCAAAGCAAATTGGGTGTTACATGTTATATTTATGACTCGTCTTCTTCTTCCTGCCTTTTTCCCATGTTATTTGTGGTCGGCGCTACACGTTTTCTTCTTCCATTGTGCCCTGTCACCCGTCATGCTATCACTAACTTCCTTCTCTTTCATATTACTCTTCACACAATCCATCTATCTTTTCTTTGGCCTCATATGTATACTCATAACCCTTTTAGTAACATGTATTTCATCCTTCCTCTTTACATGACCATACCAAGACAAACGATTCAAACTTCCTCTAATATACTCATTCCTCACTTAATCCGTTTTCATTCAATTTTTCATTCTTTTTTATTCTATCTCAACATTTTCATCTCCACTACATGCAATTTTTTTTCATCTGTATGTTTCACAGCCTCGCCAGCAACATTCTAATCCATAAATTAAGACAGGTCTTATCACGGACTTGTCGATTTTACTTTTCAACTTCAGGAGCATCCGTGGGTCACAAGTTGTTCCAGTGGCCTGTTGCCATTTTATCCATCCTGAGTTGATCCGACGTGTTACGTCTCGGTCTACCTCGCCATCTCCTTTTATAAGCGATCCGAGATACCGAAAGTCGGAGCAGATCTGCATGGGCGTTCAGGCGAGAGCTAAGGGCACAAGACCGGGGAGACCGCCGAAATTACAAAACAAGTACTCCGTTTTCATTCTACCCAATTTCAGGTCAACACTCAGAAGTCTGTGCCACTACACCTCCAATCTATTCTGGACCTCTTGGCCACTTACGGAAACCAACACAATATCGTCACCAAACGGCATCCACCAGGGGGCCTCTTCCTGAATATCCGACGTCAGAGCGTCCATTATCATCAGGAAGCGGTAAGGGCTGAGAGCCGACCCCTGATGTAAGCCGACAGCCACATTGAAGCTGAGGTCTCACGAGGCACCCGGTCGTATGCCTTCTCGAGGTCAATGAACACCATGTGCAAGTTTTTATGCGCACCTCTGTATGTCTGGCACAGCTGGCGTAAAGCAAAAATGATATCCGTTGTACCCCGATCAGGCCAAAAATCGAATTGGTTCTGTGAAATTACACTCTCTTCTCTTAGCCGCCTTTCAATAACTTTCTCCCAGACTTTCATAATATGTACCATTAACTTTATTTCTCTATAATTGTTGTACTCAAGCACATCGCCCTTGTTCTTAAAGATAGGCAACAATGAACTGTTGCACTAATCATCAGATATGGCTTCTTTCCGCGACAACTTATTGAAGAACAAAGCTAATCACGTCCGTCCATCCACTCGCAGTAACTTCTACACTTCAACTGGCATTCCATCTGGACCAATGGCCTTACCATTCTTCATACCATTTACTGCTATTCTGACTTAATCTATACTAACCATTCTCACTGTTTTAAAGTTTCGTGACATATCACTAAAAGGATTAAAATAAAATAAAATAATTAAAAATAATTAAAAAACAGGGGGCCCACTCTGAAATACTTTCTTATAGTATAAAAAGTCCCCCGACTGCGATGAAAATTTCAGTTTTGTAGATCAAGTAGTTTCCGAGATTCCGTGCTTAATCAACGAGTGACTACTTTCTTCACTTTTCTAATCATCTTGAATCATCATCGAAACATCTTGTTTTTTGATTTTTAGTTTATTTTTTTTGTGACATGGCTGTCATGTTTTTTAATTATTTTATTTTTTGTTTTGTTGTTTTCGAAATGTGTTTTTTTAATATATATACTATTTTTCATTATTTTATTGGTTTATTTTAATGGAGCTTGTGATCAATTACTTATTACTTTTTGTAATTGGAAACAATAAGATTGTATACTGTAGAAGCACTTTTTTTTTTTTATTTGTGAATGTGAAGTACCATGGAGCATTTTTATTTTAATAGGTTACAACTTGTTTGACATTAAAAGCATGGCAGTTGAGAGTTTGTCATGCTCACTCAAATGTCTCGCTGATGGTGGCACGTGTTATTGGGTCATTCGGTTCCCTTCAAAATGGATGAGCTGAGTGGGGCTGAGGCACGCGTCATGCTCGTGAACGGGCGCCGTCAGTAGGGACTGGTCATCTCTTAGCTGCCAGTAGCTCAATTCAATTTCTATTTTTTTTAATTAGTTCATTTTATTTTTTTATTACTTATCTGCATTGTGCTCACATAATAGAAGCGACAACAAAAATGTAACCAAGATTTATGTAACTCATAATATGATTTTAAAAGAGTGTCCATGGAGTTTCTTGCACGTTCTTCTCCATAGAGATCTACACTTTGGAACGTGCAATTTAGCTTCACTTTTTTTTTGGGCTGACCGACATTTTGACTATTCAAAAGTGCCTGTGATTGGTCTATTTGAAATAAACTATTCTGATTCTGATTCATCTACAAAATCAATAAACCTTAAATGCAAAAGTCATAAAAAATTACAATTATTAGCTAACATAGTGCATTATTACAATAAAGAGCATGAAAACAGAGGATAAGTAATGTGAGTAAATTAAGTGAGTATAAATGATACTATAATCTAGTGTTTCGTAGGCAAACATCTTTCTAACGGATAATACTCCAGTTATTTCATATACTGAGGATGTGGGATGTCGGTAAGGTAGGTATGAGAGCACTTTAAGCACCATTCGCTGTGCCCGCTCAATTACAATCATATTGTGCGTTTTCGCCGCACCTGCCCATGCGCAAATGCAGTATCTGATAATGCATTCGCACAACACTCGGTAGGTTTGTCTTTGTACGAGTATAATAAAAAAAAAACTTTTTATTTCAGACGTTATTTGGTCCATACATTTTCAAATTTCATTATTATATTATATTACTAATTTATCATAGATATCATTATCACAGCTAAATAAATTCAATAAATTCATTTTAAGTATTATTTGATCACTCACATCAAATAAATAAAATAAATAAACATTAATTTAAGTATTTGCCTCCCGCTGGGGCACCGGGCACGCGCACTTGAGTTTGAACCCAGTGTCCCAGAAGGGGGCTGTCCAGCTTGTGGCTCAGCACGTTCAGGATGGTGTTGGCGCTCCCACGCGTACGAAACATCAGCGAGGCGATGCGACGCCGCAGCACAGTGTGAAAGCCGTCTGTGTGCGCGTGCGCAAACACCGCAGACGTACTACAGTTGCGTGGGAGCCCCACCAGCACTCTGAACACGTTATTATATTGTATTCGGAGAGCGTTGATGGCCCGCTGCGTGTAGTTGACCCACAGATTGCAGGTGTAGAGTTTGGCAGAATGCTTTAAACAGAGCGATCTTTACCTCTTAACTACACCTCGCAAATCTGCGTGCCAGCATGTTACAGCGGATCGCCATCGCCCTCCTCTCCCTTTCTATATCCCTATCAGCTTTTAAATCCTCGGTGACCACATGGCTGAGGTATTTAAATTCACTAAATCTTCTAAGAGCGACAGCGATGTTATTTGCAACTGTGCGTAGAATAGGGTTACCACATTTCAGGATTTTGACAGGTTCAGAGATTTCAGGATTTTTGGACTCTTCTCAAGATTGCGGTTGGGTTTGGCAAATAAACAAATTTGTCAACTCCACTACATATAAATCAACGTTAAGATTTAAGTTTCTGTGAAATTGTTACTATTTTGGTGTACAGTAAAGTTTATTCTATTCTAATGTTCAGTTATGTACCTGCAGGGGCGCTCGCGCCATATACGCAAAAACCGCTGTGATTTTTGCCACTTTTAGTGTTGGCTAACGAGATGAAAATTGTTGATAGAGACATAACGGTAACGGCACGCAAAGTATTTATATAATATGTTAAGTTTTCACACGCGACTGCCTGCCTCATCGGGCTGTGATAATCAACAAAGGCTTTTGTTCGGAGAGCTCGAAGAGCTCCTTTCATTAGGAGCTCACCGAGCTTTATAACTCGATTACTTACAATAAGTATTATCTTATAAAAAAAGCAAGATAATATGGTTGAAACTGTAAGTTTGCCACGTTCGCAAACATATGATACATACAATACATAATAGCGTTAATTAATTTTACCGCTGGAGCTTGCCAGCTATTCAAACATGTTTTGGAGTGACGCAGGGATACATGGCTGACGCTTACGATGTTTTTGACTTTGTACTGATGGCCATTTAATGAGTGCTCCTGACAGCGGCAGCGGTGCTCTGCGTTGACGTGTGTCATGTTCGCACTCAAATATTAGATAATCCGGCCGGCGGGCCCTCGACCGCGATTTGTCGCAAACTGCGCACGCGAAGGAAGAAAACAAACACAACGAGCGCGCTAGCTGTGCAGTGTACCGACATGAAGCTGTACTGGTGTTCTGCTGGGGCTAGACGACGCGCTGACATCACGACTAACAGCAGTCGTGTCTTGTAGCAGCGTAGCACAAAAATAAACTTTCCTCGTTTATTGGTCTTCTTATTAATGAAAATTACATCAAAATCTGTTGCGAGGTTTGGGAGTAGTTAGCGGATAAGCAAATAGACCCAAAATGCGTGAAAAGAAAAGGTTGAGTTTGTACCAGCAATGGTAGATGACAGTTAATTTTTAATTGTTGCGATTTCCGCAGGCTACAATTGTTTTTATGGCCTACAGGCAGTTGTCCCGGGTCGTATTGTGTAAGTATCTAAGTTTATATTTTTATGAATGCATTCACGACACTGGAGTAATTCCTAGTGAGTGGCATCTTTTTGTAAATAAAAAATAATACATTGCGCGCTTCAGGGCTCTCAACAAAATTAAATAAGCCACCGCGCCGCCGTGAGGCCGTGTCGCATGTAATGACGTTACAAACAGGTACACAACGCGCGGTTGCCACAAACAGAGTTAATCAATTTATTTCAATATCAGCTCAGCACCTCAGCACACCTCGCTGCAATTCTATCGCTCATTTTACTCAAGTACGGCTGACAGTCCATTTATGGTCCAGTTGGGCAAGCCATAATTATGGCAGTAAGCCCCCTCTCTGAGGAGTGGCTGAAAAGACGTTACGGCATCCTCACCTCCCACAGTAGAACCGCTCGCAGGGCACGGTGGAACATATTACGGTAGGAATGTGCTGCACTTGGGCAGAGCACCGCTGTGTTTTCAAGGGAGCGATCGCAACCTCTCGCGCCGGGCCGTGGTACAAGTAGTATCCTTCTGCGAAACAGTACTTAATGCTAGCGAAGGAGGCGGCCGCACACAGGCGGCGTAAGCTTCAGAAGAACGGCGCAAAGAAAATGAAATACGCGGCAAATAGGCGAGGCCATTACTGTCAACGGCGAGCGCTACACATCGCGACACAATGGAAATTCTGCATGAACGGTTCGAGGGTAGGGTTATCTCCCGCAGACGTGACATGAATTGGCCATCAAGATCGTGCGATTTAACCCTGCTAGACTTTGCCGGGGCGAAATTCCGCTGCCGGGACAAGTCGAGGCATGGCGAACAGAGCTCCGGCGGGATCTCATGGCGAAATGGCATCAGCGACTATCTCAACCTTGTTCGGGGTGCGCCACAATCAAGGCGATAAGGCCCATCATTGAAGCGTGGCTGGAAAGACCTCACAGCGTTCTCAACTTCCGCACGACGCAGGTCCTTAACGAACACGGAAAGTTCGGTAAGTTCCTGTTCCTGATTCGTGCGGAGGATTCGCCCGGGTGTCGCCACTGTGCGGAACACCCGGAGGACACGGTGGAGTACACTGTAGAGGTGTGCCCCGCCTGGGCGGAGCATCGCCGTGTTCTCGTGGGGGTGATCGGCAGCACCGATCTCTCTCGCCGGGCCTTGGTTCATGCCATGGTCCAGAGTGAGGAGGGATCGCAGGCGGTCGCCTCCTTCTGCGAACCAGTAATGCTAGTAAAGGAGGAGGCCGACCGCATCAGGCAGAGGCAACGGGGCGCTCGCCCCAGCCACCGCCGGGATTCCGATCCCGATTTCCGGCCACAGTAGGCGCGGGCTTGCGGACGGCGTGCAATGGGTAGCACGCTGTTCGATCGTCCGGTAACCGACCGGACCGAGCCCAAGTCGTCGACGGCGCGTACTGTTCCCGCGTGCCTCAAGAGCTCCTTGAGGCACGCGGGAACAGTACGCGCCGTCAGCAAACCGTAGAGGCCCAGCGTGCTAGTTGCAGGCAGGCAGAGTCGAAGCCTGCTGGGGTCAAGGGCCGTTTTCTGAGAGGAAGGCACAGCCCCGGCATGATAGGCAATGAAGGAACGGGGTAGGTTTTAAGTCAGTAAGAGTCTGACACTATTTCCCGCTCCGCCCAAAGGCAGGGTTTGTCATTGGATGATTTTACCTACCATAAAAAAAACCCGCTAGACTTTTTCTTGTAGGGTTTTCTCAAGTCACAGGTCTATGCCAATAATCCGCAATCAACCGATGCCCTAAAAGTCAACATAACGCAGGCCATCGCTCAGATTCAGCCGGACCTATGCAGTAGAGTAATTGAAAATTGGACCTCTCGGATCCGTGCCACCGTTTGAAGCCGCGGTGGACATTTAAACGATGTCATATTTCATAAATAATGGCATAAATTGGCCTTTCAAATAAAAAAAAACAATTTCTTTAATATCTCACATACACTTGTTTTATTTAATTTCAACATCAACCAGTCTTTGTTGAAAGACCCTTTATATTAATGTTTTATTTCACGGTGCTGATGCGGTTGTCTTGTAATGACAAGCAGTGCTTCGGAAATGTTTTCTGAAGTCAGCTGTCATACGCAAAAAAAGTGAGACTCTTCTACAATACGAGTACGTGCTGGTGAAAGTAATTTCTGAGATATATGATAGGACCCCGTTTGTGCCCGTAGTGAGCCATCTTATTATTATATAATTATATATCGTCTATATCTTCATCTTCTTTAATTATATCTGGTTGCGCCAATTTGCTATGATCCGCGATTTTGTTTTTTTTGTAATTTATTTTTTGGCCTAGCAATCCTATCCCTTCCGTTTCCCTCCCCCGCACGACCTCAAGAAAAGAATGACATGACGTGTTGTGTGCATCGATTGTGAATGTGACCGCTCCGCTAACATCGCCCGCTCGAAATTACAAGAAAATTGGCTATTTCGGGATCCAACCATTTAAAGACTCAACAATAGTGCAGTGTAGTGCAATACAGGACCTGGCAGTGATTGAAGGTGCGAAGTCAGGGTTCGCCGGCCGGCGCCACGTGGAACCTTCGAGGTCCAAAGGTCAGTGTTCCTCCCTAAATCAATCCATCCATTCATCAATAAAGGCCAAGCACAGTACCTGCATATTGTTAACAAACCTTAGATCGCTTTTCAAACATACAGTCCATTAAGCTTATTCGCGCAACCATTACTTTTGGTCCTTCGAGCCGGATCGTGAATCATTTTCTTGTAATTTCGCAATATAGTATTTGTTCCATAGGGAATAAACGCAACGCGCCTGTTTACCTAGATATAATAGTAGAAAACCTGCATCTAGGCATTTAGGCAACTAAACGTTATTTCGCTCGTATAGTTAAAGAGCCATTGATAATTACGGTACCTACGCCGTCAACCGCACCGCATAATTATAGTTAGCTACGTAAATATCAGCGTAGATATAAATCGATCGCATTCTTTTTCTTGACAAAATTCATTCGGAAGTCCTACAAATTGCATGTAGGTAGACGCATTTCAAAAATACCCGTTCATTGTTGAGTGAATATTTGTAGGAAACGGATAAACCATAGATTATATACGCATATGAACGACGTGAATGATTTAATCGAGAAATTGGGTAATATTCACTCATTGATTCAGGTTATTCCGTTCGTTCGCCGTTCACTTTGTTGTTTACAATATTACCATATTGTTATCTGATAATTATCGCTTACTTAATAATTCGTTAAGTGTTTGTTTGAGTGTATAGTGTGAATATATCAAAACAACATGTCTCTTAAGGGCAGTAAGGTTAGTACTGATTTAAAGGTTCAGTTAAAGCTTTTATACGCTAAAAGGGACTCACAGTTTTCACGTGTTCAATCGATTTGTGATAAATCTTCGCAAACCTCGGATCTGGCGATTAGAGATGCTTTCTTGTGTTCGTTGGAAACTTTAGATAGTTTGCGCGCGGATTTTGAATCTACAATTAATAATATAAACATTTTAGAGTTGGAGTTAAATCCTGATTACTGTGTGAGTTATCAGGCATTGTCGTCCTTTGATGACTTGTATTGTCGTATCAAACGTATTGCTAGAAGTTTAGAGACTCCCCCCCCGCGAGTGGTTTATCTAACCCTCCTCGCGAACGCCCACGATTGCCGCCAATTCAAATACCTGAATTTAATGGTGACATTCGAAATTGGAATTTATTTATAGATAGTTTCGAAAATATAATACATAGGAACACATCGCTGACAGATCACGAGAGATTGCATTATCTCGTAGAAAAATTGACCGGTAAGGCAAAGGCTGTCTGTGCTGGAATTACGTTTAGCGCTGAAAATTACACTTTAGTTTTGAACACTTTAAAAACAAAATACGAAGATAAGCGATTAGTAGCCACCGCATATTTAGAACAATTATTCGATTTGAAAGGTTTTTCCGTTTGTAACGATCATAATTTAGAGAAGTTTTTAAATATTTTCGCATCATCTGTTCGTGCAGTAAAGAACCTAAAGGTCAATGACCTCTGTGACTTTTTGTTTTTGTATATCGGTTTAAAGAAATTAGATCCTGAAACTGTTCGTCTGTTTGAAACGACTCAGCGCGGTAACGAAATACCTAAGTTCGAAGATTTAGAATCTTTTATTCGCGACCATATTAAGCTATTGCAGCGCACGTCGGCACGTCATGAAGTCACGAATAGGACAGGTTCCGATCGCCGTATAGACGCGTCATCGAAGTCAGTCAAGACTGCACATACGCTAGTTAATACCGCCTCAACACCTGACTGTTCTCTGTGTAAGGGTAGCCATACACAGCTGTACAAGTGTTCGGAATTTCAGAGATTATCGCCTAGTGATCGTTACAAGTTTGTCCGCACTAATAATTTGTGTTTTAATTGTCTAAGTGACAAACATCTGGTTACGTCATGTAACAGTGGTGTTAGCTGTCGTAAATGTCTAGCTAGACATCATACCTTCTTACATTTTGAGAGTAGTAAGCTGCCATCGCAGCCGCAGCCTGCGCAGACGCGCGACGCTTGTGACGCGCGGCCTGCTGCAAGTGCAAACGACGTAACATTGTGTTCGCTTTCCGCCGCTGGTACTCAAATCACTACCGTTTTACTTGCGACCGCGCAAGTTGTCATTGTAGATGCCTTTGGCAAACCGCACACCGTTCGAGCGCTACTAGATGGCGCTTCCCAGAGTAATTTTATTACTCGGGATTGTTGTCAACGCCTTGGTTTTAGTTTTAATAATTGGTCATCCCGCTCAGAAGTGAAAGGTTTTGGAGGTTTAAAGGCAACCATTCACGGTTCCATTAAAATAATATTTAGTTCACGTTTTAATCGTAATATTTCGTTTGAAATGGATTCGCTTGTCGCAGATAAGATTACGGAACGGTTGCCCACGGTACCGGTTGACACGTCCATGCTGACGGAGTTTAAGAACTTGCAGTTAGCCGACGGAAATTACGCTTTCCCTGGAGATATCGATCTATTGATCGGTGCTTCGATTCTCCCGCATCTCCAGTTATCACGTAAAATTCAAGGTCTTCCGATGTACCCCGCTCCGCACGCACTGGAAACAGTTCTCGGGTTTGTTATAGTTGGTTCCGCACCCGCTTGTTTAGATAGTTACTCGACTGTGTCGCACTGTTGCACCGTCGAGCTGCCGCTTGAGTCTACCATCCGCAAGTTCTGGGAGATTGAAGAGGTCAATGTCCCGCCTATTCTCAGCCCTGAGGATCAGGTCACTGAGGAGATTTATACCCGCACGACTACTCGTGATAAAGATGGTCGTTATGTTGTCGCGCTCCCTTTCAAGGGTGATATTTTTTCGCTCGGTGGCTCCCGTGCCTCCGCAGAAAAACGCTTTCTATGCTTGGAACGTAAGATGCAGGCGTCTCCTAAGTTGAAGCAAGCCTATGATGATGTGCTGATCGAATATTTAGATAAAGGTTATATCTCATCAGCGCCTGCCGAGACTGAGGAGACACGTGATTACCCGTTTTACATCATCCCGCACCATGGAGTTGTTAGAGAAGACAAGCTTACAACTAAACTGCGTGTGGTTATGGATGCTAGCGCTAAAACTAGTACTGGCATATCGCTTAACGATATCTTGTGTTGTGGTCAGAACCTCCAGGGTAACTTATTTGAAATAATAGTAAATTTTCGCTTGTTTGCTATTGCGCTCTCAGCTGATATTCGGCAAATGTTTCTTAGTATTGGAATCAGAGAATGTGACCGTAGATTCCAACGCTTCTTGTATAGATTTTCTCCGCAGGAACCTTTGAAGGTTTACGAATTCAATCGTGTTTGTTTTGGGCTTAAGTCTAGTCCCTTTCACGCTCTTCGCACTATCAAGCAGTTGGCCGCTGACGAGGGTGATACATACCCGAAAGCAAGGGCCACTATTGAAACCGGATTGTACATGGACGATTTTGTGTACAGTGTACCTAGTGAAGCAGAGGCTATAGAGACCGCTGCTCAAGTAATCAGCCTCATGAAGTCCGGTCAATTTGATCTGGTGAAATGGACAAGCAACTCGCAAGCTACATTAGAGTCGATTCCACCGTCACACCGGTTGACTTCGGTAAAGGAATTCGATGATAGTGATTCGCATAAGATCCTTGGTTTAAGTTGGTCACCCGCAACTAATATGTTCAGTCTTAAAATTAGCTCGACTCCGCCAACTTGTACCAAACGCGTTATCCTGGCATGTGTAGCTCGGATATGGGATATAATGGGTTTTGTAGCTCCGGTCGTTTTGTATGCAAAGCTGCTTATAAAAGAGCTTTGGCTTTCCAACTGTGATTGGGACGACACCGCTCCTGACAGTGTTGCTAAGTTGTGGGCTCGCTATAGGAAAGAGCTTCCAATGCTCGATCAGATACAGATTCCTCGCCATGTTGGTATAGTACCAGACACTGTTGTTAATGTGGTAGGTTTCGCAGACGCCAGTGAGAGGGCTTACGGGGGAGTGGTTTACTTTCAGGTCCAAAATGGCGATAACATTTCAGTTTTCCTCATTAGCGCAAAATCAAAGGTATCTCCTCGTAAGGTTGTCTCTCTTGCTCGTCTCGAACTCTGCGCTATTCTTATGTTGGTTCAATTGATTACATCTATAGTCAAAACTTGTCGTCCTCGCATTAATATAGAGAGAATTGTAGCGTTTTCAGACTCAACCGTTGCTCTATGTTGGGCCCACTCTTCACCCCATCGATGGGGCACGTTTGTCGCAAATAGGGTGGCTAAGATTCAAGCTGAATTGTCACCGGAAAATATATTCCATGTCGCTGGAACAGAAAACACAGCCGATTGTCTCTCACGTGGTTTGCTTCCTGCGCAAATTTTAAATCATCCGCTTTGGTTTTGTGGCCCTCCCTGGCTTTATACCACTCCTAACGAGTGGCCAAGTGCTCCGTTTAACCCCGCTACTGTTTCAGAGCCACCCGAGGAGAAGAAACATACGCTTGTAGTATCAGTTCCGCGTGAAGAGTCAGTTGTTTTGTTGTTGTCTAATCGAGTCTCGTCTTGGTCGAGACTATTACGCTGTGTAGTTTACGTCCTAAGATTTTTGAGATTATTACCATCGCGTGGTTCTATAATCGCAGCTGATTTGGATAGAGCTGAATCAGTTGTACTTCGAGAGTTGCAGAAATTTTATTTTTCAATAGAATTTCGTAGTTTAGAATCACATAAACCTTGTAGTCGCGCACTTCAACATTTGAAACCATTTTTGCAAGACGGACTCATTCGTGTCAGTGGCCGTCTGCGAAATGCTAAGTTAGAGTTTGAACAAATGCATCCAGTAGTTCTACCACGCAAGGATCACGTTTTGGATTTGTTGGTGGATTATCACCATAAGGTGAATTGTCACGCTGGTCCCGATTTATTAATGTCCATTCTTCGACAGAAGTACTGGATACTTTCCGCTCGCAATTTGATACGCGCTAGAGTGCACAGATGTGTGCCCTGCTTTAAGCTCCGCCCGCGTTTCAACGCGCCGGAAATGGCCGACCATCGTTCTTGTCGTGTTGTACAGACGGTGAAACCTTTCATACATACTGGGACGGACTATGCTGGACCGTTTAAAGTCACTATTGCCCGTGGTCGTGGTATACGTTCCACAAAGGCATACATTTGCCTATTCGTTTGTATGACAACTCGTGCAGTTCACATAGAGTTAACCAGTGATTTGAGTACGCAGGGTTTTATGTCTGCATTTAAACGATTTTTATCTCGCCGTGGTCCCGTTAAGCGCTTATACTCTGACAACGGCACAAATTATGTTGGAGCGCGACGCAATATTTCGGAATTACATACATTCTTACGCTCCAAGTGCTACCAAAGTGAATTCGCCCATGTCTTAGCTGAGAATCGCATTGATTGGTGTTTTAATACGCCAGCGGCTAGTCATTTTGGTGGCAATTGGGAGGCGAATATTAAAAGCCTTAAGTCGCACCTGTTTCGGGTCATAGGCGAACAGATTCTCTCGTACGAGGAGTTGAGCACCGTACTCGCTCAGGTAGAGGCGTTGATGAATACGCGTCCGTTGTGTCGGACTTTGTCTAGTGATCCATCGGAGCCACTAGCGTTGACGCCGGCTCACTTCTTGACGACGACTCCTCTTAAATATTTGCCCGCTTTAGATGTCGAGACTGACAAACTGCAGCTTCACCCGCGTCACGCTCTGCTGGATAGCTTAGTTCAGTCCTTTTGGAAGCGATGGAGGACAGATTATCTGCATACGCTGCAGTCGCGTCAAAAGTGGAACACTCCTTCAGATCCAGTCACAGTCGGTACTGTGGTGATACTGAAGACTGAGAGTGCGCCTCCTCTGCACTGGCCTCTTGGTGTAGTGGAAGAAGTTTTTCCGGGTTCGAACGGAATAACGCGAGTCGTAAAGGTTAAAACCGCAACTGGATCGTACCTGCGTCCGGTTATTCGCCTCTGCCCTCTGCCTAATCAGCAGTAGTGGCATAGTTAGTTATAAGTTGTTTCGCTACCTAGTATTGATAGTCTAGATATAGTAATAGGGTTTAGTTTCGCTTTTGTTTTCTCCTTTTCTTTGAAGGTAACCCTTCAAACCCGGGGGGAATGGTTGCGCCAATTTGCTATGATCCGCGATTTTGTTTTATTTGTAATTTATTTTTTGGCCTAGCAATCCTATCCCTTCCGTTTCCCTCCCCCGCACGACCTCAAGAAAAGAATGACATGACGTGTTGTGTGCATCGATTGTGAATGTGACCGCTCCGCTAACATCGCCCGCTCGAAATTACAAGAAAATTGGCTATTTCGGGATCCAACCATTTAAAGACTCAACAATAGTGCAGTGTAGTGCAATACAGGACCTGGCAGTGATTGAAGGTGCGAAGTCAGGGTTCGCCGGCCGGCGCCACGTGGAACCTTCGAGGTCCAAAGGTCAGTGTTCCTCCCTAAATCAATCCATCCATTCATCAATAAAGGCCAAGCACAGTACCTGCATATTGTTAACAAACCTTAGATCGCTTTTCAAACATACAGTCCATTAAGCTTATTCGCGCAACCAATATCTGTCAACGTAAAATTGTAAATACAGTTAGATTACAATCTATCTCGCGAGATTGCAAACTATCGAAAGATTGTAAACCTTAACAAACAGTTTACGATTTAACTCATTATTTATCGGTAGATTGTAATATATCGAAGTGCAATTGTTAAATCACAATCTATCACGCGTTAAATTGTCAACTGTCCGAGGGCTGTCCCTGACTGGTCGGTTTTACAGCAGGCCGTTCAATTGTGTTAGTTCTGTAAGTATACGGTAAATTCAGGCTTAATATCCGACATTGTAAATATTATCAAATGAGATCATATAGCTTCACATGTATAAAAATTTGAAAACACCAAAAATGTATGTAATTTAGGCTATGTTTGGTGACTAAAACTAACTTATTTATCATTCAAACTGTACTTCTTAGGTTAATCACAGTTTCAGTTTTACTTCTACAACATTTTCATATAACTAATTTTAGAGCTTTGAGTTATTTTCAACACAAAATCAATTGAAAATCACCAAAACACTGTTTTTTTTTACATTCAACAACAAACGAATTAACAAGCAAATATGGCGGCGCGTAACCCATGACGTTCAACCAATCAGCACGCGAGATGGGTTCCGTTCTATTCCATTTGACAATTTAACAGTTTAACTTCGATATATTGCAATCTTTCGAAAAATAATGCGTTAAATCGTGAGCTGTTTTTTACGGTTCACAATATTTCGATAGTTTACAATCCCGCGAGATACATTGTAATATAGCGGTATTTACACTTTCACGGTGACATATCTATGCAATAAACGAAATCAATAAAGAAGAAATAATCTAAGTGTCTGTTTGTAATAACAAAATTTCATTTTTAACTAATAACAAAAATGCAATCATCAAAATAGATAATGTTATATTTATATTGCCACGAGCTCGGGGTTTCATTCCCGGGGATGGGGAAGAGGAGTAGTGAATGTGCTTTACATGTAGCTCTTGATATTGCAAAGCTTCCCAAATGTATTCATGCTCTAACGAATCAAAGGCCTTGTTATAATCTACATAGACCAAATAGTAACTTTTATTGTATTCTTTATATTTCTGTAAAACTTATCTTAGAACATATACATACTACCCGGGATACTCATTGGAGCATCATTTTCTGCAGCGTGCCGGGGTCTGTGTGTACGTCCGTAATGACATCTGCTGTCAGCGTCTCCGTCACCTTGAAGACCCAAATTTTTCCACGCTATGGCTGTTGGTGGACACTGGTATGGACAAAATCGTCTATGCCTGTGTCTACCGATCGCACAGCGGTGATCAGGAGACGACTCGAATGTTTGACCAGCTCAGTGAAGCCGCCGATAAGGCTCTGCATCGGCACCCTGATGCGCAGCTTGTTGCTCTGGGGGGCTTTAACGCCTGCCACCAAGACTGGCTTTTCCCATACCAGAGGACCGACCACGCTGGAAGAGAAGCGCGAAACTTTGCGGTATCGTTGGGCCTTTCCCAGCTGGTGAAGCAAGCAACCAGGGTGCCTGATGTAGTTGGTCATACTGCCAATTGTCTGGACCTTCTGCTGACCACCGATCCGGACAGGTGTATCGTAACAGTTTCTTCACCAATTGGAACATCAGATCACTGTCTGGTGAAGTCTGTATCGTCCTTCTCCCCACCTGACGGTGAGTCTCACGGTGAACGGCGGATGTGGCGTTACAAGTCAGCAGATTGGGATGAGATGCGGCACTTCTTTGCGTCTTATCCTTGGCAGCAGGTTTGCTTCTCTTCTGAAAATCCGTCGAGCTGTGCAGATGCCGTATCCGATGTTATACGTCAAGCTACGGAGTATTTCATCCCTTATAGCGACGTACCCATCGGTGGCTCAGTTCACCCATGGTTCAACGCCGATTGCATAAAAGCTGAAGAGCTTAAGCATTCGGCGTTTCTCACCTGGGTTGTTGCTCGTGACCGCAAAGCTCCGGATCTGAGTTCAAAGAAGAGAGCCTTCAACCAAGCTGCCAAGTCCTACAAAAAGGCACTAAGGAAGGCTCGCTTTGACCGCATTACTCATATTGGCACAAAGCTCTCTGCACAGCCATCCGGTAGCAGAGCTTTTTGGTCCCTTGCCAAGTCGGTCGAAGCGAACTTCTGTCGGCCCACACTGCCTCCGCTGGTTAAGCCTGATGGAACACTGGCTCACACCGCGAGAGAGAAAGCAGGTCTCTTTGCATCTCTCTTCACTACTAAAAAAATATTTTTAAAATTTTACTTTTTAAAGGAATGTTGCTTACGTAACATCTTTTTTTATAAAAAAGATACACTTCTTGAAATTAAAAAAAAATATTAACAAAAATTTAATTTAAAAGTCCTAATGCAATTTCGACTAATAAATAATTGAAAGAAAAAGAGGTTTAACTAAATATTATTGTCAACATTTTATTATGAAATTGTTTTTATTTAGAACATAGCATCACCTGTCATCTATCACCTGTCACCCGTGACTCCGAGACAAGTATACACAAACACTACAAGCGGGAACCCAGACAGACAGACAGATGGACAAAAATGTTTAAATCGCATTTTTTTCATAGGTATTGAAACCTACCTAAATAATGCATTTATTGAAAAAAAATTATCAACACTTGCGATGTGTAACCAAGAATGATTCTTCTGATCCTTCGTAGTATACGTTAGCAGGCGCGAGAGGAGCGAACAGCAGCGGGGGAGGAGTGGTTATATTTAGGAAGTGCAATCTGTGCACGTGAGCTCGCCTCTCGCTCTGACGCTGCGGGCCTCCCGTCTTACTATGAGACGCGATAGCAACACACGGTCGTAAGATGTACGAAGAGCTTAAGGGCCGGTTCTAACAACAACTATTCAAGATTTTTGTTATTGCGAAGCGCTTTTAAATAACAAGCTTTATTTTTTTTTGTAACTTTCAAATAGTTCCGTAACGTAATCTCGTAGATAAATACGTTTGAAATCGTAAATTAGGGTCAGATTCGCGATTTCTTTTTATCGAGCCAACTAATTTATATCGTATTTTCATTTTTGCCAAGCCCTTGGCCATATAGTCAATTTTAATCAAATAAATTTTCATGGTGTTCTCTTTTATATTTGTGGATTTCCATAGGTTTAAAAAGGTCAAAATGAGTAGAACTGGGCCTTAATGATTACAACGCTTGAGCCAAGTTTAGTGACACTGATAACGCTTCCGGTGTAAACAGTTTATGGTACACTAATAGTGGTAGCCATTAAGACGCCATCGCCAGTCGCGAAGCTGACACCACCCCGTGACGGGCATAACATATTGCTGGCATAAGTAGGTAAGAAATGTGAAGTCCAAAAATCTTAAAACGAAAGGAACTATCTAGTTGTAGGTTCTGGGGCTCGAAGAACAATGTAAAGCTAAACTTCTCTGTAATAAGTAAAAAATATAATAGGCGGACTTATACCGCTACACTGCACATGAAGTTTAAATAAATAAATAGGTAGGTAGATAAAAATATTTTTCACTAATAATGTAATTTGCTCTTGTGGACGTCTAGTTAGATGGGACTTGTTCGGCACTGCACGAGTTACGTGTGAACATGTGCAATTGATTCGTTTAGTGATTAAACTCAATGTCCGAAACGAGGTCAGTAATTAATCAGCAATTGTTTGTTTTACGCTTGCATCTAATATGTGAGACGTCAACAAAAACTTACACGAAACACTAATTATTAGGAAATTGAATTTGTGGCGTGAACTAGCAGCTGAAGCCCGGTTATTAGTAATTATAGGAAATGGAAATCATTGGTGAAGCCGTCAGGAACAGGTGCGAGCTGCGGCGCCTTGACACGTGCACCGAGCCGTGCCGGTGCGCAGGGCGGGCACAAGTACGAAGTAGTCCTGCTGGCACCCAGCAACAACGTGCGTCAGATACATCTACTAATGCCGGATTCATTTAACTAGGTCCTTATTCTAATTGTGTCATCGACAGAGAATAATAAACAATTGAACTCAGAGCACTATTGTGTCCCGAGGACGCGCCCGTGCTCCGTGAGTGGGTAACATAGGCTCTTGTTCACAGAACAGGCCTGAAGGGCTGGAGACGAATGACTGGTTTTATTGTTTTCAATTTAATGTAAGTTTAACTAAGAAAAACCGCCCCGTTACACAAAACACCATTTCACATACATATAACTGGAATACATTTGCGTGATTTATGAAGGTCTGAACGTTTATTGCTAGTTCAAGTTTACAATCATCAAAAGCTTTGAGGTACATGGGCCTATAACAAGCAACGCGCCTAACTTGTTCAACGCTTCCATCAGATGAGCAGGACGTCCGGCAAGTGAGGTGAACATGTCATATCCACCATGTATACGCTGGCGAAACCAGCCTACCGTGCGCCAGGGTATACACACTCAATTTTTAGATGTATATCCGCTTAAAGTAATTGTTGGTATTAGGCGCCACGACACGACGACGATGATCGTCTTGACACGTTCAGCACAAGCGTGAGTTAGCAATCGGTCCAAGTTATGAAGTTAGCTGGTGTTACGTGTAGCTAGTCACTTAAACTCTACTGTACATTTTCAATCGGAAACATTTCTGGCTAGCCATCCAAAGCAATGCCTAGACTCTAATTCACCACGAAGTTATTTCAAATCTGTGCTGTGGCCAATATGTATGTGACAACGTAATTAATCTTGCTGTCTTTTTATTTAAAAAAAATATATAAGACACACAAAGATTATTTAAATTTAGTTAATTACCTAACATCGGTTTAGGTTTTTTTTTTTTTTTTTTTTTTTTTTTTTTTTATTGGTAGGTAAAATCATCCAATGACGAATCCCGCCCTTGGGTGGGGCGGGAAACAGTGTCAGACTTTTACTGACTAAAAAACCTACCTTTCCATTCCTTGCCTTTATCCTGGGGCCTTTGGTGACAGTCTCACATAACCTTTGGCCCCAGTAGGCTTCGGCCCTGCTGGACCCCTACAGTTTGCTGACAACTCCTTGACGCGCGCGGGAACGGTGCGCGCCGTAGACGACCTGAGCTCGGACCGGTCTGTTACCGGACGGACGGACAGCGAGCTACCCATTGCCCACCGTCCGCGAGCCCGCGCCTACGGTGGCCGGAAATTGGGATCAGAAACCCGGCGGCGGCGGCGGCGTGTCCGCCTTTGCCTAAGGCGGTCGGCCTCCTCCTTTACTAGCATTACTGCTTCGCAGAAGGAGGCGACCGCCTGCCACTCCTCCTCGCTCCTCCTCCTCGCAACATCGGTTTAGGTAAATAGCTAATTGTAAACATTTTTAGATAACATGAATTGGACTGTTAATTGATAGGTAGTGCATTGCCATGTCCAAAGCTGTTGCATAAATTGAATGTAATTATGCAGCTCTTCAAACGTTGTACCGGATTGTCACATTAAAAATCCCACTTTGCAGCCAGCGCCACGCTACTACTGTACTCGTTGAGTACAGTGATACACTCAAGAAAAAATACGTCATGTTTTTGGACACACTGCCCCACTTCAACAGGTGTAACTTGTCCTTAGAGCATTTAACCATCATTCATTTCATTTGTCTCATGAGTTAGTCAACTTCACGCTTGTAATTTTGTGCTTCTTTAGTTACGTCTCACAACTTAACAAGACTATTTACATTTATTTGTTCAAATTAAATTAATTTTGGGATAAAAAAACGACTTTCAATTTTGTCACTATTGTGCTCTCAATGCTTTCATGGCTAAAGCTATTTTTATCGATCGTCAAAACTTGACGACTATATGGATTATACTTAAACAGTATAGGTACATGTGTTATATTCTTTATTATGCACTGATTAGAAAGTTAACAAAAAAACAGGACAGGTGATGTACACAGCAAACTTTGTACCGACTAATAGTCAATTAATGTAGTGATACCTTTTTGCTAAACTTATTTTAATCGAAAAGACGCTCGTTGTAAATTCTAGGTCAACGGGAAGTACCATATTAATTTTGATATCCTTGAGAGTGTCGAAACATGCGTTTTTTGCGACATCAAAACATCATCATCGTCATCTTTTTACACGACTGCCCCAAAAAAGGAGTGTTATGTTTTCAGGGTTCATGTATGTATGTATGTGAGTTTCTTTATTCCACCGTAACTTCTAAATGACTGAATCGATTTACACGTATGATGTATCGTTAGAATCCATGCATCATCCCGAGTAACATAGGCTATTGAAAAAATATGGAAATACAATGTGGTGGGTTAGATAAATAAATGAACACCCACACATTTTTTTTTAAATTTTATTCTCTTAATGCATGTGATTGTCGTCTAGGATTTGACGAGTGGATTTCAAAAATATATATGTGTTACACTATTAATCGAAACTGTAGAGTAAAAAAAAAAATTTTTTCTTTACCAGAAGTTGTAGGACTAATTTTGGCTATGGTGACCCCCGTAGTCAAAACTCATTTATATACTTTACAAGTCTTTGTTTGAGTAACAAAAAGACATTAAAACCAAATTTCAACCACCAAAACGGCATATAGGTTCAAAGAAAATTGGGTGTTACATTTTATATTTATGACTCGTCTTCTTCTTCCTGCCTTTTTTCCCATGTTATTTGTGATCGGCGCTACACGTTTTCTTCTTCCATTCTGCCCTGTCACCCGTCGTGCTATCACTAACTTCCTTCTCTTTCATATTACTCTTCACACAATCCATCTATCTTTCTTTTGGCCTCATATGTATACTCATAACCCTTTTAGTAACATGTATTTCATCCTTCCTCTTTACATGACCATACCAAGACAAACGATTCAAACTTCTCTCCTTTTTTGTCACCCCACACATCCATCTCAACATTTTCATCTCCACTACATGCTATCTTTTTTCATCTGTCTTTTTCACAGCCAAACATTCTGATCCATAAGTTATGACAGGTCTTATCACGGACTTGTCGATTTTACTTTTCAACTTGAGGGGCTTCCGTGGGTCACAAGTTGTTCCAGTGGCCTTTTGCCATTTTATCCATCCTGAGTTGATCCGATGTGTTACGTCTCGGTCTACCTCGCCATTTCCTTGGATAAGCGATCCGAGATACCGAAAGTCGGAGCAGATCTGTATGGGCGTTCCGGCAAGAGCTAAGAGCACAGGACCGGAGAGAACGCCGAAATTACAAAACAAGTACTCCGTTTTCATTCTACTCAATTTCAGGTCAACACTCTTAAGTGCACTACACCTACAATCTATTCTGGACCTTTAGAGGTCCAGAATAGTGGCCCAGGCCACTTTCGGCAACCAACACAATATCGTCACCAAACAGCATCCACCAGGGGGCCTCTTCCTGAATATCCGACGTCAGAGCGTCCATTATCATCAGGAAGAGGTAAGGGCTGAGAGCCGACCCCTGATGTAAGCCGACAGCCTCATTGAAGCTGAGAGTGTTGCCCACTGTAGACCGGACTTGGGTACTGCACTAACTGAACATCGCTCGGATCTACTGTACATACTTCCTTGGCACACCTTTCTCTTTAAGGGCCCACCATAGAACCTCACGAGGTACCCGGTCGTATGCCTTCTCGAGGTCAATGAACACCATGTGCAAGTTTCTATGCGCACCTCTGTATTTCTGGCACAGCTGGCGTAAAGCAAAAATGATATCCGTTGTACCCAGATCAGGCATAAAACCGAATAGGTTCTGTGAAATTACACTCTCTTCTCTTAGCCGCCTTTCAATAACTTTCTCCCAGATTTTCATACTATGTGACATTAACTTTATTCCTCTATAATTGTTGTACTCAAGCACATCGCCCTTGTTCTTAAAGATGGGCAACAATGAACTGTTACACTAATCATCAGATATGGCTTCTTTCCGCGAGAACTTGTTGAAGAACAAAGCTGATCACGTCCATCCATCCACTCGCAGTAACTACCACACTTCAACTGGCATTCCATCTGGACCAATGACCTTACCATTCTTCATATCATTAACTGCTATTCTGACTTAATCTATACTAACCATTCTCACTGTCTTAAAGTTTCGTGACATATCACTAAAAGGATTAAAATAAAATAAAAAAATTAAAAAAAATTAAAAAACACGACTGCCATGTCAAAAAAAATAAACTAAAAATCAAAAAAACAAGATGTTTCGATGATGATTCAAGATGATTAGAAAAGTGAAGAAAGTAGTCACTCGTTGATAAGGCACGGAATCTCGGAAACTACTTGATCTACAAAACTGAAATTTTCATCGCAGTCGGGGGACTTTTTATACTACTTATAAGAAAGTATTTCAGAGTGGTCCCCCGACTGGGATGAAAATTTCAGTTTTGTAGATCAAGTAGTTTCCGAGATTCCGTGCCTTATCAACGAGTGACTACTTTCTTCACTTTTCTAATCATCTTGAATCATCATCGAAACATCTTGTTTTTTTGATTTTTAGTTTATTTTTTTTGACATGGCAGTCGTGTTTTTTAATTTTTTTATTTTTTTTAACTTACTAGTTTGATTTTGTGGCAGTGGAGCAGGACCAGCATTTAGACAAGCATTTTTATCGAGGATCTGGGGGAGGCATTTTTAGCGAGGAGCTGGGGCTCTGCGGAGGTATGAAAATGCATACCAGGGCCCTGGAACCAAGCTAGGGAAGGAACAGGGTAGGTTTTTAGCCCAAGGGCGGGATTTGTCATTGGATGATTTTACCTACCAAAAAAAAAACCACGAGTATATGGTTTTAATTTCAACTCGATACCTCTACGCGTTCTCGAGATAAAGGGTCTTGACAGACAGACAGACAGACGGACTACAAAGTGATTCTATAAGGCTGATTTTTTTTTTGAGGTACAGAACCCTAAAAAATATTAAAATATATCGAACTGGTTATAAAACACCGCATGAAGTCTGTGTTCTGTAAAAAACTTGTAGGTAAAAACCTACAATTCGTTTTCATAGAGGAGAACATCTGTATGTCTATGATTGTAAAATGGGGGGCTCTTTTTTTGGAATATTATCTTTTCTATGATATTATTATGATATTAGAAGCTTACATATATTAGAAGCTTACAAGCTTATAGCTACATTGCTTGGATAACCAGTAGTTTTATTTTTTTTAACTACAGAATTATTATTTATGTCCAGGTTTACTTTGATTCGAATTTATTAGCGCCTCTCCTACACTGCATGAACGTCAAAATTGCAGTAACGTCAGCAGAGCGCGGACTGTAGTGTCTGCAGTTCACCTGATTAGAAAAAGGGAATGTACGGTACGCTTCATCTAGTGCTTAGTACATTTAAATCGATGTTTGTGAATTTGTTGGATTTACTAAGAGTCCAAAACTTATAGCTTATTGACAGATAGTGTTAAGATCATTATTGATGGCATCGATAGCGTCAGGAAGTTCTTCAGGTTTAAAATGGGGATAAATCTGCAAGTCTTCTGCATAGAGATGGTAGTGTGAAGATAAGACCTTTGTGATAGCGTTAATAAAAATAGAGAAGAGAAGAGTAGAAAGGACCCCACCGTGAGGAACACCCATAGGTCGGTGTTAAGTTGCTTTATTTTAAGTCCCAACAACATGTAAGTTATGGAGCGGTACAGAGTCAGAGCCACCCTATCATTTACTGTAAATTACACAGTTTAACACAATGTACGTAACAAATGATACCTGCTATTACAATATTTCCCGTGCGGCGACCCGGCCGCAGTATCAACAAGACGTTACGCCATCGCACCACACATCCGAATGCAACTGCCAACAACACAGGTACACGCAGAAGTTCAGGAACTTTACAGAAAAATGTAAATATCTAAATTTCAATCAACAGTGACTCGTTAGAAACATGGAACAAATAAGTCCCCAAATGAACATAACATATAAGATGTCTTGTTAGTATGATGGTAATAACTTTTGCGATGGTCTAATCGATGATTATATTAATCTCTCCATGTATTAGAATTGATCCTTCTGTATCAATCTGTTTAGTGTTTTTTTTTTGGAATGAGAAGCGCGTTAGTTTGGGTGTGGGCGCGGTCATTCACTCCGCATATTCTGGGTGTGCGTGCAACTACATCCAGTGTTGTGCTCGTGAGCTGTTCTCGCAAGGCGCAGCGCGAGCAGCGTGCGACGTGCCTCGTGGTACAACCCTGCCACGCGTTATACCGAATATCGGACGAGCCGGTCTTTGTTCAATGGAAGCTGAACACCTACGCGTTGCATCTGTGTACACAAACGTAGGAACGTGTGCAATCGGTCTTTGCTCGTTCTCTTTTGTCCAATGAGTAATAAATCCGATAAGAATGGGTGAAGATCATGCACAGTCATGACTGTGGTCATGACTCATTAATATTTCTAGCTGACGAACATCTACTCAGAAAAACGTTAGGTTTAAATAATTTATTTCCCATAAAGAATTAGGTTCACTTAAGATGAGTATATGAGTTATCTCCATTATTATCACAATCTTGTTAAAAATTTATGTTAGATAGCGATTTTTGTTAGATGGCGAAATTTATTGCGATCCAAATACGTCATTTTGGATCGCAATAAATTATCATACTCATAATCAACATAATCTTTTTACTAAACTCACAATCTTTGATATCTCTAGACAGTTTGTCAGGGTTAGAAGCTTTCTTAGTGGTGCCGTGCACTTCACGATTCGTCTGCGGATCACGAGTTCTGCTAGCACGCCCTCAGCTAGCAAGCAGCAGCTACAGCAACAAGCTCGTCGGCCACCGAGCCGTGGCCGCCACAGACCTCCACATCGCCATTCATTCACACTAGGCGCCGATATATGCGCATATATATCATATTAAACACCCGTCACCCATTCGAGGAGTAGATATATGCGGTAAGGATACGCTAAATAATATCAAAAAGCTTTTATCATATCGATATAATCGTTGCGGTGTCTGGATATTGTCTAAAGCATATAAAATTGTCCATATCAGTTAGCTAACGCTAAGTTGACCAACGCAAACCTATTAGTGACTGCATTAGTCATAATCAGGTACTGGTAAATTAGTGTTTGTATGACTGTCAAATAATGCAACGTAATGTCACACGTAACCTGCCTTGTCTAATCGAGTTACGGCGAGGGACAGCCAGTGCCGCGACAGGTTGCACCCGCCGACGTCACGCGACGCCAAGCATTTATAAGTATCGTGTTATAAATAGCGGGAGATGAAGTTTGTTTAGCTTCATTAGTGCTGTATTCGAGTAGGAAGCAGCTGTATCATGCAGCTACCTATTAAATTTCTTTTCATTTATTTAAATTCGGTGTTTCTCGGTATTGTTTGTTTCTAATTTAACACCGACTTCCGAAATTAAAGTTATTTTAATCCTTTTACTGATGTTTTTTTTTTTAATATTGTCCTTTATTTCACACTTTTTAGCTGCGGTGCACTTATAATCAGAGTGCCTATTTTTCACGATAATTCCAAAAAAAAATAAACACTGCTAGGATACATTGTTTTATTATGAAGTTCTCGTGTCTACCTTCAACCTTATGGCAGTACCTTATAGCCAAAGTGCATCTCATGACAATTCTAATAAGCCCAAACACGGCTAGGATACATTGATTCATTACGGAGTTCCAGTGACTATCTTACGGCTCCATCATCATCATCAGGTCACTTTGATGATACCATTTTCAACATAATTATTCAGAACGATTTATCTATTTGTTTTTTCAGAGCTCGCTTAACTATCTTCATTTTGATATATATGGGAGTATGAAGTTCCATTGGCCATTTCTGGTCTTCTTAATCAGTTCCACTTCATCGAATGTTACTTTTTGACTGTAAATGCTTAAGTCCTCGATGAAAATACTAAAATTACCATACAATTGCCTATAATATTTGAGGAGTTCCCTCGATTCCTCATGGATTCCATCATCAGAACTGGATTTTGAAAAAAATGGGACCAATCTGAAAGCATACCCTATACCAGGAACAAAAATATTGCAAATCGGTCCATAAACGACGGAGGTATGCGCGAACAAACATAAAAAAGCATATATACGGTCGAATTGAGAAACCTCCTGTTTTTTGAAGTCGGTTAAAAATACACACAAACATATATACCTACAGGTACTTTTAATGCGTAAGTAATGAAGATAGAATATAGAATGAGTAATGCGACGTATACATACGATTATAATGTGGTAGAACCAAAATATCAAATTCTAACTATTTTAATTTTTTTAACCTACTGAGTAAATTTGGCGCTTTTATCAAGTTAGTAATCGTAAGCGCAGTGCATTTCCAGTGTAGGCGACAACCGCGCCGGAGCCGCGCGGGCGCGGGGCGGGGCGGGTGGCTCGCGCTCTTGTGCCGCTGCAGCCACACTCACTACATGCGACACGTTATGCAACTTGTGCCTGATAGCCAACCTTCCACATCGACCAGTTTTTGACACATCAATGATTCACGTGAATATTACAGCAGGACTCATGACTGAACAGTTCGGCCGGAAACAGCCGGCAGCTGAATATCAAACAGCCCGTCAACATTCGTTAGTTTATTTACACGGAACTCGTTATATTTACACACAAATGAATGTACATAGATGCACGGCGATATTCCGGGATGTCATAACGGTGCCTTTGTTATTCTGCGCCACAGCCGAGCAACGCGTGCCCACACGTCAAATAGTACGTCGCCATAGATAATCGGTTATTGCATGTAGCAGTGATCACAATCTGGTTCAAGCGTAATGACGAGGATCGACACCTTGCCCTCACACGACTTTCACCAATGTCTCGGCTTTCGCCCAAAATGTGTCGAAATCATGTCACAAAGCGTTACAATGGGCTCTTCGCTCCGGCCCAATTTACCCGCAGCGAAACGACGCGACGCTCGGAGGACTGTCGTTACTGACGGAAACGGTGTAACAACAACCCTCAGACGAGACGAGGGTAAAGCCGAGAGCGCGACGAACAAAGAACGTGACAGTAAACACTGCAAATAATTTACAAAAGGCAGAATACTTTCCAAACACGAGCCCGGCCTTGCATTGTGAGACGTAAGCGGTATCTCTAGCACTAATTAGGAGCACTGTCTCAGGGGCTCGCTGGTGCCCCGACGGTTGCGGGAAACTTTTCATGGTGTCTAAAGACCTGCAGTTAGTGTCGCGTGATGATGTGAAACTGATTGTGTGCGCAACGAGCGTTAAACATTCTACTCGCATAAACAAATTATGTAACATTATTCGAGAAGTGACACTACGTAAAGATAAAAAACACAAATGGATCAATGGTTGGATGGATGGAGGTGAGGGTTATACTTAACCCTGAGAGAGAGGGTGAGATGGGAAAGGTAAGAGATCCTTGTAAGGTATAATAACAATAAATATAAAAGTCTATAGAAAAGGTAAGTAAAAAATATAAAAAAATAGCAACAGGGAGGAGCTCTTGAACAGCTGTCAGGGGCCAGAGAGCTTGCCCAAGCTTACAATGATCGGAGTAGGTCCTCACTGCGGCCATCGCTGCAGAGCCCGGAGAGGAACATTAAACCCGCCTCCAGAGTCCGAAAGGAGGAGGAACAAACCCAGTGTGGTTTGTAGAGGCTTGTAAAGATCGGACCAGGTCCTGCGTGACCCTGTGACCGTGTAATAGAAGATATATATATACAAACTGAAAATAATAATAGATAGTTCCGGGTATAAAAATAACAAATTGGGCAACAAAAAGTTCATTCACATCGCTGTCAATGGGAAAAGTGTCCAGAACACTGGCTGCGTGCTTTGCCTGAATTGCATTGTATAGCAATGCTGATTCATTGATCAAAGAAGAACCCTATACTACATGTATGTAGAAAGTAACTGTTTATGGTTCTAAATGGGAGTGAATGCCTTAAGTAACAAGCAGTGCCTTGGGGTAGGTACCTAAATATTAGAGGTAAGCCGTCGGCGCCGCGTGCCGCAGTCGACTCACAGCGGTTTCACGACAAATATTTAGAAAAACTGCGATGCGCAACTGTTGAGCTTAGTCCTAGTTAGCTGCTGCCAGTTGCTTTGCCCGCGGAATAGTAGACCATAATCCCAAGGAAACGTACTTCTGGGATAAAAGTCCTAAAAATAAAATCCTATTCCAGGACATAGCCTTTTGACTTGTTCCTTTTCGAATTCTTTTCATCCGTTCGAGCGTAAAGCTGAGCGCCTTCAGAAGACAAGACAGTCTTTACACAGACTATTGCTTTATAAAACATATGAAGACGCGCACACTTGAGACGTTTTGTCGTACGTCTCAAGTGTGCGTCTGACAAATCTGTTTGACGGCTTCCCTTTTGTATTTTTTATTTTTATTTTTAGGGTTTAGGTTCATGTATGCGGGCGCGCACATCAAAGACATAACAGTCTAGCGAAGTGTGTCGGCAGTGATAAAAAATGACATTAAATCGATGTATCTGTTACGCCTAACAGCCGAAGTGCGCCTACTGCTAGTTTTAGTCGACCATGTGCATTTAAACTTAGGTGTATATTACTTATCTTTGGATAGACCTAGGTTTAGCCTTCATCATAGCGGCTAGAACTAAGTGCAGCCACACACCGGTTGTTAAACTTAGGTGAATTCTATTTATCATCGGTTAGAACTAGGTTTTCAGTTGCAGTTAAGCATTTTGGTTTTATTTTGAGATTCTAATCTTGCACTTCCCGATTGATTCGATTATAAAGAAAAATAAAAGACAAGGATATTAAAGTGACAGTTTAAAGAGACAATAAGGGCTAATAAAAAAAAAAAATAGTAAAACTCAAAAATCATATCATAAATCTTTTTTTCAGAAGTAAAAGAACATCTTATGCTCAAAGATGAGAAATATAAAAAATAAAGTTTTATTTCTTAACTATGAAAAAATTAACAACTCTTTGTATTCTTCTCTTATGTTTTCATCATCATCATCATTTTAGCCGAAAGCCATCCACTGTTGGAGATAGACCTCCCCCAAGTGTCGCCAAAATTAACGGTCCTGTGCATCTTGCATCCACCGGATTCCCGAGGACTCCCGCAACCTTTAGCAGATCATCGGTCCACCTTGTAGGAGGCCTTGCAATGCAATGGCAATGCTACGTCTTCCATTACGTGGTCGCCATTTCAGAACCTTCAGGCCCCAACGGCCATCCGTTCTGCGAGCAATGTGCCCTGCCCATTGCCACTTAAGTTTGGCAATTCTTCGTGCTATGTCGGTAACCTTAGATCTGTTGCGGCTATCCTCATTCCTGATTCGATCACGCAAGGAAACTCCGAGCATAGCCCTTTCCATTGCCCTTTGGGTAACTCTTCATGAAGTCTTTTCATGAGGCCCATTGTAAGCGACTACGTTTTGGAGCCATATGTCATCACTGGCAACACGCACTGACTTTCATCTTGAGACACTGTGGAATATTGGACGAGAAGATACTGCGCAGTTTCCCAAAAAAAAAAGCTTCTTATGTTTGTTGGATCACTAATTCAACATTACTGACTTTATCCACACAGAACTTTTATTTCCTTGACTTGCTCTTTCTAAAATCGACAACCGACTACTCTAGTGGGTGCGAACACCCGCTATTAATAAAATTGAGGACCGGATCTACCGCCATCTTGGCAGAAACAGTTAACTATTTATTCAAGAAAGTATATGTATAAAGACAACCAGAAAAATCCTTACAAAAATATAAATGTCTGAAACATTTGATTTAATGTCGCATAAAGTTCAAGAATTATTTAATGCACCACTTTAAATGTAAAATCGTCATTTGAGAAAACAAACAGTTATCAAAGCTGACGCCATCTAGACGACAGTTATTTCTAACTTTAAAATATCAGCTCGTCACACACGACAACAAGTGTCATTGTCATTTGAAAACCTTATCTAAACAATAAGATTCCAACATTCGGCCATCCGCATAACTTACGCGTCCCTGCGTAATTGCGAGTGTCTTTTACTTTAACGATCAACTTTTAAAGAAATGAAGGTAATGGTAGTTTGCGAGACTTCGTTCTTGTTCACTGTTCCGCATACCTCTAACCAACCTCTGGTGAGCCTCGACTACGAACATTAACGCAGCCTTAATGCAGCTACCACATCGTGATGTCATATATCACTTCCTAAAACTCTTGAGCCATGCAGCCAGCACCTACGGCTTTAAAAGGTAACCTCACCACAAGCATGCCAACCTGATCTTAGCCCCATCAGTGACCTTGACTAAGCAGACTGTACTTTTGGCCATCATGTGAAGAGACTTTCCTGCTTGACGACAGCAGTCAGACGTAATGGCTTGCATTGAGTTACACATCATCGCTCCGACCCTCTGGTATTTGCAGCACTTCTCCGACCACCTGGAACCTGCAGAATTATCTCGACTCAATGGGAAATCACCACTATCTCACTGGGGCATCATCCCGAATCATTGGGACAGTACCACCCTGACTCACTAGAACATCACCACATACAGCTCAGAATCACCGAGATCTATGCGGTATCCGGTTCTGACTCACTGGAACCAAACTTCCACGACCTGGCGTGCATCACGACGCCTGAAAGACTCTTATCAATCATTTATGTTGCCACATAACAAATTAACGACCAAAAATTATAAATCCTACATTGCAGTTCAGAGTTCTCCGTGCGATCTAACCACATAAAAATCTGACATCAACCACCAGACAGCTGCCCGGATGAGACAACAACATCCATCTGTTCGGAGGATCCTTGGTTTTTGATTAAGGATTACGGGGACCTGACACTCTGTCCCCATACCTGTAAATTACAATTGCATTAAAGGAACACTACCATTAATCAATAACAATCAGGTACATATAACTGTATGTACATTCAATATGGTATAATATATACTAAATACTTTACTTGTGGAACAAGGCGTTACTACCTTGAAACTTAAAGAGCGGTGCAAGTCGCTTCTACCTTGAAGCTGCCAACATACAACTGTACGTTATAAAACATGTATTCGGTTAATATGTGGCTCAAAATCTATCGAATCTTGTGAACCTCATTTTAAATCCTTAAAATTTATGACTGTACCAGCTATGTACATTTACGAAACTGCTTTGTTTGTTAGAATCAATTTATATCTGTTTCAAAAGCTATCAGATTTTTTTTTTTAAATAGACTTCAGTGCGTCCTCAATGTATGAACAAAAAGTGTGAAAATAAGCTTTTTTTTCTGGCATTAAAAACTCAACAATTCAAAAATTTGCCCTTATTAACATTTAAGAAAAGTCTATCTCGCTATTAATGGGTAAATTTTACTATACTTTTTTCTTTATCACAATTTGTAATATTTCTCATTATACAATCACATGGTTTACATATTATGTAAACCTTCGAAGTAATTTTGAAATATTATAATTTTAAAGTCTGTTTTGAGACTTCTTTTAAGTTCGTTTTCAATAATACATTTTATAAAAATAACTAAATTTAAAATAGTTCTTTTAGTCTATTGTTTAATTATTATTTTTTTATATTATTATTTTCTTTGCTTTTTTTTGTCTTTAACTATTCATACGCCTTCAAATCTATGTTTAACAAATTGAAATTCTGATTCTGATCCTGTCTAATTACGTTACTAGTGGCACAAGTCGCTACTACCATACCACTGGAGCAGTACAAGTCGCTACTACCTTGAAACCACTGGGGCGGTACAAGTCGCTTCTACCTTGAAGCCGCCAAAATAAAACTGTACGCTATATACTGTATTACTGGTGGTACTAGTCGCTACTACCTAGAAACCACTAGGGTGGTACAAGTCGCTACTACCTTGAAACCGTCAGAACTTGTATGTTCTAATAATTATGCTTTGCACACCTTATGCATTAATTGCGCTGTGCAATCAAACAACTATGCTTTGCACAGCTTGTGCATTCTAACAACTACGTTTTGCACGGCTTGTGCATTCTAACAACTACGCTTTGCATACCTTGTGCAATCTAACAAGTATGCTTTGCACACCTTGTGCAATCGAACAAGTAGGCTTTGCACACCTTATGCATTCTAATACGGATTAATATTTGTTTATTTGCTCAAAAAAATCAAAAAAATTATTTGCTTACATCTTGTGCACTCAACAACTTCATATTATTATGTTTTGCACACCTTGTGCAATTTAACAAATATGCTGTGCACACTTTGTGTATTCTAACAACAAAGGGCTGATTTCATCATTCAATATAAAAACTTAGTTCAACTAAACTGAGCTCAGCGTAATCTAGTTTAAAGACACGTGTCATAAACATGGGCGACAACAAAAGAATTGAAACTGAGTTAGCCTAAACTAGATTCAATTCATATCGGTGAAATGCAAAATGAAGCTATAATCTCGATTAGACGCTCTAACTGTGTTTTGTTTTAAATAATCGCGATTAGTTTATTGGTGAATTTGGCTCTAAGCTTTGCACACCTTGTGCGTTCCAATCCAGATTCATATTCCTTATTTTTTTTTCAAATAAATCTAACCTATATATTTGCTCCACGCTGCACCCATTGCTACTGCTTTTAGAACAATAATTGCACACAACAAATGTTATAAAACGTGCTAGCTCTTAGTCTCGGCCTTGTTTGGAAAATGACTATCGGATTTAAGGTTGGCTTATTACATGTAATCACTAACAATGACTGCTTAGTGGCTGTAAAAATTCAAATTCAACTAGACTACTAACTGTTTTCAAATAGAACCAAATAATTGAAAACAATATGATGAACCCGTACATTCATATAATTATTGTAGGTTAAGCAACACAACACATCAGCAACATATTTCAAAGTTGTACCTACTTGTCTCAGATTAAAGTTATGATTAGTCTGATACAAGATCATTTGTTAATTACTCAAGCCCCAGGCGAACGCCAGCGTTCGCACACCTATTGTCTTTCTATTCTGTCTAATTACGGTATTCAAATGATTAAAATAAATCCACAAACGATATTGCCGTCCATGTTAAATTTATATCAATAAAACACCAGTAAAAATAAAGGTAATAGCCGTTGGTTTAAAACAAAAACCACTACATTTATACACATTTCAATTAAAATACAATGAGGGTAACTTGTAAACCCACAGCTCGAAATAAAAACTTATCAGAAAAATATGAATAGGTACCCCTTGGTTTCTTCAAAAAATCGATATTGACCTTACTGGATCAGTGAATCTCCTCAATGATGAGGAAACTATAATCAAACTCAGTTTTTCTTTGAATATGTACCAAACAATTGTGTCAGTTTAAAGATAAACAAACCTATTTGCGTTCACAAATGCTACCAGTACAATTTTTAATACTGCAATACAGTGTAAGGTACTGAACCAACACAATCTGTTACAACAAACCCAATTTAAATTTATTTCGTACTATTTGACAGTTATCTTTTAAATACAGGAACATTACAAAAAGGAAGAAAAATAAAAAACAGGTAGAAAATAAAATTAGTTTTCTTACCCTATGACAGCGTCAAATCAGAACAACCAAACTTACGTATGTGGGCCTGGATATAATTGGCTGGTATAACCGACCAACTATTAATATCCCGCTTCTGAATTGTTGGATCACTAATTCAACATTACTGACTTTATCCACACAGCACATTTATTTCCTTGACTTGCTCTTTCTAAAATCGACAACCGACTACTCTAGTGGGTGCGAACACCCGCTATTAATAAAATTGAGGACCGGATCTACCGCCATCTTGGCAGAAACAGTTAACTATTTATTCAAGAAAGTATATGTATAAAGACAACCAGAAAAATCCTTACAAAAATATAAATGTCTGAAATATTGATTTAATGTCACATAAAGTTCAAGAATTATTTAATGCACCACTTTAAATGTAAAATCGTCATTTGAGAAAACAAACAGATATCAAAACTGACGCCATCTAGACGACAGTTATTTCTAACTTTAAAATATCAGCTGTCACACACGACAACAAGTGTCATTGTCATTTGAAAATCCAAACAATAAGATTCCAACATGTTTATGTTAAAACAAATAAGAAAAACTTTTATTATAATAAAGAAAATCAACAAACTCTTCATGTGATAAACTTGAATGACATTTATATGTAGAGTTACACAAATCATGGGCTGTTTTACCCTTTACACTATAATAGCGTGTAGGTATCTCATTATGAAGCGGCTGCACGCGCAAGGGAACGGCCCTCACGCCACAGCTGCCGAGATCCAGATCACGATTTCCAGCCACCATAGGCGCGGGTCCTGGCGCGGGGACGGTCGTACCAGGCGGCGGTCGAACTAGCGACGCGCGGGGTTGCGACAGTCGTGGAGAGGATCCAGCAGTTGGGACTCGAGGTGGCATTGCACAAGTCCGAGGCCATGTGCTTTCACGGCCCTCGGTACGCGCCACCACCGGGTTCCCAATTAACGGTAGGAGGAGTTCACATCGGCGTCGGGTCGACGATGAAGTACCTGGGACTCGTCCTCGACAGCCGGTGGAACTTCGAGGCGCACTTCCGACGTTTGGCTCCCCAACTTAATCGGACTTCGGCTGCACTCAAGCGGCTCCTGCCGAACCTGGGGGGTCCAGACGCCTCCTGCCGGAGGCTCTACGCTGGCATCGTTCGGTCCATGGCCCTTTACGGGGCGCCTGTGTGGGCGCCGACGCTGCGAAGGCGACCGGCGGCCCTGCTGAACGCCTGCCAGAGGGTCATGGCCATACGGATGATTCGGGGATACCGCACGGTATCCCGCGAAGCGGCGAGCCTCCTTGCTGGCCTGCCACCATGGGATCTGGAGGCAACAGTCCTTGCACGCATGCACGATCTGCGCGTGGAGATGCAACGCCGGGGCGAATCCCCGCTGCCGCGACAAGTCGCGGCTTGGCGGACAGAGTTCCGGCGAGATCTCATGGTGAAATGGCGAGAACGACTGTCGCAACCCTGTGCTGGGCACGCCACGATTGAGGCGGTAAGGCCCCTCTTTGAGGCGTGGCTGGAAAGGCCTCACGGCGTCATAACCTTCCGCATGGCGCAGGTACTAACCGAACATGGCAAGTTCGGGCCGTACCTGTACAAGATCCGTGCGGAGGTGACGCCCGGGTGTCGTCACTGTGCGGAACGCCCGGTGGACACGGTGGAGCACACGGTAGAGGTGTGCCCCGCTTGGGAAGAGCATCGCCGTGTCCTCGTGGGGGCAATCGGAGGCGATCTCTCGCGCCGGGGCTTGGTTCAAGCCATGCTCCGGAGCGAGGAGGAGTGGCAGGCGGTCGCCTCCTTCTGCGAAGCAGTAATGCTAGCAAAGGAGGAGGCTGACCGTATCAGGCAACGGCGCTCACGCCGCAGCCGCCGCCGTAACTCCGATCCAAATTTCCGGCCACCGTAGACGCGGGCTTGCGGACGGCGGGCAATGGGTAGCTCGCTGTCCGTTTGTCCGGTAACAGACCGGACCGAGCCCAAGTCGTTTACGGCGCGCACTGTTCCCGTGCGCCTCAAGGAGTTGTCAGCAAACCGTAGGGGCCCAGTAGGGTCGAGGCCTAGTCTGGGGCTCTGGGAAGGTATGAAAATGCATACCAGGGCCCTGGAACCAAGGCAGGGAAGGAACAGGGTAGGTTTTTAGTCAGTAAAAGTCTGACACTACTTCCCGCTCCGCCCAAGGGCGGGATTTGTCATTGGATGATTTTACCTACCGTAAAAAAAAAAAAAAAAACCATAGGCGCGGGCTTGCGGATGGTGAGCAATGGGTAGCTCACCGTCCAACCGTTCGGTTCGTCCGGCCCGAGCCCAAGTCATCGACGGGGCGTAGTGTTCACAAAACTGTATAGGGGCTCAACAGGGTCGAAGCCAACAGGTCATGGATTGTGCCAAAAATATCCCCGGGGCTCTGAAACGAAGGCAAAGAAGAAACAAGAGCGAGTTTTAGTCTCTCGCTGCGCTCAAGAGCGGGAGATGTAATTGGATGATTTCCCACCTAAAAAGAAACTACAGAGGACACAATTTTATTGATTTATTTCTTTCTTTCCACAAATTACAGAGAAATCAAAAAGACATAACATTTGTCTGAAGACTGTCTTGTCTCAAGTGGGCGCTCGGCCTAAAGCAAATAATAAACAACATCACAGCAACAGTAAACAAGCAATTTTACACACTAACTCTCATCTTTAAAATATAAGTGTGCAAAAACTGTTCTATACTTTTTGGTGGTTTTATAGTAATGTAGCTGTAAAATAACCATTAAAATCACTTATAGCCGGAGTACCTCGAACTCATATGAATTCTAACAAGCCAAAACACGGTTAATATTTAATAAATTGTTTTATTACGTAGTTCCAGTGCCCACCTTCCAGCTTAATCATCAGTTCTGTTTGAAAGTACCATTTTTATCAGAACCACTTTTTAAATTCATATAAACCACCGCTTGACTGCGGTACAGTTGCTCAAAAATCTCAAAAAGAAATTATTTTATTTCAACTCTCAACACTAGCCCCGATATGCTGGCCCAGTGGTAATTGCCCCGACTAAATGCAGTGGTAGCCCAGTGATAATTGCCCCGACTAAAAGCAGCGGTGGCCCAGTTGTAATTGCCCCGACTAAAAGCAGCGGTGGCCCAGTTGTAATAAACCGACTAAAAGCAGCGGTGGCCCAGTTGTAATTGTCCCGACTAAAAGCAGCGGTGGCCCAGTTGTAATTGTCCCGACTAAAAGCAGCGGTGGCCCAGTTGTAATTGTCCCGACTAAAAGCAGCGGTGGCCCAGTTGTAATTTTCCCGACTAAAAGCAGTGGTGGCCCAGTTGTAATTATCCCGACTAAAAGCAGTGGTGGCCCAGTTGTAATTATCCCGACTAAAAGCAGTGGTGGTCCAATTGAAATTGTCCCGACTAAAAGCAGTGGTGGCCCAGTTGTAATGGTTCCGACTAAATACAATGGTAGCCCAGTGGTAATTGCCCCGACTAAAAACAGACGTGGCCCAGTGGTAATTGTCCCAACTAAAAGCAGCGGTGGCCCAGTTGTAATTGTCTCGACTAAAAGCAGTGATGACCCATAATAACAATAATAAGTTGGAAGTGCCGTACTACAGGTATGAGCCCGACTCAGTTCTTAATAATGGTCATATCACATTGTACTGAGATCGGTCCATCATCTCTGACAGAACTATTGTAGCTAATAAGCCTAATATAGTGGTGCTGGACCCAAGCCAGAGGCGTGCAATGATTGTGGACATATCTGTTCCACATGACGAGAACCTCGTGAAAGTCGAGAAAGACAAAAAAATTAAGTACCAAGGCAGTCTTGGCTCGCGAGGTTGTCGACTTGTGGGAAGTGGATTCGGCGATTATTGTACCGATAGTCGTTTCAGCCAATGGCTTAATAGCCAAGAGCCTCGACCAACACCTTAGGAGGCTCTCGTTAGGCGGCTGGATCAAGGGCTTGATTCAGAGAGCGGTACTTTTGGACACGGCTCGTATAGTCAGGAGGTTTTTTTCTCTGGAGCCCTGACCGCCGGTAGCTTGGAACCTGTTCCCGATACCAGTAAGACACTGTTTTTTTTAAAATTTTTAAATGTTTTTTTAATATTTAAAAATATAGCAAATATGTATTTATATGGAATAAAGATCATAATAATAATGGTTTTTATTTGCTCAGTTAGTAGGTACATGATTAAGATGTTCAGAAAAATTGTATAATGATCCATTACTAACTACCATAAATTAGGCATGCAAAACAGTTTTCTTGTTCATCTGATTACAATTATTACCGATTGAATATTAAGTAATAAATTCAAATTCAAATTCTTTATTGCGAACTAAGTGTAGGGTTTGGAGATGTTTGCAGTAGGTGCTAAGTTCTTAGGACTTAGTTGCCTGTTAAGGCATTGCAATATAATTTATTAAATTACTTACAAATACTTTAATAAAGGAAAAAAGATATACACACTAAATATTACAGTTCAACAGTTTACATTTCCTACCTATTATATTAATTATTATCATTACTCATACATTTTAATACTAAATTAATTTTATCGTCATTATACATGTTATAATATTAATTATCATTATTCATACATTTTATAATATACTATTCTTGTTAATTATAATTTATATCCCATTTACAATATCTAATATCTTGAATAATTACGTTAAAAATGTTTACTAACTACCATAAATTAGGCATGCAAAACAGTTTTCTTGTTCATCTGATTACAATTATTACCGATTGAATATTAAGTAATATCTTGAATAATTGCGTTAAAAATGTTACGTTTAAAATATGAAGTATGAATAATGTGTCGAAAATAAAACAAATTAATCGCATTAATAATTACAAAATAATTTGTCTCAAAAAATCATAATAATAGAAATTTAGGTCATTAATACTCATAATATAAATGTAAAAAAATAATAAAAATTAACGCCATTAATAATTAAAAAATAGTGTGTAAATCATCGAAATTTCATTAAAGATTGTCGGGCCCATACACAAAACACTTTTCCTTAAAAAGGCAGTATTATGTCCACCAACACCTAGCATATTTTTGTACTATTTTCTTATCAGCCCAGTTGTATTTATCCTGTCTAAAAGCAGTGTTAGGCCAGTTGTAATTGCCCCGACTAAAAGCAGCAGTGGCCCATTTGTAATTGTCCCGACTAAAAGCAGTGGTGACCCAGTTGTAATTGTTCCGACTAAAAGCAGTGATGACCCAGTTGTAATTGTTCCGATTAAAAGCAGTGGTGGCCCAGTTGTAATTGTTCTGACTAAAAGTAGTGGTGGCCCAGTTGTAATTGTTCCGACTAAAAGCAGTGGTGGCCCAGTTGTAATTATTCCGACTAAAAGCAGTGGTGACCCAGTTGTAATTTTTCCGACTAAAAGCAGTGATGACCCAGTTGTAATTGTTCTGACTAAAAGTAGTGGTGGCCCAGTTGTAATTGTTCCGACTAAAAGCAGTGGTGACCCAGTTGTAATTGTTCCGACTAAAAGCAGTGGTGACCCAGTTGTAATTGTTCCGACTAAAAGCAGTGGTGGCCCAGTTGTAATTGTTCCGACTAAAAGCAGTGGTGGCCCAGTTGTAATTGTTCCGACTAAAAGCAGTGGTGACCCAGTTGTAATTGTTCCGACTAAAAGCAGTGGTGACCCAGTTGTAATTGTTCCGACTAAAAGCAGTGGTGGCCCAGTTGTAATTGTTCCGACTAAAAGCAGTGGTGGCCCAGTTGTAATTGTTCCGACTAAAAGCAGTGGTGGCCCAGTTGTAATTGTTCCGACTAAAAGCAGTGGTGACCCAGTTGTAATTGTTCCGACTAAAAGCAGTGGTGACCCAGTTGTAATTGTTCCGACTAAAAGCAGTGGTGGCCCAGTTGTAATTGTTCCGACTAAAAGCAGTGGTGAGCCAGTGGTAATTGCCCTGTCTAAAAGCAGAGGTGGCCCAGTGGTGATTACCCCGACTTAAAAGTCGGTTCAAACCCAGTGAGGCTCATTACTTTGTTTAATTTATTTCATCATCACTGTTCTGAAAACGGTGACGGAAAACATCGTGAGGAAACTGGTATGTTCTAGAACTAAAAATTTGAAAACATGTAAAATCTACAAACCCGCACTGGACCCTAGTGGTGGGTTATGGCCCATTCCCTCTCCTAGAGAGGAGGCTTGAGTTCCAGCAGTGGGAACCCTAAAAAGCTCATTATTTTACTATGCTAATATTATAATTGAGGTGAACTTAGCCCCACTTCTCTGTTCCTTTGATTTTCAGCTAGTACCTAGGTCCTAATCTGTGTATCCTTTGAAGATCTAATTTTAATTTGTGTAAGTAATTAATTAAGGTTATTCGTACTATACATAAACGTCAATCCATATTTGTACAAAAATAGTCCTGTTAGTGATGATAGGCCGAATCCAGTATAGCGTGACATTCTTTTCAATGACCACGCTGCTATGTGTTTAGTTGCCAAATGTGAATCAGTCCAAGAATTAATTACGATATTGAAATGAAAATTATTTTAAAACTACATAATTATGAGACAATTAATTTTAAAAAAAGTCCAGTAGTTTTTGTTTTGTGAGACAAGGAGATAAGACCAAATTTGTTCAAATTTGCACGCAATTTTACAAAGCTTTATATTCAGACAACAACATCAATTTCCAGCTCGCAGATGATGTTTACTCATGTACTGAGGATATACCTATGATAACTGGCTATGAAGTTCATAGGGCTTTTTTTTGGTGGTGGGTAAAATCATCCAATGACATCTCCCGCCCTTGGGCGGAGCGGGAGATAGTGTCAGACTCTTACTGACTAAAAACCCACCCCGTTCCTTCGTGGCCTTAGATACCAGGGCCGGGCTTTCCTTTCGGAAGCAAACCCTTGGCCCCAGTACACTTCGACCCTGCCTGCCTGTAGCTAGCAGGCTGGGTCTCTACAGTTTGCTGACAACTCCTTGAGGCGCGAGGGAACAGTGCGCGCCTTTGACGACCTGGGCTTGGTCCGGAAGGTTACCGGACGGTCGGACAGCGAGCTACCCATAGCTCGCCGTCCGCAAGCCCGCGCCTACGTTGGCTGGAAATCAGGATCGGAATCGGAATCCCCGCGGTGGCTGGGCCGTGATGGCCGTTGCCTCTCGCGTGCGGCCACCTCCTTTGTTAGCATTACTGCTTCGCAGAAGGAGGCGACCACCTGCCATACCTCCTCACTCCGGACCATGGCCCGTACCAGGGCCTGGTGCGAGAGATCGCCACTGCCGATCGCCCTCACGAGAACACGGCGATGCTCTGCCCAAGCGGGGCACATTTCGACCGTGTGCTCCACCGTGTCCTCCGGGCAGTCCACGCAGTGGTGGCACCCGGGCGTCGGTTCCGCACGAATCCGGAACCTCCCGAAATTACCGTGTCCGGTGAGAACCTGGGTCATGCGGAAGGTTAGGACGCCGTGAGGTCTTTCCAGCCACGCCTCAAAGAGGGGCCTTACCGCCATAATTAAGGCGTGCCCAAAGTTCATAGGGCTCTAAGTGCCATGAAGTACAACAAAAGCCCAGGAGAAGATGGCATCACAACGGACTCACTTGGAGTGGGCGAACAATTTTTATTACCACATATTTGAAATTTATTTAATTCAATTTTGAAAACAGGCGTATTCTCAAGTTAATTCTGTCACTCCAACATTATTCTGCTGCACAAAAAGGGAGACAAATCGGAAATAGGCAACTATCGACCTATTAGCCTAGTCTCACATTTGAACAAGGCTTTCATCAAAATCCTAGAAAACCGTATTTCCATCCAGCTAGACCTCCACCAACCTCCTGAACAGGCTAGTTTACGACGCGGCCTATCCACTACCGACCACCTACACTCTTTGAACCACGGATCTTTGAACCAACTGTTAGAAAAACACGAAGAGTTTAACTTACCATTATACCTCGTGTTCGTAGACTACTCCAAAGCTTTTGATAGTGTATCACACAAAGCCATGTTCACAACGTCAAATAAACAAGGAATAGAACCCACCTACATTCAATTATTGTAAAGAATTTACCTAAACAGTACAGCTGCTATACATTTGGACACTACTGGCCAATCCTTTCCAATTCGAAAAGGACTCAAACAAGGTGATCCGCTATCTCCAAAACTCTTCACAGCAACGCTTGAAGAAGTGTTTAAAAATCTAGATGAACACTGGCGAGACAAGGGCATTGTCGTCGAGGAAAGAAGATCAACTAATCTACGCTTTGCTGACGACATTGTCCTTTTATCTTCTTCAGCGGCTGAGTTAAGTCTTATGCTCGTACAACTGAGCCATGCTAGCCTCGAAGTCGGACTCAAAATGAACATGATCGGATTGGCCGGAATCAGAATAGTTTATTTCAAATAGACCAATTTTTTTTTGCTCGGATGTGGCATAAGATAGAAAAGAGTGGAAGAATGGAAGGGAGGCCTTAGCCCTGTAGTGGGACACTACAGGCTCATAATAATAAATAATAATAATAGTTTTTGTATTTATTCATTACAAACAATAATACAAGTCTTTTCTCTTTATAGTATTAGAAGTCATATTAGAATAGTAATACAGGGATAAAATATACATAAAAAAGAAGATTTATTTTTCTTTGGTCCCTGGGTTCAGCGTTACAGCACTTTGTAACCTATCGTAAAAAGAGGACTCAGTCAACCAAAATATGTGGATCGAAGATACCATGGCACTATCAAGTTATATAAAAATAATACATATATTCCGTGTGGTGACGAAGTAAGAATACAATTTTCATCCCAGGATTTCGTAAGAGGTTAATAGGGAAACATTCACTAAACAACCAGTGAAAGAGAAGAAAAACTAAAAAAAATAAAAAAATTAAAAAAAATTAAAAAACACGACTGCCATGTCAAAAAAAATAAACTAAAAATCAAAAAAACAAGATGTTTCGATGATGATTCAAGATGATTAGAAAAGTGAAGAAAGTAGTCACTCGTTGATAAGGCACGGAATCTCGGAAACTACTTGATCTACAAAACTGAAATTTTCATCCCAGTCGGGGGACCACTCTGAAATACTTTCTTATAAGTAGTATAAAAAGTCCCCCGACTGGAGCCCCTCAAGTTGAAAAGTAAAATCGACAAGTCCGTGATAAGACCTGTCATAACTTATGGATCAGAATGTTTGGCTGTGAAAAAGACAGATGAAAAAAGATAGCATGTAGTGGAGATGAAAATGTTGAGATGGATGTGTGGGGTGACAAAAAAGGAGAGAAGTTTGAATCGTTTGTCTTGGTATGGTCATGTAAAGAGGAAGGATGAAATACATGTTACTAAAAGGGTTATGAGTATACATATGAGGCCAAAAGAAAGATAGATGGATTGTGTGAAGAGTAATATGAAAGAGAAGGAAGTTAGTGATAGCACGACGGGTGACAGGGCAGAATGGAAGAAGAAAACGTGTAGCGCCGATCACAAATAACATGGGAAAAAAGGCAGGAAGAAGAAGACGAGTCATAAATATAAAATGTAACACCCAATTTTCTTTGAACCTATATGCCGTTTTGGTGGTTGAAATTTGGTTTTAATGTCTTTTTGTTACTCAAACAAAGACTTGTAAAGTATATAAATGAGTTTTGACTACGGGGGTCACCATAGCCAAAATTAGTCCTACAACTTCTGGTAAAGAAAAAAATTTTTTTTTTACTCTACAGTTTCGATTAATAGTGTAACACATATATATTTTTGAAATCCACTCGTCAAATCCTAGACGACAATCACATGCATTAAGAGAATAAAATTTAAAAAAAAATGTGTGGGTGTTCATTTATTTATCTAACCCACCACATTGTATTTCCATATTTTTTCAATAGCCTATGTTACTCGGGATGATGCATGGATTCTAACGATACATCATACGTGTAAATCGATTCAGTCATTTAGAAGTTACGGTGGAATAAAGAAACTCACATACATACATACATGAACCCTGAAAACATAACACTCCTTTTTTGGGGCAGTCGTGTAATAAAACCCTGTTCCAACCCGTCTAGCTAACGTGATATCTGTAGGCTATATCCTCCTTATTAAGAAGAGACCCGAGTCCAGCAGTGGAAAGTAATGGGTTGTTGTAGTAGTACCTATAACAGAACTTTTATTAACTTCAAATAATAACGTAATTTAATTTAATAATACTGACGATAAAAAATAAATAAAAATTCACAGACATCAAAATACTAATGATATATAAAAAAACCTACTAATAATATGAACCTACTAATAATATGCATATATAATTTAATTAAAAAAAAATAAAAAAAATTTGAAGATAAAAACATATTAACATACATTACAATTAATTTACCTTCTCTTAAATACAAACATAGTAATAATATACATATATATGTCGGATCTGGCGTTCATTTGTTGACAACAAAACAAGGCACGCCATCTAGTGGCGACTAGAAGAAATGGAGGTGGCGCGCCTAGACAGAGTCAGCCGTTTTCGCTTTGGCTACGAGCTTGGAGAGGGAGAATCCGCCGAGTACAGCGGACACTCTCAGCCAGGCCGTCGCAGAGTCAAGACGTTCTGAAACTGTCCGTTTTGTTGTTTGTACCTACCTAATAACAGTGCACTGTACCGAAATGTATTGAGAAGTAAACTAATTCAGTTCCTAACCGTTTTTATTCATTGCACGATACCCACATAGGCCCACCTGGTCGATGATCAGAGCTCGAACCATCCTGAACGAGCCGTCATATACATAATTGCATTTAAATATTAAATTAAATAAAAATTTTAATGTCATTATTACATTAAAAAATAAATTAAAATATCTGGCACAATTAACCTACTCTTTTGGTATAGAGATAATTATAATTATTTGCATAAATAATTTAATTTAAATAAAAACATAACACAATTTTATAATAATGACGATAAAAATTAAGAAAGATTAATTTACCCTTTCTAAATCACAGACGATAACAATTAATATACATATATAATTTCATTTAAATAAGTATACATTTTAATTTATTAATAATGACATTAAACAACAAATAAAAATATCTGACATAATTTATCTAGTCATGTACAAAGGCATAATTAAAATGACGAAATAAAATACCTGGCACAATTAGCTTATTCTTATACAATGTTATAATAATAATATTTTGCATATATAATTTAAATAAAAACATAATTTAATAATAATGATGATATTAAATAAATAAAAATTACTGACATAATTACCTAATATTATACAGACATATTATAATAATATACATACAAAATTAATTTGAATAACTTAATAGTAATGACGACATAAAATAAACAAAAATATCTCGCATAATTTATTTATATATAGACATATTATAATGATGAGTACATACATATTGTTATCCACTCAATTAAACGCATCTCATTAGATCTAACTATTGAATTCCATGAATTGCTAGTTAGCCCTCTTCCTGTCTCCTAATTTTTGCTGTGCCCGACAGGGTCCATATTGGTCTGTGACAATTTTTCTACATCTATACATATACATATACACGCAATAAAATATAAAGTATTGAGTATTCTAAAATACCAAAATTATGTATTACTGCAAATAAAATGTTTCCTTCAGCAAAGGCTTTGTATCGAAGTGTGATGTCATTGATATCTGATATTATTTTCTAGCATACGTGGACATGTTTCGTGTACAAGCGTGTCCTTGTGAATACAAGCGAGTGGTTGCGGCGCATCTCACGGTCGCACGTCCTACCGCCACTCCGAGATATAAATAGGCCGGCGCGGCGGAGAGCGTTGACTTGCTCCTCAATCCTTTTGATGTCAGACCGATATCTCAGTACATACTTAACGGATCATTGCAGGAACTTTCACGTATCGTCGAGAATTTATTAAGTTTTAATGTAAGTTCTTTTCCAAATACGGTCGCACGAATTTTTGATCTAAAAGTACTTTCTTAGGTTTATATTGTTCTGATATAATGCTCTTTATCGTAAGAGCCCTGTGCGTATTCAGAGTGCTGCGTTAGTTAAACGGCTCATGCGAGAGGTGCGCGCCGGCACCGCACCGGAGACGCGCGTCATGTCGTCTCCACCGCGTCGCGCACATCGCGCGCCCCTCGCGTCTCACGCTCATCTGCGGCGTGAGTGCTCATCTGTAAACATCTGTGATTCACGATGGCTCTCTGAGTCCACACCGTATCGTGTGGGTTTGATTTGACAAGTTCTATAATTCACAGTTCAAACCTCTAGCTTTGCCTATTGCAATACACATTTTTGTATGCCTACTAAACTAACCCTCGTATTTATAAAGAAGTAATTACTTGTTGGTTAGTAATTTCTCATCAAGTCATTACTTGAGGTTATAAATCTTCATGAAAAATTTAATTTTTTCTTAACTACCTATATGTAGAATACAAATTGTTACTTAAGTCGTTACTTTTACTAAAGTAATTACTTTTAATTCTTTATAAATACGGGTGTCTATATTAGCGTAATATACGTTATCATATTTTTATTTTAAGATCGTCGCAGCTGCTACGTGAAAACAAATTCTCAATCTCTTTACGAATAGAGGTATGACTGTATCTCTGACGTAGAAATACCGTTGTTTTATTTATTTAATTTGCCAACAAACAATTATGTACGCTTGTACGTAATCATATTAAAAAATAAATTAAAGATAAAAAAAAACTTAAAAAAAAAGAAGCTTTTAATTACATGCGCTAAAAAAAAAGAAAATATACTTTTTCTTTAAAACTTTTATTATATATTTACGTAATTACACCATTTATATAATATAAAAACTTGTCGCAAGATTTTGAAAATATTAAAAACAATAGATGAAGTTATTTAATTTATTTGTTTATCTATACAGCTAAATCTCACGACAAGGCATATATCATATAAATATATCAATATATCATATATCATATAAATTTTATAGGTAATGACGTTATAAAGTGATAGTAACTAAAAGTTTTAAAGGAAAAGTTTTTTTTCTTCTTTTTAGCGCATTTAATTAAAAGCTTCTTTTTTGTCGTGGCAGTGTCCTTGGACATTGCCAACGCCTTCAACTCCCTGCCCTGGAATAGCATTGGAACGGCACTCCGGTACCACCTGGCGCCCGACTACCTCTGTCGTGTGATCGAGGCCTACCTATCAGAGAGGTATATCATCTACCCCGGTCACCAGGGAGAGTGAAACGTCGAGGGATGTCGTGCGGTGTTCTGCAGAGATCGGTACTAGGACCACCTTTGTGGAACATCGGGTACGACTACGTGCTGCGCGGCGACTTCCTCGACGGGGTCAGCGTGGTCTGCTACGCGGACGACACCTTGGTCCTAGCGCGGGAAGAGTCGTACCGGACGGCGGTCGAACTAGCGACACGCGGGGTTGCGATGGTCGTTGAAAGGATCCAGCAGTTGGGACTCGTGGTGGCACTGCACAAGTCCGAGGCCATGTGTTTTCACAGCCCTCGGAGTGCGCCACTACCGGGTTCCCAGCTAACGGTAGGAGAGGTTCACATCAGCGTCGGGTCGACGATGAAGTACCTGGAACTCATCCTCAACAGCTTGTGGAAGTTCAAGGAGCATTTTCGACGTCTGGCTCCCAAACTGAAACTGACTGGAGCTGCTCTCGGGCGGCTCCTGCCCAACCTCAGGGGACTGAACGCCTCCGGCCGAGGCTCTACGCAGGAATCGTTCGGTCCATGGCCCTCTACGGGGCTCCAGTGTGGGCACCGTCGCTGCAACAGCAGCCGAGGGCCCAGCTGAATGCGTGCCAGAGGGTCATGGCAATACGCATGGTGCGAGGGTACCAAACGATTCCCCGCGAGACATGGGATCTGGAGGCAACAGTTCTTGCACACATGCACGATAAGCGCATGGAGATGCAACGCCTGGGCGAAATTCCGCTGCCGCGACAAGTCGAGGCTTGGCGGACAGAGCTCCGGCGGGATCTCATGGCAAAATGTCGTCAGCGACTATCGCAACCTCGTTCGGGGCGCGCCACAATCGAGGCGATAAGGACCATCCTTGAGGAGTGCCTGGAAAAACCTCACGGCGTTCTAAAAACCGACCGGACCGAGCACAAGTCGTCGACGGCGCGTTCTGTTCCCGCGCGCCTCAAGGAGCTGTCAGCACACCGAAGAGGCCCAGCCTGCTAGCTGCAGGCAGGCACGGTCGAAGCCGACTGGGGTCTTGGGTTAACTTCCGAAAGGAATACCCGGTCCCGGTACGATAGGCTACGAAGGAACGGGGTAGGTTTTTAGTCAGTAAGAGTCTGACACTACTGGCCGCTCCGCCCAAGGGCGGGATTTGTCATTGGATGATTTTACTTACCATAAAAAAAAGGTTCAATTAATGAGATTCTTAATATTCCCTATTTTCCTGTTTGGACCTGAAAAATGGACGATCCAACTAAAGCACCATGGGGTGCCATGACAGAAAACCTCCACGAGTGCCCGCAGGCTATAGTTCCCTTGCGGATACGTCCGAAGCGAAGGCTAGTCTGCGGGACGGTGCACCCTGGGAGGCGGCCAACAACCCCCTTGGGCACTCCTGCCTAAGGGGCCTCGATGGCCGTCTGCGAATGTTCTGTCGGGAGTACGCTTCAACGCGTGTCCCTCTGCTCTAGCAGAGGGCACAGTGGCGAAGCAAGAGCGGGCTCGGCGTGCACTCACCCTGCCACCGGGCAGGCAGGAGGAAGGCTCTCTCCTCCTTCTGCCACCGTTGTTCTCGCCCAGAGATTGTCCAAGGTCATGTTTCTGACTTTTGATGGGGGTCGAGGGTCTTGGCTTAACCGCCCGGGCCGCGAGGAAGACAACCTCTATAAAAAATTACCCCAAACCTCCAAACGGCGGCGCACCGTGAGGGAGGTTGTTAGCTTGACTAATGGGTAGCTAAATTAGTCCCTAGTGCGGACCACGTTTTTGAGCAAGTACCCGAAGTTTTTACTCGTGGGAATCAAATGGAAAAGTCAAAATTCTTTAAAACAACCACAACGGAGAGTGATGCGCGGTCGGAGTCCGACGCGGCATCCGGAAGGAGCTCAGGCTCGAAGGTGGAAGAAGAGGTGGAGTCGGGAGGCGACACCGGAAGAAACGCGAGTTTCTTCCGGAAACGCTCCCTATCGAGGGACAGACCGTCCTCCGATGATGCCGAAAAGGGCTCGGCCCGAAAAATCCCCACCAGTGGGCGGGGAGCGGGCCGAGCATCGGGAAGAGGTAGAGGAGTCACCTCCCAGGAGGTGGCTGAGCGAGCCGGGAGGCTCGCCGCGGAAGGGCGCCACCCCGCTGCGATGGACCCCTCGGGGCCATCTGGCAGCGAGAAGGAAGACTCCGCCGAGGAGTCGCGTCGGTCCTTCGGCGAGCTCGTTGTCGCCGCGCTGCGCGATATGGGCCGCAAGCGAGAGAGGACGTCAAAGGAGAGGACGGTCCTCCGCCATGCCGCCTCCATGCAGGAGGCCTTTGACGTCGCTCTCAGGAAGAGCGTGGCCAAGCTCCAGACCGAGCTCCGAGCCGGGCTCCGGGCCGAGCTTCAGGCCGAGCTCGCTGCGGTCCATGGAGCCAGCAGCCAGAAGCCCGTGGAAGGGGGGTGCAAGCAAGGGCAGGGGCAGAGTCGGCCCCAGCCCCAGCCTCGGCCCCAGCCCCAGCCCCAGGCTGAGTCAGGAAGCCAGCTGCTGACACTGGTGCAGCGGGAGCTGGCTGCTTTCCAGCAGCAGCTGCAGAAGCAGCTGCAGGAACAGCAGCAGCAGTTCCAGCTGCGGATCCAGCAGCAGCTGTCCCTGCTGGAGGGCATTGTATTGCGCCCCCCACTAGCGGCCTCCGGCCAGCGAAGGGTGGCGTCCTACGCTGCCGCCGCGGCCTCGGCGGCTGCGCCCATGGCGGGCCCGTCAGGGCAGACCAGGCGCGTGGCCACGGCTGCGAACCCCGCCGGAGTGGCCCCACAGGCCAAGAAACAGCAGCAGGTGAGGCCAACCCCTGCAGCTCCCCCCAAGAAGGGCAAGGCGGCACCGGCCACTAAGGCGGCGGGAGCCCCTGCTGTGGCGGCAAGCAGGCGGCCTAGGCCGCCTCCCCAACCTGCAGATCCTCCGGCCGAAGCCGGATGGCAAGTGGTCGGAGCCAAAAAGCAGGCTGGCAAGGCGGCTCGCGCTGCCAGGAGGCGTGAGCGGCAGAAGCTTAGGAAGCGGACGGCCCTCGCGGCCAGGATTCGCACCCCGCGCTCTACGGCTGTAGTAATCACACTGCAGCCGGAGGCAGCGAAAAAGGGTGCGACCTACGGCGAGGTCCTCCGAAAGGCGAAGCAGGCGGTGAACCTCACCGACCTCGGGATCACCGGGGGCTTCCAGATGCGGCATACCGCAACTGGTGCCCTGATGTTGGAGGTCCCCGGAGCCAACAGCGGCCCCACCGCAGACGCCCTGGCTGAAAAGATCAGGGCGATCTTGGACACGGAGGAGGCCCGGGTGTCCAGGCCCACAAGATGCGTCGACATGCGCATTATGGGCCTGGACGATTCCGTCGAGGTCGAGGAGGTCGTGGCCGCTGTCGCCAGGACGGGTGGGTGCCCTGCCGATCAGGTCCGGGCAGGCACCATCCGTGTTGACGGCACTGGCATGGGGGCGGTTACAGTGAACTGCCCCCTGTCAGCGGCCAGGAGCATCACCGGGGAGGGTAAGCGACTCCTGGTGGGCTGGGTCTCCGCGCGAGTCAAGCTGCTGGAGCCCAGACCGCTGCGCTGCTATCGCTGCCACGTGGGCCACCACGTGGGGGTCTGTTGCGCAGCGGAGGAAGATCGCAGCGACCGCTGCTTCCAGTGCGGTCAGCCCGGCCACAAGGCCGATACCTGCAGTGCAGCGCCGCACTGCTACGCATGTGCGGCGGCAGGCAAGTCGGCCGACCACCGGGCTGGGAGCAGGACCTGCGATCCCCCCGCCAAGGCCAAGGGCAAGGTCCCAAGGCCCATCCCCGCGAAGGTGCTCACCGCCGCGGCTGCCCCGTTGGCTGCCGCCGCCATCGCCTCCGCAGACGCCGCCGCCGCTAACACCGCGGCAGGACCCTCACGGAGGGCCCGGGAGGAGACTGTAATGGACTGCCAATAACGGCTCCATTACGTCTCCTCCAGGCGAATATCAACCACTGCGCCCCCGCTCAGAATCTGTTGCTCCAGAGCATGGCGCAGTGGTCGATCAACATCGCCGTTGTCTCCGAGCCGCACTTTGTCCTGCCCAGAGCCGACTGGGTTCAGGACCTGAGCGGCTCGGTGACACTCATTTCGTCGGCCGCCGCCGGTACCCCGGCACTCGAGGCCGTCAAGAAAGGCCGGGGTTGCGTGGCAGCACGGTTCGGGGACATAGTGGTGGTAGGCGTCTACCTGTCCCCGAACAGATCTCTCGCCGAACTAGACAACTCCCTTTTGGAGCTGGATGCCGTCGTTGCTGGGTTTGACTCCAGCCTCCCCGTGGTCGTTTGCGGGGACTTCAACGCCTGGAACGAGGCTTGGGGTTCCCGGTTCACGAACCAACGAGGTCGCAGGGTGGAGGAATGGGCCCTAGGACAGGGCCTAGTCGTACAAAACCGGGGTTCTGTCCCCACGTGTGAGCGGATGCAGGGCGAGTCGGTGGTGGACGTTACGTTCGCCAGCCCTGCACTGGCACCGCGCGTCGTCGACTGGCGCGTCATAGAGGAGGTGGAGACGTTCTCCGACCACCGGTACATCCGGTTTGACGTCTCCGCCCAGACCTCGACCGTGCCGGTCCGACAGACCCCGTGTGGTCCGCGTTGGGCGCTGAGGCAGCTGGACAGGGACCTGCTCCAGGAAGCCGCGATAGTACAGGCCTGGGTGCAAGCACCGGACAGGCCTGTCGACATCGACGTCGAGGCGGACTGGTTCCAGGTGGCCGTGTCGCAAATCTGCGACACGGCCATGCCCCGAGTCCGGCCAGGACGTGCCCGGCGCCAAGTACACTGGTGGTCGCCAGAGATTGCGGCACTGCGCGATGCGTGCAATGCTGCGCGACGCCGGTATACTAGACACCGCAGGCGCCGCACCCGTCCACCAGGTGCGGAGGCCATAGAGGCGGAGCTGTATGAGGGATACAGGGCGGCAAAGCGCACCCTCCGAGCGGAGATAAAGCGGGCCAAACTCGAGGCCCGCAACGTGTGGCTGGAGTCTCTGAACGTCGATCCGTGGGGACGCCCATACAAAATGGTGATGGAGAAACTCCGCCCATGGGCTCCCCCGCTGACTCAGAGTCTCCGGCCCCAGCTCGTGGAGGGTGTGGTGAGCGCTCTGTTCCCTACGCGAGGGGAGCATACTCCCCCGCCTATGGCTCCGCCACCAGCGGCGGTGTCCGATGCGGACCACGACGGCAACGACGGCAACAATGCTCCAGAGGTGACCGAGGTGGAGATGAGAGTGGCGGTGCGAAGGCTGAGTGCCAAGAACACCGCCCCAGGACCCGATGGCTTGCCTGGAAAAGCCTGGGTCCTGGCCATGGAGGAACTCGGGTCTCGACTGAGAGGGCTCTTCAGCGCATGCATGGAGAGGGGCCAGTTCCCGCTTCGCTGGAAGACGGGGAAACTGGTCCTTATCGCGAAGCCGGGGCGCCCCGCGGACTCTCCGTCCGCGTATCGGCCCATTGTGCTGCTCGACGAGGTGGGCAAGCTCTTTGAAAGAGTAATTGCAGACCGCCTCGTCGTGCATCTGGCACGGAAGGGGCCGGACCTTGCGGACGGCCAGTTCGGATTTCGCAGGAGGCGCTCCACTGTGGACGCCATCATGCGCGTGCGAGCCCTCACGACGAGGGATGCGGTGTCCCGGGGCAGGTGTGTCTTGGCGGTGTCTCTGGACATCGCCAACGCCTTCAACTCCCTGCCCTGGAGTTGCATTGGTAGGGCACTCCGGTACCACCGGGTGCCCGACTACCTCTGTCGGGTGATCGAGGCCTACCTGTCGGACAGGTTCATCATCTACCCCGGTCATCAGGGGGAGTTGAAACGGCGAGAGATGTCGTGCGGTGTTCCGCAGGGATCGGTACTAGGGCCGCCCTTGTGGAACATCGGGTACGACTACGTGCTGCGCGCCGACCTCCCCGACGGGGTCAGCGTGGTCTGTTACGCAGACGACACGCTGGTCCTGGCGCGGGGACGGTCGTACCAGGCGGCGGTCGAACTAGCGACGCGCGGGGTTGCGACAGTCGTGGAGAGGATACAGCAGTTGGGACTCGAGGTGGCATTGCACAAGTCCGAGGCCATGTGTTTTCACGGCCCTCGGAGCGCGCCACCTCCGGGCTCCCAATTAACGGTAGGAGGAGTTCACATCGGCGTCGGGTCGACGATGAAGTACCTGGGACTCGTCCTCGACAGCCGGTGGAACTTCAAGGAGCACTTCCGACGTCTGGCTCCCAGGTTGAATGCGACTGGGGCTGCGCTCAAGCGGCTCCTGCCGAACCTAGGGGGTCCAGACGCCTCCTGCCGGAGGCTCTACGCAGGCATCGTTCGGTCCATGGCCCTTTACGGTGCGCCGGTGTGGGCGCCATCGCTACGGAAGCGAGTGGCGGCCCGGCTAACCGCCTGCCAGAGGGTCATGGCCATCCGGATGATCCGCGGATACCGTACGGTGTCCTGCGAAGCGGCGAGCCTCCTTGCTGGCCTACCACCGTGGGACTTGGAGGCAACAGTCCTTGCACACATGCATGACTTACGCGTGGAGATGCAACGTCGGGGCGAAACTCCGCTGCCGCGACAAGTCGTGGCATGGCGGACAGAGCTCCGGCGGGATCTCATGGTGAAATGGCGAGAGCGATTGTCGCAACCTCGTGCTGGGCACGCCACGATCGAGGCGGTAAGGCCCCTCTTTGAGGCGTGGCTGGAAAGGCCCCACGGCGTCGTCACCTTCCGTTTGGCGCAGGTGCTGACCGAACACGGCAAGTTCGGTCCGTACCTGTACAAGATTCGTGCGGAGACGACGCCCGGGTGTCGCCACTGTGCGGACCGCCCGGTGGACACGGTGGAGCACACAGTCGAGGTGTGCCCCGCTTGGGAAGAGCAGCGCCGTGTCCTCGTGGGGGCGATTGGCGGCGATCTCTCGCGCCGGGGCTTGGTTCAAGCCATGCTCCGGAGCGAGGAGGAGTGGCAGGCGGTCGCCTCCTTCTGCGAAGCAGTAATGCTAGTAAAGGAGGAGGCCGACCGCCTTAGGCAAAGGCGGACACGCCGCCGCCGCCGCCGGGTTTCCGATCCCAATTTCCGGCCACCGTAGGCGCGGGCTCGCGGACGGTGGGCAATGGGTAGCTCGCTGTCCGTCCGTCCGGTAACAGACCGGTCCGAGCTCAGGTCGTCTACGGTGCGCACCGTTCCCGCGCGCCTCAAGGAGTTGTCAGCAAACTGTAGGGGTCCAGCAGGGCCGAAGCCTACTGGGGCCAAAGGTTATGTGAGACTGTCACCAAAGGCCCCAGGATAAAGGCAAGGAATGGAAAGGTAGGTTTTTAGTCAGTAAAAGTCTGACACTGTTTCCCGCCCCACCCAAGGGCGGGATTCGTCATTGGATGATTTTACCTACCACAAAAAAAAAAAAAAAAAAAAAAAAAAACTAAAGCACCATAAAAAGATTGGCGTTCTTGAAATGTGGTGCTGGAAGCGTCTAATAAGGATAAAAAATGGACTGTTCACCGCACTAACATTTTCATTCTGATAGAGCTTTGCAACAAAAAACCACTAAAATTATCAAAATAACTTTAATTTCGGAAGTCGGTGTTTTTCGGTATTGTTTGTTTCTTAATAACACCGACTTCCGAAACTAAAGTTATTTTGATCATTTTAGTGGTTTTTTTCTAATGAAGTCGAGTTTTTTTTTATGAAAGTTTTTTTATTTCACACTTTTTACTTGCTGTACACTTATAACCAGAGTGCCTATTTCCTATGATAATTCCAATAAACCCAAACACTGCTAGGATACATTGTTTTATTATAAAGTTCTCGTGACTACCTTCCACCTTTCGGCTCGATCATCAGATCAGTTTGATAGTACCTTATAGCCAAAGTGCATCTCATGACAATTCTAATGAGGCCAAACAAGACTAGGATTGATTCATTACGGAGTTCCGGTGCCTATCTTCTGGCTCCATCATCATCATCAGGTCACTTTGATGATATCATTTTTAACAGAACTATTCAGAACCATTTATTATCATAGTCGCTTTACTATCTTCATTCAAATATCTTCATTGTGAGGATGAAGTTCCGTTGGCCATTTCTAGACTTCTTCACCAGTTCCACTTCATAAAATGTTACTTTTTGACTGTAAATGCTTAAGTCCTCGATACAAATACCAAAATCACTATTACGGATGGAGGCGAAATAAAACAAATGTTGGTTGAACAAACGATTTGGAGGATGCGAGTGGCTATTAGACTTGAATATTATGAATTTTTAAGAACTTTTCTTATTTTCTTTAGAACGACGCGCGGACATGACATGAAGAGATCGATCAGTGTTGACAACAACAAAAAACATTTTGGGTCGGTTCCACTCGCACCTTGCAACATCGTCATATATTTAAAAAAATAAAAATACATGTTTGAAACATTGCCAGTACAGTGTGGCATTAGAAATTACATCTAATTTCTTTTTGTGATTTTAATTTGACGTGCGTCGTCCACAATCCGCCCCCTAGTGCTGAGCTAAGTTAAGAAAAATAAACAAATTATTTTGAAGCGAAATACAGGTTTACATTAGATAGCTAAATAACAAAACAACTAGTTCAGCACTAACATTCCGCTGGGGAGAGTAGGGCGACGCGCGTCACAGGACGCCGAACCACACCAGTACGTGTGCGCACATCTACCACTCGGACGCGACCGTCATGGCCGCCATGGGTCGCACTCACTACTCCGTGACGCCAAGCACCACGCTCTAAATTTTGTTCAATTAAAAGAACATAGTCTCCATTTCGCAACGCTCTTTGCTCTTTATTCCACTTATATCTGGGTAGTAAAGTAGGTAAATATTCTTTTATCCACCGCCCCCAGAAAGCATCAGTTAAACGTTGCGCTATGCGCCATTGCTTATGAGAATTGCGTATTGATTTATGAGAGCAATATTTTGAGCACTTAATTTTAGCTTATTACATTTTCGTAAGTTAATGTCATAGAAAGTATTGTCCTGTCCTGAAATTTGAAGTTTCACTTTTGGTACATCTGATTGATAAAGTTCAACACCGAACGCGTCTGTAAACTTTATGGCACATGAATTTTGACTTAATAAGACCTAAATTGTCTGACAGTTCCGAGTCGATCATTGACACCGCGGCTCCCTCGTCAAGTAGCGCATACGTACTCACTACACCTTTAGGTCCTCGCACCTTTACGGGAATCACTTTCAGCAGCGCAAATCCGTCTGTCGTCGAGCTCGAAGAAGCGTGAATGTCGTCATCATTGCGTGCGATATGCGTTATCGATGCGTCACGTTCGGGAGTAGGTGAAGCTTGTTCCGATTCCGTACCATCTCGGGTCGTCGCGGCCGGGCCCTGCGGTGCATCAGCTGATTGTGACGTCTTTTCAGATTTCGTCCAGTGCAGAAGTCGGTGATGAGCCATACCACAGCTGTTAATATCACATACAGGCGCAGGGCACACTTTGCTTCCATGTTGCTTACTTGATAAACAACAGTAGCATAATCTGTGCTTTTTGACGAATCTCCATCTGTCTCGTCTCATCGCACGTTTGAATATGCGGCATTCAGGTAGGGTGTGCATCCCTTTCTCACAAAATAAACATTTTGTGTCTTCAACTGCAACAGAAGTAAGTACAGAGCGGTGTCGAATCTTGTCATCAGCTGTTCTAGTGTTGCCGGAGTCCACAGTTTTCTTTGTTTCTCGGGGTGGAATGCATCCGGCTATTGATAGCATCTCGGCTTCAGTTTTCAAAAATGTAGCTAATAGCTCCAGCTTGGGTGTGCCTTCTCCGTGATGATTATAAGCAAAATCTGTCCATTTACCTAGCAGCGTGCTCGGCAGTTTGGATACAACAGCTGCAGCGAGCTCAGGGCTTCGTAGGTAGTCATGTTGGTTCAGGGCTCGTATTGTTGCCACGCAATTGTTGACTTTCACAGCAAAGTAGCCTATTTCCTGTTGATAATAATTATGTAATGATGGTAACTTTTTCAACTGTGCTGCTATATTGTAAACGATGGTGTCAGCTTGACCAAATCTTAATTCCAGTGCATTTAGTACTGCCGAGGGTGGTGTGTTTCCGATCAGCAGGTCAGTTACGGCATCTTTAGCATCACCTCTTAGTGCACGACGGAGTCTGCACAAGTTCTCAGAGTCACTGAAACGACATACACGGGTTGAGTCTTCATAAGCATGCTTAAAATGTAGCCACTCAATGCAATCACCACTAAAAATAGGCAGTTCGCGTGGTGTAGCGAGCCTACTGAGCAGCCGATCCTCGTGCTGCGTGGCTGTCTGTTTCATCATTTTATTTAAAGTGTTTGCAAGCAATTGAAAGCTGTCCTGAGGGGAATCAATATTGGGACACTTACTGTTGTTGTCCATCCATGTCTCCACATCATTATATTTCTGTCGATCCGGCAGGGATACCGAACAGTTCGTGCCTTGATCATCACAAGTTCCCTCAATATCGGCGTGGTTTTTGTTGTCGGCGTCGACAAGGGCAAGGTCCGCTTCTAACTTTTTTTCAATAAGTTCCATTTGAATCTTCGCTTTTGCTTCAGCAGCTTGCAGCTCAAGCTGTTTACGCCGTACAATAGAAGAAGCTGATGACTTGTACGAACGCATTGTAGTTTTTGAAGCGCACGTAGATTGCGGCACGGTACCGGTGGCACGTGGAGACTGTTTTATTGGCGCCGGCGTCATTGTATAATTGAGTTCCCGTGGCGTTATGGGACAATCGCTGCCATGGGATATGGTCTGTTTGTTAACCTTTGTAGGCGCACACTCCAATTTTTGATGTTCCAGTTGTTCTTTGCGCATACGACGCGTCTGCACAGTCGGCGTTTTTGCGCGGTCCGCCATATTTTTTCACTCACGAGTCGACGGCTCGAAGCGTCACAAAATAGATCCGTGCTCGAAGACCAGATTTATTACGGATGGAGGCGAAATAAAACAAATGTTGGTTGAACAAACGATTTGGAGGATGCGAGTGGCTATTAGACTTGAATATTATGAATTTTTAGGAACTTTTCTTATTTTCTTTAGAACGACGCGCGGACATGACAAGAAGAGATCGATCAGTGTTTACAACAACAAAAAACATTTTGGGTCGGTTCCACTCGCACCTTGCAACATCGTCATATATTTAAAAAATAAAAGACATGTTTGATACATTGCCAGTACAGTATGGCATTAGAAATTACATCTAATTTCTTTTTGTGATTTTAATTTGACGTGCGTCGTCCACAATCACTATATATCATGGTTGCGTATAATGTTTAAGGAGTTCCTTTATTTCCTCATGGCCATGGATACCATCATCAAGGCTGGATTAAAGAAAAGGGACCATTCTGGAAGCATATCTTTTAAGAGAAAAAAAAATTGCAAATCGGTCCATAAACGATGGATTTATCCGCGAACAAACATAAAAATAAGCATATAATTATGTCGAATTGAGAATCCTGCTCCTTTTTTGAAGTCGGTTAAAAAACACTTTCGTCGATTGCGCACGGCGAACCTTTAAGATGTTTTGACATATCACTCGCAATGAAACTCTTTGGAACGTTTAGTGGTTCAGGGAAGAGTAGAGGGACAATGTTTTTATGGGCGATCACCTAACAGCTGGATAGATCTCATTAAATCATCTTTGAAGTGTTTCCTCATTGAATGTACATGAAGTGCCATGAATAGAGAGAGATGGAGAAGTTTCGCAAAAGCCGCAACCACCACTAGACGATCCATGACCGAATGGTCATGGATCGCCAGGAGTGTATGACTGAGAAGAAAAATATTGGATTTAGAGTAATGTCACTTTATTTTTAACCGACTTTGAAAAGGAGGAGGTTCTATGTTCGGCTGTATGTATTTTTTTTTTTAATATGTCTTCACCGATATCTCGGTCGATTATGGACCAATATCGATTCTTTTTGTTTTGATTGAAAGATTATACTTCCGAATTGGTCCCATAAAAATATCTTTTTGATCTGATGATAAACTTCGAAGATATAGGACGAAACTCTTCAAAAATTCATAGCAGAACTGTCGTTTGTATGTGCTTGTTCGCCGATATCTCGGTCAATTGTGGACCGATTTAGAAAATTTTTGTTTTGATTGAAAGATTATACTCTCGAGTTAGTCCCATAGAAATATTGTTTTGATATGATGATGAACTACGAAGATATAGAACGGAACTCTTCAAAAAACCTTAGCAGAACTGTCGTAACAAGTAAAATTGCTTTGTTTATACATGTAGTCGGTGGCTGACTAAAGCAAAAAGGGGAGGGGGTACATAGAACTGATCTGATGATGAAGACGGAAGGTAGGTAGGAGCCGGAACTTTGTAATAAATCAGTGTATCCTAGCCGTGTTTGGTATTATTAGAATTGTCATAATGATTTGATGATGAAACCGAATGGCGGAAGGTACGTATCTATTTAAGTTTGGCTGAGGGGTACTACTACAAAAAAGTGTAAAATAAAAAACTTGTTACAAAAAAAAATACAACCGACTTCAAAAACCACCGACTTTAAAAGTTTTTTATTTTTCGAGATACTCTCTGCAAGCCCTTTCAATTGGTATCCATGTTGTAGGAGTGTATTAAAAATATAGTTATTTTTAACATCCAAGAAGAACATCCAATGTTCCGCCATAATTATTTATGTTGAATTTAAAATGACTTTCTACATTAACCATGCAATGTAATCTAAATTAAAAGTGTATCATGTAGTCAAAATTTCAGCTCAGTCGGTTGAAGATATCTGCTTCAAAATTGAGATTAATTACACATAAATAATTATGTACAATTGTATATTGCAAGTTAAATAAAATCAAACTACTAAGTGAACGCAATCTAAAGATAAGGTCGTCGGGGCTCCATTTAAGCGCATATTTTAATACCAACTAGGCAATCCAAATCTATAGGATACTTTCCGTTGACTTAGAATCCTGAAATTTGGTATGAAGCAAGGTCGTCAATCTGTCGAAGGTATCTGCTTCAAAATGGAGTGGCAAGATTTGAGACGAACACACATAGTTACATAAATTATAAGTTAATAAATAGTGCATTGTTACCCTAGGGGTGACGAACACGGCAAGTTCGGTCCGTACTTGTGCAAGATTCATGCGGAGACGACGCCCGGGTGTCGCCACTGTGCGGACCGCCCGGTGGACACGGTGGAGCACACAGTCGAGGTGTGCCCCGCTTGGGAAGAGCATCGCCGTGTCCTCGTGGGGGCGATCGGCGGCGATCTGTCGCGCCGGGGCTTGGTTCAAGCCATGCTCCGGAGCGAGGAGGAGTGGCAGGCGGTCGCCTCCTTTTGCGAAGTAGTAATGCTAGCAAAGGAGGAGGCCGACCGCATTAGGCAAAGGCGCACACGCCGCCGCCGCCGCCGGGTTTCCGGTCCCAATTTCCGGCCACCGTAGGCGCGGGCTCGTGGACGGTGGGCAATGGGTAGCTCGCTGTCCGTCCGTCCGGTAACAGACCGGTCCGAGCTCAGGTCGTCTACGGCGCGCACCGTTCCCGCGCGCCTCAAGGAGTTGTCAGCAAACTGTAGGGGTCCAGCAGAGCCGAAGCCTACTGGGGCCAAAGGTTATGTGAGACTGTCACCACGGGCCCCGGGATAAAGGCAAGGAACGGAAAGGTAGGTTTTTAGTCAGTAAAAGTCTGACACTATTTCCCGCCCCACTCAAGGGCGGGATTTGTCATTGGATGATTTTACCTACGTTAAAAAAAAAACCCTAGGGGTGAAAGTAACTTATAATTTAGTCCCGAGAAGGAGTTTGGCGTCCGAGCGTAGTGAGGTCGTCAATAGTTCGAGGGACTAAATAAGTCTTTAGCCCGAGGTAAACACTGTGCTTTTCATTACGAATACAAGGACAGTAAAAATAAAATGAAAAGCTTGTAAAACCTGGGTCGTCGTATGATTTTAGGTATCTTCCTTCTGATTTAGGGGGCAAAAGTTTTTCCACTACTGTTTAGGCCCCTTCTCTTGTGAAGGCAGGCGTTCTATTTCAATCTGATGATTTTATTGTGTTAATACTTTCTGCTGTACGGAAATGTTAACAAAACTGTAACAAAACGAGTTGTAAACTCGATAAAAAAAAGATCAGATTGCCGGATTGTCATTTTCCCGTCGATTTTGTTTTTTTTTTTTCATTTTCATTGTTGAACAATTTGTTAATATTTTTCTTAAATATATTTTAACATTACTTATTTATTTTAAAAAAACAGTGTCATCTAAAACAAATCTTTATTAATACCTACTTATCTTTATTTCAATTTTTGTGAAAAAATGCATGATGTGAAATTTGGTACATATGAAATCCTGGAAGTGCACTCCTTGATGACCACCACTCCACCGCGCACACGTTGGTATAAAGTAGCGGATTTTGAACTAATTGTGCTCCATTGATGTACCTAATTGCGGCAAAGCGTTCTGATGTGAGTATAAACAAATAAATGAATCAGGGAAAGCGTTTTGTGAATATTTAGTCTTTTACACTAATCGACGAGTCCGGGCAATAAGTCAGTAATCGCAAAAATTTAATTTTCGATTACTGACTTATTGCCCGGGGGGATCGACTTATTTAATAAGCTCTCGTGATCCATCACAGGCGCCGTTAGTGGTATAGGCTGTTATTTTTCATATTATGTGGAAAATTTTAGACATTTTCACAGTGACAAGCAAAAGGTGTGTTGTTCTTTTGCACAGGCTTGCTGGTTAACAATCCCGGCTTGGTAAAACTTATTGGTTTTTAAGCTACGTTACGTTAGTGTTGGTGAAATCTGAAGAAGCACAGGTGAGCTACTCCGGGCGGGCGAAGTCCGTCAAGTGCCGCTGTTTCTGGCGCCGCGTGTGATGTGTCGCGTCGTGTACTCGTGTCTAATGATCGCTCCCACACAGGTCAACGCGTGCGCGGCGAGCTACCCTCAGAGTATCAGTTACAATCGCTATATACGTAATATTATTTACACAAAGTCACGCTTGGATTCCCCGAAGCAGAAAGCATGAGTAAACTCATGCTTGACATATTTATTTCAGTTTTGTTTTGTTCAAGGTCATGTCTGACCTGTAAAACCTACCATATTAAATGTAGGCGGAATTAATGTAGAGCAGCTATCACCTGGAATATCACTATAAATCTTTTGAAATCTAAATCAGTTCAGTATTTTAGACGCTGCAGTGGAAGACATTTTTGAACCTTGAACCAATACAAACATACATAGACTGCTAAAATCATAACTCTTCCTTATGGCTTTGCCATACTTATGTAAACACAATAAAAATGTTTTTCCCGAGGTGATTAACGAAGGTGCATGCAACGATAACAGTATAGAAGCAATCCCTCGAAGCAGTAAATGGGTCACCGGTTCACCGCGGCATCGGCATCGCTCTCCGGTGCAGTGTGATGCTGATTGCGTCGGTGGCGAAGCGGAGCGGAGCGGCGCGACACGCTAGCTAGATGGATGGCCGCAAATGGCTTTTTAATCTGCGAGAGATCGTACTACGGCGCGACGCGGATGAGCGTCATGCGACGTGATGCTCACAGATCACCCCCCACTTTCGGGGTCCCGGTGCGGGCACTGAGCCACACTGTGTAATGTAGGATTTGCTTATTTTCGCTGATAGTCGTTCGTACTTTATCTTTCATTCAAAGCCATAACAATCTTCGCAGGCGCGATTCTCTAAGGGAACTGTTTAAGGATAAAAAAATCATGACGGTACCTTGTCAATACATTTATATACGTTCGGAAAAATATTCATCTTTTTACTAAGTTAAGTGACAGGCACAATTTTAATACTTGGAATAGGCACAAACTAGATCAACCTCGATTCAGATTGGCTAAAGTATATAATTCTTTTATGGGGTGCTGTGTAAAATTTTATAATAAGATACCACTTGAGATTATCCAATTGAATGAATCCAAATTTAAAACATGCATTAAACGCACACTATGTAGACAAGCATATTATAAAGTGGAAGATTATATCCTCGATAAAAATGCTTGGCTAAATGCTGGTCCTGCTCCACTACCACTTTTGCCTACTAATTAGTTTTTGTTTTTTATAGTTTTATAAGAGTTGCTGGAAATGTGCAGTCCCTTCCCCGTGAAAAGCAACTTTCACAACGTATTTCTGTTATAAATAACAACAATTTATTTCCAGTTATTTCGCAAACTATTATATGACAAACAAGGCACTGTCATGCGTCAGACAGTCCTTCACGGATACGGTGTTGTTGGGCTCCACAGTCCGCACCGCCGCGCCGCCTTCAGATCCTTGCCTCGCTCGTATCTTTGTTCCTCGGTCACTGCATATTTAGACCGGCTGTTCAACATGAGAAATAAATCCGTTACATTCTTATCCCAAGGGACAGGCGACATGAACGGACCGATGTCATCGTTACTTTAAAATGTCGCTATTTGGGGATAGCTCGCTTAGCTAGAATAGTTTTATGTCGAGAATGACAGGGAAAGCAATCTCGGGACTTTTTTTGTATGCATTTCATTAGAAACAGCAAGTGGTTCCATATGGAGAAAAATGCGGATCGTTACTGCTCAATTAGCTGAAGAGAGTCATGTCTATGTATAAACACTATATAATTTGTAATGCTTTTGTCGAGCATATTACTGACAATAGATTGATATCTGGGCGGCCGCTTGTTATTCGATACGTGTGCATGTCGTCAGGCTCCGTGAGCGCACACGTGGCGTGCACTTCATGTATTTCGTCCTTTAAGCAGCAAGTGAGTTTCCTCGTGCAATCGTTGTCAACTGTCCAAAGACATTGTTTTGCCTCTCATTGTGCATCGTGTCGATTAGCTTGGGGTAGTTCTGTTGCCGTAGATTTCCATGGACAATGAAGAATGGCTGGTGTTGATACGATCTTGATCGTTTGTGATACAAAAGAGAACAGAGATAGAGGGATACGGATACTTAATCATTGTGTTCAGGTCCTGGTACTAAAACTTAACGAAGACTTCTATTGACTTCTTTGTTTTGTGTCCTTTTACAAATCAAGTGTTGTAGTTCCGCTTTTTATTATTAAAATTTTTGAAACTCTACCGACTCCCCTCGACCTCTGACATTTACCTAACTTGTAAACTTTAGCCCTTTTAAGGCTTTCCTAGCTCGTAAAGTGGCTACCTTCCTAAAACAATTTGATTAAATTCAGCGACCACCTTATTCGAGCTTCATCGTCCATCGTTAAGTAAGTCTTGATTATCTCTAGAACCTTCCGTTTGCGACGAGAAAATGGAGCTAAACCATAATAGGTGTTTAAATCTTAAAGAGGGAAGAACACCAAAAGCTAATTTTATCGTTAGGACGATTTGAAGAGTGCATACGAATCATACAGTATAGACAGTATAGCAGGTCAGTGTAATACGGAAAACGTTATCAATTGTCTTCGATGTAAGAAAACCAACACTAAGATGTATTTCATATTCAAAATTATGATCCTCTACCTTTAAATACTAGGGGCAAGCTAAGCTAGCGGCCCCAACTATTTCTCAGTATGAACGTAGTATTTTTTGGAAAATACATAAGAAAGAAAGAAAGAAAAACATGTTTATTTGGCACACCATGATAATAAACAAAAGTGATTGCAAATTTTAATTAAACATAAAAAGAAAAAATAGAAATATAAACTAATAAAAAATAACAATAATAAGTTGCACGGCTGCGCCAAAAAGGTTCAGTTCATGTGCGTGTCAGACTTTTACTGACTAAAACCTGTGTCGTTCAAAGGTTTGAAATGTTTAGTCGTCAACACTTCATATTTCAGCACTATATCGCACAGTTGATATAGTTAGTAGTCATAAAATTTATGCAGTATGAAAATAACAAAATAGTTACCAGGGATAGATTATATTATTTGTAAAATCTCAATTAGTTTTATTCTGAACTGATCAATTTAGCAGGTTTTTCACAATATCTATACGCCTAACGCGCAACGTTCCATTCATTAAACTTTAGGTATTTTTTCGGGGTCCGTACCTCAAAAGGAAAAAACGGAACCCTTATGGGATCACTTTTTTGTCCGTTTGTCTATCAAGACCCTTTATCTCAAGAACGCGTGTAGGTATCGAGTTGAAATTAAAACCATATACTCAAGTCTGCGGTTCCTTTAAGCTGTGAAAAAAATTCAAACTTTTAAAATAAAAATGCTCCATGGTACTTCACATGGTATTTGTACACACAAAAAGAAAAATTCTCTATTAGTGCTTACTTATTCCAAAAAAGGAAACCTTGCTTGCACCGCGACAATTCGCGTCGTTATGGACAGAGTGCCGATGGGATCTCGGCGAGAAAATATAACTTCCAACAAGGTATCATATTTCCACCGCTTGAGGTTCTCCGCAGGCGCTGCGGCAGCACCAGCACAACACGACGAGCTAGCAAGATGAGACGGCGCAAGAGTATCGACAGACGAAGTAGCGTCCCGTACTAAAAGCCTATCCTTCTTCCATGGGAATAACGACATGCCGTCCGGACTCTCTATCTCTTCTCTTTTAGGTAAAGTATGTAATGAATATTTAATTTAATTTCATACATTGCCTGAATTATTAGCCGGTAACATATTATAACATATTAAACGTCCTCCTGCGCCCTGGATGACAAAGGCAATACAGATGGCCATGCGACGGAGGGACCGTGCGTTCCGTAGATATAGGGGGGATCGTACTGATGAAAACTGGACACTTTTTAAGGCATTAAGGAATAAATGCAACCAGATGATACGCAATGCTAAACGCCGCCATATTCTAGAAAATATTTCTTCTTCCTCATCTGCCGATATTTGGAAGTTCCTTGGAACACTTGGTATCGGCAGATCGCGACATTTAGACCTTCCTAATTCTATCGATTTAGATGATCTTAACCGTCATTTCTCAACTGTGCCTACCATGGATCGTCTAACTAAACAGCAAACTCTGTCTTTAATCTCTGGTCTGACGCGTCCTCATATTAGTCCTTTTCGTTTCGTTCCAGTTGAACCAGGTGAGATCAAAAAGTCCATCCTATCCATTAAATCCAAAGCAGTGGGATGTGATAATATCACTCGTGATATGATCATTACCATTCTGGATGAACTACTACCCGCGATTACCCATATTGTAAACTACTCCTTGCACTCCGGTGTATTCCCCTCCTTGTGGCGAAAAGCCTATGTTCATCCACTACCCAAAATTCCAAATCCCACTCTTCCAATTTACTTCCGCCCAATTTCTATCCTTCCCTTCCTTTCCAAAGTGCTTGAGGCCTGTGCCCACAAACAACTCTCTAACTTCACGCACCGTAATTCACTGATTAGCCCTCTACAGTCTGGGTTCAGGCCGGGGCACAGCACTATTTCCGCTCTCCTTAAAGTGACTGACGATATACGGGAGGGACTGGAAGACACCAAAGTTACTGTACTAGTGTTGGTCGATTTCTCGAATGCCTTCAATACCGTCAGTCACGACATCCTGTTAGCCATTCTGTCCCATGTGATGGTCTCTCCTGAAACACTGGAATGGTTCTCCTCCTACCTTCAGGAACGTCAACAGTCGGTTCACGCCGGGGAATCTTCTTCTCGCTGGTGTGATCTGGAAACCGGCGTTCCACAAGGCGGCATTCTTTCTCCTCTTCTATTTTCTATTTTTATTAATCTCATTACTTCCGTACTTCAGTGTTCGTATCATCTATACGCTGATGACCTGCAGTTGTACTGCCAAGGGGGGGTCGACGAAATATCTAAAGCCATCGAAAAGATTAATAGGGACTTGATAGCTATTGAAACCTGGTCTGAGAGATTTGGTGTTGCAGTTAACCCCAATAAATGTCAAGCGATCATCATTGGGAGCTCTAGAAGCATTGCTAAAGTGGATGCTGCAACTTTGCCACCTGTTTTGTTCAAGTGTACGACAGTTCCTTTTAGTTCTGACGTAAAGGATTTGGGTTTGCGGATCGATAGTACCCTAAACTGGCGTACTCAAATCGCTAGTGTTAGTCAGAGGGCTACGGGATCACTACGGGCTCTGTATCGTTTTAAAAACTTTTTACCATCGAAAACGAAGGCAATGCTTGTACAGACCCTAATATTTCCTATCATCGATTATGGTGATGTGTGCTACTATGACCTGAATGCAGATCTCCTCAATAAACTTGACCGTCTTCTAAATTACTGCATTCGATTTGTTTTCAATCTGCGCAAATATGATCATGTCTCTGCACATCGATCGCTTCTAAAGTGGTTGCCCATACGTCAACGCAGAGAGCAAAGGGCGCTTACTACCTTGTTTTCATTTCTCAATTCTTCCAATTTCCCTAGTTATTTAGCCCCTCACTTTCAATATATTTGCGCCAACCACAATAAAAATCTACGTTCATCTCATAACCGTCTTCTTCTATGTCCTACTCATCGCACTGACTTCGTTCACTGTTCCTTCTTTGTTCAGGCCATTTCTCTGTGGAATGCGCTCCCCCAGGAGATCAGGATAGTCACAAACCGTTTAAAATTCAAAATTGAGGTTCGCGAGCATATTCGTAAGAAGTTGGCAGTAGTATCATCACTACGTTAGTGTTTCTCTCTTTGTCGATTTGGACAATGTTGAGTATGTATGTATTTAGTTTATTAAATTGGGTATATATCATATTATTGTATTTGGGTATCTGTTATATTGTTGCATTTTATTTATAATTCATTGATCACTCTTTTCTTTTCTGTTTTTTATTGCACCTGCCTCTATTTTCTCTGCATCACCCAAAGGTTGACTGGCAGAAAATGCCTAAGGCATTAAGTCCGCCTCTGTACATAATGTGCGAGAAGTTTAAATAAAATAAAATAAAATTATATACACTTAGGTACACTTATCACATAGGTACAAATTATGTCGAGAGTAAATAAAAAATTTTAATGAGAAAAGTAATAAACTTTTTTGTCAAATTCATATTATGGTCATAAATGTTGTATCGACGACATCATAGAATGTAACCACACACTCGGTGATGGTGTGTGTGTCTCACAGCCACCAGTGGCGGAGGTGTCCACCGGGGTCAATTCGACAAAGGGAAGTGAATGGCTAATCGATATCGCTGACGATCGAAACAAAGCACTTTTAATAAATGACAGCTCAACTAAATTACTGCTTGTCAAACTGGTCCAAGTACTCTTGTGACAGTGTCCTGACATCTGCGTCAGCGTCACCCTACACCACAATATGTCAGACGGTGCGGCGGCGGCGGCTGCGCGGTGCGGAAACGGCAGATTATCACGCGCTGATTTCCTCCGGGGGCCGTCTCCCCCCGCGCCCGCCGCTCATCTGCTTACCATCACATATATGCTAGCTAATTATAATGTCACTGCCAGCTCTAGTCTCCTCGCTCACTACATCGCTGCAAGTCGGCGCCGCACGCCGAGTTGCGTACGAGTTATCTTGTGACATCTAACATGACGTCTCGTTTATATGCATATGTCGTCACTTTGGCTCCTGTCATTGTAAATGTAAAGCTTCTTTCGTACTTAAATAACAAACGTCTTTGGTAAACAGAACATATAATACGCGGCAAATAAGTTGGACCATTTGCTATGGTTACGCGCAGCCCAAAACTTCTATTTAGAACCAAAAATCGGTTACTGTAAATTCAGGGTCGCCCGCCATGATGGTTCAACTTATTTGCCACGTATAAAAGAAATCTAACAACTAACGAATAAGAAAACTTTAAACCATGTGTGACGATTATATGCCATGAATAATGATAAAAACAGGCGGGCTGAGAAGTGATATTTAGCAGATAGAAACAAAATAAAATGGCGGTAATCTAAATGCTGGCATGATTTAGTAAGTCTGTGAGGCGCAGCAGCCGATAAATGGAACGTTGAAAACTAATAAAGCGGTTGTTGAGAGGGCTGTAGCGCTTTAGAGCGCGGTGATAGCGCTCCGATCGTTGCTGACGAGACGACAGCGGCGGCGGCGCCGAGCCTATCTGTGGCCGCGCCGCACGCCGAGCGCGCACAGAAGGCGCGCTTCACTTTACTCAGCCCAACGAGCTGTTTGTGGCGTCTTCAGAGCTAGTATATCTCTCCTTGCAAGTGAACCTTTTGTACATTGTTGTTACGTAGTGCCATGAACTGGCAATGCTCGCTCCGCTACATTAAATTTGAAATGCTTGCCATTTGACACATTTTACCATTTTCTACCATATTAAATCAGTCTTTTGCGATTTTCAAGGATTTCTTACAATTTTTTTACTCGTTTTTCTTTTTTTTAATTTCTGAAAACCAGTCCTAAAGACGTTATCTATCAAAGAGTTCTTTTAGATATGCAAATCTAGCTGTTCGAAAATGTATGTAAGAAATAAAAGTTAGAGGTCGTTATTAAGTATCACGCTATGGTACACTTGTGGAAGTGCGCCTATCGCTCGTCGTGCTACCAAAGACTCGCCGGCGACGGCGTGGGTCCAGTATTTCTACCATGAGTTTAAGGCCTCTGCCTCGAATCTTGCGGGCAGCGGGGCGGCGACGGCGGCGCCGTGGCAGCATACTCGTTGGTGACTGCCTGCGCCGCCGCCGCCGCCGCCCCGCTACCCGCAAGTTTCGAGGCAGAGGCCTATAGCAACATTATTCGTCGCTACTCGATATGGTTGCTAGCGAGAAGATGGTGTAGTTTTTCAATAGTAACTCATGGTAAGAGTACAGGACTCCAGGAGTGCACGCGGTTTAACACGCACCAAACCTGACAGAAAGAGACGACAAAACATGAAAACACTAGTGTTCATCTCTTTTTTTGTTACGTGTTAGAGCGAGATCGCAGTTTGCTGGGTGTTGCATTATCTTATGAATGAACTTAAGTCACCCGTGTTCCGAATGTGTCAAAAGAGCGTTGGTTGAATAGTTCGCGTTAGAATCACTTTTGACGCAATTCGGAACGAGGGGTTCGCGCGACGTAAGACGCGCGATGTTTGAAGTTTGAGTTTTTATTTTATTTATTTAATTATTATAGTCATGTGTTTATTGTGGTCATGTGAAAAGGAGGGATGAAACACATGTTACTAAAAGAGTTCTGAGTTTAGAAGTAGATGGATGGAGACGAAGAGGGAGGCCGAAGAAGAGATGGATGGATTGTGTGAGGTTTCATATCACTGAAAGAAAAGGAAGTTAGTGATAGTGTGACGGCTGACAGGATAGAGTGGAAGAAAAAAACGTGTTGCAGCGACCCCAAGTAATATGGGACAAGGGCAGGAAGAAGAAGAAGAAGAAGAATTATTATAGATGCATGCAAATTATTATTTTAATTAGGTGGGATGATGGTGGTGGTGGTAGGTAAAAGCCGGGCTTATTTGCTTCTATGGTGCGCACGTCCCTGATTGAGGCGATAAGGCCTATCCTTGAGGCGTGGCTGGAAAGACCCCACGGCGTTCTCAACTACCGCACGACGCAGGTCCTTACCGAACACGGCAAGTTCGGTAAGTTTCTGTTCCGGATTCGTGCGGAGGAATCGCCCGGGTATCGCCACTGTGCGGAACACTCGGAGGACATGGTGGACCACACTGTAGAGGTGTACCCTGCCTGGGCTGAGCATCGCCATGTCCTCATGAGGGCAATCGGCGGCAGCGATCTCTCTCGCAGGGCCTTGGTTCGGGCCATGGTCCGGAGTGAGGAGGGATGGCAGGCGGTCGGTCAATTGTGGACCGATTTTGAATTTTTTTATTTTGGTTGAAAGGTTATAGTCCTGTGTTGGTCCCATAGAAATATTGTTTTGCTCTGATGATGAACTTCGAAGATCGCAGAATTGTCGTAACAAGTAGAATTGCTTTGTTTATACATGTAGTCGGTGACTGCCTGAAGGAAGAAGGGGACGGGATACATAGAACTGATCTGACAATGAGGCCGGAAGGTTGGTTTTGACGAAACGGAATTCTGTAACAAATCACAGTATTTTAGCCGTGTTTGGTTTTAATAGAATTGTCATTAGGATTTGATGATGGAACCGAATGGCGAAAGGTATCTATCTAAGTTCGGCTGACGGTTACCTGCCACATGTACCACAATTAAAAAACTTTTTATAAAAAAAAATTCAACCGACTTCAATGTAAAAAAAAAACACAAAAAAGAGCAAAATAACTTTAATTTCGGAAGTCGATGTTTCTTTATTAGTCTGGTCCCCTCGTTATTTAACATCGACTTGAAATTAAAGTTATTTTCCTCTTTTTTGTTTTTTTTTTACATTGAAGCCGGCAGTTTTTTTTTTGTAAAAAGTTTTATTCTCACCAAAATAAAAGAAGTCATTGTACCTGCCGCGATGCAGCAAGTGCATTACGAAGTTATGGGATCACCGACAAGGGCGGTAGGTGGCTGTGGTGGCAGAATGCTATTCATTTGGCTGCCTCTATCAGTTTAAGTTGAATTAACGGAACTTTCTAATTATTACAGACGTTGTTTGACAGAGCTGCTCTTGAATAATTGAAGCGAATGTTGAATATTTGAAGGCCGCAGTAATGTGATAGACCGACGGCGACGAGCGCAGTCCACCTGCACGATTTATTAACTTTTGAGAGAGACCGAAATAAAATTCAATTAAGTTCGGTGTCGCCTGGCGCACCGGCTAGCTATTGGAGTACTGGGGCGCGGCGTGTTTTTATTTCAATTCCTGTTTAGTCGGTGGTGACATGCAGTCCTATTTTAAATTGTGTGGACCCACACAAAAGTGTATCAGACGAAAGTGTAATTTATTAGTAAAAAATTATACAAAAGAGTATTAATGTGTGGTTCATTGGGCGTCACGATTATATTAGTACATTAGATAACAGGTAAAAACACCGCTGTCTATAAATACAGCATTCAAAATACAAAAGGAACATCCAGGATGAATTCTAGTCAGTAAAAGGCTGACACTTCCTCTAGCTCCATCTAGAGTGCAGAACCCATTTGACAATATTAATTTCATATTGAAAAAAAAAAACCGAGACGATAACGTATAAATTCATTGCCATCGATGCAATTAATTTTAATTTTAACGACAATTACAAGCTTTACGCATGTGCACTTGACTATTCTTTTAATTTTTAGTATTAATCAAATAATATAGTAATAATTTTGAAGCCGATAGTTTAAAGCGGCAGCGATCTCTCTCGCCGGGCCTTGGTTCAGGCCATGGTCCGTAGTGAGAAGGGATGGCAGGCGGTCGCCTCCTTCTGCGAAGCAGTAATGCTAGCAAAGGAGGAGGCCGACCGCATCAGGCAGAGGCAACGGGGCGCTCGCCCCAGCCGCCGCCGGGATTCCGATCCCGATTTCCGGCCACCGTAGGCGCGGGCTTGCGGACGGCGTACAATGGGTAGCACGCTGTCCGATCGTCCGGTAACCGACCGGACCGAGCCCAAGTAGTCGACGGCGCGTTCTGTTCCCGCGCGCCTCAAGGAGCTGTCAGCACACCGAAGAGGCCCAGCCTGCTAACTGCAAGCAGGCAGGGTCGAAGCCTACTGGGGTCATGGGTTTATTTCCGAAAGGAATGCTCGGCCCCGGTACGATAGGAACAGGGTAGGTTTTTAGTCAGTAAGAGTCTGACACTACTTCCCGCTCCGCCCAAGGGCGGGATTTGTCATTGGATGATTATACCTACCATAAAAAAAAAGCCGATAGTTTAAAAGCATATATGTCTTAACGTAGACTGAACCAGAAACCCACAGATTTGTACTATCTTGTAGCTGTACTACATTGATGGCAAATAAATATACCTGAATCGTTTCCAACAGAATTCTCAAATTCACTTTCTTTGCCAAGCATGTCACCGCTCGTCTTGAAATTAGAAGTTGCCTTACCTACCAATCTTTTCCGAAATACTCCTCTCTTCTGCTACAGTATAAGCTACAATTGTACCTAATGTTACCACGCTGACGCATACAATGAATTCAACAGATATGCCATTTCAGTTCAGAAGTTTACATTTTCCGGTTTGGCCTGTCGTTGCTCGCTGTTGCAGTATTCGCCTTTAATTTGTCAGCATAAGGTTCAAGTTCAAGTACAGTTGTCATGCGGACACCGCCATGTCCGTCACACGCCACTCCGACAACAACAGATTACGATTCAATTTTGCAATTAAAACTAGAACAGGGAATAAACGCCGCCGGTCGCGCCGATTGACGCATCGGTACAGGATAGAAGGCTCACTGCTATAATGTACGGGACATTTACTCGCGCACCCTTTGCCTTGTATTAGTTTATCACCGAGCAAGTTTAACGCTAGACGATGTACACGAGACGTAAGCCTGCTTTGTCAGTTCACAACGCCGCGGCCTTGCGATTATATTCCAGTCCTGCTGGTTATAACACAGGCGGCTCAATAACTGCACCGTGTATTACATTAAAACGAGTGCAAACCCGATGGAACTGCTATCTGTGCCGTGGTGACTGTGGACAACACTGGGACTGCTGTACTATTGCACTGCTTATGTCCAAGATCGAGTGGGCTCCCGCGCAAATTTGGCAGCTCTGACTGCGCATGTAGTTATAGTTATAGCTTCTTTTTACCTTCCGTGATACTACTCGTACAATATTGTAAGTTTGTCGCTACGCCATTCACTTGTTTTCGTGTTTCCCAAATTTTGTGAACTGAAATGAACTGATAAGTATATTTTACGTCGAACCATAAGTGTAAACTATTTATGATATACCCGTAGTCACTATACCAGCAATACTTCATTTTAAAGCTAAACGAGCAATGAACGCTCCAGCTTAAATATATTTATGCCTGTGTGCTATATGCGCTCCTTCACTAATGTAAGTGTTGATTGAGTATACGTTAAGCTGCGCTGCAATGACTGCCTGCTACAACTTACTACTATTTGACTATCCTATACCGATCTTAAATTCATGCTAATTCAAATCAAATGCTTATGATGCAAAGTTGTGAAGCGTAAACAAGCATGCTGTTGTGTGAGGGGGTTACAGTGTACCTTAGTTAATGCCAGTTCATTTGGCACACGCTCGCTGAGCTGCGGCCGCGGCCACTCGCAGCGCCGTAGCCGCAGAAGTTGGTGTACTTACGTCACGTAACGGACACGCTGTCACAGAGTGTGCTGCGGGAATGCTGATGTTCAAAAGAGTTCTGAGCTTAGAACACAAAGGCAACTGTAGGAACACAGGTAGGGTTTTAGTCTGTAAAAGTCTGATACTGAGTCATTTGATGGTTTCCCATAAAAAAAGAAGGAGAGCGTTTTTTTTATTGAAATAAATTAGTGTGCTTGACTGTGATTCCACCTGATAGTAAGCAGTGATGTAATCGTTGATGGTGCTGATGGTGCAGCTTATTTATTCTAGCTTTGAACACACCGACAGGACAGGTGTTCCCGTCCGATTAAAATTTATTTAATCGGATGGGAAATTGTTCCAGTCCTTCGATGTACCCGGTATAAAAGACGAGGTAAAATGCTTGGTCCGAACCGTAGAAGTTTCAACGGCGTAATGGTAGATATTTGCCATACGACGGTGTGCAGGGTGCGAGTTTGTAGTAGATATAAAAGCACTGATAGGTTTTTGGATAGTTTATTAAAAGTTCTTCAAATGTTATGTTAAATGTTACATTAAAATGTTATGTTAGATGAATGCACCCGGCCCGTTCGGTGTCTCGTAATGCACTGATGTTTAAGTACGATTGTAGTAAATTGCTGCGTTAGCAGGTGTTCGGTTGCTTGGACCGAACATATTCCGGGGCGGCAAAGATGCAGTTAAGATGAGGGATGAATACAATCATGTTAGTTATGATGATAGTAATCTAATGTTAGTGGTTATTCTTAAGATATTACAAAACTATAGCGTTTAGAAAAGCTTATAGATAATCTTAATGTCTCTAGTTTTTGTTCATGATTGGTGAACACGCTTTATTTTGTTTTTTAACCACGCACACTTGCACTGCACTTTGAGTGGGCTGACGGTCAGCCTCGTTACATTGTCGCGCACAAGCACTAGCACTCGCGTCGTTAACGTTTCGTAGCTCGATGTCTGGGGAGATCAGCACGCGTCGCATGCGGCGTCGTCGCCACCGCCACAGGAGCACGGCCGTGCCCACAACCGCCGCCAGCACGAGGGTGTAGCTTACTACGTAATGATGGATGTCATGTGGTGACAACATCTCATCTAGTTCTACGTCACTGTTTCTTAGCTGTTTGATTTGTTTGTAAATTTTGAGCAAATCGTCATCTAATTCGTCCTCCTCAGTTTGATTGTTGTGAGCTTTCTCGATCGGTAAGCTCACGTTGATAATGTAGTTTAGTTGGTCAATCTTGGGTACGTAAATATTTGACTGAACCGTTAAGTTATTGTCAAATTTTGTATTTGCATGCAAGGTAAAATCTTGCCCTTTGATAACACAACCCAGTCCGAGGTATATTACTCCTGCTTGGTTGAGTTGTTCAACTGTGATATACTCTCCACAAATTATTTTAAGAGAATAGTTGTTACAGCAGTGGTATAAATATACTGAAGGGTCGTTCAACGGTACCCACATGTTTGAACATAAAGTTTGTTCAACTTTACATTGGTTAGTCTCATGATTGAAATTGCAGTAATTGTTGTTGTCACTGCCTAGACGGTAAACAGGCTTCTTTAGCAAGCACATATACGTCTCTTCTTGAGTGAGACATGTTGAAAGCTCTTCGTTGTTTGTCGGTATATACGTGTCCTTTTGCAAATTAACTGCAATGTATTCTGATTTCGGCATAATGCTTGTCATATTCTTACCTAATTGTTTAGGAATTGGTATCACTCTGTATAATTTGTATCTATCTCTGCTGATTAATGGGAATAATATTTGGAATATAAAATATTTTTCAGTGGTCCGTGCTTTTATTTGCAATAAATGATACAGTTTTCTCACATCAGTTTGATCGATAGGTAGCATTAGATCATCCGTAAGTTGGCCAGCAATGACGTTGAGTTCGTGTTGTAGTTGTTTAGGCGTTAATAAATGTATGTTAAACTGACCATGGCGAATGTCCGTCAACGTGTCGAGTAAAGTGTCTTGATTACCCCTTAATGTTTGGAGTAAAGTATTTGCAGTCAATGCAGTTACAATTTGTCCTTGTACTGCACTCATGTTACTCATTACTTGTTGTACTCCATTTGTTAATTTGTCCAATGTATTTAAATGATTATTTATATTTTTGTGTTGCTTGTGGATAATCTTTTCAGTTCGTTTCAGGATGTTGTATTCCGACTCTACAACAGATGTTTGATTTTTCCATAATTTAGCCAAATGATTTTGATTTCGCTTTATGAGTTCAATGTCCTTAGTGTATTGTTCAGCGAAACGCTCATCCAATACGCCGAAAAGATAATTCGCTACGTAACCTAGCCCATTGATAAGCCCACGACGCTGTCTGGAGTGTGCAATGAATTGTTGTGTCATCAAGAGCGTGTTGTAGTATTTTAGTTCGAGGAACTCGTGCTGTAGTTGCGGCACTATCATGTTACAAACACCGCTGTTTATATTAGTACATGTGTTATCTAAATGAGTTATTAACTTTTCTAGCGCTGATGTGCCCTCCCAGTAAGGCGACATATCGTAATAGACGACTAAGGTCCATTTGTCACGGATGAGATTCATTTTGGCCACAGGATCAAAATATAAGGACTGATTATTCCTTAATTTTGTAATGTTGTACATCAAGCCGTGCGCAGTGTTGATTGCGATTGACATAAATAATGTTAATGCTAGGGCCAAAGAGATGAAATTGATATGGCTTTGTCTGACCGACGGTGCTCGTTTTCTTGTTCTGTTCTCTTCTTGTGTATCTTCTGTTTTATGTTCTTTTTCACTTGTTTCCGGTGTATTAATAGGTAGTCGGGAAAGTTTTATGATAGGTCTCTTCACGATTCCAATCTTCGTTTTTAAGGATACCACCCGTACAAGACCGTCTTTGCCCGGATGGACCTCAATCACTCTTCCCATTGCCCATTTTCCAGAGGGTATGTTGTTTTCTTGAATGACGACCAAATCACCTATTTTCTGGTCTTGTTGTGGTTTCAGCCATTTACTTCTAGCTGTTAGTTGGCTTAAATATTCTGACTTCCACTTTCTCCAAATGTCTTCTGATAGCTTTTGGATTAAATGCCAACGTGTTCTGGCATCCCTTTCTGTGTTAATAACTGTTAGTCCTGTGCGTCCTGTTAAAAAGTGTGCCGGTGTTAAAAAGTCAAGGTCTTCTATGTTTTCTGTTATAGCGCACAGTGGTCTAGTGTTCAAGCAAGCCTCAAGTTGAGCAAGAATAGTTGAGAATTCCTCAAATGTGAGTCTCTGTTCACCAATTACGCGTCTAAGGTGGAACTTAAGGCTTCTTACTGCTCTCTCCCACAAGCCTCCGGCACTCGGCCATGATGGTGCGTTGAAGTGCCATTCGATCTTCATCTCGGTCACTTCTGCCAAGAAGCTATCGTTGAAAATTTGTTGTAATTGTTGGTATTCCGTTTCCGAAATGTTGCTGGCGCCAACGAAATTAGTTCCTTGGTCGCTGTAAAGATGTCGTGGAGCTCCTCGCCTACTTGACATCCTTTTCAAAGCAGCCAAGAAAGCAGAGCTTGTTAAGTCCGAGACTAACTCCAAGTGCACGGCTTTAGTGACCATGCAAATGAAAACCGCCACGTATCCTTTGGTTGTTTTAACTCCACGTCCTTTGTTGGTTTTGATTACTACAAATCCCGTGTAATCGACGCCTGTGTGATAAAAGGGTGGCGCGGGGTTACATCGCTCCTCAGGAAGATCGCCCATTAGTTGATACTGTCTTCCCGATTCTTGTTTTCGGCAAATTACGCATTTTCGTATATGTTTCTTGGTAGCATTGTTCCCGCTCGTTATCCAATAGTATTGTCGTAGTTTGGCGAGGGTCACACGTGGTCCGCCATGAAATGTTAGTTGATGTGCTTCGTCGATGAGAATCTCCGCCAACCGACACTTATGTGGTATGATTATCGGGTGCCGCATTTCCTCACTTATGTTAGCGTTCTTCAATCGTCCGCCAACACGTAACAACCCGTTTTGATCAATGAAGGGATCTAAATTCAATAATTGACTTTTTGATCCAACGCTACCGTGTTTGCGCAATTTTTCTTTTTCCGTTGCAAATTCCTTATTTTGCACATGTTTTATAATAATTGTTTTAGTTTTGCGTAACTCTTGTAATGTGATATAGCTCGGCAAATGTTTACGGCAACGTGCAGGTGTGATCGCTCGATATACCCATGCTAATATATGTACTATTTTCTTTGTACTGTTGTATTTTTCTAATAAGTGGTCAATGATATTTGGGCAATCTTGCACTATGTTGACTTGTTTTTTGACTGTTTTGACCTCCTCGTTGATGATGTATATTTGCTTTTCAGTTTCATCTTCCGGAGTCCATGTTTTTAGCCATTGAGGGCCTTGCCACCACAATGTATGTTGTATCAATTGCGACGCTAATATTCCACGGCTGGCACAATCCGCTGGATTGTCCGTTGATTTTACATAACGCCAGCAGTCTGGAGGCATTATTTCCGTGAGTTTGATGACCCTATTTGCGACGAACGCCTTCCAACGATTAGGCTCACCCTGTATCCAACTGAGTGTTACCTTCGAATCCGTCCATCCAAATATTTCTAGTTTATTTGTTAAGGATTGTTGAATTTTATTTATTAGTTTAGAGAGTAGGTATGCTCCACTAAGTTCCAGTTTTGGCAACGTAAGGGCTTTTTTATGCGGCACGAGCTTAGATTTTGCGGCAATGAGTGTTACGTCCGATTGATGTTTTATGCGCGCATAAACTACGCATGCATAAGCCTTTATGGATGCGTCACAGAACCCGTGAATTTCGATGACGTCATCACTGTTGTTCTTCAACCACCTTGGTACCTCGCAGCTGTGTATGTTGTCTAGGTCCGCTTTTATTTTGGCCCAATCGTTGAAGATGTCATCGGACACTTGTTCATCCCACTGTAAATTGTTTTCCCATAGTTTTTGGAATAGTAATTTTAGTTGAGTGGATATTGGCGTTAACCACCCTAACGGATCGAACAATTTCGATATTTCCGATAGTAAGTTTCGTTTTGTTGGCCTTGAAGATTGTTTAGATAAATCGCAACGAAAGAAAAAATTATCTGTTTTTGTGTTCCAACACAGACCCAGTGTTTTCGATGTTGACTCCGATTTCGAAGTGAATACAATGTTTGTGTCTGGATTTTGATAACTCGGTATGTCTTCAATTAATGTAGGTTCATTGGAGGCCCATTTACGCAAGTTAAAACCTCCTGAATGTAGTAAAGTCATCAAATCTGATATAAGTTTCTTTCCCTGGTCAATAGAATGACACCCATGTACAAGGTCATCCATGTAAAAATTTTTGTCTAACACCTGAGCCGCATCAGGATATTTTTTCTGTTCGTCTGCTGCTAATTTCTTCAGCGTCATTAGAGCCAAAAATGGAGCCGCTTTAGTTCCGTATGTTACTGTTGTGAGTTGATAAGATTGTATAGGACATTGAGCATTGTTACGCCAAATTATTTTTTGTAGAGGTTGATCGAGTTCATGTACTTGGATCTGCCTATACATCTTCTCGATGTCTGCTGTATAAGCATATTGGTATTGCCTCCATTTTAGCAATAATATTTGCAGATCTTGTTGAAGGTTGGGTCCTTTATACATCATATCGTTGAGGCTGAATCCTGAAGATGTCCTCGCAGATGCGTTAAAAACAACCCTATATTTTGTTGTGGTAGATTCCTCTCGTAACACACCGTGGTGCGGTAAGTAACATTCCAGGGTCAAGTTACTTTGCAAAGCTAATTTCATATGTTTTAATTGCAAATATTCATTCATGAACGTTTTGTAATGTACGGCTAGCGTCTCGTGTTTCTGAAACTTGCGCTCCAAATTTCGAAATTGGGCTAAAGCCATTTGTTTTGAGGAACCCAATTTGTTTTCGATGATGTCCTTTAAAGGTAGCCTGACTTCGTAGTGCCCATTTTGTTTCCTAGTTGTAGTATTTAAATAAAATGTAATGCATTCCTGATCTCCGACAGATAGATTAGGCTGTTCTGTGATCTCTTCTGTTTCCCAGAATTTATGTATATCTTCTAAGTTGTGCAGAACTACATTACATTGAAATGTTTTTGTGGAGCCTCCACACAATATCCACCCCAAGTGGGTTTGCTGAGCGATAGGCTGTGTTGTGTTAATCCCCTTGATGACTCCCTCCATAATAATGTTCGCGTAAACTTCGGCTCCGAGTAACAAGTCAACTGGTCGACTAATGTAGTACTCCGGATCAGCCAAGTTAATATTTTCTGTAAATGACCATGAGGGCTTCGAAAATGTTTGGTTGGGGAGATTTTTAAGTAGATTGTTCATGATCATGGCTTCTGTTGTAAAAGAGTAGTCATTATGTATGGACTTGCATGTTATGTAAAGCAATCCTTTGCAGTTGTTCTCTTTTGCGCCTACTCCAAGGACAACCCCATTGCATTTTTGGCGTTTTATTTTCAATAACTGAGCGGCTTTTTCGGTTATCAGAGATATCTGCGACCCCTGGTCGATAAGTGCGCGCATGTTGTGATAAGTCCCGTCAGCTGCCACAACCTTCACGATAGCAGTTGTCAGCAAAATCTCAGCATTACCGTCTTGTGACGCGTTAGAGACCTTGACCGTGGGTTCGGTATGTTTAGATACTTGAGACCCCGTCGTCTTGACAAAGGCGTCATGTAATATCGTACTATGATTAGCTGTACATTTGCGGCATCGTTTTGTAGAAGTACACTTGTTACCATTATGGCTATATAAACAATTGATGCACACCTGCAGTTTTTGCGTAATTGCAAGCTTTTGTTCAGTGGGCAGTTCCAAGAAAGTTTTGCAATTGTAGAGGCCATGTTCGCCACTGCAATGTGGACATTTGAACTTCGACACGTGCAGTGTCTTTTTCAAGGTTCCATTATTCCCACTGTTGTTATATTTCTTGAAACCTGTTGAAGAATGTTGGTTGTTAGACCCCTTTTGTTGAGGGTTATCTTGTTTGCGACGAGCTGACTCCAAACTGATGAATTTGGTCTCCAAAAAGTCCAGAAATTCTTGAAGCACTGGTAGCTCCCGCGAGTTTTTTAAAGACTCTATGTAATTGGAATACGTGTCAGAGTCTAGTTTTTGGGATAAGATGTGTACCACCATAGGACCCCAAGATGTAGTGTCAATATTTAAATTGCGGACAGCATTCAGACATTCTTTTGTTGTGTCATGCAGTTTTTTGATTTGTTGTAAGGACTGCTGTTGCATGTTGGGTAGTCCAAGAAGTGTGTTCATGAGAGACGTGAATATAGCTCTTTTGTTGTTGTATCGGTGGTGCAGAATATCCCAGCTTATGGTATAGTTATCTGCGCTGATTGGTAAATGTTGGATGAGCCGTTCAGCTTCCCCTTTAACTTTCCCTTTTAAAAACTGCATTTTTTGGGCATTCGAAAGCGACGGATTGTTATGTATTGCTTCTTGGAACAAATCCTTGAAGCATGTCCACTGGTTATAGTTACCACTAAATACAGGTATATCTAATGTAGGTGTTGTTTTTTCTCTGTGAGCCACGGACCACATTTTAGTGTTGATTGCCTTCTTCAGACTGTTGTATTGTTTTTCGTGACTCAAGAATGTTGTTTCATACTCTCTATTTTCTTCGCATAATTCTGAATCAATTTCCCAGTGCAGAGTATCGATTGCTATCCATCTAGATTGCAGTGTTTTCAGAACGTCTTCAAATTCCCATTTCTCGCAAATAAGTTCTAAGTTAATGTTAGACACCGTTCGTCGAAAAGCCTTAAAATTAGCTGCCTGCTTGCGAAGCATTTCATCCAGTTTACTGTTTGTACCCTGATTTACCATCCAAGCACGACGAACTTTTTGATCTAACTCCGAAAGTTGACCATCTTCTCCCGGCTGCTGTTCCTTTGTAGACTCCTGTTCAGTCTCGAATTCTTTGCCAAATAACGTACCTTCTTCAAGCAGTTCTTGGTCATCACTCCTAGATGGAGCTTCCAGCAGTTGTTGATGCATCTGGTTGATCAGCGTTTTGACAGCTTGGTACGACTTGCTTGTTTTCTCGTACTCCTGTTTCGTAAAGTAGACATGCGTCTTACTTACTTCTGTTGTAAGGCGATCGTGGTTAAATTGGTACTCCTTCCAGTATTCTTCTAAATTACTCAAACACTTTTTCAAGTATTCGAAGGTTCGTCTTTGGACACTGGTCTTCTTTAAATGAACCCCGATCTTTTCAATGTTGATGGAGAGCGCCAATTGGACGTCGTAAAGCTCAGCCATTTTTCACGTTGTTTAAAGACGTAAAACCTCCCAAAATGTAGTAAATAATGGAAAGATCTTACTTGTGGTCTGCTGTTATATCACCGTTGATGTTCTCCTTATATCAGGAGCGTAATCCAGTCACCTACCAGTCCAGAACACCACTTTAGTCCACACACACCACACTGATGTTGACGCAACACTCGCGATTACTTTTCGGAACTCGCACGATCCGGCTCGAAGGACCAAAATGTGCGGGGTGCGAGTTTGTAGTAGATATAAAAGCACTGATAGGTTTTTGGATAGTTTATTAAAAGTTCTTCAAATGTTATGTTAAATGTTACATTAAAATGTTATGTTAGATGAATGCACCCGGCCCGTTCGGTGTCTCGTAATGCACTGATGTTTAAGTACGATTGTAGTAAATTGCTGCGTTAGCAGGTGTTCGGTTGCTTGGACCGAACAGACGGGTTGTCCAATGGTAGAAAGGAGATGGGGGAATCAATCTATGTAATTTCCACGCACACTCTCCAAAATGTATCTTGTAAAATACCGAAAGGCTGGCTAACCTACGCCTGTACTTTGTAGATTTGTTTATAGATTGAACATAACCAAATCTGGATCACCAATTAGCATCTTCGCATGCCTTTTTATCAAGTTCAAAGCTGCTAGGTGGTATTTTGCAGCACCAGCCCATATGTGGCTGCAGTACACTACACACGATCGGACCTGTACTATTATTATTATTATGAGCCTGTAGTGTCCCACTGCAGGGCAAAGGCCTCCCTTCCATTCTTCCACTCTTCTCTATCTTTTGCCACTTCCGGCCAATCCTTTAGAAAGGAGTCCAAATCGTCACGCCATCTCCTTCTGGGCCTACCGCGTCGCCGGCTCCTGCTGTTCGGGATCTAGTCGTTGGTTGCTTTCGCCCAATTCTCTTGCGACATGCGGCAGATGTGGCCTGCCCAGTCCCATTTTAGTTTAGCGGCTGAATATCCTACATCTGCAATTTGTGTTTTGGAACGAAGTATACTGTTCCTTATGCGGTCTATTCTTTTGACACCGAGAATACTTCGTTCCATTGCTCGCTGGCAGACCCCGAGTGCGGACTTCTGACGTTTCGTTAATGACCACGTTTGCGCTCCATAAGTGAGGGCGGGAAGAATGCACATGTCCATGAGTTTCCTTTTAAGGGAAAGTGGAAGTGATCCTTTCATTAGGTGTTTCATTGACCAATAGTTCTTCCAGGCGCTTTCGGTGCGTCTAGCAACTTCTTTATCTTGCCTTGCCTGGAAAGAGACAATTTGGCCGAGGTATATGTACTCATGGACATATTCAACCTCCACGCCCTCAATGTCTATTCTACGTTTCGTGCTGTTCGTCATTAACTTTGTCTTCGTCATGTTCATTTTGAGTCCGACCTCGAGGCTAGCATGGCTCAGTTGTTCGAGCATAAGACGACCTGTACTATATATAACATTAAAAGCTGTCCCGGTGTGAAGTACCCTTGGACCTTTGCAAGAACGCCGGGTTTCTTAGCAGCTACCTTGGTTTTGGACTAAATGAACCGCCTAAAGTTAAGGTACATTGTGAAAAGCAGGAGCCAAGGTGAACGGGCTCATTTTGGCGGTGATCAGATACGCATGTGTTTTGACGGCGTTGAAACCCACCAAATTGGTTTCGCCCCACTTTGAGACTGTCTGAAGTGAGACATTCATACGCTCTACTATAGCCTCCCTTTCAGACTGGATTAGCTATTTACCAGCTCCAGCACTTGGCAGGTATCTCTCTACGACAATGCTATCGTCTGGTTACCTATCATGAGTAAGAAAAATGTTTCACCGATTTACATTTTACCAACTATATTTATCTTTTCGTTTTTTTCACGTCTGCCACTGTATCAGTTGACGTATTCTCAATAAAATTTTTTCGTCACTCCAACGTTTTATTTGGTTGAAAACACTTTTCATCGATGTTACACTTAACCGAAATAATATTTGTTTGAAGTATTATGTTTCCGTACATTCATTATACCACCTTGCAAGCAGGCTTGCAACATGCAGCAAGCATGGTTTCTGTCAAGGCTCCGGCGCAGCGGAGTATGGCCGGTTTACGGAAGTTTATCGTCGCAGATTGTATCAACGCTCACCACCGCAGCTTCGACTTGCTGACCAGCCTCAGCCCCAGCGGCGGGCCTTCAAATCACCTGTTCCTCAGCTCGCGTGCCGCCCTACCCCTCCGCGCCAACGTGAGTTTAAATTACTCTCTAGAGGCCTACCCCTAGCAGACAAGTCTGTGTGAAGTTGGATTTGCAGCGATTAGTTTCTGTCACTAAATGTAGCACAAAATATTGACTTTTATGACACTATTTTAATTTAATATTGAAAATGCTACCAATTATAGTATGTGGCAAATAAGTTAAACGATCCGCGACGGCTACGCGCAGCTCCCTCCCTCGCCTTAAACCCGAAATTGGTAATAATCCTCGTCACACAAGTTGAACCGTCATGTCTGTCGTCATTGAATGCACAGTAACCGATTTTCGGGTCCCAATCGAAGCTGAGGGTTGCGTGCAACCATAGCGAATGGTATAAGTTATTCATTTGTGAACGATACTTAAACAGGATAACAAATAACGAACAACTTTTACTATGAGACCAAACCTGAAATCGCGAAAAAAATATCTGCTGGCCAGTACATTTGTGTTCGCCTAAGTGGTCAAAATGTACTGAACTTGGCTGATTTTCTTTCGCGATTTCAGGTTTGGTTTATAGTAAAAGTTGTTTGTTATCATGACTACAATCACATGTTTAAGTATCGTTCATTTATTACCAGTCACCCTATATATGTAAACCGTTGTTTCGGTGTGATGAAAATATGGCAAATAAATCATTTGGCAAATGAAAAAAGTTCAAGAGAGGTTTCGGCCAATAGCAATTCGGTAAAATGATTCCTGTGACACATGATACTTCGATGATATAAAAATATGGCAAATAATGTGTAGCGATATCTATGTCGTCACAAATTAACTAATCCTGCATCGCGCAAGTAAGATTCGCGGCGCGATTGGAACATATAGAACAAACCCGAAATCATCTATCGGGCAGTAGCCCACCAGATATAACACCTGTCTGGTCGGAGGATCCTCCCTTTTCAACGGAGGTACGTGGGACTTTACTCTCTGTTCCACTACCTCCAAACTAACAAAAAACATATAGCAAAAAAGATGTCGGTCAACATTTTTCGGTCACATGAAATTCGAACAAAAAAAAATCGGAAAAGTGATCGTTTCCCGTCTCAATCCGGCATTAGCCGTCATAGACTCTGATGAGCAACCGTCGAGCGTTGCTGCGTCTGTCGATATCATCTGCGATTTCGACAAAATGTGTGCATTATGAACGACGATGACACCCATTCCTTTCCCAACTGTTTTTTAGGCCGGAAAGCATCCAATGACTTTTCTCGCTCTAGGGCGGAGCGGGAGGGCGTGTCAGATTCCTTTTCCAACTGAAGTCCTATTTATTTCCCATTCCAGTGTATGTTTTGACGTGTTGTGCATAGTTGACCTTCTGCCTGGTCTCTGCAGTAGCTGGGTGTATGGGCCGCTAGCTGCCAAAAGTCGACATCTTATTCACGTTACAGATGGCCATTTTGGTGCAATGTGCTGTCCATGACTCGTTCACAGTTTGTACTACTGTTGTGGATGTTCACTAGTTTAATTGGGCGCACCGCAAATTGGTCGTGTTTAGCTGTCTGACCTTGCTGACCCTGGCCGAGTGCGACTACATAAAAACTATGAGAAGAAGCTGCATCACTAGCACGAGAAGATGACTGTTGTTTTGCATGTATTCAAATTAGGTCCAAGTCAGCCAGTTGTTTCATCTACTTATAGACAGCAGGCTTCTATAGAAACCCTGCGTTACTCCGTATAAAAGTCTACATCACTTTCCAGCTTATGTAACTTCCAGTTAAAAAGTCACGACATACATCCAATATTTCCACGTACGTGCGTTACTGTAGTTGCGGCGCGTGAGGCCGGTAGCCGCGTACAGACGACAGCGCGGAATGCTCCGTGATTGTTTTGTTTTCGTTCATTACGTTCGTTAATTTCGGCGACGCGCCGGCGCCACGCTCCCTGTGTCTAGCTAACAACAATATTCCAACATATTATTCATATTTGTCTAAGGTTTTTTTTTTAATAGATCACACATGCCTTCATCTATCATCGACAATTTCATTGCAACGAGAAGACCTTCTTCAGTGCCCTGACGTGTGTTTCTGACTGATATCCAAACATATCGATGCGAGTACGCAATCCTTATTGATTGTGACGATCGCTTCACATCCCACCACTAAACTTGCTAGCAATTTAAGAACATATCTACATTGTTCAATTTGTACAAACTACTATAGAACTTTCTGTAATGGGCAATAAAGTTGATTGAACTACTGTTCGTGTTACTCTCGATCGATTGACAAACAAGGAGCTATATACATAGTCCTTTAATTGAATACTGATACGGTCAGCTCGTAAAATTGACTATATTATGATTACCTATGTGTGTAGATACCTCATGAGACGATACCTCACGAGATATGACGAACATGACGAGCTTACAACGCAGTTAAGTTAAGCCTAGAAATTAATGATATTAAGTATCATATATAATGGGATGAATGCCTCATCACAACGTAACATGACCTCATTGTTGTCACTGACTATACGACTTGTTAGTACATAATAATGACTAGGTATTGACGTATTGTTGCGGCGCGGTGTGCCCGTCGACTCAGTGCTAATATAATAATAATAATAATATAATATCACACACACTATCACACAACGTCGTCTAGTCCCAAGCTAAGCAAAGCTTGTGTTATGGGTACTTATGGGTACATACTTATATATTTCTAAATACATACATATTATAGACTAAACTTGTGTAATCGCGTTGTTTCTATGATTGTCTGTGTGTGAATTAATGCTTACAGCTGGTCTAAAAATTAATACAGTAGCTGTTAGAAATAAATACATTTAAGCTAAATTCGTTGAATAGCTATGACAGATTTTTACAAAAAATCTGTTTAAAAAGACATAATTATTCTGTTTTCATACACCAAGTTTTTCTAAGACGTAATCTGATAAGCTGTACTGCATCAGCTGTGGATAATTCGGTTCTGAAACCAAAATTGAGCCGATGATAACAAATTAGTTGCTGCGCCAGTTAACTAACTATAGTTAACGTCAGTTAGCCAACTATAGTTAGCTAACTGACGTAGTGATTGCAACTAAATTGTTGCTAAATTAGTTAATGTAGTACTTAATGCTAGCAAAGGAGGAGGCCGCACGCGTGAGGCAACGACACTCACGCCCCAGCCGCCGCAGGAATTCCGATCCCGATTTTCGGCCACGGGTGGTGAGCAATGAGTAGCTTGCCATCCAACCGACCGGTAACCGTCCAGACCGGGCCCAAATCATCGACGGCACGCCTCAAAGAGATGTCAGCAAACCTTAGGAGCCTAGCAAGGTCGGGCTCTTACTTCGCCACTGTGCCCTCTGCTAAAGCAGAAGGACACGCGTTGAAGTGGTCCTTCCGACAGAATTGGAATGAAGGCAAAGAAAGAACAGGAGTGGGTTTTTAGTTAGTAAAAGTCTGAAACTAACCCTCGCTCCGCTCAAGGGCGGGAGATATCATCAGATGGTTTCCCACCTAAATAAAGGGTAAGGCTTCTGCCGTTCAGTTCCATTATTATTTTCTTTATTCACTGAATGTACTCGTACATATAAATTATATTTTTAAATAAATTTTATTTTTATTATTATTGATAAGTTCACGCTTGACCGATATCTCACCTGATGGAAAGTGACGATGCGGTCGACGATGGAGCGCGCTTACCTAGAAGAAACCTATTCCCTCCACATTCCCAGACAACACACACTCCAGGAAACACAGACTCCGGCAGGGAATTCCATCATCAAATCATCATACCAATTCTAATAACACAGAACACGGCTATGATTCACTGATTTATTACAGAATTCCGGTTCTTATCTACCTTTCGGCTTCATCATCAGATCAGTTCTATGTGTCTCCTTCCCTTCTTCCTTCAGTCAGTCACCGAATACATGTTTATACAAAGCAATTTTACTTGTTACGACAGTTCTGCTATGATTTTTTGAAGAGTTCCGTTCTATATCTTCGAAGTTCATGATCAGATCAAAACTATATTTTCATGGGACCAACTTGGAAATATGGTCTTACAATAAAACAAAAATTATCAAAATTGGTCCACAATGGACTGAGATATAGGTGATATACATATAAACAGCCGACATAGAACCTCCACCTTTTCGAAGTCGGGTAATGAAACATTTACAAATGAAATTGCTGTAAGTACCTAACTGTAGAAAAGTTTGTCGCCATTTTTTTCTAAGCGTATCATCAGCAGAGACAGAAGACTGACTTGTTGAATATAAATAAAACACGCCGTATCTTTTAATTTACTTAATATTTCATGTTAATTTACATATTTTTTATTATTTATTCATTAATATCATCATTTCAGCCGAAAGACGTTCAATGTTTTTGTTGTGCTGTTTGTTTGTAGCGCTCCCACTTGGTGGACCTGGTACGGGAAGTAGAAATATGCGAAGCGAAGCGCATAGGACCTGTCGTTGCGGCGACACTTGGGAGAGCCTATGACCAGCAATGTATGTCTTTCAGGTGAAATGATGATGATGATTATTAAAGTCGAAGTTGAAAAAAGTACACATAAAATTTAGATCCCTCAGATCTCTCTGCACGCTCTTGACTATATTAAACGATCCCTGTGCTCCTGATTATTTAAAACAATATTTTAAAGTATTGGGCAGTTCTCATAATCTCAACCTTCGAGCTTCCAAAAACATGCTTCTTCATGTTTCTTTTCACCGTACTGGGTTTATGGCTAATTCATTCACTGTCTCTTCTATTAATCTCTGGAGGACTCTGGATATGCTTCCCCATGACGTCAAAAAAGCTGAAAGTAAATTTTCCTTTAAGCGTAAAATTCGGGACTACTACTTGAAGTGCTCTCAACTTTACTCCGGTCTTCGGCAGAATTGTCATATTTTAAGTTCTATTAATGATTTGATATATATAGTATTTATTAGTTTATAATATTAGGATACATACGTATTTTATTATAATAAATAAATTTTACGCCTACCACAGTTTTGTCTTTTTAACCCAAAGGTTGACTGGTAGAGAATGCCTTGTTGCATGTAGAGCAGTGGTGGCCGAGTGGTAACGGCCCCAACTTACGAGTTGTAGGTCGCAAATTCAAGCCCAGCCAGGCGCATTACTTTGTGTGATTAATTTCATCACCACTGCACTCAAAACGGTGAAGGAAAACGTCGTGAGGAAACCGGCATGTACTAGAACAAAAAATTCGAAGACATGTGACATCCACCAATCCGCACTGGGCCGCGTAGTGGATTACGGCCCATTCCGTCTCCTAGAGAGGAGGCCTGAGTCCCAGTAGTGGGAACATTATAAGGCTGATGCAATTCATGTACCACTATTGGACATGAAGATTAAATAAATAAAATTTGCCCCGCAAAACAGTTTTTAGTTTGTAGATGTTGAACAGTCGTTACAGGGAGGCCTGAAAGTCTAATAACCAATTAACTGAGGGCTATCGCGCACCGCTCATGACTTGTGGAAGTCAGGCACGCAGTCGCTCCATGCTAGTTGCTGGTACTCAGTAAAGTCTGCTTAGACTGGAAGCCGAATTAATCATTGAAACTAAATAGGTATGTCTCAAAAACACAACAGAGTTTTCGAGTTTTCTATATCATTGTTATTATGTATTCGTGTTGAAGCGAGATCAAGCCCCATCTATAAATAGGTGTCGATATTAGCGACGACACCTCCGCGCACATCAGCTGCCCTTTGGCACGGGTCAGTGACCGCTGCTGTTAATTAGCGTGGCCTTTAGTGGAAGGTGAGGAGGGCGCGAGGCCGGCGGCGACTCTCCTCAAATAACATATTGAAACACTTGGCCCAGGGCCGGACTCCATGCTCAGACATTACCGGCTGTACTATAGGCATATATGTTTCCGTCGTTTCTCATATTCATCATATCTGTGTTCATCATACACATTCTACACAAACATATTTGAGTAAACTTAAGCCCGTCATAGTACCGTGTGTAGCTCGTGCGCCTACTTGACATGTAATATTAATTAAATAGTAGAAAATGGTCCTCCTGCTTGTCTCGTCCCAAAATTTCATCTTTTCAGTAATCTTTTAAACTTAGGCAATAAGGTTGCGGCTTCCAAATAACAATGTATTACTTGAACTTTTTGAATAATTCGTGTTTTTGTACGAGAATTGGTTTTTGTCTGAAACTTCGTGAACGTCAACTAACTTGGGTATACTTTCAGACTTTATTCATTCGTGGATTTTTTTGGTTTTAAAGATTTCCTACCGCTACGAGCAATGGGTAGCTCGCCGTCCGGCCGTCTGTTAACGGTACGGACCGAGCTCAAGTTATCGAAAGCGGGTAGTGCTCCGCAAAGAGATATCAGCAAACCGTATAGGTGGCCAGCATGGCTGATGCCCACTAGGGCCGCGGGGATTTTCTGAAAAGGAAACTTGTGGTTTTAGAACGCAAAGGGCAACGGCAGCACACAGGTGTGGTTTTGGTCAGTAAAATTCTGACACGCCCTCCTGATCCACCCTAGAATGGAAGAAGTCATAAAATGATTTCCCATCTTAAGAAAACTAAGTAGGTGAAGTTAACAAAATGTCAAACGACAGAACTACTAAAGAAGGTTTCATGCTAGCAACCGGGCCGCCGCCGCGCCGCGCGCCGTCCGCGCTCCTGCTTCTTATTCACAAAATAGTCACCGTCATTAATACGTTATGACGGCGGCTGCTATTAACGTGGCACGTAATAGCGTTCGAGCAGGAATGTCCTGACTTATTCAGAGGTCCACGTGGACCTCGGCAACAAACATACCAGTTGACTCAAGACGTTGCGCGTCGTCTGGTATTCAATGACTACATTGAACCGTTCAGTGCTTGTGCCAGCTACGGAACGCAGTAAGTAAGAAGTTCTAATTTGATAGATAAGAAAACCCCAAGTTAATATATTGTATCAAGAATTCGTAGCAGTGTTCGTAGCAAGCTACGAGTATCGTAGGCTCGTAGCATTTAGATTCAAACAGGTGTAACTAAGTCATCCATCATGTCTGTTTTGGGTAACGTGGGTAATCATCAGATGACTTCTCCAGGGATGGAGTGTCAGACTTTTACTGACTTTCACTTAATTGACAAGTATTATTATTATTCTTAATGCACGATAATCATTGCAGCAAAGCAGGTAAGTATTTGTGTTGAAATTGGTCTCATATGAGTATATTAGAGGAAGTTTAAAAGTGGCGCTACAGACTGAAAGTTGAAAGGAAATCGGTTGTCTTTTATGATCTTGTGAAGAGGAGGAAACAGGACATAGGACAGAGTGGAAGAAAAAAACGTGTTGCGCCGACCCCAAGTAATATGGGATAAGGACAGGAAGAAGAAGAAGAAGAAGGTAGGTAATATAAAACATGTTGCCTATTTGTAACAGCTATAGTTTTAACATTATAAGTTAATCGTATGTACTTTTGACCCAGGAGAAATCGTATCGTTTTAAATATAACATTTTTCACTGCAATGTTCTCCTTCGTTCCGTCCTCTCTCAGCACTCTGCAGTTGTGACAAATGTCTCTTCATTAGGGAAAAGTTAATTCCTTCTTAAGTGGTCGGTTTCTTTGACGACAGGCGTCGTCACTTGCGGGTACAAATCTTTTATATCTTTCTTCAGAGACTCTAATTAAATCAAAATTAACTGAACTCTGGATAGGTATTACATAGTATTTTTCATGAAACTACGAAATCAATTATTATTATTTACTTTATGGCACACCTTAATTTAACATAGTACAAACATTTTTATAAAAGAAGTGTACAATAGGCGGTCTTATCGCACAAGGCAATTTCTTACAGACAACCTTTGGATGGACTGGAAGAAAGGAAAAGAGTTAGGGGTGTCAGTGTGCAACAACATAAGTAACGTAAATAGCAATGCAATTAATAATATATATAATACATATATAAAATACCAAATAAAATATTAATAAATATATATTTAAGAAAGGAGAAGAAAAATTAAAGTGATAGGTAATTCATTTCTTTAAGTAAACGAGTCAATGACCTTGTAGGTAGTTGTCGATCGTTGCGTACAAAGATTCAAGATTCAAAGATTCAAAAGCATTTATTTCAAATAAACCATTTACAGGCACTTTTGAAAGGTCAAGGTGTCAGTCTGTCAGAAAAAAAATGATGCTAATTGCACATTCCAAAGCGTAGATCTCTATGGAGAAGAATGTGCAAGAAACTCCATGGACACTCTTTTCAATCATTTTATGTATAACAAATATCTCTGTTACATGTTTCTTGTCGCTGCTACTATGTGAGAACAATGTCAATAAAATAAAGTAAACACGAAAAAAAAAAGGCATTCTAAATAAAGATATTAAAATAAACCACTGGCAGCTAAGAGATGACCAGTCTCAACTGACAGCGCCCGTTCACGAACATGACGCGTATATCAGCACCACTCAGCTCAACCATTTTGAAGGGAACCGAATGATCCAACACACGCGCCACCATCAGTGAGACATTTGAGTGAGCATGACAAACTCTCAACCACCATGCTCATTTATGTCAAACAAGTCCAATTTCCAAATACCGTAAATTGCTCCATGGTACTCACATTTACAAACTTTGAAAATAAATGCTTCTACATTATACAATAATAATTTAATATTAAATAAAAAGATAAAAAAGTATTTTTCAAACTAATCAATTTGTACGCCCTGCTGGTAGTGGAGCTGGACCAGCATTAACCCAAGCATTTTTATCTTGAATATAATCCTCCAAGCTATAATATGCCCGTGTACATAGTGTGCGTTTAATACAAGATTTAAATTTTGTTTCATTGAGTTCTAATATGTGAGGAGGTATTTTATTGTAACATTTTAAACAGTACCCCATGAAAGAAGACGCTACTTTAGCCAGTCTGAACCCTGGTTGAACTAAAAGGTCCCTATTCCTTGTGACATAATTATGCCTATCGCCTCTTTTACTAAAAAGGTGAAGATTCTTTCTAACGTACATGATGTTTTCATAGATATATTGACAAGGCACCGTCATGATGTTAATATCTTTAAACAGTTCCCTTAGAGAATCGCACCGGCGGAGTACTAACTACTTACAGTTCATTGGCCTCGCTCAGCTGACGTTTACTTAAAGAAATTAATTTCGTACATGTGTAAATTAATTCGAGTTGAAAAAAAATACTTTATTTTTTAATTTACTCTTTACAAATCGATAGTATTTCATGTACCGAGTCGACCCTCCGCAGGATTAAAACGACCAAAATTTAACGGTGTATATAGATTTATAGAATGAACATTTGACATGGATTCAAGCAGCAAGCAGTGCGGCTGTGGAGCCTTTGCCCGTGTCCCGAGAGGAACACAACCCTCACCCTCTCTCCTTGAACGTTTTTAACTATCACACGTGGATATTTGTCTGCTTCTGTAAATGTACAACATGTAACACACATTTTGAAAGTAGTATGTTATATTCTATTCTATAAGATGAAAAATTATCTATTCTGATAAATTCTTGATAAATCTTTTTTGCTTCGCAAGCGCGTTTGTATGCGTAGAGATACTAATACCGATTAGGTTAAAACCCGCTGGGCCCCTGTGGGTTTGCTGACATCTCCTTGAGGCGCGCGTGAACCAGTACCTACGTGCCATCGTCAACTCGGGCTGGGCCTGGACGGTTCCCGGACGACCGGACGGCGAGCTACCCGTTAATATAATTTATTTTTCAGTCTAGGTATCTTGTGTGTGTTTTTCCAATTTAATTGATTAATTTATTTTTAACCCCCGACGGAAAAGAGGGGTGTTATAAGTTTGACGTGTCTGTCTGTGTCTCTGTCCGTGGCATCGTAGCTCCTACACGAATAGACCAATTTTGATGAGATTTATTTTTGTTTGAAAGCTGACATAATCGAAATGGTTCTCAGCTGCACTTTATAAAGATCTGTTCAGGTGTTCAGGTGTGGCAAGTCATCAGCTCGTTTGTTAACTGCGGTAGGTTTTTTAAACACTTAATGGTTATTTATTTTACTTTTAAACATACGCCATTCGTGTGGGCTAATATTAAAAATACTCATGTACAAGCTGGTGCCATTGAGCTGGTCTGATGATGGAGCTCGAAGGTAAGAGATACAACCCTGGATTGCCTATTAGTAAACCTATCGAATTTGAACTCATTAGAATCGCCTTAACCATTGTTATACATTTATCGTGATGACGAGGACTTGATGCTAGAAATAGGAGATAGCTGATGGGACCCTGGAATGCCTACTAGTAAACTGATCGAGTTAGGCTCATTCATTTAAAGAACCTATAAATATTTTAAAGATGAGCGTCACTGAGTCGGAGGACCGCTAAGTAAGGAACTAGGTTCCTTACGTATGCTTATAGATTGATAAAAAAAACTTAGTACTGTACATTTTAAAGTATTTTCTATTCGTTAAAGCTAAATAAAGTTCTGCATATTGCGGTCCCCGACTCAGTGACGCTCGCGAAGGATTTAAGTTTGTGTGATATAAATTCGCCAGATGTAGCCAGGTAAGACGGGTATATTATTACAGGGAGTAAACGCTCTAAGCTCTGTAAGTATCACACACCACACAGTGTGCTAACTACGCAATAAAATATTTGCCATTCAGTGAAGGGTTTTTTTTTTTTTATGGTAGGTAAAATCGTCCAATGACAAATCCCGCCCTTGGGCGAAGCGGGAAGTAGTGTCAGACTCTTACTGATTAAAAACCTACCCCGTTCCTTCGTTGCCTATAGTGCCGGGGCTGAGCCTTCCTCTCAGAAAACGGCCCTTGACCCCAGCAGGTAGGTATATGTTGTAATGTGGGAACTAACTCGACCACAACTCGACAGAGGAACTCACTTTTGTCGCTTTTCCGCAGTTTGGCCCGAGTGTGCGACCACGCTGAGAGCGCCCGCCGCGGAGCAGGGCTGCACCCACCGCTCTTCACTCGCTTTACTAATACTTACGTAGAGGTACATTCACGTCTGTTGTTGGTTACAATGGTTAACTACTCCATTTTTTGGGTTCTGTACCTGAAAAGCAAAAAAACGAAACCCTTATTGGATAGTGGCAGACGGTTTTTTTATGGTAGTTGAAATCATCCAATGACAAATCTCACCCTTGGGTGGAGCGGGAAATAGTGTCAGACTCTTACTGACTAAAAATCTACCTCGTTCTTTCGTTGCCTATCATACAGGGGCTGAGCCTTCCTCTCGGAAAACGGCCCTTGACCCCAGCAGGCTTCGACCCTGCCTGCAGCTAGCAGGCTGGGCCTCTACGGTTCGCTGGCAGCTCCTAACAGTACGCGCCGTCGACGACTTGGGCTTGATCCGGTCGGTTACCGGACGATCGGACAGCGTGCTACAAATTGCACGCCGTCCGCAAGCCCGCGCCTACGGTGGCCGGAAATCGGGCTAGTGGCAGACGGTCGCCTCCTTCTGAGAAGCAGTCATGCTAGCAAAGCAGGAGGCCGACCGAATGAGGCAATGGCACTCACGCCTCAGCCACCGCTGGAATTCCGATTTCCGGCCACCGTAGGCGCGGGCTTGCGGACAGCGAGCAATAGGAAGCTCGCTGTCCGACAGTCCGGTAACCGTCCGGACCGAGCCCGAATCGTCGACGGCGCGTGCTATTCCCGTGCGCCTCAAGGAGTGGTAGGCACCTAGCAGGGTCGTTAGATCGAGATATATGTACTCATGGACATATTTAACCTCCACGCTACTCTATGATTCGGGCTGTTCGTAATTGACTTTGTCATATTCATTTTGAGTCTGGCCTCGCAGCTGGCATGGCGCAGCGTGTACGAAGATAAAAGGCATCAGCAAAGCGTGGATTAGTTCATTTTCTTTCTCCGATGACAATATCGTTGTCTCGCCGGTGTGCAACTGTATTTTTAAGGACTTCTTCAAGCGTTGTTGCGAAGAGTTTTGGAGGCAGTGGATCACCTTGTTTGACCCTTTTTCAGATTAGGAAGGTTTGACTAGTAGTATCCAAGGGTTAGTAGATGTTTTCTTTTCAATAATTGAATCAAATATGACTTTGTGAGATTAACTATCAAAAGCTTAGGAACGCGAGGTAGAATGGTAAGTTGAATTCTTCGTGTTTTTCTAACAATTGATGGGCGATACCTGCCAGCGCTGTTCAGGACGTTGATGGGATTTAGCTGGATGGAAATACGGTGTTCAAGGAATTTGATAAAAGTCTTGTTTAAATGTGTCAATATGTATTTGTTGAAATGCTATCAGTTTATTATTTTGAATAGAATAGAATATTTCAGTATTCGCTGAGAATTTAGGTACATAAAAATAAGTTGTTAATAATATAATAGGATCCATGTACATTCTGCCTTATATAGCATGCAAATTTAACATAATGTAAAGAAAAATATTACAAAAATGATTGTTTAATGATAAATCTGTCCAAGGTTACTTGCAAAGATTTATATCCTCTAGAGTGAAATTCAAGCCCTCGTAGACACGGACGGGTAGGGCGGCCCGCAAGCTGAGGAGCAGGTGATTTGAAGGCTCGCTTGCTCGCGAAGGCTTCGGCTTGCTGGCCGGCGTTGCCACCCAGGCTCAGCTACGGTGGTGGTGCGTTGAAACCATCTGCGACGATAAGCTCACGTGAGACCGCCCAAACTCCGCAGCGCCGGAGTCGTGACAGAAACCATGTTTACTGCACGTTGCATGCCTGCTTCCATGGTAGTATAATGAAGGTTCAGAAACATAATACTTACACGTAGGTGAAAAGTTTTTCGACCAAATGAAACATTGGAGTAACGAAAATAATCGAAATCGACTTCGATGAAATAAAAAAAACCGAAACCTTGAAACAGTTTAAGGTGAAATGAAATTTGGTCAAACATTTTGCGAACTTATGATAGGTAAACAGAAATAATGGTCCTTCTGCATATGTACGGTATGGATATGTGCCACAGTGCGAACATTGAGCAAAAGCTCGCCGTCCGCTATATCTCGTGCGGCGGCTCGAGGGGCAAGCTCTATAAAAAGCCAATATTCACTGTTTATAGCGCCTGCTACCACTTCAAGACATAATGCCGCACTCACTACTTATGCGAGTGTTATTACTTTACATTTATGTGCGCCCCTCACGCCGCCGCCGTTACCGAATAGCCACTTAATGTAAGTAGCTGCCATCAGTTATGCTTTATAGCTTCGTACGCACTTATGCAATGGTGTTTGTTGACAAACATAAAAGTGCACATAATGCTTCTTCACGAGTACTTCAATACGACACAAACATTTTTTTATAGAATCTATACAACATTATTTTTAGTATATATAATGAAAAAACACAAAGTTATTAGTTTGTTATGTTACTTAGTCGTCCGCACAACCATGCAATCGATTCAGTTACTGATTTTGAACAAACTATACTTATCTACACACACTTACACTTAACTTACTTTCTGGCATTATTGTTCACAGCTCGGAATATCGTGCGATCTGAGCTGAAGATTTGTTATGAGATCATTTATTTTCGTTGAGATTCGATCTAAATACAATTTGTCAGCGATACAAGAGCGAACAGATACTGTTTCTTCGAGGCGAAATTGTTGACATAAAACAAAAGGAAGACCTACAAAATGTCAAAAAACTACTAAACCTGTGTGTGCGTCCCACATCAAACAGAATCCCGAGACCTATCCCGCCGTCATTATTAAAAAGGGCACAAATAACATTCCTCAATTTTTTTTCTGTACCTATTTAATTCAATTTTGAAATAAAAAAATGTTGTGCCCTTTAAATAACGACGGTAGCATCGTGTTTATAGATAAAAAACGAATGTTTTAGAACTATTCTTGAGGATCATGCTAGTGAACAGTAAAACGGTGCCCCTCCCCAGCAGCAGTGCCAATCGTTGCAGAGATTATTCTTTACATGATGTTATGATTAAGAATTTCTATTTCGATTTAATTAATTTGTATAAAATTTTTAAGAATTGTAAATTATATTCTTGCTCCTTGTAGCTCGCGTTATTAAGAGTATAATGAAATGTGAAGCCTTGAGCACAACGTGACGTCGACGAGGGAGCGATGCCACCGCACGGCAGTGCGTGCGGGGAGGCGCTCTAGGGCTGCAGGTGAAGCCGCAGCAGTGTGCCCTGTTAACCCTTGCGCCGCCGCGTGGGACGAGTTAGGAAGCCTTGCACTTTTATGGGGCTAATAACAATACAGGGTGCTTAGAAAACACACACTGCGCATTAAATTACAATATCAGGAACTGAAGACACGGGAAGATTATTTTTTAAAAACAACATTAAATGTCGTCCTTCGCGAATACATTTCCATACAACCGCTCTTACGTGATTATGACGTTATTACACATCTTTCTCCAAATAATTTGGAAGCACAGATATCTTGTAGATATTATACACCATTAAATTTAGATCGTTTTAATCCCGTTGAGAGTCGATCTGGTACGTGAAATACTATCAAATTATAAAGATAAAATAAAAAAATAAAGTACTTTTTTTAAACAAAAAAAAAGGGAAGGCTCTCTACTTTCAACCAGGCTGCCAAGTCCTACAAAAAGGCACTAAAGAAGGCTCGCTTCGACTGCATTACCCATAACGGCACAAAGCTCTCTGAACAGCCGTCCGGTAGCAGAGCTTTTTGTTCCTTTGCCAAGTCAGTCGAAGCAAACTATTGTCGGCCCACACTGCCTCCGCTGGTTAAACCTGATGGAACACTGGCTCATACCGCGAGAGAAAAAGCAGGTCTCTTTGTATCTCTCTTCGCCCATAATTCTTGTCTTGACACTTGTGGTGCTACACCACCGAGTTTGCCTCTGCGACAGCTCGATGCCCGAGGTTCGCATAAGGAACAAAGAAGTTCTGAGAGCCCTGTGTCGTCTAGACCTGAATAAAGCTAGCGGACCAGACGGCATACCAGCAGTATTTCTCAAGGCTTGTGCGCCTGAGTTGTCTCCTGTATAGACGCGCTTATATCTCCGCGCACCTCTCATTTAGGACTGGTATAGTGCCAAATCCTGGAGGCCTGCCAACGTGCAACCCGTGCCCAAAAAGGGAAATCGTGCCGATCCTGCCAATTATCGGCCGAGTTCAGTAACCTCTATACTCTTCAAAATTATGGAGTGTGTACTGAGCTCACGGCTCATGGCGTACCTGAAAGGGAACGATCTTCTCAGTGACAGACAGTACGGGTTTCACCGCAACCGGTCTACTGGGGACCTACTAATGTATGCCACCCACTTGTGGGGCGAGGTCCTCGACAGGAATGGGGAAACGATTGCCGTTTCCTTACTCGTCTTTAAAGCCTTCAACAGGTTTTGGCACACTAGCCTTATGAGTAAGTTTTCAGCGTAAGGCATTTCCCATGGTGTGATTAACTGGGTAAAAAACTTTCTGAGTGAATGGTCTCTCCAAGTTGTTGTCGATGGATGTTCATCAGAGTCCATGACGACTAATGCCGGGGTTTCTTAGGGTTCTATTCTCTCTGGAACTCTATTCCTGTTGCATATCAATGATCTGCTGGTACCCGGTATCTATGTGCATGCAGATGATAGCACAGATGTAGACAGATACTTGCCGGGTGCTCGGGCTAGTAAAGCTTGAAAAAGAGGCTATGGTAGATCGTACGAATGTCTCACTTCAGGCAGTCTCCATGTGGGGCGAAGGCAATCTGGTGGGATTCAACGTCACCAAAACACAAGCGCGTCTGTTCACCGCTAAAAGGAGCCTGTTCACCTTGGCTCCTGCTTTTCACAAAGTATCCCTGGAGTGCACAGACCGCCTTCAGCTCTTGGGAGTTGAAATTTCCTCCGATCTTAACTTTGGGCGGCCCAAGGCCAAGGTAGCTGCTAGAAAACTCGGCATTTTTGCAAAAGTCCGACAGTACTTCACACCGGGACAGCTTCTAATAATATACGAGTACAAAGTACAGGTCCGTTCGTGTGTGGAGTACTGCAGCCACATATGGGCTGGTGCTGCAAAATGCCACCTAGCGGCTACGGACTCGACGGAAAGGCGAGCGAAGAGGTTAATTGGTGATCCAGATTTGGTTCAGTCCAATCTTCAAAGCTTTGAGCACAGGCGTACAGTCGCTAGCCTTACGATTTTTTCCAGGATGCATTTTGGAGAGTGTGCGCGGGAATCGCATGACTTAATTCCGCCATCTCCGTTCTACCATCGGACAACCCGACGTACGGCCCTTACGTTTTCACGGCTCTCGGAACGCGCCACCTCAGAGTTCCTAATTAACGGCAGGAGGAGTTCACATCGACGTCGGGTCGACGATGAAGTACCTGGGACTCGTCCTCGACAGCCGGCAGAATTTCGAGGAGCACTTCCGACGTTTGGCTCCTAGATTGAATCGGACTGGGGCTGCTCTCAAGCGGCTCCTGCCGAACCTAGGGGTCCAGACGCCTTGGAGACAACAGTCCTTGCAAACATGCACGACCTACGCGTGGAGATGCAACGCTGGGGCGAAACATCGCTGCCACGACAAATCGCGGCATGGCGAACAGAGTTCCGGTGGGATCTCATGAAATGGCGAAAGCGACTGTCGCAACCCAGTTTTGAGCACGCCACAATCGAGGCGGTTAGGCTATTCTTTGAGGCGTGGCTGGAAAGGCCTCACGGCGTCGTCACCTTTCGCTTGGTGGCGGTGCTAACCGAACACAGAAGTTCACGAAGTACCTGTACAAGATTCGAGCGGAGACGACGCCCGGGTATCGCCACTGTGCGGACCGCCCGGTGGACACGGTGAAGCACACAGTCGAGGCGTGTCTCGCTTGGGAAGAGCATCGCCGTGTCCTTGTGGGGGCGATCGGTGGCGGCGATTTCTTGCGCCGGGCCATGGTACAGGCCATGCTCCGGAGCGACGAGGGGTGGCAGGCGGTAGCCTCCTTCTGCGAAGCAGTAATGCTAGCAAAGGAGGCCGACCGCATTAGGCAACGGCGCACACGCCGCCGCCGTCGCCGGGATTCAGATCTCGATTTCCGGCCACCGTAGGCGCGGGCTTGCGGACGGCGGGTAATGGGTAGCTCGCTGTCCTTCCGTCCTGTAACAGACAAGTCCGAGCACAAGTCATCTACGGCGCGCACTGTTCCAGCGCGCCTCAAAGAGTTGTCAGCAATCTGCAGGGGCCCAGCAGGGCCGAAGCCTACTGGGGCCAAGGGTTGCGATTGTTGCTGGATCGAAGGCAATGAATGGATCAGGGTAGGTTTTTAGTCAATAAGAGTCTGATACTATCTCCTGCTCCACCCATAGGGCGGGATTTGTCATTTGATGATTTTTCCTACCATAAAAAAACCCTTACGTTGTTGAAACTTCAACGGTCCGGAATAAACGTTTTGCTTCGTTGTTTATACCGCGTACATTGAAGGACTGAAACACTTTGCCTGCTGCGGTCTTCCCGTTAGATTATAATTAAGGTGTCTTCAAGGCTAGAGTTACGAGTAATAGGCTTTTAATAAACTAGTGCACCTTACCATCAACGATTGTATCACTGCTTACCATCCGGTGGGATAGTAGTCCAGCACTAGTTTATATAAAAAAAATCTTGAGACTTGAATATAGATAATAAGTGGCATTTTATTTAAGTTTTAGACATTTACAAATATGAGGGAATATCAAAATAATTTAAGTAAACTACGAGTATTTAGAAAGATTTTATTTTTTATTAGTATTTAAGTATTTCATCAGAACTAATATTTTTTTAAAAGGCTGCAATATTAAACAAACTTATATTTTACTAATGCGTTTAAACTCTATATAGCGTTATAAAGACTTCGATAAACGGAGAGTAAAGACTCCAAGGATGCATATCTACTGAAAGCAAGGTGAACGGGCTCCTTTTGGCAGTAAACAGACACGCTTGTATTTTGGCGGCGTTGAATCCCACCAGATTGGCTTCGCCCCATTTGGAGACTGCCTGAAGTAACACCTTCCTACGTACTACCATAGCCACTCTATTTTTTCATTTAGTTTTTCTCTCAGCCTTGCCAGATTTTTCCATAACTCTTGCGTACAACGAGTACGTAGCAGCACAGCCGCGCCGCCAAGCCGCCTCGTACTAATTGCTTTGATAACATCTTCATGAATTTAAATGAATTCCCGAACGTTCCCGTTCGCCGTCACTTCACAGCTCTATGCATATTTAATTGATCCGTTGCCGAGCGATTGACGTAACGTAAAACTTTATGTTATCAATGTCGTCGGTTTGTAAACATACGTCTGTTTGTGATGGAGCTGTATGTGTCGTTGTTGCGAGGGAGTCGTGTGATGGAACTCTTTGTGTTGCAACAACGTTGCGAGAGTGGGTTAACTTGAAACGGGTCATATGCACACAAAACAAGAAGGTACAGAAAGACGACACCACCATGAAGGAACCTCAAATTTGAATGGATATAGCTTCTGTAACTATCACGATTTCTTCGCTGACTGAGACTCGTTGTCCCACTGCGCCCCTTGTACTGTTTTCGTAACTCGAAACTCGGCTGTTGCCCGAAAAAGTCCACTTCAAACTGTTACAGAAAGTTGAAAAATAAACTTGACAGTAATTTCCAAAGACGGCAACACTCGGCCCGTTTAAATATGCACGACAATTTGGATGTTGTAATTTGGAGTATTTTAGTTAGGGTTTCGTAGTCGGCCGGCCGCGCCCCGAGCTTGTTGCGACTTGTTCGTGTTTAGGGAAGCGTTCGGCCGGAGGCGCTCCCCCTCGAGTGCGCGGACGAGGTCAGGGGAAGCATGTTGTGCGACTGTGCCGCTCGGGGCACAGATGGCTGCATATGTTGGAATATATTTGTGACAGTTTTATTGAACAGGCGGGCTATATATTACACTCTAGCATCATATTATCAGTATTTTCAAAGAATGCTCTTTGTCGCCAATTCACCCTTTCTGATCGTTTCGTGGAAGTAGGTAATCGGTATAGAATGTGAGTGAAGTGAGCGCGGCGGCCGCTTGTTCTCAGATGGCGCATGTAGTGGCGCGTGCCGGGTCAATTCGCGCTGTCGCACAAACATGAATCTTTTATGTGAGGGACCTGGCCGGCCCTCCTCTTGCCTCTTTTGTGTTGCTCGGAATTGATGAATGCTTGAGCTCAAAGGAAATTTGATGTACAGCTTATCGTGTATTATGGCATAATATTTTGTCCAGTTCTAATATCTGACGAAATATATGAAATTGTTAAGTTGTAAGTCGACTCATTCGGTGGTTTATAAAAAACAAAAAAGTTTTAAACCGATTGAGAAATTCAGGAAAGATTTCAGCTTTTCAGCCAGCCGCAACTAGTGCACTGACTAGCGCCGTACATGGTCCTGGAGAATTTCCACTTCAAACAGAAAAAGATGAACACCTGTAGTTATATAAAATGAATAAGTATTCTTTTAGATTTTACATCGCACTACTTGCGCCGCGGTCCTTCTGCTCACCTGCCCGCTAGTAGTCCGCACAACAATCACGTCAAGGCCGTCCTCATTCGCTTAGTCGCTGTGTCATTTACATTATTGATTCAATCGAAGAAATTGATTCAATTCCAGCAAATTATTAGCTGCTTTGTACTTGTTTTGATTGCTGCAATGATGTTCAAAGGACGTTTTGTGTTGAACGATTTATTTATTTAGTTTATACCTAATAGTTTTTTTTCTAATCCAGAGAAGCAACAATTAGTCGCTTATTACAAATTCTTACTTAATTAATACCTAATTCTAAAAAAACTAAAATTACTTAATACCAAATTCTTAAAACATAATATTTCTAAATTGACTGACGATAGATTTTTAGGGATCCGTGCCTCAAAAGGAAAAAGGAATTGTTAATTTTTAGTTTAATCATAAAGCGAATAAACAATTTGATAACATTTGAAGTAGGATAATTGACGTCTATTATGTATTATATCGATATATAAGACAACGTTTATTCAACATTTGGAGACCATCTGCAATGACAGGTTCAAGCGCTCAACCGTTGCCTGTTTTTAGTAGCATTGAACCTAATCAAGTCGGCATCGCCTCTTTCAGAGACGGGACGTTTATAGCAGAACTTTTTGTGTCATAATTTTATTTTGCATAATTACTGATAGCATAACCTTCATTTCGCAGAAAATCATTTCGCATACACTCATTTATCATACATTCGAAACTCATAATTTTGTTAGTCAGAATAGTCTTTAGGCATAAACTTCATGTCCATAATAATTAAAAAGCAGAACCATCATATCGCAGAAAAATCGTAGGCAGAATCTTCTTTTGGCATACATTTCATATCCATAGTCATTAAAAGGCAGAACTGCTATATTTTGCACAGTTTACAGTAGTTTCATCTACACAATTTTTTAACACTATACTTTTTTATCGCTACGCACATACGATGATAATGTTAATTGTAATGTTAATTTTAAGGCATACAGCATGCAAACAAGCATGCAAAATGCAGTAGGCATGCAACATGCAGTAGGCATGCAGCATGAAAGCAGGCATGCAACATGCAGTAGGCATGCAATATGCAATAGGCATGCAGCAAGCATTCAGCATGCATGCAGGCATGAAGCATGCAAGCGGGCATGCAAGCAGGCATCCAGCAAGCAAGCAGGCATGCAGCATGCAAACAGACATGCAGCATGAAAGCAGACATGCAGCAAGCATTTTTTCTGTCACGGCTCCGGCGCTGCGGAGTTTGGACGGACTCACGCGAGCTTATCATCGCAGATGGTTTGAAGGCCCGCCGCTGCGGCTGAGGCTGGCCGGCTTTGCCGGCCAGCAAGCCGAAGCTGCGGTGGTGAGCGTACTCCTCGCCGGCCGTACGCTCGCGGGCCGCTCTACCCCTCCGCGCCTACGCGATTTTGAATTATACTCTAGGGGTAGGGCAGACAAGACTATGTAAAGTCGGTTTTGTGGCGATTCGTTTCTGTCACTAAATTTTGTAACACAACATCTTTTTATGAAACTATTTTGATTTAATATATAACATAATGACAATGCAACCAAGTAACAGTCTTTATGTTTGTGACCAAAATTTCGTAAAAAGTTATTTCGGTGTGGTGAAAATGTGGCAAATATATCATTTGGCAAATGAGAAAAGTTCAAATGAGGCTAATACCAAAAAGTTATTTTGTAAATCGGCGAAACAAAATTATGCGTAGTAATAATTATGACAAAGGTAATTATGCCAAATAAAATTCTGGGTTCCCTATCCATTTGCATAAAAAATTAAGACCTAATATAACTTAGCATAATTTTTTTTGGCATAATTATATTTTCGCATAATATAATTACGCATACCAGCTTACGCATAATTTTTTTAAGCATAATTTCTCTTACCATAATAATGATTAAGCATAATATCCTAAAGCATAAATTTATTTACGCATAATGATAATAAAACATATTTTTATAGGTATAACAATTGAAATAATTATTGCTTGCTTCATCCTAGCATCAAGCAAGCAAGCATAAAGCATGCAAGCAAGCATACAGCATGCAAGCAAGCATACAGCATGCAAGCAAGCATGCAAGCAGACATGCAGCATGCACGCAAGCATGCAGCATGCAAGCAAGCATGCAGCATGCAGTATGCAGCATGCAAGCAAGCATGCAGCATGCAGCATGCAGGATGCAGCATGCAGCATGCAGTATGCAGCATGCAGCATTCAAGCAAGCATGCAACATGCAGCAGGCAGGGTTTCTGTCACGGCTCCGGCGCTGTGGGCCTCCGGCGGTCCCGCGCGTGCTAATCGTCGCAGACGGCTTTCGCTCACCACCACAGCTTCGGCTTGTTGGCTTCTCGCTCGCAGCCGCCTGCTCCTCAGCCCGCGGGCCGCCTCGCCCCTACGCGCCTACGCGATTTTAAATTACACTCTAGGGGTAGGACAAACAAGACTACGTGGAGTCGGTTTTGCAGCAATTCGGTTCTGTCACTAACTTTTGTTGCACAGCATATTAAATTTTTAACCAACGATATTATTTAATTGTTGCAGAAACTATAGCAAATTGGTTTAATCAGAATTATGTATGGGGCACTACAAGTTCACCACCATCATTTCCACCCAAAGTCTGGAGTACGTATCTACTAGAAAAGGAAAATATACCTAGGACACAAAATCATGCAGAGGCATGGCACAATAGATTTGCACATTTTGTGGGAAAACACCATCCTGGATTTTATTTTTTGGCAAAAAAGATCGTTCAAGAAATAAAACATCAAACCATTGAAATAGATAAACTGGATGTAGGAACATCACTTATACAAAAAAAAAAAAAAAAATTAACGGACAAAACCAAAAGAATTGAAAAAATTATTAGTGAAAAAGATGAGTATACTTCTAAAAAAAATAAAAATCAAAAAAAAATAATTAGATTAAAATTATACACCTAAAATAAATAATTATACATAATTAAGGACCACTGTTTCAATCAGTTAACTTCTATCTGAGGAATAACCGCCTTATTTATTTCTCATAATAGAAGATTGACATATTTTTTTATACAAAAACCTGTCAAAACATCCAATATATTCTTCAGATAAAAGTTATCTCGCGATTGAAAAACGTTTAAGTTACATAATGTTACGTATAATAAATCATTTGAATGAAAATTGTTTTTGTTAAATTAATAGTATGCCTAAATATTATTATGCTAGTAGTCATTAGGCCTACTAACGTTATGCTAATAGTCATTAGGCCTACTAACGTTATGCGAATCAAATTTATGACAAAACAAATTAGTCTTTAAGATGATTATGCCAACATAAAAATATGCCTAAAAAAAATTATGCCGAATTATTATTATGCCAAAACAAATTATGCCAAAATCGTTATGCCGAAGTATATTAGGACAAAGAACTTTATGCAAAAAGAAGGGATCCCAAAATTCTGCCATGATAAAAGTGTGCCGTCGTAAATTCAGACACGTAAAAATTCTGCCAAACAATAGTTATGCTAAATATTTTTTGTGCCTTAAAGATATTCGGTTAAAGAAGATTATGCCAAATGTGTTATGCCAAATGAATTTCGGAGTATTAAGATACTGCCAAATAGAGGGAACCCTTCAGAGACCGTCGGTGAGGACAAGTTCAAGCACTCAACTGTTGCCTGAATAAAATTTTACCTGGTCAAGTTGGCATCGCCATCGCCTCTTTCAAACACCGTCTGCAAGGACAAGTTTAAGCGCTCAACTGTAGAGACCGGATCTGTGACCCACTAACTCGTGCCTGGACACGTTAAACACGGAATTCTCAATCAAAAATTTCCCTTTACGTGTCTCTGACTCGTATTTGGCCGGTTTTGAACATATGTAAATTTTATCATCCTCTGAAAGGAAGACCCGCCCCTGAGAGGCAACGAAGGAACTAGGAGTGGGTTTTAGTCAGTAAAGGTCTGACACGTCCTCCCACTCCGCCCAAGAGCGGGGGATGTCATCGGATAATTTCCCACCTAAAAAAAATGTAAGAGAAATAGTAGGTAACGTAAATCAAATTAGCTACTTGAAGTTCCGGTGAAACTTTGGTAGTGTAAGAAGCCACGGACGACTAAACAAGCCATTTCAGACGAAGTCTAAAGGAAAGTCTATTCAGCCGCGGAGGTGTATCTCTCTACAAACTACTCAAACTGCGATTACGACGCCATTGTGCTCACAACAGTAGATGCTGTTGAGCTCACACGGGAAACATTACGACTGCCGAGCATCTTATTATATCCTTAACAACTTATTTTTGGTAAGTTACTTGATGGCAAATCGGCCAAAGGCTGGTCTGTGGTCGCAATTGCTTATGTGAATCGGCAATAGCAGAGTAGAAACATACAGTCGCAGTTAATTAGAATAAAATAGCTGCCGACCGTGTTAATTTTTACTTTAGATGCCAACAAACACCATTCAGGACACGCTTTTTTAACTGAGTCAACTACTCGACAATCCAAAGTGAATCTATGTAACATGAGAGAACACTATTATGTCATTACAGAATAACACCGATGCCCTTGCATCACCCACACACTCTTCCTCGGTTACCGGTAGTAGATAGTTCTATCTCGGACAACCTCGTTGACAAAGAGCTAAAAGTAAATAATTTAGTGTAGGAAGATCATTGTCGCGCGTCTAATCAAGTGTTAGTACGTAGAGAAGCTGTGCCGGCAGATGTAACAGCAGGTCGGTGTAGCAGGCGCCGGGCGCGGGCGCTGCATTCATTAGGAACAAAGGGGCGCGCGGGTAAACACCGCTTGCCGGTAACGGCCGCTTGCGGCGAGCGCGGGACCCTAATTATGTTCGACACACCCCCCACGCCCCGCACTACCATACTCCTCCGCTGTGTCTGCACCCCCCCGCTGACTCTTTTATACTTTTCATACTTATATGATTGAAAATGATGTTAGAATTTTCATGTTTTTTACTTATAATTTATGCCATTATTAATATGGTGGTGGGGTTTTTAATTAAGTAGTTTATCTACTATGTACAAGTAACCTGATGAAAAACACATTTTAACATAGTCAAATGAATTCAGAACCTCCTCCTTTTTGAAAGCTGGCGAACTAATTTTCATTATGTAAAATCATAAAAATTAACAAAAGCATTTGGCTTGTTAATCGATTTTAAGGCGGCTGCCGTAACCGGCTTACGTAACACCACCATGTGATACAGCAGGCTCACCGCCGCTGGCGTCACGCAACCTTTGGGTACGTAGGTACACCCACCACTACTTGCGCCCTTCAGTAACGAGGGTCACGCGTAGTCGCCATTAAGAAGATTTCGCGGCCCGCAGAACATTTCGGGGAGGGCGAAGATTAATTACTGACAGCTACTTATGTCGGTACATGTGTGAGGGGTTACAGTACTTATGAGCAAATGAATTTTTCCTTTATGGTTAGAGAGATATTAGAGAGATAGCACTGAAATCTCATTGATCAAAATGGTAAGCATTAGCTACTAATGATAGTAATCGAATCTATTAAGAAAAAAAAGTAATTGGGATTTCAGTATTTCTGCTGAAGTTAGCATTATGTAAAGAAAATAAGCTTGTAGTAGTATCACGTTCATAACAGTTGAATGAGTGTGTGCGGCCTACCTTTATGAAGCTTTCGTCTACAAGTCGTCCTGCAAATCATGCCATACAACAAGTGGTTATGAAGAACTCACAAATGACTTACTAATGGTGGCAGGGAATGGTCCTCGACACCCCATGACAATCTGCGAAACTTTCGCGACACATTAAGACGCAATAACACTCACTCAAATGATAACGACATTTTCGAATACACGTTGAACAACTGCTGATTTAACCTTTTGAATACCGTAATTAGAGACACAATAGAAAGACAATAGGTGGCGGACACTGGTGTCCTCTTGGGGCTTCACAGTTATGCAATTGTTCTACAACAAGTTTTATAACTTTTATGAACCATACACAAAATTAAGTAAACTTTATTAAATGAAAAAAAAAAGTAGTTGTGTCTTAGTAATCTAAAGTGACGCAAAAAACTGTTTCGAACAGACAACGACGTAGCATCTGCGAGTACATATAATCCGATACGTCCGAACTGGTTACGAGCTTCGCTTTATCTTTAAATTTGACACGTTTTGCTGTTCCAGGCACGGGGAGGTGTGTTAGTGACCCTGTCCGGCTCTGTGCCGCGTCAGGGATAACAGTTCGAGCGATACATTCTATTGAACAGCCCCCCTAGCCAAGTTACAATCGTTTCGTTTTGCGTCAACGCTTGTAGTAAGCCACGCCCCCAACTCCTTTGTTCGAACAATCGAATTGGGGGCGTGGCCAACGCCAAGCGTTAACGCAAAACGAAACGATTGTAACTTGGCTAGGGGGGCAGGAATATAATTTAGCAAAATGCGCGAAATGTGAATGTGAGGCAGAACGAAGTGAAAACGTGCGGCGGTGCGGAGCAGAGCGTCGGCCGTCGCCGCCGGCTCCCTATCGTTACGTGCAATCGTGGTTGCGGAGTCTTGAGTGAGCGCTGCGCCTTTTCTAAAACAGCTCGAGCCAAGTGCACTCCCGAAATGTAGCTACTTAGAACACGTACCTACTTATGTGAAACTTTGGGTCCAGTGTACTCAACTCCTCAAAGTTACCAACGCAACTCTTCGACAAAGAAAAAAGTGAATTCAACAGCTTCCGTCTGCTGCATTACAATGATCGTTTGCAGAACTTTGTGCAAAGTTTTTGTTGGCCGTTAGAGGGGCGTCACAAGACTGCTCGTTATTTGCGACTGTTTGTCAAGTCACGAGGATATTTAAAGGTCCTCGCTCACTCTACCACATCTTGTAACAAGATCCTCTTTTCTGTAACAAGTTCGAGTTTTTGTGTTGTTAGACTGTTTCAATATTGATTAGTTAGAGAACCAGTGGGGCAGTTTCTTTATCTTTAGACTGCAACAGCAATCAGTGGTGCAGACGTCGCGCCGCAGCGCGCGCCCACCCTCACGTGGTGCTCGGAGACTTTCGATTTGTGAACAATTCATGCGACTCCAGCTTTACGCTCGAGTGTCTGTAAATTGAATACTTTCGCGATTTTTCACTTTATTTCCAAATAAACGGAGTACGCGTACTAAAGTCTGCAAATATTCCCAAATAATGCATCGCTCGTGAAATACAAGAACCCAATGGATCGAATATCGAAATTTTTTATTTTTTTTTATGGTATGTAAAATCATCCAATGACAAATCCCGCCCTTGGGCGGAGCGGGAAATAGTGTCAGACTTTTACTTACTAAAAACCTACCCTGTTAAGGAACAGGGTAGGTTTTTAGTAAGTGCCAGGGCCCTGGAACCAAGGCAGGGAAGGCCCTGCCTTGGTTCCAGGGCCCTGGTATGCATTTTCATACCTTCCCAGAGCCCCAGACTAGGCCTCGACCCTACTGGGCCCCTACGGTTTGCTGACAACTCCTTGAGGCGCACGGGAACAGTGCGCGCCGTAAACGACTTGGGCTCGGTCCGGTCTGTTACCGGACAAACGGACAGCAAGCTACCATTGCCCGCCGTCCGCAAGCCCGCGCCTACGGTGGCCGGAAATTTGGATCGGAATTACGGCGGCGGCTGCGGCGTGAGCGCCGTTGCCTGATACGGTCAGCCTCCTCCTTTTGCTAGCATTACTGCTTCGCAGAAGGAAGCGACCGCCTGCCACTCCTCCTCGCTCCGGAGCATGGCCTGAACCAAGCCCCGGCGCGAGAGATTGCCGCCGATCGCCCCCACGAGGACACGGCGATGCTCTTCCCAAGCGGGGGACACCTCTACCGTGTGCTCCACCGTGTCCACCGGGCGTTCCGCACAGTGGCGACACCCGGGCGTCACCTTCGCACGGATCTTGTACAGGTACGGCCCGAACTTACCATGTTCGGTTAGTACCTGCGCCATGCGGAAGGTTACGACGCCGTGAGGTCTTTCCAGCCACGCCTCAAAGAGGGGCCTTACCGCCTCAATCGTATCGAATATCGAAGTGGGAACGGGAATGTGTTGGTGTGGTCGTTGCATGAAAAATCCATATGAGTGGGAAGTACGACGGCGGCAGGCGTGGAGGCAGGTGGTGATCACACGTCACCACTTCACTGGAAACTTCTTCTTCTTCACTTCAGTGGCGCGTAGCATGATGGTGGTACAGGACGTAGCGCGCAGGATCGACATTTAACTAACGGGTTAACAATACTTGACGTCAAGTAAGCACGCATTCGTTACGTGTATTGGATTGACGTGCGTGAATAAATAAACGCGCACTCCACGCGGCGTGTCGACGTGGCATCGCGGCCGTGGAGTGAAGGAATTAATTAAACAAAAGTATTAACGAAGTAAACATCAGTGTACGTATTGTTCAAATAAAATGAATATTTTATTTCTGTATTTTCGTCAAAAACCGTTTCGTAATTTGTATCGAGATTCAAGAGTATTTCAAGTAAGTTCGTACGAAGGAGGTCGTTTACGTTGACTTTATTAGAGCTATCTGGCGCAGCGCTTATCGTCAGTCGCCATCTCCCAGCCTCGCCACGCGCGACGTGAACTACACGGCAGTAAAACGGTCACGAGTCATCACAAAATTATTGTAAGAATAAGAATATAGCAAAACGTCTTTCTAAATATCTATACAATCTTAATCCTCATGACGTAATCTGAAACATCTTTCATTCTTTTCACGTTGAATTGCGTATAAAAAAGAAATTCATTCTGTGCGGGCGGGGAATTAATAATTCTAAGCCGAACAACAATACTGGAAAGAAATGAGAGCGCGAGATCGCGTGGTGCGCAGGTGTGCCGGGGGCTGAGGCGCGCGGTAGTGGGGGGCAGCCGGCGGGGAGGAAGAGAACACCGGCTCCTATCGGGCACGACTCAAAAGTCGTTGAATTAACTGTAAATCTTTAATAAAAACTTGTGAAACTCTGCTAGTTAGTGTGAAATTGAATTTAAATTGGCCCGCGAGCGCCGCGGCCGGTGCCCGGCAGCGCGCCGCGCCTCGTCCCGCTCGCTTCCGTGAAAAAGTAAACGGGGGCGGCGCGCGTGGGGGCTGCCTTTGAATTATTTAGTCCTTGGCGAATGTAAGAGATTACTGTTAATTCAGTAAATCGGAAAGGGTTCGCAATGAGGTCATCTAAAGTTTGCTATAAGATCTGTACCGCTGACACAAGCGGTGACACAAGCGGTCCATTGTTTCGACAGAGTCTCAATTACGAAAATCACAAGTTTGACTACTCATTGCTTCGATAGAACATATATTCGACTAGCATTATTCCGACAGAACAAACTTCGACAACACACACCTTCGAAGATCACTACTTTGACAGAACTCTTCTTTGACATGCACTTGTTCGACGGTTCTCTATTTCGACGGAACATACGTTCGACAAATTAATACTCTTAAGTTTTTTATTTTATCTTTACAAATCGATAGTGTTTCATGTACCGGATCGACCCTCCACGGGATTAAAACGATCAAAATTTAACGGTGACTTTTTAAGATAAGCAAGCTTAAACACTTACAGTATAAACTTTAACACGTGTTTCATAAAAGTTAAAAGAAGCATTGTTTTAATTTCCTCAGCTTGAGAAAAAAAAGGCGTGTAGTGCAAAGTTCTATGAATTTAAACGAGCATTATCTGCACTTAGCTCGAACTTTTCAAACGTTTAAGTTCAGCTTTGATCTTAGTAGAGCATTTCTGACTACCTATACTACTACTACTACATATTATTTGAACTTCTCAAGTTCTTTGCACTAATTAGTCTCATTGAAATGACGTACTATTATGGAAATTATTCTAATTACTTTTTAGTGACATTCTGAAACTTATGTATGAGTTATCCAGACTTCCAATACTTATAATATTTGATTTATTCATAAAATATCATTAGAATATTATAAATCGAGAAATAACTCTAAATACGGTTGAACGAATTTAATTGAAACTTCGTACACGGGTATCTATGTACACAATGTCTAGTATTAGGACATAGAATATTTTTATCTCAGAAGCATATTCCCTTAGGATTCATTTTGATGTTGCTACATAAGAGTGCCACCCAACCTGGGACAGCAGACTGGCGCTCAACACGTGGGAGTAGACTGCACCTCACACGCTACATAAGAGTGCCGCCTAACCTGGAACAACAAACTGGCGTTCAACACGAGAGAGTAGACTGGCATCTCATGCACTACATAAGAGTGCCGCCCAACCTGGGACAGCAGACTGGCGCTCAACACGAGGGAGTAGACTGGCACCTCACACGCAACATAAGAGTGCCGCCCAACCTAGGACAGCAGACTGGCGCTCAACACGAGGGAGTAAACTGCATCTAACACGCTACATAAGAGTGCCGCCCAACCTGGGACGGTAGACTGACGCTCAACACGAGTGAGTAGACTGAGACGTCACGTGCCACATAAGAGTGCCGCCTAACCTGGGACAGCAGACTGACGCTCAACACGAGGGAGAAGACGGGCACCTCACGCGCTTCATAAGAAGGCCGCCCAACCTGGGACAGCAGACTGGCGCTCAACACGAGAGAGTAGACTGAATGTGCCACATTAGACTGGCAGCATGGTATACAAGACTGGCTTTCAGCAGGAGACGGCAGACAGTACCCCAGTGCACTACACTTGACGGTGCCTAATGAAGATAAGAAGACTGACCGACCGACCGATATGACGCGACGGTGGAACAGACATTCACCAATTAGCCTAATTGATCGCTCACACTAATTACTTCAGTGCAATTCTACAGCTGCTCCGAGCCGCCCCCGCATCAATACTAGCAGACTAATTGGATACAATGCTAAATGGTCGGTGTTTTTCATCTTACGAATGTAAATAAAACAGAGGTATTTTAACTTTGTTTAATAAGTTGTGTAAAGTTTATTATTGATAGGCTCTCGTTTGACCACAATCTCACCTCATGGAAAGCTATGATGTTGTGAACGATGGATAATGCTTCCCCAGACGTAACTTATTTACTTTTGACTTCAATAATGCTAAATACTCATAAGTTGCATACCGTAATTTTTTTGTTATAATAATAATTAACCACGTATTCATTATATTCATAAAAATAGTTCTGCACATATTGCAATGATGACATAAATGATGTCGTCCTTTCTAGAGAGTGGCTATTACCGAAGTCACGGCGCGAGTTGGCAAGCTCACGACTGATTTGCATCCGCCATAAGAGACTGAACTACCCGAAGTGTGCCGAGTACTGCCGAGGCTGTTCAGAACTCATTCTTAATGCTAATGTGTCACCATCACTGTTTTAAACGACTACGTTGTATCAAGCACGATTTTATCGTAACTTTTGTACTGTCCTGGTGATTGCAATAGGAGTTAGCATCTAGATCTCGGCTCGTTCTACTACGTTATATTATGCTTCTGTGTTTCGTTCTCAACATTAGATATATGCACTTGTAGTCACACATACAATGTCGCCACCAACACTCTCAGTTTAAAGATAAAAAAGAAGCGGGGAAACTGAGATCCCTGCGTTCAACACGTCATTCACATTCTAGTGCTTCGCCACTTGGTACTTTTTTTGCGTTCTAGTTTTATTTCGGTAGTTTAATGTTAATAAACCAAAACACCGAAGGAACAACGTGATAATAAGGATTCATTTACTTAAATTAAGAAGAAAATGTAAAAGTTGGAAAGAAAAGGACGCCGTAAGCCTCCATCATCCTCGAATTCTGAACCGATGTTCTTAAAACCTAACTTACTTAGTGTTTACTCATTTATTACCAATATTTTATGGATTAACGTTACAACGAACGAGTTGCAACTTATCCTTGTTCAAACTCGGGTTCACGATGTTACGTCTCGAGTTCATCTTACCCGCTGTTACATGTATTTATTTATTTATTTAACACAGCTTATATAACGTTGTTATATCCTGTTACCTGTTTAGGTAATTATAACCATCTAGCAATTTGTGCATTCATCAGGTTCACGATGTAACGCTATTAGTTCATCTTACTCACTGCTACCTGCATGCACCTACCTACGTAGACGTACATATATCTTGTTATCTCTTTAGGTAATTATAACTATGTAGCACTTTGTACATTCATCGGGTTCACGATGCAACGCTATGAGTATATCTTACCCGCTGCTACCTGTATGCGCCTACCTATCTATGATTGAACATGTACACATATCTTGTTACCTGTTTAGATAATTATGACTATGTAAAAATTTGTGCATTCGTCAGATTCACGATGTAACGCTATGAGTCCATTTTACTCGCTGCTACATGTAGAATTGTAGACACCCGGTAGGTAACCTACCTATCTACGAGTGAACATGAACAATTGTACATACGTCCTGTTACCTATTTATGTAATTACAATTATGTAGCAATTCGTGCATTTGTCGGGTTCACGAAGTAACGCTTTGAGTTTATCTTACCCGCTGCTATCTGTAGGTAGCCTTCCTATCTACGAGTGAATACGTACATATATTCTGTTACCTGTTTAGGAAAAAATAACCATATAGCAATTTTATACATTCATCGGGTTCACGATATAACGCTATGACTTTAACTTACCGCTTCATAGGAGTAATACGTAATAAAACTAAATCTGTTATTATTACTCGTTGACGTATAAACATAATCATGTTACAACGATTTCATAATTAAAAATAAAATACCTACTTAGATACCTATTTGTAAAAAAGATAAAAATACGGTTACATTTTTTTTTACGTTGTAATGTACCTAAACTATTTTACGACTTCCGATTGCGAATTTCTGTTTTTTGTATTCCTATGGCGAATATAATGACATTGCACATTGGTAAACCCTGATAAGCTGGTACCATCGGCTTATGGTTCACGCTTAGAGCATGGAAACCATAGCTTGGAATCATTGCAAGAGCCCAATGTGCTTGAAGCGCAAACAGTCAGGTGTTAGACGAAACTAATAGATATTTTTTGGGATCTGACCCATCAACCATTGTGTTATACGATAAAGAACTCCGTCAGAAGCTCATAGGTTCTCAATTGCCTCTGAGTAGCTGTAGACTGATTGACGCATGGTGCCTCAATCGCGAAATTAAGGTAGCTGTTACTGACGTCTTAGTGTAGCGTAGTTCAGCTAATCAAAAACTGATTACTAGCGCTATTTCATGCTTTATCATTCATAATAGTATGAACATTAATAATGACATCGGACCAAACTATGTATATGTCATGAACCCTTTAGGTTTATTAAATTCCTTTTTACACAAACTTCATTTCAGATTAATATCTAAAACATGTTCTTGTTCTGAAGAATATGAATTTGGACATACTATAGACAGTCTACTTCCTATAGGTTAGCATAGCATAGCATCAGCCTTATAATGTTCCCACTGGACTCTGGCCTCCTCTCTAGGCGAGGAGGTTCTATAGGTTACTGTTTCTAAATGTCATCCTTGTGACGCTTAGCATATAACAGTTGGTGCTGATTTTTTTTTTTTTAATTCACGATGAATTTAGAAAGTAAGATTTAAACGGTAAGAAGGTAAGAAAGGTAACCCATTCTTATTTAATGTTCTAACGTTTGTTCTTAATACCGTGCCATTTGGTTGCCAAATTATTGCAACAATTCGGCAATTTGTCAACAATCTATCTTGTGGACTTGTTTTTTGTATCACAATATAGTGATTGTGTTCTGTTGTGTTGTGTTGTGTGTGTGTTGTGTTGTGAATTTTTTTTTCTTGGGCTTCATTATAAATTAACTTAAAAGTAAAAACATCATAATACATACATTATAATTATATCTATTGATAAATCTTTTTGCAAAATAAAATTTAGTGAATATAATTTAGATATTTATGGTGTGTGTAGCCTGCGAGGGATAATTGGCCAGTGGTAATTGACGTCCAGAGAAAAAACAACAGCTTATACATTTATAATGAATAGCTGGTTTTAAAACGATTTTAAAATATTTTTGGAAAAATTACTTGGTCGTCATATTTTACGAATAGACTGTTTGACTGTAATTTTCTATATTACGCTGGTAGGCAGTTTCGTCATTTATTAAAACTTATTAAAAGTTTATAGCAATGGCTTTGGGCTCGTAACCTTTTCGTTTCTGCTCTGTACATCTCATCAATCGAAAACAGTATCGCCGATACTGAATCGAGATGATTTCATCCCGATACAGACTAAGAATGATCAGAATTTGCCTGTCAAAAATTGACAACAAAAACACAACCACAACCTTGTTTTATCTACAAGTGTGTATCTAATCTCGAGAACGAAACACAGAAGCATAAATAATGATTAAACGAACTTACCTGTAAGTGAAGTTTGATCATAATTATGTGAGGTGTTTCGTTCGAACTTCACTGACTTGTTTCAGCAGATCTAAAGGTAATCATTTTACTTATAGATGATCGAGATCAGATATACTAAAATAAAATTGAATAAAATGAATCATACAGGAAAGGCACAGTTGTGTGGAATGCGAGAAGTGATCGAGTGTGTGGCGGTGAGGTGGTCTGGCGGGGGATGAGAATGCGAAGTAACGCTGAGTCAGCGCAGACGACGCATGCCTACGATACCACTCAGCCTCTTTGTGGCCTACCTATCGAATGTTATAATGGTTTATTTAATTATTTGGAAACAGCAGACTGTGCACTACTCACACGATAGTTAATAAACGTGCGAAGACAAAATACATTATAATTATTTTCTAAAATGCGATGAGTCATGTTGACGGTCGCTGCTGGAGCTAGTAAATGAGTAATGCACTTTACTTTGTTATTGCCGGTAGAACAACAATACAAAAACGGTTTGATTATTTTATGCAATATCATTTTACATAAACACGACTTCACTTTCTATACAGACATGATGAGAGTGTGACTATGAGATTTTCTGAAATATAAACCGATGTCAGACGCCCTCCAAGTAAACTTGATCTTCCAGGCCTATGACAAATATTGAGATAATTAAAACGTCTCGTTGTCGAAGCACACGTTACATTGAAGCTGTACGTGTAATCAGTGGGGATTATCAATTAAGTCTCGCGATGATTGTATCTCGCGGTCTCGCCTCGTCGCAACCCGCAAGGCTGCTCGCTAGACGAGACGCGATACACTAGGTTTCACATAGGGCTGACAAGTCTCTCAATTCTATTTTATACATTTTTTAAATACAAATCACCAAGATTTATGACTTTTGGACGTCAAAGAAACAAACGCAAATTAATAAGCTTGCATTGAATATTACTAAAACTTAGTCCAATCACTAAGACCAACACTTTTATATCACAACAAATTGTATAAACTTTTTTATTTCTATTATATAACTTAATTGACTATCAAACGAACGAACTAAGAGGATTATTGGTAATGATACACTTGTCGAGTCGAAACTTCACGACTTCGAGTTCCTAACCTGTCGGTTTTCTATCGGTTGGTTTTCGAAGAGTGAGCGTGGGAATTGCATAACTTAATTCCGCTAAGTTCGTTTCATCGCCGGACCACCAGACGTATGGCGATGTGCCACCGGTACATGGTTGACCACATTCGTTGTGCATACAGCTAAGGTGTAGAATTCCCTACCTGAGTCCTGAGTCTATATTGCCTGATAGCTACAACTTAGGGGTCTTTAAATCAAGAGCGAATACTTTTACTTCTAGGCAAGAGTGCTCCACTGTCGACATGAACATTACTTACCACCAGGTGAGAAAGCCAAGCGTGAGCCTATTAATAATAGACAACCCTATGATCTCTAGGTGCTCGAATTATTGACAGGCGACAGTGTGTTAATGTTTCACTGTACGGATCAATATCTATGCACATTTGCACCACAGTAAATCAGCCACATATTTTTGTTACTTTTGCACTGGTAATACTGGTAAAACAAATTGTGGGGCAACTGTGCTTTTAAAATCAATCATCAATTAGAAAGCTATCAATGATCTTCAGATAGCATGTCAAAGCCTTAATGTGCATACCATGGCACGGAGGTATATGTATATTGATCACCCTTTTACAAACCTTAGTTACTCAAGCCTCAAGCGAACGCCGGCGTTCGCACACCTATTGTCTTTATATTGTGTCTCTTGTTACGGTATTTAAAAGATTAAAGCTTACTGAACTGAGCTGTGTATACCATTGGACGAGGTGATGACTGTATGAGAAAAAAAAGATAGTAAAGGAATATATCACTGAAAGAGATCCTTTACTGAAAGAGGTATAGGATCTCTTTCAGTGATACATTCAGAGGTGCTGTGTGTAAGTCTGGACAAAGTGCTGTGTGTATCGCATAATGAGGCACTATGTGTATCACTGGAAGACACGCTGTGAGTCACAGAAACAGAGAAAGAGTAAACAAAAAAATGTTCAATCGATTGCACCATTATCACTGTGTACCCAGCCTGAACCTGAGGTCATTTACCTCGGCCTGTCTAACACGCTTGACCAATCAACTTTAGCTTTGGCCACAAATGTGGATGCGGTAAGTGAAGTCCTCAAAGAACCTGATTTGCAATGGACCGTTGTGACTCGGAAACATCGGAAAATAACGTCAATTAGTGGTACTTTTGGACATGCAATAATTTCATTAAAAGCAGCTGAACTGTGTAAACATGGAATCTAGCGCTGATGAGATTCGCAACTAGCTAAAGAAGTTATGTCCGGAAGGTTCAGGAGCTTGAACTGTTGACTTGTTGACGTCAAAAGGTGTCTAAAAATTGTATAAGGTAGGAGTACCAGTTGCTTACTATGAGCGGATTTTTCAATCAGCGGATGTTGTAACTAATTCGAATGGAGGAATGCTTGATATGGTACTGGTCCAAGAGAGTGCTGATATATTTCAAACTTCTGTCACTTCTACGGATGGTATTGTACCACTTTAAAATTACTGTGTATTGGTGGGTCTACTAGACATTGAAATTAAAATTAAAACTACGCATCACTCTGACGTAATTAATCCGAGTAACATAGAAGTAAGTAAAGACTGGAATAAAAAAAAAAATAACCGTGATCTATTGCTAGATTTACTTTCTAAAGTTTCATGGGATAAGGTTATACAAACTGATGATGTATATCTGACGACAAAGTATTTCTATGAGAAAATAAATAAAAGTGATTATGTTTTAAGAGAAACATACGCCCGAACGATGTTGGAACGTTTTCGGACTCCCAGAACACTTGGAAACATATTATTTAGCGAAGAAGCTCATTTCCACATCGGGGGCTATGTAAATAAACAAAATATGCGTTTCTGGAACGCCAACAATCCAAATGAACAGCATCAAAAGAGTTTGCACTGCCCTAAAACGACAGTATGGTGTGCTGTACATGGAATAATCGGTCCATATTTTTTTAGTGAGAATGAAACTGTCACTTCTTCGGTATACTGCCGTGACGAGTTTTTGGTACCGCAATTGCAAGTGTTTAACGGACGCCCGAATAGAACCCATTTTCAACAGGATGGGGCAACTCCACACACTGCCAGGATCTGAATGTTGAGGCTAAGGGAAATTTTGCCTGGAAAATTAATAAGCAAGTACGGAGACATACCCTGGCCACCTCGATCGCCGGATTTAACGCCATGTGATTTTTTCTTGTGGGTTTACCTCAAATCTAAAGTGTACTTACTGCAATAACTCTCGTACAATAACTGCCCTTCAAGAAAATATCCGGCGTGGAATCGCTGCTATTCCCCCAGAGCTTTGTTCGTGCGTACTTGCCAATATGAGGGTTCGCTTAGAAGAGTGCATAACAAGAAATGGACATTTGGAAGATATTATTTTTAAAAATTAAAATCCGCATACCTTGGTTACATTTTAAAAATAAAATAAAAGATCTACACTCATTCTTTTATTAATTATTTAACTTTCAAATCGTCAAAATCCCGCTGGACACCCTTTATAAATAGTAATTATGTTAATATATTTAAATTCACTCCTCATGACGTCATGGCAGGAATAGGCAAACTGAAAAGTTGTAGTTCTGTAGGGCCCGACAATATTCCACCTGAAATGTTGAAAACTTTCAAAAAGCGCTTTTGCCTTCCTCTGTACCATATATTCAACCTAAGCTTGGAAACGGGATCATATCCTCCACAGTGGAAGAAGAAGTGATTTAGGGTCACCCCCATTCCCAAGAGTCTCAATAAAACATCTGTTGTTAACATGTACTTCATAAATATATTTATTCCCAAGTAGATAAGTATCTTTGTAATGAGCAACACGGTTTTAGGGCAAACAAATCAGTAAATACCAATCTTCTGACTTTAGTGGACTTTTGATGTTTGGACCGAGTAGGCCAGGTGGATGTCTTGTATTTTAACGTCCGGAAAGCGTTTGATAGGGTTAATAATGACATTCTGCTGGCGAAACTTTGTGCTTTGGTTTTCCACCAGGTTTACTGCGGCTTCTTGCTGACTACCTCTGCGATTGTCAGCAGTTTGTAAGACTAGGTCTTTATGAATCCCAGCCGTATGCTACGCGGTCCGGCGTCAGTCAGGGATCTATACTTGGACCATTACTGTTTCTGATAATGTTAAATGACCTCCCAACTGTTGTTCATATTGCTAAAAGTCTACTATATGCAGATAACTTGAAACTGTTTCTTAAAATCAACTCTGAGAGAGATTGCATGGCGCTACAACGCGACATTAACGCTATATAGGGTGACTGGTAATTATTGAACGATACTTAACCACGTGATTGTAGTCATGATAACAAACAACTTTTACTACGGGACCAAACCTGAAATGAGGAAAAGAAAACAGTGATGTTCAGTACATTTTGACCAGTTAGGCGAACACAAATGTACTGACCAGCAGATTTTTTTCGCGATTTCAGGTTTGGTCCCATAGTAAAAGTTGTTTGTTATCATGACTACAATCACACGTTTAAGTATCGTTCACTAATTACCAGTCACCTTATATATGAGTTTTTTTTTTTTTTTTGTGGTGGGTAAAATCAAAGCATCTCCCGCCCTTGGGCGGAGCGGGAGATAGTGTCAGACTCTTACTGACTAAAAACTCACCCCGTTCCTTCGTTGCCTTAGATACCAGGGCCGGGCTTTCCTTTCGGAAGCAAACCCTTGGCCCCAGTAGGCTTCGACCCGGCCTGCCTGCAGCTAGCAGGCTGGGTCTCTACAGTTTGCTGACAACTCCTTGAGGCGCGCGGGAACAGTGCGCGCCGTTGACGACCTGGGCTTGGTCCGGATGGTTACCGGACGGTCGGACAGCGAGCTGGCCATAGCTCGCCGTCCGCAAGCCCGCGCCTACGTTGGCTGGAAATCAGGATCGGAATCGGAATCCCCGCGGCGGCTGGGCCGTGAAGGCCGTTGCCTCTCGCGTGCGGCCTCCTCCTTTGCTAGCATTACTGCTTCGCAGAAGGAGGCGACCGCCTGCCATCCCTCCTCACTCCGGATCATGGCCCGTACTAGGGCTTGGCGCGAGAGATCGCCGCTGCCGATCGCCCTCACGAGAACACGGCGATGCTCTGCCCAACCTTATATATGAGTGGAGTGTAAATAACAAGATGGAATTCAATTTGTCAAAATGCTACGTCTTAAGCTTTACCAGATCACGTAATCCAGTCTCTTTTAACTATAAAATCAATGACAGCACAATTACCAGAACAGTCGCAATTAAGGATTTAGGTGTCACATTTGACCATACATTAACCTTCCATGAACGCATTTTAGCAGTTGCAAAAGATGCATTTAGCGCCACCTCCAGGCTCCCAATTAACGGTAGGAGGAGTTCACATCGGCGTCGGGTCGACGATGAAGTACCTGGAACTCGTCCTCGACAGCCGGTGGAACTTCAAGGAGCATTTCCGACGTCTGGCTCCCAGATTGAATCGGACTGGGGCTGCTCTCAAGCGGCTCCTGCCGAACCTAGGGGGTCCAGACGCCTCCTGCCGGAGGCTCTACGCAGGCATCGTTCGGTCCATGGCCCTTTACGGTGCGCCGGTGTGGGCGCCGTCGCTGCGTAAGCGAGTGGCGGCCCGGCTAAACGCCTGCCAGAGGGTCATGGCCATCCGGCTGATCCGCGGATACCGTACGGTGTCCTGTGAAGCGGCGAGCCTCCTTGCTGGCCTACCACCATGGGATTTGGAGGCAACAGTCCTTGCACACATGCATGACTTACGCGTGGAGATGCAACGCCGGGGCGAAACTCCGCTGCCGCGACAAATCGCGGCATGGCAGACAGAGTTCCGGCGGGATCTCATGGTGAAATGGCGAGAGCGACTATCGCAACCCCGTGCTGGGCACGCCACGATCGAGGCGGTAAGACCCCTCTTTGAGGCGTGGCTGGAAAGGCCCCACGGCGTCGTCACCTTCCGTTTGGCGCAGGTGCTGACCGAACACGGCAAGTTCGGACCGTACCTGTACAAGATTTGTGCGGAGACGACGCCCGGGTATCGCCACTGTGCGGACCGCCCGGTGGACACGGTGGATCACACAGTCGAGGTGTGCCCCGCTTGGGAAGAGCATCGCCGTGTCCTCGTGGGGGCGATCGGCGGCTATCTCTCGCGCCGGGGCTTGGTTCAAGCCATGGTCCGGAGCGAGGAGGAGTGGCAGGCGGTCGCCTCCTTTTGCGAAGCAGTAATGCTAGCAAAGGAGGAGGCCGACCGCATTAGGCAAAGGCGCACACGCCGCCGCCGCCGCCGGGATTCCGATCCCGATTTCCGGCCACCGTAGGCGCGGGCTCGCGGACGGTGGACAATGGGTAGCTCGCTGTCCGTCCGTCCGGTAACAGACTGGTCCGAGCTCAGGTCGTCTACAGCGCGCACTGTTCCCGCGCGCCTCAAGGATTTGTCAGCAAACTATAGGGGTCCAGCAGGGCCGAAGCCTACTGGGGCCAAAGGTTATGTGAGAATGTCCCCACGGGCCCCGGGACAAAGGCAACGAATGGAAGGGTAGGTTTTTAGTCAGTAAAAGTCTGACACTATTTCCCGCCCCACCCAAGGGCGGGATTTGTCATTGGATGATTTTACCTACACAAAAAAAAAACTACTAATTAATTTAAATCATTTTTAAACAAATGAAACATCGACATAATTATCTTTACTGTTTGTCATTAATTATGAAGTAGCTTTGTATCCAATACATGGTTCTACCTATGTAATATACCTATATGAATGTTGCAAGTAAACAAAAACATTGCGCCCATTATGATAGATAATGAGTTAGTAAGATAATGAATGATTTATCTTTATCTGCGCCGGGCGCCAACTCTATCTCACACTTATTGTTATGTGGACACGCATATTAATAGATTGTTATTACTTATAACTGAATATAATCATAAATTCAAATAAACGGATTGATAGGGCAGGCAAAGTACTGCTCAAGGTTCAAACTGTCAGTAGTTAGTCAATGGTCTTTGATTTTATGATCAATGATCATTTGCTGTCGTAGCAATTTTTATTTTATTTCGTGGGTAAAATCATCAAATGACAAATCCCGCCCTTGGGTAGGGCGGGACATAGTGTCAGACACTTACTGACTAAAAATCTACCCTGCTCCTTTCATTGTCTTTGTCCCAAGGCCCCGGGGTTCATTTTCATATAACCCTTGGCCCCAGTAGGCCTCGGCCCTGCTGGGCCCCTACAGTTTGCTGACAACTCCTTGAGGCGCGCGAGAACAGTCCACGCCGTAAACGACTTGGCTCGGACCGGTCTGTTACTGGACGGACGGACTGCGAGCTACCGATTGCCCGCCGTCCGCGAGCCCGCGCCTACGGTGGTCGGAAATTGGGATCGGAATCCCGGCGGCGGCGGCGGCGTGTGCGCTGTTGCCAGTTACGGTCGGCCTCCTCCTTTGCTAGCATTACTGCTTCTTCCTCCTCGCTCCGGAGTATGGCCTGAACCAAGGCCCAGCGCGAGAGATCGCCGCCACCGATCGCCCCCACACGGACACGGCGATGCCCTTCCCAAGCGGGGCACAACTCGACTGTGTGCTCCACCGTGTCCTCCGGGCGGTCCGCACAGTGACGACAGCCGGGCGTCGTCTCCGCACGAATCTTGTACAGGTAAGCTGTCGTAGCAGTGATATTGCGATCTACGAAAGAATCGTGTCCACTAACGCACGCCTCGTATTTCTTGCTTTGACTCCCGAAGAGAATGGCGGATGCACTTTTGTATATATAAGGTGTTAAAAAATTAACTGCAAGAAAAGTAAGAACTGGTTTAGAATTACAAATAAAAAAAATTGGCGAAAAAATGATTTTTAAATAACAACCCGTTTCGGAGATATGCAATATTTTCACTTCACACAAAATTATTGAATATGCGCACTGTACACCGCACGTGCGCCGGCGCGACCGCCCCGCCGTAGGTACGCGTGAGTCGTTCACCCCTGTGACACGACACGCGACGGCGCAAATTCGTAAACAGCTGATTCTAATTTTTTCATCACATTTCTCAGACTTTGGACTGGCAAATTATCGAGCTTACTTACAAATAGCATATTTTATTATACCTATAGGACTATTAAAAGCACTGGTAGACTCCTAGGATTGTTTGGACAGCAGGCACTCGTCGTTGCTCACCATACAGTTCACGGTAACGGTTACGTGCCGCAGCTAAACTTTGACCAGTCGTAATGTAGGACACTACCATATCTAAGTACTCTCGATTGGAATACGTAAACGGCATTATTAAAAGTACGAAACTGCACGAACACACGTATTCGCCGTAATGACACAAGAAAACACCCTTACCGCGCGACGGATTTCGGACAACTAAGGGTCGGGAGGGGTAGAGAGAGCTGCGGGAAGAGTAGCGGGCGGCAGGGGAACCGCTAGCAAGCCGCTCGCGCGGTACGATGGCGGCCCAAGCCTCAAGCGCAGCCCTGGGTACAGCACACAAAAAAATATTATGCGTAATTATTTTTTTTATGTGAAAATATAAACAAAAAAAAATTTTTTTTTGATGTGTTCGTTTTTCGATGGCGAGTAAGTGGACAAAATTCTTGCAGTTAATTATTTAACACCTTATATAGGTGGTGTATTTTAAGTCTTAGTGTAAACTTTATACATAATTATATCATAGATATGTTGGTAAAGTGAAACAATACCTGCAGTAAAGAAGTTCGTTTAAAATATTGGTACATTTACTTTTCTCATAAAAATTTCGTTTATTTTAAAAATACGTAACGTGTACCTAAGGAATTTAAAATATTTAGGTACAGATGAATAATAGAAATGTAGTAATTAGTAATTCTTTTGTATTATATGTCGCGAGCTACTCTATAAACGCAAATTAATTCAAATCTTGGTGCGTATTAAACTAAACACCGACTTCTGAAATTAAAGTTATTTTGATCCCTTTAGTGTTTTTTTTAAGTTTTTTATTTAACACTGTTTAGTTGCGATACATTTATAACCAGACTGCCTATTTCTCATGACAATTTCAATTAACCCAAACACTGCTAGGATAAATCGATTTATTATGAAATTTCCGTGTCTCCCTTCCACCTTCCGCCTTCATCATCAGATTAGTTCCATAGTACCTTACAGCCAAAGTGCATGTCATCACAATTCTAATAAGTCCAAATACGGCTAGGATACATTGATTAATTACGGAGTTCCAGTGCCTATCTTCCGGCTCCGTCATCATCATCATCATCAGGTCACTTCGGTGATAGCATTTTCAACTATTCACAACTATTTATTTATTTGTCTTGTCATAGTCGCTTAACTATCTTCACTCTGATATCTATGTGAGAATGAAGTTCCGTTGGCCATTTCTGGTCTTCTTCATCAGTTCCATTTCATCAAATGTTACTTTTTGACTGTAAATGCTTAAGTCCTCGATAAAAATACCACAGTCACTATATGGTTGCCTATAATGTTTGAGGATTTCCCTCGATTCCTCATGAAACCCATCATCAGAACTAATTTTGAAAAAAAATGGGACCAATCTGGAAGAATACCCTTTCAAGAACAAAAAAAAATTTGTATGTCGGTCCATAAACCACAGATTTCTGAGGTAACGAACATGAAAATACAACCGAATTGATAATATAATCTCTTCCTTTTTTTGAAGTCGGTTAAAAATAGTATTTTGTGGCTTAGTCGATAGATACGATCACGAGCGGAGCAGCGAGAAACTCCGAGAATCACCCCGCCGCGTCGCGGCGCCGCCGCATGCGCCCGCGCAGAATACAATAATAACATCAAATATATTCCAATGGACATTTTATCTAGAAAATATTAATTTATGCACATAGTCCAAGTAAGTTTAATTTGAAGAACATTTAATTACCGAAAAAGTAGGCAAAACTAAGAGAAAAATATCATGTTTAAATATTTTTTAAAGGCAAAAGTATTAATCATATATATATAAAAAAAAAAAATTGTTATAAGATGCATTTTTTTAAAATCTATTATCCTAACCGTTACCGAGGAGTAGGCTTCAGAAATTAACAGTTCTATGGCACCAAATGGGAGTAATCATTTGTCGTAGCACTTGTAGTAAGTAGCCCATGCGTGCGCCATGTGCGGCTGGGTCTTCCATGTACATCATCGCTGAAGATACAAGTATATTAGGTAATGGCTTGTGATGTGGGGCGCTCGTGTGACAGCCCAGCCCATTCCCGCGACGTCCAATTACGGCATGTAAGTGATTGTTATTGTCGCGGTACACTGCGCCGTCAATACTCGTGTCACGGCGATCGAGCACAATTGTATCGTTAACTGTTATTTATCCACACTAACGTCATCAGTTGCCAGCGCTTCAGCGTTCCTGTTGCACTGAAACACTGTGACGTCGTTATTGTGTTGAACCTGATGTTGTAGTTTAATAAATTGGGGCGCGATAGGGACGGTCACTCGCACGCGCTTGCACATTAGTGTAGCGGTATATCGGATGAACGGCGTGCTACGTTTACCTGCTAGTAAACTGTTAAAAAGATTCACAAAGTTTTAGCTCACACTGGATCGTGTCATCATGATATAGACCATAAAAAAAAACACCTCTACGGTTTTCTGACAGCTCCTTGAGGCGCGCGGGAACAGTACGCGTCGTCGACGACTTGGGCTCGGTCCGGTCGGTTACCGGACGATCGGACAGCGTGCTACCCATTGCACGCCATCCGCAAGCCCGCGCCTACGGTGGTCGGAAATCGGGATCGGAATCCCGGCGGTGGCTGGGCGAGCGCCCCGTTGCCTCTGCCTGATACGGTCGGCCTCCTCTTTTGCTAGCATTACTGCTTCGCAGAAGGAGGCCTCAATACTCATGTGAATTCCGCCGAAATATATGAAAATATACGGACCGCTATTTGCATATTTTAAAAGTAATAGTAGTTTTATCTCTAAATCTGGCTACTAAACAGGTTTATGAAGTGGAATACTTGAATAGATGAATAGAAAGATAACAACAGTTTGACGCATGCGTTAGTGAAGATAAGAAGAGAGTTAGTAACAACAAACATCCACCTCCAGGAGTCTTGCAAGTAGTCCAGGTGGAACAGTGGGCAGCCTGGTGGTCTTGTCGCTATGCGTACCTAAAAAGCATTTTGGAAATACATTAATTATGCGTACAGGCAAGGAGTGGAATTCTCTGCTGGAGTTTGTGTTTACTAATAGCTATAAGCTAGGGGTCTTTAAGTCAAGAGTAAATAGGTTACTTCTAAGCAAGCATTCGTTCGTGAGATAGCGGTCAAACGCGATTCTACACATACCTAATAAAAAAAATCTGTTAAGACCCGGTGAGAGCACATACTGACCTAATCACCGCGCGCCAATAGAGCTGTGTGGTGCAATACCAGCTTCAAATATATTACGTATTGGTAAACCCTAATGGAACGGCAATGAACCATCCGAGGAGGTTTATTACCTACTTCTCTAAAGTTGATATTGCATGATTGTTCAAATTCAGTCCTCTTTTGCTCTGGGTGAGTCAAACAACTTCTGTAATAACGAGAAAGTCGTGTTAATGCAACACAAGAACAAACAGTACGACTGTACCTGGTGAACAGAAAAACACTGCCACCCAGCGCCACCCTTATTCAACCTTGTCGGTGATTGCAGTACCGTCGCTCACTACAATGGCTCCAATCCAATCAACGGTCGCTCACTACAATGGCTCCTTTTATTTCGGTGAAAAATCATCAGAGGATTCTTCCCGTTTTAGATGGAGTTAGTGTCAAAATTGTACTAATTAAAACCTATCCATGTTCCTTCAGTTACCCTTTGTGTTCCAGGACTGCGGTGATGCTTGCGGAGAGTCCCGCAGCCCTGGTATCCTGCCAGGATGACAAAGTGACTTTTTTTAATACAAAAACTCAAAATAAAAACTAAATATTTTGAAATGATTTTTTTTTTCTGTTCACCAGATGCACTCGCACTATTCCGGTATCAAATACTTGAAATATATTGGTCAAAGCGCAAAAGTAATCGGTAAGTTACATATAAACGCCTCGAAGATTCTAAGTAGTTAAAGTCGAGCAATAAAACCAGATAGCGTTAAATGATATCTAAGTTAAACCGTCAGCAATGAAGGCTCGATCTCGGCAGGGGTCGTTATCAAAGTTTTCCGTTAAGTTTAGATTCCAGTTGAGGCGCCTGAATGGGCCGGCTCCGGAACTGCCGCCGATTTATGACGACGACGATTTATTGACCCCGTCGTGACACCCGTCCCCAAGTTATGACGTCCAACTCCGATCATGACACTAGGATCCGCTCGTGGTGCTACCTCAGACGAACTTATAAATGGCTCCATTATACAGATTAGATTTCAATTGTAGTGAAGTGGCAGACCAGTAAAGGCAACAACAATAACACAATAAACTTATTATTATTATAAAAGGCAACTTTGTGGAACACAAGTTATTTAAATTACAAAAAAACAATCTATCAAACTATGCACCAATAAAAAACTACCTTCGGATTATTCTTATCTGTTCTGTAATATGAATCAGATTAGGAGCCAATGACTTTACATTACGACAAAACACATCATTTCCGCACTAATTTACATGTTGTTTTTTTATCTTCTAATGTAATTGGATAGCAAACTAAATGACATTCATGCCACACTATTGTTCAGATATCGACCACACTGCGTATGTTTAGTATTTCATTCTCCAAAAGTTACAATTAAAGCTTCACTCAGTGGAACTCTGTTGTGGCAGGTATCTTTTATTTTACAATTTGACATTTTTAAAATTAAACTTCGTCAAGTTTTATTACATTTTTGTAAAATTTATCCACACACTTTATCTAAATATATAAATAGACCGACTGACATATCAACGCACAGCCGCAGCTACAGGGACCAGGAGCGTGAGATTTTGCACAAGGTTTTTCCATATTCCCACCCTAAGAGTATCCGAGCGAAATGCGTCCGGTCCGAAGTTTGTATGGAGAAACATATTTTCACGCGGGCGAAACCGCTACCATTTTATAAAATCTATTTACAAAATAAATATCAAATGTGCAAAATTAATATCATTGAATTCATAGACTATCACAAGTTTGAGAACAAGCGACAGTCGCAGTCAAGAACTAGTTCAGATCGAAAAACAAAAAAAAAAAAAACTGAGATTGTTGCATTACAAAAGCTTATTATTTTTATAGGTTTCAGGTGAAAACCTTTATTTTGTGACTAAACCAACTCTTAGTTATAATTGTCGGAGCTCTGTACATGGGTAAAAAAGTACGAGTTTCATGTAGTTTTGGAAATATTTAAAAATTAGATTGTGGTGAAGTAGAAGTGCCAAATGCGAGTCGGACTTGCGCGCGAAGTGTTGCGTTGACTAGAAAAAATCACCTGTGTTGTATGAGAGCCCCCCTTAAAATTTGTTTTATTTAATTTTAATAAAAATACAACTAAGTATTTTGTGAATATTTCAAGTGTCTATCTGTTGCCATATATTGATATCAAAGTCAAAGTCAAAATATTTTTATTTCATATAGGCCTACATGGGCACTTATAAAACGTCAGAAGCTAGTGCACGGTTCCAAATTGGTCGTTTCCTATGGAGAAGAACCGACAAGAAACTCCATGGTTACTCTTTTAAAAAAAAAGGTTTATATTTAAATATTTTCATATTACAGTATTATATCAAGCAAATAAGGGCCAAAATTCGCGTTTGTTGTATGGGAGCCCCCTTAAATATTTATTTTATTTTGTTTGTAGTATTTGTTGTTATAGCGGCAACAGAAATATGTACATATTTTTTTAAATTTTCCACTGTCTAGCTATCACGGTTCATGAGATACAACCTGGTGACAGACAGACGGACAAACAGCGAAGTCTTCGTAATAGGGTCCCGTTTTTATCCTTCATGTACGGAACTCTAAACAAGGGAAGTCTGATTTAAATGCGGTAGCATCAGGGATGTCGCTCCTTCTTGTCTACTTACCTATCAAAATATGTAATAAACGTTTTTGCCTTGTGGAGAGCGCGACGAGTGGTGCCGCGTGCGGAGCTCACAGTCATTTGTTTATTCATAACTAGCTTCTTTCAGCGGCTTCGCCCGCGTCAAAATAGATTTCTCCATACAAACTTCCAAAACCCAAACCAAACTTCCAAACCCCGTTTTACCTCAAAGGTGGAGTTTTGTAAAATCCGTTCTTAGCGGATATCTACACCCTATAAGGAATCTACCTGCCAAATTTTAAGTTTGTAAGTATTATAGTTTCTGAGATTTCGTGATTAATCAGTGAGTGGTATTTCGCTATAGATTCTGTAGCAGGCAAGTAAGGAATGTATGTATGTAGCTAAGTAAGCAGTGTGTACATAGTATTACATCGGTGCCGTCCTTCGGGAGTCTCGCCAGCGTCGCCAGTTCCGGGTCGGGCACGGGCCCGGAACACCGGCGCGTTTGACCGGTTCGACTTGTGGTACGACAAAATTATTTGTCCTACCCCACAAAGCTGTTTTTCGGGTCCGGAAACCGAGTTTAAACGCTCTATGAACTTTAATCGGTCCGTCCACTTCGAAGGGATTGGATCAAGGGAAATGTAATTTAAGTTAAGGAAGAATACGACTGACGTAGGGTAAGGTACCTATTGGATTACGAGTACATCAAAATCTGTTGTTACCCGTTAGTAGGTTTAAAAAATAGTATCAATATGTACCTAGTACTTTTTATGACTTGTTTATTTTGATTATATCACGGCTCTTGCACAAGCTTACTGAGGTGTTAGAATTAGAAGGGTGATGCACAAGCTCACTGAAATGTTAGAAGGCTCTCGCGCAAGCTCATAGAGGAGTTAGAAGGTTCTTTCGCAAGCTCACTGAGGCGTTAAAAGGCTCTTGCTCAAGCTTACTGAGGCGTTAGAAGGCTCTTGCACAAGCTATTGGAGGTGTTAGAAGGCTCTTATACAAGCTCTCTGAGGCGTTAGAAGGCTCTTGCGAAAAGCTATCGGAGGTGTTAAAAGGCTCTTATACAAGCTCTCTGAGGCGTTAGAAGGCTCTTGCGAAAAGCTATCGGAGGTGTTAAAAGGCTCTTGTGCAAGCTATCGAAAGTGTTAGAAGGCTCTTATACAAGCTCTCTGAGGCTTTTGAAGGCTCTTGCGAAAAGCTATCGGAGGTGTTAAAAGGCTCTTGTGCAAGCTATCGGAGGTGTTAGAAGGCTCTTATACAAGCTCTCTGAGGCTTTTGAAGGCTCTTGCGAAAAGCTATCGGAGGTGTTAAAAGGCTCTTGTGCAAGCTATCGGAGGTGTTAGAAGGCTCTTATACAAGCTCTCTGAGGCTTTTGAAGGCTCTTGCGAAAAGCTATCGGAGGTGTTAAAAGGCTCTTGTGCAAGCTATCGAAAGTGTTAGAAGGCTCTTATACAAGCTCTCTGAGGCTTTTGAAGGCTCTTGTGAAAAGCTATCGGAGGTGTTAAAAGGCTCTTGTGCAAGCTATCTGAAGTGTTAGAAGGCTCTTATACAAGCTCTCTGAGGCTTTTGAAGGTTCTTGCGCAAGCTCAATGAGGCATTAGAAGTCTTTTGCGCAAGCTAGCGGAGGTGCTAGAAGGCTCTCGCACAAGCTCACTAAGGCATTAGAACGCTCTTTCTCAAGCTTACTGAGGCGTTAGAAGGCTCTTGCACAAGCTATTGGAGGTGTTAGAAGGCTCTTATACAAGCTCTCTGAGGCGTTAGAAGGTTCTTGCGAAAAGTTATCGGAGGTGTTAAAAGGCTCTTGTGCAAGCTATCGGAGGTGTTAGAAGGCTCTTGCGCAAGTTCACTGGGGCGTTAGAAGACTCTTGCGCAAGCTATTGGAGGTGTTAGAAGGCTCTTGCGCAAGCTATCGGAGGTGTTAGAAGGCTCTTGCGCAAGCTATCGGAGGTGTTAGAAGGCTCTTATAGAAGCTCACTGAGGCGTTAGAAGGCTCTTGCGTAAGCTCAATGAGGCATTAGAAGTCTTTTGCGCAAGCTAGCGGAGGTGCTAGAAGGCTCTCGCACAAGCTCACTAAGGCATTAGAACGCTCTTTCTCAAGCTTACTGAGGCGTTAGAAGGCTCTTGCACAAGCTATTGGAGGTGTTAGAAGGCTCTTGCGCAAGCTATCGGAGGTGTTAGAAGGTTCTTGCGAAAAGTTATCGGAGGTGTTAAAAGGCTCTTGTGCAAGCTATCGGAGGTGTTAGAAGGCTCTTGCGCAAGTTCTCTGGGGCGTTAGAAGACTCTTGCGCAAGCTATTGGAGGTGTTAGAAGGCTCTTATATAAGCTCACTGAGGCGTTAGAAGACTCTTGCGCAAGTTCACTAAGGTGTTAAAAGGCTCTTATATAAGCTCACTGAGGCGTTAGAAGACTCTTGCGCAAGTTCACTAAGGTGTTAAAAGGCTCTTATACAAGCTCACTGAGGCGTTTGAAGGTTCTTGCGAAAGCTATCGGAGGTGTTAAAAGGCTCTTGTGCAAGCTATCGGAAGTGTTAAAAGGCTCTTATATAAGCTCACCGAAGCGTTAGAAGGCTCTTGCGCAAGTTCACTGAGGATCTTATTTCATATGCATGGAAAGAAGACTTGTCGAAATGTTTCTGTGTACTAAATACTTTCTTAGTTTTCGAAATAAGGTGATTGGAATGCTTTTAAAGAGAACATTCTTAACCTACTAAAAAGGATATACTACAGATAAACCCTCCTTCACACTTCGGACATGGCGGGCGAGTTTCAAGGTCAAGTAGGACACGTGTACTATTTATGTTTAAGCGCAGTCCCTCCCTCCAAGGACCCAGAAGAGTGGGGCTCCCTCCGATACTTAACCCCGACCGGACTGAATATTTTAATGACGATGTGATGCCCGAGTAGCCAACCCTAAGTGAATTATAACATTTTACGTCAATGCCCTTCTTCCAAAGACTGATCGATGGAAACAACTTGTGCCAGTATATTTCCTTAAAACTATTTCACCAAATCATCGGATTTAATATTCTCCTGAGCAGCATTAGATGTAGTGAATGGAATATTGCGTGCAGGAACGCAATGAATTTAAAGAACACGGCAATGCACTTAAGAACCAAATTTTTGATAATTAGTGTAACTATACTTCGTGACTTAATTCCTAAGTTGAGTCACGGCGGGCGAACCTAACTTGTTTTCAGTTTGGTAGTGTTTTCCATTACTTACTGGTGAAAAGAGAAAAGTGTAGCAGCGGGAATTAAGATAATGTAAATTGATTAAACAGTTTAAAATGTAGCCTTGTTATACATAAAAACACAACACAGTCCGTGATTAAATTGTAAATAACTTTTTTGAGTGGTGTCATTACGTGTACACTGTTCAAATGTTTGTATTTCAAAGGATTCCACATTAAATGGCGTTTCGGAATTAATTACCATCAGCTTGACAAATTGCGGTTTTTGTTCAGTACGGTATCGTCGTAAAAACGTAATAGCCGTAGTCGCTGGGCGCGTAGGCAGTACAGTACTTGTTCATTAGTATACAACTGTGCTAACTTGTACATTTTTTAGCTATGATGGCCCAGAAATGGTTGCTGGCAATATGTGGCAATTTATTTATTGACCGACCTGGTACCCGTTGGAAGGTTCGTTGTTGTGTGTTGTTACGTTTTCGACCTAAGAGTGGTGACTTTGATCTGAAGGTTATGATAGAGGTTTTAAAACTGTGTTGGTCAACTAGTGCTTCATTTGAGTGTAACATCGAATTAATACAAAAAATCAATATTCACTCACAGTCACTATCTAGTATCCATCTATAAATCTACTCTGTCTTCAATTTTTTCAGCTAAGTTGAAGCGCACCTTGATTACGTTGTTAGTTTAGTTTCTTGGAACAATTCGGTTTTAAGAAGCAATCAATGAGCTTTTTACGGTCCTCGACGCGCGACTTACAGAGACTCACACGTGCGTGTAGGTACAGACGGGCCAGGGATCCTCTAAGGAGATTATAATGATTCATAACTCATTGTAATGGTACTCTTTATTCTGGTTAATGCTCAATCATTCGATATTAAGTGGTCGACTTAAACAGGTATTAGTGTAGGACCTCATGCCCTTAATCGATGAGGAGTGGACAGACGCGTGTTCAGCGGTCGAACAAACACACGCGACTGCTGAGGAGCTGGTAACAAGTCGATCACGACCGAGTCCGGTAACATTAGAGTCGTGACCGACAATCGTTATTTGTGGCTGTTTTGCATATAGGACAGGGTTCCACCAGGCAAGTAGACTGTACAAATATAAAAAAATGCTAGTATTGAAATAGGGAACTCGTCACTAGTAGTTATCGTTACCATCGATTCTTTAGTGCACATAACCTGCTTTAGTTTTCTGGTACGGAGGAATGGCAAGTAAAAGGTAGTAGTAAAACGTTTGCTTGTCATCTCACTGTGTAGACACAAAAAGTGTACCCAAGTAAGGTCTTGAAGGTGACCACTGCGCTACGAGAAAAAAATATCATAATTCTTCCCGTATTTTACCACACTCCAAAGATTTTTGAAGGTTAAGTACCTCCTGAAAAACCAATAGAATTGACGCGCAGCTACATATATTGGCACAGTTTCACAAATTGTAACTTTTGTGAAATTGTAATACCAAATCTTATTTTTACCATCCTTTATTACCAGTTTTTATATTTACAAGTTTTAATTTATCTTTCTATGTTTATATGTAGGTATGTTTGTTTAAAGTAAATATTTGAAATGAATTTTGTAACGCTTGCTCTTAACGTAAACTGGATGATAATACATCAATAGAGCCATAGAGCTGTTTTTATAATAGAGTTGGATTACGTATAACTATAGGAACTAGTGAGTAATATCCCCATCGAGATTGAACTTTTTGGGATGTTCAGTATCTACGATACGAGTACCATGCAATGAAACTTTGCTATGAGAAAATATTTTACATTGAAACCTATTTCTACCGTTTCTACGCTGGTTACATGGGTTTGTAATAATTATGTTTGTTATAATAGGTACTTTTTCAAAGTTTTTCTTTCGTGACCTATCTAGATAATTATAGGAGGAGGAGCCTTGAATATTTTCATGTGTGAGTCAAACAAGTAGCTGACAGCGACGAGCTGGGAGCGGTGGGGGAGGCGCGGCTAATGAGGAGACACCTCGCGCTCGCCACAACTAACTTCTTCCTGTACCAAACACGCCGATCATACCTGTTGGTGTACGTGTTAGTGTGTGCATGGAAAAAAAAGCAACGATAATTTTTCGATACCAGCCTTAGTAGTCCGTAGCTTGGTCTTTGACCCCAATTAATGTCAATAAAACAAAATGAGTGGTGGAATGTGGCTTACCAATAGTCCCTACTCTTTGGAAAACACAAGCATACTTAATTACTTATTTTGTAATTCCATGTTGGAGATAACAATGAGTCGTCAACAACAACAATGAACATCAACATCATCATCATGATGTCTAACAATGAATTAGTATTGTGATTATGGTGAAATGAAAAAATCAACATTCCTTTGTCCTTCATACGAATTTAAATAACCTACTTATTTTAAATTAAGTTGTATACACCAGGAAGACTTATTTTGGAATCTATGAATCCTTAGAAACAGTAGACGGAGTTGTTCAACAAGGCGTATCGAAGTGGTTCGCTGATCGTCGCGTCCTGTAATCACATTATATCTGAACTTCAGCGACGCTCCAGTACCGGGTCACGGGTTCAAGGCCGAGCTTAGCACTTCTCGAAATAAAACCGCGGCAAACAGTCAGCCACGTTTCAACCACAGTTCCAACTCAAAGCTTTTAGTGTTCGCGTGTATTTGAACGACACCCATCAGCCGGGATGTATACTCATCTGCTTTGTACATGTTTATACTCACTTCATTGTTGGCTCAACGTTCAGATGATGACAAATATGCTCCCGACACGAGAGCCGAGTGTGACAAGAGCGGCGGAGACGAGCTGGGACGAGTAACGCGCTACATCGTTGTACACATTATAATCGCGACTTCGCTGCTTCACTACAAAATGGTACCATCTGTGCTTCTTAGCTTATGCGCGACCCATTAACGTGTAGTCGTTTATCGTTGAAGGTAACAATGCTGCGAGCTACCTGCCGACAAATACGCAGGCTAGGCTACTATGTAGGTTTGTAATGATTATTGACTAAGACAAGTTTCATAATACTAATAGAAATGAACAAAAAAGAAAATAAAAGGATGACGATGCTATACTGACACGGACATTTCGGTATCTACCTATTGCTAATTTTGACTTGAAGCCTATCCGCCCCACAGACCTTGTGTTTAGGTGACTGAGTGCTTAGATAATAATCGATATGGCACATAAATCTTCCTTATACGTCTTATAAAAGCTAAAGCTACATAACTTAAGTCGATTCTTGCGACGGTCGCGGACACGAGACGTGCAAGTCGCGCGTCCGCGCCGGCGCCCGCCGGCTTTACGACGAGCGCCACTCAGGAGCCTGCCGTACCTATTTATGTGTAGACGCTTCAATTAACCACGACACTGCGATAATCAGTGGACTGTAGTTACTTTGCCAAAGTCTCGTCCGTCACTTGTTTACAAGATATGCGTGTCATTGTTTGGAGCGGCTTTATAGATTGTTCGTAAAAATACAATGTGTGTTGTTCTAAGTGTTAGTCTCGCTTGTGTGTCAGTGTCAGTGGTGGCAGATAATACGGCACATGAGAGGACGGCTTCGTTTCGACTCATACAATGTGACAACCCACATTTAGAACTCGACTTCTGAAACAACAACTGAATCTGTAAAGTATACGGTATGTCGAAATGTATAGATTTAGTTTTGGACTATTTTATGATATTATAGATTATCGTCAAGAACAACAGTTCTATTTTCTAACAAATCACAATAAAATATTCACTCACGATATTTTACGATTTATAATATCATGTACCTATCTACACCGTTAAATTTTGGTCGTTTTAATCCCGTGGAGGGTCGATTCAGTACATGAAACACTATCGATTTATAAATATAAAATTAAAAAATTGAGTACTTTTTTTCTAAGACTCGAATTAATATACCCATGTATGAAATTAATTTCTTTAGGTAAATGAGTCAATGACCTTGTAGGTAGTTGTCGGTTGTTGTGTACTGACTACCTACAGTTCATTGGCCTCGATCAGCTGACGTTTACTTAAAGAAATTAATTTCGTACATGCGTAAATTAATTAGAGTTTAAAAAAAATTAAGTAGTTATTTTTCATTTTTATCTTTACAAATCGATAGTATTTCATGTACCGAATCGACCCTCCACGGGATTAAAACGACCAAAATTTAACGGTGTATATAAGTAGAGTGGTTGCGATGTTTGTGCACGATATACGAGTATCTCAAGGTAGTGCTGCAGTAACGCTACAGCAGTACTCAGCAGACGCGAGCACCTGTTCCCGCCGCTAAGTGAACTATGAAAGTATAATGTCGTTTAAGAATAGCCTCACACTGGCAATACTTGGGATGTCACACTTACACAGTGGAGGGTAACACGCGCGGCGCCGCACTACACTTTGTAGCGCAACATGTACCGTGTTGCGGAAGATTTGCAGTGTTAGCACTTACTCGATGGGATGCTACAGTAAAGGAGACCTTCTACACGTTTTTACAGTTGAATAATATGATATTTAGTGTGTTGGTCGGTAGTTATTTTCAGGTATGATTGAAACCAGAAGGCTTAAAACCAATGGTGGATTATAATGTGGCACCGATAACTTTTCTAGATTTGGTTGTATTTTTATTTGTTCGTTACCTACCTAAGAATTTCATCATTTATAAACCCAAAATGAAAACTTCTTGGTGTGGCTTTGACAGCCACCCTCAATTTTGGCCCTTATGTCGATGCAAAGACTCATCAGGCTGTTTGTGCTGTAATTGTCTAGGGCCCCCAATTCTTCGGGTTCAGCTTTGGGTGGGGAACCGATCACTTTTCCGATTTTTTTTTTGTTCGAATTTCATGTGACCGAAAATTATTGACCGACGTCTTTTTTGCTATATGCATTATTTGATATATTTTTATATTATCGAAGTATCATGTCTTTATACTACAGTATCGATAGGCCGTGCTTTCGCAGTGCCTATGAAATAGGTATCATTTTACCGAACTGCTATTGGCCGAAGCCTCTCTTGAACTTTTTTCATTTGCCAAATGATTTATTTGCCATATTTTCATCACACCGAAACAACGGTTTACAGAATTTTGGTCACAAAGATATAGACGGTTATAGTACGCGATAAATAACTTCAAACATTTGCTATGGTTGCGCGCAACCTTCCACTTTGATTGGGACCTGAAAATTGGTTACTTTTCATTCAAGGTCGACCGCCATGATAGTTCAACTTGTGTGACGAGGATTATAACCGATTTCAGGTCTCAGTCGAGGGCGTGTGCTGCGCGTAGCCGTGGCGGATGCTTCGACTTATTTGCCGCGTACTATAAATTGGTAGCATTTTCAATATTAAATTAAAATAGTGTAATAAAAGTCAATATTTTGTGCTACAAAATTTAGTGACAGACACGACTTGCAGCGAATCCGACTTCACACTGTCTTGTCTGCCCTACCGCCTAAAGTGTAATTTATTTCCGCGTAGGCGTGGAGGGGTAGAGTGGCCCGCGAGCTGAGGAGCAGGTGATTTGAAGGCGCCGCCGCGGCTGAGGATAGTCAGCTGAGCCGGCCTGGTGAGCGTTGAAACCATCTGCGACGATAAGCTCGCATGGGACCGCCCAAACCCCGCAGCGCCGGAGCAGAGACAGAAAACCTTCCATGGTGTTATAATGAAGGTTTGGAAACATAATACTTCGAACAAACGACAGTTCTGCTAAGTGTAACATCGGTGAAAAGATTTTTGACCAAATGAAACGTTGGTGTAACAAAAAATTCGAATTGAGAATAGGTCAACTGATACAATGGCAGATGTGACTTCAATTAAATAAAAAAAAAAAAACGAAACGATAATAGTTGAAAAGTTTTAGGTGAAATGAAATTCGGTCAAACGTTTTTCGAACTTATGATAGGTAACCCTTTGGGTGAGACGGGGCTTCACACGTAACGGCTGCTCAACCTCTGTCAAGCGCAAGTTCGATTGAATATAGAGTACTGCTCTTATCTCTGGGATGGATCTGCCAGATACCAGGTTGATGCACTGGAGTCAATTGAAAAACTCGACTGAAAGTTCAAGTCATTAATTATCAACAACGCCGAGTTGCTTGCCTGTTAATTTTTTGTCATTTTAGGGAGTTAGTTTAAATTATATTAGTGGTTATAGAATAAAATTACTAGTAAAATTAATTTTACCAAACTCGTTCCATCATCGGACTACTAGAGGTACGGCGATGGGCCCCACCACTATAGTTTTTGGGAACACATTCATTGAGCGTACAGCATTTGAGAAGTGAAATTTCCTGGCACAGTATATTTCTAATAGTTACAACCTGGGAGTATTTAATTCAGGATTGAATTGTCTACTTCTAGGTAAATTTGGTCCAACGTCGACCATGTCATCGCTTATCATAGGTTGAGTAGGCAGAAAGGTAGGGACTAGTTACTGATATTATGGCCAAAAATATGTTACAGATGGAGGGGATTGGCCCCGAATGAGGGCAATGGTGACCTGAGAAAACCACCTATAAAAACTTCTGTTTAAAAATACTCGTATGCGTATACTCGTACCTTAAGGAAAATGTACGCATGGATTGTTTCTAATATTCAAGGTAAATACTCGGTATAACATTATTTGCCGCACAAAGTTCGACTCTCGCCTCGTGGAGATACGTTAATGATGTTCCTAATCTTGTGTTTGAGATGAGTCGCGTGTCGCCGTCGCTTTTTCGGTCAAGGCTGGAGGAGTAGGCTGGTTCGGGATTTGCGCTCCAGTTAGCGACAGTATAATATATCATAGGTGCCATCTGTTTCAGCATATCTCGTAGTAACACGAGTATGTTTATGTTCAACAGAAGCAGAGATTTGAGTAGCAGCAAACATAAAATAAGAAAACAAAAATTGTGTAATTGAATTGTGTAATCTATTCTACACAGTAAACTATATAGTATGGACTCGTAATATATAACCGTCAAGGAAGACCCCAGTTTAAGTACTAGTAGATAAGAAAATAATCTTTCTAAATAGCTCAGATATATCTTTAATTTATTTTTAGATACTCGTATACTCGTATCTTAGTATCGTTCAATTGTAGGAAGCTAATGTACTGCGGAAGCCATCGCTCCGAAGGGACACATCATTAATACAAAATGACCGCCGCCTGACAGGAGGAAGTTAAAGTAAACAGGTCCATATTTACTGCCTCCGTCGCACCGCAGAAGTGGATCAACTACAAGGCATGTTTAATGGGCACGGGCATATATCTGCATGCACATTAAGTTTAATCACGCTAACAGTAATTACAACAGTAATTCGACAAGAAATGTAAAGCCTTCGAGACATTCACTCAAGGATTTGAAGCTCTATTTCAACGCTATCAAGGTTGAAGCTAAAACAGTATGTGATCGAACTCGTGTAAGTGCGCAATGCATACAGTTCACCGATTTCTGGCGAACTTAACACATGTTTGCCCAAACTTGTGCTTCACCCACGTATGGATCCATGTTCGAACATCAATTTAAGCAAGATTAAGAACAGAGGTATGTATAGAACCTATTCATGTGCTTAGAAATATCGTTATCCTTGTACTTATTAACTTACTGTATATTAATGCTAGTTGTATCCCCTACTTATGTACATGTACTTGTCTAAATAGATTTATCTCGGTATACCTAATTAAATTTTATTGTTATTAATATATATGACTTCATTTGTAAGTTTATTACCTATACCATAGCGGCATCAGCCTTATAATGTCCCACTGCTGGGACTCGGGCCTCCTCTCTAGAGAGGGGGCCCATTGGCCATAATCCACCATGCGGGCCAAGTGCGGGTTAGTAAGTAAGTTTATTTTATTTGTAGTGTAGTTGTTTTCACATATTGCTTTATCTTTTAATTTAATTGTTGACATTATTAATTATTTCAACAGTGATTTTAAAACTTTAATTTAATTTAGATCCACCATCAAAGTAAAGTTATGTGCACCAACTGGCAAACAGTATCTCGTAGTCTCAATCTGTGAACAATCGTGCGTACTTGTAATTGCTTCGTTGACACAGAGGTATCTTGTGAATGTTTCATGAACCTAGGTAGATTTTATCTGCAATCAATTGGTTGTTGTGCCTTATCTACATCCTACAATAATATTATAACGAGGAAAGATTAAAAGGAGATGTTTCAGAAATGTATATAGCTTGGGCCAGTACTATGTTCACTTAGTGTAAATATCACTATACCTACAGCAGGAATAGTTAATGTTTTATGATATTATGGCTTCGTTTTTATGTACATTCAGTTTAACACAGTCAAGGAGAGCAACACAACTAATAATAAATATGGTGGCTAGCAACAAGCCAAATGTCATTTTGACAATGACATTTGATTGATGTGTCATTTCATTACCTACCTTATAACCGCGAGAAAAAACGACTTGTTCGTGGACTCGCTCGTGCAAACCTCGCGCGTCTGAGCGAGTTGGCACCTTCCGATTTCACCTCCTTTTTTGTGGTCAACTCGCTCGAACTTAAAAATCTAACGTATTTATGTAGGTACAGTCAGCTAAAAAAATTCTTACAAAATGTATAATATACCCAATCTATAATTGACCCACTATAAATGTATTAGAATTTGTATACGACTTGACTGTAAAGTAAAAGAATTATAATATATTAATATAAATCAACATGACCATAATATAAAATTATTAAAAACAATTACATAATATATTACGTCGCGGCGTATATGGAATTTATACCTTCACACAACGCTCGATAGTGTTGAGTTCGTATATACATTAAAATTGTATATAGCTCGTATTAAAATTTCAAAGTATACCCGACTACATTTTTTTGGGGTTTACTTTCAAGAAGGACAATTCATTTTGCTACACTATAATCTATACCCGTTTTGTTTCATTTCATTTCATTTCATTTCAATGAACCCAGAGACAGAAATAGGGATTATAGTTATTTTTATTTTTGGAATGAAATCAATAATACAATAAGAAAAGAAAAACAAAGTTTATTAATTAGAAAAGGAAATGAATTCAAAGAAATACAATTTCTAGAATGAAATCAAATAAAAAATTATCGGGCGTTATGGACATTCATATTAAGAGCCCTTTCACATTTTGGCATTACGCAAATTTAGGTATTTTATGCATCGAGCGGGCGGCGAACTACGTGAGCGATATTTTCATTCATGCTTCTAGCAGTCTCGCTCGCACTATGATATTGTGTATACGGCGGCTAAACGATCTTGATCTTTCGTAATTGAAGTATTCAGAAAGAGGTTAGAAGATGGATATTTTTTTTTAAATGTCGTTTTAGTTTAAATATGTTCAAACAAATATATTTAATATTCTGCAGTATTCGATAAACAATCGATTGTAATATATACTATTCATAGCAAAAATAGATTTTTAAAGTTGTATATATTTATTTTTAATTCATATAAATTAGTGCTCGACTGTGATTCAACCTGATGGTAAGCAGTGATGCAATCGTTGATAACTAGTTTATTAAGTGTATTTTCAGTCTAGCCTTAATTTTATGGTAGTATGGTTGAAATCTTATCGAATAAATGAAACAACAAAATGTATTATTTATTTTATTATTTGGTAAAGTCAGACATCATATTTTTACATCAGAAAAATATTTCCCGCAAAGGCATTGATCGATCTTTTCTTGAGTCGATAACTTCTGGCAGTACACATTTTTCATAAAAAGCTTTTAATTTGGGTAACATTTTTAACGACCAAAATTCGTCGTCTTTGTAGATTGTTATAGTTTTTACAGGAAAGTCTGGTCCAGTCCATATGGTAAGTATGCAGACATTTTTATTGGATATATAAAGCTGTCCTTGAATTTGGTAGAACCAGTCATGACTTTAACTAGTCTAACTTTAATAAGTTCACTATCTGGTATACTAGTAAAGTGTGAACTTTATACTAATTGAAATATTATTTCAATTAGTTCACACTTTATTATAACTTCAATATAACGGTATATTATACCGTTCGAAAATAAATATTTACAAAGATCAAAAACTGCGTTCGTAGTTCACACGCACACAATAGCAATGCGGCAGCGTCTACGCGACAGTCGGCGCACACGACGGTAGTCACGGTAGTATCGGAACGAAAGCGCGCGGGAAAGAAACTGACATAGGTCCGACCTCGACAAGCGCTCGCGCGATACTAATCGCAGATGACCGGCGCAGTGAAATATAAAGTGTTTTTATTTATTTTATTAAAAAATAATAGTAGCGATTTAAAAAATAAAAATAATACTATAGTTTAAGCAAATGTTGATGATTATTTTGGTATAAATTTGAAGTCTAAATAATGTAGAACTTTGGAGATATTGGGGCTTGTTTTGAAGCCTTTTCGGTAGATAATTGAATTACGTAGTTTTTTTTTTCTTTACATAAAAGGCATATAACGAAAATATTACCTGTTATGATTTAAGTATAGGATATTTGAGAGCTAATAATATTTTTGTTTTTGACTGATATTTAGTAGAATCTCAAAATTAGAGCTCAGAAATTTTGTCTCCGTGAATTTTTGCCGAAACATGTATCGGGAGAAAGCTTATTACTAAATAATTAAATAATTAATCTAAAATCAGTTTTGAGGTAATTGTAGTAGAGAAAACGATCTATATTAACCAAGAAATTGTTATTTCATACAACGAACATAAAACCTAAAATTTCAACGTAGAAAACTTGCAATTTCGTGTTTTTTTGTAATACGCCTCTTAATATTCTCTCCTAAGTCATGCTTTCGTTTGGTTATGCGTTCTGTGTTTGATGGCCGTCCAGCTTGAACCCTAGACTTAGTTTTTCCTATTCCCGATAAGTCCACAATGTTCAGTTATAAAACCCTCTAAACCAGCTTTATCTATCATTTTTCACACTTTTTACACTGATAGATGCACAAACTATTTATTTATTATTTTATAATTCACTTGGCACCGTACTGTCTCCTATATTTCCTTTTTTTTCAATTAAAAACACTTGACAATCACAGAATTCAACAATAGAGACTCGCACGTGCTAAAAAAAATATTAAAATAGTAACGTGATAGAAGAGTAGCCAGCGATAGCTGCGGGTATATTTTATATTAATCGCGCGCGGGTATCCAAATTGAAAATATACCCCAAGTCAACTCGCACGGGAGGTTCCTGTTCCGGATTCGTGCGGAACCGACGCCCGGGTGCCACCACTGCGTGGACTGCCCGGAGGACACGGTGGAGCACACGGTCGAAGTGTGCCCCACTTGGGCAGAGCATCGCCGTGTTCTCGTGAGTGCGATCGGCAGCGGCGATCTCTCGCGCCAGGCCCTGGTACGGGCCATGGTTCGAAGCGAGGAGGGATGGCAGGCGGTCGCCTCCTTCTGCGAAGCAGTAATGCTAGCAAAGGAGGAGGCCGCACGCGAGAGGCAACGGCCCACAAGGCCCAGCCGCCGCGGGGATTCCGATTCCGATCCTGATTTCCAGCCAACGTAGACGCGGGCTTGCGGACGGCGAGCTATGGGTAGCTCGCTGTCCGAACGTCCGGTAAACATCCGGACCAAGCCCAGGTCGTCAACGGCGCGCACTGTTCCCGCGCGCCTCAAGGAGTTGTCAGCAAACCGTAGAGACCCAGCCTGCTAGCTGCAGGCAGGCAGGGTCGAAGCCTACTGGGGCCAAGGGTTTGCTTCCGAAAGGAAAGCCCGGCCCTGGTATCTAAGGCCACGAAGGAACGGGGTGGGTTTTTAGTCAGTAAGAGTCTGACACTATCTCCCGCTCCGCCCAAGGGCGGGAGATGTCATTGGATGATTTTACCCAGCACCAAAAAAAAAAAAAAAAAAAAAAAAAAAAAAAAAAAAAAAAAAAAAAAAGTCAACTCGCACCAGTGACGTCCTAAATGTTACGTAAAGGTAGGCTTTATAAGAAGCATTTTCGCTTTCTGGATTTGAAAATATACCCGACGACAACACGGTCTGTGACGTCACAAGCGTTGAATGAAGGTATAAATTCCTTATACGCTACGTCGCATGGCTTAGTTTATCAAACTGTTTTGGCTATTTCATTCTGTAGTGCCTACCATTATACTATGGACTTTGATCATTAGTAGGAGAGCAGTGAGATGTGCAGTACCTGATATCAGCAAGTTACAATTGTTGGAGAAGTAAACTATAACAATTATTTGTACCTATGAGTATATTAAAAGGATGAGAAATCAGGCATGAGAAGTAGGTATATATAAATAAAACAACTTGTTGAGATTGGTGCTTTTATACATTTTCCGTAATTTCATCCCTAAGTGTCAATAAACTATTTGATTTGATTTGATTATTACAATTCCAACCAGGGTTGATGCAGGACGTGGTTCTGTGCTCTTGGTACCGAGGCGAACCCAAATACCACACTTTGGTCGTAATGTGAGCATAGCAACCATTGACATATATATTACTAGCGTAAGGACCAGGCCAACCGCGCGATTAAATGGCACTAGCGCGCTGGCCCTAAAATTACAGTTTAGGGCCAACGCGTCTCAGTTGACAGTGGCCCGTGTGCGGGAGTGAACGAATATTTGCTTGTCATAAAAATGCCTAGTTGTGTGGTAAAAGGCTGCAATAATTATGATACTAAGGTTAAAAAGGAACATGGGATATCGTATCATCGGTAAGTAACCTTACATTAATTTTGTTACCATTAAGTTATTAAATAAACACATTTTAAAGCGATAAATATTTTACTAACGAATATCACAATGGCAGCCATTGTGTGGCCGGTACTGCACGCGTGAAGTGCACGAAGTAAACTTGTACGGACGTAATTTTTACTTCATTGTTGTACTTAGTACTTGTAATTTTGAATTTTAGTATCTAATGTGTTTTATATTCAATAAGGATAAAACAAAAATATATTTAAAAGAAATAAGAATCTTAGAAACGATACCTATCTAATTGAAATTGAATATTTTGTTCTTAATATATTTTGAAATATAGTTTTATTTTCTTCACGCTGAGATGACATTTAAACTACCTAGCTTTCGCCCACGACTACTTCCGCGTAAATTACGAAAAATTGATAATAATGTAGCTTACCTACATGCTTTCTTGAGGCTCAATCTCAGTCCGTACCACATAATTATCATCGAAAACGGTTCTTAATTTAACCGTAAAAACGCGGTAGACAGTTATTTTCGTATTTGTAATATAAGTAAGTAAAAGTATGGATATATGGAGCAACTTCCGATGACGATGATTTTTTTTTTCAATTACAGATTTCCAAATGTTGCAACGCGTAAAGAGATTTGGAGTCGCATTATTCGGGAACAACGACCGAACTGTACCTACCTTTATGGGCATGCAATTGATTTAATTATTGTACCTACTGACTGCTAAAATACGAAATAAAAAACCTATACGCGCGAACAAGGTTACGTCGATCACCTATGCAGTACGGCAGTCACGTAATTTGAATGAGTTATCACAGATGGCGCTATTTTTGCTTGTATTATGAAAGTTTATAAGAAATGTTCAGTTGGGCGCATCCTTCCTTTCGAAATCATTGATAGCAACAAACTGTAATTTTATTCCAACTTGATCCTTTCCTTACCATCAATATGTAAGTAGGTTCGTCTTCAATTCACTCCAAATTATAAGCGAATCAGAAACCACGTAACAAAGCCAGGGTCAACAGAAAAGTAATTAATCAATATCCGCAATAGTAAACTGGGTCGTAATTGATATCACATTTGTTAAACTATTTTAAATTCTTTCTTTATGTAATATTCTATGTGTTATTGTTTGTTTTCCCCAATAAATAAAATAAAATAAATAAAATAAATAAAATAAATAAAATAAATAAAATAAATAAAATAAATAAAATAAATAAAATAAATAAAATAAATAAAATAAATAAAATAAATAAAATAAATAAAATAAATAAAATAAATAAAATAAATAAAATAAATAAAATAAATAAAATAAATAAAATAAATAAAATAAATAAAATAAATAAAATAAATAAAATAAATAAAATAAATAAAATAAATAAAATAAATAAAATAAATAAAATAAATAAATAAAATAAATAAAATAAATAAAATAAATAAAATAAATAAAATAAAATAAAGGGTCGTACCTCTTGCGTACCGCGTGGCTGTCTTCTCACCTGCTCCACTCGCCGTATCCCTGCTTTGCCATCTTGTGCCTTCTATAGCCAGGCAATCGGCCGCTGTCACCTCCCCGTTTGACCTTTTCCGACCTTGAACTACGGCCGCGCCATCTTTTTCTGCTGACTCCAAACTAATCGCTAAGCTGTAGGCTCTTGAAAAATCTAGCTTAGGTTCAGCGAATAACCGTTGGCGAATCGTCTCACAGCTGATACAACATACCAACTGGTCTCGTAAACTCTCCTCCAGCCACGCCCCAAACTCGCATGTCTTGGTCATTCTCTTGAGAACAGCGATGTACTCAGCTATAGATTCGCCATTTTGTTGAGTCCTCTTCCTAAACTTGTACCTCTCCGCCAGCTCATTCGGCTTGGGTTGTAGATGTTTTCCCATGATATCAACCATTTGCGTAAGCGACTTTGACTTAGGTTTATCAGGTGTGCACAAACTCACTAATAATAGTTCATAGCTTTCCGCACCCATAAGCGTAATTAGTGTCGGTACAAACAGCTCACTTTTGACCTCGTTCACTACGAAATACTGTTCCAACCGTTCGATGTATAACCACCAATCGTCTTTACGTACATCGAATACTGTTATTTTACCGATCGTCATTGTTGTACTTATTACAAATTATCGCACGCTGAATATATATTGTAGTCCTCGTCGCCACTGAACTGTTGGTTAGTCGGGATAAAGAAACAACGTATTCACGGTACTAAGTTTAATGCTCGACTGACACAAAGAAATAATTATACAGATACCTACATTACAACATCCAATTCAACACTTGCGAACACGATGATTCAAAGTTATGAAACTTAGAACTGTCAAAGTTGTCTACCTCGACCTCGACCTCGTCGACTGTCATGGCTGCCTTAAAAAAAGGGTTATCTCACTAAAAAACTTTTCAAATAATCAATTTTGTACGCCTGTAACAAAATTGATTATTTGAAAATACTATTCAAATCAATTTGATCGATCTTTATGAAAATTAATGACTTTTTCCTTTTTATTATCTAAGTAGTGTACACCACGGTCTAAAATGAAACATCTCATTTGTATTGTTGATTGAAATTAAAAAATTCAAAAACTAGTGTATTACTACCTAATTATTAAAAAAAATCGTTTACTGATACAGACTACATATTTCCTACTTTGACGCAAGCAAAGCCGCTGGTAAAAGCTGGTTAATAAACATGCCTAGTTGTCCTACATTATTTGAAAACAGCTTGTAACCAGATCTTCGTTGTACATAGTTAAAAACGTTCTACTGAAATGAAGACTATGACTATAGCAATGCTATACGTAAAACTCCGTCTGTGTTTTTATCTATAACGAAATCTGTCAAAATGATTTACAACCAGAAAGATTAGCATTATCATCACGCCTCATCTGGGAGAGACCTTAGAGAAATGACTCGTCGTGAAATTACTTTAACATTAAGTTCAGCTATGGTCAACTTTTTAAATCAGGTCAAATTATAAGGCAAGAAGTGTTTCACGCGACTCTTTCCATCTGTACAACTGTCACTGTCCTTGACCTGCCCTGCACATTATCTGACCTAATGTACAGTTATGACAGGGATCTAGAATTCAATCCCTTGCCTGTGTTGGTTTAGGCTCCATATCTGTCATCAGTCCTCAGAAAGCAGTTCAAAGATATTTGGAATTTTCGGCTTTTCTCTACTATATGTAATATGCTTGTATTACACACATCAATCTTTCTCATGAATTATCCTACCTGCTGCTGATAACTGCATAAGAATCCGATCAGTCGTTTGTAATATTGCGAACATACAGACAGCAGAAGCGATGAGGATTCTGTTTTGTAATAAATGATAAGGAAGTATAACTTACTGTATCATGACGTGCTAGTGTTTGTTGTAAGATTTATAACTTGCTACTTGGGGGGAAGTAACGGAGAAGTGGGAAGAGTGCGGACTCTTTCCACTTAAAACATTGCTTAAAGTGTTCTGAAATCTTTTGTTCACTGGAAAACTCATATCTTATGTAAGCAATTACAATATAAATCTAATAATCTCAACATAATTTTTAAAGTAAATACAGACATTCGATGATTTTATTAGTACACCATTTGACTAGTAATGATAATTTGGTTCAATAAATTGTTGATAGTTTGATTAATTATTGTCATACGTTTTTATAATTAAAATTAGCTCAAACATTTAAAAGATATTTACACTTTCAATCAGAAGCAATTTATAAATTAGTCTATCCATTGACTTATTGCGCGAGCCGTTGCCCCACTCTTATGACGTGGACACGGGAGCTGTTCACTAGAATGTGTTCTTTCTGACAGTCTATCTTTGGCGGTTGAACTGTAAGGTGTAAACTGAGTGTATATGTACAAGTTTGAAATAAATATATTTGGAACAATATTATATTTTGTGTTTTGCTTTCAGTTCAGAAGTGGGATGAGTTCACGTAAGTATTACTGTTTTTGTTGCCTTTGAGAAAGTGAAACGCAGTGATTTATTCTTTAAAGTAGTATGCAACTCTCTGTGCGCATTATGATGTGCTTAACGTAATTATGTTATTTACATATAAGAATAAAAACCGGAGAATTATTTATGCCACTTGCTAACTTAGAAATTGCAGCTAAACAGGGTGTTGCCTTATATTTATGACTATGAATCTTTTCGTTTTCTTTTGTAATATTAACGGTCATTGTGATTTGAAATGCAAATATGATTACATCTCACTGTAACTTCCTCTAGTGTCAGCGAATTGGTTCGATGTATTGATGAAAGAATTTAATCTATAATAGCATAACAGTAGTAGTATGATGGTAGTCAATAACTATACCCTAATTTTAAAATTACATAGGTTTTAAAGAATAGCTGTGTCCGTGTATTATTCTTGTCTGACCAGATTTACAACTGGATTACAATTGTTGAATCACTAATTCAACATCACTGACTTTATCCACACAGCACTTTTATTTCCTTGACTTGCTCTTTCTAAAATCGACAACCGACTACTCTCGTGGGTTCGAACACCCGCTATTAATAAAAGTGAGGACCGGATCTACCGCCATCTTGGCAGAAACAGTTAACTATTTATTCAAGTCAGTGTATGTATAAAAACAACCAGAAAAATCCTTACAAAAATATAAATATCTGAAACATTTGATTTAATGTCACATAAAGTTCAAGAATTATTTAATGCGCCACATTAAATGTAAAATCGTCATTTGACAAAACAAATATCAAAACTAACGCCATCTAGACGACAGTTATTTCTAACTTTAAAATATTAGCTGTCACACACGACAACAAGTGTCATTGTCATTTGAAAACCTTATCCAAACAATAAGATTCCAACATTCGGCCATCCGCATAACTTACGCGTCCCTGCGTAATTGCGAGAGTGTCTTTTACTTTAACGATCAAATTTTAAAGAAATGAAGGTAATGGTAGTTTGCGGGACTTCGTTCTTGTTCACTGTTCCGCATACCTCTAACCAACCTCTGGTGAACCTCGACTACGAACATTAACGCAGCCTTCATGCAGCTACCACATCGTGATGTCATATATCACTTCCTAAAACTCTTGAGCCCTGCAGCCAGCACCTACGGCTTTAAAAGGTAACCTCACCACAAGCATGCTAACCTGATCTTAGCCCCATCAGTGACCTTGACTAAGCAGACTGTACTTTTGGCCATCATGTGAAGAGACTTTCCTGATTGACGACAGCAGTCAGACGTAATGGCTTGCATTGAGTTACACATCATCGCTCCGACCCTCTGGTACTTGCAGCACTTCTCCGACCAACTGGAATCTGCAGAATTATCTCGACTCATGGACCATCACCACTATCTCACTGGGGCATCCCCGAATCATTGGGACAGTACCACCCTGACTCACTGGAACATCAACACACAGCTCAGAATCACCGAGATCTATGCAGTATCCGGTTCTGACTCACTGGAACCAAACTTCCACTGACCTGGCGTGCATCACGACGCCTGAAAGACTCTTATCAATCATTTATGTTGCCACATAACAAATTAACGACAAAAATTATAAATCCTGCATTGCAGTTCAGAGTTCTCCGTGCGATCTAACCACATAAAAATCTGACATCAACCACCAGACAGCTGCCCGGATGAGACAACAACATCCATCTGTTGGGAGGATGCTTGGTTTTTGATGAAGGTTTACGGGGACTTCACACCCTGTCCCCGTACCTGTAAATTACAATTGCATAAAAGAAACACTACCATTAATCGATAACAATCAGTTACATACAACTGTATGTACATATAGTATGGTGTAATATATACTACATACATTACTTGTAGAACAAGGCGTTACTATCTTGAAACTTAAAGAGCGGTGCAAGTCGCTTCTACCTTGAAGCCGCCAACATACAACTGTACGTTATAAACCATGTATTCGGTCAATATGTGGCTCAAAAACTATCCTTAAAATTTATGACTGTACCAGCTATGTACATTTACGAAACTGCTTTGTTTGTTAGAATCAATTTACATCTGTTTCAAAAGCTATCAGATTTTTTTTTTTTTTAAAAGAGACTGCAGTGCGTCCTCAATGTATGAACAAATCGTGTGAAAATAAGCTTTTTTTTTTTTGCATCGAAAACCCAATAATTCAAAAATTTACCCTTATTAAAATTTAAGAAAAGTCTATCTCGCTATTAATGGATAAATGTTACTATACTTTTTTTTTATGACAATTTGTAATATTTCTCATTATGCAACCACATGGTTTACATATTGACTGTTTTGAGATAGAACCTATGTTTAACAAATTGAAATTCTGATTCTGATCCTGACCAATTACGTTACTAGTGGCACAAGTCGCTACTACCATACCACTGGAGCTGTACAAGTCGCTACTACCTTAACACCACTGGGGCGGTACAAGTCGCTTCTACCTCGAAGCCGCCAAAATAAAACTGTACGCTATATACTGTATTACTAGTGGTACTAGTCGCTACTACCTAGAAACCACTAGGGTGGTACAAGTCGCTACTACCTTGAAACCACTAGGGTGGTACAAGTCGCTACTACCTTGAAACCGTCAGAACTTGTTCTAATAATTATGCTTTGCACACCTTATGCATAATTGCGCTGTGCACTCAAACAACTATGCTTTGCACAGCTTGTGCATTCCAACAACTACGTTTTGCACGGCTTGTGCATTCTAACAACTATGCTTTGCATACCTTGTGCAATCTAATAAGTATGCTTTGCATACCTAATACATTCTAATACAGATTCATATTTGTTTATTTGCTCAACCAAATCAAAAAGAAATATTTGCTCTAATAATTATACTTTGCACACCTTTTACAATCTAACAACTATGCTTTGCACACCTTGTGCCTACTAACTATGCTTTGTTGTGCATTCTAACTACTATGCTTTGCACATCTTGTGCACTCAACAACTACATATTATTATGTTTTGCACACCTTGTGCAATCTAACAAATATGCTGTGCACACTTTGTGTATTCTAACAACTAAGGGCTGATTTCATCATTCAATATAAAAACTTAGTTCAACTAAACTGAGCTCAGCGTAATCTAGTTTAGACCCGTATCATAAACATGGGCGACAACAAAAGAATTAAAACTGAGTTAGCCTAAACTAGATTCAATTCATATCGGTGAAATGCAAATGAAGCTATAATCTCGATTAGACGCTCTAACTGTATTTGTTTTAATTAATCGCAATTAGTTTATTGGGGAATTTGGCTCTAAGCTTTGCACACTTTGTGCGTTCGAATTCAGATTCATATTCCTTATTTTTTTTTTAAATAAATCAAACCTATATATTTGCTCCAATAATTATGCTTTGCACACCTTGTGCAATCTAACTATGCTTTAAAAACCTTGTATACTCTAACAACTATGCTTTACACACCTTGTGCATTTTAATTACTATGCTTTGCTCATTTTGTGGATTCTAACAACTATGATTTGCACATATTGTGGATTCTAACAACTATGATTTGCACATATTGTGGATTCTAACAACTATGATTTGCACATATTGTGGATTCTAACAACTATGATTTGCACATATTGTGGATTCTAACAACTATGCTTTGCACATACTGTGCACTCTGACAACTATGCTTTGCACATACTGTGCACTCTGACAACTATGCTTTGCACATACTGTGCAATCAAACAACTATGCCTTGCACATATTGTGCAATCAAACAACTATGCCTTGCACATATTGTGCAATCAAACAACTATGTCTTGCACATATTGTGCAATCAAACAACTATGCCTTGCACATATTGTGCAATCAAACAACTATGCCTTGCACATATTGTGCAATCAAACAACTATGCCTTGCACATATTGTGCAATCAAACAACTATGCCTTGCACATATTGTGCAATCAAACAACTATGCCTTGCACATATTGTGCAATCAAACAACTATGCCTTGCACATATTGTGCAATCAAACAACTATGCCTTGCACATATTGTGCAATCAAACAACTATGCCTTGCACATATTGTGCAATCAAACAACTATGCCTTGCACATATTGTGCAATCAAACAACTATGCCTTGCACATATTGTGCAATCAAACAACTACGCATTGCACCCCTTGTGCATTGATTACATTCCCACTCGACTGCGCTCACCTTGCCTTGCGCGGCGTCTGCCTAGGGCACTGCGCGACGCCTACTTTGCGCACTGCGCGACGCCTACTTTGCGCACTGCGCGACGCCTACTTTGTGCACTGCGCGACGCCTACTTTGCGCACTGCGCGACGCCTACTTTGCGCACTGCGCAACGCCTACTTTGCGCACTGCGCGACGCCTGCTTTGTGCACTGCGCGACGCCTGATTTGCGCACCGCGCGACGCCTGCTTTGCGCACTGCACCACAATACGCTCGCCTGGCGTACCACGCTACGCTCGCATGGCGTACCACGCTGCGCTGGCATGGCGTACCACGCTGCGCTCGCATGGCGCACCACGCTGCGCTCGCATGGCGCACCACGCTGCGCTCGCATGGCGCACCACGCTGCGCTCGCATGGCGTACCACACTGCGCTCGCATGGCGTACCACGCTGCGCTCGCATGGCGTACGACGCTGCGCTCGCCTTACGCATCACGCAGCGTTCTTTTCGCGCACCATGCTGCGGTTGCTTGGCACACCACGCCGCGGCCGCTTGGCGCACCACGCCGCGGCCAGTTGGCGCACCACGCTGCGGCCGCTTGGCGCACCACGCTGCGGCCGCTTGGCGCACCACGCTGCGGCGGCTTGGCGCACCACAGTGCGCTCACCTTACATAATACGCAGCACTTGCTTCACGCACCACGCTGCGGTCTCTTGGTGCACTACACTGCGCTCGTCTGGCGCACCACGCTGCGCTCGTCTGGCGCACCACGCTGCGCTTGCCTCACGCATCACGCTGCACCCATTGCTACTGCTTTTAGAACAAAAATTGCACACAACAAATGTTATAAAAAGTGCTAGCTGTTAGTCTCGGCCTTGTTTGGAAAACGACTTTATAGTTCAATCGGATTTAAGGTTGGATTATCAAGCCTTTTAATACTAATGTAATCACTAACAATGACTGCTTAGTGGCCGTAAAAATTCAAATTTAACCAGACCACTAACTGTTTTCAAATAGAACCAAATAGTTGAAAACAATATGATGAACCCGTACATTCATATAATTATTGTAGGTAAGCAACACAACACATCAGCAACATATTTCAAAGTTGTACCTACTTGTCTCAGATTAAAGTTATGATTAGTCGGATACAAGATCATTTGTTAATTACTCAAGCCCCAAAAGAACGCCGGCGTTCGCACACCTATTGTCTTTCTATTCTGTCTAATTACGGTATTCAAATGATTAAAATAAATCCACAAACGATATTGCCGTCCATGTTAAATTTATATCAATAAAATACCAGTAAAAATAAGGGTAATAGCCGTTGGTTTAAAACAAAAACCACTACATTTATATTCATTTCAATTAAAATACAATGAGGGTAACTTGTAAACCCACAGCTCGAAATAAAAACTTATCAGAAAAATATAAATAGGTACCCATTGGTTTCTTAAAAAAATCGATATTGACCTTACTGGATCAGTGAATCTCTTCAATGATGAGGAAATTATAATCAAACTCAGTTTTTCTTTGAATATGTACCAAACAATTGTGTCAGTTTAAAGATAAACAAACCTATTTGCGTTCACAAATGCTACTAGCACAATATTTAATACTACAATACAGTGAAAGGTACTGAACCAACACAATCCGTTACAACAAAGACAGTTATCTTTTAAATACAGGAACATTACAAAAAGGAGAAAAAAAAAAAAAAAACAGGTAGAAAATAAAATTAGTTTTCTTACCCTATGACAGCGTCAAATCAGAACAACCAAACTTACGTATGTGGGCCTGGATATAATTGGCTGGTATAACCGACCAACTATTAATATCCCGCTTCTGAATTGTTGAATCACTAATTCAACATCACTGACTTTATCCACACAGCACTTTTATTTCCTTGACTTGCTCTTTCTAAAATCGACAACCGACTACTCTCGTGGGTTCGAACACCCGCTATTAATAAAAGTGAGGACCGGATCTACCGCCATCTTGGCAGAAACAGTTAACTATTTATTCAAGTCAGTGTATGTATAAAAACAACCAGAAAAATCCTTACAAAAATATAAATATCTGAAACATTTGATTTAATGTCACATAAAGTTCAAGAATTATTTAATGCGCCACATTAAATGTAAAATCGTCATTTGACAAAACAAATATCAAAACTAACGCCATCTAGACGACAGTTATTTCTAACTTTAAAATATTAGCTGTCACACACGACAACAAGTGTCATTGTCATTTGAAAACCTTATCCAAACAATAAGATTCCAACACAATGAGCTGCAGCCGAGCCGCAGCAAGGGTAGTAGCCGAGCTACAGCCAGGGCAGTAGCCGACCCGCAGCCAGGGCAGTAGCCGAGCTGCCACCAGGGCTGCAGCCGAGCCGCAACCAGGGCAGCAGCCGAGCCACAGCCGAAGCAGCAGCCAAGGCAACAGGCAGAGGAGCAGCCAGGACAGCAGCAGAGCTGCAGCCAGGGCAGCAGGCAGGTCAGCAAACAGTGTGATATGTTTTTTAAACTGATTTTCTTGAAAAATTTACGAGTATATAATATGTAGTATACCCATTAGTAAATGAAAATAGTGAGAAAAAGAAAAAGCGAAATTTTTGAATTAGATATGACGAAATGCAATAAAGTATTGAGTATAGATGAAATGACTTTGCTGAGCAAAGAGCAGTAAAATGAGCGATATCAAGGATAGACGATAGGGCCACTAGGATAGGAGTAGAGCTGGTTTGATATTACAATCACGGTCAACTTTTTGGATTACCTTCAAAATGCCAGGTGTACCAATGTATTATACGGATGGCGTTAGGGACGAAATGAAACCATGTAATGCTGTCTATATACTGAGCCTTTATTGAATGAATACACGATTATATACTGGTACATTATAATATGATGTCACCCTTACATGTCCCTCACTATAAAAAATAAAATAAAAGTACAATTTTATTTTATTTGATCTTGCAATCGAATAGTTTCGCAACGACTTACACTAGTTAATATGATAATAATACTGTTTTTTTTTTTTTTTTTTTAATATGATAATGTCATATATTATCTTACTACATTAACTCAAATATCTTATTATCTAAACATAAACATTCATCATGAATAAGTATTACTTATGACTACCGTTAGATGAACTCACCTACTATGCTTGACTTGGCGTACTTATGTGTTATCTACACTATATTTAATATATTGTTATTGGTTACAAACTGTATCTTATATAAAAATATTCCCTGAAAGTCAATTTAAATTTCAAAAGCTTTACCTATTGTTATTACAATTATTTATTACATTTTATCAACCATGCTTGCCTGCAAAGTTTTTTTTTTTTTTTTTATAACACTTGGTTACATTAGTACAGTACTAAGTATGTGTTTATAGCTATACATGCGTCATGTGTTTACAAAATGCTGTTGGTAATCGGTTCCTCTATATGGATTCGAACAGCTGTCACCTACGGCATTGACTGCCGACTTCTGAACTATATTTATAATATTATAACTGTTATTATGCATTACAAGAAGTGTAATAAGTACTTGATGGCTGTTATTTGAAGTTCAGCTATGAATAGAATGGTTTAGTGCGATTTTTGTGCACTAAGTCCCTTTTCCCATTTATGTCTACTTCAACATTCGGCGACACGTCTCGTATGACCTTATAAGGTCCAAAATATAGGCTTTGAAGCTTATTACCTGTCTCGTTTTTAATTAAAACTTGATTTCCTTTTTCATATCGCACCGGATTGGTATACAAATCGTATCTACTTTTTCTAGTTATTTTATCGTCGATTAAGTTCTTTCGAGCTTCAGTCTGCGAAACTTGCAACCGATATTTGAGTTCTAAGGGGTAATTCTCGTGATTGTATAATGGTTCTACGTACTTTGTTAAGTTACTAGGCAGGGTACATTTCTTCCCATATACGAGTTCAAATGGTGTGTATTTAGTAGAAGAATGTACAGTCGTATTATAAGCGAAACTCCAGTAGGGCAACCACTCACTCCATGTTTCCGGTTTACCTTCTGTTTGTATTCTTAAGTAGGCTGATAAATTTTTATGCGAATTCTCCAGTGCTCCTATACTCTGATGATGGTACGCAGTTGAGTTCAATTTACTTATGTTTAATAACGTACATACCTGTTTTAGTGTCTCTGCCATAAACTCTGCACCTCTGTCAGTTGCTATTTCCTTGGGTATGCCGTGCTGGAGTATGAAATTGTTTACAAGCGCTTGCGCCACTTCTGCTGACGTTTTAGAAACAAGGGGATACGCACACACATACTTAGACAGTTCGCATTGTAGTGTTAGTATATAGGTATAATTGTGATTATCCCGATCTAAGGGCCCTACTAAGTCCAAAAATATTTTATCGAACGCTGTTTGCGCAGTTGAAGTTATCACCATGGGCTCTTTTATTTGCTTTGTATATTTTTGTTTCTGGCATTTTGGACACTTTTCCACAAGATTTTTAATATCATTTTCTAGTCCCGGCCAAAAATAATATCTTTTAATACTATTCAACATTCGCCTAACACCCGCATGTCCGCTTGTAGGCAACTGATGAAAATCGTTTAGTATTATTTTTCTATCATTTTTATTCTCTATCCTTTGTACTTCCGTTAAGATTAATAGCTTAATTCCTTTCCAGTAGGCATTATCTTTTATCTCCCTCACTAGTGCTTCCAAAAATATTATATTATCGTTTTTTTTTAGGAAAAATATTTCAGTTAAGTTCAACTTGTTACAAAAATCGCTTAGCTCTCTCACGAATTCAGCTCGTGTCAATAGCTTGTGGGCCGCGGGATTAATTAAAATTGACATTTCCGAGGGACTATAACTTAAAATATTACTTTCATAGCTAATTTTGTTCTGACTTCGTAGTTTATGTAGGTTTTTATTATTTGTAAATCTTAATTCAACTGCGCTTCTAGGCTTTACATGTGTTTCCACGATTTTTAAATCGGCAGATGCGTTGTTGTCTGCAACACGCGCATCAACTGCTGGAGCGGAGTCAAGTTTTGCGCGTTTTTGGGCACGAGTCATTACAGATATAAATTCCGTCATTTCTTTAAGGTCGCTAGATGAAATGGATAGCCGAGACAAAGCGTCTGCTGCTGCATTTTCCTTTCCTTTTACATATTCTACAACGTAATCATATTCTTCGAGAACTAATCTAAATTTTAGTAGCCTGCTAGATGGGTCCTTCATGTTAAACAAATATAATAATGGTTTATGATCTGTTTTTATCTTAAATTTCCGATCGTATAGATAAGGCCTAAAATATTTTACGGACCAGACGATAGCTAGTAATTCTTTTTCGATGGTGGGGTACATCTTTTCAGCTTTATTCAAGGTACGGCTCGCATAAGCGACGGGCCTACCATCTGCATTGCTCAATATTGCGCCAATTGCATATCCGGATGCGTCTGTTTGTAAAATAAATGTATTTGTATCTGAAAAATTAGGATACTGTAAAACAGGGTGTGAAATAATGCTTTGTTTCAATGTTTCGAAGGACTTTTGACAACTGTCGTCCCAGTTAAACGGTACATCTTTTCTACATAACATATTAAGTGGATAAGCCTTTTCCGCAAAGTTTGGGATGAACTTCCGGTAGTAATTTACGAAGGCGACAAATCTTTTTACATCATCTACTTTTCCTGGTATTGGATAGTTTTTGACCACTTTAATTTTTTCCGGATCCGGTATTACACCCGCGTTCGAAACTACATGCCCTAAATATAGTAATTCTTTTTTTAAGAAGTCACATTTTAAAGGATTTAGTTTTAGATTGACCTTCCTTAATCTATCAAAAATGTCTTGTAAATTTTTAACATGCGTCTCTAAATTTTGGCTATAACAGATTAGGTCGTCTTGGTAGACTAAACATTTCTCGTATGTTAAACCCGACATTGCCATGGTCATCATTCGGGAGAATGAACTCGGACTGGTTTTGAGTCCCATTGGCATACGAGTCATTTGATACTGCCCAGAGGCGAATGCGGTGTATTTTTTCGACTGTCTTTTCCTAATTCTACATTGTAATAGCCTTGATTTAGATCTAAATGACTAAAATACATGCATCCCGATAATGAGTCTAAGATTTCTGTTATATTTGGTAGAGGAAATATATCATTTTGTATAGCATTATTTAATTTTCGGTAATCGATTACTAAACGCCACTTTTTCTCGCCACTAGAATCAATTTTCTTTGGAACGAGGAGAACGGGGCTAGACCATTCGCTGTTGCATTTTTCGATTATTCCCTGCTTCAGCATATTCTCAATTTGTTTATTAACTTCTAATTTATGAGAGTGTGGTAGCCTATACGGCTTAGTATAGACTGGTGCTGTGTTAGGTCTCAAGTTGATAGTATGTTTGTATATATTTGTCGTAGTCAATGTATCACCGGGAAGATAAAATATGTCCGCATATTTAGCACATATGTTTTCAATGGAGACTTGCTCTTCCTTGTTCAGGTGCTTAAGATTCAGCATCGAAAATAGTTTTTGTACGCGCTCTGCATTCAATTTTGAGCTCTCGAACGTACACACGTCGTAGTTTTTAGCCTCATGTATAATCGGCTTTATGTCCTTTAAAGTAAAATCTGTTTCGGTAGTATTTAGGATGCGAATTGGTATTTTACCTTCCCGGGGCGTCGCCAATGAGCTGGCTATAAAGACTCCCTTACATAGTTCGCTTGCAAAAACAATACAATCTTCTGTCATTGACGTGGTTAGATAATGGACTGTTTCTGATCTCGCGGGCAAATTAACACTTCGATCCACAACTACCCAACTTGTTCATACAAAAGTAGACTCTAAACATCGGAATTAAGGCCTATAGTGGCGTGGATGTGAGAGGACACCGGTGTCCTCTGAGCTAGGACAGATTAAATATATTACTTTCTCTGACTAATCGAAAACATACTTTACTATTGTTGTTCCAAAGCGTCAAATTATTATTTTGAAAATTTAGAATGGCTTTGTATTTGTTTAAGAAGTCATGTCCAATTATGCCACTTGCTTTACAGGGTAAAGAATTAAAAACAAAGAACTTATGCGTTATAACTTGGTTACCGATTACTAAATCTAGATTAACATATCCGATAGCTTGAACTTTGCCCCCAACTCCATTTACGATAATGCTACCGTTATGGATCGGAATATTCTGGTCGAGAAGATGTTTATATTTTATTCCCGATATGGAAGCACCCGTGTCAACTAATAGTGTATACGAATAATGGTTACGTGTGTCTAATGTAATATAACATTCATTATTACATGATAAAATAATCTTTTCAGTCACGAAAAAACTGATTTTTGTCCTCAATTTCCGCTTTTGGTTGTTCATCTGATTCTGGCAAAGTATGAATGTTACGTATACCTTGGTTTCTATAATGTTCAGAATTTGACTTACCTCGGCCTCTGTAGAATGACCTTGTTCCTCTCCAATTCTGCTGCCCTCGTCCTCGCGGAGCACTATACTCCTGCATGTTGGGTCGTTGGTCTAGCTGTCGAGATTGATTTGCATCATATGTATAACCCCTTCGGTTAACGAACCTCCGGCCTCGGCCTCTAAAATATTGAAAATTGGAATTATTATCATAGTTATTTATTGCCATAACATCACCTGAAGTTGAGGGTTGTGACACCTCTTCGTCAATCGCTGCCTGGATTGCATCCTGTAGAGAAGAATGGTTCCTTGCTGCAATAATTGTAGATAATCGACGGTTCCGTAGACCGTCTGCGAAGCTCTTTATTGCTTGTTTCTCGTTTAATCTGTCCTAGCTCAGAGGACACCGGTGTCCTCTCACATCCACGCCACTATAGGCCTTAATTCCGATGTTTAAAGTCTACTTTTGTATGAACAAGTTGGGTAGTTGTGGATCGAAGTGTTAAAGCGTACATAGCCCTGTAATTCGAGTCGTCTCCATCTGATTGGGAAATTGTTAAGTCCACAAACATTTCTGATATCTGGTTGCCATATTCGTTAATAGGTAAGTCATTTTGACGAAAATTTAGTAACCTACGTTGTATAGCTACTGCTGACTTTTTGGGTAGCAAGAGTGCTTTCATGTCCTTGATTAAGGCGTCTACACTATCATATTTGGATTTTAATTTAAGTTTCGCAGAACGAGATAGCCTATTTTTTAAAACAAAGGTTACTAATTTACTGTGAGATGCCTGTTCCAATTCTGCTTGATAATAATCTATTCCATCAATCAATTGCAATATACTTGTTTCGTCATCTTTTGTAACAGGTAATAAGTTCAAAGCCGTCTTTAAATCAAACTTCGCCATGATTGGTTTCTGTGAAGTATTTGTATCTATTAGTTCTGCCCTCTGAGAGCTATCTTCATTACACAAATTTAATATTTCCTCGTAAAGTTTATCTATATCTAAACAATTCTGTTCAATTGTTATAAATTCTTCTGTTTTGACACTGCCCTTGAGGTAGCCTATTTTTACTAAACATTCGTTATATCGTCTTATTAAATTATCAGTTTCCTCTAATTTAACTAAAATAATATTACCTTTGCGTCTACTAGGACCGATCTTTATTAAATATTTTCTTACCTCCAACAAGCTACTGTATATATCCTTTAATTCTTCAGCCATAAATCTATTTTTTTTTTTATTATATGAAGTGGTAATTTGTATTATAAACTATCGATTAGTACATACGTGTTTCCCGAAAATTTTTTGTTTATTCACGATGTTCCCGCACACATAATCGTATTACTTGTCCCAATGTCAATCTTAGTCCGTTACTGTATGATATCGATATTTTAACTTTTGACACAAACACTTCACATTTATTTTATTTTTGACGCACTTCACTAGCACATGGTAGGTGAGAAACTTTTCTGCTGGCTGCATCAAACTACTTCATTTGTCTTCTCTGATCGACGCGCCTCCCGTCGGCGCCAACTCGAAAGCCGAAGGTCACGCCGATTTATCTCGTTATTAATCCACTTTTTATGACATCGCCTATACACTCGATATACACCATAGAGAAATACCAGCGTAATCACCAGCAACAGGACTGATAATATTATATTGACCACGTTCAGGTGATAAGTTACTTGGTCTACATTTGCGCTGTTGGAACCAGCTGCATTCTGGGCTATAATAACTTCTTCTTTCGACTTAGTAGAACCCATGTTGGATGGTATAACTTTCGATTATCTTTCCAAAATATTCGTGTAATACCCAAGCTGAGTAGTAGCCAATTGACTTAGTACTGTTCATCTTGATGCCCTTTCACAACGATTGGAATGTAGAATTCGATATCCGCGCACCCGACTTCACTGCACTTCGGCAGGGTCGCCATATACGGATGGCGTTAGGGACGAAATGAAACCATGTAATGCTGTCTATATACTGAGCCTTTATTGAATGAATACACGATTATATACTGGTACATTATAATATGATGTCACCCTTACAGTATAGGCAAAAGAAATGATACGACTATGTAAACAACTTAAAGTCCCATCTTACATACATAAATCATATAGGTACAAAATAATTAAAATTCGATCGGTTGCTGAATTATAAGGAAAGAGGGTTATATCCTAAATAAGAGTACTAAGCCGTTAAATAAATGTAGTATCTGTTCAATATTTTGTCACGGTTCTAGCGTGTTTTATTGAAAGAAAGTAGGGTCAGTGGGTAGACTTAGGGGTGGAGTTGTAAAATTTGTTTAAATTAACGGTCTTCAAAAAGTAGTAAAACCCTGATGCTGTTAAGAAAAGAGAAAAAAATAGTAATCCATGGTATAGGTTAGTTTTAGAAATTCAAGGTATAATGGTCTAGTAAATGTTATTGTTCTCCCTAAAAATTCTTAAAATATGTAGTCATGATTAGTTGGACAGTTTTTTTTACTGAAGCATTGGAGGGTTACATCTGGAATACTGACAAAGAGTTAATAATTTCCTTGAAGTTCCACAAACTAAAGGTGGTTAAACTGTGTTCAAAAGATAATTATTTATTACTACCCGCATTTTCTTATGTAGAGGTTTACTCATTTTAAAATATAACGAGGTCCATATTAGTAAAAGAAAAAAAAAATTAAAGTGGGTGTCTGTTTAATTGAAAATTGCGCAGGCGTCTTATGTAATAAAAACCAATTGATAGTTAGAGGGTAATTAATGCGAATTAAAATTATTTCTTCTACTACCAATAACATTGATCATTGTAAAAACTTGAATGACTCTGTTGAATCTTATACATTGTTATCGAACTGGTTTTGATATCAAATTAACAGAATTATGTTGTACCAACATATTAGCCAATGAGCACCGATTTATCGAAGCTTATGGTTTACAGGTCTTTTAGAATCGAATTATATCAAATAGTATCGAATCAATAGAATCGAATAGTGTCGAGTAGTATCGAATAGTGTCAAATAGTATCGAATCAATAGAATCGAATAGTGTCGAGTAGTATCGAATAGTGTCAAATAGTATCGAATAGATCGAATCGAATAGTGTTGAGTAGTATCGAATAGTGTCAAATAGTATCGAATAGATCGAATCGAATAGTGTTGAGTAGTATCGAATAGTGTCAAATAGTATCGAATAGAATCGAACAGTATCGAACAGTATCGAACAGTATCGAACAGTATCGAACAGTATCGAACAGTATCGAACAGTATCGAACAGTATCGAACAGTATCGAACAGTATCGAACAGTATCGAACAGTATCGAACAGTATCGAACAGTATCGAACAGTATCGAACAGTATCGAACAGTATCGAACAGTATCGAACAGTATCGAACAGTATCGAACATTATCGAACAGTATCGAATAGTATCGAACAGTATCGAACAGTATCGAATAGTATCGAACAGTATCGAACAGTATCGAACAGTATCGAATAGTATCGAACAGTATCGAATAGTATCGAACAGTATCGAATAGTATCGAACAGTATCGAATAGTATCGAACAGTATCGAATAGTATCGAACAGTATCGAATAGTATCGAACAGTATCGAATAGTATCGAACAGTATCGAATAGTATCGAACAGTATCGAATAGTATCGAACAGTATCGAATAGTATCGAATAGTATCGAACAGTATCGAATAGTATCGAACAGTATCGAATAGTATGGAATAGTATTGAACAGTATCGAATAGTATCGAATAATATGAAATAGTATGGAATAGTATCGAACAGTATCGAATACAATCGAATAGAATTGGACACCAAAATAGTAACAGATTCATAGGAACTTAAATCTGTGGGTACAATGGCGGTCTTATCGCGGGACTATAGTTTATCCCATAAAGAAAAACACAATCCGGTGTCATAAGTGTCCGTTTGCAATGCGTTTTCTCCGATATAAAAATCTAATGAAATACAAAACGGCCGGTAGCACCCAAGCATAGATTACAAAAGTTTTAAATAGAAAAACAATCAAACATTAATCATTGCCTAGGATAGATGATTTGATGTGGCAGAATCCGGTGGCTTCGCCCGCGCTTTTATCGCTCGAAGTGGCATCCTATACGTGAAATAATTTTTTAAATCGGGTTCAGAGGTTTTTGAGACTAGTTCTAAAAAAAGAGACTAATTTCCTTATCATAATATTTTAGTTTTCTCTGTATAGAAGTATAGATATACGATATTAGACAACTGTTTACTACTGTAGACAAGGCTAGCTATAATTAATAAAAAAAAAAAAAAAAAACTGATACCGTCACCCCGGAAAGACAATTCAAATTTAGTAGAATCCCTTTAGGTTAGACAAAACTATTACTAAAGTACTTTATAATTTAAGGATTAACATTTGCACGGACAAGGTTCTGAACCCCTCGAGTTAGTTTGGCAGTGGGCTTCTAAGGTCGATATTTGATAAAATGAACAATGCAGGTCTTGCATTGAAGCTTCCAAAATGTAACATCTTTCGTTCTAAAATTTAACCCTTTTTGGGTTTTCGAAGTCTCAGGAAAGCTAAACGAATAAGGACAGTGTTTAATAGGTGTGGTTGATAAATTTCCTACTCCGAAAGATGTATGTACATAATGTTAGGCAATTCTTAGGACCAGCTGATTTCTTCTTAGGCGATTAATAAAAACTTCGAGATCAAAAAAAAAAAAAAAACTTAAAAGAATGTCTCAAAGCCTTGGCAAAAGAAATAAGAGACTACGTTCACACAGTTAAAAGTAGAAGTAGTAGAACTAGCACCTCGAACTATCGTGAGTTGTAAAATTTTAATGCTATTACCGAATTACGTACAGGCGCGAGTTGACACGGTGTAGATAGAATGTTTTCATACAACAAAATGGAGTAATGAAACCAGACGCTTAATTTAGTAAGCTTACTTCACCAGAAAACCCTAGCCTAGCAGTAGTAAATAATTTGAATAGATTTAAATGTTATATAATAGAATTGAAATTCACTATTTTAACCGATTATAACTCTTAAGCCATTTGATCGCGATATAATTAATATACCAAGGCACTTCTATGTTGAACGTAAACGTTTTAAGTAGGAACCCGTTGTAGGGAATACATCATACATTTTTTGTAGTTTGGTTAGCTTCGGTTCAAATGAAAGATGATAAGATGCAAAGGATAAAATTATTATATTGGATAATTTAGATTGGAATCAAATTAAATACTTATGTTGAATAAAATTTGCAATATGGCATAGTTTATATAATAACGGAAGGACTTAACTGGTATGGGCCAGTGTCAGATGCAAGTTTTACATCCTGATTCATGATGATGTTGTCACTTTTTAAATTAGTAATAAAGTAGTATATAGATAGCTATTATTGATACGTTCCCAAAAATTATTATCTTTAAACCAATTAAAAATATAAATACTAGACTATTTCAGTTTCCAATGAATATTTTAATTTATCCGCTGTACCTTCTCGAGTAATTAAAATAGAGAATACTTTCACCAGTTTGAAGTTCAAAACAGTATTATCAGAAACAGTAATATTCGTAATGGTTGCTAAATGCGGTTCTTACACTGTGACAGAGAGTGCGCTGGGTCGATTTTATAAACAAAGTGTTAAATAAAATAGGAGGTACTCAGGAAAAACAAAAGTAATTTTTTTGATGATGCTACTCGTAGAATCCCCCGGCATATGTAAAATGTGAAACAACTGGTTAGGGTAGAAAAAGAAGTAAATCATAGGATAGATTCCAGGTCCATATTGCATTATCAAAGTATTATAGATAGAGTGACCAATATGAAGTGTAAGATACGCTATTGCCAGTAAAAAGGTAAAGAAAAGCATGGCGGTATTTTCTTCATAGAAAAAAATCTGCCCCAGATAAATGTATCGGTCGATAGATGAGAGTAGTAATGGTGATAAAATTAGAAAATGGATATAGAAATGAATCAATGAATTGTCAATAAAGTTATCGGTTGTGAATAGTGTGAGTCATGATAAGCTTAAGCGGTTTATTGAATAAAAATCGAACAAACGTACAGACAGAATAAAGATTCGTATAGAAGACTAAATCCGTTACGAAAATTAGCTAGCCAGCTTCTCCAATAAAATAGTATTCTAACAGGATAGAATCTGATTATGTAAATGGTTAGTAAGATTAGTATGATTATGGTTAGTATGGTTAGTATGGTTAGTATGGTTAGTATGGTTAGTATGCTTAGTATGCTTAGTATGCTTAGTATGCTTAGTATGGTTAGTATGGTTAGTATGGTTAGTATGGCTAGTATGGTTACTATGGTTAATATATTGTAACTATGGTTTCAGCGAGGATAAAAGCGAAAGTGAAAGATTCATGTAAAATTGAAAGATTCATGTAAAATTGAAAGATTCATGTAAAATTGAAAGATTCATGTAAAATTGAAAGATTCATGTAAAATTGAAAGATTCATGTAAAATTGAAAGATTCATGTAAAATTGAAAGATTCATGTAAAATTGAAAGATTCATGTAAAATTGAAAGATTCATGTAAAATTGAAAGATTCATGTAAAATTGAAAGATTCATGTAAAATTGAAAGATTCATGTAAAATTGAAAGATTCATGTAAAATTGAAAGATTCATGTAAAATTGAAAGATTCATGTAAAATTGAAAGATTCATGTAAAATTGAAAGATTCATGTAAAATTGAAAGATTCATGTAAAATTGAAAGATTCATGTAAAATTGAAAGATTCATGTAAAATTGAAAGATTCATGTAAAATTGAAAGATTCATGTAAAATTGAAAGATTCATGTAAAATTGAAAGATTCATGTAAAATTGAAAGATTCATGTAAGGTTTAAGGTTTCATGTAAAGTTTAAGGTTTCATGTAAAGTTTAAAGTTTCATGTAAAGTTTAAGGTTTCATGTAAAGTTTAAGGTTTCATGTAAAGTTTGAAGTTTCATGTAAGGTTTGAAGTTTCATGTAAGGTTTAAGGTTTCATGTAAGGTTTAAAGTTTCATGTAAAATTTAAAGTTTCAAGTAAAATATAAAGTTTCAAGTAAAATTGAAAGGTCAATGTAAAAACGTTAGTAATGTAGTTATGATTGTCAGAAAGAATATGAATTGTTACAATTAAAGGCAAAGACTTGTTGAAACATAAATGCTATAGATAAATAATGTTATTAGTATAAAGGTTAATGTAAAATTGAAAGGTCAATGTAAATAAATTACAAATAAAAAAAACTTTTTTAAAAACAAGCTTTCAATTAAATGGGCTAAAAAGAAGAAAATAAACTTTTCCTTTATAACTTTTACTATCAATTTATAACGACATTACACAATTTATATGATACAAAAGCTTGTCGCGAGATTTTGAAAATATTAAAATCAATAGATAATGTTATTTAACTTATTTAATTAATGAAGTTATTTAGCTATGTAGTGTGTAGGTATTTAGACAGTTAAATCTCGCGACAAGCTTTTATATCATATAAATTGTGTAATGTCGTTATAAATTGATAGTAAAAGTTATAAAGGAAAAGTTTATTTTCTTCTTTTTAGCCCATTTAATTGAAAGCTTGTTTTTAAAAAAGTTTTTTTTATTTGTAATTTATTTTTTACTTTTTAGTTATACCTCATTTAAATCACATTTGTATTCTCAGCAAATCCTCACATTTGCTACCCATATCATAGGAAAGCATAAGAAACTTAGTCTGCTATCTTTAGAAGTCTGCCAGGTTTTTTTTATGTTGGGTAAAATCATCCAATGACATCCCCCGCCCTTCGGCTTGGTTCGGTCTGTTACCGGACGGACAGCAAGCTACCCATTGCCCGCCGTCCGTAAGCCCGCGCCTACGGTGGCAGGAAATCGGGATCGGAATTACGGCGGCGGCTGCGGCGTAAGCGCTGTTGCCTGATGCGGTCGGCCTCCTCCTTGGCTAGCATTACTGCTTCGCAGAAAGAGGCGACCACGTGAGAAGTCTTCCAGGTTGGATTTATGAAACCAAAATGATGGTGGTGGATCGTAAGACTAACAATCAACCTAACTTACATGAAATAGCCAATTGCGAAGTTCTCCAGAGTTTATCTACCTGGGATCCACAATCACAAATCCTAGGAAATGCGGAGAAGATGCAAGCACCGTAAAACGATTGACGCTCTTGAAATGTAAACGCACTAACGGTTCCATTCCTAAAGAGCTTTGCATCAAAACAAAAAATTTCGTCGATTGTGCAACAGCGAATTTTTAAGCTGTTTGGATATATCATACGCAATGAAAGCTCTTTGGAACGTTTAATGGTACAAGAAAGAGTAGATGGCCTACGTTCCCGCGGCCAATCGCCTACCAGATGGACAGACCTCACTAAATCATCTTCAGAGTGTTCCCTCATTGAATTTACACGAAGTGCCGTGAATAGAGAGAGATAGAGAAGTCTCGCAAAAGCTGCCACCAACCTACCAGAAGACCACTACCAATCCACCAAGAGTATGACTGAGAAAAAGGAGAATATTGGATTTAGAGTTATGTCACTTTATTTTTCAAGTTACTCTCTGCAAGCCCTTTCAATTGGTATTTTGTTGGAGTGTATTAAAATTAACTAGCTATTTACTTATGTAAATTTGTACGGAACCCTCTGTGCGCGAGTCCAAGTCGCTTATGACCGGTTAGAACTTATTTTTTTCGATCCGAAACTTCCAGCTCCATCATCAGATCCCGACTGCCATATTGATCAAAGTACTCGTCATTACAAATCTAATGAGACCAAAGACGAGAGGGCTGTGTCGTTTAATTGCGGAGTTCTTGTAGCCACCTTCTAGCTCCATCATCAGACCCTGGTTACCATATAGGATCCAAGTACTCATCAATACAAATCAAAAGAGCCCGAACTCGATGGGATTGTGTCGATTTCTTACGAAGTTCCTGTGGTTTTTTTTATAGTAGGTAAAATCATCCAATGACAAATCCCGCCCTTGGGTGGAGCGGGAAATAGTGTCAGACTCTTACTGACTAAAAATCTACCCTGTTCCATTCATTGCCTTCGTCCCAGGGCCCCGGGTGACATTTTCACATAACTTTTGGCCCCAGTAGGCTTCGGCTCTGCTGGGCCCCTACAGTTTGCTGACAACTCCTTGAGGCGCGTGGGAACAGTGCACGCCGTAAACGACTTGCGCCCTTACCGGACGGACGGACAGCGAGCTACTCATTGCCCGCCGTCCGCGAGCCCGCGCCTACTGTGGCCGGAAATCGGGATCGGAATCCAAGCGGTGGCGGCGGCGTGTGCGCCGTTGCCTAATGTGGTCGGCCTCCTCGTTTGCTAGCATTACTGCTTCGCAGCAGGAGGCGACCACCTGCCCCTCCTCCTCGCTCCGGAGTATGGCCTGAACCAAGCCCCGGCGCGAGAGATCGCCGTCACCGATCGCCCCCACAAGTACACGGCGATGCTCTTCCCAAGCGGGGCACACCTCGACTGTGTGCTCCACCGTGTCTTCCGGACGCTCCGCACAGTGGTGATACCCGGGCGTCGTCTCCGCACGAATCTTGTACAGGTACTTCGCGAACTTGCCGTGTTCGGTTAGTAACTTAAGTTCCTATGGTAACCTTCCAGCTCCATCATCAGAACCTGGTTACCAAATAGGATCCAAGCACTCGTCAATACAAATCAAACGAACTCAAATTCGATGGGGTTGTGTCGTTTAACCGCGGAGTTCCAATGACCACTATCCAACTCCATCATCATACCCTGGTTACAATATAAGATTCAAGTACTCGTCATTAAAAATCAAATGAGCCTAAAGTCGATGGGGTTATATCGTTTAATTGGGAAGTTCTTATGGCAACCTTCCAGCTCCATCATCAGACCCTGGTTACCATATAAGATCCAAGTACTCATTAATAAAAGTCAAATGAGCCCAAACTCGATGGGATTGTGTCGATTTCTTACGAAGTTCCTATGTTAACCTTCCAGCTCCATTATCAAAATCTGGTTACCATATAGGATCCAAGCACTCGTCAATACAAATCAAACGAGCCCAAATTCGATGGGGTGGTGTCGTTTAACTGCGGAGTTCCTATGACCACCTTCCGACTCCATCATCAGACCCTGGCTACCATTCATGATCAAAGTACTTGTCATTACAAATCAAATGAGCCTAAAGTCGATGGGGTTATATCTTTTAATTGCGTAGTTCCTATGGCAACCTTGCAGCTCCATCATCAGACCCTGGTTACGATATAGGATCCAAGTACTCATCAATACGAATCAAAGGAGCCCAAATTCGATGGGGTTGTATCGTTTAACTGCGGAGTTCCTGTGATCACCTTCCACCTCCATCATCAGACCCTGGCTACCATACATGATCAAACTACTCGTCAAAACTAATCAAACGAGCTCAAACTCGATGGGGTCGTATCGTTTAACTGCGGAGTTCCTATGAACACCTTCCGGCTCCATCATCAGACCCTGGCTACCATATAGGATGAAAGTACTCGTCAATACAAACTAAACGAGCCCAAATTCGATGGGTTTTGTCGTTTAAGTGCGGAGTTTCTGTGACCACCTTCCACCTCCATCATCAGACCTTGGTTACCATATAGGATGAAAGTACTCGTCAATACGAATCAAAGGAGCCCAAATTCGATGGGGTTGTATCGTTTAACTGCGGAGTTCCTATGACCACCTTCCGACTCTATCATCAGACCCTGGCTACCATTATACATGATCAAACTACTCGTCAATACTAATCAAACGAGCTCAAACTCGATGAGGTCGTATCGTTTAACTGCGGAGTTCCTATGAACACCTTCCGGCTCCATCATCAGACCCTGGCTCCCATATAGGATGAAAGTACTCGTCAATACAAACTAAACGAGCCCAAATTCGATGGGTTTTGTCGTTTAACTGCGGAGTTCCTGTGACCACCTTCCACCTCCATCATCAGACCTTGGTTACCATATAGGATGAAAGTACTCGTCAATATGAATCAAAGGAGCCCAAATTCGATGGGGTTGTATCGTTTAACTGCGGAGTTCCTATAACCACCTTCCGGCTCCATCATCAGACCCTGGCTATCATACAGAATCAAAGTACTCGTCAATACTAATCAAGCGAGCCCAAACTCGATGGGGTTGTATTGTTTTATTGCTAAGTTCCTATGGCTACCTTCCAGCTCCATCATCAGATCAGCTCCATGTTATCATAATGTTGCATTGTCACCCGATTTACACATGCATATAAAATTTCAGCTCAATCGGTTGAAGATATCTGCTTCAAAATTGAGTTGCAAGATTTGAGCCGAACATACATAGTTACATACAGTGCAAGCTAATAGAAAGCTTGTAAAATGTAAGAGTTATGATTGTCAGAAAGAATATGAATTGTTACAATTAAAGGCAGACTGTTGAAACATAAATGCTATAGATAAATAATGTAATTAGTTTATTAGCTATAAATGATTTATTGACAAAATTAATTTTGTTAAATAGTTTACAAAAGATAAAATAAATACCCCATTGTCAACTTGATTCATATTATCTACCAATAGATCTAAAATGTATAAAATGCTAATTTAATTGTTGGTTATTCACTTAGTTTGGAATGTAACTGTTCGTACTTACCTCACTGTATGATACAATTTTAATCAATAAGTAACTATTAGATTTTAATGGTTTTCCTCTTGTATTCGTATAATTTGGTAGTATTTTTTTTTCTCTATTTAAAATTTCGCGAGGGCGCGACTGTGTGGTCAGGATGGACGAATGTAAGCAATTACAATATAAATCTAATAATCTCAACATAATTTTTAAAGTAAATACAGACATTCGATGATTTTATTAGTACACCATTTGACTAGTAATGATAATTTGATTCAATAAATTGTTGATAGTTTGATTAATTATTGTCATACGTTTTTATAATTAAAATTAGCTCAAACATTTAAAAGATATTTACAATTTCAATCAGAAGCAATTTATAAATTAGTCTATCCATTGACTTATTGCGCGAGCCGTTGCCCCACTCTTATGACGTGGACACGGGAGCTGTTCACTAGAATGTGTTCTTTCTGACAGTCTATCTTTGGCGGTTGAACTGTAAGGTGTAAACTGAGTGTATGTATATGTACAAGTTTGAAATAAATATATTTGGAACAATATTATATTTTGTGTTTTGCTTTCACTTACATCTAGTTTTGGTAATCTTACGCCTCTTAATGTGTTTGTTTATTGGTTTATTGATTGATTCCGCGCTGCAACATGGATAGACAGCTGAAAAATGAACCAGAAGATAAACAAATTCAAATAAAAAAATCAGATATAAATTTGGTAATCAATAGGTAGAACTGTTAAATGCGAGCAAAGCCATGGGCGGAAGCAAGAGCTCTACAATATTGTTTAGCGATATAATGAGTATTGTTTCTCTGACAGCTGTGCACTAACAAAGCCTATCATAAAGTCACGCTGCTCTCGTGAGGGTTGCTCCGCGGCGCACAATGGGGAAGCTCGCTACCCACACGCCAGTACTTTTAAACTCCGCCAAAGTTTAATTAAATACTCTATAGAACAGATGCGGAGAATAACAAACGAATCAGATCTGCGTGGGCTGGCAGCTGGTGCGGTACAGCGGCGCGGTGAGCTCCTCCATGCTCGTGACGTTATTACATGCGTGTGGCAGCCCATGGCGGGCGGAGCTAACCAACTTGCTGTGGTGCTTCCTGTCAACTAAGTTCATGTAAAAACAGACTTTTTGTATCTTCCCCACTCCATACTATTTGGTTAATTTAATGTTCTTGGGTTCAAGATATTTTAATTAAAATTTTAGCTGATTTAAAATATTTTATTTATTTATTTAGGAATTATATATTTTGGAATTGAAACTTGCCAAGGGTTTGTCTAGTTTTTAGGGTCCATCGGTTCCTTCCTTATGTGCTTTTTCTCTGTTATTACGTAATGTGGGGTTACCATGCATGGTTATCAAGTATACTTTTCGTTTCAGTGATGCCTTTGCGAAATAATAAATTTTAATGTTCTTGTTAAAATTAAGCGCCCTTCTCTATAAACTATCAATAGTTTTGTATTAGCCTATATATAAGGTGTTTCACTACTGGGCAAAGGCTATCTCTAGGATCTCTGGCTAAGTTTGCCTCGTGTTCGACCTGCTGATGACCAACCAGGGTCCTGCACAGGGCTTCGGATGGAACCAGGGAGTCCCACAGGAAATAAAAGATTGCAAACCTGTTCCAACTGTATATTTTCGCTGTTTACATAGGGGTTATATAGTGTGGCCGGATCGCACAAGTAGAAAACTGTACAAATTCATCGATAAATTCAACGTGAACATATAATTGAAATTCTAAATGAACCTTTTTTGTGATAAACTTTTCCCGCGAGCCTTGGTCCAGCAAGGCTCATAAAACATTATAAGTTATCGCATTTCGACTCGACCTTGTCTAGCGCCGCCTTCGCTAACAAGACCTGCTTATCTAACCTAATTTTTACCTGTCGAAAAGCAAGTAAACTACTATTTGACTTCCTGATTTTTAACGAAATCTCCTGCCACAGGAGATTCCGGCTCTAACTGCAAAATGCTCCTGCCTGTTTCCTGGCTGGAATTGACATCAGTGGTCTCAGCCGTATCTGAGTTCTTAGGGTTTCACAATGTGTGACGACGATAATATTACTTACATTTGGTGCTAATACGACATTCCTATACTGAGTGATAGTTTTCTAATTTAGTAGTCGCCTTATAATGTTATGAGACCGCTTTTTATTCTACCTGTATTTTAACAATGTCCAACACCTTTCATAGTAGTCTTCTGCAATTGATATTTGTCTTATTAGTTGTTCGACTTCCCCGATCAATTAACTGACAGACAAATTTTTCTATCAATATTCTAAGCGTATCAGTAAACGTATCCCATATGAAGTATTTTTTTAAAGACTCCAATCGCTCTGGGACATAAAAATTTGTTATCCTATGGGTACCCTTTAAAAATTACGTCTCGCTTTTTAAATTATTGAAATTATCACTTTGAAGAACAAACACAGAATTAGAACTTGAAGTAATAGTTTGGACTCCATTTTTCGAAAAATCATATAACACGTTCGTTTCTATGGCAACAGCCGCCGTTTGAACGTAACTATAATAAACTAACTTTTGCCCGCGGCTTCGCTCCCGCTCTACCCTACCCTACTCTACCCTACCCTACTCTACTCAGTCAGATAGACAGAGAGACAGGACAAGGAGAGCGTCTGGGATGGTATTTATAGGGTTATCATAAAGACAAAGAGGAAGCACAAAGACCTTCCAATAGTACAAAATGGTGAGGCACTAGCGGAAACCTTCTTCCCAGATGATGAAGAAAAAGAAGACAATTCAGAGCACGCTGAGATGAGACTGGCAGCGGCACGTACAGAGGAAGGCAAGAAAGGCATACCAGAGGATAAAATTGATCCACCCTTCACTCTTGCCGAACTCAGGTATGCATCAAAAAGCTTCAACCCGAAAAAAGCGCCAGGCCTCGTCGAGTTCAATGCTGATATTTGCGAAGCCGCCATCAGTATTAATGAACAAGTTACAGTTCTCGGCCCTAACCAACAAATGCCTCAAGCTTTCCTGTTTTCCAGAAAAGTGGAAACCTGGAAAGGATATTATACCCAACCAAAACCTTACCGACCGATCGGAATTCTGCCAATTCTCGGAAAAATATTAGAGAATATGCTAGTCCGGAGACTGAGATGGCATATACTACCCCAATTGAACACACGGCAGTACGGATTTGTCCCGTAGCGAAGTACGGAGGACGCTTTGTACGACATGATACAACATAATATATAGACTTGAGGTAAAAGAGAAAAACCTGGTGGTAGTTGTCTCACTAGACAGCTACCACCAGGTTCACCAGTCCATGGTCGCTGGAAATTAAAAATCAAATGGTAGAGAAACACTGGCCCCTAAACCTTCGAAATCTGGTGACAAGCTACTTAGAAAACTGAAAGGTTGCAGTGAGATATGCTGGAACAGAGCACAAGAAACACAAGAAGAGGACTTCAAAAGGATGCGTACAAGGATCGATCACGGGGCACACATTCTGGAATCTCGTATTGAATCCGCTGCTAGATGAATTGGTGTGCTCGGAACTAACTAAGCTTTGCGCCGCATAAAACTCATGCTATGCTGCTAACTAAGAAGCTGAAGTTCGACACTCCACGTCTGCGCATGGGCGGGGTCAACATTGCGCTAGTAAAGGAGATCAAGCTGCTGGGATTGATTATTGACCGGAAGTTGACCTTCCGAAGACTCGTGACATACCTACGTCTGCAAAAAAACCATTAACATATTTAGGCAGCTAGCCGGTGCGGCAAAGGTTAGCATAGCATAACATCAGCCTTATAATGTTCCTACTGCTGGGATTCCGGCCTCCTCTTTAGGAGAGGGAAAGGGCCGTAATCCACCACGCTGGCCCAGGTAAGTTGTGGCCGTTACCACTCGACCACTACTGCTCTCGCGGCAAAGGTTACCTGGGGTCTAAACCCGGAAGTAATAAGAATTATTTATAGTGCGATAGTACAGCCGATGATTTTTTACGTGATTGGAGTGTGGGGTAGAGCGGTGGATAAAGTCTGTATTCAGAAATAGCTCAACTCTGTTTTGAGAGGTTTCGCCCAAAAGATGAGCAGGTCATATAGGACAGTATCACAGAATTTTCGACCCTAGTCTTCACAGGATTGCTGGCTCTAGACCTGAAACTCAAGGAAACAGCATCCCTTTATGAGGCGAAGAGAGCAGCCTCAGCAAATTCTGAAAGATTGATCGGTTGCAGAGAGGGCAAGCTTCCTGGAGAAACCTCAGCCAGCTGAAATAGAGGAACTCAGTTTTCAAAACAAGAGCGATGCGGAAGTTCAGCTGCGCATGAGGGAGGGCGCAGTACAAATATATACGGATGGTAGCAAAATAGAGAGTAAGGCCGCCCTATCCTGGTGGAATGGGGCAGTCAAAACTAAATACCAGAAATTTAAGCTCGAGGAGTAGTGTACCGTATTTCAAGCGGAGCTGTACGCAGTTTACCAGGTCCACTCTTGAGTTGTTAATGGACGGCGATGCCTGCAACTCACTCGCTCTGGAAATAAAGTTAGATATCAAAAAACTTAAAAATCTAGCAAAGATGAGAAATTCTTCTGGGTTAAATATGGGTTAAAGCCCACGTTGGTATACAGGGGAATGCAAGGGCAGACGAGCTAGCAAAAAAAGCGGCACTAAAAATAAAGAACAGACTTGATTTCGATAAATGTCCAATTTTATTTGTCCAGCGAACAATCAGGAGTGGTTCGATTGACAAATGGAAAGAAAGGTATCAAAAAGAGAGCACATCTAGCGTTACGAAATTATTTTTCCTCTCAGCCAGAGAAGCCTATAAACAAAACTAGATAGTTCACCGTACACACCTGCACCTGCACAACTCTTCACTGGAAAATGAAATAGGTATAAAATATGTTCAAATAATATAAGTAAAATGTTAAATAAAGAAATAAGAAGTAACTTTTTAGATTTTTGTTTTAATATAATAAAAATTGTAATAGATAGAAATAAAACCTAGACTAAGGAACAAACACTGTAAAAATAGTGACCTCTATTGTACTTAGTGTTAAAGAATAAGTCAGCTTAATAATATAATAGGCAAAAAAGAAACAAAAAAAAAAGAAAAAAAAAACATCAAAGTAATAAACAGAAGAAAAAGAGAAAAAAACATATGTGTAAAATAAACGTAAAAAGAAGAAATAATACTCATTACATAACTTATTTATTAGTAATTTTATGTGTCTACATAATAAAGCATATGTGATGGGTCTTCTCATTCCCACAATAATTTTTTCCTTGCTCTGGAGCAAGGAAAAAATAATTGTAGCGAAAATCCGTGCCTAGCCAAATAAACACTCTGACCTGTGTCAGGGAACAAAAAGCGATGCACGAAAAATTTAAAAAAACCCTACTCTACCCTTCCCTGCTCTACCCTACTCTACCCTAATCTACTCTACTCTACCCTACTCTACCCTACTCTATCCTACTGTACCCTACCTAAAAACCTTTTCATGACAATAACAAACACAATAAAAAAGAATTAGCGAAATCGTTGTAGTCAGGGATGCTCCATATAAGGGCTTTTACAAACCACGGTTTTGGTTTATGTGCCCTGGGGAAAACCTAATATTGAATAATACTCAACCTATGAACCCACGATTTTACAGTGATATAGCGAGAGGCGAGTATTGTGAAATCTCATCATTTTTCTTTTGTATGGGGTCGGCGCAACACGTTTTCTTCTTCCATTCTGCCCTGTCACCGGTCATGCTAAGACTAACTTCCTTCTTTTACATAACACTCTTCGCACAATCCATCCACCTTTTCTTTCGTCTCCTTCTTCCTCTCCATCCATCCACGTGTATACTCATAAACCTTTTAGTAACATGTGTTTCATCCCTCCTCTTTACATGACCATACCAAGACAAACGATTCCCCTTCAACTTTTCTAAAACTGGCGCCACTTTTAATCTTCCTCTAATATGCTCATTCCTCACTTTATCCTTTTTTGTCACACCACAAATCCATCTCAACATTCTCATTTCCGCTACATGCAATCTTATTTCGTCCGTCTTTTTCACAGCCCAACATTCTGATCCATACAGTATGACAGGTCTTATCACGGACTTGTAGATTTTACCCTTCAGCTTGAGGTGCATCCGTGGGTCACAAGTTGTTCCAGTGACCTGTCGCCATTTCATCCATCCTGAGTTGATCCGATGTGTTACGTCTCGGTCTACCTCGCCATTTCCTTGGATAAGTGACCCAAGATACCGAAAGTCGGGGCAGATCGGTATAGGCGTTCCGGCAAGAGCTAAGGGCACAGGTCCGGAGAGACCGCCGCAATCGCAAAACAACTATTCGGTTTTCGTTCTGCTCAATTTTAGGCCAACACTCTCCAGTCTGTGCCACCACACCTCCAATCTGATCGCTAGGCCACTTTCGGCAACCAACATAATATCGTTGGCAAACCGCATAAATCTGTGAAGGAGTATTTTTAGATGTAAACGTGAAGATGGAAGGTTTTGTAAGTAATTTGTTATTACATGACGACAGCTCTTGCATAATATTTGGAAATTTTAACGAAAACTATTTCCGAAACAATAATATGCAGTTTTCTAATTAAGTGACGGTGGTTATCAATTTTTTTCACAATCGCTAGCCTCTAAACAAATACTCTGAGAAATGATATATATATTTTTAACTTCTGTCCTGAAGTTAGATTAATAAATCTTACAGTTTAAACGCGGCCAATAACTTTTGAGTCCTTTTGTTGTACCGGGCAGTAACAACGGAACCCTACAAGGCATGCTTGGCTGTTTTTTATGTAATAGTTTGAATTTCTTTTGCAAAAGTAACAAAATAAAACAGAAGAACATCCCGATTCCCACTTTAGCCTCCACCAGAGGTGAATATTCAAAATTGCTTGCTCCACGCAAAGTCCGGAAAATTGCTTCCATAAGATATTCAGTAAACGTGACGTCGAGATCTTCAAGAGCTATGAAAGTTCAAGAAGTTCAACTTTATAATAACGAACTCAAATAATCTAGACAAGTGTTTCTCAAAACAACTTTACGAAACATTTGTATCATCTATTGTAGACTGCATTGATTGAAGAAGCCATGAAATTGTGAATATGCGGCAATGAGTTCATCGTTCATATCATTTCATGATGTTATGTTGACACCCTGAACGATCTCAGCCTTTGCGTGCATTATTGAAGGACTATCACGGGCACTCGGCTTCGGTCACGCGCTGAGAATGCATTATGCAATAATGTGAGTATTAGCGCGCTCGTGCGGCTCCGTGCGGCTTCGTCCGGAGCTGCGGCGTGGTGCGGCCGGAGCGGCGGCGTGATTTACATGTCAAAGCTCGCCTCACCTCACCGCTAACGCAATTATGCTAAAAAACAACGCGTTGTACGTGGTAGCTATTAAATCGGAACTTGACTATAATATACACCGTTCCACATAACACACCTATGAAACTACTGTTATCTGCTAAGGAAAGCTCCACATTAGATATTTTGTATCAAATGTTATTCAAGTAAGTTTTCATTTAATCAAACAAACTACAACTTCACTGAGATACTAGGTTTCATATTTAAAATAATTATGTTTTAATGATGGATTATTGAATAGTAGTAGGGTTTGGGTCCCGGTCTCGTGTTTCGAAGTCCCGGGACATTACTCAACACTATACTCAACATACGATGTTTGTTGCAGTTTTACATATTCGTTATGTTTTCCGGCAAAAGCGTGAAAATAGCAACAGTTAATGAAAGCTCACATGTGGGAAAAATACTGGAAAGAATATCTGCTTCAAACTCTATAGAACACACGATTGAATTCTTTTAATTACCGGTATCGCTTCATTGAGTGGACTTTTCAGCACGAATTCGGTGGAGGTTCGTCCATGTTCCACGTAATCACGGCTCAAGCCGCGCGGTGCATTGGAGCCGAGATATTGAAGCTCAATGAAATAACGGAGTCTAAAGAAAGATGTCTTAAGTCTAAGCAGCGACGTCTTTGAGCTCTTTTGTTGAAGAAGTCGCTACAATGGCGGCTTTCACTTCGATCCGCGATGTCTTAAGCACAATGAGCGCAGATCTAGGGTAAGTCTTAGAACGGATTGCCTCGTGAATATAAAATTGATATCGATAGTAATCTAGGTCATATCAATCAATCCGTGAGTTAAGGAAGTCGAACCCTGTGTAGTTCAGAACGGATGATAATGATAAAGTAATGTGTTCCAAGCTACTGAGCTCATTTTTTAATGTTATAATATTTCTCTAATTAAATATCACGTATTACTAGAACCACTTGTAGGTTTGCAGATTTGATTAACATTCTACTGTTTATTTATATGTTACTTTTACTTTTGGCAACAATTGACATATATATATTCAATTGCAAAACGCATTGCTATGCTCCCATCTCCTTCCTCCGCTTTTTACCCGACTGCGCCAGAAGGAGAGTATGTATGTAAGTATGTATGTATGTACGACTATGTATGTATGTATAATTGTTTGGCACGCTCTGCAGCCTGAACGGCTCGATGGATTTTTGCTTGAGAGGTGTCGTTAGATTCGTATTTACTGTGAGAGTGACACTGGGTATATCAAAATAAAAATAAAAACAAAATAGCGGATTTTTGGCGTCAAATTCAAATGATTGGCACGCTCTGCGGCCTGAACGGCTCGATGGATTTTAGTTTGCGAGGTATCGTTAGACTCGTAATTTCTGTGAAAGTGATATCGTAATAAAATAAAAAATAAAAAACGGTAATTTAAAAAACTAAAAAACCCGACTGCTTTTCTGAGTATTCATGAAAAAGCCCTAAAACAAGAAAGTCGTTGTTCCCGATTCCACTAAACTATATAATATTTTAAATACAAGATAAATTGTAGCAGTCGGGACCCATTCTAGAAAGTCAGCCGTCTAGTCAGTAGATTGGAGTAATCTGCAATAGGTATGTGCTCTCAATTCACTAAGCCTCCATTTCTAGAATGGGTCCCAACTGCTACAATTTATCTTGTATTTAAAATATTATATAGTTTAGTGGAATCGGGTAAACGACTTTCTTGTTTTAGGGCTTTTTCATGAATACTCAGAAAAGCAGTCGGGTTTTTTAGTTTTTTAAATTACCGTTTTTACCTATGTAACAAACCACTACTTGCGCACAGAGTGGACCGAAAATTGCGTAATTATTGTAGTGTGTTGTGCAAAAATTTTTAAGAACAAAACGATATAATTATGTATTAGGACCTCATATCTGTAACGCGACGATCCCTCCTCGTTGTAAATTGCTCCCTGAGGCAGTAAACCGTCTGTCACTCAGCCATCAAACCTCAGTTTAACGACTAAATATTAGCACCGGACCACGCCATATAATGTTAGCTCTGTTAGCTATCCCTCGTGCTCGTAACGCCAGCGCATGAAGAGTATGAAGACATCACAACTGTATCAAACGGTAAACCAACAGCAATAATCCGCCATACGTTCACTCATTTAGAATTACCGACAAGGCAGTAATCTGCTAAATAGCTTTCAAACAACATCATAACCGGCAGTAAACTGAGCTATATTAGGCCTTCTGTGTATCGGTGTAAGGTCGTGCGTGCTGGTCGGTGGGCGGTGATCCCTCAAGTAAGCCCGTAAAGCGGCGCGCGCTAGGCACAACGACGTCACTTGTGTTGTTCTACAGCAATAGTATCTACTTATTTTTGACCTTATTACTGCTACAGATCTAAGACCAGATTTCAACTGAATTTTGGTTGAATTTTAAAGTTAATTGTAATCTATCTCATCACCAGCTGAGCCTTTTGTCCTGACTTAATGGAGTTTCTATGTCATCAAAAGTCATGAATGTACACTTTAGAGATTCCTACACCCGTATATATAAAGAAACAATTACTTGTTGCTAAGTAATTTTATATTAAGTCCTTACTTGAGGTTAGCTGAAATCTTCATGAAAAATTTAAATTTTTCTTAACTATAGAATACAATTAATTGATTCATAAATAGTTAATATTACTCAAGTAAATAGTTTAACTTGTTTATAAATACGGGTGTTACTATGACATCACAACTAAGTACTTGAACAATAATAGATTGCAAATAAGTACACATATTGGATATTGGACTTAACATCGTCATTTAAATGTATGAGAGTGAACTTGGTGCATACGTATTTCAGATTTTATCATCTAGATAACAAGTTAGTTATGTAGTCGTAGCATATGATTTTAGAATAACATAAAATAAAGATGTAAAAGAGTGTTATTTAGTACATAATATGTAAAATGAAAAAGTTAAAAACGTTACTTTCAAAAGTTTTAAAGCGGCGCATTGTAAAGAGCTATGTCAAATATTTTCATTTCGACTTGTTTGCTTAATTTATTTTAAAGAATTTGTATTTTCATGCTGTAATTGTAGGGTATCAAACTAAAGGGTAAATCAGGGCTCTTTTGTAAGTACTTGTAGTCATGAGCAATCAACGTGGTCGCACGCATGGCTCGCACTACGCTCGCACTTGCCCGCTCGCTCGTGTCGGCGGCTCGCGTGCTAATCCATCCGCCGTCGATCCGACACCTGTCGGCGCACCCAGCCGCCCAGTCACACCGCACGCCACGTTTGGTAACGTGAGATATACCCGAGCTCCCATTATACTATCAACTTCGGTATCAGTGCTCAACTTTGAGTTCATGAAGCATTAATTTGTTGACGGTTTAAAGTGTTTCAAGTATTAACTGTTGATGGAGGTGTGTATTCTAATAAAGGGGGAATGATTTAAACTAAATGAGTGAAAATAAGTGAGTAAGAAGATTAAAAATATGATGGACTGCCAATTGACATGTTCGTTAATGGAAGCTCTTGATGACACATAGCCATAGATATAGTCTTCGACCTTACATTATTTTTCCTAAAATATATATTATTTTATTCTTTGGCATTGCTTTATTCGGTTACTTCACTCGCTACGTCTTTCAGCATAACGAGGATAGGTTAGTAGATAGGATAGGTATAGGTTATATTTAACCATTTACAAGTTTCAGCTGGAAGATCAATAATCATTATCAGACGTACATATGTAGCAGCTCTACGCACACTGAACGTTCCCAGGCATTCTCCAGGAGTTCCATTAGGACACGACACCTCAACAGCAGCTAAATTAAACGCAAACAATTAGTGGCGAGCTACCGGCGGCCAGGCGGCCAGGCAGCCAGGCCTGTCGTCGTCGGTGCTATTCAGCGTCGGATCATTCTCGATGCTGTAGCGAGACTCCGATAATTCTCGGTTCTATTGAGTGTTGGATCGTTGTGGGCGAGGTTGGGTACATCGTTGTGGCTCACTCGACGCGTTCTGTGTTCATGCCGTGACGCTACTTGAGCTTGACATCAGCTGGGCACATGATCACTTCAGCTGGCCTTGCAAAACGTTGCAGACATTTGTTAAAGCTTTTCTTTATTAATTACGAGTCCTTCAGGAGATAGTGATATACAATATAGAATACCACAGCCACAGCAGTTAAGGCCATTTTGCTATTTCCAATTTTTTTTCTGTTTTTAAGGTACGAGTATATATAATAAAGTTTAAAAAAAACTGACACAAATATTCCAGTTATGATAGTGTTTGCGTACATATAAATGCAAATCTATATTTAAGTGATATAAATAAAAACGAATGGCAAAGCGCAAAACTCGAGGGTGACTGCTTACTTAAAAAAAATATTTGTTGAAGTTTTTATAGTGAAAATTGAAAAAATCATAAAAAATCTCATTTTTATGGTTCCATACCTGAAAAGGAAAAAATACTTTAAAATTACTTAGTTGTCTGTCTGTTTATCTGTCAAGACCCTTTATCTCGAAAATGCGTAGAGTTATCAAGTTTAAAGTAAAACCGTATACGGTCTATGGTCCCTTCAAACTGTGAAAAAATCAAAGTTCTAAGTTGTAAAATTATATATTGTTAATAGGACCGTTTATGAGACAAAAAAGTATATTTCAGAACACAAATATAGGAATAAATCTGAAAACTGTAAATTTGGAGATGTCACAAAAAAAAATCTTTTCGTTTCAGAAAAATCTTTGAGATTCGATTCGGGAATTGAAATCTTAATATAAATAAATTAGTTTGTACGGAACCCTTGCTGTGCGAGTCCGACTCGCGTTTGACGTTATCAGGCAGTGCATTGTCAACGTGGTCAATAGCGTTTGTCGGGTCAGCAAGTAATAAGTAAACATTCAGAGCTCAGTAGCACTAGTAGATATAGTCGATATAAATCTTGAATTCTGCTAATCTAAAGTCTGACCTAAAAAAACGTCAACGAACCACGTAATGTGTCATCATTTATCTTGGAGCCGAACTTTATCTGATAAGTCATAACTTTGTGTTTACTGTGACTGTGTCCTTATCTAATATTTTATTTCAGAAGCCAGGCTCGGATGTGTGCTGCTCATGTTTAGAAGATCGATGTAGGTTTTATTTTTATTAAATAACTTATATTAATAACTTATATGGATTTTTTTACTCGTTTTTCTCTAATTTTAATTAATGTCTGACAGTTATGAGTACTTTTTGCGGCCTACCCAAATGTCCTTTCTTTAGTATTGTTCGTCAAGTCGTTGAGCTCCTTAGTAGTCCTGAGTTGAGCTTTACGAATACTGACAAATGCTTGCACTGACTGGACAGGTCCACTCAGAACTGTGTGGTTCTTTCTTCAAAAGACCATCCCAGACACTAATCTGCATGGTTCTCATATGTTTTGACCATTACTTGTTTGCTGTATGGACTTTAAAAGAGACTTTGACTCCTGAGTTTGTTTCGGTGTTTCTTCTCAGGATAGTCAGCTAGGAAACACCGGCCTCATCTAGTTAAGATTGACGAAAAAAAAAATTGACGTGTAAAAGTGTTTTTGAGAACCTATTTGCAAAAATAAAATATCATTTATCATTTATAGGTAACAAATTCACAATTCGTTTAACCAGTGCCAATAAAATTTGAGGAGTTCGTTCGATTTCTGCAGGATCCCGTTATTAGATCCTGACATGGTGCATATAGGACCACCGAGGAAATATACGAGTACCTTCGTAGACAAACAAAAATATTTCCAAACCGTTGTTAGTAGTTAGTGTCATCGAGTAATCGGAGAACATAGACCACTTTATCTGACTGGACTCTCACTTGACAGTGTTGTGAAATGTAGATATTACTTAGACCGATTAATTCGGTCTAAGTAATACATTTCAGAACACTATGCATCACCAAGTTTTTTATATGCATAGTAACAGGAAATTACTGTTTCACATTAGCTGTCTAATAGAACTTGTGGCGTTTGAGGAAAGGATAAATACTAAAAGTGTAGGTAGCGTGTGTGACTGTGTAGATATGTTTATTGTGTGTATCAACAGCGATATCGACGATTAGGAAACGTTCACCTTCACGATATCGCGGTGCGCGGACCGCTTGACTTCCGGGGACAGACGCTATCTAGAGCCGAATTTTATAATGTTGAAATTACGAAACATTACAAACTTCACACTTGGATGTACGTTAACATACTTGCATGGCTTTTTAGTTAAATAAAATCGCCATCATCAAATAATCATGAAAACGATACACAATCAATGATCGAGCGAGCTTACAGCTCACGTGCCGTTCGATACGCAGCTCGCTCACACAACTACGCAACATAAAGCGGTCGACGCTCTTACAAAGAATTTCATTTATTGCGTACCAACAATTTGAATGAATCACGGACTCTACTGTTTATACAATTTTCAGTTTCATACGAACTGTAAATCGTGATGTGGCGATGAATTTAAAGTACTGACAGTGAGTGTATTGAATGATTCACGAGACCGATAGTCGAGGGAGACGCGAGATATGAACAGCGGCACGAGTTAGTACAATGTGCTTTATTAATATTGATACGAGATTGAAACAAGACAGACTCGGAGAGTGATGGAAGCTTGGCCGTCGCTCAATTACTGCAAATAAGAATTTGCTTTGATTTAGCGCCGGGGTGAACGACTGTTTAGATAACATACACTTAAATTGATTATTAAAAATAGATCATTTGTGAAGGAGATTGAAAGACTACGATTGTAACTTCTGGTATCGGTAATTTGTCACGTCATAAGTCATTGCGGAAAAGAGGGGCGTAACCTACAAGTCTGTCATGGACAAGGCGAGGCAGGCGGTGTTGCCCCACCTGAAGGAGCTCGGAGCCTCTGAGGGATTCCGCATGCGGCGCACCGTAACCGGTGCCCAAATGCTGGAGGTCCCTGGCGCGTCCAGTGGTCCAGCGGCAGACGCCCTGGCCAAGAGGCTCAGGGAGTCCCTGGACGCGGAGGAGGCCCGAGTGTCCAGGCCCACGAAGTGCATCGAGATGCGCATCATGGGCTTGGACGACTCTGTTGGGGTCGACGAGGTGGTGGCCGCCATCGTCGGTGCGGGAGGGTGCACAGCCGATCAGGTTCGGGCGGGCACCATCCGCACTGATGGCACGGGCATGCGAGCCGTAACGGTCAGCTGTCCCGTGACGGCGGCCAAAACCATCACCGGGGAGGGCCGAAAGCTTCTAGTGGGCTGGGTCTCCGCCCAGGTGAGATTGCTGGAGCCCAGACCTCTGCGGTGCTACCGCTGCCGCGTGGCATACCACGCGGGGGCCTTTTGCGCCGCGGAGGTGGACCGCAGTGACCGCTGCTTCAAATGCGTTCAGCCTGGTCACAAGGTCGCCGAATGCCGTGAGTCGCCGCACTGCTACGCATGTGCGGCGGCAGGCCAAAAGGCGGATCACCAGGCTGGTTGCAGGTCCTGCGACCCCCCCACCAAGGTGAAGAACAGGGTCCGGCCCATCCCCGGTAACGTCCTCACCGCCGCAGCCGCCTCCGTAGCCGCCGCCGCTATCGCCGCCACAACCGCCGCGGCAGTGCCTCCACGAGGGGCTCAGGAGCAGATCGTAATGGAATGTCAATAACAGTAGCTCCATTACGTCTCCTCCAGGCGAACATCAACCACTGCGCCCCCGCTCAGGATCTGTTGCTCCAGAGCATGGCGCAGTGGTCGATCAATGTCGCCGTAATCTCCGAGCCGTACTATGTCCTGCCCAGTGGAGACTGGGTTCAGGACCTGGACGGCTCGGTGACTTTAATTAGGTCGACTGCCGCCGGTACCCCGCCCCTCGAGCGCGTCACGAGGGGACGAGGTTGCGTGGCAGCACGGTTCGGGGACATTGCAGTGGTAGGCGTCTACCTGTCCCCGAACAGATCTCTCAGCGATCTCCACATCTCCCTGATGGAGCTGAAAAACGTCGTCGTTAGGTTTAGGGACCTCCCCGTGGTCGTTTGCGGGGACTTCAATGCCTGGAACGAGGCTTGGGGTTCCCGGTACACGAACGGGCGGGGTCGGTCGGTAGAGGCCTGGGCTGAGGAGTCCGGCCTGGCCCTCCTAAACCGGGGCTCTGTTTCCACGTGTGTGCGGATGCGGGGCGAATCTGTGGTGGACCTCTCGTTCGCCAGCCCCGATCTGGCACCGCGTGTCGTCGACTGGTGCGTTATGGAGGGGGTGGAGACGTTCTCAGACCACCGGTACATCCGGTTTGACGTCTCCGCCCAAACCTCGACCGCGCCGGTCCAACGGAGCCCTTGTGGTCCACGATGGGCGCTGAGGCAAATGGACCGGGAGCTTCTCCTGGAAGCCGCGACGGTACAGGCCTGGGTGCAAGCACCGGACAGGCCTGTCGACATTGACGTCGAGGCAGAGTGGTTTCGGGAGGGCATGACGCAAATCTGAGACGCGTCAATGCCCCGAGTCCGTCCAGGACGTGCCAAGCGCCAGGTGTACTGGTGGTCGCCTGAGATTGCGGCATTGCGCAATGCGTGCAAACACGCGCGACGCCGGTACGCCAGGTACTGCAAGCGCCGTAACCGCCCGCCGGATGCGGAGGCGGAGCTGTACGAGGGATACAGGGTAGCGAAGCGCACCCTCCGAGCGGAGATTAAGCGGGCCAAACTGGAGGCCCGCAACGTCTGGCTGGGGTCTCTGAATGCAGACCCGTGGGGACGCCCATACAAGATGGTGCGGGAGAAACTCCGCCCCTGGGCTCCCCCACTGACTCAGAGTCTCCGGCCCGAGCTCGTGGAGGGTGTGGTCAGCACTCTATTCCCTACGCGGGGGGTACACTCCCCCCCGTCTATGGCTCCGCCAACACCGGCAGTACCTGACGTGGACCACGACGACGACGACGATGTTCCAGAGGTGACCGAGGTAGAGATGAGAGTGGCGGTACGAAGGCTGAGTGCCAAGAATACCGCCCCAGGACCTGACGGCCTACCTGGGAGGGCCTGGGTCCTGGCCATGGAGGCTCTCGGGCCTCGATTGAGGGGGCTCTTTAGCGCATGTTTGGAGAGGGGCCAGTTCCCACTTCGCTGGAAGACGGGCAAACTGGTCCTCATGGCGAAGCCGGGGCGCCCTGCGGACTCTCCGTCCGCGTACCGGCCCATTGTGCTGCTCGACGAGGTGGGCAAGCTCTTTGAAAGAGTCATTGCAAACCGCCTCGTCACGCGCCTTGCAAGGGTGGGGCCGGACCTGTCGGACGGACAGTTCGGTTTTCGCAGGATGCGCTCCACGGTGGACGCCATCATGCGCGTGCGAGCCCTCACGACGGGGGATGCGGTGTCCCAGGGCAGGTGTGTCGTGGCAGTGTCTTTGGACATTGCCAACGCCTTCAACTCCCTGCCCTGGAGTTGCATTGGAACGGCACTCCGGTACCACCGGGTGCCCGACTACCTCTGTCGTATGATCGAGGCCTACCTATCGGAGAGGTATATCATCTACCCCGGTCACCAGGGAGAGTGGAAACGTCGAGAGACGTCGTGCGGTGTTCCACAGGGATCGGTACTAGGACCACCCTTGTGGAACATCGGGTACGACTACGTGCTGCGCGGTGACTTCCCCGACGGGGTCAGCGTGGTCTGCTACGCGGACGACACGTTGGTCCTAGCGCGGGGAGAGTCGTACCGGACGGCGGTCGAATTAGCGACACGCGGGGTTGCGATGGTCGTTGACAGGATCCAGCAGTTGGGACTCGAGGTGGCACTGCACAAGTCCGAGGCCATGTGTTTCCACGGCCCTCGGGGTGCGCCACCACCGGGTTCCCAGCTAACGGTAGGAGGGGTTAACATCAGCGTCATGTCGACGATAAAGTACCTGGGACTCGTCCTCGACAGCTGGTGGAACTTCAAGGAGCACTTCCGACGTCTGGCTCCCAAACTGAATCGGACCGGGGCTGCTCTCGGGCGGCTCCTGCCCAACCTCAGGGGACCAGACGCCTCCTGCCGGAAGCTCTACGCGGGATTCGTTCGGTCCATGGCCCTCTACGGGGCTCCGGTGTGGGCACCGACGTTGACACAGCAACCGAGGGCCCAGCTGAATGCGTGCCAGAGGGTCATGGCAATGCGCATGGTGCGAGGGTACCGAACGATATCCCGCGAGGCGGCGACCCTCCTTGCTGGCCAACCGCCGTGGGATCTGGAGGCAACAGTCCTTGCACACATGCACGACAAGCGCATGGAGATGCAACGCCGGGGCGAAATTCTGCTGCCACGACAAGTCGAGGCATGGCGGACGGAGCTCCGGCGGGATCTCATGGCGAAATGGCGTCAGCGACTATCGCAACCTCGTTCGGGGCGCGCCACAATTGGGGCGATAAGGCCCATCCTTGGGGCGTGGTTGGAAAGACCTCACGGCGTTCTCAACTTCCGCACGACGCAGGTGCTTACCGAACACGGAAAGTTCGCTAAGTACCTGTTCCGGATTCGTGCGGAGGATTCGCCCGGGTGTCGCCACTGTGCGGAACACCCGGAGGACACGGTGGAGCACACTGTAGAGGTGTGCCCCGCCTGGGCGGAGCATCGCCGTGTCCTCGTGGGGGCGATCGGCGGCAGCGATCTCTCTCGCCGGGCCTTAGTTCAGGCCATGGTCCGTAGTGAGGAGGGATGGCAGGCGGTCGCCTCCTTCTGCGAAGCAGTAATGCTAGCAAAGGAGGAGGCCGACCGCATCAGGCAGAGGCAACGGGGCGCTCGCCCCAGCCGCCGCCGGGATTCCGATCCCGATTTCCGGCCACCGTAGGCGCGGGCTTGCGGACGGCGTGCAATGGGTAGCACGCTGTCCGATCGTCCGGTAACCGACCGGACCGAGCCCAATTCGTCGACGGCGCGTTCTGTTTCCGCGCGCCTCAAGGAGCTGTCAGCACACCGAAGAGGCCCAGCCTGCTAACTGCAGGCAGGCAGGGTCGAAGCCTACTGGGGTCATGGGTTTATTTCCGAAAGGAATGCTCGGCCCCAGCACGATAGGCTACGAAGGAACGGGGTAGGTTTTTAGTCAGTAAGAGTCTGACACTACTTCCCGCTCCGCCCAAGGGCGGGATTTGTCATTGGATGATTTTACCTACCATAAAAAAAAAACGTCATAAGTCATTACTGTTATTAAAAAGAAGAATATGTAGAAATCTGTCACAACTTAAATCTGTCACAACTGATGAATTTGTATGTGAACAGATAGTGTGTATAATGTTTTAATATTACGTATACTACATAGTACAATAACCGCAGAAGTTGTTCTACTCGTTTGAGCAATATTCAGAGGTCAACTTTGAAATTGGGACAGTTAAAGATCATCTGTAACCGAGCTATGTTAGAGTGGCAGTCAACACCACCTGTTTAGTAAAAACCCAGACAGCTGATTACGAATGTATAAACGGTGGAACGAGGAACTAGTGATTTTCTATAACCAATTAATCTTAACAACTACCACTTTGAACGAAAAAAAAAATATCACGATACTTAAATACGTGATTGGAGTCATGATAACAAACAACATTTATTATGGGACCAAACCTGAAATCGCGAAAAAAAATCTGCTGGTCAGTACATTTGTGTTCGCCTAACTGGTCAAAATGTATTGAACTTTGCTGATTTTTTTCGCGATTTCAGGTTTGATCCATAGCAAAAGTTGACTGTTTTCATGACTACAATCACGTGTTTAAGTATCGATCACTAATTAACAGTTACCCTATATAATTCCATAATCTTAAGCACTTCTTATGTTCGTCTAGGCTCAGAGTAAACGCAGCCTAAACTCGTTCGAAGGTGTTAGTGCTCAAACTTGAACGAGAGCTGACAAGCTGGCAGCGCGGGACCGTAATAACCAGTCAATGTATGCGAAACACAAGCAAATCATGCCGTTTGGCAACGCTGCGCGTTTGACGAGCGCGCAAGACGAGGACGACAGCGACTCACATTCAGTAGAAATACTGAGGAGAGAAGCAGTCTCTATGGTACAAGCAATTAGCCCAGAGTCGGTAGGTAGGTACCTATAGGAACATAAGGGATTAGTACACTCATAATAATAAACTGTAGATACGGAAACAGTTTATACAAAATACAATATTGAACCCTCTAAGCATGCGCGCACAAGCATTTTCGTGAGTAGGAATACAACGCTTACGAATCAATTTTCTGTTCCTACCTACAAAAGTCGTTTGATAAGCCGGAGTTAATATCATTTCACTGTACTCCACCCAACTCTGTGGAACTGGCTTATCTCTCAACAAACACGCTCTGTTGACGTTACACAAGTGCGTTTAAATTAAACAGAATGAAGTAGTCCAGGGGGCCTATTACAACCTTTTTAAAATCCAGTTAGTTTCCAGGCAATTCAGTTTACGGCCGTAAACTGCCTTGTTATTTTTCGTATTATGACGTACGTTATTCTGACCGGAATCATCCTGGATAGTTGTCTATGGCTGGATTGCACTGTCTTGAAAGATGGCGTTCGAAAACCTCAAAACAAAGGTTACCGGTATTTACGGTTTTTTAATTTTTAATGTAGGTAATATTGTTTATTGATGAAAATAATGTAATTTTGTAACAGAAATCGAGATTAACAACAAGTTTAAAAACGAGTTATGTATTATTTCTGTAAATACAATGTCATAAAGTTGAAAATACAGCATGGTCTCATAAACTTTATTTCTGAACGTACTGCGATAACTGCTGACCCGGCAGAAACAAAACTTAAGTGTGTTTAAGTGCGTACGTACTTCAACAAAACTTTTGAATGAGAATATTTCTAATTAATAATGGCGTAAGTAGTACCTACTTTATTTATAATGGGCATCACTTACAAACTCTCAAATTACTTAACTTTCTTTCTAATGGTAAATTCGACGCCCTTGTATACCCACTAGCTACATGAGGTCTCAGTTCGTCACATAAATTGTGAACTAATTGTTTACTAAGCCTGTATCGCTTTATAAACAAAACTTCGTCAATAGCAAACGGGTCACTAAGATCTCGAACACGCATCCTTTGAATTTTTGTTTCGTTGTTCTCTTGTGACGCATCACTTTCAAGAAATTCGAAGATTACCAACTCATCACACATATTTAATGTATTATTAAACTGTATAAATAGATTAAAATATAATAAAAGTCAAAACAATTCACAAAAAGTTACTAGAAAGAGGCGTAAACTGAATGGTTTTTTAGACCCAATTTTTGACACTTTAGCTAGTTAAGAACTGTCAATTGGACGCTCATAATACGGAATTCCCTGCCAATATCCGTGCAGATGTCGGTCAAGTGTCACGTGACTACTGACTGGCTGGCAATAAGATATCATAATACGGATAAGCAAGGCAGTTCATTATAAGGCGTAAATTGACTGGAATTAAGAGATCGTAATAGGGCCCCAGGTCACTGATACCCATTCGCTGGTAAGTTTTACCGATAGATTAGCGCTTGCTCAAACATGGCGTCTTATCAAACACTCGTTGTTTGTACTTCGTTAGGATGACATAATAAAATTATTGATATTGGATACGAAGTTCTTTTCGTGTCAATATAGGCAGATAACGAGCCATAAAATTGCCGCAAAACATGCCTTGTCTGTCACGGAACATAATATTGAAGAGCAAAAAATACATTAGTACCCGGTTGTTGCGTGTGTGTTTAAAGAACCTTCGCAAGTGAGTATTCCGCAAATATGACTGGCGCCAGTGCGTTCCAATAGCTGGTAGTATTCCTTCTTGGATGTTTCTAACTACAAAATAATCCGAATACCACAAAAGAAACTTAGCATAAGTAAGTACTTCAAGTGCATTACTTGAAGGCTCAATTTATAAATAGGGACGTTTACAAAAAATTTGAAAAGATCACATACTCACGAATATTTCAGTCAAATCATATTAAAAGACGCTACACTAGAAAGACTCGAGACAATACACGAGGAGACTAATTATAAGGCTGTAGTTTTTATTACTATTGGTATAGCAAGGGTGAAATTGCAACTGTATAAGCGCTTATAAAATTATCCGCTTTTGTCTACAACTTGAGCCAGATTTGTGTATCAGTGAATAGTGTCTAGTACGAGCCAAGAGCGCTGTAGCTTCGAAAAATATCGCAAAGGCGTTACTTACTGCTCACGTTGTGACCCTGCATCACACTTCAGATACTGTGAAGCAGCAAAACTAAAATAATAAACATTATTATACGACCACTATTCCACTTCCTACATCAGCAGCTAGCGCTCGCTCACTTGAATGATAGTTTACATATTGATTAGAGAGGGCATGGTCATGACGTCAGCGCCCTGCAGTGCACTACATTACCGTAAAGGTTATGTGCCCATATTATTACAATGACATCTACTGGTAGTTAGGTTGGCGGTTTTGTATAATGTGTACGACGACACGACTCACATAGCGCAGCCTGAGTCACATAATACGATTACAGTCCTTGTATAACATAATAATATGGTATTATTCTGGGTTCACTAATGTTTCACCAAAACTTAATTGACAAATTTTTAGTTGACAACCAACGTTTCGTATACTTACTATTTATTTCACAAACACTCGTTGTGTGTTCTGCAACTGTTTCAATTGACAAACTCTCGCTTTACAAACCAGTTTTGGCATATGCTTCACTTAATAAATGGTTAGGATGATATTTAATCATTTGTACATTTTTCATTTAAAATTAAGATTATTTTGAAAAAATTACGTTTATACTAAATATCATTTTTATATAATAAATTTTCGGAACAAAAGGTATTGGTTTTGTATAATTTTATTGATCTACCTCCTTAAACCTATTATTATACTGACATACTAAGTAGATGTGAATCATTGTTATATTGTTTCTATATAATAGGCTAAACAAAGTACTAAGCTTCTATAGTGTAAGGTATAAAACATGTAGTAAGATGTCGTCAGAATATTTAGTGACACTCAATTACACTGACACAGAACAACTTCTAGAAATTTGGGCATAATGTTATCTGATCCCCTCGTTAATGTTTATTTTTGTATCTTTTCATAGACACAGTTTTAAGTAGATATTAATGTACCATAAGTTTATTTTCATATTTATTAATAGATTTTTTTTTTTATAATAGTTTTTATTCTAACCTTAAAATTTATTGTCGCAATGTAACTGTCCTGTAAAGTGATGGCTTGAAACATAGGTTTAAACTAACCTAGATCGGGCGGTCCGCAATTAAACATTGTGATTCCGAACCACTATCAATTGCACCTTTAATAATATTTTAGTTTAGTTTCTTTTAAGGCACTGTAATTGTATATGGAAAACCATGTTACTGTTAACTTGCCAAAGGTTATGTGAGAATGTCACCACGGGCCCCGGGACAAAGGCAAGGAACGGAAAGGTAGGTTTTTAGTCTGTAAAAGTCTGACACTATTTCCCGCCCCACCCAAGGGCGGGATTTGTTACTGGATGATTTTACCAACGTTAAAAAAAAAAAATGTTACTGTTAGCTTAATGTTAATTTTTTTGTAAACCTTGTTATCTGAATATTTTTTTTTTATTGTGTTAACAACGAGTAAGCAGGCATGCAACATGCAGCAGGGGTACAGCATGCAAGCAGGCATGCATCATGGAAGCAGGCATGCAACTTGCAGCAGGTATGCAGCATGCAAGCTGGTGTGCTGCATGAAAGCAGGCATGTAACTTGCAGCAGGTATGCAGCATGCAAGCTGATGTGCTGCATGAAAGCAAGCATGCAACATGTGTGCAGTATACAAGCAGGCATGCAACATGCAGCAGGCATGCAAAGTGCAATCAAGCATGCAACAAGCAGCAAGCAAGCAAGCATGCAACATGCAGCAAGCATTGTTTCTGTCACGGCTCCGGCAGTGCGGGATTTGGGCAGCCCCACGCGAACTTATCGTCGCAGATGGTTTTAACGCTCACCACTGCAGCTTCAGCTTGCTGACCGGTTTCGCCGGTTAGCCTCAGCCGCGGCGACGGGCCTTCAAACCACCTGCTCCTCAGCTCGCGGGCCGCTCTACCCCTCCGCGCCTACGCGGGCTTGAATAACATTCCAGGGGTAGGGCAGACAAGACTGTGTAAAAACGGTTTTGCGGCGATTCGTTTCTGTCACTAAATTTTGAATTTCAAGACACTATTTTAATTTAACATTGAAAATACTAAAAAGTAACCGTATACTTTGAGACCAAAATTCGGCAAAATGCTGTTTCGGCGAATTGTAGTTAGACCATCAAAGTATCATGATACTTTTTTGGTCTAAAAATATGTCAAAAATGATAAAATATAATAAATTATCAAAGAAGACGTCGGTCTTCGTCGGACGTTTGTTGGAGGGTTTTCAGTAAAATAAAATTCGAACAAAAAAATATATCAAAAACGGTAATTTAAAAATTAAAAAACCCGACTCTTTTCGTTTTTCATTTTTTTTTAGTTTTATTTTATTACAATATCACATTCACAGCAATTACAAATCTAACGACACCTCGCAAATTAAAATCCATCGAGCCGTTAAGGCTGCAGAGCGTGCCAAACAATTATACATAGTCATACATACATACATACATACTCTCGAAAAACATAATCCTCCTTCTGGCGCAGTCGGGTAAAAAGTTATCGTTTCCCAAAAAAAAAAACCAGGTTCCGGTTAGCCCGCTAAAAATATACAAAACGTTATATATTGCAAATGTTGTTTTTGATACGTTATTAAACAAAAGTTTATTTGATGAGTTGTTTGTAAAGTAAGCTATTTGGAAAACTTGTTGTTGTATAATGATGAAATAGCGAACCATGTTTTTGCCAATCCTTGGTTATCAAATGAAAATTTGTAAATCAATTTTTGGTGAACTGACAGGATACCTTTATGCTGATATACCATGTACTTCAATTTTTGAATTTCAGAGCAAATAGTGGCTAAATTTAATATTATTTTATTTTTATAACATTATTATATTCTACAATTTCGCTCACAATTGCAACTGTTATCTGATCATACACATCGTTAGCTGCAGAAGATGAGCAACGTGTGGCTGTATGCACAACACTATCAGATTTCCAAGTTGTTACGAATTGTGAGAGAAAGGGTGTGGTCCCATTAGTGAGCAGAATAAATGCTAATAATTCAATTATTTTAATTAAGCATCACATTAGAAAATAATCTTCTGTAAATTAAGATATTAAGGCATGGCATTTTTTGTCAGCAGGAACCTTTGAAAGAGCTACTGTGGCTCTAGAACGCAAAGGGCATAAAATATGATACGCCCTCTATAGCGAGAAAAGTCATTTGATAATTACCTGCAGCAACATCTGTGTCGCCACATAGGAAACAAATATACAAGATCATGCACTGTGTTTCTTGTCCTGCATTATAATATTAAATAAACAACAGTCCGAAATGAACTCTCCGGACCAGACAGAACACCCACACAACTCCGACCAGACGATCGGAGAATACTCGCTTTACAAGGGAGCTTTGTCTACTGTCCACCGTAGTCAGCTGCACTCTCTGCTGTTGATAATCTTTGTGGGTGGGGCCCGAGTGCTCACCAATTATACAAAAGACCTCTCGTAACGCCTTGTTGATACTTGGCATGACCCAGCTGTATCCGGCTCGAAGGACCATTTGATGTTCACCTCGTTGCGCAACCTATTGCATAATTGGCGGTTGAATTTTTTTCATTTACGTGATGGTGGACTAACCATTACAGTACTTCGTCATGTTCGTAAACTAATGACTAGGTAGATCCTATGTTTACGATTGTGTGCTGTAGGCAAGCTGTACGCAACCTAACGTATGAATCAAACCTTGTGGCGGCTAGGGATACTTCACAAGTTGCTGCGCAGTAGCAAGTTCAGGTGACAGAACTATACCGCCCTGGACGTCCCGCGGGCCCGGCGTGTCGTGCGCCGGGAGCGCGGGGCGACGACCTCCGTCCGCGTCGCTCTAATTCGACGTCGTTTGAACTGCAACGGTTATGAATGACACAGCTCGTAAACCAGCAGCTTTATGACGTCACACATGCTTTGATCTTGACGGATCACTGTGCCAGCGGCTCAGCACGGCGATGAATCAATCGCTGACATTGTCATGTGTTTTGTATGAAATTATATTGTTTCAATGTCAGTTTTAAATTGTGGAGGACAGAGAACTAGCGCCTGTTAATCTCAAAATCGCCTGTTAAACAGCGCTGCATCTTCTGTTTCAAGTACAAAGACTTTCTATAGAACAAAAACTGTTCTATTCCTTGTTAGATATGTATTGTCGTTGCCATGGCTTGTTCCACTTAACACTGTTCTAAGCGGGAAGCCACTCGGTCAAGTGGGTCATAATTTGTCAACATATAAAACAGCTACGGTCCCTTAATGCTAGTGAATTAGACTTATTTCCTGTAACCTGGCTCCCAGCTCCGCCTTCCGAGAACGAAGTAAATCGGTCACGATAATTATAGGAAACAATAAATATTGCGTGCCAACTGCTGGGCGAGCGCCGTGCGCCAGTGTGCCACCTCGTTCATAATGTTTGACTTGAGAATTAGCCTCAAACATCAACAGAACCAAAACATGTAAATTATTCATAGAAACCTTCTGTTTACCTTCTACACAATGCTGATTTCACTCTAAATATAATATTAGTTTCAGTAGAAAGTTCAAAGAAAGAAGAATAGCTTGTCACTAGTTGAACCTATTCACTCTCCTGCTACATGTTATAGTTATTGCGGCGGGACAAGCGGCCGCGACACAAAAATAACTAGTCGCAGAGTGCTGACACAGCGAGGTTATTGTTAAAGCGCGAAAAGGCATGGCCAGCCTATAAAATTTATGGTTTAGGTGGGAAATCATCAAATAAGTGCTTCCACTTTGAATGGAGTAAGAGGAAGTGTTAGACTTTTACTGACTAAAACCCACCTGTGCTGGCTTTTACGTTACAAGGTCGCTGAAACTTTTTCGAACTACCCTGCGACTAGGAAACCAATCCCGCATCAAAACCACGATCTCGCCGGCACCGGCCCGCGGGAGTAGTCACCGAGCTAAAGTGATTTCTGAAGTTAAATACCTTGGTTGTGCTGCACTGTCATCTATCATTTATAAACAGAAGCCAACGATACATCACTGCAGTTCAACTCTAAACTTGAAGGACATTAAAAGAGTATTAGTTGTAAGGAGCGGTTCGCGTGCGGTTCTGCCACTGCCGCCTCCGCGCCGCCCCGCGCCCGCCGCGTGCAAGCTGTTCTCGCTGCAGCGGTAATTTACCTGCCGAAACGCCGCGCGCCCGCCACAATTCCACACGTTTCCTCTTGGTAACAAAGAAAACTTCACAAATAAAGCATTACAGACACGCACGTTACATAACATATCGAACAAGTACGTACACAAGTTACGACTCATATGGCTGACGTAGAACGGCTCGTTGTTAGTAGATACGTCGCGTGTGTTTCATCCGAGTCGCGTGCAATCTAATGCCGCTTTAAATCGAGCGTTTGGAAAACTTTATTTAAATAGCTAAATATGGAGCGCGGTGTGCAAATACGTACAATCTGCAGAGACAGACAAGCTCAGTTTCTAGACTAATTCCGAGCTCGGTAAAAACAAACCTTATTTAAATTTTATAACAACAGAATATAACTTTTAATCTATTTTGTGGGACGCTTAAAAGTTTTGTGTTCGTAATCCGGTCTGTTGTGTGTTATTTGTGACACAGAGCGGGAACGGCTTAAGTGGTGGTCTCGCCTACCGGAGCGATTCTTGTACCGCACCGCTACGGCCCGCTTCGCTCCGCACCGCCCGCGCTTCCACTAACCGGCGATCTAGTTAAGTTACGAGAGCTCTAGATTTTTGTCTTGCGTGGAACATTAATCTATGATAGCATCTAAAACTACTTACGGGTAAGTATCACCAGCTTCTAAAGGCGAGGCCTGATTGATGCGGTACTGAAGGTCTTGCTTCATAGATAGGTGATTAGGTATGATGTGCGCGTCTGACCTGGCGCTGTCGTGCCTGAGATTAGTTGGCCCTGAAACAGATACGCGACCATTAAAAATGGGTATTGTGTACTTTATAACTTTCTGATAACTAGACAGTTTAGATATTTCTCTTGTAAAAACTTTTGTATTTTCACAACCACCCGGAATGTTTTCCATAAAAAGTAGTTCATATTCGGGCTCAATAATAAAGTCTTTGTAGTTTTCCGAAATCCCCGAAACTGCGCAAGTCTGGTCTCATTATAAGTTGTCGAAGTGGAAGGACCGGTCACAATAAGCTTGCTCACCCACTGTCACGTTCTCGTGCCGTCGCAACGACGATCATGTTCGCTCAAATAACAATTGCTTTGGTTCGGACGACGAATGCTGCGCGGTCTGAGGGCAGTCACGTCAAATAGAACAAAACTACAAGCATAGTGGCTTAAAATAAAAGGTAATAAAAGGTAACCTGTCCCAGCAGTGACTGTGGGAACATTAAAAAGGCTGATGATGATGATGATAGATAGAATAATTTTATTAGCATATTGAAAGTAGGATTTTTTTTCACGCACAGATATGTCACATATCTGTGATTTCACGGTAGGAATGTCAGAAGTAAAAACTTAAATATGAATCATAAGTTGTGCAGTGCACTAGCCGCTACGAGCACGTCCCGACGCGCTAATACTTCAACTGGTAGACATAATATCCGGCGATATTTGTGGCTCGATAAAGTTCGAGCCAGCGAAGAGAACCGCGTTATACTTAGGTGACATCCTGTTTGTAAACTCTACTTTGATATTGATAAACACGATTAAAACTGCTACTTTTAGGATTGGTATATTTATTTTAGTCACGATGCGACTGCAGTCTGTTAGATCTACGAGTATTTAAATAAATATTGATTATTATTTTCTTCGTTTTATTGAATTTTAACCTTGAATAAATATTATTCTATTGCGTGATCAGCAAATAAGTAATGTTTGTACACTTATACGCTTGGGGTTTCGTCAATTTCAGGCAATATTTAGGCAGCTCGAATGTGATCGCGCTATAGGTATGTACAAACAAGTCCACTTGTTTGTTTGACAAAACTATTGAGCATAAAAACAGTGTGCCCGGCGGCGGCGGTGGCGGCGGCGCAGCGAGAGTCATGCAAACACGCGCAGACGCGGATCGTTTTCACGTAGGTCTATTGACGTTAGGACTGCAACGCACTACGTTGTATTGTAACATAGACACGGAGATTATTCTAATTATTTGGAAGCTTTTAATGTTTCAGTAATTACTGCACTTTCCGAAATGAAATACTATGATACTCGATCTATTTATTAATTATAATCAATTATGTAAAAAACAATTCATACCTGAAACTTTCAAGTTACATTACAGAGGCTACATGGAAGTACAAAAGGGAAAACGACTGTTCTCAAAGTATGTGTGTCAGGTGAAAGAAAAGTACTAAGTTAAAGAATTCTCGACAATGTGGAGGTACTGAACCCTTGTGTAAAGGGAATATTTTAGCATTCATTATGTGTTCTTTATTTGCGTAGCTCGTACTTTCACGTGTCATGGTATTTTTCTTTTGGAATTTCAATAATCTAAGTTTTTCTTTTTGAAAAATATTTTTTTTAAATAAGTAATAAGCGCCACTGTTCTTTGCATATTTCTAAATATTTGTCGTATGTCTGACGAGTCCGCTGTACCCACTTTACACTAACAATCAGTCCAGAAATTCAGTGTTCGTAAACCCTTATAATAACAATCTAAGCTAAATTCAGTACAATTTAAAATAAATAGCTGTTGATTTAATGTGTATGTTTACAGAGTATATTTCCAGCGCGTGCGGCCGGTGTGCTCTGCGCCTATTTGTGGCCGCGTCACTCTTGGCCGGCCGTGGCTGGTGGCTGCGGGCACCTACTTGCTTGGTTAAAGGTACATTGACGGGACAACCGTCCGCTGTAATATGTAACCACACTGGCCACAACCTAGTTCTACTGATAAATACCTATAAAACTCCGAATATTTTTCAAAGCCTAAGTGTTCAACTGTTGTTAGTACCTAGTTCGATTCGAAGCTCTTTATTCTAAATAAAAAATCGAAATTGATTCCTCAAACGTAATTGAACTCGTTTACATCAAAGGCACGCTGTTACAAATGGGCTCTATTCCTGAAACCGTGTTAACCTTCCCGGGGTCGTTGACCGATTACACGCACACTCGCGGCTACTTCATGAAGCTCGTGCGTCACGTCGATCACTAACGACGACGGTAGGTGAACATTCATGACTACACCCGCTCCGGGGACTGACAGTCCCCTTAGCCAAGTTACGATCGTTTCGTTACGCGTGGACGCTTGGAGTTGGTCACGTCTCCAATTCCTTTTTTCTGACGTCGTCTCAAGCCTCAGTCACGTGGTCAGAATAAAGGAATTGGAGGCGTGGCCAACTCCGAGTGTTCACGCTAAACGAAACGATCGTAACTTGGCTAGAAGGACTGTCGCTGAAAGAGCGCTTCTTCGGTCGCCTGAATAAAGTCCTGTATAGTCTGTTATCCGGCGGGAACAAAGCTTTCAACAGTTGGGTCATGCTGGTGTTGATGTACTCTTTCGGCATACTCAAATGGTCTCAGACAGAACTTGACGCCTTGGATAGGAGGGTCCGCACACTGCTTACCGCAAATCGGATGCATCACCTACGGTCATCGGTGATGAGACTGTATATCCCGCGGAAGTGCGGGGGTCGCGGCTTCTTAAATGCTAAGACCCTACACAACTGCGAGGTGTGCAGTCTCAGGGAATACTTCCTAGAAACCGACGTGGGCATGCACCGAGATGTGGTAGCGGTGGACAAGGGCTTCACTCCGTTTTCCTTGGCTAACGAGAACTGGCGCAAACCTATAGTACTGGATACTAATGACCGCAAAGAAGTATGGCATAGCAAGGAGCTTCACAGACGCTTTTACCGGGCCTTACATGGGCCCGCTGTAGACCTATTAGCGTCCGTATCCTGGCTGTGCTTTGGTGACCTCTTCGGGGAAACCGAAGGTTTTGTCTGTGCGATAATGGACGAAGTTATGATGACGAACAACTACCGGAAATATATTGTGAAGGACGGTACGGTTGACATCTGTCAGGCATGCCACCGGCCCGGAGAATTAATCCGACACATTATTTCTGGATGTTCTCATCTAGCTAACGGAGACTATTTGCATAGACACAACCTCGTAGCCAGGATTATCCACCAGCAACTCAGAAGTACCGTACTATAGGTATGTGCCCGACCCACTTCTCGACAATGGCAATATCACATTGTATTGGGATCGATCTATCATCACTGACAGGACTATTGTTGCCAATAAGCCTGACATAGTGGTGATAGATCGACCAGAGCGTCGCACAATTATTGTTGATATAGCGGTCCCTCATGACGAGAACCTTGTGAAAGCTGAGAAGGATAAACAATCTATATATATTGACTTGGCTCGCGAGGTTGTCGACATGTGGGAAGTGGACACAGCAGTCATTGTGCTGATAGTCGTGACGGCCAATGGCTTAATAGTCAAGAGCCTCGACCAACATCTGAAGAAGCTCTCATTAGGCAGTTGGATCAAGTACTGCCTTCTGAATCAGATTCAGAAGGCAGTACTCTCGGACACGGGGCGTATTGTCCGGAGGTTCCTCTCTCTGGAGCCCTGACCACCGGCAGCTTGGACCCTGTTCCCGATGCCGGTGGGCTACTATTCTTTTATATTTTTAAATGTTTTTTTATAATGATTATGTAAAGAAATATTTAAAAATGTGTAAAATATGTATGTGTAATGTAAATAAATGGAATAATAATATTAGACCAACACCTTAGGAGGCTCTCGTTAGGCGGCTGGATCAAGGATTTGATTCAGAGAGCGGTACTTCTGGACACGGCTCGTATAGTCAGGAGGTTCATTTCTCTGGAGCCCTGACCGCCGGTAGCTTGGACCCTGTTCCCGATACCGGTGGGACACTATTTTTAATATTTTTAAATGTTTTTTGTATTTTTTTTTTTTATATTTAAAACTGTAATTTTTATGTTTATACTATGAATAAAGAAAATAATGTTGTTAATGGTGTTCTGACATGTCCGCTTTGTGCTCGGAGTTTTTCGGCCAAAGTTGGATATGCAAGTCACATGAGAGCACACGACAGGGCAGCACATCTGAGCTCACAACCACCATGAGTAGCCAAAGATTGCGGTCGCTGTGGCCGAAATCGGCTAGATGGCATCATCATCATCATCAAAGAAAATAATAATATATTTATTCAAAATTGAAATGTGGGAAAAATAGTTACATAAAATTTTAGGAATAATAAATACAAAGGTATTACTATGTTAATATTATGTACCTGTACTGGGATAAACCTGTATCACACGCGGTTTTTCTACCGCCTGTGATAGCTCTTATACTATAATTTTGTAGGAAAATAAAGTTAATAACAATATTTAACAATCAAAGCAAGCACTAAAAAATATATTAAATTATTTTAATATCACATAGCTATATGTTATTAAAATACGTTTACTTAAACACTAAAAGTCACAATATGTTATTTCGTATTTGAAACTGTTTCTAGCACTTTATTCTATAGTAACACACATGATTTTGCGTCATCAAAATTAATAGGGTCAAAGTCGAAATTGCGTTAATAAGGAAGAGTTATGTTTATATAACATTTAAAACTATGGATAGTAGGTCAGCACACTGAAATTTTGAGTCAGCAGTAAGCGTCACACGGAAGTCTGGCCTTGAATATGACGCTCTAGGTGCCCTCATAATCAACAGAGTTAATATATCTGTATTCAGATAATTTTCTAGCAGGTCACTTAGCGTCTCCCGTTTTATGGTTGTAAGGCTTTTTGAAGCGAGAGCAAGTTGCACATTTCGGTGAATCCGTTTTCTTTGCGCACTCGGCCATCGAGTGTCCTGGCTCACCACAGAGGCCACACGGTGAGTTGACCTCTCTGCAGGTTTTTGCTGCATGTCCATGCTGCTGGCATTTGTAGTATCTTGTAACCAAGGTGTAGTCCCTGACAGGGCAAGTTGTCCAATTTATTATGAAAATCCTTGATTGAGAAATTAGAGCTCTTCGTATGTTGGCTGAGACTTCAACCACGTAGTTACAAGTCTGTGAAGCTTTTTTCCCCGATTTGTGACTTAATTTAACTAAGGTTAAAAAGGACTCCATTGAAACCGTTGGAATTTTTTCGGTTACATTCTGTTCATACATGCACCTGAAGACTTCAGTTTCAGCCAAAGAGGTCGGCACTCCTACAACCACGATCCGAGGTTTGCGCTTGCTGGGTTCGTCGGTGGTAAGATGCAGATTGTTGGACTGCGTGCTTAATTTTTTCAGCGTCATCTTTTGTCTCACGCCTGTATTATTAATATATATATATATAATACTGGTTTTACGGACACCACGTATATGCAGCTTGACTTGATTGGTCGTATCATCTTTTGGACAAGGACTTTTGTTTCGTCTCTGGAGTTTAATTGGCTATAATATAATCACGGAGTTTAAATTGTTTGGTCGAACGAAATCATTTGACCCCTTCTTTACCACGTTGGCAAAGGAAACAGTGCCAGAGTCCTTATTCGTTTTCGTGGGGTCCAAGATATGGTCTGTCAAGTTGCACTTTTTCATCAGATCTTCATTGAGGATGCGCGCTTGGACTGCTTTCTACTTCTGATTGATAAAGGACTGCCATCTGTACGCTGATCCTATTTTACGGCACAAGTTTGAAATTTTCAACTTTTGCGTCATCACCTTCTGTACTAGTTATTTTTAATAACTAGTACAGTTATTCTTAGTTCCATTATATTTACACACTAGGCAAAACCTAAAGCAAAAAGAAGGTCACTATTATTATTTTATATAATTAAATATGGCTACTGAGCCCGTTTGTATGCTACGAGTGCAGATGTTGCACTCAACCTAATTATTGGGTTAAATTTTATATAGGTATTGGACGATCCAACGAAGTATATGGTACACCACTTAATGAAGTGATACGGGTTCGTGGAGGTTCGACGAGGGTTATGTAATAATATTATAGTCTTATATATATGTATTTGTAGGGATACTGTAAGTATGAAAGAGACGTTTGTTGAGTCATCGATATAGTGTAAGCGAGATGGTCTTGACTGCCGATCAGTATGTTTCGTTTGTGTGACAAAACTTGGGGTAAAATAAATAAATCGTTTTTCATGGTCCTAAACAAATCGTTTTTAATGGTCTTAAACAAATTAGTGTCGTAGTATCCCCAGGGTAACGCAGTAGAATAGATATACACGAGATATTCCTACATATTTAAGAAACTATCTCACTGTTATTAGTGACCCAGAACAAGATATTATGACTAGGCAGGTAAGCTAAGTTCCCTTATGACTGGGCAGGCCACGATCGCGGCTGTAAGTTCCCTCTTTGAGGAGTGGCTGGAGAGGCATCGCGGCGTCCTCACTTTCCTACTGATGCAGGTCCTCACCGGACATGGCAGGTTTAGGACGTTCTTGTTTCGGATCATAGCGGATCACCTGTAGGACATAGTAGAGTATACGTAGAGTATGGCAGTCTGCTTCGCATGACGAAGTATAGCCGTGTACACGTAGAGGCGATCGGTGCGCGGCGGCAGCGACCTCTCGCAACCGACAAGGCTGCGGGTTCGTTTGAAAGGGAACGCAGAGGGTAACTGAAGGACATAGGTAGGTTTTAGCACAAATCTGACATGTCCTCACGCTCAACCCTAGAGCGAGGGAAGTCATTTGATGCTTATTACAGTATTGTATGGTAACGATTAATTATCAAAATTACTTTTGAAGCTAGAAAAAAAATGAGTTTTCTCCGAGGGACGGTTGCCAGTCTAGCTGTGCACACGAGTTACACTAAAAGGAGGGTAATTACCTGTAATTCTTGTTTTTTTTTTAAATATTGGAGTTGAAGCAATATCTTAAAAATTAAAAAAACTAGTTCATTTATTTTTAATCCTTTTTTTTAGATGGGAAATAAGCTAATGATTCATCTCCCGCCCTAAGGCGGCTCTTACAAAGCTTTTTTATCTGACTGTACTAAACAACTTCAATATAGGTTTTTTTTTATGGTAGGTAAAATCATCCAATGACAAATCCCGCCCTTGGGTGGAGAGGGAAGTAGTGTCAGACTCTTACTGACTAAAAACCTACCCCGTTCCATTCTTTGCCTTGATCCCAGGGCCCCAGGTGCCATTTTCACATACCCTTTGACTTCAATATAGGTGATGTCCGAATCGCCAGTGAAAAAAGTATTAAAAATAAAATTGTGTCGATTCGGACAGCGTCTGAATTTAATGTGTCCAAATTGTCAGTATGTCCTGTGGCCATGAGAATCCTCGTCTGCATAAGCAATTGCAAGTTATAATAGTGTTACTTTTGTATGTAAAAGGAGCATTAATAGTTACGTGAATGGTAAACATTGTTCGTCGCTATAGTTTTATATGTAGGTATATTCGGTTGTCACTATTAATAAATTACAGTTATATTTTTTCCATAACTATCACCTCACACCGTCTAGTCCCAAGCTTGTGTTATGGGTACCAGACAGCTGATAAACATACTTATATATTTCTAAATACATACATATTATAGATAAATAACACCCAGACACTGAACAAATGATCGTGCTCATCTCACAAACATTTGTCCTGGGTGGGAATCGAACCGAAGACCTCCGGCATAGCAGTCAGGGCCACTAACTACTAGACCAATAGGCCAGTCAAATATCACAACTTTCCATATATCCAGTCGCATTGGAATGTTACACCTGGCTCTGTTTACCGGAAATTTTACATTTGTACGAGTATTGGTCTCTAGTACTCTATAAATCCCCTGTAGGCTGTTCGTATGTCAGTGTTCTAGGCATATAAATATGTATATTTGATAATAACATAATTATAGGTACTCGACTAATAATTTATGGGTCCTGTAACTGAATTAAATAAATAATAATAAGCTGGTCTCCTCGCAGCCTCACACACCCGGATGACTAGATAAACAGATAAGTTTCAAACCGCAACATAAAGCAAAGTCGGTTCATCAATCTCGTCAATATTGCCTGGAGATGTTCCCGCTCGATGCGTTCAGTTAATACAGTTTTTAGCGGCGCTCAATATCGTTGGCATGTGTGTCAATGTCGTGCCAAGTATGGTAATATTCCCAAACTTTGCCAATAAAGGGGCGCTCGCGGGGGATGAGGTGAGGCGCGGGCACGGATACTCTCCCCCCTTCATTCCGGAGCTTGTGTTTGTCCATGGGCTTACTGCGGTGGCGGAAGGACGCTGAAGACTAAGGCATGGAAAGAAAGACAGGCTTTCTTTGAGACAAGATGTTAATTAAGTCCGTATGAAAACAGCCGCAATTTTATATTTATCTCACAAATCTATGATACAATTACTTGATTTGAGATTCGTTTAGTGGATGTTTGCTTCAGGCCAAGACATGTCGTATCGGCGTTCATTGTATATCTCAATTACAATACTCACTTTGTATTATAATGTTTCAATATTTTTTAATTAATTTAAGTGTTCTTAATTCTATCTTTTCTAATTTACCAAATAAAATATCATATTTTACACAATCAAATTCTTTTGATATATCAATGAAAGGAGCAGCACATTATTTTCTTTTTCATTGATTTACCTCAGATGGTAATGAATAGTTTATTTCTTCTGCCAATGATGTAGTTATAATCTCCCCGAATTTATTTTTCCTCCAGCCACGAAGCGATGAAATGGAAATATATTTAAATATAAATTGTTTTTTTTCCTTCATGGGTACCTAATGTATCTTATCTGCATGAGTTTTTTTTTATCAAAAATAATACTTGTGAGTACCTAATTTCTATAAATACTATTGCATATCCGATTTGGGTAGACTGTTTGGTATTTAATGATTAATAAGAACTCAATATACACATTAATATGTTTATCTTTATGGGGTATGCAGTGTGAATCTATAAAACATTATAACACTAAACTAGATTATGGAAAACAGTTCTTTTACATTTGCCAGTGTGTACAGTTGTAGGTTGGCCAACAAAATAAATAATAATATTGAAACTATAATATTAAATAATCCATTTCACCACAAGCTGTTGGGCCTGTGTGTTTTTCTTACCGTATCGTCATTGAAGTGCATTCTCTGGACAAGCGATATCCATCGGTTCCAAAAACGGCTTAAGTGTAAAAGTTACTGATTTCTCATTGCAATAAAACTATTCCTGACTGTCACATTGTCGTATTACGTTCTGTTTCAATATTGTCAGATCAGTGCAAGCGCAATATTTTGTTGTTATTTTCGTGAACAAGTTAGTGCTATAATATTATCGAATTTACATAGTTCTGTTCAGGGTCATCGCATGTCGGGAAGCCGGACACGTCGCGCTTCGGGGATCCAAATTTATTTGATACGATTTGTATTTATAGCAATTGCCGGTACACACAGATCAAATCTATATTTGCTGATATTCATAATATCTAAAATGTTTACACATTTCCAGTGAGTTGGGTAAGTGAGTGGTTCGATGAATGGATGGTGTTAATGGAATCGTGGTTGTAAGCGATATAAAAGCAGAATTACTTGAACCCGGTAGCCTGCAATAGAGAATTGTGGAAGGTTCAAGTAAAAGCTTTTTGTTACAATCGAGCGACACATATTGAATGGTTAACACGGGTCACAAAAGAACAGCGGGTGAGTAGTTACGGTGGAAGTAGCTAAGGGAATTTTTCGAGAAGTTATATAAAATAATACTTTATCAAAAGTATCAGTTGTAATAAGGGCAGGAAATCTAAAATTATTCGAACTCCTAAATGTAGGGAATATTGCTTAGTTGTCGTTAGATGATCGTATAAGTGAGCAATAGGTGCACGTTCATGTACGTTAGTTTAATAACCGTAATCACATTAACAACTAATGGATAGACTTCTTAACTGATGGCTAAATGAGGAAACTTTCTAATGAAAGCGTTACTCTTAACACTAATGGATCAGGTGATGACATTACTATCTGCCAGGATGTTCTCTTAACAGACCCAGAAATAAGGCTCTAACAAAGTTAAACACAAAGTTTTCTCTGAGTTAATTTATTATTTTGTGGCTAATAAAAACATTAAGAGAAAATAAACGGTTTAAGTATAAATGAACCATTCAAAATGCGTCTGGAGTTATAACAGTCTTGCCAGGAGTGACATTTGTCCAAGTAGAGCTGATGCAATCAGAAAAGTTAATACTTTGTTACTTTACGAATTTCACTTTCAGATTAAATTTTCCAATAATCAAACGGAATTATTCAGTATTTGAACACGGAACAGAATTATGAATTCAGTGTCAACCCGCCGTAAGACGATCCCGACCCAGTTAGAGCGAACAATAAATTTGGTGAAAATGATGATAAACTTAGTTAGCGAATATTTTGGCGAGCAGTGTTTGTGTCTGCCGCTGCCGAGCTTGCGGAGCTGCGGCTTGAAGAAAAACAGATGGTGTCAGCTGCTCGCGTCGGGGAGAAACTTTACACTGATGACAGAGATATTGCATTCACGAAATTTTGCAATTTTGTTGTTGTTCGTTAGTGTATTCATTAAAACTGTACTAGTTTCGGTAAATTACTCGGATTAGTGAAGTTGAGCTAAAGCTATTACTTGTAGAATTTACGTAATACATCGTATTATGTCATGACCGAGCTAGGACCTAATCAAGCATGGAACCAAACATGTCTCGGTCATATTTGGCAGAATCTTAATACTCCGAAATTTATTTGGCAAAACACACTTAGCATAATCTGCTTTCATTGAATATTTTTAAGGCATGAAAAATATTTAGCATAACTATTGTTTGGCAGAATGTTTACGTGTCCGAATTTACGACGGCATACTTTTAACATGGTATAATTTTATTTGGCATAATTACCTTTGTAATAATTTCGTTTCGCCGATTTAAAAAAACAACTTTTTGGTATTGGCCAAAACTTCATTTGAACTTTTTTCATTTGCCAAATGATTTATTTGTCACATTTTCACCACACCGAAATAAAATTTAACGAAATTTTGGTCAAAAACATAAAGATGGTTACTTGGTAGCATTGTCGTTATGTTATAAATTAAATCAAAACAGTGTCATAAAAGTCAAGATGTTATGCTACAAAATTTAGTGACAGAAACGAATCGCTGCAAAACCGACTTTACACAGTCTTGTCTGCCCGACACCTAGAGTGTAATTATTTATTAAATCCCGCGTAGACGCGGAGGGGTAGAGCGGCCTGTGAGCTGAGGAGCAAGCGGCTTAAAGAAGTGCCGCCGCGGCTGAGGCTTGCCGGCTACACCGGCCAGCAAGCCGAAGCCGCGGTGGTAAGCGTTTAAACCATCTGCGACGATAAGCTCGCGTGGGGCCGCCCAAACACCGCAGCGCCGGAGCCGTGACAGAAAAAATGCTTGCTGCATGTTTCATGCCTGCTTCAATGCTGCATGCCTGCTTGCATGCTACATGCCTGCTTGCATGCTGCATGCCTACTTGCATGTTGCATGCCTGCTGCATGTTACATACTTACATGCATCCTGCATGCCTACTGCATGTTGCATATGCTGTATGCCTTTTTTATGGTAGGTAAAATCATCAAATGACAAATCCCGCCTTTGGGTGGAGCGGGAGATAGTGTAAGACTCTTACTGACTAAAAACCTATCCTGTTCCATTCATTGCCTTCGATTCAGGGCCCCAGGGTTCAGAATGCTGTATGCATACTGCATCTTGCATACTTACTTGCATGTTGCATGCTTACTGCATGTTACATACCTGCTAGCATCCTGCGTGCTTACTGCATGTTGCACATGCCTGTTTACATGCTGTATGCCTTAACATTATTGATTAACATAACAATTAAAATTAACATTATCGTCGTATGTGCGTAACGATAAAAAAAAATGTATAGTGTTAAAAAAATAATGTAGATGAAACTACTGTAAACTCTCTAAGATATGACATTTCTGCCTTTTAATGACTGTAGATATGAAATGTATGCCAAAAGAAGAATCTGCCAGCGAATTTTCTGCGATATGATGGTTCTGCTTTTTAATTATTATGGACATGCAATTCATGCCAAAAGACTATTCTGATTAATAGAATTATAAGTTTCGAATGTATGATAAATGAGTGTATGCGAATCGATTTTCTGCGAAAAGAAATTTATGCTATCAGTTATTCTCAACTCAAATAAAAAAAAAATGACCCAGTGTAGTATGCTAAAGAACGCGATTGTCATAATATCCATTAGCACGAAGACCAGTTAATTACAGAAGTCCCTAACGTTCAACTCGAACGCTTTTCGACGGTTCATAGCTAGACATTTCAAAGTTTGGACATTAAAGAATTTTTAATCACATTTAATAAATTAGTTGAAAAGAATTCCAACATTAGTCGTGTTAATACTTTACGTTACAATCACATAAAACTATATTAGTTTACTTTTTAGCAGCTCAAAACTCAGTTTTATGCAGAGTTGAAGTGCTTGAAGCGGACGTTGTAAAGGAGTTGCGGATGGTGAAGCGACACGTCAATCTTCAACACTAAGTGCTATCATTTTTAGAGTAAGTATAAAATTTTAACAACCCTTTTGGTTGCTTTATGAAGTTGAGTGACTGTGCAAAGTTGCCAAACATATATTTTTAGTGTCTGTCTTTAATCTGAAGCTAAGAGTTTTACGTTTAAGATACTTCCCGTCTCGTTTTACGTGGCGAACTCACCGTTTACTTTGAATTATTATTAGATTTCCCATTTACCTCCCATGGGTGCCGTAAGAGGCTACTGAGGCAAAATATATTGGGATTACCGAACCTTTCAAGCATAGTGTTATTATGGCAATATCCTCTAAAGATAGTTCGTTATAGCGGTCCAAGTGAGAGGTCAGTGTTCAGCAGATTATAAGTTGATTTATTGTCGTGATTGAACTGTCCACGTTAAGGTACTCTTTTAAACACAGGTTACCTCGTAACCTATCTAGAAGAGCAGTACTGCACCCACTAACTAGTCTATGTAAACAAGTCGATGTGTAACCCAATAATGTACGTAAGCTAGTTCCAAATTTATCAATAAATTATTATTATTTATTATTATAAACCGAATTTATTTTCAGTGCTTTCATGGTATTTTCATACAAAAGCGCCTGTTAGGTATAGACAAATTGAGAAATTATGTACAGTCATTTTATGTTATGATCGGAAGTGTGATTCAATCATCTTCAGCAGGGGACGGAAAGTCGTAATAGTAACGTGATTCGGGAGCGATCGACTAATTGTTCGATAAGTTGCAGCAGTCGAAGAGAAACCTGTTGCCGCCTGCTCACGCTCGTCGCCCACTGATCATACTTCCGCTGTAGTTATTAAATACTTTGTAGGAACTTTCTCTTATTCCAACATTTTTTTTTTGCCACCGTTCCTTAAAAGAAGTCAGGGAAACATTTTGAAATTCAAAATTGCGTCATTGATCCTGTATTTATATTTGCTGTAAATCATTTTCATGATAAGCTGTTTATTAAATTAAGAAAATGTAGATATGTATAGCAATTTGGACTGAATCAATGAAACTATGCTTAGCGGGAATTTTTAAATGAGTATTTTGAGTTAAACACTTCTCAAACCGTACTTTTGACAGATTTGCAGGTCACAGTAGAGTTTGAGAAATATTTAACTTCAAATGCTTTAGAAATGAAGGGTTGTTGTGTGAACTAACTAAAATATCAATAGGTGTATCTGGTAATATTTGAGTGGGGTCACAGAGAGTTCGGTGAATGTGCATCAATATTATTACTAGTTCAATCGAGTTGGATCGTATTTGCAGCTGTAAACGATATATGTGGCTGCACGTGAATATTCTAAATGTCATATACTGAGATGATTGCTAGCCTCGCTCCGCAGAACATACCGACATGATCGTGTGTTTGAAATGCGCAGTTTACGAAACTGGGGGGCGACCACAAGCTCTTATAGCAGTATTGTTTTAATCTTACTTATGTTTTTCGTACCATGTGGCCTTCAAAACAATCTTATTACAACATTAAAACAAGAATGTTTTCTTAGCGATTTTGTGACGTCACACGTTATAAACTTCATTCAATTCGTACTATGAGGCGATTTTTGGCCGCTAGCAGTATTATTTTTACGTCAAATTAGCAGGCTTAAAAAAGTTGCTCGGACGCAGCGGTTTTATTATTGTTTTCCAAATATATACTATTTAAAGTGTTTTCCGTGACATATAAAGTATTTAAAACTTATTTCGATGCCTAAACGTGTCGAGTTAATTGTTTTGAGTACATACGTGGGTTATTAATTTATTATTGTATTCTAGATGGGGAACACATATCAAAATTTTTGAGTTTTTGGAAGCAGATAACACTGAATTCAATAGTGCACGAACAACAAGTTACGTATTTCACTGGAATACACTGTTTAACTTTACCTTAATTCCATGATGTCCATGTACAATAAGTTTCAACCATAGTTCATTATCCGCTCCGAACACCAAACACTTAAAAAAAGCTAGATTACTCTTATTTTAAGCACTTGAAAACTATTTTAATTCAAAAATCAAACTTAGTTCGCACTAAACAAATAAACACTGATAAGAATTTTGTTAATGTAAACAAACGTTCCGAATTCCGAATGTTACGATTCACACTAACATGCAACTAAATGTCGACGTTGTCGCTCGCAGCTTTTTTGGTTTTTCTACTTTATCAATGTAAAATCTTGAAAGTTATTATGTCCTTTTTATGAAAGTTACATAGATCCTTTTAAAAATATATTTTAACAAGGCATCTTTTGAGTTAAATGTATTCTATTAGTTCACGATAAACTATAATGTAGCGATTCGAACAACAAACATCTGAAAGAGACAACGCAATACAGATCAGTATAGCGCGTGTCTTTTCTGTTTTAGCAGGGAATAGACAAAATCTTTAGAATCGTTCATTCTTTCCCAGCCCTTAGCAGGAATACAATCATACTGAGCGATTAAGCTTATGGTACAAAATGAAGTAATATTACTTTAAGATTGAAACAAAACTCTCCTGCAATAAGATTGTTTTCTCAAAGTTTATGGTCGGCCCCCTTATTGAGTAATGAAATTGGAGATATGCAGCCTACGTGTAATGGTTAGCAAGCTTCGTTGGTTGCTGTAAATAGGTTGCATATTAATTCTGTGCAGTCATTCATAAATCAAATTAATCCATATACCAGGTGGAAATATGAAAATCATGGAATTTTGAGGATTTTTTTTAAACATATAAAATTATGATAATTTCAATAATATAGGCTGTACTACGAGTATAAAACTTTATGGATAATGGTAAGAAAAAATAAACTCCACTTTAAAAAAAAAAATGTAATGTGTCCCAGGCACGCGTCCCTGTGGCATCCCAAAACTTTACGTTGAGCAGAGCTGAGTGTAGCTTAAATAAATCGCGCAGGTCATTAGTATTGTACAAACAGTCCTTCTTCACAAATATTGTATAATTGCTCGCGTATTTTTACCACAAGCATCCCGATGCGATACTTTTATTACACAATGCTTATTATAATTTATGAGCGGGAGGTTACGTTGCGGTGGCAATTAGGCTGTGTCACGCTGAAAACGAGGCGCTACTTGCGAGACAGTTCTGTTGGTATTTCTGGTGTTATAGTGTCTGAAATTTAAAAATAATTTGTATTAAGTACGACGCCATGTTTTGTATTTCGTCGCAGTGAATTAATGTTATCAGCTTAATTTATCTTTATTTTTTTAATTTTCAGTGGAATGGAATAAAAAAAAATTATAGAAAAAAATGCACCGGCATTTTTTTTCGACTTGTAAATGTTATTTGCAAACAATGATTGAATTTTTCATTTTCAACTACGCAGCCGCCACGTTACTGCTACACAAACAGGCTTGAATCGAGTGTTTGTTCATTACAAACTGCTCCCGCCGCCGCCCCGATGTACCACAAAATGTAAAAAGTTACAATTGAAAGCTATGGTATTGCCAGTATTGTCACACTGTTTTTTTCGTGTTTCATCCAGTTGGCAAAAAGTAGGTTTTTTTTTTTTTTTTTTTTTTTTTTTTGGTGGTGGGTAAAATCATCCAATGACATCTCCCGCCCTTGGGCGGAGCGGGAGATAGTGTCAGACTCTTACTGACTAAAAACCCACCCCGTTCCTTCGTGGCCTTAGATACCAGGGCCGGGCTTTCCTTTCGGAAGCAAACCCTTGGCCCCAGTAGGCTTCGACCCTGCCTGCCTGCAGCCAGCAGGCTGGGTCTCTACGGTTCGCTGACAACTCCTTGAGGCGCGCGGGAACAGTGCGCGCCGTTGACGACCTGGGCTTGGTCCGGATGTTTACCGGACGTTCGGACAGCGAGCTACCCATAGCTCGCCGTCCGCAAGCCCGCGTCTACGTTGGCTGGAAATCAGGATCGGAATCGGAATCCCCGCGGCGGCTGGGCCTTGTGGGCCGTTGCCTCTCGCGTGCGGCCTCCTCCTTTGCTAGCATTACTGCTTCGCAGAAGGAGGCGACCGCCTGCCATCCCTCCTCGCTTCGAACCATGGCCCGTACCAGGGCCTGGCGCGAGAGATCGCCGCTGCCGATCGCACTCACGAGAACACGGCGATGCTCTGGCAAAAAGTAGGTTGGATATAGGTAACTAATGGCTCATAAACGTTGAGTTTTGTTTCTGAAACGAGTTTCTGTACACGCACGGGGATGCAGCCCTCCGAGCCGCAAGCCCCGAGCCACGCGACAGAACAGACAAAGTTTTTATTCATGGAATGGCAGTGGGGGCTTTGTAAAGAAATGAAAATAAACAACAGAAGAATATGATGTTACACTCAACTAAGTTATGAAACGCTGAGCGAATAATTTGACTAAAGCTTTTGTATTATAGACGTTATTGTTATGGAGCAGTTTTCTAGGAGTTACGGACTAGCTAAGTGTTTCTGGACTTTAGTTGCTAAGTAATAAAAATTTGAATTTACGCCTAAGATTTTTAAAGATGTTAGAAACTAATTTGTAAGTGACTCTCAGCTGACGTTTACTTAAAGAAATTAATTTCGTACATGCGTAAATTAATTCGAGTTTAAAAAAAGTACTTTATTTTTTAATTTTCTCTTTACAAATCGATAGTATTTCATGTACCGAATCGACCCTCTGCGGGATTAAAACGACCAAAATTTTGCGGTGTATATAGCATGTAAAAGCATATTTGTTACGTAACTTCCTAGATCACCAATAACCGTTCGTTAACAAAAGCTAACAGTGAAGTATAATCAATGCTCTATAACAATATTAGCGTGGACAAGATAATGCCGGGTATAATATCTGGGCTTGTCTCGCCACCCCAGGGAATGCGCTAAAAGCAAAGTTAGTCCATACTAAGCCACTAAATGTGATCTTACAGAAGGAAAACTTGAAACAGAAAAGAGCAAAAATGAAAACTGTTACAAGCAACCATCGTAAAACAACCGAATAAAACCTAGTTTCTATCAACAATCCGAGTATAAATGGTAATGAGTTGCAATTAATTAGCGAGAAATTTGGGTAAGAAATGGATTTCGATCAAAAAATCAACCGTATGATTTTGCGTTAAAAGTTATGCTCTGGGTATCCGGTAGTGATCTCTTTCATGTTACATATCTTCGGTAGTTTTTCTGTATATAATTATGTTGCGACAGTGTCGCGGCACGAGCTGATCGGTTTCGATATACACTGCAGAAACTTGCGAACTTTTTAATGGATTGTATCCTTTTTTCCTTTAGTGCTGACGATGCAAATAAGGACTGAAGTTCTGCTGTCTCTACTTATCTGCCTGCAAATTATATCCCCAATATTTTAAGGAAGTTAAAGAATCTATACCAATATAAATTCGGTATACCGAATTTCCACACTGTATTAAATTACCGTATGACTTATACGATATTGAACCATACTGACCGACGACAGCAGCCAGCTTTCCCGAAGGCTTCTAGTAAAGTTAGATGAATAAGCTAGTTAAAGTGAGCATGCAGCTTTCACGAACAAACGCACATAAATTACATGTGCGTATCCATGAGTTACACAAGTGTTCTTAGGCAACGTCTCCAGGATCACGTAGAAGTGACTCGTAATTGGGCTGACTGACGAAAATAATAACGACATTATGGTAGAGACAAAGCAACTCAGTACGAGAACATCACATTACTAACAAGAAAATAATCTTCGGAAACAAAACTTTGTCTCACATACAAAGAATTACCTGACGAGTCTGAAGAATATACACAGTGTGATGTACCACGCTCCAATTAAGTGTTTAAAGTCGAGAATTCCTTGAACATCTCTGTTAGAGGTCAGTGTCCGAAAATTCCGAGACAGTTCAGGAATGTTAGACTTCTGGATGACGAAACTTAGACCTTTGGTTACAGAGGCTGGAAATGATGTCATCGGGAAACAGTGGTTACGGTACTAACATCAAGATTGAAAGAAGTGTCACTTTATAAACACCAAGTACTTAATGCATGAAATAAACATCGATGTATTCGTTGAAATGATATTCATGTTTTTTTTCCGGAGAGTCATAACAAGCACCAAGTACTTATGTACCATATACATATTATGTATATCACTAAGGTTTCCGCAACAATGGCAAAATGATTAGCAACACTGACTGTGAAACAACTGCAGCCGTTATTGACCTGTTCTTGTGTGATGTGAAGAGTGGGACTTCTGTCGTGCTTGCAAGTGTGTCTAGTAATGGATCAGTAAGTGAAATACATTGTCTTATACATAGACGCGGGCTAGGACAGGCCGTATTGTTCGCAAACTTCATAGCCAAGAGACATGCTCCATCGATTTGCCGCGTTCAGCAGGCTTAGCTCCACATGTATGACACGCTCGGTTGTGGGAACCGATTAAGATTTAGTGCGCGCCAGAGGAGGTATATCTGGATCTACATCTTAATCGGTTTCTAGTGTGTGCTTGAAAGCAACTACCTCGTGTCAACTACAACAAGTACGTGTAGACAGTATTATTACTAAGTCATGTTCCTAATCTGAGACACGTAGTTTAATACGCGAAACGAGGGAATTGATATTATATCGGTTTATAGTACAATTTACATAATTTGACCAAGTTTTGAGATTCTAAATCGGAATAATATTAGTATCTGAATCTCGAAACTTGGTCAAAACTCGTAATCATTAAATGTTTAGTGTCAAAAATTAACGAAGAAAAAGTGTTAACACACCTTATAGTTAATTATTTATTGTTGTACCGAGGTTATATATCAAAAGAATAGATAGGGTGGTCCAATACACTACATTTGGTAATTTGAGGCTGAAATGCGGACGATGACGGGCCTTGTACAGCACGTGCAATGTCATCGTACAACATATAGCAAACAATCAGTACAAAGATAACAATATAAAAGCCACCGTTAACATTCACACAACTCTTTCAGGGCGCGTGTCGTCAAATATATTGGCGTACACTCGGCTCGCTCTACAACGTTTCGTATTTGTTCTCCGCGAACTGCTGAGAGATTGTATTCGTGATCCGCATACTGTACGGTACGTTGCTACAATTATTAGATTTTATGCTTAAGCAGCGATTTCCCAAATGATAAAGATATACGTCGGCAATTTCACGGCGAGATATATGTGATGTGATTTTCATGACTTGCTTACAAGTTGTACTGGTTTCATCTATCAGTGTAGGTATTTTTGATTGTATAACATACCATACATTTCTAACATATCAAAACGATACCATGTAATAGTAAATATCAAAATATACTGGAATAATTTCTATGTACATCAGATGTTCCGCAACACACGTACAAGCACAGATATGTCAAGCAGTATGACATATCTGTGCGTACAAGTATTGTCAATAACAAACCTTCGTCTGTAAAGAGCTTACATTTTTCAGCACTCGCAGCTCAGCGCTTGACAATAAGAGCCGCAGGTGAGATGTGTAATGTAATTGCTGTTTTTACCAAAGCTGCTAGCTGTGGCTCTGGTTTTGTATTATTGCGAGTAAGGTGATGATGTAAAGGGCATGTTTTTGATTTTTACGAATATTAATCATATAGTACTTCATTAGCGAGAACGAGTAGTGATAGGTTTTTTAATCGATTTAAAGTAATAAAAATTTAAAGATATGATGGGCATATTTATGCTGCTAAGGTCCACCTCCATAGGATTTCCGAAACACCTGCATTTTATTATCAATCTTTAAATAACACCGTGGGGAAAATCCGTTGCATACAATTAACAAATCTTGTTGATGACCGCGCGGTGCTCGTAATCGTTTCGCCGTCATTTGTCAGAATGGTCCGGGCAGAGGTGCGGGCAGCGGGGTGCGGGCTGCGGGCTGCGGGGTGCGGGGCTCCTCGGACAAATGAGCTGAATTAGTGACCCGATACCGCCAACAACGTATGAGTAATTGATGTCCGCCTGATGAATACTAGGGTTAAGTGATGGTGCTCAGAACTGCTGCAGTTAGTGGTGGAAAACATTTCCACTATTAAAAATTAGGTGTTCTTTTAAGCAAGAGACGAAAGATATAACAAAGATGTTCAAAACTTCCTGCCCGGCAGGTAAGCCTGGTATATCAGTACAATTTTGTAATAAATAGTTCAGAAGCTTGGTAAACTATTCTTAAAAATATTGTTAGTAAGCAGTACATGAGATTGTCCTTCTGTGTAAAGAAAGAAGCACGTGAGCTACTCGTAGAAAATGAACTACCAACCAATAGTTTTACAAAAGGTCGTTGTGAATTCAGCGTATGACCAGTTTCATTGTTATGTAATTACTTGTTAACTACTTTTTATTTTATTTTATTTATTGCCAACTTATACCTACAGCTTACACCACCCATATACATTATAGGCACACATTAATGAATAGCGATAATACACAATAACAATTTTAGAAAACATTAACATAATAATAATGAGATTATCCTGATAGCCGAGGTATACTTCTCCACTCCTCAAGCACTTCAGGTTATGTTGCCCTCTGGTTGTTATGTCATTTCGTGCTAGCGGCCGTTTTTGGGGGTCCAATTGTTTAATGTGCAAGTCACCCCTGCCTTTTTTCGATGCATACTAATAACATTGTTCAGGTCATAGTCTTAAGATAGTTTAAGACAACCAGTCCACTTAAGACTCCTAATACCATAGCCTTATTATCTTAGGGGGTTGTCCTTGGATGCACTAGCATAGCGATAGACTAGGATAATCACCGGTTGGTATCACGTTCCATTAAAAGCATCTAAAAGGGCCTCTACGAGTTGGTTTCGGCTCCTCGTACGCCTCCCAAAGGTTTAGGATCTCAGGGTCCTGAGATAAATAAATGTATGAAAATAATAATTAAAATCTCGTTGAAAAAAATGTAATAATAATAACAAAAGTCATGTCAGAAAATTAAAAAAATAATAATCATAAAAGTAATGTCAATGATGTCACGATGAAAGATTGAAAAAAATAAACAAAAAAGTAATAACAGTAATAATGAAAAACTAATATAAAAAAAACCCTCACAAGATATTACTAGATATTGTGCTGGGAGTGGCAATGGACTCCAGGTAACGAGTTGCAGTGTTAAGGAGGTAAATTTCAGCACTTGCAAATATGTCCATAGTATCGTCAGACAGTAACATGTTGTTGATGTGGGTAAGGGCTAGGTACACGGGATTAGTTCTACAGGTCCGTGATATGAAAAATAGAGGGCGATGACAGGGGCGTAGTGTATGCCTGATGGGAAGCGGAATGGGGACCAAGAATAAGGCGGATAAAATATTTATCCACAGAAAGATTTCTTCTTACTTTCAAGCTTTGGTAAGACACCATACACAGCACAAAAGGTTTTGGGTACATATATGGATAGTAACCATATAATTTTAAGTAGGGGTAGCGGACAAAAGACTTCTGAACTCGTTCAATGACTAGTGTATAACAGTTTTTCATGCGGGTTCCAAATTGCACTATTAGTTCAAACAAACTACGGATGTATGAGTTGTACAATATAGTTATGGCTTGTCGATTGCTGAAAATTTTTGCCTGGCGCAATACAAACCCCTTTTTGCGGGATTTGTTGCAGGTCTGTATGATGTGCTGGTTGAAGGAAAGGTGTGGATCAATATTAGTACCTAGGTCACGTACGGTTGAAACACGTTGCAAGGGTTCGCTATTCAGAGTGTAGGTGTTGTGTATGGGATGTGTGGCTTTTGAAAATGTTATGAGGGCGAGATTGTTTTTAACGCAGCTCCATGCATGAATGCGATCGACGTCCAGTTGGAGTGTGTGTGTATTGCTAGAGGTACCTGCCGTAAGAGCCACCCTGACAAAAAAAAAAAATTTCTCCCACAAGATACATGCAGCAAAATTATTTTAAACAATATCTTATTGGTAGGGAGACAGGAGCCCATACTAAGAAAACTATTCTATTACTTACTACTACTTGATGTCATCTGCGTACATCAACACTGTTGAGTGTTCTACATGTGCGGGACATGATTAAAAAGAGTAAGGGCCCAAGGTGTATCTCCTGACCTACGCCAGAAGTGACAGAGTAAGAATCCGAATCGACTTTGTATGTAACATTTATTTATTTATTTTACAATTTATGTACACACAATAAAACAGAAAAAGACAACACATAATAAATACACACGCATATTGCTTTCGACCATTCAGATAGCTTGCAAACTTCAGCAATGACACAGAAAACCAGCTAATGCCAATTTACCTAAAAGTATGTCATTGTCCACGGTCAAAAGCCATCTGAAAATTAAAGTAGGCCACATCGACCTGCTTTCTGTCGTTCATATTTTTAGCAAGAAGTGCGGTAATGTTGAGAAGATTAGATGTAGTTGAGCGATTTGGAAGAAGTCCGTGTTGCTCTTCTGCGAACCACCGATGTAACTGCTTATTTTTTTTTTTTGTAGTATACCGATTCAAACACCTTGCCAAATATGGACAAAACAGCTATCGGCCTGTAATTTTTAATGTCACTTTTTGGACTGGCCTTACGTACGGGCAGTACTTTAGAAGTTTTCCATTCCGCTGGATATGTGTCTGTATGTGTGATTTAATGGACAAATTAAAAATAAATTGTAGAGGCAATTTGAAAATTTCGCTATCGTCTTTAACCAAATACTGTGGTATTCCATCCGGTTCCTGCGTGGCTTTAAGGAGAAGTCGAGCTGTAGGCCCACGAACCTCAGATTTGTGGGTTTAATCAATACCCACCAGCTGAGGCATGTTAGGGGACGCATTTGCAACATCGACAGCACGTTCGGGGTTCAATGATGGCAGGCTTGTTAAGAAAACGCTACTAAAATATGTAGAAAACGCATCTTCTACTTGGGCTGGAGACATGTCACCGAAGGTTACCTGCTCGTTATTCACTCTGCTGTTCTTCACAAAGGGCCAGAAGGTTTTAGGTTCTCATTTGATATCAGATACCTATTACTAAACTACAGGGATTACTAAAGATATAGTTCCGGGAAGCGTATTTACAAAGTCTATACCATTAGAGTGAAAGTGCAAACTGAACTGGCTTAGCTTTTGTTTGACAAAAACTTGACCAAACCCTAATCTATTAGATATAGTACAGAAATTAACTGAAATCGCGTAGACTTTGTTAGATAAATTCATTCTAACATTGCAGCAACAAATGCTATTCAATTTGATACCGATCGTTAGCTTCAATAATAGGTTGAGTTACATGGCAATTGTTATTATATTAATATTAAAATAATTTAATTATTTGTTTCTATTCTGTATTTGATTGACAAAAAAAACGAATTAACAAACGAACTTTTATTAGATAAGAAACAGGTACACACTACACACTTGTTGCGAGTACAAATAACAATAAAACTAAAATATATTTTCTCGCGTACCTCTAATGTCAAATATAAAACGCAGATAATTATTTTTATCAAATTTACGATTAGCTTAGTATTTTTACAATTTAAACGTAGTAACAGTCAGCCTTATTTATGTATGGCACTTAAGCATAACACAACAAAACACATGATATGAATCATACTATACTCGTAAGTAAAAGCATTGCTGAAGGAAAAAAGGCCCTAAAATAGAGTAACACAAGTAGACACTTTTATCAAATTTATGGGTGCGTGTTTGAACATCGAATTTTTAAAGTTGACAATGATCATTATGATATCAAACATATGGCTAGTAAAGTTAGGATTACAAAAATGTTATCGGAAGACAGAAGAACCATGGCGCAGTTATACCTAATCCTAAATAATGTTTAAGTTACGTTAATGTTTTTTAGCACTTGCTTGATTTTTTTCTATACGGATCTCTTCGATGATCATAACAGAAGTGAACGAACGGTGACCAATCGCATTCACGATAAATGTGGCGGTGAGCCTTTACTCGACTAGGTTTTGTCCGTGTATTTTCTTTGAAAATATCAAGGCAAAAAGCTAATCCATTTGAGTCAATTTTTTTACTGAAATAGATTAGGTATTGTCGAGTAATATGCATAAACAAAAGCTCTTCTATTAGAGTCTGACTCGTGACTCAAATAGTATAGTCTTTGTAAATACGCTTCCGGGAATCAATACATGGTTATTCCTTGATTTCCAATAATATTATTACATCAGTGGCCACCATGTTCTTGTATTATTCGCACTAATGTAGCGAGCCGCCTACGGGGCGCACTAGATTGGTGACTAAATTGCATTTGGAGCGTCGCGCAGCCGGTGCGTGAATACATCGCTGACTTAATTTATTACTGACCAGTGAACTGACGTCTGTCAAGGACGTTCATACACATTAATTATACGAGTATGATGCATAATTAATTTTACGTAAGTGACTTACTTTGATTTGTCACATCGAGTGCGAAAAAATTTACTTACCACTGCGTCGTGTTTGTGACTCATCTGGCGCAAGTCTTGTTCTAAAGATCTGTCTCATTCGGTGACTACGTCCTGTATCTATGTATGTTTCGTGTATGTACCGTGAGCGGCAAGAATAGGTACGAGAATAAACGCTTGAAAAGCTTATTTCAGCTTTTCTAACAATTTCCTTTTGTTTTTCTCTATCCAGACAAAAAGGCACATAGAATTACTTTGTTGTATGTCCAAGTGCCGCCGCAGGGACAATTATTTGGGGCCTCGTTATTCCGGATAAAAACCAGGGACAAACCGCAAAAAAGGCTAAAAGTTAAATACATGAGCCGGCTCAGCAAATACAGATAATTCGTGAAACCGTTTGTGGTACAACTTTGGAGTTAGAACACATCACAACATTAGCGTTTTAAATACCATCGCATAAAAGTTATTTTAAAGACTAGCGTCTCTCTTTCCATTTTTCTTTTTTTACTATTATATGAGACCGGTTCCTCAGATTTTTGAGTTTGCTTGGATGTACTATATTCAGCAACAACCTAAACCTGCTCTCGCTAGTTCTTTTTTTCTCATTTTAAAAACTTTGACAATTTCATAAAAGGAAACTTTTGTTTTCTTAGAAAACTTGTCATCTGTTCAGGAGACAGTAATCCGACGCAAACCTTTCCTTGCTTATTACTCGCTCTATGCTTCAGGAAACAGAATGTAGGCTTCGCTTTATTTTGTAAGTGCCTACACGAGAATCGGAAAATACAACTTGTAGCGTTTTAAAGGTAAAAGTAGTATGTAGCATGACACAGTGTGGTGGATAGTTCGACGGGTATTCTAAGTTTACCCTAAATATGTTGGGATTAAATTATAATCCCAACATAATATGTCGGGTCGGCGCGACATTCCTTCTTTTTCCTCATTTCTGTATCTATTAGAAACCGTTTCAATAGTCAACATTTTCTAGCCATAATAAAGTTTCAATCAGTCAAATATCTTTTAATGAAGCCTCCAACTTCCCCCCCACCACCTCTGCCGCTCAAGTGCTTAGAATATAACTTTGACTGGCCTATTGGTCTAATGGTTAGTGACCCTGACTGCTATACCGGAGGTCTTAGGTTCGATTCCCACCCAGAACAATCCTGCCGGAAGCTCTACGCAGGCATCGTTCGGTCCATGGCCCTTTACGGGGCGCCGGTATGGGCGCCGACGCTGCGAAAGCGAGTGGCGGCCCGGCTGAACGCCTGCCAGAGGGTCATGGCCATTCGGATGATGCGGGGATACCGCACGGTGTCCTGCGAAGCGGCGAGCCTCCTTGCTGGCCTACCACCATGGGATTTGGAGGCAACAGTCCTTGCACACATGCATGACTTACGCGTGGAGATGCAACGTCGGGGCGAAACTCCGCTGCCGCGACAAATCGCGGCATAGCGGACAGAGTTCCGGCGGGATCTCATGGTGAAATGGCGAGAGCGATTGTCGCAACCTCGTGCTGTGCACGCCCCGATCGAGGCGGTAAGGCCCCTCTTTGAGGCGTGGCTGGAAAGGCCCCACGGTGTCGTCACCTTCCGTTTGGCGCAGGTGCTGACCGAACACGGCAAGTTCGGACCGTACCTGTACAAGATTCGTGCGGAGACGACGCCCGGATGTCGCCACTGTGCGGAGCGTCCGGAGGACACGGTGGAGCACACAGTCGAGGTGTGCCCCGCTTGGGAAGAGCATCGCCGTGTCCTTTTGGGGGCGATCGGCGGCAGCGATCTTTCGCGCCGGGGTTTGGTTCAAGCCATGCTTCGGGGCGAGGAGGAGTGGCAGGCGGTCGCCTCCTTTTGCGAAGCAGTAATGCTAGCAAAGGAGGAGGCCGACCGCATCAGGCAACGGCGTACACGCCGCCGCCGCCGCCGGGATTCCGATCCCGATTTCCGGCCACCGTAGGCGCGGGCTCGCGGACGGCGGGCAATGGGTAGCTCGCTGTCCGTCCGTCCGGTAACAGACCGGTCCGAGCTCAAGTCGTTTACGGCGCGCACTATTCCCGCGCGCCTCAAGGAGTTGTCAGCAAACTGTAGGGGCCCAACAGGGCCGAAGCCTACTGGGGTTAAAGGGTATGTGAAAAGGGCACCCGGGGCCCTGGGACCAAGGCGAAGAATGGAACGGGGTAGGTTTTTAGTTAGTAAGAGTCTGACAGCGGTCTTGACGGCACGGTTGACGCAGTGGTTGAGCGATTGACTGCGCTGCGGGTCGCGGGTTCGATTCCCGCAAGAACAAATATTTGTATGGCCTACAGATAGTTGTTTCGGTTCTGGGTGTTTTAGTAATTGTTAATGTTAATTTAATGTGGCAACTTAACTTAATGGGGCAAAATTTTCAAAAAGAAAAAATAAAAATAGCCTTCTGGTTTAGTCCATTATGAGCAACAACATTTCAGTGCCATATGTCATCACTGGTAACACGCATTGGTTACAGACTTGGTCTTGAGTATACTGTGCTATGTTGGACGAGAAAATACCACGCAGCTTCCCGAATGCAGTCCAGCTGAGTCAGTTTCGACGATTGACCGCTTTCTCGAAATTAGAAATACCCAACTAAACCGTCTATTCAAGGTAAATGTAGGTGATTGTCTACAACTTTGAGTGTAGAGTTTCCGATTGTGATAGAAGTGGGTAAGTAAGTACCATGACCTTGGGTATTTACCTTAAGTATGTATTTACCATGACTTTGTTTTATCCATGTTCATTTTAAAACTCACTTTTCAGGTAGCTTCAATGAGGTCAGCGAGTATTCTACTTAGCTCCTCCATAGTTTTAGTCATGCCAATTATGCTATCAGAAAAATTGAAGGTAAGTGATGTACTCGCCATCGATATTAATACCCTAGTCAAAGGGCTAATGGAAAGTCAGATAAAACCATAAAGAAATCTATGAACAGTTTCGGAGTAATGACGATGATGATGTTTCCCTGCCTCACACCTTAATGCAGAAGGATAAGTTTCGAGGTGTCGTCCTGAAGTCCCTGCAATACAGCTATTAAATATACATAAACACAGTACACGTCAAACAAACATTACAGCTTTTGAATGTACCTATAGTAAATCTAGCACTGTCAAAGGGGCAATCCCTTGCTGTTCAGCCCAAGTCTCGACCGAATCGAAGGCTTACTTGTGTCCACAAATACTAAGCAAAGAAGCAGATTATTTTGGTCTAAGGTACGGTATTATGCGGCATTTTGGTCTTCTGTATAACCTGCAGCAGCGTATGTATGTGGTCTACGGTGCTGAAGCCTTTTCGGAATCCGTTTTGTCCGGTAGGCTAAAAGTCGTCAAACCTACGTGTGATGCAGTCCTTGAAGGCTCTAGAAAACAAGGTAAGGGCGCCATAACAATATTTCGTACATTTGAAGTTGTCACGTTTTAGACGTTAACAAGAGGTAGAGGAGTGAGAATAGAGTGTTGAGTTATGAGAGGTAAGAGTGTAGAGTTATGAGAGGTAAGAGTGTAGAGTTATGAGAGGTAAGAGTGTAGAGTTATGAGAGGTAAGAGTGTAGAGTTATGAGAGGGAAGAGCGCAGAGTTATGCTAAAAGAGGGAGAGGAAAGAGGGAGAGCGAATCAAAGATATGTTTCCTTGTGAGGTAATATATATAAAAATAAATATTATAAAAAAACAAAAGTAAGTATACAAAATTGATGGCCAAGTCCTAAGGAAGAAGTCACGGCCCTCCACCGTCGAGCCGGCAGAGGCCGTGTGAGCAGACAGTAGCAGCAACAGGCAGCACTCCAACCATCCCAGGTCAGCAGGTAGCAGAAGATACACAGCAGGCAGCAAGCACCAGGCAGTAGGAGCAGCAGACAGTAGACCAGCTTTCCAGGGCCAGCAGATAGAAGATAGGTGAGGTCCTCCGCCATCAGAGGACAAGTGGTAGAGGTGCGGCAGTAAGAAGAGATCCTCCGCTAGAAAACTTTTCGGGTTTGCTGACTTCTTCAGAACTTCTTCAGACTTCAAAAATTCTCCAAAAACTGACCAGAAAATCAAAATGGACCGGCTTTGACAGTTATGCTGGGTGATCGATTCCATAATTTAAAGTTTTAAATCAGGAACGAAAGGAAGACGTCAGTCAGCAAGGGTGTCTTACAATAAGGTAAAGGTTACAATAATTTAGAAGAATCAGTAAGAAAGTGTAAATCTAGCTTATAAATAAATACTGGTATAAAACTCCTTAATAATTAGTAACTAACCATAGCTATTAAGCTATGTTTAGTTACTAATTACTAAGGAGTTTATATTAGGTGAAGAAGAAAAATAATGAACTGACAGAGTGACAGTGTCACGTCAAAACGTAAACAAATGAAAATTTTTAAAGTAAATAATACAAAGGAATGATATAATATAAATAATACTACAAAGTTCAGATGATCAATGCATTGCATAATATAGCGTAATTATAATTCCGCTATTTTATGCTAGCTATAAATACCAATACCAATTACTAAAATACCAATTAAATAATTTATTTTGCAGTACTGTCGCCGCCAGTCACCTGAGTCGCACTATGCATACTTCCTCTGCCGCCGCTGAAGACAGGTGCCTTAAAAAAAGGCTTAAGTATGCTTCCTTGGAGCGGCTTTACCATTTTGTGCCGGTAGCTGTGGAAACTCAGGGCAGTTGGGGTACGGAGGATCAGTTGCGGGCTATTTATTGACATTTGACATTTTAATTATTTTGTCTATTTTCAATTTATTTAATTTGTAAAATGATTATTTAAAATTTATTTTAAATAAAAAAAAAACTATTATTTTAATTTATTTTATTATTTTTAAGTAGTAATATTAATGTAGTGAGGACACATTTTCAGTTAATTCTGAGCATTTTTATGGATTTCGATGAAAGGGATCGATCGAGCAACAACTTTCTTTAAAGAGATTTATATACAAAATTCTAAATTTGTTCAGTTTGGCTACTCTCATATGGCCACTACCACCCGCCTTCGACAAACGCGTCCCACCGCACTAAACTACCGTAACATTTACTAGAGGTCAGCACCCTCATAATATATTCCGTAGAAGAGCCACATTACTTTTTACTTCATATTTCGGGATTACCAAGTAAGGTAAAGTAATGCAGGTTCCTGTAGCCTCCGGTAAGTTGTTATTCGCCAAAAAAAGCGTGTAATAACAGTTTGCAACAAGAGTTGTAATTCCTTCCGCTTTAAATATATTTGTTCAGGTGTAGGACGGAACAATAGCCAGCCAGGGTGGAGGCGGTGCCATCCCACTTCCTTTAATCTTACAGAATTTTGTGTTGCACTTGCTGCAAAATAGAAAGGTATGCAGGCTAACTTGAATCCGTTACTATTTAATCTTCCAAGAGGTGAATGCACTCATGAATATAAACACCGACGCTTGTTTCTGAAATATAAAATAATACAAAATCTACATATCTATAAAATCTGTACAAAAAACAATAGGTAAGGTACTTAATGTGATGTTTTTTGTATATGCTTGAAAGTGGGTGCGGTCTGATCCTAACATTCACTCCTCGACAGTAGTTCATGTGGCTTATTTAATTATAATTCATATTTTCATCATCGATTGCAGTCATTAAGTGGGAAATTTATTTAAACATTAAAGTACGAGGATGCGTCTAAAGGATTGAAATGAACTGTCTACTGATTGTATTTGATGTTACAAACGGGATATAATTGTCACCGCTTCTTTGGTACAGAACTTTTTGCAAAAAGAATCAAGTCAGTTAAAAAATTTAATACTTTTTAAGACGATGTTGGCGACAATTAGAAAATAATTTGAAAGTGTTCTCCATGGATTCAAATAACTAAAATACAAAGGAAAAATAATAATATAGTAACAGGAGGCCGCCGCGCTGGTGGTGGCGTGTTGTGTGTCGTTACACCCCACTCACACATGCGTCCTGGGCTGTGTAGGGCTACCCATACCTGTTTAAATTTAATTATGTCATTATTATGTTGTACGGTGATGTTGTCTTATGGTACGCATTTTTGGTAAAAAATAATGTTGCCTAACACTAAAGAGGTATTTAAGTGAACTTGTGGGATTGAGATAATAGAAGTCTTTAAATAGTCAAGTGGATTCTTATTTGTTAAGTTTTAGTGATTAGGATGATTGTATACTACCGAGGGTCCGTATATGAAGTAGGGGTAAATAATATAGCACTATAATTCGGTATATAGCGTATATTGATACCACACACTGATGGAAGGCTCACACAAAATTAAAACAATTCGTTTACCTTAGCCTAATGCCGGTAACGAAACCATAGCGCGATCTAACTCGACGCCAACGCCATCTATCGAGCTAGAAGACAACTCGTAACCAAAAATCAAAATAAAATGTTGTTGATCGTACTATGGTTTCGTTCCGGTCTTAACATACCGCCCACCAAGGACATATTGACAAAAATGTCCTTTATCACCACCCACCATGCCAAAGGTGTCATAACAAGCAAAGTACTGAGCAATCAATACCCCTTATCACTCCAAATGTTTAAATCCCTGGTGGTAGGCTGGAACTTATTATTACAATAGATTTACAAGTAAAATTTTGGGTTTTGCACATACACAAAACATAACCTTAACAAATTAAAAAGTTTTACAAACTACAATGTTAGACCTAATTAATTTACTGGCTAATAGGCAATACACATAACTTTGAGATCGGTCTTTTAATAACAGACGCCTGCGTGCGTATAGTGACTACCCGAGTAATTCCGTCAGGCCCAGGATGTTTCTGCTCAATTTGACCCATCAACCACTTGCCTGGGGGCAAGTTATCCTCCTTTATTAAAACAACGTCCCCTACAGATGGTTCTGGATTTTTATGAGCCCATTTATGCCGTTGTAGAAATTGGTGCAGATAATCATTGGACCAACGTTGCCAAAAATCCTGCATCATCCGCTGATGGAGCTGCCACCGTTTCAAATTACCAACATTTTCCGACCTTTCGTAATTTGAATCTGGTGGTAAAACAGGCGGCTCTCCGATCAGGAAATGACCAGGAGTTAAAATGGTACACTTATCTTGGTCCTCTACGTAAGATAATGGCCTGGAATTGAGGCATGCTTCAATTTGAGCTAAAACGGTGGCCATCTCTTCGTAGGTCAGCGTGGAATTTCCTATTACCCTTTTTAGATGGTATTTGGTGGATTTTATTCCTGCCTCCCATAGCCCTCCGAAGTTCGGCGAATGAGGAGGAATAAATTGCCACTCAGTACCATTATTAGCGAGGTATTCTGCTAGTTCTGGATTAAAATTTGCCTTTTCTTCATTAAATAAGCAGAGTAACTCGCGTGCTGCTCCCACGAAATTTGTGCCATTGTCGCTATGTAACACCGCACAACGACCACGCCTTGCCACAAATCTCTTGAAAGCAGCCAGGAAACCTCTTGTGCTCAGTTCACTGACAGCTTCTAAATGCACTGCTTTAGTGGACATGCATATGAACAGCGCGATATAGCCCTTGTACGATTTATTACCTCGACCTTTTGATACCCTAATGTTAATAGGGCCAGCGTAATCCACCCCGCTACACAGGAATGGTTTGTTGGGAGTAACACGTGCCGATGGTAATTGTCCCATTAATTGTGTCCTAACTTTAGATGCATATCGAATACACTTTATGCATCCCCTCACATATCCTTTAACCAGCAGTTTAACTCCTATGATCCAGTATTTGGAACGCAAATATGTTATCATAATTTGCGGACCACCATGCATAGTTTTTTCGTGTGCATCAGCAATTAAAAGACCTGTTAGAAAGGACTCTTTTGGTATCAAAATGGGATGAACCCGATCGTAATTTAATTGGGCCATCTCAAGTCGTCCTCCAACTCTTATAATTCCCTTTGCATCGATAAAAACATTTAAAGATTTTAAGTTACCCCTTTTCTTTTCTATTGGATTGTTTTTTAAATCGCTCATTTCCGCTAAAAACTCTTCCTGGGATTTCTTCACACATATTTCTAAAGCTTCCTCAAGTTCTGATTTAGATAGATATTTTGTACTGTGTTTTGTCGTTATAGACTTTCTTAAATTTAAAAACCTTCTGCAGTAAGCTATCACTCTGACCAATTTGCTTAATGATGAAAACTTTAGGAAGGACTCTCCGTTGAAGGTAGCCGTGTGCACCCTAACTTCTTCCAAGTGAGTGATGGGATGTTTTGGCTTCTTGTACTCCACCACCCGCTGTCTTAAATGATCAGGACCACTCCACCATATCGCCGTGGATTCAAGATCAGCAGGAGAAACACCACGAGAGGCACAATCCGCAGGATTTTGTTTAGATGCTATGTGAGACCAGTGATGCGTGTCTAAGATGTTCAAAATATCGGAAACTCGATTTGCTACGAAGGTTTTCCAGCGACTAGGATGACTATTGAGCCAAGCTACCACTACTTCGCTGTCTGTCCACGCATGCCAATAGCTTTTGGGTATATTTAGCACTTCGCCCACTTCCACCATCAACTTCGCAAGGAGATGTGCACCACAAAGTTCTAACCTTGGAATGGAAATTTGTCTAATGGGTGCTACCTTCGTTTTTGAAGTGATCAACGAAATGCGAATATCTCCTTCGTGATTCACCACTCTAAGATAAATGACTGCTGAATACGCTAACTTAGAGGCATCTGAGAACCCGTGAAGTTCAGCAATTACGTTGCTGGATTCTTGGTGCAACCATCTTGGGATTTTAATATTAGCTAAACAGCTTAAACTACTGTGGTAAGTAACCCATTCCTTTATTAAGTTTTTTGGAATTTCTTGATCCCATTCTAAACCCGCTAACCACAATTTTTGTATAAATATTTTGGCTAACACAATACTTGGCGCCAACCAACCTAGAGGATCAAAGAGCCGTGAAATCTCGGAAATAATTTTTCTTTTTGTTACAGGTGCAGTCAAGGTTTGGAGTTCTACAGAGTACTGAAAACAGTCTTCGTTGGAGTTCCAGGTAAGTCCCAGTATCTTCGTAATGGTATCCATCTTTATTCTTAACTCTTCATGCGTAGCCATGCCATTTTCCTTTCTTATATTATTTAACAACTCCTTGTTATTGCTCATCCACTTTTGTAGTTTAAATCCACCTTTACTTAAAGTTTTATTCATCTCATTGAAGACTTCAAGACCCCTTTCGACGCTTTCCACCCCAGTCATCAAATCGTCCATGTAAAAATCATTCAGAATAATTTTCTTTATTTCTGATTGATTTCTACACTCATCATAAGCCACTTGGTGTAAAGCACGAACTGCCAAGTATGGTGCCGAAGCAGTACCAAAAGTAACAGTGATCAGTTCATACTCTTCTATTTCCTTTAAAGGACTGTCCCTCCAGAGTATGCGCTGATACATTGTATCCTTTCTGTCAACTAGAACCTGTCGATACATTTTGATGATATCTGCCACCAAACATATCCGATGTGATCTCCAACGCATAATGATATGCCGAAGTTCTGCCTGCAAGGTTGGTCCGATCAATAAATTGTCATTAAGTGACATCCCATAAGAACCCTTGCAGGAAGCGTCGAATACGACACGCACCTTGGTCGTATCCTTATCTTCCCGGATGACCGCATGGTGTGGTAAATATATGGCCTTATGATCATTCTTGTTATCCTCTGAAACTTTCACCATGTGGTTCAACTGTAAGTATTCTTGAATAACCTTTGAATAATCTTCCTTGAATTTACTATTTTTTCTGAATTTAACTTCTAACGATTTTAATCTTTTTTCAGCAATGGTCTTCGACTCACCAACCTGTTTGTCTGGATCAACACAACGTAACGGCAGCCTTACTATATATCGACCACTCGTATCACGTTCCGTGGTATTTTTAAATACTGTTTCGCATTTATTTTCTTCCTCCGTTAGCATTTTCTTTCCAGATGGTTCTGCTTCCAACTCCCAAAACCTTTTCAACATTTCATCGGAATCCAGACTTGAGTGCATAACGGTAATGTATGACGGATAACTGGACTGATCCACTTCGAAAGTGCCCGACAATATCCATCCCAACGTAGTGTCTTGCGCTAGAAGAGTTCCACCCGTGTTCCTCCTTATGCCCTCCTGTATGACTTGGCTGTAAACCTCAGCACCTAATAAAACATCAATTTTATTAGGCCTGAAGTATTCAGGATCAGCCAAATCATCATTAGTCAAGTCAACCCATTCAACCTCAGCTACTTTCGTAGCTGGGAGAAGAGCCGTGACTGACTTCAGGACAAAAGCATTCACTTCAAATTGTACCGTTGGATCTCTTCTGGACCTGACCTTAAGGACTACGGTGGCCTTAGCCATCGCACTTTTGTCCCCACCTACGCCAATCACAGTTTGTCTTGATGGCGTTTTATTTAAACCCAAAAATTGGACCGTGGATTCGGTAACGAAAGAACCCTGCGATCCTTGGTCTAGCAAAGCCCTCACTACTCGATAGGATCCGTCTCTTGACTCCGCTTTAATCAAAGCGGTAGCTAATAAAACGGTTTTCCGACCATTTCCTGTCGAGAAACATGAAACAAGTGGCTTGCTTGACCCCTCCGCTTGCGCGGCTACTTCAACTTTTCTAGTATTACTAGCCTCCGTCATCTCCCTTACTGCGGTTGATGAGGTTTCCTCGTGAGCCCTATTACCATCTTCACCCATAACAGACCCAGAAACACCTGTTGGGTGCAACAAAGAATGGTGGCGGCGTTTGCACACTTGGCACTTGTGAGTGTTCTTACAATGTTTGGCAGAGTGGTTATTGAGTAAACAAACGAAACATAAATTATTTTCCAGAGCGAAATTACGTCGAGCATCATTGGACTCTTTTCCGAATTTGGGGCATGAAGTAATCTTATGATCGGCTGAACAAAACGTACATGATACTACCTTTTTTGCAACATGAAACGATTGAGTTGCCTTTGGATGTGGGTGTCTATCTTTGTTATCTACCTTATTATCTAAATTTTCTAACCCTCTAAAACGACTATTTAAATATTCAGAAAAATGTTCAAAGGTAGGTAACTCATCACTTGGATCTGAAGCTGCCTGGAGTTCCCAAGCTTTCCTAGTCTCTTTATCTAACTTTCCACTAATGATATGTATTACAATAAGATCCCAGGAAGAGACATCCACACCCAAATTCCTAATAGACTCTAGACACTCGGAAGTAGTGGTTATGAGTCGCTTTATTTCAAAGGCTGACTCAACTGATAAAGGTTTTTGCGACAGTAATCTTTTTATTATGCCATTTGCCAAAAATCTTTTGTTATTGTACATTTTATCTAACTTTGACCATGCTATTTTATAATTGTCCGCAGTAATATTAATATTTCGCAACAATTGCTCAGCTTCCCCAGTTAAATGCCCTTTCAAATAAAAGAATCGTTGTGCATCATCTAAAGACTTGTTATCATGTACCAAACCTATAAATAAATCTCTAAAAGTTTGCCACTCAGAATATTTTCCCGAAAATGAGGGTATTTTTATTTCGGGCAACTTAACACGGCTTATATTCTTTTCTTTCTGACAACAAGTTTTTGAATCCGCACATGAATCAGTTGAATGAAGAGAAGAAGTTTTTATACTTAACATATTTTCTTTTAATTCGCATTTAAATTCTATATAAAATTCTTCAACTTCATCGTAAAGATTATTTTTAACATAACTTGAGCTCAACAATTCAGTCCTTTTTATAGTGCTCAATATTTCTTTATGAGTAGAAGTAAATAGGTTCCATAACTGTTCCAAATTTTCTAGACGTGTTTCTAGATATGCCGTATTTATGCGCTCTTTAGGAGATTTCTTATGGTTTGTTTTTGCCTTCAGCATTTTAACTTTTACATCTTCCTGTATGTTAAACAAGGACTCCATTTTGGAACAATTACGTCTATTGCAAACCAAAAATTAAACACAAGAATTCAAACAACAGAAAATAAATAATGTTCAAAGCTCAGAAAAAACACAAGTGTTTGAGCTACTTGGGTTCAAAATCGGGCATGGATTCCCCGTCTGAACCACTTTTTGCACAATAAATCACAAGTCCTAAGCTAAAGTTAATTTTCTAAAGTTCAAAACTTCTTGATTCTTCAATTAATATAATTATCTTGTATTAATTATAAATTCTTCAATAAATTCCTGATCTAAGTTGTATTAAAATGTACTCACAGTTTTTCCACTTCACTCACTGACACAAATGATGTTTGCTGTACTGCACCACTCGAGCGAGGTGCTGCACTGCACCACACGATGGTGCCGTCTGCTTGACCACGATCTGCCTGTAGTTCGCCTCCCTTCCGACGTCCCTCCGAATGTCGCTGCCAGTACGGCTGCTTCCACGCTTTACAGCTGGCTGCACACGCTCCACAACCCGGCTGCTCACGCTCCACTCGGTGCCACCTCCAACTCTTGGGCTCCTCACCTGGTGCCCGTTGTAGGGGCTGCTCTGAACAGCGATCCACTGTTCAGTATCGACGCGAAGGGTGGTAATCAGTACCACCACCGGAGATCACCAAAAAACACTCACGACCGACCCGGTTCGAAGGACCATGTATACTACCGAGGGTCCGTATATGAAGTAGGGGTAAATAATATAGCACTATAATTCGGTATATAGCGTATATTGATACCACACACTGATGGAAGGCTCACACAAAATTAAAACAATTCGTTTACCTTAGCCTAATGCCGGTAACGAAACCATAGCGCGATCTAACTCGACGCCAACGCCATCTATCGAGCTAGAAGACAACTCGTAACCAAAAATCAAAATAAAATGTTGTTGATCGTACTATGGTTTCGTTCCGGTCTTAACAATGATGATAATGATCACATTGGGTTTTTTTTTTCAAGGAATTATTTATCTATCTCAATACCCACGAACAGTTAAGGTTCCTAGAATTTATTTTGTAAAAAATCACGAACTATGTTATACAAAAATAAAAACTTTAGCTGAAGAAGAACAATATGTTAAAGAAAAACAGGTAAAAGAAAAATGTTAATGTTTGAATGAAACACGCGGCGCCTGCGCTCGCCGGCAATATGTTCCGCTTTCCTTTCGTTGCCCACTACCATGAATACGACGGTACACAGTCATAAAATATGCTTAGTATTTAAATTAATTCTTTTGAAGGCTGTCTAGACGTAAATACGTGCATTTAAACGCACAATTAATTTCGCTCGCTCCTTGACTTCAATTAATGCTATTTCAAACATTACGTTTTCAAGGTTTTTAGTGTTTTCATTATGAATAAGAATAAATTTTTGTGAACTAAACAATAAATAACCTACATAACAGTAGAAAAATAAATAAGGCCAGACAAAGGAAAAATTATATATATTTTGCAACACACTCAAATAATTAAGAAAGTCTAAAGGTCTCTACGTGTGTATGAGTTGGTATGAATGTTTGTTAGTTACCTTCTCTTTTACGCTGAAACAGCTGAACAGATTTGGTTGAAATTAATACCAGAATAGCTTACTTATACTGTACGTTGAACGTACTAATATCACGCGGGCAGTAGCTTGTTTTTTAATAACTCTATAGCGCGTCATTTTTAATTTTTGTTAATTTAGGCGATACCGGTGTATCCAAGCTGACTAGCCCGTGTACTCGTGTAGCTTGACTTAAGACTACTAGGAGCTCAACGATGCGAGGAATAATAGCAAAGAAAGGACATACCGTATAAGGACGTAAAGGCCGCATACAGTACTCAACCTGCCAGACAAAAACTAACAATTACTGAAATATTATTATTATCTTCTCAGATAGACTGTGAAACTTTTCAATAACTAATAGCAAATGACCCGCGATTTCTGCAATCTCGTGTATATTAATCGTTTATATCTTTTCATACCATAACAAATCACACCAGTATAGTACGAGCAGTGAGCAGTGGTGGCCGAGTGGTAACGGCGCCGACTTACGAGTTGTAGGTCGCGGGTTCAAATCCGGCCAGGCGCATTACTTTGTGTAATTTATTTCATCACCACTGCTCTCAAAACAGTGAAGAAAAACATCGTGAGGAAACCGGCATGTTCTAGAACCAAAAATTCGAAGACATGTGACATTCACCAACCCGCACTGGTCCCGCGTGGTTGATTACGGGCCATAGAGGAGGCCTGTGTCCCAACAGTGGGAACATTAAAAGGCTGATGATGATGATGATGAGTATATGAGTATATCATCATCATCATCACCAGCTTTGGTTTCGCGCAGCCTGCCACTTCGATTGAGACCCGAAAATCGGTTACAGCGCATTCAACGTCGGCCATCATGTTGGTTCAACTTGTGTGACAAGGGTTATATCCGATTTTTGGGTCTCAAATGAAGTTGAAGGCTGCGCGTAACCATAGCAAATGGTTCAATATATTTACCCTCAGTAGGTTTTTTTTTTTTTTTTTGGGTAGGTAAAATCATCCAATGACAAATCTCGCCCTTGGGTGGGGCGGGAAATAGTGTCAGACTTTTACTGACTAAAAACCTACCTTTCCGTTCCTTGCCTTTATCCTGGGGCCTTTGGTGACAGTCTCACATAACCTTTGGCCCCAGTAGGCTTCGGCCCTGCTGGACCCCTACAGTTTGCTGACAACTCCTTGAGGCGCGCGGGAACGGTGCGCGCCGTAGACCGTCTGTTACCGGACGGACGGACAGCGAGCTACCCATTGCCCACCGTCCGCGAGCCCGCGCCTACGGTGGCCGGAAATTGGGATCGGAAACCCGGCGGCGGCAGCGGCGTGTGCGCCTTTGCCTAATGCGGTCGGCCTCCTCCTTTACTAACATTACTGCTTCGCAGAAGGAGGCGACCGCTACCCTCTGTAGGTAAAGTTACGATAACAAGTGTAACATTTAATCTGTACATACACATACCTATCTGGAATTGGGCACCGCGTAGACTGTTTAGAGATAGAAATGACGTCAGATATAGTTTACTCATCCCGTATAACAAAAAAAAAAAAAAAAATTGCGTCACGAAACGAAATACTTATAACGTAGTTTCCAATAACACGGGTCGAGTACAGTGGCTTCCCTGCCGTTGCACCTACTGCAGCCACTTATCGCGGTTTTTGATAGCGCTCGAAACTCCAGTTGTTTGTAAAAAGGCCGCCAAATGATTAGTTCTCATTGTCCATGCTATTGAACGGACCCGACAATGTATTTATTAAAAATAAAACTTTGTACTTAAGTGCCGACCCTAGGTTCTTTCAGTTGTCTCGGTGGCGTCGGAAGCGTGTTGTTCTGTGCCGCTGCCGCGCTGCATGGTGCCGCGCCGCTGCCGTGCCGCGTGTGAGCCGCGTGTTTGCCACGCCTGTACCGCACCATTGCCGCGCCGCATTTAACTCTTATCCTCGCATCTAATAACAGCGCATGCAAAACAATCGCTGTGTTCATAGAAAATAGTTCAACTTTTACTATTTTTCAACGGAAAATAATATCGTGTTATTTTTTCAGTAGCTTTTCATTGGCGCATTGACGCGACGCTAACGGAAATTTAGAGCGGGACAATTTTTACTCCAGTATTTTATGAGCGTTTTAATTAACATTCAAATTAATATTTGGCTGAGCATTATTTACTTTTGCTTCCTGTTGTCGCACTGTGACATTTATTTCCTCTATGTAAATACTTCGGTAGGGCATTTAATTCGTCGACAAATTGTGCGATGTAGCTACTGCGATGATCTAGAAAATGGAAAATAACTTGGAACTTTAAAACTTTCCCCAACCGCGGGTGTACGAATGGACAAGTTGGATTTAAAGCATTTTATTGGCACTATTTGCAGCACTACCAGGCTGAGATATTGTGTAGGATAGTACCTACATAATTTGCAAACTTATAAAATGTTTTATGATTCAATCTTTAAATATCTCATTTGTGAGATATTTGAATACTTTTAATCTCTTTATTAATGTGTGAGCGAATTGTGTTTATTTGTTTCTTGAGTCAATAAAAAACGTAATTTTCTTCTTATTGACTTGTCTCGACTTTGTGCTGAAGACAATATTACACGATATTAAGTGTTGTCTGCATATTGTCTACATCTATTCTGTCCTCACGAGATGACACATCCGTCGTCTGTCTTTATTATACTATATTTTTCCCGTAGCATCGCTCGTGCAGTCGATCCCGTTGCAACTGTGTATATTTCAGGATAAAAGTAGCTCACATGTTAGGTCGTGTGGTTCTGTACACTATCTACTATACAATCTAAAATAATATTTTTTTTAAAGTGTGCTGACCTATTGTCTTCTGTGTCTTGTACAGCATCCTATGTCGAAGACATGTGCAACACCAAGTGATGTAACAACAATATAATAGTAAACACAAAAATGTTTGCATCTCAACACTGATGATACAGGCAGTCTGGTAGAAAAATCATAGTTTACCATTATATAATTAGGATTAGCTTCGATATAGAGATCGACAAAGGTGCCAGAGACAGACTGGATGCGGAAGTAGTAACAAGCTCATACTCAGCTTGACAAAAAAGTCTAGAAACGAAACAATTTTTTTGTCTTTTGGCAACATTCCCAAAATAATGACGATTCTTAATAAACAAAGTTCGCGATTTCGTAGAATTTATTGTGACCATCAAACGTGATTAATAAACATAAAAATTGAAAAATAATTAGTGAAACCATTCGAAGGCAGGTTATTAATAAGGTAAATAGGCGAAATCTGGCGGAACATGATCTTTTACTCGTTGTAAGAGTTGATATTCCTCTTTGGATCATTTTGCTGGTTTGCCAGCTTCGTTTGTCAGTGTTTGTCATCAGGGCGCACTCTAACACTGCTTGCTACCCACAAAAACTCCAGCACAAGGTTGCACTCAACAATACATTTTACGCAAACAAATTGATTATGTGGAATGCGTAGGGTTTCTTTTTATGACGTAGGCGAGGCTACGGGATGATACGGGGGTCTAAAGTTTGTATGGAGAAACCTACATTGTCACAGGCGACGCTGTTGTCAGAATCTAGTTCGAGAAAAAACTATTGATTATGTACTATGGTGAACAAGGGAAACAGTGGGTTCTATGAACACAAGTTAAGGCAAGCAGTGCTATCTATGAAAAGAGATCTCTGCTTACAGTGCTTCCTATGGACCGAGCTATCTATATGCCATGTTTTCTATTAACAAAGTTTTCGGCGAAATGTGCTATCTTGGAATAGAGATTTCTATTAACTTTGCTTTCTGTATGTTCTCGGATCGTATAACAAGCGTGTTTCTATCTTATGTTCCACGCTCAAATAATCGAGGAAATCAAACATTTTTAAGATATCTTAAGTTAATTTTAAAAGGTCAAGTAAGGATTGCGTATAAATCGTTTACTGATACGCAATGCAGTTATAAAAATACATATATGAGGGTAGTTGTACATTTAGAATATTTTGTTATAGTTTAATTTCAATTATTAAACTATTTAACAACTAAACCCCATTCGAAAGAGCAGTCTATTGATTAATAAATATTTGATGAATCGTTGAATCAAAGTAGCGTTTGGCAATAAAAGATTGTTTCGCAATAGGTTTTTTTCGATCAACCGTTCAGTGGACTTTCCGTTAATCGACCGTGACTATCGAAGTATCGTTATGGACCCGAATTCAACTACCTAGGCAGTCAGATCAACACCAGCTTAAAGAACTTAATGTATCTTAGTAAAACCCGAAACAGTACTAGTTGGAATTAGCGTTGCCTATTAGAACGTGGCGCAATGTTCTCTGAAGTAAGAGTTCGGGTTGTTCGGACATTCACTTTCTGCTGTTAATGAAATGCTCTTATTTTGTTTAACAAAGAACGACACGCAATAGCTGGGCGCCAGAATGACTACTGACTACATAACAGACTGCAGTAGGTACACTCCATTCTTGACTAAATACCTGAGCTAATTATTACAAGTTCTCATGAATGAGCCTTCTGTGACTCTGTATGTGTGTGTAATATCAATTCATGTTCGCATTCACAGTGGAATATGTATAGTTTCATGAAGTTTGCGGAGTTGTTGGCAAGCGCCGGCGCGGGCGTATGAGCCCCGCGCTGTCACCGAATACTTTGTCATCGTTACGGCGAGTCTGATTTATTTCTGCTCACGTCCTAGCGCGCACTAAATGTATTTCAAATTAGGCACTTGATTCTTGTACTAAGTTGGAGACGATTAGCAACAATTTTATCAAAGTTAAGGGCATCACTCATTCATTCATCATTTTCATAATTTTTATGCAATCTCGGAAAAGCAACTTTTTGAATGCCAATGAGCTTACATCTTCACTTTATACTAAAACTGAAAAGTCAATGAAAGATCTCCCTAAACAAGAAAACGGTTGAGGTCGGTCCAGTCAGGGAAGTGCGTTGTTTATGAAGATTAACTTGACTGAACACTAATATTTTATTAATAATATTATGTAATAAAAAAATGACAGTACGCTTTGAAAAGCGTCAGTATTATTTCACACGTACGCGTACGTACTATCAAAAACTTTAGCGACGAGATGATCGTTGCCAAGGCGATTACGATCTGTAGTTTAATTTGTTTGATAAGATTCATTTAATGGCAGCGATGATTTGAATACACGCATAGTCAATTTACTGAAATATTATTCTTTTCCTTGATTGTATGTTCTGAATCAAACAATACTTCCCCGTACAAGTCAGCCACAACTCCGGTGCCCGCTCACGCATTCGGTCTCAACTTCCGCAAGCACACGGCAGTCGTTAATGAATCTCAACAGCCTTACGAGCCGAGCTAATTACCAGCCGTAAACGTCCCACGTCGCCGACTTTTGTACTTCTGCTCTAGTTCTGAAGCGCCTCTAACCTGGAGTTATAGTGAATCAGGAATGTTGTGCGATTGTGAGCTAATTAGCTTATACAGAAAGAGAAACATACTCGTACTCGTAAAAGAAAAAAGGCTCTTAGTGCGGTGTGCCGAGGTTTTTCTTTTTAGTTTAATAGTTAGCCTTTTTTCTACTATGTAATTTGCTCCCTACAGTTAGGATTTTGTCACGAGGTCCATACAAATAACGTCAAAAGCCTATTTGATTGATTGGTTATTGCATTCTATCGTAAGCTAGTTAACCAGCTTGCGAATAGAGTTACATGTTTCTCGGTATTATTTGTTTCTTGTCTTGTCTTGTCTTTGTGGTCTGGTTTCCGCACTTAGTCCCTAGCGGACCATTGTGCGTGGGCCATGGCGGCTTTTTTACTCCAACCAGCCCACCTCATTCCAGAAGAAGATGAGTCTCTTCAGTTTGCTCAGGGCGTCTATGACTGAACTCGGTGCTCCCAAGATTCGTGTATCTCGCTGACGGCTGTGCACTCGAGGAGTACATGCGCGACAGTTTCTTCTGACTCCATGCATCCTCTACACAGAGGACTATCCGTGATATTCATTGTGAAGAAGTGTTTGTCCAGGGAGCAGTGTCCAATGATGGTCCCTGCCATGATGTCCTCTTTCCAATAGCAGAAGGTTGCTGGTTTGGGTTCTATTTAAGCATGGCATGGCTTCTTTAGCCTGCCTACATCCCAGTGGCAGGGAGCACTACCTTCACGCTTGTGCATTAGTGTACTCTCGTAGCCAACCACGCAGCTGACTAAAGGGTATTGGCACGATGGGTTCCGATCCGAAGACCGCCGTGCCAGATCCCGCCTTGCCAGCTCATTAGCTGCGTCGTTGCTCAGTGAGCCGCTGTATCCTTTTATCTACTGTAGAGTCACGGTGTTATTATTTAACGCTGTGATGCGTTCTAGTGCAGAGTGGCATTCTTGTATCAGTTTCGAGGTTGTTGTGGGTTTTTCTAGTGATTGTAGTTTTTTTTTTTTATGGTAGGTAAAATCATCCAATGACAAATCCCGCCCTTGGGCGGAACGGGAAGTAGTGTCAGACTCTTACTGACTAAAAACCTACCCCGTTCCTTCGTAGCCTATCGTGCTGGGGCCGGGCATTCCTTTCGGATGTTAACCCATGACCCCAGTAGGTTTCGACCCTGCCTGCCTGCAGTGAGCAGGCTGGGCCTCTTCGGTGTGCTGACAGCTCCGCAAGCCCGCGCCTACGGTGGCCGGAAATCGGTATCGGAATCCCGGCGGCGACTGGGGCGAGCGCCCCTTTGCCTCTGCCTGATGCGGTCAGCCTCCTCTTTTGCTAGCATTACTGTTTCGCAGAAGGAGGCGACCGCCTGCCATCCCTCCTCACTCCGGACCATGGCCTGAACCAAGGCCCAGCGAGAGAGATCGCTGCCGCCGATTGCCCCCACGAGGATACGACGATGCTCTGCCCAAGCGGGGCACACCTCTACAGTATGCTCCACCATGTCCTCCGGGTGTTCCGCATAGTGGCGACACCCGGGTGAATCCTCCGCACGGATCCGGAACAGGTACTTAGCGAACTTTCCGTGTTCGGTAAGCACCTGCGTCGTTCGGAAGTTGAGAGTGCCGTGAGGTCTTTGCAGCCACGCCTCAAGGATGGGTCTTATCGCCTCGATTGTGGCGCGCCCCGAACGAGGTTGCCATAGTCGCTGACGCCATTTCGCCATGAGATCCCGCCGGAGCTCTGTCCGCCATGCTAGTGATTGTAGTACTGAGGCACTGTCGGAGATTATGCGGATATGAGTATTTGTTACTTTCCTGATTTCTATAGCATGGGCCGCTAGAGTGACGCCAACACCTTCTGCCTGGTAGACAGAGTTGAGTACTCCTATCGGTTTGAATATCTTTATATTAAAGTCGTCGGAGAAGAATCCGACTCCTGTTGTTAAATCTAGAAATAAGGATCTTCTATTGAATTTTTAGAAAGTACCTAAAGTCATAAGTCCTCCTATAGTAGTTTTGGACAATAAATAATGACTAATTTTGGCTTTAAGAATAAAACCCAAGGAAGATAAAGGATATTTCACTTGTCAAAAAAAAAAAAAAAAAAAATCTAAAAGATTTCTTTCCGAATGTAGAAACACGGACCGGTTTAAGTCGTTTCTATTTTTTCTTAAAATCGTAATCCACTCGTTCATTTGGAAATTAACCTATTTTTTGGAAAACTTACTTTTTGCGTTGCGACGACTTCTCTATCTTTGCGCAAAATCACTTGTATTTTTTTGTTTAGTTGTAAACTTTAACCTTTTATAGTCCAAGACTTTAGCTTGTTTTAAAACTCTTGTTTATAGCCAGCAAAACAAAACTGTAAAGCGGCGAAGACCTAATCTGCGATTTAGCAAGTAAATCCTGATTCACCTAACTTAAACTTAAACCTTAGTTGGCTTTTTAACTGTGACTTAGCTCGACATGTAAATCTTGTAACAAGCAACTCTGTAGCACCTGTGTGGAACGTTCTAAGCTAGCGATGTAGTTGTATGTACCGCTGCAGCGCCGCACCGCGCTCACAAACGCGTTGCTTAAACTATGCTGCGATCATTATATTAGCTACCGAGGTCAGGTGGAGACACATGGATTACAAGGATACGAAGCTTACTTAGGTAAGCTTCCTATCCTAAATTAATTGTAAAGCTAAGCTTAGGCTTAGCTTTACAATTAATTTAAAAAAAATTAAGAATAATTAAGCCCTCATCTTCTACCTCCTATACTGTGCTTTGAGCTAGTGGGTGGACTCCTGCCACAGATTTACAAAAAATCTTATCAGCTATTGTCGCCAGGTTAACGTTCTCTATCATTAAGAGTCTCTCGGGAGACTTAACGATAAAGAACATTACATCACATTAACCTTGCGCTTATATGTATTGTATTGTGCTGGTATAAACATATTACGACAAAAAATAGCTCAGTGTGGACATCAACCGTGCACCCTCGCCTATTTATATAACTCTACAGTCTGGTCCCCAATAAGTAACATCGGTTCGTCCCGATGGTTGCGCGGATGATATATGACATAATAGCAGTTCGGTGCGCCCGGGAGCGCCGCCACGCCGGGGACGCGCGCCTAACGTATCACGCGCATTTGTTACGCCGATATCACACCGACGTATCTAATCGACAACTGTGAACAGATTATATGTACGTCAGCTGATAGCTTACTTCCTGTATGTGGTCGTGGAAAACACACACATACGTAACGGAATTTCATGCAGATTTGAGATTCATCCTCCTCTGTGTAGAAAAGGTGTGATAGTAGCTTGAGTGTCGAATCTTATAAATTAGGCATTGTACAGTGTACAGTCAGAGAAATGTATTATTGTGCAGCTGAGAGAATAACACTGTTTTTTGAGCGTGGGGAATAATCTAATATCTTCTCTTGCTCTGAGTGGAACAGGAGGGAGTGTCAGATTTGGGTTTATATGAAATAAAAGTATTTTGATTATTGAAACCCACCCGAGTGCTTACAGCTGTTGCTGTTTACGTAGCAATTATTTCAAACACCGTCAGTTATGCTTACAGCTTTTTGAGGAATTATTCTGATATGATTGAATATACCTACGCATGGCTTGAAGCTCAGCTTGTTAGATTGTACTTCTTCTAAACTATACAAAATATTCAGTGAAGGTCATGTGAATGAATAATACATGTTTAAATAATGAGCCCATGGAAGTGCATTGATCAATGGAATGTTTATTATTTCACGTGGGATCGGTCGTGACTCGTGGCTCTCTCGGAACTCTTTGATCTGCTCTGTAAAATGTACGAGTTTTGAGTTATGCTCGGTTTGTTTAACCGTATCTGATTTGTTTCTGAAAGTGGGTTTTGGGTATAAAGATACTCTACATTTCATAATTCCGTAAAAGACGTACGTATATAACTTGCTTAAACAATAATCTGTTTTTATAAATGCATAAAATTGTGTATTAAAATAACTTTCTAGCAATTGTTATGGAGCGGTTAGAAGTTTAGGTATTTCCATAACGTTAAATAACTTTTCTGGGGCAATCAAAAGATCGCCTTTATTAAAGATAGGCTGGAAGACGGGTGATCATATTTGTACTTCAGCTATTTACATTTCGTAGCCTGCGTCATCAACAACCCGGGACATCAACGACGTAACTCATCGCTGTCATTAGTTTTCCAAGTGATCCGTCAATGTGTCGCCGGAGATGCACCTCGTAGTTAACCAGCGTCGCGTCGGGGGTGCAAGTAGTGGGTGGTGCCGCTGCGGTGGAAGGAGGCAGGTCTTGTGCCAGGTGACTCCGCTCACAATATCGAGCCGCGCTTGTCCGCGATTTTGTTGTTATTGCGCTATTTACGTAAATACAAGCTGCTTGCGTAGAACAAAGGTCGGGATTTTATATTACATTTTAGTTTTTATCTCTCGCGTAATAATAATTTCGTGTTATTACATTATACTAAAACAAGATTGTATTATACTCATGTTTTCTTGCGAGATATTTAGTTTAAGTCTGCACACAGGTAAAGATCAAAGCTTAACATAACAATATCATGAACTGTTCTAAGAATAGAATTGAAAATTATTCGAATATTATTTTCAGAATTTCAAAATCATGTTACGAATCAAAAGTAATATCAAAAAAAAAAATAGTACATTGGCTTACAATGCACAAGGCAGATAGGTACGCATAAGAGAATCCATTTTGAAAGAGTGTTTATTTGTAGTATTTTTACTCGTTGCAGTAATTACTGAGGTCAAAATAGCGTTTTACCATAAATTTTACACTGGCGGTCTGTGGGTTGTATTATCTCTTTTTTGATTATTCAAGAAAGGATACATGAAAAGTTTTACTTAAATCTTCTGCCAAACTGCAGTACAGTGTAAATGTGCATGGATGACTCCAGATGCCTTGCGGGTTTAATATAATAAAGGGTTCAGGGCGCTGTTGGGGCTGCCTAGATACTGTAGTGCAACGGGCACGTTCTCTATAGCGCGTGTGGCTGATTTTCACGCTATAATGAGTAAGGCCGTGTTTACGGAGACGCGGCGCGTTGTGCGTTTCATCGTACATTGCAACAGCGGGCCGCTTCATCGCTCGCGCAAACACAAACCTAAGGCAATGTACGACGGATCGCCCGACGCGCCGCAAAACGCGCCGCGTCTCCGAAATCGAGCACTAAGAAAGCTGCTTCGTTGTTAAACAGATCTAGGACCGAGCTCAATATCATTCTTCAAACCTTCGATTAGCATGATGCACCGGTTTCAATCACTGATTTCGGTTGCTGGTGCAGCAGTCGAATAAGGTTTCCGTTTTTAAGTATTCTGCCGTCATAAGGAAAAAAGACGTATCTAACATTTTTGTCGAAATTGAGTTACATACAATTTACAGACAAAATTTACATTATTATTCCTAATAGATCAAATTCTTTTACAGACTTTTGCGTCACAAAATTATTATTTTGTTTATTTTCTTTTGCACAGCGCATTTTTTAGTTTTTTAAATATATATTTATTTTTTTCTCTGTTTCGTAGTTCATGTAGAAACGTCCTTTTTCCTTATGGCGGCAGTATTACTAACCCTTTAGTCAATAAGTTATTACGAATCCTTGGTCCGCTGTTGTGATTTAAATAAATGTTAGATATTATTATTGTTAAACATCATTCTCCGAAATGTATCGTTGGTTGTGTTGCACAAGTTATACCAGACACTCAATAGCATGTTAATGTCGGCAATGGTGGTGATGTAATTACCGGCGGCGCCTGCGACACGTCACCCTGCACTGTTGTCACTCCTCCGCACCTCCGCCGCGGAATACATTAGCAAGGTGTCGCCTGACGCACGGGCGGGACACTTTAATGGACTAATGAAATACTTCCAAGTGTTTACTTTCAGTCCAAAAGGAATAATCTTAATTAACTTAGATTTTACATGGCACAAATTAAGAACTAGCAATACATTGATAACAAAATAATAAAAAATAAAATAAAAAACACGACTGCCATTATAAAAAAAAAAAGAACTAAAAAGCAAAAAACAAGATTAGAAAAAAAAACAATTTTCACCGCAGTCGGGGGACTTTTTATATTAGAAAGTACAGATTGTTCCCCGACTGAGGTGAAAATTGTTTTTTCTAATCTTGTTTTTTGCTTTTTAGTTCTTTTTTTTTGTAATGGCAGTCGTGTTTTTTAATTTGTTTAATTATTTTTTTTTATTTTTTTAGTGATATAGTTGGTATATTATAGTTTTTAATATACGACAGTTTCGATTAACGGTGAAACATATATATATAATATATAAACATATATATATAATATATATATATATGTTTCAATATTTATATATATATATATATATATTTGGAATCTACTCGTCAAATCCTAGACTATAATCACATACGTGGTGTCACTAGCACAACGCCATCTATTGAGTAATTATACAACATTCATTGTATAAGTACTCAATAGATTCACTAAACAGTCCATCATCATCCATTGTATGATGTTATTAAATTTTATGTAAGGAATCGCATTGCACTGCACCTGCTTTTCATTAGGGTTCTTTCATTCAATATTTTGCGTAAAAACTTACAACAAAAATGGGTGGGTGTTCATTTGTTTATCATACCCACCACATTGGATTTCTATATTTTTTCAATAGCCTATGTTACTCGGGACAATGCAAGGATTCTAACGATACCTCATACGTATAAATCGGTTCAGTCATTTAGAAGTTACGGTGGAATAAAAAAACTCACATACATACATACATGAACCCTGAAAACATAATACTCCTTTTTTGGGGCAGTCGTGTAAAAAAAAAGAAAATTCAGTGTCTGAAAATAATTGTGTAAATTAACGACGACGAACTGAAGTACCGAAAGCAGATTCTACAACAATAATGAAACATAAGCAAACACAGTCCATTGTCAGTCGCAGCCAACAATACGTCAAGCTTCGGGCTGGTTCAGTTCAGTTATATTGGTGGAGTTACATCTACAATGTGTTCTCGACGAAATAATTGAACGAGCGGTAACAACGTGCATCACTGTGGGGCCCGGGCCCCTCCCCCCCCCCCCCGCCAGGGGCCCGCTCGAGTGCGTGCGGAGTCGGACCTCTTGTCGATGGAGCAGGACGAGTATTGCGCCACAGAACGCTGAGCTTCTATTGTGGGAGAATCGTTTTGTTTGTTTCATTAATGGAAAACTTTGCTTTCTGCTTTTGCTCATTGATTTGACATTCTAACGATCTTTTGAAGCTTTCAGATACTTGAATGAGAAACTTGAACCTTTTCACCGAAAAAAATGAATAAACAAAGAAATAAAATTTAACGATTGGCCACGAAGTCGTCACCAACAATGGTGGTAATTAATAAAATGTAGCACCCAGGGTCCCAGGCAATTACCAATCCAAATACTGGAAGTGATTTGGGGTTAGTTTAGATTCTTAATTGTAGTTATCAATCATCCTTTGTAACGTAACGTTGACGAGGAGTCAAGTAGAACAAATAATGCAGCAACCGTAAATTTAACGAAAAGCGTCTACAAAATAATCGGCGTCGAGTTAACAATGTAGTGTAACAGTATGTCAGTGCTGTTGTAGGCAGCGTCCGGTGGTCGCTGACGGCTCAGCACTCGAAACAAACTGCGTCCGCGGAGCACTTGGAGAGAATGGAGTGCGACCTAGTGTTGTGAGGCGCTCACATTGTTGGCTCAGTGGTCACTACATACCAGTAACCAATAAACCAACAATGTGGCTGTGTCAACTTGTACCATTTTAAACTAAGGACTTCTCCACCTCACATTTGTTGCTTCTTCTTTAATTACAGATTTTTCAATTTCAACGATGTGTGGATTTGCTTTTAATTCTGTAATACTTATCGAATATTTTTATCAATGTACATAAATAAGACTATTTGTACAGATCTTTGGCTACTCAGTCAACGCCAACATGGTCTATTTACTTTAAAAAAAATCGCTATTACATATAAACTGGTTTTCAAGCCAGCCCAGTTATATTTATCTGTTGAATGTCGTGTTTGAGAGCAATCCAGCTCCAGTCAGGAGTGGCTAGAGAGGTGCTACGGCATCCTAACTTCCCGTCTAACGCAGGTTCTCACAGGACCCGGCCAGTTCGGGAGGTTTCTGTTTCAAATTCAGGTAGAAGAAACACCCGGGTGTCATGATTGTGCGGATCGTCAGGAAAATATGATGGAGCACACCGTGAAAGTCTGTTCCCATTTTGCGGAGCACCGCCTTGTCTTCGTGAAGGTGATCAGCGGCGGAAACCTCTCACATCTGGCACTGAATTAGTCCATGGACCGGTGCGATGAGAAGCAGTAGCCTTTTCTTCTAAATAGTAATGTGAGCGAAGGAGATTTCTAGCCACCGTAGGCGCGGCCTTGCAGACGACGAGCAATGAGTAGCTCGCCGACTGACCATCCGGTAAGGACTTAGCCCTAGTTTCACGGGCCTCAAAGAGATATTAGCAAAACTGAAGGGACCCATCCGACGCCTGCTAGAACTGAGAAAATATTTGAAAGAATGGCCGTGGCCCTAGAACACTAGAACACAAAGAGCAACAAAGGATTTGGGTAGGTTTTAGTCAGATACCGAATCATTTCTCTCGCTGCAGGTTTGATGATACCCCACAAAAAAAAATGTGTCTAAAATAAACTAGAATTATATTTTTTATGGTTAATGTTTGTGTGAGACTTAGGACAATTATCTATACCTGTAAAATGCTGTATACAGAAGCTATAGGTTTTATTTTAATAAATTAATAACTGTTTGGCATAAATTATTTGCCTACCTACCAGCGTAGACTACGTAGACCCAGGTTCTCACCGGACACGGTAAGTTCGGGAGGTTCCTGTTCCGGATTCGTGCGGAACCGACGCCCAGGTGCCACCACTGCGTGGACTGCCCGGAGGACACGGTGGAGCACACGGTCGAAGTGTGCCCCGCTTGGGCAGAGCATCGCCGTGTTCTCGTGAGGGCGATCGGCAGCGGCGATCTCTCGCGCCAGGCCCTGGTACGGGCCATGGTCCGGAGCGAGGAGGGATGGCAGGCGGCCGCCTCCTTCTGCGAAGCAGTAATGCTAGCAAAGGAGGAGGCCGCACGCGAGAGGCAACGGCCCTCACGGCCCAGCCGCCGCGGGGGTTCCGATTCCGATCCTGATTTCCAGCCAACGTAGGCGCGGGCTTGCAGACGGCGAGCTATGGGTAGCTCGCTTTCTGAACGTCCGGTAACCATCCGGACCAAGCCCAGGTCGTCAACGGCGCGCACTGTTCCCGCGCGCCTCAAAGAGTTGTCAGCAAAACGTAGAGACCCAGCCTGCTAACTGCAGGCAGGCAGGGTCGAAGCCTACTGGGGCCAAGGGTTTGTTTCCGAAAGGAAAGCCGGGCCCTGGTATCTAAGGCCACGAAGGAACGGGGTGGGTTTTTAGTCAGTAAGAGTCTGACACTATCTCCCGCTCCGCCCAAGGGCGGGAGATGTCATTGGATGATTTTACCCACTACCAAAAAAAAAAAGCGTAGACTACGTTACGCTATTTTACCACAATAAATCACACATAACTTTCATAGACCAGTGAAACACCCTAATAGGTGCTGTTTAAAGTATTAAAAAAATGGTATGTGGCTGGACTTCTGCTCGATAATGCAAATAAAAGGGACATTTCTCAAGAAGAAAAACATTGATAATACTAAAATAATAATAGTACATTGTTACCCTAAGGCTGAAAGTACCTCATTTAGTCCCGAGAAGGAATTTGGCGTCCGAGCGTAGCGAGGTCGCCAATATTCGAGGGATTAAATAAGTCTTTAACCCGAGGTAAACACTGTATTTTTCATTACGAATTTGGAAATAAAAATAAAAAACCTGAGTCGTCGTCAAAGGATTTATGATTATGGTTTCCAACTACTGCTTTAGCCTCTTCTCTTAAGAATCCTTAACTGAATCTGATGAACTTATTGTGTATTTAAAAAATCTCTTACCGCACAGATTAAGTAAAGTATAAACAAAATTTTACAACTCGAAAAAGCCAATGAAGATCAGATCGCCGTTTTGCCGCCATTTTGTTTATTTTTTTCTGTGGTCAACCGGCTATTCAGCCATCATTTTTCATTTTTATTTGTGAAAAAATGGTAAATATTTTTCTCAAATCCATTTTAGTTTTAAAGAAACAATTGAAAGCAAATTATAATTAAGTCATTTAAAAAAATACATCGCACTGTAAATAAGTGGCTGTATAGAAAGTAAAAAAATGGTTAAATACATATATTCTCTTTGGTTCAATAGATATGTGAAAATAAAACTAGTTTTTTTAAAAATAATTTGTCAGCTGTCAGTTGAAAGTGATTCTCCTTATGGATGAAAAGTATTACTTTCAACCCGCTTCTCAGGCAACTTCAAACCTACTTTCTGACCATGAGTAATGAAAAATACAATTCCCGCTAGTAAAACCACACGTCAACATTTTTCTTTGGTCATAAGTGAATATTCTACTCGTTTCTGTCGTCGTGAACAATGTTGTACATTGTTAGGGCGAGTCCACAAGCGCGGGTTTGCCGCGCCACTCGACGGCTCGCTCGCGTGCGCGCCTCACCGCCGACCGCACTCAATGGAAATTGGAAAAATTTCTACTTTGTGATTGTATTGTAAAGTAGATAACGATGATTGTGTTACAACTTGTAAACCCGAATTGTCGATGTACTTAGAAGCCTAAGGTTCCTTTTGATGTCTAAAATACAAACCTGTACTTTTGTGGGTTTGAATAAAGATAACGTTTTCGAAAAGACGTAATTATATTATTTTAATGACCAATTGGATCTTGTATGATATATTTTTTTTTTAAATTATAGGCTCACGTTTGACCACTCTTTCACCTGATGGTAAGAGATGATGTGGCCGACAATGGAGCACGCTTGCCTAGAAGTAAGCTATTCACTCTTGACTTAAACTATGTTTTACTTATATTCCCAAAACCAATTCGGAAAATCCGTTAATAGACGATGTTAACGCGACAGTTACTTCCACGTCCTATTTCCTTATCGATTGTGGGGAATCCACGAGTAACGACTTATGTGTTAAATTGACACTTATTGTTCAGTCAAGGTCGATAACACAATCAGATTCGGCCTTCAGAAACTAAAGCAAACAATTTTATTCTTTTGCAAATTATTTACTAGTGTTTCTTTTGTCCTTAACTTAATTGGAAATAAATAATCCGTATTGTAATACTCTGACATACAATAGTTCTCTGTATTCCGTACATAGTAGGAGGAACAAATCGATTGGGTAATAAAGGTCCGGTTGGTGTTAACGAAATGTTAGATTGATGTCGAACAACGCACCGCGGTGCACTCGGTGTGCACTCTACTTTGTAGCGTTTGAAACAGCAGTACCTATTGGTACTGCTGTTTCCAGATGGACTGTGAAGTACATAGTTGAAAGATTTGTGTTTAGTTTGCACTGGTTGTTGCGTACATGTATTGAAGTTAATAAAAATAAGTTACCGTCAAATTATTGTAAATAAAGGAACATTTTCATTTTATCCTACCAGATTCACAACAAGAAAAGCTTATCGAAAAGTTAGCTCATCTGATACAATAACCACCGAATCCTTCCTAACAGATAAAGCTTTGCAAATACAATTCGCTTTCACAATCACTTGTAACACAATACTGAGATCGCGAGAAAGCATCTTCATTTAATATTAGCAAAGTTTTGATAACCTCATCGAGTTTCTGGATAAGCTCCGTTCCTGTTTGTGGTACTTAAATACAAAAGTTAAGGAATCCTTAATGGTCTTCTATAATTCAAACTTAATTTACTAAGAAAGCTTTGCCGCCACCGTTATCACGAAAAAACGGCAATTGGCAGCCTCGCCTTCTCACAGCTTGTTGGAAAGTTATGGAAATGGACTCTTGAAAACGGCAAAATATTTATATCGGGCTCAGTGATTTACATGTTTTGCTGTGGTGATTCATTTTTATTTGCAACATTGTTTGGAGATTTCCCAATAGGTGAACAGCCTCTGTAAAACAGACACGCAGGGCTTGGGTTTAGGTCTCTTGTCTTCGACGTGGTTCTGCGAGTCTCTTGCTGGCGTTGATGTCGTTCACTACGCAGACGACACTCTTGTGTAGATCAGCGGCCACATTTTAAAGAAACCATTAAACTCTCCTAACTCGAGATGGGAACATTGTCAATAAGCGAACTGTGTTTAAAAACTGCCAAGGAGCAAAAAGCCGTCCAGTTCATCAGCGATTGCAGAAGACGCGCCAGTCCAGGAGGGTTGTCGATGATTTGATGGTGATCACCGAAGGGGTTTCAGTAAGGTGAAAATCCCACAACCGCTAGACTTTCCTCGTAAGTCTAGATGTTTATGGAGATTTCTACACGAAAACAAAAATAATGATGATTTAATTTAAACAGATATTTTTTTACGGGCTAGTTATAATAATATGGCTAGTAGACAAAAAAATATCATCATTTCTCTAGCATTTTCCCAATTGTTTGGGCTCGGCTTCTAGTTAAACCGAATACGGCTGAAGCCTCGTGTTTTAAACGGCACTACTGATCAGGTGACTCATCAGATCAGATATCCTTAACCCAGTTACTGGGCAACACGATACTCCTTAGATAGACTGATAGTCAGACTTTCTGGTACCTACCTGTAACTACCTGTAACGTAGGTCAAAGAACTAAAATAAACCGGCCAAGTGTGAGTCGGACTCGTGCACGAAGGGTTTCGTACCATATCGAAATCCTTAAACATTTTTTTTTTTACTATTTGTTGTTATAGCGGGAACAGAAATACATCATTTGTGAAAATTTCAACTGTCTGACTATCGCGTTTCTTGAGATCATCATCATCAGCCTTTTAATGTTCCCACTACTGGGACACAGGCCTCCTCTCTAAGAAAGGGAATGGGCCGTAATCCACCACGCGGGCCTAGTGCGGGTTGGTGGATGTCACATGTCTTCGAATTTTTGGTTCTAGGACATGCCGGTGTCCTCACGATGTTTTCCTTCACCGTTTTGAGAGCAGTGGTGATGAAATAAATTACATAAAGTAATGCGCCTAGCCGGGCTTGAACCCGTGACCTACTAATCGTAAGTCGGGGCCGTTACCACTCGGCCACCACTGCTCTGTTTCTTGAGATACAGCCTTATATTAAAGGTAAGTTATTCTTTTATTGGTTTCTTTCGGACGGACAGACAGCGAAGTGTTGTAATAGGGTCCCGTTTTTACCCTTTTGGTACGGAACCATAAAAAAGAAAAAAGAAAAATATAACAACTATATATTATTTTACTCGCAGCTTGTGTGTTACATGCTTGTTTAAGCTCTACCAGTATTGATCCGATTATAAAAATCTGTTAATGATAGAAAGCTACTTTTTATCCCAAAAAAGTAACTTTATGCGAGACAACGAACGGGAGACAGCTGTGGGGAAATGCCATTACATAATCTCTTTTGTTTCGATCCGTATTATATTCAATGTCCCGATTGAATTCCCTGCAGCATCGCTGGACGCTTCGACGACAATGAATAGCGCCACGATTCACGAACACTCGCGACGGCGGACGATTCCCTCCGATTGATTTAACGTCACGTTTAATCAAAAATACTTCAATCAGTTGCTCGTAATTACATTATTTCGTTGTTAATTGTTTTCATTTCGCTTGTCATAGAATTATTTTAGAAGGATCATCGGAGTAATAATTTTCGTAAATCCTATCCTCCTTCCTTCTATTTACGAGTATTATAGAACTTGCTGCACAACTACCATGGGACACCTAAGCAAATAAATGGTGGAATAAAAGCGATATGGAGACTAGAAGTCATCGTTATGGTCCTCCTCAAATAGAAATTTCCAACAGTATTGGATTCATACGGTAACTGTACCTTATAAGATATTCTAAACGGTCGTATATATTTGATCCACATTCTCTTAATATAACGCAAATTTTCATTTCAAAAGAAAAATTAAAGAATTAATGAAGAGTTTCCTCCTGAAACAAGATATTAATGTCGAAATGATTAATATTGCTCTGTTAACATCGTAACGTTTCATCTGAAACTTAATTAAAAATAATGTAACATTGGATCTTGTTATCATTTTAATATTTCTATGAAACTGTAGGGAACCTTTTAACTTAAAATTAAACATTGAATTTAGAAGCCGTCTTCTGATGCGTTATCAGAATTATTGTTCACAGTGAATGTTGGGTTACGCTCACCTGACGTTTCGGTGCCTTCTGCAATCATTATCTTCCTGCCCTTGTGCCGTATTATTTGGGATGCAAGATATTTTTTTCTTCCATTTTGTCCTCCCATCCGTTATGCATAACTACCTCCCCTTTTCTTTCAAATCACTCCTCACACAATCCAAGCATCTTTTCTTTGGCCTCCCTCTTCTTCTGCACCGATGCCCTCAGTAACTCGATACATATTATTTTTTTTTCATCAATCGCTATTGCTATGCTACGCTATCGTTGATAGAATGTCATTTGTCTAGTGTTTGAAATTGTCAAAATGACAATGACTACCAAAATGTCGTGTGTCAATCACAATTGTTTATTTGTTTTTTTTTTTTTTTATAACACAACACCGTCTAGTCCCAAGCTAAGCAGAGCTTGTGTTATGGGTACCAGACAGCTGATAAACATACTTATATATTTCTAAATACATACATATTATAGATAAATAACACCCAGACACAGGACAAATGATCGTGCTCATCACACAAATATTTGTCCTGGGTGGGAATCGAACCCACGACCTCCGGCATAGCAGTCAGGGCCACTAACCACTAGACCAACAGGCCAGTATTGCTGCGGTAATTAGGCATACGGTGAAATCTGGATAACTAGAGTTTATTTATTTATGTACACAGAAACACTTAAAATCGAGAAGAACAAACACAGATAGAAGAATACAAAGGGTACTGCTTATTTCTAATGAAATTTCTTCCAGCAGACCTGCGAAAGAAGAGTTGGATGAGATAGTTTTTAGAGTTCTTGTAAAATCGGATTTTTAAGACTTATATAGGCATACTTTATCTAGTTTCCCAAATAACCAGGCTTAAAGTGACGTTGTCTCATTTGCAGAGGACCCCGTCGTGGAAATTCGAATGCTTGCAAAGTAACGTATCAAAACCTAACCGGATTGGATCACTATAAAAAATGCTTAATTATTTACTGAGGTTATTGAGCTATAAACTCCTAAGTACTTTTGAGGTTTATATTCTTAGTAACAGGTATTATCAATGCAAGTGTCAGAAACATAAACAATAATCATTTTTATTTGTAGCAGAGCTTTCTTGCATATCCAGGGACCACTTAATCAGTTTTCACTGTCTATTACTTATGTGCAAACCGACCTTCTGTACATTCATTCATTTTAAATTACAAAAAAGAGCATATAAACAGTGTTGATCTAATTATTGCAGCTAATCTACAATAATTAGAGCATTTCATAGAAGAGCCAACAGCTGGCGGAGCCGTCCGATGGGGTGCGAAAACGGTCGGTGCGCGGCGGCATCGAGCCCACGTGGCGGCCGAGTTCATGCGATACTGTGCTTCGCTCACTGGGGAGGCCTGCAGAAGGATCACTCTGTACTTGGTGTGAGAAAAAACCATATGTCACACGCGCGATCCATTTACAAAGACGCCATATTGTTTCAACCTCATTTAAACTAGTCCGTAATCATCTTTACTCACCTCGCCGTTCTTATCAGGTCTTTGGTCTACTTTGCGGACGGCCTTCCATTACTGCTTCTTCAGGTACGCGATCGCTTATACTCTAAGAGCCAAATTCACCAATAAACTAACCGCGATTCGTTCAAACAAAACGCAGTTTGAGCGATTAATCGAGATTATAGCTTCATTTTGCGTTTCACCGCGATGAATTGAACCTAGTTAACGCTAAACTCAGTTTCAATTCTTTTGTTGTCGCCCATGTTTATGACATCAGTTTAGTTGAACTAAGTTTTTTATTGAATGATGAAATCAGCCCTAAGAGGTATAAACTTTCGACTCCATCTGTTACCAGTTTTCTGAACAATACTCTCTAAACCTTTTTCCATATTAGGTATTTTATTTTAGTTGGGAAATAAATAATCGTAAATTATATATAATTTCTAAGTATGTACACAGTATGCCATTAGTAAATAAATAATCCATTACGTTTCCACATATTACTAGTTAATAAAAGTAGAGGTATGTATGACAACTACGATTTTATGAACGTTTTGGATTCACTTTCTTCTCGTCAGAAGAAGCACGAAAGTTATCAGTTTTCCCTCGACATCAGTCGGTGCGTGGTTCTTCTACCCTGGCGTCCGTGTGGTACTGCACCCTGACGTGACATGTAGCCGCTCGAGTTCGCTTCCTGCCGTGGAGTAGTTTTTAACACACTTCCGCAGCAATACGAAGCCTATTTACTGTTAATTTACATGTTTTCATTCTAAGTAAGGTCCGGGTTATTACGTTACCTTTAGCAGGTGTAGGAACGCTACATTCCATTAGTTTTGGGAAACAATTAAAGTTGGAAAAATTATCCAAAACTTCAAGCTCGTATTTTAATAAGATTGTCGTAGCACATCAAACGAGGCATAAGTACCGTTTATGATGATAGAAAATTCTTTCAACAATATACTTTTCTCTAGACCTAAAAGCTATTTTTATTCTCACTGGTTTGGTTGCAGCATCTACTGAATATTTATGAATGTATTTAGAGCTTACTAATGCTCTTCCTGTCCACATTCTTGCACCGCTGTGACCGGTCCCGCAGTGCAGCCGCACAAATAGCCGCACTGCCCGCCAAGCCCAACGGAATGGCTATCTTTCTGTAAACAGAGACGTCGGGCTATAACGAACGTTGTCCATAATTCTTGGAATGCATTCCGAGCTCAATGATTTAGAAGTTGCTCTGTTTGGTTTTTGTTTGGTATTTCCGCTTCGGGGACATGCGAGTATTATTATCTGAGTCCGGTCAAAAGTTCTTGTAACACGGAACTTGCCATTCCTATGCATAGGTACTATTGATGATATACATGTTTAAATACTATCTCACCTGATGGTAAGCGATGATTTGGTGGACGATGGAATAAACCTATTCACTCTTGACTTTTATATTGTAGATTGAAGGAATCAGGAAACAGATTCCGGCAAGAGATTCCACTCCTTAGCCGTCTTAAGGCGTTCGTAACAATAAATTGCTAATTTATTGTTACAGACATTGCTCCCAGTAGGTATTACTTCTGGATCTTTTCACAATTACGAGCAGATCAACGCTGTCAAACGAAGTGTGTTGAAATCCTCTCACCGTTCTTATGCGCTATCTATAGAGCTCGGTGAGTGCCTCCTTACCACCGGTCACACATCACCGTGTCTCGTTTCATACCCTCTTCGGTGATCATTCTAGTTGCTGGCACTTTTAGAAAGCTTCATTTGGTGTTCAATTACATTAACAATGTCTTACCAAATGTCAAAAAAGGTCAAAATCTTTTTACCGTCATAAGTAAGTCAGGATGACAACTACCATTATCCACCCTTATATTGTTAAAACTTCTACGGTCCGGACTAAGCCTTTCACCTTGTCGTTTATATCGCATATATCTAAGGACTATAATAGAATATTATGCCTGCTACGGTCTACCCGTCTAATTATAATTTTGGTGTCATCACAATTTAAATATTTTTATTTCACGTAGGCCTTCAAGTGTCCATCACTTATAAAACGTCAGAAGCTAGTGCATGGTTCCGAATTGGTCGTTTCCTATAGAGAACCGGCAAGAAACTCTATGATTAGGTACTCTTTTAAAAAAATGGTTTTGCTTAAATTTTTTCCATATAACACTATTCGTAATTATGTAAGGACAGCGTTAGTAGACCAGGCAAAAAAGGGTTGCCACATCGACTTGGCCTGTGATTCTAGCAAGTGAATCCAGTGAAATGACTTTCAGCCAAATTATCGTATTGAGGTTTATTCACAGATCTTATTGTAGATTCACATGTAAAACAAAACAACAAAAAAAGTGAAGACAGTAAAAAAAAATCTACACAATTCAGACTCATTTCCCTGATCTTTCTCCATTGTACGAAAGCTTCATTTCACTAAATACTACCCTACTATCCCGCAGACATCGGATGAGCGTGACGTCACAGTGTCACCGCCACCACAGCGCCATCTACATCATATCTCATAGCTACTGCTTAATGGACAATTACTGAGCGAGTGAGCCAGCAGTTAGCCAAAACATTGAGCTCGCAACTTTCAACCAAAGCAACTGTTATCGAAAAGCTTTGTTTCAAGGGTTATGCTGCTAAAGGTTAGTCGTATTATTTATTATGATTTCGTAAGGTTAAAATAATGGTCTAGCAAAGTACGTTTTTATGGAATATATCTGGGCAGTAAGGAAAGAGAAATAGGAATTATTTAACAAAACTTATTAACACCTAGCGGAAGCATGTAGGATCCTACCTAACACGTTGAATTCTAATGATAGCTCAAAATGTTACCTCTAATCTGCTCTAATCGATGAGAGATATGTTGCCCTCAGAAGTTAAAAAGCTTTATCTAAAAAATATATAACTTGTTGAGAAACCCGTCACTTTATTAGAATAATATAAAAAAACACTACTTACATTTACTTATTTTATAAATGCGAAAGTAATTTTGTTGATTTGTTTCGACTGTACACCCTACCCGCTAAAATGATTCAAATATTTAACATAGATTTAAGAACCTTGTTATCAACATTCCACTCGGGTGAAGCCATGAGCAGAAGCTATTTTTAAATATAATATCATATCATTATAAGGAAAAAAATATTTTTTCTACAAAGTCTCTGCTTTTTTGTTTCTCGATTTGATTAAATTAACTTTTTGGCTTCTGAGGGCAGTAGACAAACTTTATAAATTGAAAATAAGATAAGAAGCTTAGCAAAATCATTTTTTTTAATCAAAATTCTGCACTAAGAGTGCCTCATCTCTGGTGTTTACTGTGTCCATCTCTCTATCACAACCGTGACCGTGTCGGCGTGTCGCCCCGGGCCGGAGCCGCGCCTGAAGGGGAACTGCACGCGATTTACATCACAATAGCAGTGAGCCGGCACGGATAATTACCGGATAACCGGCCTGACGGGGCTACCAGCCATTTGTCATTGCATTTAGAAGAACGTTTGAATTGCAATTTAAACGATCTTCTCTTTCTCTCTTCTGAAAAAAATTATACTTTAAATTTTTAACAAATTCATGAAATTTTTCAAAAATCAAGAATATTTTTAAACATTATAAAGAATTATTTTATAGTAACTATAATGCTTTACTATAATCAAATCCAAGTAATTTGGTAGTTCTGAGAGGATCAGCTCCCAATAAACAGTTTTAAGGGATAATCGTATAATCCTTATTAATCATAATCCCTTAACTACATCGGTGCGATAACCGGATTAAAGCACTTCGATCACGAAAGGCTCCGCAGTAAATATAAATGAAATATATTATTATGTAAGTTTACTACAATACAAGGATCTCTATTCTACCTAGTATTATTTTCATTTAACTATTTTCAGAAAATTTAGGTTTGTTAAGGATGTAGTCAGTGAGTAAGAACGTTGAAACCATGTTCTTGTGGAGCCGCACATAGTTCAAACAATAGATTCTAATCTTATATCAAAGTTCTTTGTTATTTGCATATATTTCTTTGCATATTTCACAGTTATCAAACTTTTAAATATTACTATTATTGTAATAGTAACCTAACACAAGTGTTCGAACATGGCGCAGTGTATTAACTAGTTTACTTTGCTTGGTCTCTATTCAAACAAACTATTCAGCTCGCTTTGTTCGCTCACTATTTATATCCATTTCCATGTAAATTAATATTGTGTTCCAATCCATTTACAGAGAAGAATTAATGTGCTAGCTGCGGGTAAAAGCGCTAACTCAATAGCTTGTGACGTATTTGGAAAATATTAATTTGTACGTTGTATTCACACCATTTCAAATTATTCATTATTTGAAACCAGGCATTTGTAGATATTACTACAAAAAATAGAAGTGTTCCTTTATAAAAGTATGACTAACTTGAGTGATCAATCATAATATCCAGTAGGTACATTGATTTGTTAGCCAGATATTAGTCTATATTTACTTTAGGCTTTCTGTGAATACAATCAATCTTAGTCGAATTTTGGGTACCTATATTGTTGAAAGATGAGTTTAATACTTGAATATCTTTCCAACCATTCATTGTAGTACCTATGTTTAAAAGTTGATTGTTACGAACTGTTAACTATTATTATGTTTCTTTTTCTATATTTTAGTTGCCACTGTTAAAAGATAAACAGATTATTCAAAGCCATACCCAATTTAATGTATCAGGCATAAATATTGTTATTCTTGTTCTTGACACAGGTAAAACTAATCCTATTTGCATGTCTCAAAGGCTTATTCCTGACTCGAGTGACGTATCTCCAACAGAATCAGTTCATCGCACACAATCACACAACACAACAACTGTGTAAGTATGTGGACAAAGCCCGGCCGCGCCCTCCACGTTATGACACGATGATTAAAAATAGTTTGGAACAAACAAGACCTTGTACGCTTTATTATGAAGAACCCTCATTACATTTTGAACTTTAGAACGTGTATCTAAAGTTAAAGGTCGTTTGAGTGAAGTTTTCGGAAACGATGGCAATTTAACAGTGATATCACGCACATCTAATAGTGCTTCAGAGCAGTTTAATGAACCATCTTCTTCGTAACACAGTCTCGTTCATGTTTCTTCAAGGAGCTGCAAATTTCATTAAACGTATATAATATTCTGTTCGGAGAATTTGTAAAATTGTTTACTCTGCAGTAAGAGCGTCAGATGATGTTGTTGGTTCCCCGTTGTTTGCTTCAGCCTTATTATCAACAATTTCGTGCTCCACTGAGTACACTAATATCTCTTTAGCATTGTGCGGCAGTTCAAGGTCTGTTTATTTTATATCTTAATCTTCATAATGAGTTCGTCTTCAACGCTAAAAGCTAATAATTCCTAATTTATTTATTGTTTGCACTCTAACGAACATTCCAGAGAAACATTTACAGAAAATTATTCACATTAATTTATAATCATCACAGCGATTTCATCACTTAAAGGGTGTGCACAGGACTTACAGGATTTACATAATTATCATATAACATTCATTCATTATTGTGTGACATACATAAAACAGACATAAATTCAAAGACAAAGTACGAAATAAAGACTTTGTAATGATGATAAAAAAAAATTAGAACATTTTTTTAATTTTATCTGTAGGGTGGTGTAATAAATGAATTCGAAATGTTTAGTGTAACTTTCTAAATTTTGGTCATTTTAATCCCGTGGAGTAGTGTTTCATGTACCTAATCGACCCAGGTACATGAAACACTATCGATTTGTAAAGAAAAAAAAAAAACTCGATTTAATTTACGCATGTACGAAATTAATTTCTTTATGTAAACGTCAGCTGAACGAGGCCAACGAACTATAGGTAGTTAGTACGCAACGACCGACAACTACCTACAAAGTCATTGACAAGTTTACTTAAAAAATAATAATTTCGTACAAGTGTATATTAACAGGACTTTAAAAAAAAAAGTACTTTAGTTTTTACCCGACTGCGCCAGAAGGAGGGTTATGTTTTTCGAGAGTATGTATGTTTGTATGTATGTATGTATGTATAATTGTTTGGCACGCTCTGCAGCCTGAACGGCTCGATGGATTTTAGCTTGAGAGGTGTCGTTACATTCGTGTTTACTGTGAGAGTGACACTGGGTATATCAAAATAAAAAAAAAACAAAATGGCGAATTTTTGGCGCCAAATCAAATATTTGGCACGCTCTGTGGCCTGAACGGCTCGATGGATTTTTATTTGCGAGGTGTCGTTAGATTTGTAATTACTGTGAAAGTGATATCGTAAAATAATAAAACTAAATAAGTAAAAAATAAAAAATGGTAATTTAAAAAACTAAAAAAACCCGACTGCTTTTCTGAGTATTCATGAAAAAGCCCTAAAAACAAGAAAGTCGTTGTAGCAGTCGGGAACCATTCTAGAAAGTCAGCCGTCTAGTCAGTAGATCTATGATGTAATGGGTCCCGACTGCTACAACGACTTTCTTGTTTTTAGGGCTTTTTCATGAATACTCAGAAAAGCAGTCGGGTTTTTTTAGTTTTTTAAATTACCATTTTTTTTTAATTTTATCTTTACAAATCGATAGTGTTTCATGTACCGAATCGACCCTCCACGGAATTGAAACGAGCAAAATTTTACGGTGTATGTAGATCTATAGATATCTAAAAAGCTATCTAACTTATTTTTCATAAGTTTACATTCAGTAAATAACCTTCTAGGTGATAGAAACAAAAATTGGAACATCAAAGTTGTATCAGCAAAACATTATCAGAAGTAGATATGGCACCATAAGCATTTGCTCTTCCCTTCTTGATAGGAAATTGTTAAGGAAATTTCATTTTTGAGTCATGTTTACGGCTGATTTAGAAATGGAAATTCCCTCAATCTCATAATGAGACGCATAGTAATAGTGTGCAAATTAATTTCATACATATATTCTAGGTACCATTCCAGGATATGGTCTACTCGAAAAAATAAATAAAATATGCCTTCCAAGCCAGTTCAGTAGGCGTGAAGCAGTAACAAACATACATACAAACATTTGCCTTATTAGTGGTATGTGATGTGATGTACGTACAGAATACACTGTCGTAAACAATATGTATCTACGTACACCTACATAGACGCATACAGTCAATTTAACAAATTAATTTACCTATCACGAACAGAATCCCATTTCCATAAAATTAAAGTTCAGTGAACTGCAATAATTTTGTCCTCAGTCCGCCTCCACGTTATAGTTAGTTCAGCACTTTCATTATTACTGAAATAGTTGTCTTAGCATTAACTAGTTTTTTATAATCTCATTATATAGGTATATTAGGTAAGTATGTACGCAAAATTACTCTATGATAGTTTTCGCGTTAGGATTTGTGAAGACCAGCAAATCAGTCATTAATTTGAATGGCAGGATCAAACTTGTCTGGATCTAATCGCGTTATATTTTAAGTGGTGAATTAATTCTCTTGAAGTAGTTCGTTCATTAAAGTGAGTAGATCATATCTTCGAGCTCCACCTGCTGTCGCAGGCGGTCATTAATCATGCACATAGCCAGGCAGAACTGACGCAACTAACGTATATGCCATCATTTGTGTCGTACGTTAAAAACTAAAGTTACGTTTGTTCACTATATTAAAATGTACTCTTGTAAGTAAATATTGATCCGATGTCTTGCCAAGCCATTAATATAAATTGGGACCCTAATCGATTTAGAAACCTCACAATATATAGAAAGCGCTATGAATAATACAAAGCTTGTAATACATTTCATCACAGTATCACGTCTTACACATAAGCCTGCCTATACCCGAATATTAATAACTCTCAACTCAAGCTCTCTCCAGTAAAGTGTGCCATATTACAACCCAATCAAGTAAAACCGAGATCCTTCTCTCCGTAACGAGTCTGATTGAATCACGTCATGATTCGCTAATACTGCCGTGATTGATTGCCGATAATTAATTGGGCTCCGTCGGGGAGCCCGAGTTGGGAAGCCTTAGGGAGTGTACCGTTGCTAATAGGATCGCTCTGGTCATTGTAGCGTCCAGCCAACCACTAGCCACCTGGACTAGCTGGTCAGTTGTCGATGCATTAGTATTTATAGTTAAAGTTTGTGAAGATATACCTAAAGTTAATCCGTAATTTAATCAGCACTTCTAATGAAATTATACAATGACCTTTGACGCTTAAAAAAATCTTTATGATTCGGTTAAGTAAGCCATAGTTAAGTAGACACAATTACAACTAGCAAATATTTTTTTCATTTCATATCCAACAATTTGACTATAAAATATGCCTGGCAGACCCGCAGTGAGCTGTTACCCGTGCCAATACAATACAAAAGGGTAATACATGCCGTTCTTCTTCCATTACATCGTATGACCGTCCCAAATTGTCCCAGACCGCACCCTTCTGTTCGTGTATTATTTTTCTATTAAACTTAGTGTTTGTAGAACATTGGCACGTAGGTCGCCACAGTTGGCCTATTGTTCCCAACTGCTCCATATCTGCAGGACGTTCCGAAATTCCAACAGATTTAGAAACGAAAGGAAAACTTGTAACAGCTGCTTATCTTGCCGTTCAATTCCAAAGAGGGTTTTTACATACGCAGGATAGGAACAGAAGTTTCAAATGTTAGGAAGCATTTTAAGTCCGTACAATAAGACAATCAACCAACTTTACAAACATTATGATCTTCAAAATTTTCACAATCTTGAACCGTAATCAAGTGACATACACTGTATGTTGAGTTTTGTTAATATCCTCGTATCTCTTTACGTGAAAATACCGTATACTAAGTTCATAAAACTGGTATTTCTGCTCATTCGTTACTACCCCTAAAGTTGGGTCAGAATGGATCTCAAAAACTTGATACTATTTAGGACACTATCTCAATCTTTAAACCAAAAACGTGGTCGAAAAGTTCCCGTTATAGTCACTTGGATTTCTGCTTAGAGTATGAAGAGAGTTCGGTTGAGTGATAGCCACATCGAGAGGGGTTTTATGTCTTGTCCCAAACGATTTGGAAGTCCAGAATGATGTACAAGATCCTTGAAATCGCCTTGATGTAACTATGTTGAAACCAAATTTATCACCTAACGATGAAAAAGTTTTTGATAGATTTATTTTTATTTAGATTTCATAAATAATTCATCTTGTCTGTAAGCAATGAAGCGTTATAAATAGAATAAAATCTTCTTGAAAGCAAACTAGCATATCAACAAAGCCAAGAAATGTTTGGATGAATGTGACAAATTCACTCGCCACATCTTTGTCGAAATAAACATTACTCGAACATCTTTGCACGCACTATTGAGTACCTATCCAAAGTAGTGCGGACAGAAATACCTACGCAGGTAATTAACTACTGCTAGCTTTTTCACACGCGTGAAAGTATGTAGAACATTATCTCAAGTGAACATACTCCCGGGATAAAAAGTAACTCACTGTTCTTTAGAATAGGATAAGGATACAAGGATAAAAATGAACCAAATCTGTTTAGTCGTTTGAGTAACGAAACTGCGATCAGCTCTGTGCAGTGCCTATTTTACCAACGTTCTAACCGCTGACTAGGTTAGTTGTGGTCTAGTACAGTGGTCTGCGAGGGGCAGTGTGTGTGCCTGGGATCCTTGATTTATTGAAAGTAATGCTACTAACTCCGCCCGCGCCATCCGACCGCTGTGGCGCGGTGGCTCACCGCACCTAATTATCGACATTCGATTAACTTTTGCGTAATCCAATTAGCTGATTTAATCACTTGATTTAATTAGACAATCCCAGTTGCATATCTATATCCTAGGAAGAATCGGGCGAAAATTGAAGAGACCATACCAACTTACTTCTATTAGCTGCGACACCTACCGGCAGAAAATTGAATTACTTTAATTTAAGTTCTGTGGTTTCCGAAGCCATAGAATGGGTCAAACAGGAATATAATAATATATGTACAACATGTGATATTATTTAATGAGGTGGTTACATTACGTATGTTATTTCTGGCAGGTTGTTTCACAAAGTTTGTCAGGTTTCACAAGGGGGATGTTAAGTAATGTTTCTCTTTCATTCCCGAATGAACGTGAATGTTTGAATAACATGTGAATAGAGTATTTTTGGATATAGCGTTCCAGTTTCTAATCCACTCAGAAGATTAAAAGAAAATCTATGTAGTCTGGCATTCAACCGAGATTTTATTCGTTGCGAGTAAAGAGTGCTATAAAAATAGTCTAAATGGCTCGGAGGCGCAAGCTGCCAGCCGGTAGCCTTCTGCAGACCTTGACCTGGAGAGACGGGGTGTTGGTAAAATGAAGAAAAATAAATCTTCGGTAGAAAACTTGTAACTACAGGCGCAAGCAGTGATGATGGTACGCAATATGCAGGATGCCTTATTGGAAATAATTCTACTTCAGTCAATGAGATGTTTCTTATTAGTAGTGACGATGAATTAGACCATGCATTTCAATGAGGATATTATTGTTGTTTTGGTAACTTACCTAACCAAAAAACTCTTTCAGCCTTGTTGCACTTCCACCACATGCGCAAACAAATTTCAAATATGGTAGTATATATATTGCAGCGTATTTAAATTCGGTGTGCTTTTACTAAGTTTAATATGTTGTAGGGTACTTTTTATATTCTGAAATTACACTAGCTTCCAAAAAATTTATAAATTATCCAAAATTATTATATGATAGACTTCATATGCTATAGGTCTTTAAAAATATTGCTTTATTTTCCCTGCTTGCAAAAGAAAATGCTTCCTAAAAAATCAAGACAAGTCGTTGTTTCACACTGAAACCCACGTTCTGTTAAAACAAAAACTTGAAAAAACACGTACACAGAGCAAATGTTAATACATTAATATCTCATATATGGCAGGCGGTATAATACGTGCATGTAAAATTAGGCTCTGACGCCGCGCCCCGCGTGCCGTAAGTCGTACTGCGTCGTACGTGATCCGTGCGTGATCATTGTCTCTGACCCTGTACTGCATGAGCGATAGACAGGCCAGCATGCCTGAAGATCCAGATTGATGTTGCGCAGCGTCCAAATGTAAGAGTTAGCTTGTGTTAGTGCTTTTTGAGTCAATCAATGGGTTTGAATTATTCATTGTTCAGATTTTTGTAAGTTAGCACAATCAGCTGCTTTTTGCTTTGTATAATTTAGGTAATAAATTAATGTAATTAGTATGTTGTTGTTTATGCTTTGTATGTTTCTGTATTTGTTTTAACATAGGGGTATCTTACCTGAATTAAATGTTTATTATTATTATTATTTTTTATGTGTCAATATATCACAGGACCCTAAAGTCCTGGTCCTTGGAAGGCGTACGAGGAGCCGAAACCAGCTCATAGAGGCCCTTTAGATACTTTTAATGGAACGTGATGCCAACCAACGATTGTCCTTGTACACGCAATGCTAGTGCATCCAAGGACAACCCCCGGTTGGTGAAAGCTATTGTTACATATGGAAAATAAAGACAATAGGGCTATAGTTTTTGGAGTCTTAAGTGGACTGGTTACTAGAAACTATGTGAAAACTATGGCCCCTGCCTAAACAATGTTATTAATTTTCATCGGTAAAAAGGCTGGGGGTTACTTACACACTCAATAAATGGGCCCCCGAAAACGGCCGCTAGCACAAAGAATCGTACCAACAAGAAGGCAACATATGCTGAGGTGCTTGAGGAGTGGAGAGGTATACCACGGCTATCAGGACAATCCCGGAAGTACGGTCAAGATCCCTACCAGCACCTTACTGGATTATACATCCTTCCCGAGCACGTTTACTCTTGCGAAACTCCACTCAAACCAGCCAATAAAGGCAAGAGAGAAGTGGGGGCTCTGTTCCTCGTCAGTGTTCACTATGGCTGGCCAATGAAAAAATCAGCCAAGTTTAGTACATTTTGACCAGTTAGGCGAACACAAATGTACTATCAGATTTTTTTTCGCGATTTCAGGTTTGGTTCAATAGTAAAAGTTGTTTGTTATCATGACTATGTTGGTTATCTTTGTACTCAACCTATATAAGTATACCTAGGTAACTTATAAAAAAATCCAGAAACATTACTTAGTATAATAATAAAAGATAAGTCTTCAATTTGAGTTTCTAAAGCATTTCGTTTTTAAGAAAAAGTCTTGAAATAAAATTCTTCACATTTCAAACAAAATAAGTAAAATCATGTGTCTCTCAATTCATAACAAGGTCAAATACGAATATCTAAGAAAAAGCCGAAGCGTCCAATAAAGTAGAGAGGTGCTTCAATCACAAAAGTTAAATTGACGTCCGAACGACAATAGCAATAAGAACATCGGAGCAGCTCCGATCGCAATACAATCATACGACTGATAACCAGTGATAGGAATAGGTAGTGCCTATTAGCCTAAACTTCGAAGAACAGAGACAAAAAACGGAGACTTCCTTAGGACTAAATTATTTCCGGGACATCTGTCTCGAAATTTCGAGACAACACTTAAATACATTTAAAAAAATGTGTTATTTGGAATAAGTAATTCGTCTATATTTATCTAAAGTTTGCGATTAGACATAACATTTATAATTTATAACTCCATAATAACAACTTATCCTATATCAGCCTATCCTATATTAGTCTATATATCCCTCTCCTAGAGAGGAGGCCTGAGTCCCAGTAGTGGGAACATTACAAGGCTGATGCAATGCAATGCAAGGCTATATCAGCCTAGTGACACACACTGCGTGTGTTTGTATTGTTGTGATCAGAGAGGTCTTCTTAAAATGTGCATGATATAGATAACTTCCGTATTTTTTTCACGCTTTTGTCCCGGACGAGTAGGCAGAGACTATGTTATATCTAATACCTATGCAATTACTAATATTATAAATGTGATAGTTTGTATGGATGTCCATTACTCAATTCCACTGAAAATGCTGAATTTGGTAGTGATATAGATTAAGGTGTGGATTAGCAAATAGGCTACTTCCTATTAAAAAAAGCATAGTTCCCATGGGATACAAAAACAGTAGTACACGCGGGAATAGCCGCGGGCATTAACTAGTTAAAAAAAAAGTAAGGGTCCTTATACACCACCGATATTGTCTGGCGATTCTTAGGAAATTTCCATGCAAAAAAAACCTCATTAATATTAAGATCATACACTTTGACACATATCACTTTGTATACCTACATTCTGCAAATAAATGAATTATTTATTTATTTTAAGTACCTTTTTTTTAATGATAAATTCTTTCTACTATAGAGAATGCTAAAATGATAAAAAATTACCGTTTTATTATTTTAAAGACAAAATGCCCTTTTTTTACACTTGAACTTTAGAAATCTCATTAAACGTAGGCGAGAGTGAGCTAGAAAGAAGATATTTACTTCGAAACGTGTACGGCTTCTTATACAAACATTGTGATTCATTGTGTATTACGATCAACAAGTCATTTACAAAATGTTCTCCAAAAAAAAAATTCAGAAAATTTTATGGTTGTAACGACTGTGTATGTTATTTATTATGATGTATCTAGTCGCAAACTTTAGGTAAATATAGACGAATTACTTATTCCAAATAACAATTTTTTTAAATGTATTTAAGTGTTGTCTCGAAATTTCGGGACAGATGTCTCGGAAAAAATTTTGTCCTAAGGAAGTCTCCTTTTCTTGTCTCTGTTCTTCGAAGTTTAGGCAAATAGGCACTACCTATTCCTATCACTGCTGATAACCGTTCCGTACGTACGAGGGAGATGGGACAGAAGCACCAATCCGTATCAAGTAAGAAACACACTTCTAGACCGAATAGCATCCAGTGGCGGCGAAACTTAAGTGACATGGTTACCCACCATGTCCTCTAATTTGGTTCGGCAGCTGCTGTCTAAAGTCGTCTGCATCTGCGGCAAGGTAACACCCAAGTTTCCAAAGCAATACCTAATAAAAAGTAAAAAATTTACTACTTCCCGATCCGCCCAAGGGCGGGATTTGTCATTGGATGATTTTACCAACCATGAAAAAAAAACACCCGACTACGACAAAAAATACGATATTGATCGATTCCGGGCGCCAAATTGAATTTTGTTGATAATATTTTTGATAAGAACACGTGAAGCTCTTTCTAATGATATCAGACACGGTATATTTATACTATTTTTTTTTTCTTTAACATAATCATGTATTTTTGTCCCCTGAAGGACGTCACTTTAAATTTGAACAATATTTTGAAAATTTAAATGTAAAGCCTTTCCAAATGATACCAAACACGGCGTATTTATCTAAATTTTTAAACACTTTTTTTTCCGTTAGAGGGCACCACATCTAGTTTTGTAACACGTCACGTAGCCTAGTTCAGCGGACAATTAACACGGTTCTAACGATACCCCATATGTCGAGTTCCAATTAGTAGATTAGGAGCTATGAGGGAACAGATGAACATACATGAATATACATAGCCTGTCAAAATCATATCCCTCCTTTGGCTTTGCTATAGTCGGGTAAAAAACTGAAGTAGGACTTGAAATCCTTTTCAGTTTCGCTAAAGGATTTCTTTTTGGCCCTAAAATATAAAATCTATTCTCCTTTGGGAATCTAAAAGGTTAACGACGTGGTCATTGGTAATAGTGTAAGGAGGAAAGATCAGACATTGTCTGGTCGGACACAATAAGTCGGTAATATCGAAGTCAAGAGGTCGACACTCGTGACATTCTGTCGTCAATTACTTACTGTCAGACACTCGCGACATCAGACGCGTTGAAACCTGTATTTTCTTTTCTTTATATTTGGGCAGAAAAAATCACGATAAGTTTATTTTATTCCAAGCTTATAGAATAAGACTGATGTTTTTTTCTAGATAGGCACGAGCCTATCTAGAAAAAAAAAACTCTTATCGAAGAAGAAAACGTTATTGTTAATATAATTCTTATCTTTTATAAAGAATACGTGAAAAATACGAGGCAGGGTGTCGTCTTGAGTTTATTTAAATGAAAGATAACAAGTTCACGTGCTACGGAACCACGCCTGCTTATATCCCATAGATGCATTTTATTGCCGCAACACTCTCGCAGGAGGCTAACATATTGTCTCTTATGAAATAAATATGTGAAATGAGATTTTATAAGAGTTTTGGTTCAAGGACTCAAAGTGATATTTTCAGCAGGATAAAATAAATTAGTAGATGTGACCCAGGTATGTGTTTCAAAAGCTTATTTGGAAAAAGTATTAAAGCGCAATTTATTACATTAAAAACTGTTTACTGAAATTTTACATGCATGATTTGTATTTTATTTTTAAAGTAGGTAAAATCATCCAACGACATCCCCCGCCCTTGGGCGGAGCGATAAAACAATTGTTTAGCTTTATCGGACATTGGGGAAGCGAAGATTGTATTGCAAATGCCAATATCATAAGTTTTACTGCGTCCAAACCAAAAACAATGATCCTCGTATTTTCATTCCACGCACACTCCATTAACCTATGGAATACATCAATCACACCACAGTCATAAATATTAAAAATTTACGAAAGAATTCAAGATATTGATGACAGTGTTAAAAATTTCCTATCAAGGAATACAGAGGTTATAATAAGGCATCCGTTTATGTTCAGGGCTTCTAAGGGTAATTTAAAATGTTCAGGCCAACACAAAAGATTGTATAAGTTTTCTAAAAAAACAGCGTAATGGTAAATCCTAATTACAATGTGGATATTTATTATCTAGACACGCCACCATTTTCAAGATGAAAGCAAAAAAGTCTTTATATTTTAACGAATTGGAGGGAATTTATAAAAGAGATTCAATTTTAGTTTACTTTAGGATTCTGACACAAGTTGTTATTGCTGGGAATCGAAAAATATTTAAAACGTCTTAAATATTTAAAACGTTATAAGATTTTCGATTATATTTTACAATTAGAGATAGATTTTACGCTCACATTATGTCATGTACTACATAAAATCATAATTTCTTATTTATTATTTACAGTTCATAATTGATATTTTAATAAAATTAACTTAACTATGTAGTAAAGCTTTCATAAAAAATATATTAATAATTTTAATAAATAATAATAATTATTTATATCAAGTACTCATATATTGCATAATTTAGAAGACAAATTAAAATATAATAGTGACTTATGAAGTGGTCAAAGTTAATACTCGTAATACATATGATATTTACGTGGCTGTGACGGGTAGCACTAACAATCACGAAGGTTTCAAAACGCGATGTTTGCGGAGCCTCGTTGTTTTGAGCAGACATTATCACGATTACCAATCCTCAGTTTTACATTCAAAGCCGGCCCAACTGTGACCAATTACTAATTTAGCCTATACAGTTTCTCACTGCCTTAAAACTTAAGAGATACGGGTGAGTTTTGTCTGATAGGGTGTTTCATAGTGATAAGTGTTACTATTTGTTTTTGCAGGGCCGTACCCGAACAAAGGTCCGTGCTAATGAACGGCCGCCGCCGCTCGCCGCTATTTACAACGCCCTCAATGCCGGCCCCATTCACTGTTGTCTACAACCTAAGTGTTGCTTCAAAAGAGGCTGCATTCTCTCATTCTCTCTCATTTATCAAAGCCAGTGTCGAAGGGTTCATGAAAATTAGCTGGGTTTAGCGCTTTTTATGCTACGAGCACAAACTGCCTTGACACTCTGACGTGAAATTAGTACTGTACTGTTCGAGAATTACAGAACTTGCGGACACTAGACGTTTTCCATGCGATTAAAAATAAAATGGAACCGTATCGCCAACAGGCTGCACAGTGTGAGTCATATATCCATCATAGGATTAGCAGACGTGGTCACGTGGGTGAACGCCGAGTGCGATGGTGTTGACATTTCCACGTCTCCATCATTCATGATACCTTATATTGCATGCGTGGTGAAACTATACAAATCAAAACATTAATTTGTTTAAAACTAATCCAGTATAATTCTCTGAAATCTGCTATTTTACGTGAACTTCTATTTAGAATTTTTCTCAAAAACTAAAAGTTACAAAAAAGAAGTCACGGAATTACCGAATGCCAACTGCGTTTTCATGCCTCATCTTTCTTTTTTCGCATAGCTCTGTTATAAAACATCGCGTTGGATTGCTTTAGATGAAGTAACAAGCTTTTATACCATGCTCAAAGTTGACGATAGGCGAGTGGAGAAGGGGCACCTTAAGATTATTAACTGTTTTTTTGGTTTTCGATAAGACCGCCATTGTACCCATAGATGTAGGTTTGTTTTTAAGTTTTTATTACAATTTTAGTGTACAGACGCCAGCATATCAACCTACTTCAATCTGTCAATTTTTTTTAATAGATTTTCAACCTTATCATAATAGTGGAAGGTTAATGTTCGATTGGTAAAACTTGACAGATTAGGGTAGGTTGACGTGCTGGCGTCTGTACAATAAAGTTATAATTCTATTCTATTCTAACAATTAAATAGGTAGATATTTAATTGTTACATGTGTTGAATCACTAATTCAACATTACTGACTTTATCCACACAGCACTTTTATTTCCTTGACTTGCCCTTTCTAAAATCGACAACCGACTACTCTCGTGGGTTCGAACACCCGCTATTAATAAAAGTGAGGACCGGATCTACCGCCATCTTGGCAGAAACAGTTAACTATTTATTCAAGTCAGTGTATGTATAAAAACAACCAGAAAAATCCTTACAAAAATATAAATATCTGAAACATTTGATTTAATGTCACATAAAGTTCAAGAATTATTTAATGCGCCACATTAAATGTAAAATCGTCATTTGACAAAACAAATATCAAAACTAACGCCACCTAGACGACAGTTATTTCTAACTTTAAAATATTAGCTGTCACACACGACAACAAGTGTCATTGTCATTTGAAAACCTTATCCAAACAATAAGATTCCAACATTCGGCCATCCGCATAACTTACGCGTCCCTGCGTAATTGCGAGAGTGTCTTTTACTTTAAGATCAAATTTTAAAGAAATGAAGGTAATGGTAGTTTGTGGGACTTCATTCTTGTTCACTGTTCCGCATACCTCTAACCAACCTCTGGTGAACCTCGACTACGAACATTAACGCAGCCTTCGTGCAGCTACCACATCGTGATGTCATATATCACTTCCTAAAACTCTTGAGCCATGCAGCCAGCACCTACGGTTTTAAAAGGTAACCTCACCACAAGCATGCTAACCTGATCTTAGCCCCATCAGTGGCCTTGACTAAGCAGACTGTACTTTTGGCCATCATGTGAAGAGACTTTCCTGGTTGACGACAGTAGTCAGACGTAATGGCTTGCATTGAGTTACACATCATCGCTCCGACCCTCTGGTACTTGCAGCACTTCTCCGACCAACTGGAATCTGCAGAATTATCTCGACTCATGGAACATCACCACTATCTCACTGGGGCATCCCCGAATCATTGGGACAGTACCACCCTGACTCACTGGAACATCACCACACACAGCTCAGAATCACCGAGATCTATGCGGTATCCGGTTCTGACTCACTGGAACCAAACTTCCACTGACCTGGCGTGCATCACGACGCCTGAAAGACTCTTATCAATCATTTATGTTGCCACATAACAAATTAACGACAAAAAATTATAAATTCTGCATTGCAGTTCAGAGTTCTCCGTGCGATCTAACCACATAAAAATCTGACATCAACCACCAGACAGCTGTCCGGATGAGACAACAACATCCATCTGTTGGGAGGATGCTTGGTTTTTGATGAAGGTTTACGGGGACTTCACACCCTGTCCCCGTACCTGTAAATTACAATTGCATAAAAGAAACACTACCATTAATCGATAACAATCAGTTACATACAACTGTATGTACATATAGTATGGTGTAATATATACTACATACATTACTTGTAGAACAAGGCGTTACTATCTTGAAACTTAAAGAGCGGTGCAAGTCGCTTCTACCTTGAAGCCGCCAACATACAACTGTACGTTATAAACCATGTATTCGGTCAATATGTGGCTCAAAAACTATCCTTAAAATTTATGACTGTACCAGCTATGTACATTTACGAAACTGCTTTGTTTGTTAAAATCAATTTATATCTGTTTCAAAAGCTAGCTAGCTAGCTAGCTAGCTATCAGATTTTTTTTTTAAAAGACTGCAGTGCGTCCTCAATGTATGAACAAATCGTGTGAAAATAAGCTTTTTTTTTTTTTGCATCGAAAACTCAATAATTCAAAAATTCACCCTTATTAAAATTTAAGAAAAGTCTATCTCGCTATTAATGGATAAATGTTACTATACTTTTTTTTTTTATGACAATTTGTAATATTTCTCATTATGCAACCACATGGTTTACATATTGACTGTTTTGAGATAGAACCTATGTTTAACAAATTGAAATTCTGATTCTGATCCTGACTAATTACGTTACTAGTGGCACAAGTCGCTACTACCATACCACTGGAGCTGTACAAGTCGCTACTACCTTAACACCACTGGGGCGGTACAAGTCGCTTCTACCTCGAAGCCGCCAAAATAAAACTGTACGCTATATACTGTATTACTAGTGGTACTAGTCGCTACTACCTAGAAACCACTAGGGTGGTACAAGTCGCTACTACCTTGAAACCACTAGGGTGGTACAAGTCGCTACTACCTTGAAACCGTCAGAACTTGTTCTAATAATTATGCTTTGCACACCTTATGCATAATTGCGCTGTGCACTCAAACAACTATGCTTTGCACAGCTTGTGCATTCCAACAACTACGTTTTGCACGGCTTGTGCATTCTAACAACTATGCTTTGCATACCTTGTGCAATCTAACAAGTATGCTTTGCATACCTTATACATTCTAATACAGATTCATATTTGTTTATTTGCTCAAACAAATCAAAAAAGAAATATTTGCTCTAATAATTATACTTTGCACACCTTTTACAATCTAACAACTATGCTTTGCACACCTTGTGCCTACTAACTATGCTTTGTTGTGCATTCTAACTACTATGCTTTGCACATCTTGTGCACTCAACAACTACATATTATTATGTTTTGCACACCTTGTGCAATCTAACAAATATGCTGTGCACACTTTGTGTATTCTAACAACTAAGGGCTGATTTCATCATTCAATATAAAAACTTAGTTCAACTAAACTGAGCTCAGCGTAATCTAGTTTAGACCCGTATCATAAACATGGGCGACAACAAAAGAATTAAAACTGAGTTAGCCTAAACTAGATTCAATTCATATCGGTGAAATGCAAATGAAGCTATAATCTCGATTAGACGCTCTAACTATATTTGTTTTAATTAATCGCAATTAGTTTGTTGGGGAATTTGGCTCTAAGCTTTGCACACTTTGTGCGTTCGAATTCAGATTCATATTCCTTAATTGTTTTTCAAATAAATCAAACCTATATATTTGCTCCAATAATTATGCTTTGCACACCTTGTGCAATCTAACTATGCTTTAAAAACCTTTTATACTCTAACAACTATACTTTACACACCTTGTGCATTTTAATTACTATGCTTTGCTCATTTTGTGGATTCTAACAACTATGATTTGCACATATTGTGCACTCTGACAACTATGCTTTGCACATATTGTGCACTCTGACAACTATGCTTTGCACATATTGTGCACTCTGACAACTATGCTTTGCACATATTGTGCACTCTGACAACTATGCTTTGCACATATTGTGCACTCTGACAACTATGCTTTGCACATATTGTGCACTCTGACAACTATGCTTTGCACATATTGTGCACTCTGACAACTATGCTTTGCACATATTGTGCACTCTGACAACTATGCTTTGGACATATTGTGCACTCTGACACCTATGCTTTGCACATATTGTGCACTCTGACAACTATGCTTTGCACATATTGTGCAATCAAACAACTATGCCTTGCACATATTGTGCAATCAAACAACTATGCCTTGCACATGTTGTGCAATCAAACAACTATGCCTTGCACATATTATGCAATCAAACAACTATGCCTTGCACATATTGTGCAATCAAACAACTATGCCTTGCACATATTGTGCAATCAAACAACTATGCCTTGCACATGTTGTGCAATCAAACAACTATGCCTTGCACATATTATGCAATCAAACAACTATGCCTTGCACATATTGTGCAATCAAACAACTATGCCTTGCACATATTGTGCAATCAAACAACTATGCCTTGCACATATTGTGCAATCAAACAACTATGCCTTGCACATGTTGTGCAATCAAACAACTATGCCTTGCACATATTGTGCAATCAAACAACTATGCCTTGCACATATTGTGCAATCAAACAACTATGCCTTGCACATGTTGTGCAATCAAACAACTATGCCTTGCACATATTGTGCAATCAAACAACTATGCCTTGCACATGTTGTGCAATCAAACAACTATGCCTTGCACATATTATGCAATCAAACAACTATGCCTTGCACATATTGTGCAATCAAACAACTATGCCTTGCACATATTGTGCAATCAAACACCTATGCCTTGCACATATTGTGCAATCAAACAACTATGCCTTGCACATATTGTGCAATCAAACAACTATGCCTTGCACATATTGTGCAATCAAACAACTACGCATTGCACCCCTTGTGCATTGATTACATTCCCACTCGACTGCGCTCACCTTGCCTTGCGCGGCGTCTGCCTAGGGCACTGCGCGCACCCACCTTGCGCACCGCGCTGCGCTCGCCTTGCGCACCGCGCTGCGCTCGCCTTGCGCACCGCGCTGCGCTCGCCTTGCGCACCGCGCTGCGCTCGCCTTGCGCACCGCGCTGCGCTCGCCTTGCGCACCGCGCTGCGCTCGGCTTGCACACTGCGCGACGCCTACTTTGCGCACTGCGCGACGCCTACTTTGCGCACTGTGCGACGCCTACTTTGCGCACTGCGCGACTCCTACTTTGCGCACTGCGCGACGCCTACTTTGCGCACTGCGCGACGCCTACTTTGCGCACTGCGCGACGCCTGCTTTGCGCACTGCGCGACGCCTGCTTTGCGCACTGCACGCACACCACAATGCATTCGCATGGTGTATCACACTGCGCTCGCCATGCGCACCGCGCTGCGCTCGCCATGCGCACCACAATACGCTCGCCTGGCGTACCACGCTACGCTCGCATGGCGTACCACGCTGCGCTCGCATGGCGTACCACGCTGCGCTCGCATGGCGCACCACGCTGCGCTCGCATGGCGCACCACGCTGCGTTCGCATGGCGTACCACGCTGCGCTCGCATGGCGTACCACGCTGCGTTCGCATGGAGTACCACGCTGCGCTCGCATGGCGTACCACGCTGCGCTCGCATGGCGTACCACGCTGCGCTCGCATGGCGTACGACGCTGCGCTCGCCTTACGCATCACGCAGCGTTCTTTTCGCGCACCATGCTGCGGTTGCTTGGCACACCACGCCGCGGCCGCTTGGCGCACCATGCCGCGGCCAGTTGGCGCACCACGCTGCGGCCGCTTGGCGCACACGCTGCGGCCGCTTGGCGCACCACGCTGCGGCGGCTTGGCACACCACAGTGCGCTCACCTTAAATAATACGCAGCACTTGCTTCACGCACCACGCTGCGGTCTCTTGGTGCACTACACTGCGCTCGTCTGGCGCACCACGCTGCGCTTGCCTCACGCATCACGCTGCACCCATTGCTACTGCTTTTAGAACAATAATTGCACACAACAAATGTTATAAAAAGTGCTAGCTGTTAGTCTCGGCCTTGTTTGGAAAACGACTTTATAGTTCAATCGGATTTAAGGTTGGATTATCAAGCCTTTTAATACTAATGTAATCACTAACAATGACTGCTTAGTGGCCGTAAAAATTCAAATTTAACCAGACCACTAACTGTTTTCAAATAGAACCAAATAGTTGAAAACAATATGATGAACCCGTACATTCATATAATTATTGTAGGTAAGCAACACAACACATCAGCAACATATTTCAAAGTTGTACCTACTTGTCTCAGATTAAAGTTATGATTAGTCTGATACAAAATCATTTGTTAATTACTCAAGCCCCAAGTGAACGCCGGCGCTCGCACACCTATTGTCTTTCTATTCTGTCTAATTACGGTATTCAAATGATTAAAATAAATCCACAAACGATATTGCCGTCCATGTTAAATTTATATCAATAAAATACCAGTAAAAATAAGGGTAATAGCCGTTGGTTTAAAACAAAAACCACTACATTTATATTCATTTCAATTAAAATACAATGAGGGTAACTTGTAAACCCATAGCTCGAAATAAAAACTTATCAGAAAAATATAAATAGGTACCCATTGGTTTCTTAAAAAAATCGATATTGACCTTACTGGATCTGTGAATCTCTTCAATGATGAGGAAATTATAATCAAACTCAGTTTTTCTTTGAATATGTACCAAACAATTGTGTCAGTTTAAAGATAAACAAACCTATTTGCGTTCACAAATGCTACTAGCACAATATTTGATACTACAATACAGTGTAAGGTACTGAACCAACACAATCCGTTACAACAAAGACAGTTATCTTTTAAATACAGGAACATTACAAAAAGGAAGAAAAAAAAAACAGGTAGAAAATAAAATTAGTTTTCTTACCCTATGACAGCGTCAAATCAGAACAACCAAACTTACGTATGTGGGCCTGGATATAATTGGCTGGTATAACCGACCAACTATTAATATCCCGCTTCTGAATTGTTGAATCACTAATTCAACATTACTGACTTTATCCACACAGCACTTTTATTTCCTTGACTTGCCCTTTCTAAAATCGACAACCGACTACTCTCGTGGGTTCGAACACCCGCTATTAATAAAAGTGAGGACCGGATCTACCGCCATCTTGGCAGAAACAGTTAACTATTTATTCAAGTCAGTGTATGTATAAAAACAACCAGAAAAATCCTTACAAAAATATAAATATCTGAAACATTTGATTTAATGTCACATAAAGTTCAAGAATTATTTAATGCGCCACATTAAATGTAAAATCGTCATTTGACAAAACAAATATCAAAACTAACGCCACCTAGACGACAGTTATTTCTAACTTTAAAATATTAGCTGTCACACACGACAACAAGTGTCATTGTCATTTGAAAACCTTATCCAAACAATAAGATTCCAACACATGCGAGTGTTTTTATCTTCCTGATCTAACTTTAACATGTTTAGGTACTATTTTGGTTGTCGTTTACAGTCACACAAATATATGAATAGAGGTTCTAGTCTTTCTCTTGTCTTATTGTCTCCAGGCTTCTAATCGGAACTAGCTAATACCAAAGTTGGTTTTTTACATTCGCAGCTATTAATAAATTTTACTTCTGTTTTGTGTAGGTACACAATCATTTTTATATTTCGAAGCAGGTACCCTCGGTAGTATATATTTTTCGTTTTTGTGACCATTAAAATAGAAAGATTTGATGTTTCATGCGATATACTTAAGTATGATCGATGTTTTTTTTACGGAATACAGGTTATAAGTGTCATTAAAGGCAGTTAGAAATAAAATGCCAGCTGATGTGTTCCTTATAGGAAATCCCTCTCGTACATATTTTTCTTTGGCTTCTCTAGACACTGCGTTGATCCAATTGACCTCGGTGCCGTGTGCATCACGTCAATATTGGCTCTCGTTACGTCACGCAGAGGGAGTCAAAGTGAGGGGAATGCACAAAGCTTGTCTGAACACTAACGGCAAACGTCTTTGAGTTGAAGTACGTACCAATTCAACTTTATTTAAATAAATAAACGTTTTCAGCTTTATTTTACTGATTCTGTGTTTAATTTACTATTCGAACTTGTATATATTTATTAAAAACGTCATTTTTAAATATGCATATCATGTCACGCTGTGCACCCGTATAGTTACTGAATGACATAACTTCTACACGGATTTGAAGCTTTTGTAGCTTTCCAATCAACATTTTTCAACCTGTGTTCCGGTTGAGTTCGTAAGCGCTTTTCCATCCGGCACTCCATAAAACGTAGTTGGAACTGATACTACAATTTCATTTTTTCTGCTCCGTGCGTGACCTAGTCAAGTAAAAAATATGAGTGACACGAATACACACAACACACAATTTATCCAGAGGTCGCACAAAAAATCCAATTTAGATTTGCAAAACACGGTTGTAGGAACGGTGCCTAAGGTGTACGTACACGGGCAACGTAAGCTGTTCTGGGCAATATTTGTGTTTCCTAGCTTATTACATAGAGAAGCTAAAACACTAAATCTATAAAAAGAGATTATTTAACTTAGAAGACTCACACACAGGTCATAACGCGTCGATGTTTGAAGTGGTCTTAAGAATTTTGAGGATAGTATCACACAGATTTTAGTTGACCTGTAGAAACAGCGTACGCATATGCAATCAAACGTGTATTCCAGAAGTTAAAGAATCCAACCTCTCAGAAAGTAATTAAATACCTACTAAACAAAATTTATTTGTTAAGAATGACCACTAATTGCTCATTTAAACACAAGTTTCTTGTCTGTGAATTGTGTAAAAATTTCACCGTTTAAACTTACGTAAAATGCACTGGCAAGCATTGATAACGTACTTCAAGCTCACCCAATCACTTTGAGATTTTATAAGATTGTACACTGTTGATGGCAATGATTTCTGATAAAATGGCTCGTGTAATCGCACCTCTACCGTGAGTACCGTCACGCTTCTCGTTTGAGCAGCAGCTCTGCAGGAGCGTGGCGTGGCGTGGCGGCGGGTGAGCGAGGCCGATCCGGCCGGCTACGGGTTAATTGAAGATGTAACGGGCCCGCGCTATGAATAATTCACGGGAACGAGAGCTGGCGGATCGCCAGCGTTTAAGGGTTGAGAGCGATCGTGGCGTGGCGGAATGTTAAGGTAATGTTGGGCAGGTTGCCGAATGTGGGTTAGTAGTGGATTGCTACTGAAACTGAGTGCACGATGAACATTGATGAGCACTAAAATATTAGCGTCAGTTGATGACAACGTGACTTGGTTTTACTAGATTACGAAATTAAAATGATAAAAAAAGATTGATTAATATTAAGATTTGAAGTTAAATGGTTACCTAATATAATATCACGAGTATACACGAGTTGCAATAGTATAGTATAAATCCATAAGTAAATACATTATATATGGCTTGTAAAGTCAAGAATCATTACAAAGAAAAGATAAAAGCATTTGAAATGAACGTGTTTCAATATTCATTCGATATACAAGATTCATATTTTCTGCATTATTTGCGCAAACTAGAACATGATGTCCTAACACAGAGAGCATAAAGAAGCAAGAATTTCTCAGAACAGCGTCTTTTTATGCCGTCGCGTCGTAATAAGATCTGTACCATTTGTTGTAATATCACATCACTAGTTAGTAAAACTAATGGTCACAACCCTAGTGAGATATATCGGTCATTGTCGATATGGGTGTGGCCGCCTAAGCAGTGTCTGATTAATCTTAATATTATGTACATGTTCTAAGTCTAATAAATCTAGTATTCACTATATCAAGTGTTTCAATATAAACATTACATGGTGTCAGAAGTGAAGAATCCAAAAACACGAAGAAAATCGCGAAAAAAATGGACCACTCATCAACAGTCAAAAGCGGTAGCCATTTTGAACAAAGTCTGAACAATGCGATTAAAGCCTTGAAAATCACCTCAGATTCAACAAACAACAATGCGGAAGCATGGAAACGCTGGTGGCAGCAATTTGAGCTGTATTTGTTAGCCACAGGTCTGGACAGGGCAGGTGAAAAACGCAAGATCGCCATTTTACTCCATCTCATTGGTGAGAACGGTTTAAATATATTTAACACTTTTAACCTCAAATTAGAAGAGACCACGATACTGGATGTCAAAGAAAAATTCGACCATTATTTTGAGCCTAGGAGAAACTTGACCATGTGCCGTTATAGTTTCTTCACAAGGAGACAACAGAAATCCGAGTCCATCGAGGGATTCCTGGCAGATCTAGAAAATAAAAGTCAAGAATGCGAATTTGGAACGCTCAGGGAATCACTCATCAGGGATATTTTTATCGCAAATCTAAATCTAGATTTAGCACATGTCCGTCAGAGATTGCTGCAGGAACCTGATCTGACATACCAGAGGATGCGAGAACTAGCAAGGACACTCATCGTTGCTCAGCAGGATGCAGAAAAGATGCTCAATGGTTCTACAAAGGAAAATACGGAAAATGTCATGCATCTACGTCGGAGGAGCCGTAGTCGAGGGGAACGTCGACAGCGAGCTTCACCAGTCGGTCAGCAGGGATCTGGCGCAGGGAAGTCACCCAACAAAGGAAAACAGTCTCCCAACCCTGAAAAGCGCTCGAGGACGTGTAGCTGCTGTGGGCAGTCTCACCGCTACAAGTGCCCAGCGCAAGGAGTCAAATGCAGGTCATGTAAATCTTTTGGTCATTTTGCTAAGTACTGTTTTACAAGTAAAAAAGTCAGTCGCTTGGAGTCATTTAGTCATAATAATAGTCAAGATAATTTTGTTGGAATTATAAGTCATAAGTGTCATAAGTCAAGTCAATCCAACAGTCATTTAAAGTCATATAAACATGTCAAGTCAATAGGCACACCGTCACACACTATCCACCTACACCGACAATCACAGTCAGGATGGTCATACAATGGCCAGTCACAGTCTAGGAATGATTCCGATGATGAGATTGGTGTCATATCTGAGAGATCTCATGTAGACTCACATTGTCATAAAAAATATTATAAGTCATGTCTCAATGATGAAAGTGGTGGTAATATAGTATCTGAGAGGTCTAGAAATAGCCTCGGTGATGAAAGCAATCACCAGTCTGAGAGATTCAGTGTCAAGTCAAAGAAGTCAAATAAATATAGTCAAAGTCAAAGTTCATATCTCAATGATGAACACAGACACATGTCTGAGGAATCACTCACTATCACAACAAAACCATTTCATCAAAAGTCATTTGTTACACTTAGAACAAGTACGTCAATTACATCACCACAAAGTCAACAAGTCAACACAGTAGATACAACACAAAACAAATACTATTCTAATCAGTCATGGAACATAAACATTTTAGTAGGTCATACACAAATTAGTTGTATCATTGATTCAGGAGCTGATCTTAACATAATGTCAAAACAAACTTTTCTTTGTTTAAAACGTCATTCTCAAATGACACTTGTCAAATGTCAGATAAATGTCACTGGATTTGGTGGCAAGTCAATACCCATAATTGGTAAAGTCAATGTCAGATGCAGCTTAACCTTGAATAACAGTACTATTATAGAAAATATAGTATTTATAGTCGCAGATTTAGTTTGTCCAAATGTCCTAGGTCTTCCCACTTGTGAGAAATTAGGTATAATTAAAAGAGTTTTTTCAGTGTCAAAACAAAATTTTTGTCAACAAATTCTTACACAATACAATGATGTATTCCAGGGTCTTGGATGTCTGCCTCCTGTCTGTCACCTGAAACTCAAACCTGATGCAGTGCCATGTGTGGATCCTCCCAGGAGAGTACCATTTGCGTTGCTCGATAAACTTCGCGAAGAGTTGGATCGCATGGAAAGAATGCAGGTGATTGAGAAAGTCACTAAGCCTACAGAATGGGTGAATAGCATAGTAATTACTGTCAAGAATTCAGGTCAGTTGAGAATTTGTTTAGATCCTAGAAATTTAAATAAGAATATTATAAGGGAAATCTATCCACTTAAGTCAATTGATGAGATAAGATCTCAGTTAGTTGGAGCTGAATGTTTCTCTCATTTAGATGCTTTTTCAGGATTCTGGATGTTAAGATTAGATGAATATAGTTCTGATTTATGTACCTTTCAAACACCCTTTGGTAGATATAAATATTTAAGATTGCCTTTTGGTATAAATGCATCATCAGAAATATTTCAGAGAGTTATGATGAATTTGTTTGGTGATTTAGAAGGAGTCTTAATATTCATCGATGACATTCTTGTCTATGGACCGAATGAGGCCATACATAATGAGAGATTACATAAGGTCATGCAAAGAGCACGTCAAGTCAATTTAAAGTTCAATAAGTCTAAATGTAAATTTCTAGTTTCTGAAGTCTGTTTTTTAGGTTATGTTTTTAGTAAACATGGTGCTAGGGTCGATCAAGAAAAAGTAAAAGCAATTGTCAATATGCCTACACCACAAAATGTCAAAGAATTGCAAAGAATTTTAGGTATGATCAACTATTTAGGTCCCTTTATTAGCAATTTGTCAGAAAAAACTCAAATTTTAAGAAATCTTTTGAAAAAAGATTCAGTCTGGACTTGGGATGAAAATCATAGTAAATGTCTTAAGAGTTTAATAGATGAAATCACAAAGTCACCAGTCTTAGCTCATTATAACCCCAATATTCCATTAGTCTTGTCAGTAGATTCGTCTAAGTCAGCATTGGGAGCAGTCATTTTACAAAACAATAAACCCATTGCTTATAGTTCAAAAACACTAACAGAAACTCAGTCTAGGTATGCTCAAATTGAGAAAGAATTGTTAGCAATACAATTTGGTTGTGAAAAGTTTCACCAGTATGTATATGGTCATAGAGTAACTGTCCATACTGATCACAAACCCTTAGTCTACTTATTTGATAAACCATTACATGATGTACCAGCTAGATTACAGCGAATGATGTTAACTTTACAAAAATATGATTTGAGAGTTATACATGTCCCAGGAAAGCAGATGTATATATCAGATACATTGTCCAGAGCAGCCTTAAAAGATCATTATATACCAGAGAATGAATCTGAAATGTCTTGTCATGTCAATTTAATGTATTCAAATTTAGCTGTCACAAAGGAATACAGTACAAAACTGTTGCAACATACAAATAAAGATGAAACATTGCAATTGTTAAAGAAATATAATTATGAAGGTTGGCCAAAAAATAAAAATAAAGTCAGTCCATTGGCAAAACCATTTTGGAGTACACAAGCTGAAATTCATGTAGTCAAAGATTTGTTGTTTAAAGGTTCAAAATTAATAGTACCTCAGTCTATGTATAAAGAAATGTTGGCTAAAATCCACGAAGGTCACCAAGGTATAAATAAATGTTTAAAAGTAGCAAGAGATTCTTTGTATTGGCCAAGCATGTCAGCAGATATTAAAAATGTGGTAGAACAGTGTCTCATATGTGCAAAATATAAACCGTGTAATCAAAAGGAACCACTACAAAATTTTGAAATAAATAAGTATCCATGGCAACAAGTTGGTATTGATTTAATGTATTTTGATAACCTTACATATTTAATTGTCACAGATTATTATTCTAAATACATAGAAATAGCTTTGTTAAATAAAAACAGTACAGCCAAAAATGTAATTACACATTTAAAGTCTATTTTTGCCCGTCATGGAATACCTTTGTCATTAGTGTCAGATGGTGGACCTCCTTTTCAGTCATTAGAATTTAAAAATTTCCTACATGAATGGGACATAGAACATAATGTAACTAGTCCATATCATTCACAGTCAAATGGACAAGCAGAAAGTTCAGTCAAAATAGTCAAAAATATGTTAAAAAAATGTAGAGAAAATTCGTCTGACCCATATATAGCCTTATTACAATATAGAAATACACCTAAGAATAACTTACCATCTCCAGCACAATTGTTAATGTCTAGGAATTTAAGAGATAACATTCCAATGTCATACAAAAAATTAAAACCAAAGGTTGTAACATTTAAAAATTATAAAGAGTGTGTCAATAAGAACAATGAAAAAAAGTCTAAGTATTATAACAAGAATACTAAGTCATTGTCAATATTATATCCCAATGATCATGTCTACTTCAAAAGAAAACCAAATTATAATTGGGAACAGGCCATTGTCAAACAAAGGTTGACAGGAAATAGGTCATATATCATTGAGGATGTCAATGGAGTTAGGTATAGGAGAAACAGAATTCACCTAAGGCATAAATATTCTCCTATGTTATCCAACTCGTCGCAGGGGAGAGAGGAAGGTGATAGTCAGGAGTCAGCACCTCAAGAATCCTCATCTCAATTCATAGGTCAAAAGTCAACCCGTTATGGTAGAATTGTAAAGCCAACTAGAAGGCTAATTGATGAAATCAATTAAATGTACTAAAGTGTATTTTAGATTAAGTCATATTTAAGCCAAGATGTTTTGTATTGTAAAACTAAATAAGTACTTGTCAGATACTTTGTATTGTCAATTGAATTTAAGTCAAGTCCGTCCACAGCCTATGTTACATTGTTTGTTAAAGGTTAATTTGAACTTAACAAGGGGGATGTTGTAATATCACATCACTAGTTAGTAAAACTAATGGTCACAACCCTAGTGAGATATATCGGTCATTGTCGATATGGGTGTGGCCGCCTAAGCAGTGTCTGATTAATCTTAATATTATGTACATGTTCTAAGTCTAATAAATCTAGTATTCACTATATCAAGTGTTTCAATATAAACATTACACCATTCACACCGAGCTGACTTGTGAGTGTCTGTGTTTACTTGTGAGTGTGTATGTTGCAAACATTAAGATTATGCTCGACTTTATATTACCGTGTTATAATAAAATTAAAATAATTTATACAGCTACACTCCACAAATGTTCTACAGATTTGCTAAAGCTTATTTGGATAAGATATGAATTGTTTAAAAAGCCAAAACTTATTTCTGTTTTATAAAACCTTCATCGCGAAGTATATGCTATCGTTTGTCATGGTAAACCGAGCCTCATAAACTTGATATCATTAATTAATTAATATTCTGGATTTTCCTAACTGGAAACCTCATTGTAAGATTATTTTATCCAAATTGAAATCCCGGTGTGCACAGAACTTAATTGCAGAATCAGAAATTGACTGAGACGTTGCCCAAAACCAATGCAAAAGAGACGCGCACATAAATTATTATATTTATTATATGTATTAAGTTATTAAAGGAGGGGGTGAAAGAGCTTGGGGTAATTCAATAGCTAGATGATCCGACGCTAAGTAGGATGTGTGCGGAGAGGTTTGCCACGCTACTCTCACTTGCATTCCCTGCTGACGTTTTTATAAGTGCCTATGAAGGCATGTGTCCCCAAGGACGTAAATCTAAGCCTAGCAGATAAAAAGCTACCCGTTCATAACTTACCCATGGTTTATGACAAGAAAGAGGCCGTCTTGTTTTAAATTGAACAATTTAGACCACCACTTAGTAAAACATTGCTCTCAAGTGATCTCAGGTGATCGAGCGTGTCCGACCATCTGTCTAACTGTGACGTCATAGTCTCTGATAGAACCAATGAACTTAGTCGAAACAACTAAGTGCAGAAGGTAAAAACGTATTGATATTTGAAGAACATACACTATATGAGTATCACGAGGAACGAGGCATTGAAAATCTTTGCTGCTTTTTTTTTTATTTTCTGTGTATATTTTATTGCAATTTATCACTATAGATATTATGTAAAATGTTTATATGCAAGTTATCCTGTAACTGCCCCTTTTATTTTAGTAGCCTCCTTAATTAGGTTTTGTGGGATCTTTCTTCTTAGTTGATTTCTTCTTTGTCTCTGCTAGATTGTTTAGAAGATTTGAGATTCGTTTTTTGTATACTTTATATTTTTGATATTTCTTCTATTACAGTTTTGATGTAGAGATCGTGATGGAGTCTATCATTTGAGACATACTTAGTTGTATTCGCTATTATTCTTACTATTTCTGACTGGAACCTTTGAATTATTTCAATTTGATTTTGTCGCTGAGCTCTATAGCTGCTTTTTTATTTATGTCATCTTAGTAGCCTCGCGTTTGATTACTCTCTCCTTAAGTTGTAGGTATAAAAAAACATAGCAATATTATAATTCGGCAGAAAATTCACTACTTAGCTTCACGCACAATGAAATTGTTCAAAAAATGTTTTGTGTGTGTGGGTTTTTTTATATGGTAGGTAAAATCATCAAATGACAAATCCCGCGGTGGGGCGGAAGATATTGTCAGACTCTTACTGACTAAAAACATACCCTGTTCCATTCATTGCCTTCGATCCATTTTCGGTTTATTTTCACCTAACCCTTGGCCCCAGTAGTCAATGACTTAATGAGTGTATTATACTTATTATCTTTTTAATTTAGACATGAAAATTATCTTATGGCGTATAGCAACTAAAATAAGCCCCAGATGGACTTAAATGTCGTTGCTTGTAGAGGTTCTTTTCTGAGTTTATTCAAGGTCAAGTGGCCGATAATAGGCTTCGATCGTACATTGTTGATGGAAGATATGGATTAGGTTAAAAAGTCGTTTCTGCGCCTTTCCATTTTGCTTGTCTACCGTGCATTATCTAAACCTTCTGCGCCTCCATCCTGTGTTAGACCAGTGTTGGCGACTAGTTGTAATGACTGAACTTGCTCGTCTAGTTTGCAACTCGTAATTGGATTAATGTTCTCCTTATAGATTTGGGGCGGTAATGAGCCGTTGAGACAGTATTAGGGAAGGCGCAAGTTCAGAACGACTGTCAAGTTTTCTCAATAGGATAGAAGACAATATCTAAGTTTGTCGTGGGACTGTGGCGAGGTGGATAGCATTATCCTTGCTTACTTCGTAGTGTAGTAAAGTAAATTACAAACATGCCTGTTGAGTTTTTAAGAGTCATTTTTGTTTTGATACTGAGGTAGCCTCTAAAATCAAAACTTTGGACAACTGAGGTGACCACTAGTACTAAAATAGTCACTATTGTCAAGCATTCAGTACCAGATAAGATTGTCAAGTGTCATAAAATTAGACACACCACAATCAGGTCAGTAAATTTGCTTTTTGAGGAGTGGCTACAGAGGCGCTGCGGCTTCCTCCTTTTCTGTCTGACGCAGGTCCTCACTAGACATGGAGCTTAGGGACTCCGCTGGCTTGCGGAAAGAAAGGCGTGGGTATTATCACTGTACGGTTCGCCCGTAAGTCTCTGTGGAGCTTACGGTGGAAGTCTATCCTGCTTGAGGGTAGCACCGCTCTTGGAGGCAATCACGTTCGGCCCTGGTTGAGGTCCAAGGTACGGAGCGATTAGAATCGGAAAGCGGTTTAATATTTACTAGAGTTGCGGTATTGTTCGAAAAAGTTACCGTGGAAACTGAAAAAAATAAATACAGGTGAATTATTCACTAAAGTCTTACACTCCTTGTCTTCCTTCCTAGACTTTATAATAATTAGAAGCGATGATTTCCCGTTTAAAAAAATGCCTCGAAATTGCTGATGTATTCTGAGTCACATTCCTATTATTATACTTCTATGACGACTAGCAATTCGAATATATTTAGTCAGCTCTCAAAAGCAACACGACATCCGGCTACAAACCTATCGCGTAGGAATTTCACTTCAAAAAAATGTTAAATGAGTTACTTCCTCTCATTCCATAGCTCCCGGGCATTAGCGTCTGGGGTCAACCGGTGACCCCGGCGCGACCCAGTGCCGCGTGTACGCTCAAACGCGCATTAATATTAATTCGCGCCATAACCTCCTGGTCGCACTACTGTAACATGCCGGATGTAAGGGGAGACGGGGGTGCGGGGTAAGGGGAAACAAGTGCTCTTAGTTTGGTACTTGAGTGTTCAGGATAAGGAAGGTTTTCGGTTCTGTGTCGATTCATATACTGCAGCAGTTACGTATATTCGTAAAATAAAACGGCACAGAAAACTCTCTGGCAATTGCATATCATTTTGAATTGTCCAGTTAGTTCAAAGGACGTAGCTTATAGTTGCTCATACCAAAACGTAGATAAAAATGCAAGCAAGCAGCAAGAATACTCTTTGAAATCAGCTTCTCTGCGGTTAAGCGTTTTGCCTCAACGTTTATACTGCATGTTCCCACTGCTGGGACTCAGGTCTCCTCTCTAGGAGAGAGAATGGGCCGTAATCTACCACGCGGGCCCAGTGCAAATTGGTGGATGTCGCATGTCTACGAATTTTTGGTTCTAGGAAATGCCGGTTTCCTCACGATGTTTTCCTTTACAGTTTTCAAAGCAGTGGTGATGAAATAAATAACTCAAAGTAATGCGCTGGCTGGGTTTGAACCCGCGACCTACAACTCGTAAGTCGGGGCCATTACCACTCGGCCACCACTGCTCTCCGCATACACCGAAGTATTGGAACTACTTGCCTGCTGCGGTGTTCCCATCCGATTATAATTTAGGTGTCTTCAAGGCTAGAGTGCATTGGCTCTTAATGACATTGTGTGATTCACCATCAACGATCGCATCACTGGGATCACAGACAAGCACGTGTTTTATAGAAACCTAACTTTTGCTTTTCCTCTTTAACCTTTTATCATTTGTCGATTGATTACAAAACCTATCCAAAATAATGATTGTACAAATGTACAGGGAAGTGCAATCATGTTTAGCTAAGAGGTTAACGACTAAGAATTATGACAGCTCGCTAATTCCATGTAGTTGTAGTTGAATACCTCAGGGGCTGGATTTAGGCTCGTTACGTCCGATTGTTCGATCCAGTATTTTAGTAAGAGTGCCATATGTTAGTGTTATGTGCACGTTTGTAACACTTACAGACTGCCCGAACAGAACTTGGACGTATCACTCGTGTTTAGACATATTTATGTTCACTGGAAGCAATCAGGGGCAATGCTATGTTTATTGTGCAGGTGAGGAGTTCTGCTTTATTAGTTAATGTTGTAGGCTCTTGACTTCTGATGTCTACACAGTAGACTAAAAAAAAAAATTCGTGACAGAGATGAATGTTCATTGACTCTGTGCACTCCTAACCCTGTTGGTTAAAATATTTTGGATATAAAAAAATGGTCCGTGTTATAAAGTAGTATACATTCTAATAAAATAGAGTGTAACACCTCAGGTTCCCTATCCATTTGCATAAAATTTTAAGACCTAATATAACTTAGCATAATTTTGTTTGGCATAATTATACTTTCGCATAATATAATTACGCATAACAGCTTACGCATAATTTTTTTAAGCATAATTTCTCTAACCATAATAATGATTAAGCATAATATTCTAAAGCATACATTTATTAAGCATAAAGTTCTAAAGCATAAATTTATTTACGCATAATGATATTAAATCTCAATCCCGCAAAATGTTCGGTTATTACGTATTCTCGGAAGCGTTCAATTATTGCTGCATCATATACCTTATGTGATCAAGTTCTACCCAGATCAAATTCCATTCGTGATCTGGGAGTTTACCACGATTCCAAGCTCAGTTTTGAGATGCACGTTGACGAAATAGTTGCGAAGGCATCTAAATCATTGGGTTTCATAATGAGGTTATCCAAGTGCTTCTCTCAAGCCAAAACTTTAAAAATTCTATACTGTACTTTTGTAAGAAGCCACTTGGAATACGCGTCTAAAATATGGAACCCGTGTTACCATAAATATATTAAACGCATAGAGAGCATTCAAAAAAGATTCATTAAATACTTATGTTAACATCAAAAAGTACCGTATCAGTCTGAAAATTACCTTAACCTCTGCAAAAATATCACATATTACCCTTGGTTGATCGTCGCGAGATTTCTGATTGCATTTGTTTATTAAAAATTTTCAATGGTAGTATAAACTGCCCCGACATTTTGTCCAAATTTTTATTTTAACACTCCTAGGAAGTCGAAAAGATTTAATCCACCTTTGCGTGTGCCATTATCCTCAACAAATTATCGACAGAATTCGTACATTGTGCGTGCAAGCCGAAATTTAAATAAGTTGTGTAAACAGCATGATATTGATCCATTCCTAACTAGTGTGTCCTCGGTCAGGAAGTGCTTAAGCCGAATTTTTTTTATTTAATTTCTTATAATATTGAGGTTGTTATGTAATGCGAGCTTAAACTATTATTGATACTGTAGTGTATTCATTGATTGCGTTCTTAGAATTTAATATTAATTGTCTGATATTTATAAGTGAGGACTTGTTATTGGCTGTCAGTTTGTTTTACTGCTCCTTCTCTGTATTTTTCTAGCTGTAAGTCTTCCATAATACTTAAATAAATAAATAAATAAATAAAACATATTTTTATAGGTATAACAATGAAATAATTATTGCTTGCTTCAACCTAGCATGAAGCAAGCAAGCATACAGCATGCAAGCAAGCATACAGCATGCAAGCAAGCATACAGCATGCAAGCAAGCATGCAAGCAAGCATGCAGCATGCAGCATTTAAGCGAGCATGCAACATGCAGCAGGCAGGGTTTCTGTCACGGCTCCGGCGCTGCGATTAGTCTTTAAGATGATTATGCCAACATAAAATGTATGCCTAAAAAAATTATGCCGAAGTATTATTACGCCAAAACAAATTGTGCCAAAATCGTTATGCCGAAGTATATTAGGACAAAGAACATTATGCAAAAAGAAGGGATTCCAACACCTCAATATGAGCCCAGCTCAAGCTGAGCCAAGCCAAAGCCATGCCAAGGCAACGCCATCTTACGACAATCTGGAGCCAAAGCCAAAATCAAATTGTCAGCCAAGCCTGCCAGTGCATGTTGGAGAAGCCACATCCAACGGCGGAAGAGTTTTCCAGGGACAAGTGGAGGGGATCGGTCACGCGGGCGTTCATCTACCCCACAGCTAACCGTTGGACAGACCTCATCAGGGCTGCAACACAAACCTCCATAGTCCAGAGTTCCCAAGACGCCGTCGACCGTGACAAGTAGAGACAGATCGCGGGAGCCTCACTCGCCAACGAAAATGCAACACTGTCAACCACAACCATTCTGTCAAGAGTGAACGACAAAGGAGGACAAGGGTATTTTTTATTCAGATGTGTGCGTGGTAGCGGGGTGGTGCGAGGATATGTAACAAGAAATCCGTCTCAGGGCCTGTTGTTATAATTAGCTAAGTAGTAGTTACTCGTAGTTAATGTTCTTTCCGACCATGAACTGTGTAGTAGTGAAACCATGTTATGAAAGTGTATATGAAAGAAATGAAATACATACATTAATATAATTTTGCACAATTTTTATTAAAGTTGAGTACGTAGTTTATAATTAAAAAAGAACGAACAAAAACATGGTCTATATTTCAAACATTTTTCAAATAGAAAAACATACAGAACGTCAAGAAAGTGACAGGTAAGAGTGTACCTCGCTGCCTCCCATTATGCCAACAATGGCGGCCACATAAAGCGCACAAATTGCCCGCTCGAATTATACGCACTCGTTTAGCTAGCGATTTGGCACGGACCGTACTCGCCGGCGATTCTTCACATTGTCCGCAATATGAACATCATGGCGCACGATAATGGCGCCGAGTTACTATCGATTTGGAATTAAAATTGCTTTTGTGTGAACTGTGTTGATTTTTGTGATAACAGATTTCAATGATAACGTGTTTACACTGTATGAAAGGTTGTTTTTGTTATATCACTTTTGAGATACTCAGTGAAGAATATTACCTATTAGAACCTGATTGCACAGTCAAAAATATGATCGATATTAAACATTAGTTTTAATATATACGGAACCCGAAACATTTGTGTAGTATTTTTATGTAAATAATCTATGCACAAAATTTCATAACTGTGTCATGAATCACAAAGTAATGAGTTTGTTTTACATGGTTGTCCGCATAAATACATGGTCACTGAGCCATCCAGGCGAATAAGCCCGCAACAACACACAAAACACGAGCGTCAATAATTCTAATGCAATCAAGCTGTAAAGAAGGGGACATCAACAGAATTAACAACATAAATAACATGTTATTTACATAAAAAACTAATTCAGGAAATACTTTACTGTTATTTTAATATCATATAATTGGATATTTTTGTCTGTGCAACAATTCTCCCAGATAAAACTGATTAATTTTCTTGATCTGTTTGCTCTTCTAGTCCTTTAACATGTCCGGACTCGAAGAACTTTTGACCTTTGATCATGTTTTGGGCACGCAGCTGATCATTGTTGGTCAGCAGAAACCTATATTTTATTACTTCTAACCTAATATTACAAAAAAATATCTTATTCACGAGTATGATGACATCTGGAAAGTTTCTTTTTTTGCCCGCACCGTCTCTTGTGTCAGTGTAGTGCTGCCACCTATAGTTCCTGCACGTTCCCTATCGGAATTCCTATAAAACTAAAAACGATTTATAATAAGAAATCTATAAGAGCTAATTTTCCCAGTCAGTCGTAGAGAAGTTTGATGTATTGCCAAAGTAAAGCAATTGCAATACCCAGAGGTGCCATGCCATGAAGTATAGTTACGATTGCGGGCAATGTAGACAACTCGGCTTGAAACTATAGTGGAGCTAACTTTTATCCCTCTATAAAATAAAGACATAACCCTGTTCGGCTATCATGTAATAAAAATAACTGGTCCGTATCTGGAATTACGCTTCCAAATTAATAGTCCAATTTGGGAAAAACATGAAAATATGTCATTGATTTAAACTTACGATATGACTGCAAACTACCGATCTGATATCGTTACGGCCAGACAGAATGCGTTTGGCTCCAAATTAAGTGTTTGAACAAAAATAGTATTATTGTGGCATTCATCAGGGAATAGTCCCTGATGAATACCACAATACTACTATTTACCACCATAGGGTGGTGGTGAGTGTTCTTGCTATAATATACCTGCATATATTATTGCCATTCTTTCCATTTTACTATCAGAGTTTTGTGTGTTGTTGTTTTTTTTTAAATTGATGTAAACTAATGCTTGACTGCGACCCTACCTGATTGTAAGCAGTGATGCAATCGTTGATCGATCAAACGTTTTCTTTCTATAATCATTGAATCGCCTACATCAGTATCTCACATCAATCGCTGTATCACACTTATATTAAAAAGTTTTTATGTGTGTGAATGTTTGTTACTGCTTCATGCTTAAAATTTTCCAGCTATATGAATCAAAATTTAAAACGCACACTATGCAGAAAAGCATATATTTTTATAAATTAGAAGATTATATATATATATATATTCTTGATAAAAATATTTAACTAAAAGCATCATAGCCACAGCGTCTTTGCCCCACTAATTATTATTTTTCAATATTTTTAATCGCTACTATTACGTATACTTACATACCTATACACCGTTAAATTTTGATCATTTTAATCCCGTGGAGGGTCGATCGATTACATGAAACACTAGCGATTTGTAAAGATAAAATAAAGTACTTTTTTTACTAAAACTCGTATTAATATCCGCATGTACGATATTTTTTCTGTTTTTTTACGTAAACGAATTAATGACATTGTAGGTAGTTTTTGGTCGTTGCGTACTAACTACCTACAGGTCATTGAACTGGTCCAGCCGACGTTAACTAAAGAAATCAATTTCGTACATGTGTCCATATATTAAAGGAGACATTCTTGTTCTTTATTATTTTTTGAAATGGCTTTTATTGTTTTAATGTAGCTCATAATAATAATTAATTTTCATTGAACTTTGAAAACTAAAACATTGTCAAAGCATTTTTTCGTAAATGTAAAATACCATGGAGCGATCTATTTTGTAATGTTTCAGTTAATGTAATATCAGCAAGCACGGCCGTTGTGAGTTTGTCATGCTTTACCAAATGACTCGCTGACGATGGCACGTGTGTTATTTATTATATTATTCAGTTCTATTCAAAATGGTGAGCTCAGTTAAATCTTTCGCAGTAGTAGAAAGGTCGCCCAGTTGAAACGGTTACCTTTCTAGAAACACTAGAAACACTAGAAACACTAAAAATGAAAGTGGCCATTTCACATAAAAAAGAGATCACTGTCCTTCAAACTAGGAAACAATCCTGTATCTTGAAGAACAGTACATTATCATATTTTAATGCATTGATACACACAGCTTCACAGATTATAAATGAACGCCGACAAACAATAACATGTCATCCCATACAACTACGATTTTACGAAAACGCGTTTCAGATATTTCAGTTTCAAGGTTTATAGAATATTGACAGGTGGATCGACATGTCACCCATCGATCAGCGCTCCAGTACAAGCAGTTTTGCGTGATCAGTCTGATGTTAACAGTGCGATTAGGTATATGATTATACAATTTTAGGCTATGGTTAATTATGGAAAGTGTATGTGTAATGTAAGTGTGTGTGTGTGTGTAAAATTTGATAAGTATTATTTGAAATCTCAAATATAACACATCATTTTGAGTTGACTAACCATAAATAAATTCATTGTATTTAATAAGAATAATTAAAATAATAAAAACAATTAAATAAATATATTTTGTAAATTGTATTAATTCTCCAATTTAATAATTATTAGTAATAATTGTTTAAAAAAAACTAAAGGTACAACATCATGTAATTTAATAATAATTGCATTTCATCATCAAATTTAATAATTATTATATAACATATAATAATAAGTGAGCTACAATAATAATAAACTAAAATTAAATCCAGGTACTCGTATCGTAATCCAAATCCCGGTTAAATTTGTAAAACAATCTATTTTTATTTTATTAAATTATTTTTTTGAATAAATTAGTTCCTCAGTATCGCCATAATTTAGATTTGAAAGCCATTCCAATAATTTTCTTTTTAATTTAAAGTGGTTTAAATTATTTATTAACAATGTTTTGTGCAGTTTGTTGTAAATTCGAGAGCTCAAGATATAGTATTGGTGAGCAGCAAATGCGGTCCTGAAACGGTCGACTTGGTACACCTCTGCAGTCCTTCGTTGGGTTTGGAGTGTGAGGCTTGGTGGAACGGATACATGTTTGCGGAGCGCGGTGTGATAAACAAAGAGTTGTCTGACGGTGAGCAACTTGCAGTCCTGGTATAATTGCTCTGTTGGGTATCTAAATGGTTTGCGCTGCATAACCTTCAGAACAGCTCTTTGAGCCCTCTCCAGGGGTAAAAGTGATGTTTTTGCTGCTCCTCCCCAAGCAGTTACACAGTATGTCAACAGTGATTGGCACAAGGAATAGTAGACGGTCTTGAGCGTGTCCATGTCCGCTGAGTTTCTAAGCAATTTAAAAATATAAATTACTTTACGGACCCTAGCTGTTAGTGATGTAATATGTTTGTGCCAATTTAAACGCTCATCTATTACCACTCCGAGATATTTAATATGTGAAGTTTTGCTTAATTGTGGACAAATACACTCGGATGGCAAATGGCAGCTATGGAATTTAATATTAAAATCCTGTAATGGTTGGCTTTTATTGCTTATTGAAAATGCTATAAATTTAGTTTTTTCAAGATTCAGCGTTAAAAGATTGGTCTTAAGCCAAGCCGATACCGTTTCTAGACATTTTTCTGTGTGATGTTTTGTTTCATTCCAGTCTGAGCCATGCACAATTAGTGCTGTGTCGTCCGCGTAGGTTAAAACATGACAGTTTGTAAGGTTTAGTGTGCATAACTGGTTTACATATATTAAAAAGAGTGTTGGTCCCAAGATACTTCCCTGTGGAACTCCATAATTGCCTGAAAGGCGATCATTGCTCATGAGATTTTTTATAATTACACTTTGCGTTCTCTCCGTGAGATAACTCTTAAATAGATCCAAGGGTGTACCTCTTATACCTATACCCTCAAGTTTAAATAGAAGTTTAGAGACAGAGACTGTGTCAAATGCCTTAGATAAGTCCAAAAAGATACCAAGACATTTCTTACCCTGATCCAAATTGCGGGATATAAGATTGCTTAATTCAGTCACGGCATCTTCCGTGGACCTACCAGACATAAACCCAAACTGATTGGGTGCTATGATGTTATAGGCACCTAGATATTTCTTAAGCTTACTGTTTAAGATTTTCTCTAAAATCTTAGACATCGCAGAAAGTACAGAAATAGGTCTATAATTTTTGACACAATCTCTGTCGCCTGACTTGTAAATTGGGTGAATGAGCGCTTTTTTGAAGGCATCGGGAAAAACACCTGTGGTAATTGAAAGGTTACAGATATGAGTAATTACTGGGACCAGAATCTTTCTTGAACTTTTAATCATCTGAGTAGAAATACCATCCCAGCCTACAGCTGTTTCACTTCGAAGGGCCATGATGATTTTCTCAATCTCATCTTCGTCCACCTCTTGGAGAACGAAAGAATTACTTTGAGAATTTGTAATATGTGGCGCTTCAGTAGCCTGTGGTTTTTCCGATAGGATTTTTTCTGCTAACTTGGAACCAACTTCTGCAAAATAACGGTTTACGAGATCAAGTGAGTCTTTTGGATTTGCACAAATATCCATAAGTCCGGTGCACGGTATTTTTGATGTATGTGTATGCGTAACGTCTTTAATAACGTTCCATGTAGCCTTCGGATTATTTTTTGTTTTAGCAAATTCATCTTTTTCGTAAGAAATTTTTAATTTTCGCAGCAAATTATTGCAAAAATTACGATACCGGCTGTATGTTACTTGTAACGTAATATTATTTAGGTTCTTTTTTAAATCTTGGTGCATTTTGTCACGATTTTTAATACAGCGTATAAGACCAGGCGTTATCCATGGTTTAATATTTCTTCTTTTACGCGGTAATTTAATTATAGACGTGTGGTCCTTGACAATTGACGAAACAATAACAGTAAACCTGTTTGCAGCCTCGTTTACGTCTTGGGATTCCAGAATTTCAGTGAAGTCTGTTGTTTCGATATCTTTCGCTATGTTCGCGTAATCAATGTGAGTCTTTGTACGATTTGCTTTAAATTTTTGAGATTTTGTTGGTATCAACAATAATAAAGCAGAGTGATCAGTGATGGTACTTTCTATAATCAGAGTCGTAGCAGTTTGGTTAGACTTAAGGATTACGTGATCTAAGCAGTTGTTAAGTCTCGTGGGGGTCAGATGGGCTGGAAGTAGTCCATGTGATGATGTAAGGGTAAGATATGCATCAGAAAAACGATCTACATTTTCTTGCTTTATATCAATATTGATATCCCCTATCAAAGCTATTTTACCAAATCGGGATAGCTGCAATAAGACATTGTCCAAGCTATTTATAAATTTGTCTATAGTCGTAAATGATGGAGACCTATATACAGCAAGTATAGCTATACAGTTATCTATAGTGCAAAGTAAACCACTTGCTTCTTCAAGACATGGATCCGTAACCGTGCAATTTAAGCCATCTCTAGCGTAGATGATTACGCCATCATTTTGATTATGGGGATTCGGTGACTGATAAGCTGTATAGCCCTCTAGATGGGGAATAACTGAAATAGTTCTGAGCCAGCATTCCGACAGTATTATGACGTCACACGTCAGATCAATTATGGCCAAGAGAGTCTGCAAAGCGTCAAAGTTCTTGTTAAGACTCCTGATATTAATGTGCAGAATGTTCAAGGTGTTTCTAGTATCACTTACCATGCTTGCACATTGATCAGGAAAGCAGGTGTATGTCTTAGATACTTGATAAGAGTCAAGTTCCGAATATATGTTATTTATGTTAGCCATTTGTAACAAAAAACTAGCACTGTCAAGCATTTCCCCGCAAAAGTTTTATTTAAGGACGTGTTATTTTGGCTAACTAAGTACATCCAGACAGTATGAAATGTGATAAAGAGGAACGATACAGAGGCAATTTGCAGATGACCTTTGATTTTAAGTTTATTTAGTGGTATGTATGTATTTAATAGAAAGTGTTTGATTTGTGTGATATGTGTGTTGAGTGTATTTTTAGTTGGATTTCGAACAGTTAATAAAATACTTAAAATTAAATGGTATAAAATAACATGCAGATATTTAAAGGCTGAGAGAATATTTAGTTTAACATAACTTTTCATAAGATAATAAGTGGTAATCTGATATATGAATGTAGAAGTGGTACAGATGGAAGATCTATATAGTCACTGGTCCTGTGTTATTTTCGCAAGACATCCTTCGGAGTGTATATGATGTTGTTTAGCACCATTTTCTTTGCGCAGGTAGATTTTCCCATTTGTAGACCAGCAAAATTTAAATGAGTTCTTTTTTGCGAATACTCTTGCCTGATAAAATAGATTCTTAGCTGATTTATTCAGGTATTCTGTTACATAAATTGGTGCGCGTTGGCCTGCCATTCCTAGTGAGTGTGAGTTAAGTTTCTCCGTAGAAGGTTTGTCTTTATTAAAAGATCTGACACCTGCAAGAAATTCGAACTTCATATTTACAGATTTAAATTCCGCAACAATTGGCCCGCAGGTACCAGGTTTGCTGGGAATTCGGTATACATCCCTCAAGTCGGTTGACTGAAAGTTAATCCCAATAGTTTTGCCAATCTTGGTAACAGTACTAGTGATATTAGCCCTGTCGTCTTTTCCCAAAACCGGGACATTTCTAACTTCAATACAAGCTGAACGTGAGCTTTGTTCATAGTCTTTAACTTTTCTCTCAAGAGACACAATGTATTCTTTTTGCTCGTTCCGTTCCTTCTCCATAAAGTCTAGTTTTAGTTTAACCTCATCATACTTTGAGCTCAAGAAGTTCATCGATTTTTCAATCTCCTGGTATGTTTTCTTAATCTCCTCATTTTGTTGCTTAAGTTTCGACGTATCTGCTACAATTTTTGATAGCTTCATATCCTGGTCTTTCCGCCATTCAGTCAGAAGATCCATTATCTCTTGCTTGAAAGCGCTGAAATCATTGCCTGGCGAGTCTTTCATATTATTATATGGACGCTTTCTTGATCTGCCAGACACGCTTAAAGCCGGAGTTGTCTTGTCTGGTTCTGGCTGTGCATGAGACCTATTGCACTCTGGAGTCTGAGGAGGTGATCTTTGGACTTGTGGCATTTCGTGTTTAGACCCTTAGCGATTTGTTTATATGGTAATAATAAATTCGGATACAATGCCACTTATTGCAATGTTAAAAGTAGTAGGCGTTTGCTATGTTTACGATAAAAAGTGACAGGAGATAAAAGTGTCCGATTCCAATTTGGGATGAGGGTAGATGAATAAGGTACTCACTATTTTTGTTACAGTTTTGGTCACTTTTTGTAGTTTATGGCAAATGTTATCACCAGATAATCACACAGTTTTATCGGTCACAGTTTTTTCTATAAAATGATGTGCGTCAACCACTACGTTTGTTTGTATTTGCACTGATTAAGTTTTATTTATAGGAGTGAAATTTCATACGTCTGTTTGCAAGTACAACGTTGACAGAACTTTTAACTGCCAGTTTAGGATAGGAGGTTATATCTGCCATAAAGTTTCTTGCACGTTCTTTTCTATGGAGATCCAACTGACAGATTTTTTGACAATTCAAATTGCCTGTAAGTGTTTTATTTGAAATAAATGCTTTAATTTAAATGAATGGATGTGTGGTGTGGGTATTTGTGCCAACCGCAAGCCTCAAGGATGCAATAAGGCAGTGACGTCACGTCTAAGTGGGGCATTAGAGTGGCGACACGTAGTTAATATGCAGCTCCCGACCAAGGGGGAGGGAGAGGGGGGCTCTGGAGTGAGCCGGGATCAAGCAAACAGGTGGGTAATAGTGCTAATGTCAGAACACCGGCTACTAATGTGGTGCCATGCTGTTAGAGAGAGCGGTGATGCGATCCTGATGAACAGATTAACTTTGTATCCGAAGTGTACTACAACCTGCTTAGGTTGACACTCTGATGCCCCTCAAGTTGAAGGTAAAATCTTTTTACCAGCATCTTTTTGTAAGAATGTTGAGCTATGAAAAAGGCGGATGAAAAAAAGTGTTGTTCCGACCACAAGTAAAACGGGACAAGGGCAGGAAGATGATGATAGGTAATCAGGAATTTCTGTGGAAATAGCAACACCTGGCTGATTTTTCTCGGTAGTATAGGTAAAGTCGAGTACAGTTCGGCAGAAAATGCACCATAATGATAATATTGAGATATTATCATTTGGTGCATTTTTTTTTATGACAGTCTACTGAAACTCGACACTACAGTGCCATAAAATCCTTGACCAGTTTATCATGAATCATGTTAGCTCGTCGTACAGTAAAATCTTTGACCAAGTCCAGTATCAAAATCACCCACATATTGATACTCAGCCTGTCGCATTTAATAACTGAGCTCATAATGAACAAGTAATTGCTCTCTAAATTGGGCTATAAACGTTGATGGGGTGTATAAAGGAGACACAGAAGGTACACTATACTCTGAAATAAACGAGGATTAGTAGTATCAGAAGTAGTAGGTAGAAGACGAACTATGAAATATGCTTTTCTTCTATTAATGTTGTAAAATTGTGTTCATTTTTAATATTACAAAATTGTATGTCTTTGCTGTAAAAGAAAATCAAGCTGTCAACTGGTAATATTTAAGTCTGTAACTGTAATTAGTAGGACTATTCTCTCGTAGCAGTAGTTACATAACAGTTCGTTTGATTAAGCATTATTTAGAGTGATAGTTCTGTGTCACTCCTCCAGCACGGTCACTCGATGAACGGCGGCCATTACGCGTAATAACCGAGGAGTTGCGGAACTTGCGATACCGGGCGCCGTTCGTTTGCCCCGCTCAACATTTCCTATACAAACATACGCATTTGTTCATATGGTAAGTTGTATAAGCACTTGATATAATGGATCGACCATTGTTTTAATATCAAACATTAGTTACTAGTAGTCTATTAAAGTCTCCGTCAAAGTTGTTGCCAGCTCAGTCACACACTACAGTAAGGAATTAGGGTAAAGCAGCGATGTGATATAACCAGGAAGGATAAAAAGAGAACAACGCTCTGATTATAACCTACAGTGAAATAATGATTATAAAAGCTTTAACACTGGCACACAGAACACCTGGACAACTCTAAAAGGTCAGAAACACGTCACTGATTGAACAAAATACATCTTCCGCACGATAACGTCAGACGATCTAAAATAGCATCTCATCCTGACTAGTTGGTGCTGCCCCGCTGCCGCTGGTCGGTCCATTTGTCACCGCAGCGGTTAAAATCTGGGGCGAGCCGCGCGCGCATGACGAATGGTAGCCTGCGACTAATTAATGTGCTAATAATCTTCGGAGACCAGCTCGGAAATATTCCCTCATCAATCTACATTATGGTCTAGTTCGCGTGACTGAATTAGAGAGGAGGCATTTTTCTTTGTAAGTGAATAAGTGAAGTGGTTTCTTTGAAGGAATTGATTGTTTGATGGACGTGATCAGTTAATAATGCAGCGAGAGTTTAGTAGAAAGTCATATTAACGAAGTTTTGAATTAAATGTCAGCAACACACAGGCACGGTTAGTTTATATACCAATTATCCTTCCACGAAACATAACTCCCCTGTCATTCATCCTCCTAGCTGTCTATCCGAATAGCAGTCAGTTCGGGTTTCATAGTAATCGCGTCTGCATCAAAGTGAGCACTAATAAGAAGCTACATGAAATACATTACCGTTTCCAGGAATTTGGGAAAGTAGCCTTATTGAGCATCCGTTTAAAACGATATTGGATAACAAAACCTACGTCTCTAGAACATATTTGATGCTGAAAGGAAACCATATATACATCAAATTCAATTGAAAACGTCCGCATGTGCACCGTACGTTTGTGTTTGTAGATATGCAGGTATTTGGAACAATATGCAGAATTCGAATTAGTTTAAAGATGGATGGAGATGTATTGTCAGAGAAGAGACGTGACGACGCAACCTGGGACTAATACTCTTATACTACAGTACTGTAGTAGGCGAACATTGCCTGATCCATTTAGTTGTGTTTCTAGTGAGATGATATTATTATGCTTCTTCAGTATTTACTTTTCCTTCTTCACTGCTGGAGAGTCTTAGCTGTTTTATCAAAATACTTCCTCAACTTGGCCAACCTTTACATATATTATTTCTATTTTAGATTATGAAGATGAACGTGTTAGACTCTTAATTATGTATGACGTAAATCACATAAATAATGAAATGTAATTTTTCACGAATATTGTATGTTGCAATTATAACATTCGTTATAGATATTTATATACACACCAGTCGTAAAAACTTTGATACACAGTAAGTAACCGTCTTGATATCTAAATAGATAAATCCATATCAATATAGTTACCTCCAACCTGCTAAATAATACACGCTATGTTATAGGTATTAAAATCCAAATTCACGTAATATAAACAATCAAGCATGACGATCGTTTATCCCAAGTCTATGTATGAGCCTCTAAAGCAGTGAAGTTCAAAGTGTATGAGGGATCGCATCCCATCGCCGCCATCTTGCAATTAATGCCGCGGTCGGAAAGCTGAAACATTGCCTCATTTATCAGCGCTGAGACTTCATAATTGCCTATGAACTTCCTCAGATCGGCCTTGAAACGGTATTAGTGGTGCGGAAACTGTTACAAGTTTTCCGTTTAAAATTAATGGGTGAAAAGTTTAGAGTGATAGCATTATGTTTCATATAATCACTTCGAACTATATGGTAATAATAAGTTTGAATCATTATAATCTGAGATTCACCTGAATTGAAGGGGACTATCGTCATACCTATACATAGTGTTGGTGATGATAATTATTGTTTCAAAAACTAAACAAAATACTTAAAACAATTTGTTTATGCGTTATGCTATTTGAAAAAAAGATTGAAACTAAAACGAGAGCATCAGAGCGCGTAAACCGAGTTCCTGTTGACAGGGTCTCAGATTGGGTGTGATCTTTACTGCTGCTACTATATGGCAATTAAACAGTCGACCGCAGCAACCTTTGATTAATCGGCGCTAAAGTCCCGTGGGTGACAACCGCTGCACCAGTAACCAGTTCGAACTAATATTCTTCCAAGAAGTTCAAACTCATCAACGGGGGTGACGGGGTGGCGGAGGCAAGTATTTGTTTAAACAAAGCAAGCAAGTTATGTTGTTATTTGTATCAGGATTGTTTTAACTACGCGTAAAAAATTTGTACTACTCAATATTATTATTGATTAGCTTCTGCCAGCGACTTCGTCCACATGAAAGTAGATTTCTCCATAAAAACTTTGGACCCCCGTTTCATCCCCTTAAGAAATGAATTTTGGAAACCCCTTTCATAATTTTTAAACCACATAAAAGGAACCTCTGTGCAAAATTTCAGCATTCTAGGTTCAAGAGGTTAGACTAAGCGTTGATGACTCAGGATGTGTCAGGATTTGGCCTTTTATTACACATATTCCATGTAACTACAGATATACTTTTTTGTCTCTCCTTCTAGTTCTTCATTATACTCCACCTAGCCGTCATTTTTTCTCAGATTTACAGAGGGTAAATATTCATCAGTCCGTCACATAATCGAAATTTGGAACATCCTTAAAAACAATGTGACTAAATCCTTTTTAATGCCTCACATTTTGCGGCATGTTTCCTTGTTCCTATTAAGCTGGTTGTACATGATGATATTAAACGCGCTTTGTTGTCACATCAGTGTCGGGGCGCAGGCGAGGACGTCTGCGCACAAAAGAGACAAGTGTCACGCGCCTTCTTTTGTTTCGAAGACACCAGGCTCTGCGCCTGACATGTATACAGCGCTTATAAAAGGTACGCTGGGTACGCAAGTAAGAGTGGGCTATCACTCATACACGTGTATAATATTGGGATTAGGACTAAAAGTGTGACTATCAAAACAATAAAAACAAATTGTGTGAGAAATTGTAAGTAAACAATTATTGTTTTTGTAAAATATTATTAACGGTAGGTAACAGCTCGGAGTCAGTGCTTGATTTATGGTAATATGATTACACAGGAAATTTATCAAGTTGTTATGACCTTTCAATTTTAGACCTTTGAAAACTTTAGCTGACCCAAACTTCTAACAGACGAGCTATTCGAAGGTTAAATTAAATCAGCAGGGCAAGAAAAGTGACCTCTTTAAAGTTCACCACACATCCTAAGTCCCGAGTTTCCAGCCATTCACCACTCAAGCTGTGTGGCGTGTGGTCGTGACGTTGCCCGTGTGAGCTAATTACAGCGTAATGTGTGAAGTAAATACCCGTCGGAGGCAGCCCTGATTCTCAGCTTAGAGGTAAATACTTGTCGGGAGCAGCCCTGACTTCGAGACGAACGAGTGTCGCCTCTGCGTTAGATGGCAAGATACGCTCTGTGGGACAGCTAATGTAGCGAGTTAAAGAGATTTACGAAGAAAACGGAAATAAGATAATATTTAGGACTCAAGCTGACGTTAGTTTTTCAACCGACTTTTATTTCACACTTTTTAGTTGTAGTGCTTGTAGAGGGTACCCGTCATCACATCAGTTCTATGTATCCCCTCCCCTTCTTCCTTCAGTCAGTCACCAGTGCTTTGTTGTCAGTCAGTCAACAACGCAATAATAATTTTACGACAGTTCTGCTATTGATTTTTTGAAGAGTTTCGTTTTATATCTTCGAAGTTCATCATCAGATCAAAACGATATTTTTATGGGAACAATTTTCGAAATCGGTTCATAATTGACTAAGATATCGGTGAACACAATTAAAAATAAAATACATACCTACGGCCAAACATAGAACCTCCTCCTTTTCGAAGTTGGTTAAAAACTCAAAAACTTTTGCACTTTTTTTTTTGTTTTTTAATCTGAATGATTTGATTTGAGGATGGGAGAAAAAGTGTGTCATGTGTTAACCCTACACTAACTTCCGTTTATAGGCGTCTATTTTTTTTTGTCCTGTTCATTCTGCTGTCCATAAAATTAAGACCTAAAGAAACATATGAGTTTTAAATTGACTTGGTATTAAATTAGGTCAGTTCACACCGCAACGCGATGCGTGACACCACGCTTCTAGTAGGCATTCGAAACAACCCCACGTCAATGGACGTCGCACTGCACTTATAAGCGCTTCACCGAGAACCGCGTGCAACGTCACGCAACGTGAGTTAACCCCATACCCCTGATATTTCATCAGCGTATTCGAATACGCCTCGCTCGCGAATTACGCGCCGTGACTTCTCGCTTCGCAGCACGCAACAACTGACGTCTTCATGCTTCATCCCATCGAGTCCCGTCTTTTTATATGAACCGACCCTTACATGAGGATTTCTACAATTGTAATAAAGCATATAAATCGAATTGTCTGTTTACGTAACCGTAGTTACAGGCTAGTGTTGGTAACAATGTGGTTACATGTCTATGATGCATGATAATGTTCTTCATTCGGAATCCCCCGCCTCGCCGACGCCCACAAAGCCGGGCGTAATGTAATCTGCGCCACACCTGTCCAGCCAGTCCTCGGGGATGCCTTACATTGTATCTATCTACATATACATACATAATATACAATTATTCGGTAAACATCACTGACTTGTATCGCACGAAGTTGCTAAAATAAACTTGCTTCCCGTAATGTTATAAAATGCTCTTGACTAACTTAAGTAATACAAAAAAATGTAAATCACACACTCCTGAGGTTCACTAAAAAACACGTGATTTCACCATCACGGGAGGGCACAGTAACATGTCCAGAAAATTAAGACAAAATATTCCTTTATTATTGTGAGCACCTGGGCTAAATATAAAAAAAAAACATACTTATCCTAGTGCTTTTTTCTAAGTAATGGTATGATTTGTATGCAACAAAACATTACCTTCGCATTCATTAGTTTTCAACCTGCAAAAACGCTCAAGTTTTACTTCGTTTTGCGGAATTATTGATTTGACTTGCAAGTATTTTCTTCGTAAAAATTTTTGACATAAAAAAAAAAATATTTTTATGTCAAAAATTACCTATAGTTTCGATTGTTACTGTTTTTGTGATTTTTTCCTTGTGAATTTTTCTTTTTTAGGTGGGAAATCATCTAATAACTTCTGCCGCTCTAGGATGGAGCAGGAGAGCGTGTCAAACTTATACTGACCAAACCTCACGACCTTACCATTCGGAAAACAGTCTTAAAAATGTCATGAATAATTCCAATAACAATTAATGTGAGAAAAAGTAGCTGGTAGTATAGTATTCTAATGTAACGTGCACAACATTAACGCCTTTCTTAGTAACAGAGTGAGCTGGAGTCTGATGTATTATTCACGCAATTTGCTTTGAGTGTTAGTATGCAGTGGTATTAATAGCGTCTGTCAACATTGATGAGGTGTTCTGGGAATTCGCGCTCAGTAGTAACAGAATCTACTTTAGTGTAATTCAGTCATTTATAGTGAATGGTATTGAGATACATTTAGTCTCTAGTTAATTATATCTGCAAGCTTAATATCAGCAGACTAACATTATTTGTAATCTGTTAGTAAGCCGGTGTCAGAGCTGCGATGTTCAGCCGGAGCTGGAGTGAAGAGGTGAATATGTAACAGCGTCGTCTGCAGCCAGCTCGGGCGGACTGCATCGCCTCGCGAAACTTTACTTACTTTACACAGCTAAGTCGATAATTCTTTAATTGTCTAGGAACTAAGTTTATCTTTAAATTCAACTTCAAAATGTGGTTGCTTTTATTTATTTATTTGATACTAATTTACTAATAATAGCAGCCTTTGAAAATCTTTAATACAATCAGGACTTCGGCTTGCTTGAGATTATTTTCAGATGAACTCACTTTAAGTACATCCAATTCAACACTGAAGACAACGAATCCTCTTACTATTGCTTTAAATCAGAATTTGACATATTTTTCATGTAACAGAGAGAATAAATTACATTTTTACAAAGGAAACGAAAGCTAACAAAGAAAACAAAACCTCATTGGTCTAGATTGTGCTGCTCTGTACCGCTCCGGGAAAAACAAGTCTGTCCGGGGAAAACCGAGCACAGATATTCGTTTATACAACGTGCCTGCTTTATATCTGTGTTGTCACTGACGCTTTTTACAGACAACGTGTCATTTCAGATTGTTCTGCTCCCGTGAACAAGGAACGTACCCATAAATTGAACTGTAAACGGTATTATTGTAGTATCAATACGAGTTTTTACTTCATACTAAAAAAAAATGTACCTACGTACCTGTGTATGTGCGGTTTATTTACTTGTCTTAAGCTTTAGTAGTTTTTTGAGCAATATATTAAAACTAAATTAAACCTATTTTTGATGACATGATCATTGTGTCTTAGTTTTCGGCACATTACAGGAAATTCAAATAACGACATACTTCGGAAATAAATTTATAGTGCGTTATTATTTTAACACGTTCCATACATAGGGTTTCCATCGCTGTTTATCACATCTATGGAAGTGTTGCAGTCTTTTTTATATGCTGAGAAAAACATTAAAATGAAGATTTTCTACTTAATAACTTCGACATCCGGGCTGATGACACGTCTAGGTATATAGAACCGTATTTCCATTTAATTCGGCGGTGATTAATTTACATTTGAAGTGTAGTTAGCTGTTTCTGCGAAGTAATTACCGTCTGCCGAGCTCCGTGTGTTCGGCCGGTCGATCGTTTAGCTTTTATTTCAGTTAGGTTGGAGCCGCAAACTTTCATTATTTTTCGGCATTAAATTACCATTTCCATGTACGCTCAATGTTTCCAGTAGTTCAAATAGTCTGATCAGAGAGCTTAATAAGGAATGTTATAATGTATTTAATATGTTGGAGTTGTTAATTTTTGAATGTAAAGTGCTGATTTATTATTGCAGCATGAAGCATTAAAGTGGGAAATCATTTAATGACTTCTCGCGCTCTGAAGGAGGTTGCTGGTGCAGCTGGTGAAGCAGGAGGGTGTGTCAGACTTTTACTGACTAAAATCACACTGTATCCTTCAGTTACCCTTTACGTTGTAAGACTACGGGTTTTCTATTCAGAAAATCCCCGCAGCCCTAGCGGGCATCGGCCCGCCTGGGCCCTAAGGTTTGCTGACGTATCTTTGAGGAGCGCGAGGATCACTACACGATGTCAATCGTGACGACTTGGGCTCGGTCCGGTCGATTATCGGACGACCGGACGGTGAGTTACTCATTGCTCGTAACTATTAAAAATTGTGACTAGTTAAAATATTCAATAAAACCAAACCATTTCACGCTAGTTTTCAGAACGAAATAAACATTTCCATATTTTCGTATTTCAAGTATTTGTTTGCGATGCACTTCATAACTCTTCCCTGATGTCAGCGCGAACCAAGAATAATATTTGGTCTCGTGGAACATACTTATATTCTAATAGAGGCAACATTTTCTCATCAGCTCGTCCGGCACGTGACGGCGCCGGCCCGCACCGGTCCGTGCCGCTCCGTACCGCTGCGAGCCGCTCCGGCACGACCTTTATTACACCGTCACAATGTATAAATCTCACGTCGCCAACTAATTTATGACGACACCGTAATGTTAGCAAATTAAACGCGCTTCTTACTTGTTAGTGCCAGACGTGAGGACTTGTTCTTAGTCACAAGTAACTCGTGTAATGGGCTTTTTGATATTAAAGTTAGTTTAATATTGCAAGACCCATAATAAGACATTATCTGCAAAGTCTCAGGTGACATATTACGTCTTTTTCCAAAAGGAATTTCGTTGGAAATTGTGAATTACAGCATGATAAATGACCAGAGCTGCCACGGTCACAGGGTATCTTCTTAAAAACATAATTTAGTTTCGTATATTCAAAAAGGTCTGAAAAGAACAACTCTTAGAAAACTGAAATGTTTACCAACTGTATCGCTATTTTAACTGTCTAATAGGTAAGTGATGACTCCTAGCTTTCATTTCACAGCAAGGCGGTTCGATTTCTTTGTATTTCACTGTAACCATAATTTATGTGTGTGAGCGAGATTCATTTGTTTCCGCTCGAGTTGAACTTAGCTGTGGCCTGTGTGGCCGGTGCCGATGTAAGATGCATGCGAGTGCTTGAAGCTACGTACAGGAGCCATTTGTTGGCTGTACCTAATGACCAATAGTCCACGTATCTATACAATACGTTTGAATGCGTTTTATTTACACAATTTCCTCTTCTTAAAATTCAGTTTTTGGTGTGTTCTAAGAACTTCTGTTCTGTTCTCTGTATGTGTGTTTTTGGTGTGTGTGTTCTGTTGTGATCTTTTTTTTTTATAATTTAGGCGATTATCACACGGTAAGTACCGTGCATCGCCGCGGAGAGTGGTTGCTATAAAGCAGATTTCATCCGCTCGGCCGCGCGGTCGGGCGATGTCCAACAGGTTTATTTGCTTTGAGTTTAAGTTTTTTACACCGTTGGTAAAAACTTAAAAAAAGTAAATTACAGTGTCAATACTATTTTATACTACTTAACGTGTGTTATTGTTAGTGATATGAACAACATGCATAGCAAAAATATTATTATTTTAAATTCTAGTAGGTACGTGAATTTAATTGTCATGAGCTAATAATCCTAGTGTTCGGACGCGCTGTCCAAATAAATTTTTTAATCAATTTCACCGTACCACCTCTCGTTGCTGAAATTAATATACAGAAGAATTTGGTTTAATATTTTATTCCTTTGATCTTTTATATGGTATTTGAGGTAACAGTTTGTTTCTTTTCAAGTCACATTTTCCTGATAATTAAGGTTTTCATTTCGGTGTTTCCTCGTTGCTGTGGCAAAGAGGAAACAACGAAATCAAAACTTGCCTAAACTTTTTCAAGAATTTGCAACATGACTGCATCAAATTATTAAATTCTCTGGAATGCCCTCGGCCTAGCGTGTTTACCGACACGCGACTAATGCCGCTAGTCGGTGGAATTCAGCCAATAAAGCTTTTCAGCGACGCACGCACTCTATAAATTTAACCCTTTTGTTCGTTTTCAAATTATCTTCAGAATATGAGTTACTGTGAGCTACCTTTTTGATATATTGCGCGGCGATACCGATCGCCCGTATTTTGAGAGCTATTCTATGAATAAGTATGTACCTACAGTTAAACAAGCTTTGTATTATACAGGTGATGACGGACTAATTTTAATATAATTATAATACCGTAATAAGAGACACAATAGAAAGACAATAGGTGTGCGGACACCGGTGTCCACTTGGAGCTTAACAGTTTAAACAAAATAATCACTTAAACTATCAACACATTCTTGTAGGTGATTTATTGATGATTTTATTTTAGCAATTGAACTTATATGAAACAGTTAGAACTGTTGTAGTGTTAACTGTTTGACATATCTGTGGTTAATTCCTTATTCAGCATAAATATCGCGTGCCGTTTGAAATATTGGTATCTACTTATATCCAGAAAATCACATTTATTTAGATTCCAAACAAATATACTTAATTAGCGAAATTAGAGATAATACTAAAACAGTAGGAACAAATTAATTAATAACTGATGTTGTAAAAAGAATGATTGACATAGCCTCAATATAAAATTTATTTTAAGGGGATTCGAGGTTACAGCTCTGACTCGTTTTATAAAACGACGACTTCAGTAAAAACAGAATATCTCTTTTCTGTACTGCGCTGTCGTTATTCGATGTTTTTTTCCTTCACGTGCCAGTTGGAGGGCGGCGCGCTGATAACATCTCGCGCCTGTGAATCGACAATTACCTTCTTATAGCATAACCTTAATTTTCATAATGTAAAATTTAGGACATAAGTAATGTCATACTCATTTTACTTTTACCTCGGTCAATTTGATATTGTACTTAACATAACTCTCTATATAGGTAATACATCAAATTAAAAAAAATGTCTTGCTCTTCATCCGTTGTTGTCACACAAACGTAAAAAAAATGTAACCCAAATAATATCATCTTCAAATTGAATTTCCTGTATTGCTTGACACTTTCACAATTCCTGAAAAAAAAAGCAAAAAATTATTTTGTGTAGTTTCTTTGATCAAAAACATGATATGTTTCATTAGCTGGCCGTCATAACTCGACACTTAATATAATCGACTTCGTTTGGAATAGAATTCTATGAACGAAGGAACTTGTGAACTCGTACGTGACAGTTTAATCATTGTAGACGAACATTTCACCAAGAAATGGAAGTTTCAATCAAAATAATTATTTTTCCTAATAATTAAAACGGATTACCGAATAATTAAAGATAGACATAAGATATATAATAATGACAATATTCTATATCAGTCAAATACAAACAAATATGTCAATAAAAGTACATTGTTTACGAATGAACATTGAATTGGAAGTGTATTAAAAGTCAAAATTAATTTTTTTCAGAAGCTAGTGCATGGTTACAATTGGTCGTTTCCTATGGAGAAGAACCGGCAAAAAGCTTCATCTCTCACTCTGAAAACTTATAAACACGTTAAAGGCCTACATTATTTTGAAAATTATTCAATAAGCTGTCCAGGAATAGATCAAAAACCTAACCTCCACAGCGTAGTGCTATAGAGACTTTCATCAGGACCTCTTTATAAAGTTTAAAACTCTTGGCTCGTAATAAATATAAGAAATAAACACTAATTAGAGTTTTATAATAAAGAGGATTGTAATATAAGATTGCAGACGGCTGTTAGGCCGAAAAGTGTGAGTGACATGTTAGTATAATTATAACAATATCTATACATATAATAATATAAAAAAGTTATCTCATAGATATAAATCGTACATCCAAATGCGCATAAGCTCATTTTATTGACGTCCGATCACTATAAATAGGCACAGACATCAAAGAGAGTTTCCTGAAGGTAAGGCAAGGTATAGTGTAATTTAATGAAAAAGTGACTGGAGAAATCCGAGTGGTCTATATTAATTAATATTTTATTTCTGAAGAGAATGATTATCCGGTGTTGATAACATTTATGCCTGAGAGAAATCTTTCTAATAAATCTGCGAAGAGAGCTACGGAAGGAGCTGCAGAGGAAGCCACCTACTAACAACGACATGATGGGATTGCATTATACGATTGAAAACCAAGGAACATCATATTATTTGTGCCATATCCAATTATTTTTAACTGTTTCTTTTTTTTTGTCGGCGTGAGACCTTTAAAAGGCGCAAAGACTTTTTGAAAAAAAAAACCAGAGAGAGTAGATGTTTCATCTCATTAAAGATTACTCTGGTCACCTTTGCTACTCGGAAAAGGGTTTAAAGAACTTTTGAAATAGGTACAGAAACAGGGCAAAACTTATTTCAGGATGAATAATTTTCAAAAGTCATTTATTTATGATCTACTCCACCTACAACCTTAGTTTTAGTCTATGCGAAACCCGAAAAATGTGTTGAGTATTTTTATGTAAAGAATTTATGTACAAAATATCATAAATGTATCATGAAAAATCACAAAGCTATAAGCTTGTTATGTAACCTGGTTGTTCACACAAACACATGGTCACCGGGCCATCCGGACGACTGAGAGGTTATTTTGCTCCCGCACCCACCTGTGCGCTGGCGCTTAATGCCCTCAATGACCTTCCGTAACCTATGCTGTACTTAGTGTCGGTTTACTTAGTTTGTTGTACTTAGTTAAGCAATATGGTGCATATACTAAAAATAATGTTGTATATTTATGAACCACAGGAGATAGTCAGAATTTGTTTCTAATAATGCTATCAATAATTGATTTATATTTTCTTCCCCTCGTCACATCCCAACGGTCTTGATTTTTTGAATACTTGTAACATTTGTTTCTTTTAAAGCCATCAGTTTGTTATGCTGATAAAAAGAGAATTAACTCAACACTACAAAAATCAAAGCAGAAATCATTTCAGCTGAAAGTCGTCTAATGCTGGCCATAGGCCTCCCCAAGTGTCGCCACAATGAATCGACAAAGGTAGGCAGGTTTGTAACGTTTGCTCGTAAATACACTCTACGTATCTAAAACCTATTACAACAAGAACTAATAAAGGGATTATCTGATATCGCGGGGGTTATTCCCCGGCGGCTGGGGTATTACCTGATTTAGTAGAATGTGATAGTGAATCTGTTGTGATGGAGGACGGGCAGGTTCAGGCGCTGATACTACGATTCGTAAGTTTGGAGTTTCCACTATTGTTCTTGGTGCGGTAGCTAAATCTATGGGAGTTCCTTCATGTTTACTTTTGTCATGACCTTCAATAGTTATACTTTATTTAATGAGTGTTATTCAAGTTCATGAAGCAAAGCGCGACACGCCGCGCCGGCATCGGCAGTAGATTTTAACATAAAACATAACGTCCCACTTCCGTACCTCACATAACTTAAAATATTTTTGAGCTCACACTTACAATTTTGCTTATCTACTAAGACGAGAGACGAGGCGTATTTCTTAGTAATATTAGATAGTTAGAACGGATTTTAATTAGGTGTCAATTTTATTAAAAATGACCTCTTACCATTCCTGCGATATTGACGTCTATAAATCACCAGGAAGGCTCAGCCCCGGTATGATAGGCAACGAAGGAACGGGGTAGGTTTTTAGTCAGTAAGAGTTTGACACTATCTCCCGCCCTGCCCAATGGTGATTTGTCTTTGGATGATTTTAACCACCATAAAAAAAACCCAGACCCGACCCAAACTTTGATTTAGAAATATCTGTGATGTGACTTGTGTAAAATATTCGCAACCCGTGACAATTAAAAAGCTCATTTATACCCGGACTCACTGCAAACGCGTGTCATGCCAGATTTTGTCAAAGCGTGTATACATCAAATGCTTCGTCTCGTTGTCAAACTGGCCTCCGTAATATTGACTTCACCGACACATCTATAATAATTAATATAACATTTGAATGAATTAAAAGGGAGTTTCTAAAAATCTGAAATGTTGAAACATTAGTATCGATCACAAAGTAATGTGATATTATCATTAAGTTGGGCTTTATTAGAAACAGAATAAAACAATACACATTCTAACGAAAACAAATAAATTTACTTTACCACTAGCTCAAGTACGCTAAATAGATCTTACGAAAACACTCAGCGAAACAGATCCGACGCCAAATCAGCTCCAAATAACACACATTTAGGAACATTAAGTAAATAAATCGACTCCGTCCCGATCACATTAGAGTATTGTTTACCTCGCGAATTGAATACTAAACCTTCTGTGCGCTCATTAGGAGAGAAGGACCAAATAATTTGCTGACTACGCCACAAACTAAACTTATTTGTATTTCACCTGCAGAAATGTTGTTTTGTACTAAAACTACTAATTCAATCCACTAGCTCGTTTACAAACAACAGAGGTGAAGGATCTGCGTCCATTGCTTGTTGATGACCACCAAACTGTGTCCACGTCCTAATTATGCCGCCAGTGGATGTAATAATTGGATGTTTGGATAGTCAATATCGAGCGGTGTTTACGTCCTAGGCGTGGTGACATTATCGTTTATATTGTTTGTTTGCTGATCTAGAAACGGAAGTAATAATAGACACAAAACTACTAACCGAGGTCAATTTGTGGAAACAAGAAATAATCCCAGTTCATATTTCACTTTTATCACCTACTAGAACAATGTGATAGCGGGTTTTTAAACTTTGAATATTATATTTAATTTGCATGTGAAAGATTACATGGATAAATTAATCAGTAAGTATTCAGCCTTCACTTTTCCAACTGAAGTCCATTAAAAGATTTGGTTGATTTATTCACTTTCGTGAGAAAAATACAGCAATGCGGAAGATTTCGTGTGGCGGACGAGACAATAAAAAGTAACACTCTTGGCGATAAAACTACACCTTCGTTATTTTTTAGAAATGTTCGTGTCCCGTCGTAAACAGCCATGCGCTAAAGTCGCGATTATCACGCTGTTCTACACAAACAGACCGAACTTCATTGTTTATATTAGGGATGGGACGAATGGGGTCAGTATGGGACCGCTTAATATTACGGGCTGCGGAAGTAGCGAGTTTCCTGTTATGTCCCGTGTTATGTCCCTTGAGGTAAGTACTCAAACCGTTTCTGTCATGTAGTTGGCTATTTACTTTTCTATTTAGTGTTGGGCACAGCGTTGGTCTCTGTAACTACGAGTACTGATAGTATGATAACGATATGATAAAGTTCTACATTGTCGTATGCACACGACGATGTAAAATTGAGTTGACATGTTTGTAAACTCATCCATGATTATGGCGTATCTACCTAATTCCTAGTGTGAGGCATCGTTTTTATATAAATTATGCTCGTAGATTGTAGAGGATTGAAGTCTTCTTGTTTAGATTCAAACCAAGCAGCTGAACCATTTGATATGCGTCTTTCGATTCTGTCGCACAACACACATTTGTGGGTTTCCGACTGCCCTTCATTAACAAAACAACAACCATATATGCTTCCTTATTCCGAGAGTGCTCGAGGAAGCCCACTCCCCCCTCCCTCCCCATTGCTGAATAGTTGAAGACAACAGCTCCCCAGGACGTGATGCGAGAAAAAAAAATCATCGTTAAGAATGGAAAGTTTACATTATTTTTATCCCGGGAATGTAGGGTTGACGGAGCATCCGACGCTTAATTTATGAAACATTAAAAATATTCTCGTGATACTCACTTACGTACAATATGATAATTAAAAAATCTCTGAAATATATGAAGTAAAAATTGTTACATGAATATTTCAGTAAAATGATTTTCAGATACGTTCCGATGTTAATATTCCGTTTATTTCGTCAATTTTACGATAAATTTTCACATTGCTCTAAAATAAACAAAATTTTAATGTAAATCATTCAGCAAGATCAATTTCATGTCAATTTATACTGTACCGCATATTCCTCAATACAAAATGTAGCAATCTAATTCAAATTGAAGGTAACCCAACTGTTGGAGACAAATATCGATAATAATACCTGTCCGAAATAATTAGTGGAGAGGATGCCTACCCAGACGTCTGACATTCCCAAGATACCAGGAGATACAAACTATATCGGTATCGAATACCACACAAACCTGATTTCATTACTATTTATTAGGAGGTATGTATATGTATAAAATATTGTTTTCAACCAAATTTGTGGAATGAAAGAAGGAAAAGTATTAGATGAAAATCGGGAACGGGAAAAAGTAGCCTATGGGACTGAAAATAATGAGCTTGCAAAACCGTCACTTTGGGTTCCCACAGGATACTTCTCAAACTCATCGATTGTTCGTTTGCAAGGGTGCCTTACAAAGGGAATACATTTCCGTCCGTGAAGGGATTCCTTCTCGTCGCAACAACACGTGAACCCTGGACAGACCACGCATAGTCTGCATGTACGAAATATCTTTCGGAATTGATTTGTATCATACAGAAGATGCTTTATTGCTTGACTTAATAATGAAATAATTGAAAGATTACGAAGCAATAAGTTTATTTGTGTTGTTAGCTAGGTAACAACTTGCAGCCCTATCTGCAGTTTAAATAATAGAGCATGGCGTGAGTCTTCAACAAAAGGGCGCCATGTTTTATAAACAACTCGGTCAGCGCGCGCAGAGAGCAGGCACGGAGCAGGCAGCCGCTCGCGAGCACGTGCCACGGTGTGGATGCGAGCGTCTATATATTATGAGTTTTTGCGATTTTCTACAAGACTTATCTTTTTGAGAGGTTTTGATCATGACCCTGAACTGGTTTACTAACGTTTCACCAAAACTCCATTAACAAATTTTAGAAAACAACCAACGTTTCGTAAATTATTTATTTTACAAAAAAAAATATATATTTTATAAACACTCGTTTTATAAACATTTATTTGCTTCCTTTTACAATAATAATAATAATATATTTGATGTTTTGATATTCATTTATAAATTTTTCATTTAATATTTACTCTTTTAGAAAAATGGCGTCTATGTATTGTGTGATTATTATATGGAAGGAGTTATGTATAAGGATTGTGAATATAGCATATTATGTACTTAATAAGAAACTATGCACTTCATTATCTTTTTTTTTAATTTGGAGGAGTTGTAGTAGATCCCCCTAATTTAAAAACAAAAGTTAAGGAAGTGCATAGTTTTAATTAAATCTCATTTTGAGGTTAAAGTTGCGTATTTTTTATGTTATTAAATTGATTTATGGGTAGAAGATTCTCATTCTCCCTTATACCCTTAGTCGACGGAGGACTGGTCGACGGAGCCCTGCTTCGCTTCGCGGGGCTCCTACGTTTGGGTGGTTTAATAAAAAAATATTAACCGCGAACGTTTTTCTTACCTAACCTGTCCGAGTCGGGGTGCCTCAAGTCTCGACCTCGCTGCGTTTGTTCTTGTGTCCTAAATTTTATGTACCTTTTTACTAAGTGGATGGGTGTCAGGAAAAATATAGCAGTGTTGACAAACGTCGAATGATATGACACAAAAAAAAAACACAAAAATGGCTGCCATTGATTTATTTTGCAAAAAAAAAAAACAATGAAAAATCTGCTGTGGAACCCGTATATAAAGGACAAGTCAAACAACCTAGTTCGGTTCCAGGTAGTTTACTTAAAATAATCTCTTTTTTATATTCCAAACTTTGTTTCATGAGATGAAATGAATACAAAATGAATCTTTTGTCAAATAACACGTTATTAAACATAAGCTGGTGATTTGTATGTTAAGTGAATTACTTATTTGAAAAACTTGTTATAAAATGATAAAATGACCAATCATGTCCTCATGTCTAAACTTTCACACACACAATTTATAAGGTTTGCTGTAAGAAAACCCAATTATGGGTTAACCTCGCCTGTGTACATCACCTGTTCTATTTTTTCTTTAATTTAATGTAATTTATGTACAATAAAGAATATAAGAATAAGAATGGCATGTTTTTTGCCAATGCCTGTCAAGTAAAAATTTTGTAAATTAATTTCAGGACCCTATGACTAAGGATCCGCCATCCGTCCGTCTGTCACTGAGCTGTATCTCATAAACCGTTAAAGGTAGAGAGTTGAAATTTTCACAAAATGTGTTTCTATTGCTGCTACGACATAATAGTCAAGTTAAAATAACGTTAACATTAAAGGGGTCTCCCATACTTACAGGAAACGTTATTTTGTCGGCGTCCAGTGTTGTTCAGGGTCTAGTACCCAAAAGGTAAAAACGGGACCCTATTACTCAGACTTCGTTGTCTGTCTGTCCTTCTGTCTATCAGGCTGTATTTCAAGGACCGTGACAGCTAGACAGTTAAATTCATAAATTATGTATTTCTGTTACCGCTATAACAACAAATATTAAAAAATAAAGTAAAAAAGCAATTTTAAGATGGGCTCCCGTACAACGAACGCGATTTTTATGCTCTTTGTTGCTCGATATGGTATGGAACTCTTCGTGCGCGAGTCTGACTACCACTTGGCCGGATTTTGTGCTCGATTTTAATATTGCTGTCCGAAAATCTTCGTGTGCAAGTGCGACTCACACTTGCCCAATTTTTTTTAAGTGATATAGTTTTTGGTTAAATTTTATGAACACGTTTAAAAAAAAAACTTTCAGAATTAACAAACGATCTGAGATTTTCTAAAAAACAAATTTTTGCATGACTTTATGTCTGTGATACAGACTGCTTTTGTAAATTGGAGTGGGGCAGGTTCGCTTTCAGCTCCAAATAACTACACGTGCGCAGGAAAGCTTTATGTCAGAACAAGAGCTAGAAAGCCACATTATACAACGTCAAGTACATCGCTATCGTTATCGCTTTGTTACCCTACATACCGATGGACTGTAATGATACCACTCGGTCGACGAGGGCTATACGCCACTCAAGCGCGTCGGTACTGGGTATGCACTAGCTTATAAATACGTACCTACCAATAGGTATGATGTATGAGCCAATCAAGCGAAACATAACGAAACTGTTTTAAAATAATTGTTAAAATAAAAACAGGTGCTTTGCAATGATTACCTTCAAGGTAATTATGAGCTAAGATGCTTATACTTAGTACCAGGCTCGCAGAAAGCGTGGCGAGGTGCTTTAAACAAAATAGAAAGTGTCAGGTTCCTGCAAGAGCTAACTTCAGAAAGTAGGTTACTAGTGCTAACTTGTACCTGCTTCTGCACAATTATGGCTTCGAATTGCAAATACAAGCTAACTCCAGTTTGCCCACTTTAATTTTACAGTATTATAAACCTGCGGGAATACTGAATTTCTATGCATATAGAACGTTAAAAAAAAAACGAGTTTCGAATAAAAGCAAGTGCTCTACAAAAACGGAACGTACTCGTAGTGTTTTGTGCGTCGTTTTAGCGCGAGTTCGCGTTTCCCGGCGCCGGCCGCGTGCTGGGAGCCGCGGTGCAATGGCGACACGTTTGTAAATTGCTCTTTATTGGAAATTATAGCTTGTGTTTGGTTTCGGTTGCTGTCTGCTGTTTTACTGTTATTTTTAATGTGTCAGGTTTACAAAAATCCAATGAGTTTTTAGGACCGATACGCGATGTAATAAATACATTGGTAAAGGACACCATTTTGTTTGATTATATTATTTATAAGCTCACGCTTAACCACTACCTCGCCTAAAAATAAACGATAATGTGGTCGACGGTAGAGTAGGTACCGTTGCCTAGAATTACATAATCTATTCACTCTAGGTTGTAGCTATCAAGTAACACTGACTTCCACTTCTTAGCTAGACGCACAATGAATGTACTCCCCAAACTTTATATGCATATGGTTGGTATGTCCACCATGTATGAGCGGGTGGTGACGTATATCCGTACGTTTGGTGGTCCGATGATGGAACGGGCTCAGGTGCAATTAGGTTATGCACTTCTGACGCACTCGCCCCGAAACGCAACCGGAAGAAACACGTTTTGCTAGCACTCGGTGTCGATACTCAAAGCTTTGAAGTTTGACTCGACGAGTGCATCATTACAAATAGCCCGTTTTTCATTTTCAGTAGTGGAAAGAGTAACTTTGAGAAGCGGTTTTTGAATTTAATATTGCTGTATTTTGCAGTTAAGAACATGTCAAACTCTTCTTAAATGACTAATTTGACTAATTTTCAGGGTAATGTTGAGTTATTAATAAGTATTTGAATTAATTGCCTAAAAATAGCCCTTTAAAATACAAAGACTAAACCCCAGTGCACGAGGTGCCAATATTGTCCCTAGTACAATAGTACACCAAGCATATCAGTCTCGAAAGCGATAGCAACACAGGAATAATAAAATTTCACTGACTGACTGTTGTATCCGAATCTCAGTGAACCGGAAAAAGGCAAAAAAAGAAGTAAAAACCACGTTTGCAATTTTTGCGAATGAAAAATTGCGATACGAGGCGAACGATACGCCTCACCCGCGCAGCTGAGTTATGGAGCTCTCGACTCAATTATTGTAGCTGCGTACTGTCGCTATAAGAAATAATAAATGCACGGAAAATCTGAACTCACCTCGTGCGGGACAACTTGCACGTGTTTATAATTTATTGTTGCGCCAAGAAATTTTTTTTTATGCCAATAAATATATCTTTATTTATCTTTTCCAGTTGTGAATGAATAGTAATACTTTTATCTTATACGCTCTTATTAGTTCATCATTATTTTCATCATTTTAGGCGAAAGAAAAAGTGTCATCATAACGACTGGTCCTGCGGGTCTCGTATCCATTAGATTCCCACGACCCTCACCAGGTCAACGGTCCACCGTGTGGGAGGCCCTCTAACGCTGCGCCTTCCGGTATACGTCGTCACTATTCCAGAACCTTTCGTCCCCATCGGTCATCTGTTCTGCGGGCAATTAGCCCTTCTCATTGCCTTCCTAGCGAGACACACGTCGCTGTGGCGACACTCGGGGAAGCCTATGTCCAACAATGGACATCTTTTGACTAAAATGATGATAATGATAGTGACTATAATACGTTATACTATAAGTTTTATGCATATGATTACATCATAACGTTGATCTTGATCGTAACACAACACAGCTTCTAAACTATACAGATTTTTATTTTTACTTAGAACAACAACAAAAATGTAATGCCTTAAAAGCCGACGTGTTTTTAGTACCTATCTACCGTGCACGGCAGCCTAACGTTCCAGCGACATTATTATCTGTGGGCTTGCGAGTACAGCGGCTGTTTGCTTTTAGGTGGTCCTTACACGCTACACGCTCTTTGCGCAGTCATTCTATTCTGTCCTTGTTGCGACAAGAAATGATACCATTTCAGTGGAAATAGAATTTTCTCTTTACCAACTAAAACCAAACTGTAACGTGATTGATTTTCTCGGAATGTACGTAACATTCCGAAAAAATTAGTCACGTTATTAAAATAATCATCACTAGTTCTGTTACACTCTTATCTAATGTTGATGCAAGAACAGATACATGTAGCTACCAATACTAATGTCTTACAAGCCCTAAATAAAACATCTATTTAACGGCACAATAAAAATACCAACATTTATAGCCGCAACGTGACTGACTCTGAAATGATAAAAATAACGCGAACAAGTCACTCACTCCCTCCGAGAGTGCTGAACAAATGGCGCGTTAATGCCTTATTACGCGGCAACACGCGGCGCGACACGCAACCGGCGCGGGGCCGCGACGTGACCGCGACGACGACGGGACGACGCCGGGACGCGGCCGACTCCACGACCAGTTATTAAATTTCCCATACGTAAATCTAGCGTGACAGCAAGACACCGGGTGTACGCAGAATATTATAACTTTTGGACTTTTACTTCAATAATGAAGGATCATTTTATCTTAGTTGTTGAGAGCAAAAACTGTGAAGTTAGGTAAACCGCTTTTAACTTTTGCATTACACTTTTACGCGTCGCAGTTTATCAAATTGTAAGTTTTTTATTTACAAACAGGGCTAAAATAATTCGGACTTTTGCTTACTCGTCAGGTAAAAGTAATTTTTTGCTGTCTGACGTACCTATTCAAAGTTTGTTCCGTGAAAATTAAAATTTGGTCCTTCGCCCCCGCCGCCATTACTTTAAATTAATTGTAAACTTTATTTCGTTAACTATTAACATTTAACGTGACGTGGGAGCTACAGAAATGTTGGTGTTTGAACCGTTTAATATTCTGCGCTAGTCGTAAAAGTCAACAAATGGGAGTAGGATTATTGTTATTATTAAAGTAACCTTTTAACTATTTGTTAGGAAAGTTTTAGTTCGTGCTGCGTACTTCTGGGACGTTGCTGTTATTAGTGCCTACTTGATGGAGATTATGGTGATGGAGAGCCGCTGTAGTTTTCGAACCAGAAATCTTTCACAAGAGTGGAACTCTGCTTCTGGTCATGTCCATCATGACAACGATGAATATAGTCTTGTCAGGCATTATTTCATATCCTGAGAAGTTTATGAGACAAAAAATATTTTTACTTCACCGAAATTGGTAATTTTTACTGTACCGGCTCCACTAGGGCGCTCCTATACATGTAAGTAGGTATTGTGGTCACGTTTCCCTCGCTAATAAGGTTTCTTTCTTTTTATTGGGTCTAGCCTATAAGGATAATATATATTATATACAAATAAGTAAATAAACAAGTAGAAACAAAAGTACACAAAAATATAAACATTTGCCTATTTAAAGTATAGGTATCTGTTATTTTAATTCTGCGATTTTAAAAAGTGTCAGGTCCCACGCTGCCCGACACCGGAGCTGCCTGAGTAATTTGATTAGCTGATGCACAACCCCGCCGCTGACATGGTTGCATGGTTCCGAATACTTCGTTATTGTCCGGTCATTATACACGAAATGAGTACTGCAAGTATGCCAAGAATTAGGGTTGCCAACTCTCGAAAAGACCACCCCGGGAGAATTTAAAGTAATAGGAAGGAGGGAGTGGCGTGGTAAAAAAAACTTAATCATATCATCATTTCAGCCGAAAGATGTCCACTGTTGACCAGGCAATCGGTCCACCTTGTGCCTCCCAACGCTGCGTCTTCTGGTACGCGATCGGCACTCCAGAACCTTTCAGCCCCAACGGCCATCTGTTCTGCGTGCAATTGCCACTTAAGTTTGTCGATTCTACGGGCTATGTCGGCAACCTAGGTTCTCTTGCGGATATCTTCGTTCCTGATTCGATCACCCAAGGAAACTCCGAGCATAGCCCTTTCCATTGCCTTTTGGGTGACTTTAAGTCTTCTTATGAGGTCCATTGTATGAGGCCCAAGTAAAGGTCAGCTGGGCGAGTTCAAAGACACAGGTCTTTTAGGTAGTAGTACGCTACGACCGACAACTACCTACAAGATCATTGACTCATTTACTTAAAGAAATTAATTTCGTACATCCGTACAATAATTCGAGTTTTAGAAAAAAAGTACTTTATTTTTTTATCTTTACAAATCGATTGTGTTTCATGTACCTACCGGATTGACCCCACGGGATTAAAACGATTAAAATTTAGCGGTAACTCATAAGTGTTTTATGGACCTACAACTTTAGAAAAATGGGAGAAGTTATATCATCCTGGGAGGTCGGAAGGTTTACTATTTTTACTGGGGACTCTGGGGTAATCCGGGAGAGCTGGAAACCCTGGCAACAACCCATCCATTCAAATAAAATATATTGTTATAATGTTTTGCAGTTGTAAAAAAAAAACCGTATCTTTACAGTTACCTAGCTTTCGGTTACCCGAAACCGAAATAAAAGTTTTAGTTCGGATAACGGCGGTCTAAATGACAGGTTACAAACGGTTTCTGTTTGTTGTTGGGACAAAACAAATCATAATCTACCTAGACTAATCTAGCTGATTGTATTTTACGGTTATAATTTAAAAAATCTTATAGCTGTAACCAAAACTATCCGAAATATACGTAAATTCATATCCGCCTCCGTATCTTGATCCACATATTCATAACATCCTGGTTGTAGTTAATTGAGAAAGAGCAATTAGTGTTCCGCTAATTTACTACCACCTAAAATTCACACCACAAGTCTGTTATTGTTTAATACTATATTTTTTTAATACTTTAATGATATAGTATCGGCCATTGAATGTACACGTTGATTATAAAACTAACCTAATTTTTTATTTATTTTTTATTTTACCGCTTGCAATAAGCTGCTTAGTAAGGTATTACATTTTTGTAAACTTTATTTTATTATTGTGAATATGGGGACTATGTGGATTATTTTTCTTTTTCTGTAATTTTTAACATGATGTCTGACAGATTTGAGTATTTGATGCGGCCTACCCAAATGTCCTTTCTTTGGTTCGTCAAGTCGTTGAGCTCCTTAGTAGTCATAAGTTTGAGCTACACGAATACTGCCTAATGCTTCCTTAAAAAAAAATCTCAGACACTAATCTCATTTTATTTGACCATTACATGTTTTCTCTATGGACTTTAAAAGAGACTTTGACCCCTGAGTTTCTTTCGGTGTTTCTTCTCAGGATAGTTAGCTAGGAAACACCTGCCTCATCTAGTTTAAACTGACGAAAAAAAATATTGACGTGTAAAAGGGTTCTTTTAGAACCTATTTGCAAAATAAAAATCACTTATCATTTAACCAATGTTAGTGCAAGGAAAAAACCCTTTTTTTATGGTTCTGTAACCGAAGTGTAATCAACGGCAAGTCTCTGCTGCTCACTCGTCTGTCCGTCTGCTGTCTATCATAGACTGTAATAGGTAGACAGTTAATTTTTTTGTGTCGTAATTAAAAAATAAGATTAAATGAAAATCATTTCTTGTCTGGTTTTGCATAAAAAATATGATTCAATGGAAATTGAATTACATTACAGCATCAAGCTTTGTAGGACTACCGTGTTAATTCTCTTCCTCCTCACTGAGGGTCGTGAGATCATCCTCATTACTGAGGTCCGCGAAGTTCCCGTTGGATCTGCCTCTTATCGGCGAGATACCCGCCTTCTGCGTCAGTCTTTGGCGTCATGTAGTGTGACCACAGAAATATATCTGTGAGTGTGACGTACAGTTGGGTGTCCCGTGTAGAGCGGACCAGATCTGCCCGATGTTTTTCTTTTTATTATAATACACAAACCTACCTATCTACCTGAGTACACTGATACAGCTAAGAATGTCGGTGTCTTGATTGACAGCAATCTATCTTGGTGAGCGCATGTAAATGATGTTAGCCGTAAGTACACTTTTCACACAATCTGCCGATGCCCCATGTAGATCCCACCTTAAATACCATCTCAATTTCCCACCCCATAAAACTCATTTAGCCATGTGCTTTCACGGCCCTCGGGGAGCGCCACCACCGGGTTCCCAGCTAACGGTAGGAGGAGTTCACATCAGCGTCGGATCGACGATGAAGTACCTGGGACTCGTCCTCGACAGCTGGTGGAACTTCAAGGAGCACTTTCGACGTCTGGCTCCCAAACTTAATAGGACTGGGGCTGCTCTCGGGCGGCTCCTGCCCAACGTCAGGGGACCAGAAGCCTCCTGCCGGAAGCTCTACGCGGGAATCGTTCAGTCCATGGCCCTCTACGGGGCCCCGGTGTGGGCACCGACGTTGACACAGCAACCGAGGGCCCAGCTGAATGCGTGCCAGAGGGTCATGGCAATACGCATGGTGCGAGGGTACCAAACGATATCCCGCGAGGCGGCGACCCTCCTTGCTGGCCAACCGCCATGGGATCTGGAGGCAACAGTCCTTGCACACATGCACGACAAGTCGGGGCGAAATGCCACTGCCACGACAAGTCGAGGCATGGCGGACAGAGCTCCGGCGGGATCTCATGGCGAAATGGCATCAGCGACTATCGCAACCTCGTTCGGGGCGCGCCACAATTGGGGCGATAAGGCCCATCCTTGAGGCGTGGTTGGAAAGGGCGCAGATGCTTACCGAACACGGAAAGTTCGCTAAGTACCTGTTCCAGATTCGTGCGGAGGATTCGCCCGGGTGTCGCCATTGTGCGGAACGCCCGGAGGACACGGTGGAGCACACTGTAGAGGTGTGCCCCGCCTAGGCGGAGCATCGCCGTGTCCTCGTGGGGGCGATCGGCGGCAGCGATCTCTCTCGCCGGGCCTTGGTTCAGGCCATGGTCCGTAGTGAGGAGGGATGGCAGGCGGTCGCCTCCTTCTGCGAAGCAGTAATTCTAGCAAAGGAGGAGGCCGACCGAATCAGGCAGAGGCAACGGGGCGCTCGCCCCAGCCGCCGCCGGGATTACGATCCCGATTTCCGGCCACCGTAGGCGCGGCCTTGCGGACGGTGTGCAATGGGTAGCACGCTGTCCGATTGTCTGGTAACCGACCGGACCGAGCCCAAGTCGTCGACGGCGCGTTCTGTTCCCGCGCGCTTCAAGGAGCTGTCAGCATACCGAAGAGGCCCAGCCTGCTAGCTGCAGGCAGGCAGGGTCGAAGCCTACTGGGGTCAAGGGCCGTTTTCTGAGAGGAAGGCTCAGCACTATAGGCAACGAAGGAACGGGGTAGGTTTTTAGTCAGTAAGAGTCTGACACTACTTCCCGCTCCACCCAAGGGCAGGATTTGTCATTGGATGATTTTACCTACCATAAAAAAAAACCCCATTAAACTCATTTCTATTCCAACTCCTTCTCTTTTCATGCAGTACGACTGTGAAACTCACTTCCAGCAAAAATCCGTGACGCAAAAACATATTTGCTTTCAAAAAGCTAGTCAAAGAACATTTCCTCTCTACTGTCTCGTAAATTTATATATATTATAGATGTACTATTATAATTTAATTTATGTATTGTATTATTATTATATATAATTATGTGTACATTTATTTACTGTTATTGATATAGGTATTTATTTGTATTATCTGATTTTAATTTTAGTCCATTTTAACTTGTATGAATTATTTATACACAGTGTGTCTACATTTCTCATCCAACTCTCCTGTCGCAGGTCTGCTGGAAGAAATTTCGTTAGAAATAAGCAGTACCTTTGTACTCTTCTGTCTATATTTGTACTTTTCTTTTTAAGTATTTGTATGTACATAAAAAAATAAATAATAATAATAAAAATCTTTCTACAAAGCTTTATGATATGGACAATACAAAATATTAAAGCAAAATTCTGACTATAAAGGAAGTCTCAAAGAGCGACGACGGTGAAACAAACGGGGGACAACTGAGGACAACCGGGGACTAACCGGGGCCAGCGGGTGCACGCGGGGACGATCCGGGAAATCTTTGAAGTACGACACTTTTTGTTCCTTTTGTTTATGGCTTGTGGAAAATTAAAGTGGTGGTAATGTATCTATGGTTATGAGAGTAAATAAAATAGTAATGACTTCAGTTTAAAACACATTTGTACGGAACCCTAGGTGTGCGAGTCCGACTAGTACCTACTTGCCCAGTTCTTTTTTTTCAGTTGCGTTGCGTTTATATTTCAAAGGTGAAATTTACAAAAGCCCATTGCTATTCCACGCCTGCGTCATAAAAGGAACCCTCGAGCAAAATTTCATGTTTCAAGTCCTGCTAGCTGTGGCTGTGCGTTGATGTGTCAGTCAGTTTCTCTTCCTATATGTCTTAGACTAGCTGACCCTGCGAGCTTCGCACCGCCTAATAGGTCTATGAATATTCTGATAATGGTTTTTTTTTTGTGAATTTTTCCATATTTTTCCCCGTTTAAACCTTCCCTGAAGTATCACGAATATTCAAGACCATAATTAGCCAAATCGATCCAGCCGTTCTCGAGTTTTAGCGAGACTAACAAACAGCTATTCATTTTTCAATACTCAATAAGTTTATTGCATTCCCAATGTGAACTTAGGTGGTAGGTACATAAAGACATACATTCGTTTTGGAGCATTGTGGGCCCTGTCGGGCATAACAACATAAAAATTAGGAGGAGGGCTATTATAGATATTTGTTAACAATTTTAATATTAATCTACTCTTTCGTTTTGTGTAGGTAGGTAGGCTGATAACTAAGAAGAAGAGAAGATTACCGAGTAGGTACGTATTCTTTTTTTAATGTACGTATACATACTTATCACTCTCGGAACGAGCCACTTCATTCAAAAACCCGAACGAAGCATGAGGTGAGTCTACATGAGTCGTGGTACATGAACGTAACCCTACAACCTCAACATTAGTATCAGTACCGATCGTTACGGACTCCACTAAGTGGAGCGAACTTAGTTTGTTTCCCAATAAATTGTACTAAATTTGACACGAAACAGACGTTTATGAACGAACTACAACTTTTATTTCCCAATACACGTAACGATTGTCGCTATAATATCATAAACTCTGTCGACGATCACGAAGGGTTTTCATGCTATTCTAAAACACACTTTACTTCCCGATTATAAGGTACAGAATCATTTGGGGTTCGTTGACGTTTTGCAGGCCGATTGCTGCGACAAGGTGAAGGTGTTTCACACCAAAATGGCGCTCAAATGTAACCGTCTCACCACGATTTGATGACATCAATGCCTCCCGAATCGAATAGAGAGATGATACTTTACGCTTATTAGGCTGTTTCGTGGTCGCCGTCAGTGCGAATGGTGGACAATTCCCGGAACTTAACATTAATGGCTCTATTATTGCGCAAATAACTTTTTCCCTCTCGGTTACAAGGGATACCTATTGGTTGAACCGTTTGAACTGTTTGAATTGGATCTCTGATATACTCAATAAAAATTTAGTATCTCTTTTTGGAAGCACGAGAAAACAATAAACGCTATATACGAGTAAAATATAGGTTTCAATACAATCACAGAAAGTATACGTATATTAAGTTCAAGTTGATAGTCTCATATTGTGAACATGTTTTCATTGTTTTACATAAGTAAAGGCACTTTCCCTCCCCTGGTTGTGCCGACACGGTCCCACATCTCCTGACAGAGAGGATGGCGGCACTCCAGACTTACTTCCTAACTGTATATTTTCCTCATCGTGCTGATGTTTTATTGGTTTCGTCATAAATCACGCGTGTCCGTGAATGTCTCAGTAATTTATTGGAGATTTTATGAATGGCCCTACAGTGTCTACCCATTTAGAAATACCTTTTGTTATCAGTATTAGTGGATTTTTCGAGATAACTCATATATATTCTTGTAGACAGTTTCCTCTATCATTATAGCTCTTTGTTTTAGATTTGAATTATCCCTATGAATAATTGAGGAACTAAAATATAATTGTTGATTATTTCGGAAAGAATAATCAGTATAAAAAATTAAGCGCAGTCCACACAGGACTTGATGAGCGCCACTGACGCTGCGATATGCGTTTTTTACGTAGATAATCATCAAATGACTCCCTGATCTCTCTCTGATCTCCCGCTTAGGGTAGAGCGAGAGAGAGCGTCACATTTTTATTGTTCCTTCAGCTGCCGTTTGCGATGGCCACGATAACTATTTCGAGCATTCTCGCATTCGCGACAGGCACCCGCGCTGACGGGCCTCGCTAATTGCTGATTGCTGACATCTCCATGAGGCGCGCGTGGAACACAACGCGTCGACGCTTCGGACTTGGTCGGCATTGGACGGTTAGTTACCTATTAGTCGCTGTTTGCAAAGCCGCGCCTGCAGTGGCCGAAAATCGCCCTGTGACGCTCGACATGCTCCGAATCTCCGGTGGGGGGCCAGGGCGTGAGACTTGTCTCCAACTCATTCTTCTGATCTCCTCCTTTATTCGCATTTCTGCAGAAGGTGGTGATCGCCTCCCATTCCCTTTAGCCCTAAACCATGACCTGAACCAGGACTGGACATGAGAGGTTGCCGCCACCAAATGCCTGCACGAATAAACAGCAGTGGTCCACCCATGTTGGGCAGACCTCCATTGTATGTTCTACCGTGTCTCTGAGCGATTCGCTCAATGATGGCACCTGGGCGTTTCTACTCGCTAAATTTGAAACAGGAACTTCACCAAACCACTGTGTTCAGTGAGGACCCGCGTCAGGCAGAAAGTATGGACGCCGTGGCGCCTCTGTTGCTATTCTCAAAGTGACGTATCCAAGGCATGACCACCTTATAAATATTGAAAGTGCTGTTTAAAAAGAAAAAAGAACAAAATCACTCAACTAGCTAATCTAAAAGGTAAAACATTTGGATCATAACACAGCCATAATTATTATGAACTCGATACGTCAGTTCCTTCGAACACTGGTTAATATCGTTTTTATGTCTTTTTTCTTACTAACAAACAGTACAATCGTGTAAATTGTAATCAACAGATGATCATTACGCGTTGACAGCTGACTTACTAAGAGCCACTCACCCTGACTGGCTCAGTGTACGCTTAGTTTTATAACCCGCTTGTTTATAAACCATCGACAATTTTATGATCAGATTGGCACAAATTCAATTTACCTACATTAAATAATTACCGCGTTCAATGGCCGGCTTACGAGTTTCTGTTAAATATTTTGATCAGACGAAGTATTAAATTTAATTATCAACATCCTTTTCTTTCATGTACCTTGTAGAAAAAATATTTATTTACTTTACTTGTATGTAGGTACTGTTATGTACACCAAGATAATAATATTGTTACAATTTGGGTTTTTTTTTTAAATATACAATTGACGGCCTTATCGCATTTCACAATATTTTCCAGGCAACCTGGAATGGACAAAGATCGCCTGGACACAAAATGGGGTTGCATTTGGTGCATTTCAAAACAAGGTAAACAATAGATATTCTGTTATAAATTTTTAAACATGATTTATAGATTCTAAAAGCTTTATGCTCCTTTAATTATGTAAATCTAAATGTGAAAAATAATTATAAGGGTAGATAAACATAATGTCCGTGAAGTAGAAATCAAATAAAAATACAATGCTAGTACATTGTTTTTTTTTTTTGTATTTGAGTTATGTGATTTAATTATTTAAATCACATAGCACAAATACTGCAGCGTACAGTGACAATATATTACAACATAAATAAATAATTAAATAACATTCACATTTCACTGAGTTAAATGAATCACTCGTTGATTCGGTTGTTAATAATTTATTTATTTGCTCTATAATTACGTGAGGCAAATACATGGGTGACCCACGTATCCCAATAAAAACCAAGGGGAAGGTATACAAAACGGCAGTCCGTCCAGCGCTACTGTATGGGTCCGAATGTTGGACAACAAAAAAGACGCATGAACAGAAGGTCCATACCAACGAAATGAAGATGCTTAGATGGGCGGGAGGTGTGACTAGGCTTGACAGAGTGCGAAATGAACACATTCGAGGAAGCTTCAAAGTCGCACCAATCTCCGAAAAGATGACCGAAAATCGCCTTCGTTGGTATGGACACGTCCAAAGACGCAGTGAGGACCACATAGTTCAGATCGCCTTACGCCTACCAGAACAAAAAAGAGGTAGAGGCCGCCCGCCATTGACCTGGTGGTCAAATATAGAGAGGGACCTCAAGAAAGCCCAGTTGCCAAAATTGACAACCCAAGATAGAGCCACTTGGCGCAGGAAAGTGAGGAGACCCGACCCCAAATAATGGGACCAGGGAAGGAAGAAGAAGAAGAATTACGTGAGGCAAATAGTTAATGCAAATAGTCTGTTGGGAACAAATACTGTACCCGCGTGATGTTCCATGTTGTCTGTCAATACGGGAGATGTGGATACACACACGCGTCGTGTGATGTAGGATGTGACATGGATACATACTCTATCGTGTATCAATACTATCAGAGTGTGTGTAATTGATTCTAATCTAATTTATTTATAGAAAAGAATGAGCGTCTTAAATTTTGATAAGTCCCTTTTTGAGGAGTGGCTGAAAAGACCTCACGACGTCCTCACCTTCTGCATGACGAAGGTTCTCACCGAACACGGTCAGTTTGGGAAATTTGCAGAATTCGTGCGGAAATAATGCCCAGGAGTCACCACTGTGTGGATCGCCCGGAGGATATGGTGGAGCTCACGTTAGAGGTGTGCCCCGCGTGGGCAGAGTACTGGCGTAAACTCGGGTGCGATCGGCCGCTGCGATTTCTCGCGCCAGGCTCTGGTGCAGGTCTCGTGCAGGTCTGAAGCGAGGAGGAATGGCAGACGGTGGCCTACTCAATAAAGCCGGAATAAAGAAAGAAAGAAAGAAAAATATTTTATTTGGCACGCATGGATACACACACGGTAAAACCAAATTTATGAACAGGAAGAAAAAAACAGACACATTGTGTGTCTCTCGGCTGCGCCAAAAAGGTCTAGTTCAGCAAAAATACCAGATAATACTTGGTAGTTAGTGGTAGTTGCCTGATACTGATTTTCAACTGAATCATACTGAGAGTGAACGGTAGTTATTTACTCCTTTATTTATTTATTTTATTTACTTCAGATCCCGATTTCTAGCTACCGTATGCGTGGGCTTGCGGACGCCGAGCAATGGGTAGCTCGCCGTTCAAATATCCGGTAACCATCCGGACCGAGCCCAAGTCGTCGTCGGCATGTATTGTTCCACCCACGTTTCAAGGATAAGTAAGCATACCGTAGGGGCCCTGCATGGTCGAAACCTATTGTGGCCATGGGTTATGTGAAAGTGAACCCTGGGGCCCTGAAAGGAAGGCAAAAAAGGAACAGGAGTCGGTTTTTAGTCAGTATAAGTCTGACACACCCTCTCGCTCCGCCCAAAGGCGGGAGATGGCATTGGATGATTTTCTCATCAAAAAAGTACTTTGATGTACCGATAGTAGTCAATCAGTCGTTAAAGATGCTTAACTGAGCACAAAGGTAGCAATATGTCGCAGTGTGTATAGTTAATGGTGCTGAAAACTTTATTATAAGTACACGGAATTCAGATTTTTCAAGATGCTGGAAACGATTGTATCTGCGTGCGAGTCAATTCGCAATGACTCTTGGAAATAACTTGTAGACTAAAATAATTCAGAAATTAATAGTCTTGTAATTTTTAAGTAGGACAATGATGATGGGCCTATGGTGTAGGCGATCGCATCGTGGTTGTTGTGTGACTCCCTCACTTTACGTTCGATATACGGAACAGAATTATAATGATGAATAATTTTTAATGTTGTCCCAACTGCTCTTGTCTCTCTTAATATCCAACTGCTCTTGTCTCTCTTAATACCCAACTGCTCTTGACACGGATATATTTCGTGCCCGTAATTTAAAAGATTAAATATATAGAGAGATACATATATAAATAGATCTCTTTATTGTATACTATATGAACAATTACAGAGGGAATAGTTTTTTTACTTTTTTATAAAAACAATGTAAAACAAAACAAAGAAGTAAATAAGCATCTCTTGTCTACATAATAATAAGAACATTTTGACAGGAAAACGTGGCGAAAAGACCACTTTCCTCAACAAGGCACAAAAATTCGCAAACAGCGCGTAACGTTGTTCTACATATTTGCTTTTATAACCCGACCCCAGTGCCTCTACCGAGCTTTGCAAACACACCGATGGGTACGAGTACTGTTCAATGGCAACGGCCATCGGCGATGTGTAAAATAATCTTGTTTGATCCGTACGAGGGATACTTAATTGGCGTGTTGAAACAGGACAGTACTGAAATAACGTGTTGTTCTAATGGGAAGTTACGTTGGAAAGCAGTTTTAAGGATTTTATTTTAACGTTCGATCACTTTACTTTTGAAACAAATTTACTAAGCAGCGTGGTGTTTTTTTTAAGAGTAATAATAAATCTATTTACCTCCGGCAGATAGCTCATAATATACCCACGACTGGGCCATATAATTTACCTGTACATCAGATTATATCTCCGTGATTGAATGACATAGAGCACGGGAAGAAGGGATCTGTTGAACCGAGAAAAATAAGATGAATGTTGTCGGCGTAGCTTTGAATAAATTTACGAGGAAATACTTTTACAAATAGGTTGGCTCATTACCTTATTATGTGATGCTGACGAAATGACCTGAGGGGTTTTCCTCGTAATTGAAATATGAGTATAGGAATATTTCCTGATATTTCAAGATTTGCCTGTCCCTGTAGGGTCTTTCAATATCTCGTGGGTCGTAGGAAGCTTAGCAAACGATATATTTTGAAGAAACACTTGTATCTATACATAATGCTGTCACAGATGTAATTACGTCTGATCCTGTTCCTTGAAAAACCTTAGAAAGTACTTGATTACACGTGTTGGGATGTATGATTATGAGTTTGCCATTGATTGCTCTTTTCTCTTTTAAATTTCCTTTAAAAGCAGAAACAAGACAAATGTTTATTGTTTATCATAATGACAGATTTATAAAGGTTTGTAACTCAAAGTTCCTCAGTTTTGAGCTCAGTTTAATTGACGTTCAAAAATCTTATGGTAACTTTGGTAGTCTATTAACTATTTCTTCTCACATAATTTAGGTTGATCTAGTTTCAGTCGATCAACAAACCATTTTGAAACAAAATGTATTCCTAGTGTATAAACGTTTATCGAATGATCGAGTTAGTTGAATCATAAGTCTGACGGCTAACACGGATAATATGCGAGGCGAGTAGGTCAGCAAGTTATGACAGTGCACTGGAGCAAGTTTGAAAGGTTAGTGGGTTAGTGGAGAGTGCATAAATAGTTACTGAGTCACCTTGAGGCGTCATGTTATGTGCTTCGTTCGTGGTTTTTGTTTAGGTAAAAGATGCCTCTTCTGAAGGCTAATTTTAGACTTAGACATCGGTCATAATAATTGGATATTACCTGGTTATAAACTACGTCGGGGCGAAACTCCGCTGCCGCGACAAATCGCGGCATGGCGGACAGAGTTCCGGCGGGATCTCATGGTGAAATGGCGAGAACGATTATCGCAACTTCGTGCTGGGCACGCCACGATCGAAGCGGTAAGGCCCCTCTTTGAGGTGTGGCTGGAAAGGCCCCACGGCGTCGTCACCTTCCGTTTGGCGCAGGTGCTGACCGAACACGGCAAGTTCGGTCCGTACCTGTACAAGATTCGTGCGGAGACGACGCCCGGATGTCGCCAATGTGCGGAGCGTCCGGAGGATACGGTGGAGCACACAGTCGAGGTGTGCCCCGCTTGGGAAGATCATCGCCGTGTCCTTGTGGGGGCGATCGGCGGCAGCGATCTCTCGCGCCGGGGCTTGGTTCAAGCCATGCTCCGGAGCGAGGAGGAGTGGCAGGCGGTCGCCTCCTTCTGCGAAGCAGTAATGCTAGCAAAGGAGGAGGCCGACCGCATCAGGCAACGGCGTACACGCCGCCGCCGCCGCCGGGATTCCGATCCCGATTTCCGGCCACCGTAGGCGCGGGCTCGCGGACGGCGGGCAATGGGTAGCTCGCTGTCCGTCTGTCCGGTAACAGACCGGTCCGAGCTCAAGTCGTTTACGGCGCGCACTGTTCCCGCGCGCCTCAAGGAGTTGTCAGCAAACTGTAGGGGCCTGACAGGGCCGAAGCCTACTGGGGTCAAAGGGTATGTGAAAATGGCATTCGGGGCCCTGGGACCAAGGTGAAGAATGGAACGGGGGTAGGTTTTTAATCAGTAAGAGTCTGACACTACTTCCCGCTCCACCCAAGAGCGGGATTTGTCATTGGATGATTTTACCTACCGAAAAAAAAAAACCTGGTTATAAGCTAAAAAGCTGTGACCTGCTATTAAACACAAAATGTGTAAGATGTTTTATGCACAAGCCACTCTTGCCAAACTCTCATAAAACGAAATGAAATAAAGCGTCATAAACTAAATCCTAAGAACTCAGATTGTAGCCAATGTATTATTCATTGCAGCTCATCATAAAGAAATAGTCCAATAAAATATCATGTCGGACACTCTACACTTTCACAATATTTTTAAATTCAATTCTTATATCAATTTATCGGGTGTCGACTGTGTTCCCACTGGGTAGTTGGAGTTGCATCAGGACCGCTATCGCATGCGTTTTCCAAAAACCTTCAGGTATCGCAATAAGGATCATATTCGCTCATGATAGGTTCAGCGTAAGTGTGCTGAGTGGGCTATGCAGTTACTTGTCTACTGATATCTCTATGCCGGTGAAGTATAGCCCCCGGGGGCGGGAACATGAGACATCCAATACCTCTCAGTGATCAGTTCGTGTGTAACCGATGAGCTCGTGGATATACGGGGTTATTACACACGTTATTATATGTATGTATGTACGATGTGGCAGAAGTCAAATAACATTGGTGGATCGTATTGAATTATTGTTTTCCATTATAACATTGTGATAATATTCAAGACTTGTAAAACATAGCACTGAAAAAAAAAGTTAATTAAATCAGGGAAACAATATTATTAAAGCAGCGAAAACAACCCTTAACTATTATATTTATATATGTTTTTATTATTAAATGGGTTTAGAAACGTGTTATTATAAAACTAAAGAGGGATCAACCACCATTATACCATTGTAAGAGCTGTTAGCGACCGAATTATATCCCGCTGAGAAACTGGGATTGTGCCGAGCAGTAGTTCTATTGTACGAATGCTTTTAATTAAATTAAATAATGCTACGATCTCGACAAATAGGAATATTCTTGGTAATCTTACAAAACTGAAATAAATTCCCCGACGTTTTTAAAAAATAGAGCTTTGTAAAAGAACTTCAACTGTATGAAGCCTTGCAGTGCATTCAATACCTTTTGTTTGTTTGATTTAATCTGATAATCATATTAGGACAGATTTGGTCTAAAGTCTTACTTAGTTTGGTCTCATATGATACTTATACCTATCCAAATAGGAAATATGTTGTGAACGAAATAACTACATGCACTTTAGAGATTACCGTTCGTTTGGGAGAACCTAAACAAAAATATTGCAACCGCTAACAAAATAGAAATGCAACTGTAAACATTTCCCTCCGCTATTGAATCCATTCAATTCTGAAGCTCTTCATAAAGATTCAGAACTCAGCGGCTGAACATTTCTAAGCCAGCTTGTATGGCGTGCGCCGGGCGTCACAGTCGCAGGCGGCGGGCGACCCCAGCGACCTCTATTTCCGCAGCTGCAAAGATTCTCTAAACCGCCATTTAAGTTGAATAGAGCGCCCCCACTTACGCGTGTCGAACCAGCAGCCCCGTCGTGCACGAGAAATATTTTACTATTATTGTGCGACGCAATCCCCTCAACGAATTCGAGCGGGATTTTCTCGTGATTTTTAATGGCTACCACTATTTTCAGTATGTAAACGGTCCACTTTAAAGGCAAAATGTTACCAAAGTTTCGAGTGCAAAATTGAAGCAATTTTCCTTAGAAGCTTCCGTCGCCTGCAAGTTTAAGCGTAACAATATCAGCTTCATATTTCTTGCTTTTGGGAGCGTATCTTCAGGATTTCTTAGCGCTTGTTTTTGCGGGTATGATTAATATGAAGGATTAAGGAGCGGGTTCTATCTGCCGTCCTCCGGGAAGATGTACGAGCGGGTAATAACGTATGAGCAAAATATTACCTACTTATTTCAGTAGTAAAGCAGTTATACTGTTCGGAACAAATAATAGAACTCATTTATTTGCTGCTTATCACCATTCATGTCACTGACGGTACTGTCGACCATATCAAATTTACTTACGGAGCTTAATTTTACGAATTAGCAATAAATTACTAATTCCTTAATTGCAGTCAAATTGCTCACAAAGACTAGCATAATAGTTGTAATTTATGTACTAAAATGATTGTCTAAATGTTTTGTTGTGGGGCATTAACATGAATGTTTTAAGCATTCGCAAGTGGTCCTTAGCAGAAATTAAGCAAGTTTTGTTTGTTTTTATGTGAAATGCGCAAACAACAAATTGTGTGGATTTTTTTAATGCTCTTTTTGTTACTATTCTTGTTTTAATTTATTTGAACTTAGTATATAAGCGACAATAATTCCGATTTCATACAGAAATGTATGCAGTACGCGCATCGATCTGTGTCTCTAATCATCAGGTTATTATGCTTCGCTGATGACATGAACTCTTTGCTAAGGTTTCATCGATTGAAAATGGGTTAGCACTTCAGGCTGACCTCGCCTTTGTGAAGATTATTTTCGGACTTAGAAACTCAATCTAAATCCATCAAAGAGTTCCTCTATCTCTTTTTGTCCATTCAACCTCATAAATGATCATAACACTTTCGTTTTTAGGCTTTTTATCTATAAAGAGAGATTTTCAGTGACTGCGCCACTTTCAGTCTTCTTCTAATATACCTACTAATTTCTTACTTTCATCTTAAAATTCTCATCTCCCCTACATGCTATCTTTTTTCATCGATATATTTCACTGCTCAATGTTCTGATCCTTAAAATAGGAGAAAAACCTACCGTTAGACACATTATGGACTTATAGATTTTCCTCTTTAACTTGAGTGGTATCCGTGAATTGTAAGTTGGTTCAGTGACGTGGTGCTATTCCGTCCATCCTAAGTTGTTTATCCTAGGTTCATTCGGTAGGAACGTTATGTCTCGGTCAACTCCGCCATCTTCTTAGACAAGCGGTTCTAGCTAATGCTAAGATCATAATCGATCTTTTTCTTAGATCGTTTTATTGTATAAACCTCATTTTCAAAATTTACGGGTGTTTCCTGATCAACAGCTGTGCTTTGTCGCGGCAGTGTCACGAAGGCAGCGGGACGACCGCAAAATTACACTCAGTCGCAGCGATCGGCAAGCAATCGGCTTATTCCGGCCATCGCCTTCAAACCGATATATTAACACAACTAACAAATTCAGAAGGTTCGATTAAAATGACTAATGGAAACATATGCGATTTTATTTTTGGTCAGCGTAAACTGCGGACTGCAGTTGAGACTCAGATGTCACTACGTTTTAAATATAAACAAAAAAAATGTCAGTAAATTATAGATGTATACAGTAATAAATTATTAGCAAAATTGAAGCGGCTAAGTTTTTATATAATATAAAAAACATTGCAAAACAATGTCACAGGTAAAGAAAAAAAAAACAAAGATGGAGCAGTTAATAGATAAGTATACAATAATGCAATTAATGAGCTGCCAAGCAAGCCACATGTGCAGAAGTAGTCATTGCCAAACAAACGTGTTTTTAACGTAGTCTTTAACCTTGTAATACGCCTTCTTGACAAGGACACGCTTAATAAAGGTTTTGAACTTTCCTTCGCTAAGTCCTCACATTCATATTATAAAACGAAGCTATATAAAAAAAGTCAATAAATTATAGATGTATACAGTAATAAATTATTAGCAAAATTGAAGCGGCTAAGTTTTTATATAATATAAAAAAACATTGCAAAACAATGTCACAGGTAAAGAAAAAAAAAAAAACAATGATGGAGCAGTTAATAGATAAGTATACAATAATGCAATTAATGAGCTGCCAGGCAAGCCACATGTGCAGAAGTAGTCATTGCCAAACAAGCGTGTTTTTAACGTAGTCTTTAACCTTGTAATACGCCTTCTTGACAAGGACACGCTTAATAAAGGTTTTGAACTTTCCTTCGCTAAGTCCTCACATTCATATTATAAAACGAAGCTATATAAAAAAAGTCAATAAATTATAGATGTATACAGTAATAAATTATTAGCAAAATTGAAGCGGCTAAGTTTTTATATAATATAAAAAAACATTGCAAAACAATGTCACAGGTAAAGAAAAAAAAAAAACAATGATGGAGCAGTTAATAGATAAGTATACAATAATGCAATTAATGAGCTGCCAGGCAAGCCACATGTGCAGAAGTAGTCATTGCCAAACAAGCGTGTTTTCAACGTAGTCTTTAACCTTGTAATACGCCTTCTTGACAAGGACACGCTTAATAAAGGTTTTGATCTTTCCCTCGCTAAGTTCGGTAACCGACTTGGGCAACTTGTTATAGAAATGTTTGCTATCAATAAGAAATGACTTACTTGGCTTAGCTAACTTGCATTTGGGTACTACAATTTCATGTTTGTTACACGTATTAATATTATGTAAATTGCTTCGCTTCGCTATTAGTTTACCATCATCATTTCTGATGAAAGACTATTATACAAACGCGGTAGGCGTTAAACAGTAGTATTAGTAGTACAAAGTATAGATATGCTTGTACGTATACTTACAATGTCTACTTCATTGTTCATTTAGCTCATAGAATTTTTATAGTAAATCTATTTCACAACTTTTCACACAATGCCATCTAATCTCAAACTAAGCACAGCTTGTAGTATAAGTATTAAAGAACTGATAAACATACTTATATGTTTCTAAATAGATACATATTAAAATAAGTGCTTGACTGCGATCCCACTTGATGGTACGCAGTGATGCAATCGATGATGGTGAATCGTAATAGTTTATTAAGAGCTTATTCACTCAAGTTTATTCAGCTCATTATTAAAACAAGTTAGCCTTCTGTACTTATTTTTTGCGACAACAATGCTGCCCTGGCCACAACGTCTTCAGCACTTGATTAAAATGTTCTCAACACTTCTTTTTTAATATTCTTCCAGGTTTTTGCGAGAAATCGACTCATTTTATGCACTTTATCAGTATTTAATAACCGTAGTTCACCAGATTTAAATCGAAATGAAAATAAATCTTTATTATTAGGTTTTTGGCTAGGTTGAGTTTAATTTTCTCATTTTGTTTTTATGAAAAGAAAACATAATTGTAAATTTTAATCTCAAAAGTATACACCGTTAAATTTTGGTCGTTTTAATCCCGCGGAAGGTCGATTCGGTACATATAACCCTATCCATTTGTAAAGATAAAAATGAAAAATAATGTACTTATTTTTAAACTCGAATTAAAATACGCATGTACGACATTGATTTCTTTCAGTAAACGTCAGCTGAACGAAGTCAATGAACTGTAGGTAGTTAGTACGCAACGACCGACAAAGAAATTAATTTCGTACATGCTTATATTAATTCGAGTTTTAGAAAAAAAAAATTTTTTTTTGTGCCGAATCGATCCTCCACGGGATTAAAACAACCAAAATTTAACGGTGTATAAGTAGAATACAAAACAAATTACGCAGTAAAAGGTTCTCCAATGTCAAATTGCAAACCTAAAGGAGCGGTAAAGATGAAGGTAATGTAGCTACGAGTATGTATGATTTGTACGAAGAAGCAGTGTGTTGATCTCTAAGCGCAATTAACTGCGGACTTATCATTAATAATTAAGTCGTCGCTTATTGATTATTAATATCCTCCAATTCCAATGGCTGTAAACATAATTATAGGCAGTTTAATTACTGAATTAATTAGTAGAATATTGATTAATTCTAGATGTTGCTGATAAGGTTAGGTAGTAAGTGTTGCTGTAATTATGGAAAAAAGCTACCTCTGAATCTGATTATACGTTCTAAAAGTGGTGCCTTCCTGACACAAGATTTCAAACGATTTGACCAAATCAATATTTTTGTAAGAATTGTGATGTCCATGATTTAACGCTCAAAAATACCTTAGTTAATCTCAATAATGAATAAAGTATATTAGTAATAGTCACACTGATAGCCAACCATTGTTTATAAGGATATTATCTATGTTTACGTTTTATAATAGTTATGTTGATTTCTGGAAATAACGCAGTTGCATTATACAGTAATAGTGCTAATTAACTGGCACACAACACAACCACATTTGCAAGTGAATGACTTAAGGCCGGCACCACACGAGCTTCAGCCGCATTAGCCGCGCCGCAGCAAAAGTACTAATTACCACACACACATTTACTATACCTTACTCGCTTGCTTATAACGCTGTTAACTATTTAGCTCACATGAACTACCAGACTTATCAAAGAAAATGAAGTTTTAGTTTAATGCACGTTATTATTCCACGTACGCTGACATACTTACCTCAATTCTGATGATGATTTCAAATTCCGATGACTAAAACTTGTAAGAGTAATATTTTATTTCATTGTTTCACTTATAAATTAAAAAATTTGAAAAGTTACAAAGTTATTGAAGAATAGACAAATAGTTTTATAGAGTTATTTTAAAATTTCTGCAACACAAAATTTATACCTTAACAGCAAAAAAAATAAATAAATACATACTATATTTACTTTGTATTAAAACTGGAAAACAAACGAGACAAAGCTTTTCAAAGCGAATTGAAACCCTTTTCTAAGTAGGTACTTAGTTACATAATGTACCGATATTGTCCGAGTGTTATATGGTTTTACCTGACAAAGGAAAAAGGGTTTCACTTAAGAGAATATTTACCTGTTGCAGAGGATACCGGGAGCACACATTATTTTGCTGAAAAATGAACAAATAATAAAGTAGCAGATGTGTTGTACGACACTGAAGAGATCGTGAGCCGGGGACAACCCAAGGGCATGACATTTGCAGATAAGATACATAGTTTATAAGGTTAAGTAAGTGTTTCATGTTTACTTACCCAGCGGATTACAGAAATTATTTATTTAATTTTATCGGTTTACCTTAATGTCGTAAATATAAAAGCTTGTAAATTACAGTGACATATAAATTATCATTGTTGATGACGTTTGTCAAAAGTTTCAAATAATTTATCAACAGTTAAGTCTGAGTACCAAGGTTGTTCCTGTGGTCTCCAAAATGATATTCTGTAATTTATTATTGAATGCCTCTTTGGCAGGACATAAGAAAGAAAGAAAGGAAAAAAAAATCTTTATTTGTGACTCGCACAGGACAAACACTACTTCTTAATCTTAGTATAGAAATTAAACCAAAAATAAAAAAGACCAGTGGGAGGCCAAAAAAAGAGCTACCTCAGCATTATGCTGCGATAAGGGAACTATTTTTTTTAAATTCTAAATCTGAAAATCTTATTATTTCACACAATTCCTTCTTTTGTTTTTGTAACACGAATACTCCCATATAAAAAACCGAAGGCTACTATTAACACGTACAGACCAGCAATGTTCTACAACGTTAAATTTGCACAATTTGTCCTGTTTGGTTTGCTTATTTTTAGTTGGATCGGGCCGGTCGTTACAGCAGGACACAGAAATAGCTCCACAGCGACCGTTTTATTATTACCCCTCGTACAGCCTATCGCTGACGTCATACGCTTTTGCTATACAACAGTGTAAAGGTGAAGAAAAAAGGATTTTCCTTGAAATATCAATAATAGACTATTTTTGTTACCACATCCACATATTACTCCCACTTATGGTTTAAAGTGGACTAAGTTCGTTTTTAGGGTTTCGTATCTCAAAAGCTAAAAAACGGATTCCATAAAGAATCACTTCGTTATCCGTCTGTCTGTCTGTCAAGACCCTATATCTCGTGAATGTTTGCGATTCAGAAAAATCTTCGAGACTCGATTCAGGAATTGAACTGTTTTCATAGTTATGTTTGTGCGGACCCCTCAGTGCGCGATTCCGACTCGCACTTGCTCGGTTTTTTTTGGATTCTGTTATATCAAGTTATTCTTAGTTTATTGTATTCTATTTTTGCTAACTGCTGGTTTCCCTCGTTTCTTTTTCTGCTGATATATTTTACTGTTTATTTATTTTGAATTGCTTAAAGTTAGTCAAACAGTCTCTTCTTTTATATATATATGTAAGTATTGCTATATATATAGTAATTATATAAAGAGAAAGTGACTGACTGACTAACATATCAATGTACAGGTGAAACTACTTCGATTAGGAGCGTGAAATTGTGCACAAGGCTTTGTCTTACGATGTAGGCGACCACTAAGAAGGGGTTTTGAAGATTCAATCTTTAAATAAGTATAGAGAATTTCATTTTTATGTAAAGTTTATTTTATTCCGTGTGCTAATTTATACTTGAAAGTAAGAACAAATAGTAACCTAGGTAAATAATAAAGGTTGCCATTATTTCTTTTTTAAAACTAACCCAACAGGAAAATTTAGAAGGTTTCATAGATTGTATTGAGAATTGTTATTTTTTGGGATAATAAAATTGCAACTCAACCTGTATTCTAACCAAAATGAATAATAAAAGACTCATTGTTACATTTTTGAAAAAATCTTCAAAATATGGTGGGGTATTTAATTTTGTATGAAAACATTCACGTAAACAAAGTCGCAGTCAAAGTGCTACTTTTCTGCCAATATATTAAAACAAAAGTCAAAATAATTAAATAACACGTTAAAAAAATTACTGAAAATGATTTTGAATATCAGCTCCACAGCAGGAACCGACTTAGTTTTATACTATGTTAGTATAATATATCTGTCCCTATGTATGCTTAGATCTTTAAAATTACACAATGGATTTTGGCACAGTTTCTTTAACAGAATGATAGAGTGAATTAAGAGAATATGTATAATACATGCACGATATATTTAATATCACCATTGCACCCGTGCGAAGAATCAGAATAACATTTATTTGCCTACTTTGTGTATTAAAAAATGTCTCTGTAGCCGGTGGGCCGTGCAGAGGTGAGTCAGCTAACTTATGTCCTAATGGATCTATGTTTGCTGTGTTCTATTTATTCGCAATATGTTAGAATGTACAGACAGATTACGTGTTTTATTTATGTTATTGTGTGATTATTATTATTATTTTCCTATTTTATTTTAAGGGGACGCGGCGCCTTCGTTTTGTCGCTAGGCCATCTTGTATCCTTTTTTATTAGGGTCATATAATATCCCGCCTATTCTGTAATTAACCCTGAGAGGGTTGAATTCGCCGTGCGCTTGGTAGGCGTCTCCAGGAATTTCAAGATCTTCTATTTTTAATTTTGCAATGTTTTCCAACATTTTGGTGTTTAGGTCCTCGGAGGCTCGGCTCGTAGGTGCCTGGCTTCTATGTCAGCCATCTCCCAGATCACTTCCGTGGGTGTTCGCCTTGGTAGTTGTGCGGCATTTCTCAGTGCCAATCTGTATTGGCGTTCAATTTGGTTTAGGTTCGTTGCGCTATACCTTGAGAGTAGTTGCACTACTCCGTAGTCCATTAACGGTAAAATGCAGGCCTGAATGATGGCTATTTTCGTATTTAATTCCGTCTTCGCATTGTGTCCTATTATTGGACCGAGTGCTCCTATGATTCGTTTCAATTTTTTGACGACTTGTTCGGTGTGCTGGTTCATAAAACATAACATATCATATAGGGATACAAACAGTTCATGTACAAAGGCGAGCTTAACTCAGCAATGAGTTTTCTCCCAGCAAACCTTTGAGTTATAGAGAGAAAACATATTCGAGGGTAGGATCCAATATCATTCTAAATAACTAAGTCTAACTAATATAGGGGTGTGCACAATATCATTCTAAATAACTAAGTCTAACTAATATAGGTATAATTATATTATACATACTAATACATACTATACATATTAATACATACTAAATACACTAATATTATGTCAAAGATGAAAGGAAGTGCTCTTTAAGTTTCCTCTTGAAGACATCCAGAGAAGGGCTGTCGCGAAGAGAGTGAGGCAGAGAGTTCCAGAGACGCACTGCAGTTACAGAAAAGGAGCCATCGTAGCGGCTAGAAGTATGACGCGGAGTACGAAGGAGAAGAGAAGAGGTGGTGCGGCAGAGTTTACCCCTCGGGACGAGGTACTCAAAGCGTTCACGAAGGTATTGAGGAGTATTAGGATTGTGTAGGATTGTATAGAGGAGAGATAGAATATGTATATCTCGCCGACGCCGAATCGGCAGCCACCTTAATCTGGCCCGAAACTCCGACACATGGTCGTATTTGCGGAGACCAAAAATAAAGCGGATGCACAAATTCTGCAGTCGTTCGAGTTTATTTAGAAGTACCTCCGTAGCATCAAGAAAACAGACATCCGCATAGTCTATGAGCGGTAGAAGAAGAGATTGTGCAAGATTAACCTTAGTGTGAAATGGTAGGAATTTTTGGAGACGTTTAAGAGACTGAAAAGAGTAAAAGACCCTCCTACTCACATCAGCAACATGGACCTCCCAGGATAGGTTAGTGTCCATATGCACGCCAAGGTTTTTAACGCTTTTAGAGTACAATATGGGCACAGAATCATACACCACAGACGGAAGCGACTGGTGATCCAATAAATTGAGCATGTATCTGCCACCAATTATGAGCGCTTGGGATTTAGTTGGATTTAGTAAAAGTCCAAAAGATTTAGCCCATTTGTGAATATGACACCGAGGTATCTTATCTGTTTTTGATAGTGCAACGTCTGTTGTTTCAGTTTCACCGTTGGCCGGTATTTTTTTATCCCTGCGAAGCTGGAGCGGGTCGCTAGTATTTAATAAGTTAACCTAGTGTTGCCAACGGAGAGTGATCCGGATTAGCGGTTTTACCACTAATGAGCGAACATGACGCAGGTTTATTTACACGTCGCGCCACCGCATGCACACTGGTTGTTCTGGTGTATGGCAGCGGACGTGGGAGGTTGTCAGAGTGCAGCCAGGTGTGACTGCCACCAGTGTGGTTACAATGCTATAGTGGATGTATTTACATCCTATGAATCCGCTATGAATTTTATAATTGGTTTACTAGTACAGGGTGTTGTTTGTAAAGATTAATAGGTTTTGAAACTATTATTTATAGCCCAACAGCGGACGTCTTGTAGTTAGATTGCAGAACGGGATTTTTATTATTATTATCATGAGCACGTTGAATAGGCTCTCTTTCCATTTTTTTACTCATCTTTATTCCTAGCTACGTCTGATCAATCCTTTAGGCAGGGATCCTCCTCATCATGCCATCTCCTTTTGGGGCTACTGCTTGCGCGGTCCAGCTGTTCGGGATCCAGTCAGTGGTTGATCTTGGGGTCTGTGGGATTAAATTATGGAACTTCAACCTTCGGTGACATTTCCGGAAGGAAAACCATTAATTTGGCAACACGGCAGATATTCAACATTCAACAGCTCTGTTTGTCTACCCACGATGAACACACTTATTTTTTCTGTAGTTACCTACTGTAAACAATATCGTAACTCGTTGATCTTGAAAGTTTGTACTTGTAGCAGAGTCAACGTGCCACAATACCTACAATCAGTTCAAAAGATAACTAAAGCTAATGCTAATCTATAGCACTTCACCTATTACTGACTAACTTTACTGCGCTATGACAAGGTATAGTACACGGACGTGTTCATGTTCATAATTCACGGAGCGTCACTCTGACGTCACAATGTTGTGTCGTCATCTGTGAACACTAGTGCACGAGTGACGTTACCACGACGTGACCATGTGAGGCAAACTGTTGATGGTTTATGTTAGCGGTGTTCGGTGGAACTGTCATGTTATAGGAGTGGGTTATTAAATTTACAGAAAGGATTATGAAATTAAAGTCATGAAGAGTTGAGATCATGATTATATCAGATTAACTTAAATCTATTATAACAAGAGTATTAAAGGATTTAAGTCGATCAATTAAAAAAACAATGAAAATTCAGGCCTAAGACTCTAGCCTCAGGCCTGATTTTTGAATAGATAATTAACTGTTATCTAAATATGGCAGTTGACATATTTTCCACACAAAAGTTGTCAAATCGTAATTTTTAAAACCTGGCTATTGAAATATCAGCCCTTAGATATTTATCTTCATAATTTGACCATTACAAGAAATTGTTTGGACTTTTTTTGGAGTCCAATCCCGATTTCAGGAGTCAGAGACGGCGAGTAACGGGTAGCTCGCTGCCCGAACGTCCGGTAACAGTCCGGACTGACCCCAAGTCGTCGACGGCGCGTACTCGCGTGTTAGAATTTAGGGTGATGGTGGTTAACTATATTTATATATGTTTATATCTAACTATATATCATTCTAAAATGTCAAGATGGGTAACGGTTATTTACTCTGTATCAAAGTTTCTATGATTGTGTTGTGTAAGGAAAGGGTTTTATGAAGAAAAGCACAGAAAGACAAGACTAAGTATTTATTTAAAATATGCTTGTCAATTAATCGAAAAACTAGTTGCTTGTTCCAAAACTAGGTCGTCACAGGAAAAAACAAGCAAGAAAACCTGTGGTAGCTTCAATTATAGTATTTACAGATACATCTTACAATATCATTAATTATAGTTTGTCACAATAATATCTACAAGTAATTCTATGTTCTATTTCACGGGCCATTTCACAATAGTAGGGTAAAGAATGTGAATAAGTATTCTCTAATACCGTATAACATACTCGTAATTAGAAAACATAAGCCACAATGACACATATACAGAATCAACACCATTAAAATATCATATCATTTTAAATAACTTACGTGAACTTTGATGGTCAGTAGTGGTTTATTGCTGGTTCAAAAGTGGCAAGTAAAAAGGCAGAGACCCTTTTTATAGTAAAACCCAACTGGTGGATTGACACTTCACTCAAACGTAAAATAATAATATCCCGCCACCTTCAACCAACCATCAAGATTATCATAATTTAACTTATTTTATAAGTCTTTAATTACCATTGTTATATAGTTAAACAGCTTTAAAACCAAATAAGATCATTTGAACAATATTACAACACTTTGATTTGTATTTCTTAGCTCTTATTTGAAAGAATATAATACCAAATGACAGTTCTGTATTAATCGTCATAACAACTTATTACAACAGAGTAGCATTATAAATTGCAAGTTATAGCTTAATGATTATTAAATAATACGTAATAATTTAGAGGATTATCATCAACACGTCTTTTTATAAGTTTCGAGTTTTGTATTTGTACACACATCAATATTTGTCTTGGTAGGTACTTTTATATTTGATTTGAACTTCACAAATGTTACCAATGTATAAAACAACAAACAACAATAGCGAAACAGTTAAAATTCGTAATTTAATTAGTCATACATACTAATATATAACACGCGCCTCAAGGAGTTGTCATTAAACCGTCGGGGCCCAGCAGGGCCGAAGCCTACTGGGGCTAAGGATCTTTTTCTGAAAAGAAGGCTCGGTCCTGGTATGAAAGGCAACGAAAGAATAAAAAGGGGGTTTTTTAGTCAGTAAAAGTCTTACACTATCTCCCGCTCCGCCCAAGGGTGGATGTCGTTGGATTATTTTCCCCATCAAAAAAAAAAGTCCAACAAACCGAACGCATTTTTGAAAAACAAAGAAGGCTGAAAGTGGTATTTATAAACTTTTTAATAAACAAACTAAGCCATTACTCGTATTACGTTTATGTTCATAATTTTAACCTGAAACATCAAAAAAGCGTTACGTATATGATAGGTTCAACCGCAAAATATGTAAAATTTGTATTTTCAGGAATTCACACTCAAAACAGCTTCCATTTTCCTTGTAATTTAAACATACAAATTCACAACTAACAAAATTGAATTCCAAATGTAGTTCTCGGAATCCCACTTAGAGCACACACACACACATATATGTACATATTATCCATGTATAGTGCACACAGGTGTAGTTTGTGTATATGATACAGATTGTATACAACGATAGTGAGGGCAGCCTCTCATTTACATAATAGAGGCATACACGGTGGATTGCTGCCGTCCTTCGCCAAAAGGCTGTATGTTACTTTGATGTAGACGAGGAAATCGCAGTTTTATGCTTTAGCTTGCCATCATATAAAACTATGTCATGCATATTTAATACTGGCCGCTTTACCTGGCCTTAGTCTCCTTAGTTTGTTGCTACAACTTATATTTATTTGTGTTTCTAACTTGCTAATATTTTTATACAGGTTGATAAGGTCCTATCAATCTTTTGTGCTGTTTTTGTTAACGTTTCTAAAATATTTGATACAATTTAGGTGTATATTTTATGTTCAGTTAATATAATTTTAATTCGATTTTCTGAACTGTTAAAAGTCTGTAGATTTTTTCATTTTTCAACCTCAGTTTAATAGTCATGAATATTTACATCTTTTACAAGACTACTAATATCAATACTAATATCAGGTTGATAAGGACCTATCAATCTTTTGTGCTGTTTTTGTTAACGTTTCTAAAATATTTGATACAATTTAGGTGTATATTTTATGTTCAGTTAATATAATTTTAATTCGATTTTCTGAACTGTTAAAAGTCTGTAGATTTTTTCATTTTTCAACCTCAGTTTAATAGTCATGAATATTTACATCTTTTACAAGACTACTAATATCAAAGTGAGCCCAATGTACGACAAAGCCTGTGAGTTGCGTAGACTCGCCTCTGCCCCGGTCTACGGTATCGTAGCTCAGTGCCGCGCTACGTGCGCTACGAACTACACCGTAGCACACGTAGCGATAATGTGCCCCTCATTAAAGCAACTGCATCTTGAGGCTAAATGTGCTTGAAATGGGTTTGATAAACATCAAGAGTAGGTGTTAATGTGAACCTTAAGCTTACTTACCATTAAATAATTAAATACACTTGCGTTTATACCAGGGAGTTTCTGAAAAATATTATTGCTTGTAGGGAATAAAAAGAAAGTTAGATCGAACTAAAAAATATATTGTTTCCAATTAAGCCTCCCAATACAAAACAATAAAACTATTCGATTCCCAGGTGGCTACTATCCCACGCGTTTGACATAAAAATGTATTTCTAGAAGTAAAACAACCGTAAAAGAAAAAGATGGATCGCAATGAGCCATCAATTTTATATTCGATCGACAAAGATGGCCGGTCAAGTAGCGCGGCATCGTTTTATTGGAGCACATCAAACATAATAGCCGCGCGGATAAGGAGCATATTGGCACGGAATGGCCTGCAATATGCTGGATGAATTACTGCAAAGATTAAGGGCATCTCAAATGATGTTGGAGAACACCGAATATTAGATTGTGTGACTATAATCAATAAGGTGAACATACTGATTTATAATGATTAAACGGTGATTTCAAAATTTATATACTGTTATGAAAAATACATTTATATGTAAAATTCATAATTATGCGCTTTCTTAAGTTTATTTAGTATATTACTGATATTCCATGCTTCGGAAAGCACGTAAACCCTTTGGGCCCGATTGTCATTCGTAGGTCTTTGACAGCCGTTACATGTAGTTAGAAGTCAGAAACTCTAACCATTATATCCAAGTAGTATAATCGTGTTGCCCAGAAACTGTGTTGTGATAGGTAGTCGCTTCATATAAAACAGAGGTTTTCAGCCGATTTTATGGTGGAATGGCGACAGCGACTGTCAAACACAATATACACCATTAAATTTTGGTCGCTTTAATCCCGTGGAGGGTCGATTCGGTTCATAAAACACTATCGATTTGTAAAGATAAAAATGAAAAATAAAGTACTTTTTTTTTAAACTCGAATTCATTTACGCATGTACGAAATTAATTTCTTTAAGTAAACGTCAACTGATCGAGGTCAATGACCTGTAAGTAGTTAGTACGCAACGACCGACTATACGTACAAGGTCATTGACTCGATTACTTAAAGAAATTCATTTCGTACATGCGTGTATTAATTCGAGTTTTAGAAAAAAAGTACTTTATTTTTTAATTTTATCTTTATAAATCGATAGTGTTTCATGAACTGAATCGACCCTCCGCAGGTTTAAAACGACCAAAATTTAACGGTGTATAATATATGGGCAATGTATAATATTATAAGTCTCGTCTTTGAGGACTGGTTGGAAAGATCTCACGGCATTCTCACCTTCCGCATGACGCAGGGCTTCACCAGAAATGGTAAATTGGGGAGGTTCCTGCACCGGATTTGTGTGAAAGAAACGAGTAGGTGTAATCACTGCGTGGACCCCGTGGACACGGAGGAGCACACAGTAGAGGTGTGCTTTGCTTGAGAATAGTACCGTCATATCCTCGTGTGGGTGATCTGCGGCAACAACCTCTCGCGGCGGGCCCTGGTATAAGCTATGGTTTTGAGCGAGAAGGAATGGCAGGCCACTGCCTCCTTCTGCGAAGCAGTGCTAGCAAAGGAGGCGGCCGCATTCATTCGGAAACGGCGCTCGCGCCTCAGCCGCGGGGATCCCTATTCCGATTTCCAGCAATCGTAGGCGTTAGTTTGCGGACGGCGAGCAATGGGTCGCCGTCCGGTTGTCTGGCAGCCGTCCGGACTGAGCTCGAGTTGTCGACGACGCATAGTGTTCCACGCGCGCTTCAAAGAGATGTCAGTGAAATCGTAGGGACCTCGCAGGGTCAAAGCCTACTGAGGCAAAGGGTTGTGCGAAAGGGTACCCGGGGACCCTAGAACGAAGGCAAAGGAGGAAAAGTATGCCACACCTTTCCGCTGAACTGGAAGTTGATCCTAAGCTAATTGAGAAAAGAAGATACTGCGAAATATATCAAACATTATTATATACCTATTATGCACATCAAGTTTGTACTAATAAGATTATTTTTTAATTTTAAAGAAAAATCTCTTTCCTCTGACAAGATAAACAAAGTAATGATCGACGACGTCGCGGTTGTATAAAATTAAAATCGTCCATGTTCCATCCCTAGGACGTTTCATAAAGTATGCATAATCCTTAGAAAAGTTCACATCTCACATACACCGCCTTCAGATCTGTTAAGCTTGTCCGACATGAACGTTGAAGTGGCGCAATACGAGATTCATCTCAACTCAGAGCTCGTTCTGAATAGCTGAAAACTTTATAGAGATGGATTATAAATCTGTTGGAACTTCCATGTTTGCGTTACAGTCAAAGGAAAATTGAAAAGCACAGCTGACAGATAGTTTATTGCTTTGTGTGATACGTTCGTCCAAAGGATTGAGGAAAGTGATTTCCGTTATTATTGCCATTTCTACAAAGTTTTCTATCATTTCAGATTGATTGATTCTTTTAATCTTTTAGGAAACTGTAAAGGTGATCATATAAAACGTTTTACCTGTATCCCTAGCCCAATTAGTTCAGTATATTTTTTAATTATGAATTTACCAAATGAAGTTCACGTTAGATATACACGAATCATGCATAAACGATATATACGCCAATTCTTTTACCGTCGGACAACCCGACGTACGGCGATTATCCGTAGAAGTTTCAACAACGTAAGGGTTTACGTTGTTGAAACTTCTACGGTCTGGACTAAGCTTTTTGTTTCGTCGTTTATATCACGTACATCGAAGGACTGGAACAGTTTGCCTGCTGCGGTCTTCCCGTCCGATTATAATTTAGGTGTCTTCAAGGCTAGAGTGAATATGCTCTTAATAAATTAGTGCGCCTCACCATCAAAGATTGGATCACTGCTTAAGTACCATCAGGTGGGATCGCAGTCAAGCACTAATTTATATATATTAAAGAAAAAGTATATTAACTGACCTTACAGTTATAGTACTATGTTGCGTTATACCGGTTTAACTTAAACATTCCCATTTGAAAGAGTTACCATAACCTCGAAGCGCAAAGAACAACTGAAGATCAAAGGTTTTTTTTTTTTTTTTTTTTTTTACGGTAGGTAAAATCATCCAATGACAAATCCCGCCCTTGGGCGGAGCGGGAAATAGTGTCAGACTCTTACTGACTAAAAACCTACCCTGTTCCTTCCCTGCCTTGGTTCCAGGGCCCTGGTATGCATTTTCATACCTTCCCAGAGCCCCAGACTAGGCCTCGACCCTACTGGGCCCCTACGGTTTGCTGACAACTCCTTGAGGCGCACGGGAACAGTGCGCGCCGTAAACGACCTGGGCTCGGTCCGGTCTGTTACCGGACAAACGGACAGCGAGCTACCCATTGCCCGCCGTCCGCAAGCCCGCGTCTACGGTGGCCGGAAATTTGGATCGGAGTTACGGCGGCGGCTGCGGCGTGAGCGCCGTTGCCTGATACGGTCAGCCTCCTCCTTTGCTAGCATTACTGCTTCGCAGAAGGAGGCGACCGCCTGCCACTCCTCCTCGCTCCGGAGCATGGCTTGAACCAAGCCCCGGCGCGAGAGATCGCCTCCGATTGCCCCCACGAGGACACGGCGATGCTCTTCCCAAGCGGGGCACACCTCTACCGTGTGCTCCACCGTGTCCACCGGGCGTTCCGCACAGTGACGACACCCGGGCGTCACCTCCGCACGGATCTTGTACAGGTACGGCCCGAACTTGCCATGTTCGGTTAGTACCTGCGCCATGCGGAAGGTTATGACGCCGTGAGGCCTTTCCAGCCACGCCTCAAAGAGGGGCCTTACCGCCTCAATCGTGGCGTGCCCAGCACAAGGTTGCGACAGTCGTTCTCGCCATTTCACCATGAGATCTCGCCGGAACTCTGTCCGCCAAGCCGCGACTTGTCGCGGCAGCGGGGATTCGCCCCGGCGTTGCATCTCCATGCGCAGATCGTGCATGCGTGCAAGGACTGTTGCCTCCAGATCCCATGGTGGCAGGCCAGCAAGGAGGCTCGCCGCTTCGCGGGATACCGTGCGGTATCCCCGAATCATCCGTATGGCCATGACCCTCTGGCAGGCGTTCAGCAGGGCCGCCGGTCGCCTTCGCAGCGTCGGCGCCCACACAGGCGCCCCGTAAAGGGCCATGGACCGAACGATGCCAGCGTAGAGCCTCCGGCAGGAGGCGTCTGGACCCCCCAGGTTCGGCAGGAGCCGCTTGAGTGCAGCCGAAGTCCGATTAAGGAAGATCAAAGGTAGGTTTTACTCAATTAAAGTTTTACCCTCTCGTTCCACTTTAGAGGAGGAGAACCAATATAATGTTTTCCCACTTAAAAAAAAATTGCGCTATATAATACACCGCCTGAATACTTTAGGAAATAAATGTATGCCGTAAATATCGACGTGTTCATTCATTCGATCCAAAATATAATATTTTTTGCAGGCATACGGTTCTCAATAGATTTGTTCCCAGAAGTGCTAACAATGGAAGAGACTTTGTAACTACGTTATGAGCCTGCGAACAATGAACTCAATACTCTTGATGTAACCTGACCTCTTAGCTACGTACGGGTACATTGAACGGTTTCCATGTAACCGGCTGCCATTTCCAGCAGCTTGGGTTCCGCGACTAAGTGCGTTCGATTGCGTATCGGATGACTTGAGTGCTCATATTAATAGTGCGAATGAAGGAGAATTGTGTGGACTAATATCAATAGCGCTTCTTTAAATGTATTTATATCAGATAATTGCTCATAAATCGAGGTGAATTTTGTTCCATAAAGGCTTTTTTTAAATTGGAAATCATCCAATAACTTATTGCGCTCTAGGGCGGAGTGAAAGGGCTTATCAGACTTTTACTGACTAAACCCATGCCTATGTTCCTTTTTTGCCTTCGTTTCAGGACCCCGGGGATCTCTTTAGCACAATACATGGCCCAATAGGCTTTGACCCTGCTGGGACCCTATAGACGGTATTGCTGAAATCTCGTTGCGAGAAATTCTCGGTTTATCTAGATTAAGACCAGATTTGTTCTACAGGCCTAACTTTAATTTATTTTCCTACACTATTGCAATTTTACTTTAGCAATGTCTCCTTTTTCTACACAAATGTGATCGCATTTATTTTTAGGCTTCTTTTTCTAAAATAAATCTGCTCAGTTAATTTGTGTAGTGTTATTCACACGTCAATGACGAAAATGTACTAAATTGAAAATATGGAATATAAAAAACTTACTTAATGTAGAAGATAATAATTTTACGATTCTGTCCTACACAGTCGTGTGCGTAGCTACGTAATAATCATCTCCAGACGGTAACGTTGTAATTAGTGGTGGTTAATATAACGGTATAGCGTCAAAATATAACACGTTATTAATTCATAGCGTATAGCGTTTGCAAATCAACTCTGCCTTCGCGCTGTAATATAACGTCTCGCTCAACAAAACGCCCAGCGGGGACAAAACAGGATAGCAACATAGAGCGATAGCGTGAACTCGGACTGTGTGTAGTCGGCTCGCGTTGTGCGTAGTAATGTTGAATTCCGCTATAAACTATAGACGCGCTATAGACTCCTGACGTATCCGTGTTCAGACTACTGTCGAGTTTTGTTAAAACGTGTTATAATTATAGTGTATAAAATAGCGCGCTACAAAAATATATGCAAAAGTCTATAGCGCGTCTTCAGTTTATAGAGGAATCGAACATCACTAGTTGTAATGAGCACGTTAATTACTACGACCGTCGTAGTTAAGTACGCTCTCGCATAGACACATGCGTCTCTGAGTATCGAGATTATGAGTCGCAAGTGTGTTCTACGCTTATTTGATTTTACTAACGTACTTACTACACGCTCTACATTTTCATTTCACTTATTATTTCATCAAAATTTATCTCTGTTTGTGTTCAGTGTCTTTTTAGCGTATTGAAGTGAATAAATTACTATATTTATCACACTAATTGTATGCGATTCTGATGGCTTGTCTGCTGAAGAACCTCACTAATACTTATACGCTAGGATGTGAAGTTTTTTAATAATAATAATATATTTCACAACTATAAATTAGTCCCAAGCTAAGCAGAGCTTGTATTATGAGTACTAGACAACTGATAAACATACATACATGTAATATTTCTAAATATACACGTATTATACATAGTTAAATTACACCCAGACACGGAACAAATGATCGTGCTCATCACACAAACATTTGTTCAGGGTGGGAATCGAACCCACGACCTCCAGCATAGCAGTCAGAGCCACTATCCACTTGACGAACAGGCCAGTGAAAGTTATAAACTAAAAGAGTAACGCTGTCGTCAGTCTTGAATGTCAGTCATGCCCAGTTTACAAATATAATTGTTACAACCTGGGCTTTAGAACATTTACTGTCCTTCTTAGACTGCCTGGTCGACGGTTGAGAACTTGAGAATGAGATTTTGGGTATGATCTCAGGTTAGGCCCGGTTTGAGTTTTTAGGAGTCTGGATTTGTTCCTATAAGGCTAAGGTAATATATTTACATTTCTTTGTAGAGTAAAACTCTGTGTTATATCTGTCCTTATTGCAAATTTGACTCAAAATTAGTCATGCTGATTAATGACCTGTTCAACTTTCACCAGTTTGCCTAATACACGCCTGTACATACAATATATGCCTCGATATCAGTGGCTATTTCAAGCATACCTGCCTTTCAAGTTGGCTGCCGTCACATAAATCATTCATGGTGCGCAGTGGGCCGCTCTGGTCTTAGGGAAATAATAAAAAAGCCGCTCAACTGAGGCGCGATCGTGACGAGGGTGCAAGTGCGCCGTGTTTTACACGGCAGGTCGCAGCCCACTGCCCAACTTTTTTTTTTTTTTTTTTTGTGGTAGGTAAAAATCATCCAATGACGAATCCCGCCCTTGGGTGGGGCGGGAAACAGTGTCAGACTTTTACTGACTAAAAACCTACCTTTCCATTCCTCGCCTTTATCCTGGGGCCTTTGGTGACAGTCTCACATAACCTTTGGCCCCAGTAGGCTTCGGCCCTGCTGGACCCCTACAGTTTGCTGACAACTCCTTGAGGCGCGCGGGAACAGTGCGCGCCGTAGACGACCTGAGCTCGGACCGGTCTGTTACCGGACGGACGGACAGCGAGCTACCCATTGCCCACCGTCCGCGAGCCCGCGCCTACGGAGGCCGGAAATTGGGATCGGAAACCCGGCGGCGGCGGCGGCGTGTCCGCCTTTGCCTAAGGCGGTCGGCCTCCTCCTTTACTAGCATTACTGCTTCGCAGAAGGAGGCGACCGCCTGCCACTCCTCCTCGCTCCGGAGCATGGCTTGAACCAAGCCCCGGCGCGAGAGATCGCCGCCGATCGCCCCCACGAGGACACGGCGCTGCTCTTCCCAAGCGGGGCACACCTCGACTGTGTGCTCCACCGTGTCCACCGGGCGGTCCGCACAGTGGCGACACCCGGGCGTCGTCTCCGCACGAATCTTGTACAGGTACGGACCGAACTTGCTGTGTTCGGTCAGCACCTGCGCCAAACGGAAGGTGACGACGCCGTGGGGCCTTTCCAGCCACGCCTCAAAGAGGGGCCTTACCGCCTCGATAGTGGCGTGCCCAGCACGAGGTTGCGACAATCGCTCTCGCCATTTCACCATGAGATCCCGCCGGAGCTCTGTCCGCCATGCCGCGACTTGCCGCGGCAGCGGAGTTTCGCCCCGACGTTGCATATCCACGCGTAAGTCATGCATGTGTGCAAGGACTGTTGCCTCCAAATCCCACGGTGGTAGGCCAGCAAGGAGGCTCGCCGCTTCGCAGGACACCGTACGGTATCCGCGGATCATCCGGATGGCCATGACCCTCTGGCAGGCGGTTAGCCGGGCCGCCACTCGCTTCCGTAGCGATGGCGCCCACACCGGCGCACCGTAAAGGGCCATGGACCGAACGATGCCTGCGTAGAGCCTCCGGCAGGAGGCGTCTGGACCCCCTAGGTTCGGCAGGAGCCGCTTGAGCGCAGCCCCAGTCGCATTCAACCTGGGAGCCAGACGTCGGAAGTGCTCCTTGAAGTTCCACCGGCTGTCGAGGACGAGTCCCAGGTACTTCATCGTCGACCCGACGCCGATGTGAACTCCTCCTACCGTTAATTGGGAGCCCGGAGGTGGCGCGCTCCGAGGGCCGTGAAAACACATGGCCTCGGACTTGTGCAATGCCACCTCGAGTCCCAACTGCTGTATCCTCTCCACGACTGTCGCAACCCCGCGCGTCGCTAGTTCGACCGCCGCCTGGTACGACCGTCCCCGCGCCAGGACCAGCGTGTCGTCTGCGTAACAGACCACGCTGACCCCGTCGGGGAGGCCGGCGCGCAGCACGTAGTCGTACCCGATGTTCCACAAGGGCGGCCCTAGTACCGATCCCTGCGGAACACCGCACGACATCTCTCGCCGTTTCAACTCCCCCTGATGACCGGGGTAGATGATGAACCTGTCCGACAGGTAGGCCTCGATCACCCGACAGAGGTAGTCGGGCACCCGGTGGTACCGGAGTGCCCTACCAATGCAACTCCAGGGCAGGGAGTTGAAGGCGTTGGTGATGTCCAGAGACACCGCCAAGACACACCTGCCCCGGGACACCGCATCCCCCGTCGTGAGGGCTCGCACGCGCATGATGGCGTCCACAGTGGAGCGCCTCCTGCGAAATCCGAACTGGCCGTCCGCAAGATCCGGCCCCTTCCGTGCCAGATGCACGACGAGGCGGTCTGCAATTACTCTTTCAAAGAGCTTGCCCACCTCGTCGAGCAGCACAATGGGCCGATACGCGGACGGAGAGCCCGCGGGGCGCCCCGGCTTCGCGATAAGGACCAGTTTCCCCGTCTTCCAGCGAAGCGGGAACTGGCCCCTCTCCATGCATGCGCTGAAGAGCCCTCTCAGTCGAGACCCGAGTTCCTCCATGGCCAGGACCCAGGCTTTTCCAGGCAAGCCATCGGGTCCTGGGGCGGTGTTCTTGGCACTCAGCCTTCGCACCGCCACTCTCATCTCCACCTCGGTCACCTCTGGAACATTGTTGCCGTCGTTGCCGTCGTGGTCCGCATCGGACACCGCTGCTGGTGGCGGAGCCATAGGCGGGGGAGTATGCTCCCCTCGCGTAGGGAACAGAGCGCCCACCACACCCTCCACGAGCTGGGGCCGGAGACTCTGAGTCAGCGGGGGAGCCCATGGGCGGAGTTTCTCCATCACCATTTTGTATGGGCGTCCCCACGGATCGACGTTCAGAGACTCCAGCCACACGTTGCGGGCCTCGAGTTTGGCCCGCTTTATCTCCGCTCGGAGGGTGCGCTTTGCCGCCCTGTATCCCTCATACAGCTCCGCCTCTATGGCCTCCGCACCCGGTGGACGGGTGCGGCGCCTGCGGTGTCTAGTATACCGGCGTCGCGCAGCATTGCACGCATCGCGCAGTGCCGCAATCTCTGGCGACCACCAGTGTACTTGGCGCCGGGCACGTTCTGGCCGGACTCGGGGCATGGCCGCGTCGCAGATTTGCGACATGGCCACCTGGAACCAGTCCGCCTCGACGTCGATGTCGACAGGCCTGTCCGGTGCTTGCACCCAGGCCTGTACTATCGCGGCTTCCTGGAGCAGGTCCCTGTCCAGCTGCCTCAGCGCCCAACGCGGACCACACGGGGTCTGTCGGACCGGCGCGGTCGAGGTCTGGGCGGAGACGTCAAACCGGATGTACCGGTGGTCGGAGAACGTCTCCACCTCCTCTATAACGCGCCAGTCGACGACGCGCGGTGCCAGTGCAGGGCTGGCGAACGTAATGTCCACCACCGACTCGCCCTGCATCCGCACACACGTGGGGACAGAACCCCGGTTTTGTACGACTAGGCCCTGTCCTAGGGCCCATTCCTCCACCCTTCGACCTCGCTGGTTCGTGAACCGGGAACCCCAAGCCTCGTTCCAGGCGTTGAAGTCCCCGCAAACGACCACGGGGAGGCTGGAGTCAAACCCAGCAACGACGGCATCCAGCTCCAAAAGGGAGTTGTCTAGTTCGGCGAGAGATCTGTTCGGGGACAGGTAGACGCCTACCACCACTATGTCCCCGAACCGTGCTGCCACGCAACCCCGGCCTTTCTTGACGGCCTCGAGTGCCGGGGTACCGGCGGCGGCCGACGAAATGAGTGTCACCGAGCCGCTCAGGTCCTGAACCCAGTCGGCTCTGGGCAGGACAAAGTGCGGCTCGGAGACAACGGCGATGTTGATCGACCACTGCGCCATGCTCTGGAGCAACAGATCCTGAGCGGGGGCGCAGTGGTTGATATTCGCCTGGAGGAGACGTAATGGAGCCGTTATTGGCAGTCCATTACGGTCTCCTCCCGGGCCCTCCGTGAGGGTCCTGCCGCGGTGGTAGCGGCGGCGGCGTCTGCGGAGGCGATGGCGGCGGCAGCCAACGGGGCAGCCGCGGCGGTGAGCACCTTCGCGGGGATGGGCCTTGGGACCTTGCCCTTGGCCTTGGCGGGGGGATCGCAGGTCCTGCTCCCAGCCCGGTGGTCGGCCGACTTGCCTGCCGCCGCACATGCGTAGCAGTGCGGCGCTGCACTGCAGGTATCGGCCTTGTGGCCGGGCTGACCGCACTGGAAGCAGCGGTCGCTGCGATCTTCCTCCGCTGCGCAACAGACCCCCACGTGGTGGCCCACGTGGCAGCGATAGCAGCGCAGCGGTCTGGGCTCCAGCAGCTTAACCCGCGCGGAGACCCAGCCCACCAGGAGTCGCTTACCCTCCCCGGTGATGCTCCTGGCCGCTGACAGGGGGCAGTTCACTGTAACCGCCCCCATGCCAGTGCCGTCAACACGGATGGTGCCTGCCCGGACCTGATCGGCAGGGCACCCACCCGTCCTGGCGACAGCGGCCACGACCTCCTCGACCTCGACGGAATCGTCCAGGCCCATAATGCGCATGTCGACGCATCTTGTGGGCCTGGATACCCGGGCCTCCTCCGCGTCCAAGATCGCCCTGATCTTGTCAGCCAGGGCGTCTGCGGTGGGGCCGCTGTTGGCTCCGGGGACCTCCAACATCAGGGCACCAGTTGCGGTATGCCGCATCTGGAAGCCCCCGGTGATCCCAAGGTCGGTGAGGTTCACCTCCTGCTTCGCCTTACGGAGGACCTCGCCATAGGTCGCACCCTTTTTCAACGCTTCCGGCTGCAGCGTAATTACTACAGCCGTAGAGCGCGGGGTGCGAATCCTGGCCGCGAGGGCCGTCCGCTTTCGCAGCTTTTGCCGCTCACGCCTCCTGGCAGCCCGAGCCGCCTTGCCAGCCTGTTTTTTGGCTCCGGCCACTTGCCATCCGGCTTCGGCCGGAGGATCTGCAGGTTGGGGAGGCGGCCTAGGCCGCCTGCTTACCGCCACAGCAGGGGCTCCCGCCGCCTTAGGGGCCGGTGCCGCCTTGCCCTTCTTGCTGGGGGGAGCCGCAGGGGTTGGCTTCCCCTGCTGCTGCTTTTTGCCCTGCAGGGCCGACACAGCGGGGTTCGACACCGCGGCCCCGCGCCTAGTCTGCCCTGACGGGCCCGCCGTGGGTCCAGCCGCCGAGGCCGCGGCAGCGGCGTAAGACGCCGCCTTTCGCTGGCCGGAGGCCGCTAGTGGAGGGCGCAACACTATGCCCTCCAGCAGGGACAGCTGCTGCTGGATCCGCAGCTGGAACTGCTGCTGCTGCTCCTGCAGCTGCTTTTGCAGCTGCTGCTGAAAAGCAGCTAGTTCCTGCTGCACCAGCGTCAGCAGCTGGCTTCCCGACTCGGCCTGGGGCTGGGGCTGAGGCCGAGGCTGGGGCTGAGGCTGGGGCTGGGGCCGACTTTGCCCCTGCCCTTGCTTGCACCCCCCTTCCACAGGCTTCTGGCTGCTGGTTCCGTGGACCCCAGCAAGCTCGGCCTGAAGCTCGGCCCGAAGCCCGGCTCGGAGCTCGGTCCGGAGCTTTGCCACGCTTTTCCGGAGGGCGACGTCGAAGGCCTCCTGCATTGAGGCGGCATGGCGGAGGACCGTCCTCTCCTTCGACGTCCTCTCTCGCTTGCGGCCCATATCCCGCAAAGCGGCGACGACGAGCTCGCCGAAGGAACGGTGTGACTCCTCGGCGGAGTCTTCCCGCTCGCTGCCAGATGGCCCCGAGGGGTCCATCGCAGCGGGGTGGCGCCCTTCCGCGGCGAGCCTCTCGGCTCGCTCGGCCGCCTCCTGGGAGGTGACTCCCCGTCCTCTTCCCGGTGCTCGGCCCGCTCCCCGCCCACTGGTAGGGATTTTTCGGGCCGAGCCCTTTTCGCCATCGGAGGACGATTTGTCCCTCGATAAGGAGCGTTTCCGGAAGGAACTTGCGTTCCTTCCGGTGTCGCCTCCCGACTCCACCTCATCATCCACCTCCGAGCCTGAGCTCCTTCTGGATGCCGCGTCGGACTCCGACCGCGCATCACTCTCCGTTGGGGTTCTGAAAAACTTTGATTTAATTTTATCCATTTTGGTCCCACGAGTATTTTCATGTTGTACCGGCTCAAATTCAGTGGTCCGCACTAGAGACTAATTTAGCTACCCATTAGTCAAGCTAACAACCTCCCTCACGGTGCGCCGCCGCTTGGAGGTTTGGGGTAATTTTTTATAGAGGTTGTCTTCCTCGCGGCCCGGGCGGTTAAGCCAAGACCCTCGACCCCCATCAAAAGTCAGAAACATGACCTTGGACAATCTCTGGGGCTACGAGAACAACGGTGGCAGAAGGAGGAGAGAGCCTTCCTCCTGCCTGCCCGGTGGCAGGGTGAGTGCACGCCGAGCCCGCTCTTGCTTCGCCACTGTGCCCTCTGCTAGAGCAGAGGGACACGCGTTGAAGCGTACTCCCGACAGAACATTCGCAGACGGCCATCGAGGCCCCTTAGGCAGGAGTGCCCAAGGGGGTGGTTGGCCGCCTCCCAGGGTGCACCGTCCCGCAGACTAGCCTTCGCTCCGGACGTATCCGCAAGGGAACTATAGCCTGCGGGCACTCGTGGAGGTTTTCTGTCATGGCACCCCAGCCCACTGCCCAACTGAATTGGTTATATGTTCCTTGGACGTTTTCGCAAGGTAGTTTTTATGACTTAAGATTGGCGATTTTGCTAAATTTACATTAGAAGAGGCTCGATGATCTACATGTAAGTGGATTGTCTGAATAAGATCTATCTTTGAATGTTAGTGTGTGTTGTGTGTTGTGTGGCTAGGATTCTGACTATCGAAAACATACTGGTAAAAACAGTGCATACAAAGCGATATACCTAGTCAAAATCGATATATACTTGTATAATTTATCTTAATTTCTAAGCTTAAGCCTAAAACAAGTACACACAAAAAAATTCGTAAAAATACGTTTTATTTTTCAAGTTCTCAAAACAAGCAGGTACCAGTAAAAACCAACATTTATTTGAAAAGCACATTCATTGAACCACACTAGGATTAGCGGCGTCGGCTCACAGCACTAATGGCTATTAAAAAACGCAGGCGACCGCCGCGACACCGCAACACGAGCAAAACACTGCTGACATTCACGCGAGCGAAAAAAGCGGAGACAAAGCCTCGCGGGAAGCGGAGCGAGCTGAGCGGCGGACAGGCTTTGAGGCTTACAATTACACGTTATACGAATGACACACGAAGCGACGCTTTAGACAAAATATGTTGAGGAAGCCCTACGTCAGCTTTGTGGCCTGTAATATGGGCTTTTAATTTATGCTTTTTTACGACCTCCTCGGAAAAATGTAATGAATAGAGGTTTTTCGGTGGAAATACATTTTTTACGGTCACCGTTAGCAGTGAACACGAATATTAACTAGTCTCTTGTAATCCGAATCACAATAACTTATCTTTGAATTGAATTGATTTTGTGAATAGTGAAGCAGTATTCGTTTATTTTTATCTTGAAACGGCACGTTGTTCTATTTACATTGATATTAATAAAAAACATTTGCTTGTGTAGCTTTCTCAGAAACTGTTGTTGAGTCTGAAGTGTCGTGAATAGTAGAAAAACATGAGGCTTCAAGCTCTTACGTTAAACTGATTATTTTTCAAAAATAAATTTCGAAGAAAAATGAATAGAAAAAACGTAGGAACTTGCTCGCACAAGCGTTGGAGCTCACGAGTCACGCGACTAAGAATAATATCTCTCGAAGTGTTTGTGTAAGGGATATGAGTAAGTGTGTGACAAAAAAATCGTTTATGTAAGAAATTTAAAACTATTTAGAAGCTCTTTTTGGAGAGATTGATGGCTCGTCCTCCACGGGTACTTATATTGTACTGATGACGGTAATTTTCTTGTTATGTTACTTTACTTTCTTTTTTATTAAAAACGTACACCAACAACTTATTTACTAATAATGTCTTTATTAAACGTTCAGAAGATGATTGTGTGTAAACCAATCTATTATAGGTATATCAATCATAGATTGAGACTACAAGATAACTATTAGATTAATAAGAAAAATAATGATGTTAGTTCATACTTAGTTCGTTAGATAAAATTATACCCTGAATTAAGCCTTGAAATGCCTTGGTAGATAGATTATTTTAATATTATTCCACTTCTCACAATTTTCTCCATAAGTTTAGAAAAAGGCCTGTTTACAGATATTTGATTAAAACGTTACTTTACTTTACTTTAAGTTTCTTTATTTGTTCACAGTTACCGCTAAAATATTACACTCATATTATTATAATAAGCACGTTTAAATACACTAATAACCACAACTAGTACGTACTAGAAATATCCATGTAGGGTCCGACAGACGCACCAGACATACCGCGTAACATTTTGTTACCAGGCACTGAGGGGGAAACTATAAATATAATTATAAATAGAAAATAACTGATGAAATAAAGTTACCTACAATTAAATTCAAAGTTAAAAGAAATAAATTATAACAAATAATAAATTATAAATAATAATAAATTTATTTATTGACATAATAACATTCACAAAATAGTGAGGCCCTGACTCCTGCCCTAGGCATAGTACCTGTGTTACAGGAGCCAGTGTCTTCTACCAATTACATGCGTCTATCATATCGTATCAAATAAATTAGATATTAAGATAAATATAGAAATAATAGAAAATTAATTAAGAAATCACAGACAGAGAAATCAATTCCAATACCAATGTTAAAGTAATTTACCTGTTTTAGTCACATAACTTATTGGATAGACCAACTGTTGCAGTAGTAGTGATGATTTAATAGAGGGGGAGAGTTTACGAGTAGCACCATAGTTAGAGGGTTGTACAGTAGATAAATGTTTCTATCAAAATAATAATATATAACTGTTTTGTTCTTCAAAGAGAATCTCAATTGTTATATCGGCTTGGACTTGAAAACTACAAATGAACGGCTTTTCAAAAAAATATAACAAGTTTAAAATAAAATACATTGACACGATCACCTAGTTTAGTCCAATAAAAAAAGAATTGTATGCCACTTTGCTAACAAAAAACCAAGCTGTGAGATGGCTGTGAGTAATTTCCCTGTCAGTACAATACCCCGTGCGCGTAATATAATGAAGTGTGCGGTCGAACGGAGTCGAACGGACGCGACAGCGCCGCGCATTGGAGTGCGAACATTGCGTAACTGACCATAAAAAGATTCGCGCTTGGAGTGATCGCACACGCACGATAGTGTGCAGATATGTCGCGTGATACATTTAGTTGAGCTGGAAGTGGAACATGGGGTATGAAGGGAATGGAGCTGGTTTATTTATTCTATATGAGGAATGAAACAGTTAAAGAATTATAGGAAACGCAACATTGGTTTCAAAGATACATTATACACCGTTAAATTTTGGTCGTTTTAATCCCGTGGAGGTTCGATTCGGTACATGATATACTATCGATTTGTAAAGAGAAAATTAAAAAATAAAGTATTTTTTTAACTCGAATTAATTTACGCATGTACGTAATTAATTTCTTTAAGTAAACGTCAGCTGAGCGAGCTCAATGACTCGTTTATATAAAGAAATTAATTTCGTATGTGCGTATATTAAATCGAGTTTTAGAAAAAAGGTACTTTATTTTCTAATTTTTTCTTTACAAATCGATAGTATTTCATCTACCGAATCAACCCTCCACGGGATTAAAACGACTAAAATTTAAAGGTGTATAATAAATTCGCACGTTTCCTTATTAGCTTTAAGACGTCCATCTTGCAAAAGTACATTGATGGCAATTGAACTCTTAAGATCATACGCCAGATGGTTATCATCATCATCATCATCAGCCTTTTAATGTTCCCACTGCTGGGACTCAGGCCTCTTCTCTAAGAGAGGGAATGGGCCGTAATCTATCACTCGAGTTCAGTGCGGGTTGGTGGATGTCACATGTCTTCAAATTTTTGGTTCTAGGACATGCCAGTTTTCTCACGATGTTTTCCTTCACCGTTTTCAGAGCAGTGGTGATGAAATAAATTACACAAAGTAATGCGCCTGGCCGGGTTTGAACTCGCGACCTACAATTCGTAAGTCGGGGCCGTTTCCACTCGGCCACCACTGCTCTGATAGTTATCAGCTTATAAACATTTGAAGTATCCATCCTACCTAGCCTGATAACATCTTACTTAGACATAACGACTTACTTCATAAACTTTGGGCTTTCGTGTTTGGTAGGTATCATGTTTGCTCTAACTACCATTTCAGTTTGACAATGTGTCTGTTTTACCTTTTTTTTTTAGATGGGAAAACATCCAATGACTTCTCCCGCTCTTGACACTCCAGTTCCTTCTTTGCCTTCGTTCCAGGGCCCCGAGGTTCGCTTTCACATAACCCATGGCTGTCTGTTTGACCTGCCCCTTCAAGTGTGTTTCATAGGCTGCGGTCTGTTATCTAGCTATTTAGTACAAAATTTGAAACAATATTAAATAACAGCCAACACATCACAGTATTAAGTGTTATCGCGTCCAATTTAATAGAACACGCTCATAAACAGACTTTATGTGATGGACGGTCATCGAGGTGGCGAGCGGTGCCGGCCACTCTAGCACTATCCATTTATTTAATAATGACATCATTCCATTCCATGAGCTTTGCCACCTAAATAAGAATTAGATTGAAGTATATTTTTAAAGATTCTTCGATATTCGTTGGAGTTTTATTCGTTATAGACTCGCATCTTCTATTTTACTTGACGACAAGCGATGAATTAAGATCGATAATGAATATAGTCTTAGACTTAGTTCCTTCTTCTATCCTGTTAAGTGGCAAATCGAACTCGGAATGTCGTGTTTCTTAATAATACTATGCATAGTTTTTGTATCAACTGAAATTCATGAACTGGATCTAAACAAAACTTTTTCACTATGTGATATGCTCCGTTGCTATCGTACTATTTGAGCCAAATCCTTGCTATATTAATAAAATACAACATTTATGTGATGAAACTTTGTCCTTGCCCTAGTTCTCGATTCCTCACGAGATTCCCTTAATGATTGTAACTAGGATTCTATGCAAATTCGCCTTGTGGATATGTACACAACTCTAACACAAATATAGTTGGCCAAACAATAATTTGTTCACATTTGCCTCGCATCAGAACTCATAACTGCCTACATTATAAACTCCCCTGCCATGTATTCATCACGTTTATGTGTTAGAGACTCATCACATGAAATAGGTACCTAAAACATTGTCTGGTTTGGTAAAAGCAATATGTGATGATGACGTCATGAGCACAGTACAATTGACACATGTTCAAAGATAATTTCAGTCCATCGATATCAACACAAATATCGATATTCGGCCAATGCAATTTACATTAATTTTATAAATGACTATATTTTGTAATTATGACACTAAAAAAACTATGCAATAAAATAGTCACATATAAAATAGAGTTTATTGTGGCAAAGTTTGATATTTTTTTTCAGATATGAAAGTTTGCTTGTCTGTTAAATCAGTTGTAGTTTGTTTTAAATCTTGAAAGAGACTGACTTTTAAAAAAGATTTTCGAAATAGATAGGAAAACCTTTAGGTATGACTTTATGCAAGTGGCTTGGCGTCTGCAAAGCCAGCTCTGTCGGAACAGTAGCTCACTAACCCGGCTAGGATTATTCAGGATGAAGGAGAGTTCATCGTACGGTTACACCGTCGCTATTATCGTTGTGTGACCAACTTACCTAGTACCTACTGCAACTTGAATTTTACATGCATTAAAAAAAAAAACAATTCGTTTGAAATGGCTTTACGTAGTGAATAAACCTGCTAAACAACACAGCGCTGTCCTATGAGATACACATCATGTCAGAAGCGTCGGTTCCTTTTAGTTAACGTTCCATAACATTTGTATAATAGCGCGGTTACCATTCTGTTTACATCCGAAGGCTTAGCAATTTAACTTTTCACTGAAATGAAATGTCCGGTTCGCGATGACCGGTGTGTTTTATCACCGCCGGCCGCCACTCGTCCGGGCCGGGACGCGCCGGACGGCCGGACAACCGGACAAGTGGCTGCGACCCCACAGATAAAACGTTAAAACCACATTCTAGGTCCTGTCACAACAAATAAAAGACCTTTGGAGTCAAGTGTATGTTACGACTTATTTGATAAATTATGAAACAATTTTTTTTCTGCGAAACTCCCCACAAGAGGCCATGCTTATATGGATGTCGATAGGTTTTTGGGAAGTCTGTTCTCACCTCACTATTTCCATGTCTTTGTTTAAAAATATATTTAAAAAAAAATCATAGTTGTTTACTACTGGGTGATCGACGTACGAGCCTATACCGCGGTTTTAAAGAACGTCGGGTTTTACTCGCGGATCGTTGGTGCTGATCGACTAGCGAGTCGTAGTCGAATTGATGTTAACGTGTCTTGTTCGGACTACTCGATTACAGAAATTATCTGAGAATGTCTGAAGAAAACGAATTATTATCTTTAGTCCTCTAGCGCTGTTGCCACGCGGTTTTGAACGATGAGCCGAGTAAAAAATGAAGCAAACATGACAAGCCGCGAGCCAGGTTCGTCAACTCACAAAACTGCGGTATTGCAATATGAACCGCGGGCCATCGCGGTGGGTTACGGCCCATTCTCTCTCCTAGAGAGGAGACCTGAGTCCCAAGGCTGATGCAATGCATGCAATGCAATTACTGCCGTGCACAAAACTAACACATGTTCCAGCCCAACCCCATTTCTTAAAACGTTGACTAATATGTATTTTCTATATTACATAATAATTACCTAAGTTTCTATACACAGTGAATATTATATCAGAGGTATCTCCCTAATGAGTCCTCTATCAACCTAGTTAAACGTTTACATACATAGAAGAGGGCTAATGGCTGCTGCAGGGAGGACAAACTTTTTAGTTTAGAAGCTATTTATTTGGAAATGGTAAAAGGGATTACTATGAATAGAAATTCAGGGGTTTAAACTACTTGATATTGTGTTATGAAACACAGGTAGATTGTTGCACGAAAAGAATACTAAAAAACTGGCTCAAATTAGATTAATATATTTTTCTACGTTCAAAGTAAAAATAATAATTGTTATTTTCTGAAATAATATAGACGTAATCAATTGCCTTAAACTGGGTTCTTTATGTACTTTAGGTAGTTACTTTACCAAACATAAAATAATATATTAACGAAGCAACTTCCTAAATATATTCTTAAACGAATTATAGCGAGTAAAACCTCAACTGACAGGCTCGCCGTCCCAGGGGCGTGAGAAGGGAACGCAGCGCACTGGCGGCTCGCGAGACAGACGTAGGTGTGTAGTTACCGTAATAAAAGATGTACGCCGAATTATATTACTTACTGTCTTTACGTTTGCGGAATACATTTGATAAACGTACCGCTGGAAAATGCGAGGTCGTATTCCGTCTACACAATTTATTTAGGGAGAATGTTATAGAAATAGGCTTGAAAAGTTATGAATAAAGTTGGATATTTTATTGAGAGAAAGCAACAACATCGCATTCAAAATATTTATTTATTTATTTCTACTTCAAGTGAAGCACCATCAAGGGTACTTACTTGATGGTACGAGTATCATGGCCATAGCTACTCCGTGGTACTTACAACATCGACTGCGCCGGAATTCACTGTGCTGAGGGCGCAGAGTTAAATAAAAGTTGATAAAGAAATTGATATCAAAAGAACTTTGTATATTTTTTTTATGAATGTGCCTACTATAACTTCTGTAGAACTGGCGGCTCTTTGACATGCTTTCAGTGAAAATAATGATCACCAAAATCCTAAATATGGATGGGATTTTTGGGTAACACATTACAATCCGACAAATTCTAGGCTTTTTAACAATCGCTGTTGCTGACACAATATTACTTTATGTGGACCCTAACATCTTCCCGAACACAAAGGGTCAGACTCAAGTTTAAAAAGTACCGCGCTCCGTCGCTGAATATCATATTCTCAAAAGACCACATTCGTAAAACACCACATTCGCAAAACACGATATTCGTAAAACATCATATTCTCATAATATCATAATCTCAAAATATCATGATCTTATAAGACCACATTCGCAAAACACAACATTCTTGTGATACCACATACAAAGTACAGTCATATTCAAACTACAGTTTTATTATTATTATTTTTTTATTAAAAACGGGAGTTACAAAACAAAAGTGAAAATATCTCATAAACAAAACAAAAATTTAATTCTATGCTTACTAATAAATTATTTTTTAATTCTTAATACTTATGTTTTTATTTTTTAGTCTATATTATTGTGTTATCATACTAATTGCACATACTTAAGCGTTTGTGAGGGCCGTTGCCTCTCGCGTGCGGCCTCCTCCTTTGCTAGCATTACTGCTTCGCAGAAGGAGGCGATCGCCTGCCATTCCTCCTCGCTCCGGACCATGGCCCGTACCAGGGCCTGGCGCGAGGGATCGCCGCTGCCGATCGCCCTCACGAGAACACGGCGATGCTCTGCCCAAGCGGGGCACACTTCGACTGTGTGCCCCACCGTGTCCTCCGGGCAGTCCACGCAGTGGTGGCACCCGGGCGTCGGTTCCGCACGAATCCGGAATAGGAACCTCCCAAACCTACCGTGTCCGGTGAGAACCTGGGTCATGCGGAAGGTTGGGACGCCGTGAGGTCTTTCCAGCCACGCCTCAAAGAGGGCCCTTACCGCCATAATTAAGGCGTGCCCAGCACTGGGTTGCGACAGTTGCAGTCGCCATGTAACCATGAGATCCCGCCGGAACTCTTTCCGCCATACCTCGACTTGTCGTGGCAGGGGACTTTCGCCCCGGCGTTGCATTTCCACGCGCTTATCGTGCATGTGTGCAAGGACTGTTGCCTCCAGATCCCATGGTGGCAGGCCAGCAAGGAGGCTCGCCGCTTCGCAGGACACCGTGCGGTATCCCCGCACCATGCGTACGGCCATGACCCTCTGGCACGCGTTCAGCTGGTTCTTCGGCTTTTTCCTCAGCGTGGGCGCCCATACCGGTGCTCCATAAAGGACCATGAACCGAACGATGCCTGCGTATAGCCTCCGGCAGGAGGCGTCTGGACCCCCCAGATTCGGCTGGAGCCGCTTGAGGGTAGCCCCGGATGGTGTTAAAGGCTTCTGGCATCAATTTTGAAGGCAGTAAAGGCAAGAGTGAACAGTATTTTGCTACTTTTTGGTCTTCAGGTTCTACAAGATTTAAATTTTTGCTCATTTTGAACACGGCGTTACAAAAATGGTAGTAACAACCTTTAACTGCAATACGTGGAAACACTTCTTTTACTGCTTTTATTACTGCTAACTCATAGTCGCATTTGTACAAATTTATTTTTAATCCAAATTGTTGTTTTAGTATTAAAAACAATCTCTTGTATGTACACTGTTTTTTATTGGGTAAGAGAGCAAAGATTATAGGTATAAAGTTCACAGAACGCCAAGTTACATCGGCTGTATTGTAGATTTTACCATTTGTACTAGTGCATAACGCCGCAGTAGGCATTATTATTTTTGGTGTCCAGTGTACATTTTGACATTTTTTGAAAATATGATGTTTACAGAATGTTGTGTTTTGCGAATGTGGTCTCATAAGATCATGATATTTTGAGATTATGATGTTATGAGAATATGATGTTTTAGCGATCCAAAATAAGTCTATCGGAGTGCGCTTGATTAAACAATTCAGAGTACCTAATCTATTCACTATCGTAGCGATTAGAAGCAATGATAGATGGTTGATATGTTTATTTACTCCAATAAAAAACAATTGATAAGTCACAATTTGGAAGATTGAACAAGCTTACAACTAAGTCAATTCTTTACCAACAGTACCTATATGCCTAAACTTAGAAATGTTATTACGTAGACAGTAAAAAAAACACTGTCAATCTAGCACAAAAATGAAAACTTTTGCCTGTAAACTTATTAACCTTAAGGTCTCTGCCACTACACACAGCATACATCCTTTTTCCAGGTATTTTATATCTCGTACAGGGCCCCTGTACACACACTCACTGGAGCTAGTAAATAATTACAGGGAGTAGATTGCGAACTGTTGACGCCGCCGCCGCCGCGGTGTCCGCAAATACGGGCGCAAACTCGCTGATTGATGATCTGATCAGCGCGATCAGTCTGATCACACAAGCGCGATCGATGAGCGGCTGATTGGGCTAGATGACTGTGCCGTGGTTCAGTGAGATATGGTATTGTTGTTTGTTTAATTTAGGAGTTGTTCGTTGGTTGATTGTCCTGCCGTTGACTTTGGTTTTAGTTAGAACCAAAGTCAACGACAGAAGAATACCTGTTTCACGTAACTAGTTAGTAAAATTATGCCAGTCAGACAGGTAGTGGGAGTGTACTCTAGCTTCGTATATACCTAAAAACGACAGTCATTTGACTGGCCTGTTGGTCTAGTCGTTAGTGACCCTGAATGCTATTCCTACTGCCTGCTAAATCGTGGGTTCGATTCCCACCCAAGGCAAATATTTGTTTCATGAGCACGATCATTTGTTCTTTGTCTGGGTATAATTTATATATGAGTCAAGATATATATACGTGTGTTTATCAGTTATCTATTACTGTTAGCACAAGCTCTGCTTAGTTTGGGACTAGATGGCGTTTGTGTTAAAGTTGTGGAACATTTATTACCTTCCCAACAATAACTGCCCTTTAGTTCATTCAAGGCATATTTTTGTACGTGCATGCAAAGTTAGCTTAAAACTAACCTCACATAATCTGGATGTGAGAACAAACAGTAACGTTAATCAGGTACCGAGTTTCCTCACTGTTATACAAATGGAACCATATCATATAAAATGTTTAGGATATGTGCTTTCGAAAGACAACAAGCTTTTACAAATACTCGATCCTCTCTAACTATATTGACATCAACAAACATTGCTGGAAATAAACATCCGTAACAATATATTTCAAGAATTATTCGAGTTCAGAGGAAGTACGGTGCGAGTGATCAATTAGTGGAATATATCGTCGTCTCCGGACGGCTCTTTATTTATCCGTCGTTTGTCAACGTCCACGGACGATGGCTGTAATTGCTAATGTTACTACATTTGTTCTGCAATGAGAGGGATGGTTTCTGATAGGGGATGTGTTTAATACGACGGAGTTTACAGTTTCTATTTGGAGCTCCTTTGTTTTAGCTTCTCAGAGACAACATTTTAGATGAAAAATTACATTGTTGAATTGAAAACTAGGTACATCTGCTTATAACAAACCATGTTATTAACAAAAAAGCAATCAGTTTCCTAATAATGTTACAGAAACAAAGCAAAAGTTTTATTTGTGTGGAGCCAAGGAAATACAACAAAATAAATTGAAAAATATTATAGGTACTGTCTGAAACCAAAAAGGCTCGTATCCCAACATACGCTGCGATATTAAAATAAAATAAAAAACGCTGTGCTGGTATTGCGATAGGACCTCTGGGATTCTAATTACACTCACAGAACACGGTCTAAAACTAAATAGAATAACTGTTATAATAAATACAAAAAAGCGTAAATAGGTGTAGAATAAACAAAAATAATAAAAAAAAAATGTAGTTGTTGTAAATGTAAAGATTTAACCCAATGTTGAGTTAGTCGCATTATATTTGTTGTTAATCATACAAGTATATGAGAGCAGTGGTGGCCGAGTGGTAACGGCCCCGACTTACGAGTTGTAGGTCGCGAGTTCAAACCCTGCCAGACGCATTACTTTGTGTAATTTATTTTATCACCACTGCTCTCAAAAACGGTGAAGGAAAACATCGTGAGGAAACCGGCATGTCCTAGAACCGAAAATTCGAAGACATGTGACATCCACCAATCCGCACCCGCGTGGTGGAAAACGGCCCATTCGCTCTCCTAGAGAGGAGGCCTGAGTCCCAGCAGTGGGAACATTATAAGGCTGATGCAATGCTATACAATACAAGTATTTCATTTACAAAAATCCAGTCACATAATTTGCAACCTTAATGTATACATCAGTAGTAAGTTAAGTAACTTGGCAAAGATCCTCATTTATGGTGGAATAAACGGCTAAGTTGAAGCCGAGGCGGTTTTGGAGTCGAGAGACTACAATACATACAATTCACAATATGCCCACGTGTGTCTATGGAGCAAGTAAACAAAAATTAGTTAGATGCTCTTGCACTATATTTTTTTCTGCTTTGTGAAAACTGGGCCAAAGATCAAGATTACCAGATGAAATTTTGCAATCTACATTTTTCTGCGACATTTGAATGGATGAAACATGAAAGGAACAGTGTCTGTATGATTGTTGGCTTGTAAATTAATCAAGTTTCAATAAGCCCTACCATAAAAAAGCTGGGGCCTCAAGTGGCCTGAATCAGGACAACATATACGTTTATCATGGTTATTTCTTCCCATGGGATAGGCATTAATCGTTTTCATGCAAAAAAAGCTGCTGGCAAGAGCTAATTTATTACTTATTATCAATAAAAAGTAAAAAAAATCTAACCCCGACCGTATTTCGACAGATACTCTCTCTGTACCTTTAATCTCATAGTCCAATGGGACGGCAACCCGACACGACCGAAGAAAGGTTAGATGCAGGACCAACGGCTTTACGTGCGTTCCGAGTAGTGTCGCCAGGTGTATTTGCGCGGTAAGTCTCGATCTTCTCGGTCTGGTGAGATGTCCCGATTAACCCGGAGCGCCAAGAGTTTTTTCCCTAACCTCTTTAGTCTGTTATTGCTAAGTTAGACAAATAAAACGTCATCGCTGCATCTTCGTTAGAGCCGCATTTGACTGTCAAACTTATGCTTTTATGTCTCTTACTTATAGAATGGTGAAAATAAATCGCAATTCGCAATTTCTTTTTTAATTTTGAGCAATCGGTCTCATTTAGTTTACTGCCCCAGCTACCTGACATAGTCTATTTATTGTCTTTTTGTGGACATTATGGCAGCTGTCCCGATTTGAATACCAAAACCCTGATTACTTTCCTCTTTAATCCCGAATTTGACTAACTGGAACTGGCAACATCAGTTCCGAAGCACAGGACTGTCAAACCAACAAGTTCCAAACTATGGGCGGTTTTTTTATTTCGGTGAGAAAATCATTCAACGACATCTCCGCGCCGGGGCGGGAAATAGTGTCAAACTTTTACAGACTAAAAACCCACCCCTGTTCCTTCTTTTCCTTTGTTCCCCATGGCCCCAGTAGACTTCGACCCTTCTGGGCTCCTACGGTTTGCTGTCATCTCCTTGAGACGCACGTGGAATACGATCGATGGCGCGATACGAGCCGTCGACGACTTGGGCCCGGTCCAGATGGTCGAACAGTGAGCTACACATTGCTCGCCGTCCGCAAGCCCGCGCCTACGGCGGAAGGAAATCGGTATTGGAATCCCAGCGGTGGCTGAGGCGTAATGGCGGTTGCCTCACGCGTGTAGCCTTTTCCTTTGCTAGCAATACTGCTTCGCAGAACGAGGCGACCTACCGGTCCTCCTCATTTCTGAACATGACCTGTACCCAGGCCCGGCGCGAGAGATTGTTGCCGCCGATTGCCCCCACGAGGACACGGCGGTGCTCTGCCCTCGCGGGGCACACCTCTACTGTGTGCTCTTCCGGTGTCCTCCGGGCGTTCCACACAGTGGTGATACCCGGGCGTTTCTTCCGCACAAATCCGGTGCAAGAACCTCCCGAACTTACCATATCCGGTGAGGACCTGCGTCATGCGGAAGGTGAGGACGCCGTGAGGTCTTTCCAGCCACTCCTCAAAGAGGGGACTTAAAGAATATCCAAACAATGGGCTCATACAGAGTCATTTCTAATGGACTATACCCATAGCACTTTTTTGCCCAACCAGGGAGCCAAACCCAGGACTCCACGTTCAGCAGTCACGCCTGCGACAACGAGACCGACAAGGTAGTATGTATTATACTCGTAGTAATAAATTTTCAGAAAATATTTTAGAGCGAGCGTTGTCATAATTAACGTGAGTTCCCGTTGAAAACGCTGTTCGGTACTCAAAAACGTAAAAAAATAGTCCACACGCTGTTTTTCTTCCATTCCTGAACAAGAATAGAAAGTGTGTACCTACCCACTACCAATATTTTCTGCCTACGCATCAAACATGGCGGGATGGTCCAATATTATTTTTATCAATATTTTCGTTCAAACTTCCTGCAAACTGTATGCGAAGAATATTTTTTGAGCTCACTAGCAGACCAATAAAGCCGTTGATTCTCGCAAAATTGAAGATCGCAGTTTTTTGCGATTTTCTGTTGCTAAAGTAATATTGAGAATAGATTAAATAAAAAGCTTGGATGACAAAATGTAATATCCCTAGGAAACATAACTAACGGATTAAAAATGCTCTACTCGTGTACAATGTTTTATCGAGATCCGCCCAGCTTGATCTGTCGAGCTTGAACGTGATTGTTTTTCCATATTTTTTTCAAAGCTATTTTGTTGCATTTGTTTTTCTTTTATTTATTTTTTCTGCACCATGGCAATCTGCCCTAGAACGATAAGTCACTGGGTTAACCGGTGGTTGACCGACTTAAGTCCGTTTTAAATGTGTTTTATATTATAATGAGAGCGTTTTCGGAGCAGCAATCATCTCCCTATGTGAACCGGGCGCTCCTCAACTTCGTGTACTGTTGTCCTCCTATTCCACTCAGTACTAGTGCTAATTTATTATTTCGCGTGTTGTGCAAGTTTTTTTTTATTATAAGCTATGTTGACGTATTTCTTGCTTTACTGTTCGTATATTGAGGCATTCATTTAGCAATTAGTGCATGTACTAAGCTAAAAAAAAATCAGTGATTAAACAGCATCTTTCTAAAAATTACAGTACCTACTAGAGTTATACCCACGTTTAATGGTGAGGATGATTGCAGCCGCCGTCACAGGCTATTAGATTTTAATAAACGGCGGCAACAAATTATTTCACGCTTGTAAACGTGAAATGCCTAATCCGTTTTAATGTTAATGTGAAATGGCCTGTGAACTTTATTAGTGAAATGATTTCAGCTTTATTTCCGAAATATAAATTAAATTTTCGAATTTACACAGATCTCAAGATAAATGACCCGTTATACCAAATAAATTTCAAAAGCAGTCTACTTGGCAAATTAGATTGTGGAGGCATTCGAAATGTTTCCAATTTTTATGACGTGTCGAATAACAACTTCAAATATGCCATGCATCATAACCCCAAGCTATAAAATACCCCAGTTCTATTACAGAAAAGAAAAACTGTAATATTCTTCCTCAATTTATCTTGATACGACAAAAATAAAAGACAGGGTCTCAGAGTACGGGTTTATTACCGATGTATTGACCACAAAAAGCGCGCGCGATAACCCGCCATGATGCATCGGCGTGGTGACAGTTATTGCGGCCACAGATTATATTTCAAGATGGCGTTGGTTTTTCACTGCCACACTAGCACACTAGCGCCGCTCTTCGATACGTTGATGCAATGATGAATAGAGGATGCAAGTTAAAACTTGTCAAATTTTACTTTGTTTGGTAGGTACTGCAAAGTAGGTAACTGCAAATTTGGAATTTTAAAGTAGGGTTTGGCACATTCTTAACTCATAAGAGCCTGCCTTTAGATTTGGTGGTAGGTTTCATGCTATGGCTGACAGGGCCACGAATTAACAAAAAAAAAAAAACAAAAAAAATTATCGTCAAATTCTCAATTGAGAATAGAATAGACTGAACAAAATAGAAAACCAGCATGGTGATATGGTGAGGAAACCGGCATGTCCAAGAACCAAAAAAAATAATATTCGAAGACATGTGACATCCACCAATCCGCACTGGGCCCGCGTGGTGGATTGCGGCCCATGCCCTCTCTTAGAGAGGAGGCCTAAGTCCCAGCAGTGGGAACATTAGAAGGCTGATGCTGCTGCTGCTGCTGCTGAACAGATTCAAAGAAGATTCAAAGATTCAAAAGCATTTATTTCAAATAAACCATTTACAGGCACTTTTGAAAGGTCAAGGTGTCAGTCTGTCAGAAAAGAATGATGCTAATTGCACATTCCAAAGCGTAGATCTCTATGGAGAAGAATGTGCAAGAAACTCCATGGACACTGAATCCAATCCAGAAGAGAATAAACTTAGATTATGAGGGTGAATAGACTTTTAATAATACTAATATTTGTCTGAAGTCCAAACTCTTTGATTGAAATTGTGGAATTCAAACTCCTAGTGTAGGAACCAAAGAGCACTTACCTAGTAAAATAAAAATAGTTTGAGTTAGTCATTAACTTAACGAAGTATTTTTTTTTTAATTAAAAAGTTACAGGCTCTAATTAATTTCAGTTATAAACCTGATTTCACAACAAAAGCGGTTGCTGTTGGTTATTGTCGGTATCGGCCGTTGTTCATCAAAAGCCGCTCATTAACGTTATTTTGCTTAACGGCCGGCGATTGTGAGTTGATCACTACCAGTCCACAACATTTGTTTTAAAAGCAAGATTAATGTACATCATAATACTGATTTTAGTGCACATGCCAGAAAGGGATAGAAATATTTTTTGTGAAAGGGCGAAAGGGACAGAGTTATACAAAAAAGTTGTCTCGCATTATTTCATAAGACCGGACAACACCACATATCTTTTTTGTGAACCTGCTCCGCGGTTTTAATTTAGTGAATAAAAAATTAAAATTTTGGCTAGAAAATAATTTTGCTCATGCATTTAATACTTGAAGTCATGTTATTTGAAAAATTAAAAGATTTCCTAAATTACTTTTAGCGCTGTTTAGTAATTGAAAAACTTTTAATATCGTGCAGGGACCAAAAACAGTTGAATGTCGATATTTGTGAAGGGCCTGACAAAATTAAACTAGAAGGATTTTGGTAGGAAATCCTAAATAAATATTAGCTGTTAGTAAATCCTAACAAAAACATAATGCTTGATCTTATCTCAGTAGTACTCGTTATATAATTTTTCATTTATTTTTCTAGGGCTCTTCCCTAATTCTGAGGGGTTCGTGGCTGTGATAAGTTTGCCCAACAGGAGGTGATCCAACTGTGATTACTAGCTGTTATTGCATTATTGAGCCGTGTGTTAGTGAGCACATGCTTGTTGTAATGACTTCGTCGTCACTACTGCACCCGCGGGAGTTGGGCTCAGGGCTTATCTTATGACGATGTGGGGCTGTGATGTATTGGTATTGATAGTTTTTGGTAGATATTATTAGCTTTAGAAGACTAACTACGAGTAAAATAAGATCGTTCATTGTTTTTATTGCAAATATTTTTGTAAAGTTAAAAGATCCACCAAGTCTTCAAAAAACATTTTAGTACTTCAAATTTGCGTTGACTTTCGTGAAGTTTACTCTCTATAAAAGGTTTCATTAGTAAGCTTCACTTTAATGGAGTAACACAAATATTTCTTTACATTATTTTAACTCGGAGCCCAAAATAAAAGGAAACTTAAGTAAAATGATTCAGTTTCACGCCATTACCATGTCGTTCTGTTTTACCGTCATGCATCCATAATGAGCGCACAATGCAGGCGTGCATAACACGACTTTGATTTAATGTACGCCTCTGTAAACGCATTCACAAAGCCCATGGAAATCTTTAACAAAAAGTTGATGACAATCGTTATTACAGCACAGCACACAGAAATATTTAATCGAGCGGTCATATCGCAGTACATGCGAAGCGAGTCTCTGTATGTTCTGCGGCCATAAAAGTAACAGCTTTTGCGAAAGTACACACCATTCCATTTAAAACGGCCGATTCGTATCACAGTTAAATTTAAAGCGCTTGGAACTATCGCTGAATCGCTGAATAGTGCTGATTTTAGTGCCTTGTTATTGAAATTTGCTTGATAGTGTGATGTAGCAAAAACAGTAATTTTGTCTATTAAAGTAATGATCTGACCCAAGTATAAAACGATTTAATTTCATATACCGAAGCTCATAAAATTACAGTTATCTACTTTTAAAGTTTAACAATTTCAGTATCTTTTTATGAAAAACAGTGTATAATGGCATAATGCATAATTATTTGTTTTAAAAGCTATATCTACGTACCGCATATATATGCTTTAGCCTAGAATTTACATTATAAATCTGACATAACATGTACGTATCGGATAATAATTATTATTTGATACAAGTTTAAATTATGCTGTGGCTAAATAATAACTATCTAATATCAATCTTAGAGGTTAAGCAAGGCAAGCCAAGGTGGTCCCGTGGATGGATGACCATCCGTTACATATCGAATCCATTGGTGCTGGTCGTCATTGGTATATCTTTGTTAAAATCTAACTGCAGTCTTCTAAGAGGTATCGTGTTATCCAGTTGCGGAGTTGTGGAGGCTTGATAGGCAGTCTGGGAGTATGAGAAGAGGGAGAGGAAGAGACTCCATGTAAAATACTGATAGCCGACTGCATTTGAGTCTCTACTGCGAGCTTTCAACACGATCTATTTGCCGACCTAAACTGAGCTGTTATATTATATATTTTAACACGTCATGGTAAGACCCCTGGTCAGACTGGAATCTGACCTCAATGTATTTTTTTTAATGAGAAAATGTGTTTTTTGATTATCCTGTGAGTTTGATTAAGATTCCCATCATCACTGATTAAACCCCACGGATTAAACAAGGCCATCTCCTTCGTGTAAGAAACTAACTGGCTTGAGGTGTATATTGCGCTGCAGCGCGGCCGGGAGCGGGTGCAAAGAGACGCCTCCGCAAATATATGAGCCGCGCTGGCGAGAATGCTGTAAGATTGCCGAGACCGAGGGAAAAGAAAATTAACTCTGTAGCTTGGGACTGGATTAGTTGGTTGTGTTTAAGTCGGGAAAATGAGGAATTAACCTGTAAAAAAGAATTAAGACGTGTCCAATTATATTGACTCAATTTAATATACTATATTCGAATATAGTTCAGTGCCTGAGGCCTTTTTCCTTGATTTTTTTTTTACTAATGATGAAATTTAAAAAGAAAATATGATATGCATAGCTAATAATATGTACTAAAAAATAACCTATTTAAAATTTTGAATCTAGATAAAAAAAAACAAACGGATGATTACAATAGTAGAAACGGATTTCAGTAAAACTTGGTAGGTACTCGAGTAGACCATATCCTAAGATACACATAGATGGATTGATACTTTTTACCTCGGGAGTATGTATTGATCGTAGCATTATGTTTTAGATAATTTATAGCCTACCTCGATATGTGGGTTACAAGCGTGTGCGCGTCACCATCAACGAATTATCCACTGCTTACCATCAGGTGGGATAAACTAGTTATTAAAAAAATAATTTTTCAATTCGAACTAGTTCCCAAGATATAAGTTTATTGGTTGAACTATTGTAGGTAATCATTATTTTTTCTCAAAATCAAGATTAAATTTTTTGTAGGTTAAATGCTGTACTTATTATTAGCTCTATTATGTTTTCTTATTTTTCATCCATAATAAAAAAATGATATTTTGATGATTTTAATGCCCAGGCATTGGGATTGATATAAAATACATGCACATGGATTAATATAAAATAAACCTTGATTTACTGTTGTTCATGTAAGCTTGACTTTTTGTATGACAATGTCTTTACTCTTATTTATTTATTAGTTTATTATATCCTTTGAACACTATTACAAATGAAAAGGAAACTGAAACTAAAACATATACATAGAATGGGCAGCCTTATCGCGTTCTGCGATATCTTCCAGGCAACCTGGAATGGACAGTAATTGCCTGGACAAGAAATAGGGCTGTAATTGGTGTGACAAAACCAGTATCATACATATAATTACATAAATATAATTATATTATAATAGATACACAGATATATACTCATATAGCCAAGCTTAAGCAAAATACTGAAAACACTCCGTTGCCCTGGGAGTTGCGAGAAGATACAAAGTTTTGGCGTCGTGAATCGTGATAGCGGCAAAGCTTGTTGTTATTTCAAAGATTTAATTAAACTATTTAGTCATACGTTCGGGCTTTACTAGCTCACGCGAAGGAGTTTTTGTTTTGAGCTCTTGTAACTAAAATAATTAGAAGCTTTAATCAGGCAATATTAATGATATTCATGAACGCTGAGATATTATACACCAGCATTGAAAAAGCAGAGAGCTTTGGTGGCCGAGTGGTAACGGCCCCGAATTATGAGTTGTTGGTCACGGGTTCAAACCCAGCCAGGCGCATTACTTTTTGTAATTTATTTCATCACCACTGCTCTCAAAAACGGTGAAGGAAAACGTCGCATGCAAACCGGCATGTCCTAGAACCAAAAATTCGAAGACATGTGACATTTACCAATCCGCACTGGGCCCGCGTACAGAATTATGGCACATCCCAGCCCAGGCCCCCTCTCCTAGAGAGGAGGCCTGAGTCCGAGCAGTGGGAACATTATAAGGCTGATGCAATGCAATGCAAAAAATTGAAACTGCAAAAACATGGAATTAAATACATAAAAAATACACTGTACATTAAAATACATTGTTCCTATGCATTACTACAAAGCAAACCTAATGTGTTTTTTCATAGAACTGGACGATAGTGTAGGTTTAATCGATGATAGTCTTCTAGAGAGGATTTTCCATATCGTGCTTAATTTCGTACAAACACAGTTGTAGAAATATAATTTCGGGTCTTAGACTCCCCGAAACATAACTTCCAAATCTACTAACGCATTCTATCTCTACATGCTATTTACATAATACTCAAAGGAGCTGCGCCGCCACAGCCCGACGCTGTCCAACCGGAATTATGTTAAACCAGTGTGACAGCAGTTTGCAGATGTCTTCAAATGTGAGTTATTTGCTAAGTAAACTGCGACGGAGATATCTTAGCTCGCTGTGGCCTGATTTGTGTAGCACATGTGGACTTTGCAACTCTGCCCCCGTCCAAAGAAAAAGGGGCGCATCTGCTTTTTAAGGCACAATGTATTTATTAACTTTATTAGGATTCCAGAATCTTGTAATATCTTTACACATTTTACAAGCTTACATGCAAAATTCACACATTCATTGAAAAGTTTAGTTTTGTTTTGGAATAAATTTTCAAGCTTTTAGATCTTTTTAATATTTTTTTACTTTTTGTGTTTTGGTCAGATGCTCCTTTTTGTTTGCAGCGGCACAACTGCGGCCCCGAGCTCCTGAGTGGACGGTCGAAGAATACTTATTCGTTCAGCTTGAAGACAGTTCGTTACTCGCCCAACTTCGGCAGCTAGAGTTACACTGTGTTAGTGTTCGCGCTGCTAGTTAGACTTGCAACTGTACTCGAGTTCAACGCTCCAGTCAGTTGGGTTAGCAAAAACTTGATAGCTGCAAAGTAGAAAACAAATGTAAAATATTGATGTTATTGTTCTGTTGCTTGATGGTGCATAATTCAGTCTGTTTTATAGAATTTACACTCAAACGTGTATTATTGTACTTCAACAGAATGGGGCACAATTAGATAATATTGACACTGGAATCAACATATTTAGGACCAGAAATAGTAAAATAAGTTTACTAAGAAACACTATTAATATCTAACAGTCAAACTGAACTAGGTAGCAGAAAACTCGTGAAAGTTTTGCAGTTCCGAGGCAACCAGCCTATTATTTACAAAGACAAACCACTAAATCCCATACAAAACTCAATTTAAACTTAAACCATGAGCAAGTTCGCCGACAATTAATTAAGTATACGCTTATCGGCTCGACTAAGTGACATTTTAATTTGTGTAATTTAGTCAGTCCTGGGCGCGGGCGAGGCGGCGGCGGGCGGCGTCGGTAAACAACGCTAAGTTCGCGCCGGTTTTTGTCCGCGCGTGTTCTGCTCGCAAGATAAACGCGTCAAGTTTACCGCAAGGTGGCCAAGTTACGAGATCCTATCTGTGTTGCTATATGAGAATTACTAAAAACTGCAAAAAAAGTGAGTCGGCTTTCTGGAAGTTCTATCTACTGTTTTAACTGATTGCTTGTTAATTGCTTTTTACCCGACTGCGCCAGAAGGAGGGTTATGTTTTTCGAGAGTATGTATGTATGTATGTATGTTTGTATGTATGTATGTATGTATAATTGTTTGGCACGCTCTGCAGCCTGAACGGCTCGATGGATTTTAGCTTGAGAGGTGTCGTTACATTCGTATTTACTGTGAGAGTGACACTGGGTATATCAAAATAAAAAAAAACAAAATGGCGAATTTTTGGCGCCAAATTCAAATATTTGGCACGCTCTGTGGCCTGAACGGCTCGATGGATTTTAGTTTTCGAGGTGTCGTTAGATTTGTAATTACTGTGAAAGTGATATCGTAAAAAAATAAAACTAAAAAAGTAAAAAATAAAAAATGGTAATTTAAAAAACTAAAAAACCCGACTGATTTTCTAAGTATTCATGAAAAAGCCCTAAAACAAGAAAGTCGTTGTAGCGGAAATACTTAGAAAATCAGTCGGGTTTTTTAGTTTTTTAAATTACCATTTTTACAGATCTTTTTCTAGTCTTTCGAAAAACATTAACAAAGACTAATTAGTATGTTGATTCATGTTTCTTTCGACGTTTGATATCTCATTAGAAACCCGAAACTTTATCTTAGACCTAAATTCACAAAGAGACCAACCTCTTCGTCTCATTCACAAACTTTACTCGGAACATACATCGGCGCGTAACCGCGGGAGAAACTCTTATATCCCAAGTTCGCAACTTGTGCTACCTGAGCATGTGGAGGACGTGGCAAGTTTTGTTTATGTGCGGCCAACGAGCCGTGTTATTTATTTGGCTACAACTAGACGCACGCGGGGCCTGGGGGCGGCGCGCGGCCCGCGCGGGCTAATGTCGCGCTCATAAACTAGCGTCAGCCGCGCGCTTTTTATTTGTACTCGCTAATTTCCTCGTGGGTCAGTTTCACGAGAATATTTTCTCACTTCTTGCTAATTATTTAAGAGATATATCGAATGGAGATGGAAGCAGTTTACACGTAAAGATATGTTTCGCGATTTCCAGTTAAATTACGGTGCGACAAAATCACCAACTTAACTCGTTTCACACATGTAATGATAGGATATAATAAACTAATTTTTCTTTACTCATTAACATCATTGTTAAATAATTTTGACTATAACTGAGTAGGTATCAGGTTTTCACTATTTAGAGGCTTGATCCCATGTTTGTAATTCGCTAAGTGTTAACACATGAGTGAGAATTGGCTGGCGAATTTTACCAGATATTCCCGCCGGAATTTCTCCTCGTGTAAATGGCGCTTTAGGATTCCGAAGCTATAGGTGTTCTCGGAAAATTATTTATCGTTATTTTTGATGTGGAAACCACTACATTATGTTTATTTTCTCTTCAAGTTTATTGTTTACTTAGCTTCTTTAAAAGTTTATTCCTGGTGTCAAACTTATTTCTCCAAGTAAAGCCTCGAGTTTTTATGAGGGTAGTCATGAAGTTTCGGCGGAAGCTAGAATTTAATTTGGCAAGTGGAGAAGTTATTTTATGCGGTGGTGTGTATCGCGTATATGCTAAGATGGCGCTGGATGAGACCGGTTTATGACCGGGGATGTGCGAGCAGACGCCGTGGAAATGAATGCGAAATGAAAGTGGGTTTATCTAAATACCTACCTATTTTCATTTCGGTGTGTTTATAAAGAAATGCCTTCTGCCTGCGGGATCGTGTGACACTTTAGTGTTTCACTATCCTAAGGAAAGTTACTACCAGGATGAATTATCTTTTGTCCGAATCAAAATTAAAGTCTATACGTATAACAAGTTTAATGAAATTCCTTTGAGTGCTTCACACGTGTATATCGATCCTGTTTTAATACCAAAAAGACCGCATACAAAGTCAAAACGGAGCAATCATTTAAATCGCGGCTCTAACAGAGTGTTCCCAGAGCTACTCACCCACTAACAAACGTAAACTGTCTTATTTCCCTTCCACTAAGAAATATAAGCTGTAGACACATTTCATAAATCAATGTCACGTAATAAACGTCACGATAAATGTATATTTGTCGCCCGTCAAACGGTAGGAATCACGAGGAAATGCGTGAAAAACCCATACTGTACTAAAAAGAATCTAGCCAACGAAAAACATACCCTAGACACTGAAAATACAGTGTAATATTCAATAAGTAATGGAAATACGTTAGTGAATATCGAATAAGGTCGGATCAGAGATTGATATCACTTTTCATGCCACATATATAGTAATATTGATTTACGTATAGTTACCTATATAGTGTACGGTCTAGTAAACATAAATAACAAAAAGGGGCTTGAGATCTTAAGCCAAGCGCGGACGTCGATAGAACAATGTATCGGAACCCTGATAGCGGACATTTGTCTAACGTTCCGAGACACCATCCATCTTAATAACAATACACCACTATCTGGAGGAGGAATATTTTACAACACCTGCCTTCGTTCATTTTTGTGTATCTGTACGCTCATGTTTGTATCATACACTTATGTCATAATAAAATATTACTTATACTGTTTATTAGTTATCACTGGCAGTACTAAACAATAGAAATAAAAAGTCGCTGAGTGCAATATTTTCAGGAATGACAGGAAATTGCTAGTGTTGCTTGAGTTTACTAAGCAGCACTTACCTGCTAAACAAGTTGTATACTCGTCTGTATGCTGATTTTGCGACACTGCTATACGTGGAAGTGTTGTATGGGCGTAAACCAAAAATCAATTCTCCGACAGCAAACAGTACGAGCTCAGCAAAGTCGAAGTTTAATGGGGCCAAGGGTTGTGCGAAAATGAACCCCGGGGCCCTGGAACGAAGGCAATAAAGGAACAGGGTAGGTTTTTAGTCAGTAAAAGTCTGACACTATCTTCCTACCCACCCAAGGGCCGATTTAACCTACCATAAAAAAAAATCCCTTCACACAACAGCTCTGAGCCAGAACAGCTTTGGCCAAAAAAAGCCAACCGAGATCTGCGGTGCGTCTAAAGAAAAATTGAGCCACCACCACCAACCACCACCACCACCACCACCACCATCTGACTTCTTTTTTTTAAATATACCTAATGCTCCACACTAGGAAACTCCTGTACTCACATACACAAGACACCCACACCCGGAACCACTATCTGTAGGCATTACTAATATTTGATCCGCGAACCCGCGACCCGTAGCCCAGCAGCCAATCGCTCAACCAGCGCGCCAACCGTGCCGTCAAACCCCAGTAACATCTGCCACCCGAAGTACAGTGGCATAAATAGTAAGAACTAGATCGATTGCGCACCCAGGTTGGTGGCAGCAAATATAACTTGTCGAAATGGTCAGATACCCAATCTGTCAGCGGTACTCCTGTTCAGAACATGAGCCACACGTTAAAGTGTCCCAACTGCCCATCCACCTGCACTTTGAAGTGTAATGCGTGGCACCGATGCTGCAGGGAACGTAGCCTACGGGACTCAAATATTTAAACAGTTTACTATCGACTCGAAAAAAAAATGAAGAAGAAGACGTACTGCTAAAAAATTAAATATTTTTCTGCTTCGACGCCAATCAAAAAGTCCATAGCAAACTACCCCGACTGCACAAGCCGGGATCCATCCAGGATTGCATCCGTCCGATACCGCAGCCGCTGCGACAAACAGGGACGTCTTGGCGATACCACTATCTTGCCACCGGCCATGGGCAATTTAAACCTTAAGTTCTACGTCTTAGGGGCGGGATGGACGGCATATTTAGTTGGTCTTGAGTAATGTGGACGTAATTGTGTGTCAGAGCCACACATATCCATTACTGATCCACGTAAACTCCTCGGATTAGTTTTTGATATAGACACGATAGTAAATTGAGGCCACTATTGTGAGATAAGACTCTTCACGATGTTATTGAAGGCTTACGAGATATACAATTGCTATTGAGAATAAAATACATGTCCTTTGTCAGATTTTCTAAACATTTATATTTATTATCTTGAAAAAGTAGGTTGTTTTGTTATTGCTTTTAAAAGGTTTTATCTAAAATATATTGTTTCAAGAAAGATTTCTTCTTTCATATATGTTCTAAAACCTAGTTAACTTTAATTGAACCCGAGGGATGAACGGATAGTTAGAAACGAATCGTACCTCGGATTTGTGCTGCGCTGGTTCAAAGATATCGACCACGGCGTTGAAGTAAGATATCTCAGCCCGCATAGGTACCGCAAGTGGCCGGAAATGACAGGAGTTAGACATATAACCACAGAGCTCTTGTCTGATGCTAGTGACCAATGTTTATTAAAATATAATGACTTACTACAAAATTGAGGTATTACAAGCATAAAATGCCTTCAGAGTCTTTTCAAAAGAAAGGTTCTGGGTCCTGGAAATGATTCGATAAACCGTACCCGTATAAACAATCCCTTTATTCCTCACTACGCTCGATAAAAGAGTGCCAACACTCGCATAAAGTGCTTCGGCATTTCAATGCGTTGACAAGGAATCTCAATCACGTGTTACCCAACCCTTCGCCGAAAACCTAGTGATAAATTATTCAGGCCTAATATAGGTCTCAGATCTAAATACTTTGGTACCTTTTTGACCTCACTAGGGCTGGAACTTGCCATAAATTAAATATGCGAAGCCATTACTCAATTTTGCCAGAAACTGGGACTTAGAGAGCCAGAGGGCCCCTTATTAAACTTTTTACGAGTCAAGTTGGCTGGAACGTTAAATATATTGGCTTCGCTTGGCCGGAAGGACGCCTCCTGTTATGAAATGCTGTCTGTTTGAAGGGTAGTGTGAATTGTTAGGTGTGACTGCTCTGGAACAAATATTGAACCTTTCGTTACTGATATGGGAAGAGTAAATGTCTGTTTTATTTGCTTTGTTATTGTCCTTCGAAGGACTCCTGATTTATACACCGAAAAATATTGATCAATGTCCTCAGTACTATATTATTGTGGAAATATATAATTTGATTTGTCATCCTTAAAAGCGGATCTATTTCTGGTATGTTAACCTTTACATAAATCTCATGTTCAGAATCCCCATTAAGGAATTTGCATAATATTCTGAGATACATTATCAGAGTAAATCTAATCGGTGCGTCGTGATAGGTGCGTTGAAAATAACTTGCCCCAGTTTCGTTACTATTATTGAAGAAATCGATTAAAGGAAACGGTTCAGCCTACGATTTTATAAATAAAAGAATGTATATTATTGGCTAGGATAATAAAAGTGTACAAAACAAAGTGGGAGTCGGCAACAAAGGCTCGCATCCATTGCTGTGTCAGTGGCAGATAGACGTGGCTGTCGTCGCAGCGATGCCAAACGACTTTGTTTTTCACAAACGTTTTTTGTAGAGCAGCTAGTTTTTTATTCCGTTGGGATTGGAGTATGTTTTTAGTTTATACCGATAGTATGTTTCTGAATGCGAGAGATATCAACGAGTTGTTGACGTGGATGATGCCGAAAGCATTGGAACTGCAAAAAGCGAAATGGTTTTAACTTAAAAAAAAAAATATGATTAAAATAAAACATTTTAAAATAAAAGCAGAAATCAAGTCTTATAAATATTGTATTAGATATTGTTTAACACATAAGAGCAAAATGAGGTATATGAAAGCTGAACTAAGAATGCTGTTAATGATTCCAACGTATTTGACAGTTACGACAGTGTTTTGCTTAACAATGGCAAGTGAATTGCAATGCAATAATTTATTCTATAGAATTTGTAACCAGATTCAGCCATAATATTAAACTTTATTAGCCCGTCATTATCCATTAAGCGCAATTTAGACGGTACGAGTTTCTCGCCTCGAACATACGAGAATCGTAAGAGCATAGAACAAATGTCATCGTCTAAACACATACCTAGGTGGTGCGAGTTTCTCGTCTCGAACGTACGATAATCGTAAGAACAAAAAAAGCATCTCCGTCTAAACATTCATACCTAGGCGGTTCGAGTTTCTCGACTGGCGAGAACAAGGATCATATAATATCCTAGGGACAAACTGGATTGATTCCGGAGCAAAATTACACACTCTAAAGTGTACTATATTTTCAGGTGCATTAGGTTCATATGTTTCATTGACAAGTAAAAGAAGAAAAAACGTTCAGAGCAAGACAACGAGAAAGAGGTGGTGTGTCCCTTTCTAACCTCTATTTATAACTAGGGTAACCATAATTTACTGTATATGTAAATTATTAATATTTATGTTATTGCAGCATTTTATTATTAATTGATGCTGTAGAATTCTACTACTTATGGACGGTAAAGTACCAGTTACTCCTAACTATTTGTGAAACCTAAAAAAAATAGTTTAAGTTACTGAGAAGTCAAAAGTAATTAATTTTCAATTTTTTAAAATATTTTTTACTGAATAATATTTTTTTTTAGTTATAAAGAGAGTTTTAGTAATCTTACTTGAGACTCCCCAGTTAAGAACAGACTTTGGAACCCATGACATAAAGAGAGATCACAATTCATGTGTAGCGGAACTTCTTTTAGTTCATAATAAAAACTTCTTAGTGTAGCGTTTATAAAAAAACATTGTATTATATGTCAAGTCACTTCCCTTGTAAATTTTCACCTTAAAATATATTACGTATTACAATTTATTTTTTTATTAATTTATCTCATGAAATACTCGCTTCAATGGTATTAAAGTTCAAGATTCAGTTCTTTAATAAAATCAGTTTTGATTGACGACTTTTTTTGTGAAATGGCCCGTCGGTGGTTCGTACAGCTACGATAATCGCGTATTTAATTCGGCTAGAGGTATAGACAAAGCGTTCGACGCTAAATCCCCATGCGTGCGCTTATGATATTCGTATTTAACCTTTCGTCCAATCATCATCATCATTTTAGTCCAAACACGTCCACGGTTGGACACAGGCTTCCCCCAAATGTCGCCACAATGAACGGTTCTAAGCGTCGCATCCATCGGATTTCCGCAACCTTTACCAGTTCATCGGTCCACCTTGTAGGAGGCATTCCACGTTTCACACTGTCACCACTCCAAATCCTTGAAAAGGTGTAACTGGTACTTTGCCGTCCATAAGTATTAGAATTCTACAGCATCAATTAATATTAAAATGCTGCAATGACATAAATATTAATAATTTACATTTATATTAAATTTATGGTTACCCTAGTTATAAATAGAGGTTAGAAAGGGACACACCACCTCTTTGTCGTTGTCTTGCTCGGAACGTTTTTTCTTCTTTTACTTGTCAATGAAACATATGAACCTAATGGACATAAAAATATAGTACACTTTAGAGTGTGTAATATTGCTCCGTAATCAATCCAGATTGTCCCCAAAATATATAAGATCTTTGGTAGGTATAGACATGTCGAGATTCTCGAAAGCAAGCAGTGGTGCCAACTTAGCACTTTCAGTGCTAGATTTGGCACTATTTTCACAAGGCCAGCACTGAAATCTAACATACAGCACCTAGCACTGAATGTAGCACTATTTAATAGTCAAGCGAAATTTTCTAATTCCAGATAATAAAACGAAGACACGCCATGTATATATATGCATTCGTATTTCACATAGATTTATTACCTTTGGAATTACACATAGATAATTAATAAGTTTATGAGTTTTTGGCGGGATAACTTCGAGTGATGTTCAGTGGGTGTTTCAATTCTTTGCAAATTGATTCCTAGCGGATATTGTGATGTAAAATTAGTGTAGTTTCACATAGCAATATATTGGAATAAATAAATATAAATATAAGTATATAAATTAATTACGTATATCAATTATTTATATTCGAACAGGACTTAAAAATGTTAACAAAGCTTGCCACTCGTATGAAATTCCCTAAGACATTATTAAAAACATAGTCAAGAAAGATAATATCTTTCTTGTCTATGTTTTTAATAATGTTGTAAAATTTCAGCCGCCTTTTTCAACATATTATGTTGAAAAAGGCGGCTGAAATTTTACAACCATCCACATCAACGGCGACGGTAGTAGGTACAAGGAGAAAACGATAAAAACAACTGCAGAAATAGATATTGACATTGACAGTAAATATGAGTGGTTATAGTATTAAAATAATAGTTGTAACAGTTTTTAAGTATGTCAAAGAAAAGTTAAACAATTTTACTTATATAATTTTATTATTTTATTTCATATAGCACTATCTTTGGAAATCCATAGCAATCTGGCACTTTTTGGGAAGTTTTTTAGCACTCACTGGTGGTATAGAGTTGGCATCACTGAAAGCAAGAATCTTCTCATTATATTTTTGCCGTCTAAACAGACGCAGGACATTATCGCCTAGTGATTATTGCTTACGAGTCTCGTATGACATAATCGTAGGTGAGAATTTGTTTCTTACCTGTGTGTAAACACTTTGATACGATAATGTCATGGCGATTATTGCTTACGATTATTGCGTACGATTTTCTCGAACAAGACGTTCGAGAAACTCGTACCGTCTAAATTACGCTTTAATCACCAGCTCTATGGATGCATTTTCCGTTCAACAACGCTTGTTTTCAATTTACACGAGAGAGTATTTAGTCAAACTTTTTACAAAAAAAAAATACAACCGACTTCAAAAAAACATAAAAAAGTGCAAAATAACTTTAAATTCGGAAGTCGGTGTTAAATAACGAAGAGACCAGACTATTATAGAAACACCGACTTCCGAAATTATTGAAACTTTTTCGTTGTAGTACCCTTCAACCAAATTTAAATAGATACCTTCCGCCATTCGGTTCCATCATCAAATCATCATGACAATTTTAATAATACCAAACACGGCTAGGATACACTGATTTATTAAAGAATTCCGGTTCTTACCTACCTTCCGGCTTTATCATCAGATCAGTTCTATGTATTGTGTTTGTGGTCCCCTTCTTCGTTCAGTCAGTCACCGACTGCATGAATAAACAAAGCAATTTTACTTGTTACGACAGTTCTGCAATAATTTTTGAAGAGTTTTGTTCAAAGTTTATCATCAGATCAAAACAATTTTTTTATGGGACCAGTTCAGAAGTATAGTCTTTCAATCAAAACAAAAAATTTCGAAATCGGTCGACCATTGACCGAGATATCGGTAAACATACATAAAAAAAAAAATACATACAGCCGAACATAGAACCTCCTCCTTTTCGAAGTTGGTTAAAAACCTGCCTCAACAGTTTACGTAAAGTTCAGTTGAGGAAGATCTATATGCAATAGCAGATGAAAGTTACCAACACGAAACACAATTTTGTTACCCAAACTTGGAGCCTGACGCTTTACATTTTTACAAATAAGTAAGCACATCAGCTGTCTAAACTATTCTCCAGTACGCTGGAATCAGGTCCAGTCTCCCTGACTCGACTGCCTGACCGCTGCTACTTAGTTACTCCTTGACTGAACGGGTGTCAGTCTTGTGGGCTTCTGCCTTCCCATAACGACTGTCAAAGTTCTACAAATGATAGCCAGGACTATCGTTTAAACGTGCTTTCTGAGGCACAGAGGTGTGTGTATAAGTACTACCTATAATGAAAGGACACCACCCGTCTACAAACCGAACCCGCGCACATAAGTAGTAATACTTAAAACTGTAGTGATTATAACATTTATTTCTATGAATTCACAGCTGGATGATTGTGAATTCAATAAGAGTCTGTTTGAAATGAGTTTGTTGGCATAGTATACCAACAGTGACAAGTTCTCATCTCTCATACATTTTGCATGGACAAACGGCTTAACTCGCACATCTCGGCCGCGGGTACATACATCTCAACAATGAATATCACCAACACCGGTCTAACTTTGCAACGCCTCGGGCGAACTCCACAAAGGTGCAATACCTACCCGCAAACGTGTGCAAAACATCTTAACTTTTCACTCTAGCTTATTCAAAATAAACTGTAATCCTTTCTGACAAGGTTGTAATTTCAGTGGGGAGGTATTAAAAGTGAAATGTTCTAGAATGTTTCCAAAAGGTTTTGAAAGCGCGGTCTCCTGGCAGGCATGTTTACTTTGGCGCTCTGCGGCTGATGTAAGAATGACCTCAATAGCCAACGGATTTGCTTCTTGTGCTGTACTTTGCATTAAAGTGCATTAACACCTCGTTCATGACGTCACACTAATTAGTTATGCTATGCATGTGTTATGATGGACGCTGCCGGAGATTTAGTGCACAATAACTGTAAATATTTGTGCACTGGCTGCAAGTATAATAAAGTATAAGTAATTAGCCGACGCGACTCACGTGCGATCGGACGTGTTTGGGTGACGCGTGCGAAATATTACAATATATTACATATTTACATAAACGTAATATGGGTACGAAATGCGGAGGATGCGATGGAGGTATCTTCGACATTTCGTATATGGAATGTTCGCAAGAACCCTGCAAGAAGCTATACCATCTAAAGTGCCTTGGCTGGACGATAGAAAAGTTTGAGGATCTAATCCCCGAAGACAGGATTAAATGGGTATGCCCGGAATGTGTGCGTACTATGCCTAAACGGGACAATTCGGATACACCAGTCCGCGGAATCCCTGTCATGAACAAAACATTTACACCAAGCAGTTACGTAAACATCAGTCGCGGCAGTCGCCCCAATCCTAATGAAGTTTCGATGTTGGATAACGAGAGTAAAATCCTACAGGAGCTTCAAGAATTTCGTGCGGAAATGAAAATGCGAATGGACAACCAATTAAGAGAATACAGTATACTAGAAAATAGATTTATTAAAACAGAAACTGAATTGCAAGAATTAAAAAAAATACTGAAGGTAGTTACGGAAAAAGCCGATAAAGTCGAAAGTTTAGAATCGCGAGTGAAGGTTTTGATAGACAGAAATAAGCAAATGGAGGCTTGCCTGGTCAAGGATACGACGGGACCTATCCAATTGCCTGATCATCAACCAGTATACTATGCAAAGACATTGCGGGTACATCAAGAAAAAAATGTCAACAAAGCTGTCTCGACTAATACATGTGTGGCCACAAAACCGGTTAAGCTATCGGCGAATGAAGAAAACAGTAGAATCATACAAAGTCAAATAGTAAATAAAGAAATAATAAAGAAGAATTCTGTGGCCACGAAATTGACTGGCTCACTAGAAAATCAAGAAAAGTTGGAGGAAGTTAATATTGATGAAATAAAAAGTACTGTAGAAAATGATAAGGAAAAGAAAGATGAGTGGTCGGAAGTAGTGTATAGGAAAAAAAATAGGCAGTTCAAAAATGAAGTCATAAAAGGCGGAAACACTGGTCAATCTGAAATACGGGGAACGGAGAAGAAAAAATATTTACACGTCTGGCGTTTGCAAAGAGAAACCACGGCCGAAAGCTTAGAAAAACATGTCAAGAATATCTGTGGCAATGATACTCCTGTAATGGTAGACCAAATAAAACATAAAACGAAAAGAGATTATTCTTCGTTCATCATAGGAGTTCCAGAAAGCAAATACGATACGTTGTGTTTACCGGATAACTGGGCGGTTAATATAGAATTCTGTGAGTGGATATGGTTTCGCAGATCAACCAGTAAACAGTAAACTCAAACAAATTGAAATTTACTACCAAAATGTAGCGGGTCTTCGCACTAAATTAGACGAATTCTACACCAGTGTGGCTTTATCATCATCGGATCTCATTGCCATCACAGAAACAGGCTGCAATCCATCTATTCACGATGCGGAATTAGTTCCACCGGAATATACTATTCTGCGGTGCGATCGTATGGACGGGCGTAAACAAGGCGGCGCGTGTCTCGTGGCCACACCACAACTACAGCTGCGACGAGTACCGATTCCGTGTGACGTCAACATAGACGAGCGAGTGTTCGAACTGGTTTGTGCGGCGGTCTATCATAGCTATAGATTTTTATTTCTATGCTGCGTTGTTTACATACCGCCGGGTAGTAGTGACAATGAATATATGTTATTGTTTAAGATAATTGAAGATTTTTGTAACCGCTATAGTGAAGTAATTGTAGTAGGAGATTTTAATTTATATTCAAGTTCTTCTAGTGTGAATAATTACTACGAATTCTTTCAGTCTTATTGTGGGTTCACTCAAAGTAACAAAGTAGGTAACTGCAATAATCGTATTCTTGACTTAGTACTTAGTGCTTGTGCTGGGGCCGAGTGCGTGAGTGTGCGCGTAGCCGACTCACCTTTGGTAAGCGCGGATAGGAATCATCCTCCACTTGAGGTGTCAGTATGCCTGCGCGGTGGCTCGCAACAGCGACATGATACGTCACAGTCACAATCATTTTTTTCACGCACACCGTCAATAAAACAAAAAGATAAAAAAATGCGATGGAATTTTAACAAGGCCGACTTCTCAACACTATATACACGTATAGGTGCTTTTGACTGGACACCCATTTATAATTTAGATTTGGAGGCAAGTTTAAATTTTTTTTATGAGAGTTTTAACGGGATTATAGATGACTGTGTTCCTAAGAAAAAGCGAAGTTGTGTAACCTCGAAGTACAATTACCCCGAGTGGTACACATTTGAAATTATTCGCGACATTAAAATGAAATCTGATCTTCATAAAAAGTTTAAACTAAGCAAGGTTAGTAGTGACTATGAAGCGTTTGCTAAATGTAGGGCAAAGGTTAAAAAACAGATAGAACTGGCTCATAAGCAGTACCAAGAACGTCTTCAAAGTCAGTTCCTCGAAAACCCTATGTCGTTTTGGAATTACATCAATTCAAAAAAAACTAGTCGCACACCCAAAAAAGTACTAAAAAACGGGGAGGTACTTTCAGACGACAAATGTGCTAAGGAGTTTGCAGAATACTTTCATTCCGTATATAGCGAACAACGGGCGGAACTTAGTGTGGAGGCAGCAGTAGGCGCATCTGGGGGCATAAATGAGGGCGCACGGGTCCATCTCGATCGACTAAGCCTAGATGAGGTACAACATGCCCTTCTAAAACTTAAACCCACAAAATCCACGGGCCCAGACGGCATTCCACCTTATATCTTCAAGGATTGTCGATCTGTACTGGCCTGCCCGTTGTTGCATATTTTCAACCTTTGTCTGAAAAGGGCAGTATTTCCAGAGCTATGGAAGATTACCCGCGTGGTACCTGTTCCAAAAGGAGGCTCCGGACAAACGGTGGATGCTTACAGACCGATAGCAGTGCTTTCTACCCCGGCGAAGGTATTTGAATCTACTATTCAGAAAGCAATACTTTCGCAGGTGGGCGCACAGCTATCGGAAGCGCAGCACGGTTTCCGGCCTGGTAAGAGTACTACAAGTAATCTTCTGACATACGTAGCTGATATTTTGCCTGAAATAGATAGAGGGGGACAGGTTGATGCTGCTTACTTCGATTTTCGGAAGGCGTTCGACCTAGTCAATAATGATGTTCTTCTCAAAAAGTTGGCAGCTGTTGGTTTCACTCCACACCTACTAAATTTTTTTTCAAGCTACATGAGGGACAGGCGGCAATATGTAGAATATGCTGGTCACATTTCGGAACCCTATTTAACGCTGTCAGGAGTAAGTCAAGGAAGCAACCTTGGACCTTTAGAATTTATATTAATGGCGAACGATCTGCCGAAGGTGATACAGCACGCCAAATGCTTGCTATTTGCTGACGACCTTAAGCTTTATCTCCCCGTACGTAATTTAGACGATTGCATGAAGTTACAAAATGACATAGATAGGGTAACGAAATGGAGTCAGGATAACTTTTTGGAATTTAATCATTCCAAGTGTGTTGTGATCAGTTTCTCTCGTGCTCGAACTCCTCTGCAGTACGTCTACAGCATTAACAGCACCCCCTTGGACCGTGTGACTGAGGTGAAAGACCTAGGAGTGACTGTCAATTTTGAAATGTCATTTAGGGACCATATTGTTAAAATATGTAAAAAAGCCTACCGTAACTTAGGGTTTGTACTACGCAGGGTTAAAAAATTTTCTAATATTAAGGCGATCATTGCGCTGTATAATGCCTTAGTAAGAAGCCAATTGGAGTGCAACGCAGTCATCTGGTCTCCACATGAAACTAAATATAGTATTATGTTGGAGCGAGTGCAGAACAAATTTATTAGATATCTCTATATGAGGCTCTATGGAGTTTACCCATTTTATCCCCTAATGTATCCCACCTTGTTTATTTTAGGCATGGTGGGATATAATGAACTTAGAGTAAGAAGGGAATTTGCTCTTGTACTTTATATTTTTAAAGTACTAAGAGGAAAAATGGATAACGCAGCTTTGTCGGAGTTGTTGTGTCTATGTGTCCCTGACAGATATGTTTGGCGCCGGCGTCGGCCTCCACTGCTGGTGGTGCCGCCGTCAAGAACAAACCTGCTCAAAGAGTCGCCTCTGACGCGCGCACTTCGCACTCTCAATCTCATACACGACAAGTCAGACCTATTCATTTGTACTTTGAGTGAATTCAACAGAGTTGCACTAGCGGTTATATGTTTTGGCTAAAAATAATAATTAATTTACGTAGGTTTAGTTATAAATTATATTACTATAGTATATAGTTATTTATATTGGCTGTACTGTCGCATTAGGCTTTCCTGTAAAGATAGTATAAGTTTGATAAATAAATAAATAAATAAATAAATAAAGTATTAGTGTTTGGATGCATAATTGTTATGTTCGCGTTTGGCTGCTGTTCGCGTCGATAAGTTTTAATTATTCAGGTTTGTTGTTAAGTCTTTAGTGAGTTCAGCTGTGAACAGTGAACACTGTTTGGGATGGATAATATACGTTGATGTGATCTGCTCAATACTCGTATTATTTTATAGAAAGCTTATTGAGATTGAAAAGACACAAAAAAAAAATCGTCTTCAAGTATACACCCGTGTATAAATACAATAGGAATTATTCCTATGCATTCTTAAACACGTACATAATGTCATATACACAAGACATCCAGGCTCGAAACAACAATGCCAAACCAATATTTGTTCCGTGCGGGAATCAAACCCACGATACGCAGCCCAGCGACCAATCTCTTAACCACTGCGACTATCGTGCCGTCTAAACATAAATTGCATCAGCACAGATTTCAGACATTAATTTTTTCACTAAAAGTGATTAGTGCACATTACATTCAACTGGAACGAAGTTAATTCTACACAGTTAAAAAAATCGCTATAGTTAAACTCTGCAAGCACTTCAAGTTTACACCTAAAATATTATAGATTTTCCGGTTCATCCCGGCTGATAGCAGCACAAACAAACTGATCCGCGCGTTGATTGATTAGTGAACAAATACTTTGGCAAATATTGGATGAATACTGTGACAAATATATTTGTGCCTCGACGTCGCGACTCGCGGCCGGCAAGGGGGAAATTAATTGTGTGTGTCAATAAATGTGACGACTTTTGGTGATTTTTACTGAAGTGTATTAAACCATTATTGTGTTGGAAAATCAGCAGCTGATGTTTAAAGTAAATAGATAGATATATACTCTTTATTGTACACTGTTAAAATAGCTTAAAATGAATAGGGTGTAAAAATAATATTTGTATTTGTAAATAATTCAAAAGTACGCTGTTTGCCATAACTCAACGATATTTAAATAACTAACAGAGAACCTTTATCATTTGAAGTTTAAAGAAATATTCTTATAAGAAACGAACTTCATAAATATTATACTCATACCTAACGAAAAATAAGTTCACCGTATTTTGAGAAAAGCTCGATAAACATAGTATTACGTAAAGAATGTCGGCTATGTACGCACAAGATCGCTGGCTCATTTCCCGCCGGGTTACGACTCCCCCAGAGCATGACTACGTGATAAACTGAGATTAGCATGCGAATAAGATATTTATATTCATAGATTTAGCAAATACAGGACTTGGACTATTCAGCCTGATCCAAGAGTGAGGAGAAAACAAAGTATATCTAGAGAGCATCTTGTAAAACAAGTTGTTAAAGAGGATGAAGGCAAAAGGTATTTTGTTATGCTTGTCAATCTTTCGGGAACTGATAATGAATGGCTTCATCGTTCAGAGTCTTGTTGTGCTAATATATCTTTTTGAACTAATTCTTGAAGAAAAATGCTTTGGCTTGCTCAGAACCTCATGTTATTCAAGTACTGGATTTTTACACGGAGCTCAAGCTGTAGAATAAAAACGTATTCTTAAAACCAAATAATTTTTACGGGACTAAAACTTACGCCTTAGAGAGAGAATTAATGTAACTAAGCGCAGAGAGAAAAGAAATTAATTGGAAGAGGCAATTGTGCAGAAGTTATAGTCCATTCACTTCTTCATTAGACAAAAGAGGTTCATAGAAGCAGGTGTGCACAACATAAATGTTTCGAGATAAATTCGAACAATTTTAATAAATAATAGTATCATTATAAAATTTTAACATTACCTACTAAGATAAATTTGATTATTGTAAGGTAAGTACTAAACATGTAGATACGTAAATGAAATGGTTTTTTTTCTTAAATAAATATAACTTTATTTACATTTTTTTTAAATGGCGTATCGACAAGTTTCCTCCTTACAAAACATTTGAATTGTAAGGCAACAAGCTTATTACTATATTATATAGTATAATGAAAAACGTTCCAGGTACTGACAACCCCTGCTTCTTTTAGGTTTTTAATATTGACACTAGTAGTATAAGTATGAACTGATTGGTATATAAGTTGATTATAATAAATTCAGCATGAGTCTTAACTGAAATTAAGCACAATGAACATATATTTTACTTTTATTACAAAGTGAACCCTAAAACAAACTTTTTTTACTTCTGTTTAATGCTGTCGCGAATAGAGTATAGGTTGAAAAAGCTAATGTTGCATTGGATCCTTAGATACTGTAGTACTCGTACTAACACAGAGGGTAAACACATTGACTCGTTACATCACCAGCAGCTAGGGTCAACACGTGCGCCTCCGTCAAAGGATCGCATGCGATTGTGAACTCCTACCACTCGTAGACCCGAGAAATACTTGTCTACGTGTAGTAACAAACACTAATGAAATCATGCAAATTCGTCATTTTTGTTATACTCTTTTACTCACTTGATGAAAGTAGACGTGACATCAACAAATCTATTTTGTGAATTTGAAGTAGGTCCCACAACAGATTAGGAGAGTATGTTTGAATGTTATTTACTCACGAGTAGGCATCCTCTGGAAGAGTAAATCTATTATCAGCGACCCTCTTCAAAGGTGCTTAGTAGAAAGAGTACAGATCTTAGGCACAGTTCCGTTGCGGCCTACGGCTACGTCATGTAGTATTGTTAAACTTTACACTTCTACCTGCTTCAATACGAAAGAAAAAAAATAGCCCTTGAAAATGAACAATACTGTAGCTTTCTGTCAATTGCAATGAAAGTTTTTTTTGTAATCATATTAGACTTTTACAATTCACGGGGATTTTATAAAAAGGAAATCCGTAGTCCTAGAACACAAAGGGCAACTTATGGACATAGGTGTGGTTTTTAGTCAGTAAAAGTTTGACACGCCCTACCACCTAGACCGGGAGAAGTCATTGGATGATTTCCCTTCTTAAACTAAATCAGACTTTTTCAATAAAAAAATAAATAAATAGGAGTCCCTTAATAAATTAGTTTAGATGAAGGTCGTCAGCTGCGTCACCTGTATCTCAAGACCACACATCGCTCGGCCGCGTGACAAAGAAATGAACAGCGTAGCTATCGTACGTGGCCTCTCCAAATACAACATACGCAGCATTGGAATCGCGGCTTTATCCCCACTTCAGCGCTGAAGGCTGCACTAGAGGTCGAGAGACTTGTACTTTGCTCAGGTAACAACAACTCCGTAATTAATTGGATTTCAACTGTTAAATGGCTGCCTATTGACGGATAATAAGGATGATAGGCGAAGTGTTTTGATTTTACAACCTATGTTGCAAAAACGTGAATGTTCGTACCTCTTCTATTGTACCTAGCAGAGTAGCTACTACCGATGTATTTTTATCCAGCGGGGCCCTTCGAGTTAGAGCGACAAAACTAGTTGCATTGCTTTACTTGTTCAATGTACCTCACGAATTAACTGATAAAATCCAATGTACCTCAACCATTTTGATAGAAATTACGATTAAGCACCGTGTTTATCCAGCGGAGCCCTCGGTTATATTATGCTCAGAGTACATAAAAGTACCTCTCGATTCATGTATTAACTTTCAGAAATCTTTATCAGGACAGGAGAAATTCAGCAGGAAAAATTAGTCTCTAATTACTTTTCAGGTTATTGTGTCTAGATAGAACTGTTGAATTTTGAAAATTACGCAAGTTAATCATTCGGAAAAAATAGCTACTTATTATGCTGACCTTACCTTATCAAGCGCCTTAGTGATTATTTTGTATGTAAAATAAAATGTAGAAAACCCGCAAAAAACATAAATATTAGTGAAAAAATCAAAGGTTCATTGGTAGTTTGTAGTACATAACAATGGTGTGCTTTTTTTGCACGTATGAATTCGAATTACAAAGGGCCCCGCTGGATACACATAGCAAATTCGTGAGGTACATTGAATAAGCAAAGCAAACACATCTAATACCGATGACGTGTAATCAATTCATCATCATGATCATCTTACCCTTGCCACGTTTTAATTGGGGTCAGCGCAACACATTGTTTTTCTCCATTCTGTTACCCATCACGCTATCAGTAACTCCATTATCTTTGACATCATTTCTCACACAATCCATCCATCTTTTCTTTGGCCTCCCTCTCCCTCTCCACCCATCCACATGTATCTCTATCTATCCCTCCTCTTCACAAGGCCATACCTAGATAATCGATCAGATAAAATTATTATTACATAATAACATTGTCCTCCTGAAACTTTACAGTCAATACTGTACACATGGTGATACCACTAACATACAGACAAACTGGCCGTACTTCTTCAATATTATGGTAATGCCCTTTTCATTATTACTAGCCCATGGACTGCAATTCGTGTTAAAGTGTGGAAATACGACGGAACCTTACCTTGACTCCAAGATAATGCTGCAAGAAGGTACCTGTCTCCTAAACTATTCTAATAAAACTGTCACCCACACTTGCAGGCCAGCACCCTTCCTATAAAGAAGCCTGGACAGGTTATTTAATTATAAAATACTAGTTTCCGCCTGCTACTTCGTTTGTCAGACGAATAATAATAATAATATTTTCTACAACTATCACACAACACCGTATAGTCCCAAGCTAAGCAGAGCTTGTGTTATGGGTACCAGACAGCTGATAAACATACTTATATATTTCTAAATACATACATATTATAGATAAATAACACCCTGACACAGAACAAATGATCGTGCTCATCACACAAACATTTATCCTGGGTGGGAATCGAACCCGCGACCTCCGGCATAGCAGTCAGGGCAACTAACCACTTATTTATTATCTCCAGTGAACTGTGATTAGTTAGATCTTCAACAAAATATTTCAATTAAATAATTGCTTAATATACCAAATCGTTAAAAGGTATTTCTAAGCCTGGTAATGAATATCTTCAATACTAAATGTAAATGACAAAGTTTCCTTACATCTGTACTTTGGAGGACCTAAAAGATTCCAAAGACGGCGCTAGAAGCTTAGTAATCTAGTGGATCAATAAACATTGAGGGAAAAGAAAGCTATCGATTCGAGAAGAAGAATACCAAATGTACCTATTTGTAAACTTTATAAAAACGGAAATGTACTAAATGTACTGCTGGGTGATGCAGCATTTAACAAGATTATAGGCTTTTTAAAGGAAAAAAAAATAATTCAGAAAAGCAAGCAGCTTTTTTTGGCTTCTTTTGTTTCAGGAAGCAGACAATGTGGCATACATATGAGTATATACAAAAACCACACCCGTAATTTTCCGTGCAGAACACAAATCCAGCAATAAGTCATAATGTACGGAATCAGTGAACATTACGTGTCTAGTTGATATTCACGTCAGGAGGCGGACATTACAGCTGTAGGCTCGGCCAAGTCCGTATCAGTTCGTATAAGCTCGGTGCAACTTCGGCAAAGTTCGTTCGGGCTTAGTCCACCTTTAGGCACGGATTACCGTGTAGAATATCATGCTGATCTAGGGAGCTGTCCCTTTGTGTCTCTTGTGGTTTGAATCCAGTTTAGTGAAAATGCGAAGGTAATGGACTTACAGTTGCTGGACTTCTTAGAAAACTTTCATTTTCATCACATTTCTGAGGATTTATTTCTGTGAACATGGGTTTTTGTTTTAGCTTGTCTAATTTAAATTGACGATAACGCCAGTCTCATAAAATTATATTATCAATCATTTTAGTTCAAAACAACTACCACAACACTAAATGATAAGTTTTAATAAGCATTGGAAGAATGCTTTTTTTGAGATATCATAAAATTAATGACTTCTCTCGCTCTTGGTAGTCATGGTGTCTAGTGTCAGACTTTTACTGACTAAAACCTTTAGTGTTCCTTCAATTGCCTTTTGCGAGGGCCGCGGCAACTCTTTCGAACAATCCGCAGAACTGGCAGTCATCAGCTTTATATGGCCTACTCATTTTTGATGACATCTCTTTGACGTGCGTGTCAACATGGCACCAATCCGGGCTCCTTACTGGACGGTGAGTTACTCATTGCTTTCAGCCTCCTTCTTTGCTTGCTTAACTGCTTTGCAAAAGGAGGTGACCGCTTTCCATTCTCTCTCGCTCCGAACTATAACATGAACCACAGCCTATCGCAAGAGGTCACCGTTAACGATTACCTTCTCACGGATGCGGCGGCGGCACCTCAATTTTGTTATCCCCATTGAACCAATGCCGTAACGTGAAATAAATAAATACTATTTATAATTACGTATAGCCTACTTATTTTCCCATATCGATTTATCTTTAGGATGTTTCACACATACGCACTAAATGTTTTGAAAACACGCTCATTGGTCAAGGTAATGGTCAATCACGAGCTTAATTTAAAAAAAAAATTCTATTCAATGACAAATCAGAAATCCATTTATAACGCAAACAACTTTTGATTTGTGGTTTTCAGAAGAGGTTGGGAATTCATCCAAGTCCCTTACATTAAGGGTTGACCCGACAAGAGAAGGGTTAGGATGCCGAACTATCCAACTAATTTTGATGACAAAAGAGACCGAAGCTCCACGTATTCCTTAATTTGGTTTGCGTTTCAAGTTTGATTTATATTTGGATTTGATAGAGGTAAGGAGCTTATATTCCTACTAACTGGAATGATTAGAACAGAATAGAATAGAATTTATTTGACGCAGGCAATACAGTATTGTAGGGGTGGCGGACTGGTAACGACACCGATTTACGAGTTATAGGTCGCGAGTTCAAACCCAGCTAGGTGCATTACTTTGTGTAATTTATCTCATCACCACTGCTCACAAAACGGTGAAGGAAAACATCGTGAGAAATGTTCTAGAACTAAAAATTCGAAGACATGTGACATCCGCCAACCCGCACTGGGCCCGCGTGGTGGATTACGGCCCATTTCATCTCCTAGTGAGGAGGCCTGAGTCCCAGGAGTGGGAACGGTATAAAGCTGATGCTATACTATGCTAGGCAATACAATAGCCAACAACACAAAATAATAAAAAAAGAATATAGAAATACGATACAGTTGCGCTGAGTATGTCATCAACTCAGCAATTGCTGGGCGTACGAGCTCAGCGCTGGTATTTGGCTGGTACCCCACAGTAACTTTAACGTTAACCTCAAAAGCGTTCAGAAGAATAAAGACACAATGATGATATCTTTTTCTACTGGTGTATTCATTCACTAGTGGGAGAATCTATCACTAAGAAGGATTATCACGAGTCCAAACGTATGAGGAATTGATTACATGTTATAACAATATCATCAATATAACATGGCTGTATCACTCATAGAAAGTCACTTATTTAAGGCTCTTGGATTCATATAGTCTTCTAAATCTCTTCAGCTGGTGTTTCCACTCCAGCCTGTGTTCTGAGTCCATGCACTCGAGTGCTACTCGTAACGTCACCGCCGGGTTATTTATAGTCCACTCAACGTTATCTACGGAACCACTATTTGCTTCAGTTATTAAGACGTTATTCATGCCAGATACTGTAGTAGGTTTTAACTCCTGAAATTTCCATTTGGAGAATTGCTAACATACTTTCGAGCTTCTAAGATGCAAAATATTATTAATAGTTTATGAAAAAAACAGACAATAATAATTGGTTGACCTTAAAATCGTGATTGTATCTGCAGGTAACATCAAAAGACGTAATTTGGATTTATACCTCCTTTTTTAATGTAGTTTGGTAATGGAGTTTAAGAATGTCTTCAAGAGGAAAATTAAAGAGCATTTCCTTTCTTCATCTACTTAGTAGTAGTATAATATTGGTGTTTATTAGTATGGGTAATATATTTTCATTTGTTACACTTATTTATACATGTTTATGTTGTGCACTGAATCTTATTTTTGGATGTGATCTTTCAACGGTTTACTCGGAGGAAACTCAATGAAAAATCACTCAGATTAAGCTCATCTATGTAAATGAATTTTAAAATCTCTGTGTGATAAGTCAAGTTTTTACGTACAATAAAAATTAGTAAAAAAAATGTATTCAAACCTATGACAACTTGACCCTAAACTATTCGTTTGTAAAATAAAAGCTATAGATATTTCATGCGTGAGTAATTTATTACAATATCTGTATTTACAAGGTGTTGATATTTTTGATCAGTAAAAGCTACTAGTACACTTTCATATATCAGTAACCTTTAATTGCCAGCTCTTGTATAGATGATTTTACGTGCTGTTACGTGTCGATGTTACGTGCTGAAGCTTTACAAGAACCTATTGATCCATCTCAGGTGAGAGGTGATGCGAGTGTACCCTGTAGGATACCCTGCGTTACAGCCGGCGGCGCTCGTGAATGAAACCAGACCCACCTGAGGACAGAAACCCAAAACATATATTATTATCGCGAATCAAGTCAGAATTACAGACAAAAGCGTTGTACAAAATCTTTAAAAAAATCAAAGTAGTCTTTTAAAGGTACCGAAAGATGCAATGGATGGGATTGATTAAGTCTTGCGAACAGCATTTAAGATAATAGTAGTAGCTTGAGTCCATTGAGAAACGTGGCAAGAGGAACACCGGCAATGCATCATTGCCGATGTTCCTTTTGATCCGACAATACTCATTACCGAGCCGCTAGCTTATTGGTTTCATTACGGGGAGTGTGCGTCGGAATCGCGTAGTTCAATTCCAACTCCTTTCTATCATCGGAACACTAGACGCACGGCAACGCGCCACCACTGCACCGGTGCAATATGGTGGAAATCCCACCCATATGCAATCTCAATCCGAATTCTGTGTTTCCTAATAGTTACAATTTGAGGTATTTAATTCAAGAGTGAATAGGTTACTTTTAGGTAAACATACCCTATCGTTGACCACATCGTTCGAACCAATGGTAACGAGATAACATGCACCATCATTTCCTCTTCAAACAGTAAGAAGACTTACCAGCATATCTTGCCCAGAAGCACCGATATAGCGGCGCAGAATCAAAGGCCCGCCGTAGTCCCCGCCGCAAGCTCCCTTGCCTCCGTCTCCACTAGTGCACATCATGTCCAGAGTTACAATGTCTCCATAGATTGCCTTGCACTGGGCATTGCTCATGACTGTGACGAACACGTCACGAAGACTTGAGGACCCACCTAAGGAACTTGCTGAAAGCAATTAATATTATTTTTGACATTTCATTATAGCATGTCGCATGGTATGCTTATAGGAGGAACTTTGGAGTATACTTTTTTTTTGGGATATCTAGAGCTGGAGCTAACTTTTATTAACCAAAACCATAGCTTTGTTCCTTCTTTACCTTTGCGTTCCAGAACCACGGGTTATCCTTTCGGAAGCCAAACAGCCCGTTTGTTCCCTCAGGCATGCGGCCACCTCTTTTGCTAGCATTACTGCTTCGTAGAAGAAGGTGGCCGCGGCCCATTCCCCGGTCTGCTCCAAAGCCTGAACCAGAGCCGGACGCACGAGGTCACCGCCAACGATCGCCCCATGAGAATACGGGGGTGCTCCACCCAAGCGGGGGATCGCCATACTCTTAAGAGTAGTTAAAGACAAAAAAGCGGATTGTGTGAAAGATGATACCACTAGAACGGAGTGATGACGACTATTCAAAAAGTACCCGGCATGGAGGAAGGAGGAGGAAGAACATGTTGCATCAACCTTAAATAAACTAGAACAAGAACAAGTGAATGTTGATAGTTTTTGTCGGAAAGTACTCCAACGTTCTCTAAACAAAAGATAACTTACTCGGTGAAGTTCTTCCAAATCCTATGATTTCAGCCGTGTAGCCTTCTAGTGAACTAAAGTAGGCAACAGGTAGAATAATTGGACTTATATAGCCTGAAAAAAAAAATAACCTGTTTTTAATATCACTTGGTACAATCGTGGTTCATAAAAAGCATTTAGAGCTGTCAAAAATAATTATTGTTTTAACATTTCAACTATGGAATTAATATCACCATAAAATTGACTTATAACTAAATACTTACTGCTTGAATAGATGTAAGGAACATTAACCATGGCGACGTCGTTAGCCAGGGTGTTGGGGTCGTATTGGGGATGAACAGTGACTGAGTAAGCATACTTGCGGGTCCCTCCAGAAAACAATTTTACGGTGCCTAATACAACCTTGAAAAAAGAAATATAAATTAAAAATAAGCTGGAAAGAGTTTAAGGACAGCAGAAGACAGTTCTGATGACGCTGGTTGCGCGGATGATTTCAATGAGGCGTGGACTTTATTTTTGCGAAATGTTTATCTAAATAGATTTGTGACACTTTGAAATATTTTATGGGTCGTAGGTCGAATTGTTGTAGATGTAGGATGGACGGAAAACAACTCGAATTGGAAGGGAAGACAGGAGGTATGCAAAGTATAAAAGAAAAGGTTTATTTTAATATCTATAACTAGAACATTTATTTTTCTCTTTATCTTATTTAACTTGTTTGAAAAAAGTGTCCATTCAGTTATATGCACATTCTTCTCCATAGAAATCTACACTTTGAATTGTGCAATTAGCATAATTTTTTTCTGAAAGATCGACTTCTTGACTTTTTAAAAGTGCCTTTAAATGATTTATTTGAAATAAATGCTTTTAAATAAAGGCAAGATTCTGCATACCTTTGAAATCGTATTTTGAATAAATTAAGAATGTAGATAGATAGATAGATAGATATATTCTTTATTGTACACCAAAGCCTATTATTCAATTAAAGACTTCTAAATGAAAAATGCAATTAAATAATTCAGTAAAGTTAATAGGAACATAAGAATTATCATTTTACAATTTTAAAATGAAATGTCGAACGTCAATAAATAACCCGCCCCTGATCGTTCCCAATGCAAAAGTGCTCATAACACTAGCCACGTTACCTTGCTGAAAAGCGATCGCTATCCTTTGTACCAAGAACTATCTAGACCGGGAGTCACCCGTTGCCTCCCCGAGCCTACGGTCCAAATCCCCTACAAAACACTTTGCCTCCGTACTTCAACTGCCCAGAGTCCAAGCTGTTCCAAGGAAGCGTACTTCAGTCTGTTTTAGAGCAAATGCCTTCAGCAGCGGCAGAGGTAGCGTGCATGGTGCGACCCAGGTGACTGGCGGCAACAGTGCTGACGCAAGCTGCGTCCCAGTTCAAACACTTCCCGTTTTTACATGGCACCGGATACAGCCTATCTGATCTCTTATCATCAGACCTGTTAAAACCTGAAGGCTCAAGCACGTAGGGGACGTTTGCTGATATAAGGGCTCTACGAACTATGTCATTCAGGGCATGGTAACGCGGGGCCTCCCTTTGTAGCGCCGACAGTTCAGTGCGTGATGGCCAGTGGCCTCCACCATGGAACCACAGGTGCATGTATGAAGTTCGCACACTTTACAATCCAGGAGGAAAGCCACCGCCACACGCAAAGAGTCATCGTCGAGTAGTGTGTCCAGGTGAGGTGAAGGAATCGCCTATGACCAGGCCCCGGATTCGGGAATTTGATTTGTCAAATCAATAAAAAAAATATTATAAGTTTTAGTGAGAAGAATTTTGTGCTTTATGTGTAAAATTGCACACATTCCTATACAGGGTTGCTATTTTGATGATATAAAAATTTTGCGAGTCGCACGTGAATATCAATACAAAATCATCAGTCGCGCTTGTCACCGTCAGCGTTCCAGCTATATTGGAACCCCATGGCTTGGCACGCGACTTGTTTCACGTCGTTATTTCCATGGAAGACGGGTAGGCCATCCCATCTTCCTAGCTCGTTGTGTAGCTGGTGTTGCCGCTGCGGCTGCGGAGAACCTCAAGAGGGGGAAATATAATGACCTAACCTTGTTGGAAGTTATATTTTCGAACCGTTTTGGTTTTTTTTTATCAACGTTTGGACAGCGCGCTATCCATTGCACGACGTCCGCAAGGCCGTGCCTACGGTGACCGGAAATCGGTATCGGAATCCCGGCGGCGGCTGGGGCGAGCGCCCCATTGCCTCTGCCTGATGCGGTTGGCCTGCTGTTTTGCTAGCATTACTGCTTCGCAGAAGGAGGCGACCGCCTGCCATCCCTCCTCACTACGGACCATGGCCTGAACCAAGGCCCGGCGAGAGAGATCGCTGCCGCCGATCGCCAGGAGGACAGGGCGATGGTCCTCCGGGAACCGTTCGGGGTTGAAATTCTCGGATCGTGCCCGAGTACTCACAAGTTGTATGTATAGAGACCTGTTGAAACATCTATTTGAAATTTCGCGTGACCCAAAGGCTGGCTTTTACTTCGAACAGAGCCATTACCACGCTGTATAGCAATGCTTACCATTGCTATATAGCGTGGTAATGGCACCAGCGTTTTGGGCACATTACTAGTCGACAGCGATGTGGAAGAGTTTTTTGACGCTTTTACTATTTTAGCTTGTTTTTGATTAGTTGTAATTGTGTAGATTTTTTATTATTATTATTTTATTTTACTGTAATTATAGTTAAGTATTTTTGAAATTAAAATTAGTCGTGTCAATAATTTTCCACCTACCTGCATTTCTCGGCCCTCGGATTCTCCGTCGTACCAACATTGCCCAATAGTCACCACGTAGTATCTATTTAGAAGAGCTCCACCACAAATTGATGTCTCGCCCGTTTTCAGAGTTACGATCAGCCCCGCCTGGAAAACAATTCATAATTATCCTGTGTAGCTGATAAAGGGCCGTAGCTCCATGTACATAAAACAGTACGAGCTGGATCTTATTCTTTTCAAACTATGTAGGGTCTACGCCATACCAGTAGGAAGAGGTCTATGTATTACCACGTACTTGTAGTCGGCTATTCAAAGAGTTTGAGGTTTAGAAGAATGTGAGGCATAAAATAAACATAGTCATAAAGCATCTTTAAGTGTTAAAAGCTACATCACACAAAATTCACAATGTATGTAGGATAGCAGAAAAAGATATAGGTACTCACAAAAAATGGATGTTCCCCTGTATAGGAACTAAGGCCACCAGCTATTCTCATAGATTCCTGTTGCCTGATCTTAGCAGCCATAGGGATTCCCACACGCTTGTGGTATTTCTCCGCAGCGGCCGCGGCTACCAACACCGCCACACAGACCAACAGAGCTGCAGCCTTCATAGTGACAGATATGAAGTAAATGTGATGGAGTGCCAACGATGGACCTGTCTTTATATTGTCATGTTACTGATGGGAATTCATCGTATTCAGATTGGTTTAAGTATCACTTGAGAACAGGGACTTTACTAGTTGAGTGTTTGAGCTTGTTATAAACAATAGCATGACTATTAAAACATTCACGTTTCTGGGTGTAATATTATAAGTGTGAAAATAGTTCTTTCCGTCTATGTGTTTGTGCTTCACATCTGACGACTGAACAAGTTTTGATGAATTTTGGTTTATAATTATGTAGATGGGAGCTTAGAGAAGAGCATGATATGATACTTTGACTTTGGAAGAATATTCGACTTCCTTGTCGTCGAAGTCAGCTAGTGTGTTGAAGAACCTCTGGAAGAGGTTTACTATTTGGTCAGTTAACTTGCCTCAGCGTAGTGTATTGTATATCTGGACATTTACAGTACACCAGCAACATATGCCTTTCAGTTCAAGACAAAGCTGAAATGTCTTGTATGCATGCACCTCTAAGCTGGCCCAATTTTTGGTCAGCATTTTGCTTACTTGTTACCTACGAGTTGTATTTGCTCCGTTCCTTTATCAGCACATTTCTGTACGAAGCAGTGTTGCAGTGCCGCCGTCAAACAATTAGTTGAGATTGATCAACTGCAGTATTAGGTAAACATAAAGAAACGTTAACTGGAGCGTTTCCAGTAAATTTATTTCCCGTGAATCGACCGTAGCGTTCCATTCTTCTCCGTGTGATGCTGGCTTCGGGCAATCTCCCGTAAAGATCTCTAATTAGTCACGCCAGCGTGCTATTGATCACTCATTGCAACGACGCTCGTCGTCTAATTTCCACTGCATATTGACTCTTGCCCATTTGTTTCGAGGCATTATCTATAAAATCATTGAAAAATATCAGTTTAATATAATTTAAAAAATAAAAATAAAAACCTGTTATGGCACAAAGATAAAGGTATTAATTTCTGAACCAAAAAAGAAGCTATTTACGTTAGTAGTGGCCCGCCCGGAGTTGTGCGGGTGCAAATTATATTCCTAATCCTTCCTCGTATCCGCATCAAAATCCGTTGGTTTAGAAGGGGTTAGCGAATATACCATAGGACGTGGAAAGCGACTTTGTTTTATACTATAGAGAAGTATGGGTGTAAAAGCTTTTTTGGTAACAAACGAAGCAAAAACAATTTTACTATGCGAACTTTGATTAGTCTAGAATTCGTACTGTAATCACCTCAAACTTAAAACCATTTTTTTACCCGACTGCGCCAGAAGGAGGGTTATGTTTTTCGAGAGTATGTATGTAAGTATGTATGTATGTATGTATGTATAATTGTTTGGCACGCTCTGCAGCCTGAACGGCTCGATGGATTTTAGCTTGAGAGGTGTCGTTAGATTCGTATTTACTGTGAGAGTGACACTGGGTATATCAAAATAAAAAAAAAAACAAAATGGCGGATTTTTAGCGCCAAATTCAAATGTTTGGCACGCTCTGCGACCTGAACGGCTCGATGGATTTCAGTTTGAGAGGTGTCTTTAGATTCGTAATTACTTTGAAAGTGATATCGTAATAAAATAAAACTAAAAAAATAAAAAATAAAAAACGGTAATTTAAAAAACTAAAAAACCCGACTGCTTTTCTGAGCATTCATGAAAAAGCTCTAAAACAAGAAAATCTGGCAGTCGGGACCCATTCTAGAAAGTCAGCCGTCTAGTCAATAGATTGGAGTAATCTGCAATGTAATAGTATGTGCTCTCAATTCTAGAATGGGTCCCGACTGCCAGATTTTCTTGTTTTAGAGCTTTTTCATGAATGCTCAGAAAAGCAGTCGGGTTTTTTAGTTTTTTAAATTACCGTTTTTTATTTTCACATAGGCCTACATAGGCACTTATAAAACGTCAGAAACTAGCGCACGGTTCCATCTGGTCGTTTCCTATGGAGAAGAACCGACAAGAAACTCCATGGTTACTCTTTATAAAAAGGATGGATTTTACCATATTTCCATATTACAATTTTAAAAGTTATGAGAGGACTATATAGATCGGTCAGCTTTGTACCTTAAATTACAATAAAAATTGTAATCTATGATTCCGCGGAGAAACCAAAAGTTGAAGTACCTATATTGAGACACAAATCTTGCATGTTTTTTTTTTAAGGTGGTAAATTACTTAATGACTTCTGGTGCTCTAAGATGGAGCAACAGAGCTGGTCAGACCTTTACTGACATAAACCTAGCAGCGTCTTTAAGTATCTCTTTGCGTTCTAGGGCTACGTTAACTCTTTCAGACATTTCCGCAATACAAATCTCCTGCTCAGGCATAAATGTGATGCTATGTGATCGGGTTTATTTGTCACAAATACATGTTTTATTCCAACATGTTTACGAAGGACCTTTTGTCTTCTCTGTCGACAATCGATCAGTAGAAAAAGTGTGACAGAGACGTATTTTGTCCACTCTGTTACGCAATTTAAAAAAAAAAAACTATTTATGGCTTGCTTCTTATTTTTTGGAAATCATCAAAACTTTACAAAATGGCTTTATATTAGCATGGCATTATAACAAAAAATACAACGTTTTCTATTGTTGTGCCATTTTGTCAGGAAAAAAAGGCATAGTCAATAGTTTAGTCAGAAACGGACTGCATCTTTGGGATCACAAGCGAATTTAAATATATGCCATAATTATGGAAAAATTTCAAGGCCTCATTACCACGTGGGGGTGCAATGCATGAGCGTAAGTGGGCAGAGCTCCGGCGGATTCTCATGGTAGCATTGATTTACCTATTTTCGTAACCCAACGCTGGGAAAGCCACAATCACGCAGATAATCACCTTTTTAGGAGCAGTTAGATAGACGCCATGGCGTCCTCGCTTTCCACCTGACTCGAAGCAGTATGCAAGCGAAGGAGATAACGGAAAGCATGAAGGAGAGGCAACCCCCAAGCTACAGATGCCGCAGGACTACTACAGGGTTACCGTAGTCGTGGGCTTGCGGACGGCGAGCAATGGGTAGCTCACTGTTCATTGAGTGAGTGTTGTTGCATAATTGCCCCACCAGAGCCGACGCCGGCTAGGGCTGCGGGAAGAGTCACCTGCATTTCTTCACTTTCGGAGTCATCGTCGTACCAACATTACTATACTCATGACCAAGGTATTGGTCACAAGTGCCCCCCCCCCCCCCCCCCATATTGATGGTATGTCACCATCAAGTATAATGATTATCTGTAATATCAGAGAAATTCGTCAAGGAATATAATAGATATTCGATAAAGTACTCTAAAAAGTCTCTTCGAACCAACTTTGGTATTAGAAAAGTAGGCTGGATTGACAAACATTCCACGAAACAATTGTTTGAAAACACTGCGCCACTAGTCATTGAGAATTACGTGAGTAATAAGTACGTGATGATAAGAAAGTGGTTTCACTAAAGTGTTACTAATAAGTACGTACTTGATCGTCAATGGATGATTCTCATTTGATACTTATGTGTATATGAAATTGATTTTTTGGAGACTATGTACTACCAAAGACGTGTTTTTCAATAGTTTTAAAAAAACAATGTAAAGCCTAAAGTGTCTAAACTCTAAAAACACAGCTTTGAAACCACAGCGAAATGATGGAAGAAAACAATGAATCGACATTATAATAAATGAATTACAGTATTCTTAGTCAGCATGTCAATAAGAAAGTTTGTACAAGATTTCTTTATTTCTATGATGACAGCGGGCATGAAGGAGGGATTTTTTAAAAGTAACCCATCAAAGAATTTGTATGGAAGTTCGTTCATTTCGAAGCTACAAACTTAGCAAAAGGCTTTATAAGAATCTATTTTTTTTTTTAATTGTTGCCCCATCGAGCACTCAGCTTATCAGAGATAATTTAAATAGTAGCTACTACATCTCAAAATCGAACTGTTTTAGTTGACTATACCATCATCACATATATCTGACAGCTCTCTTAAAACAGTAACCACAACATGACAGCTGATAAAAACGCGCCCTTTACAGCATCATTAGGTTGTACTCGTTTACGACACAATTTGATATGAAGGCGATAAGCTTTACAACTTTGGATATTGTATTAAATTTTGATAGACCGTAAAAGATTTTAATGTGAAATGAGTTAAATGGCGTGTGAAGTGTCATGTTGTGAATGGCTTTCATAAAACTTGACTAGCTTTTGATCCTGCCAATTCTAAAGCATATAATTATTAGAACATGATGTTACGGAGAAGATTGTTTCTTGTTTCTAAATCAATGTAGGTAAAGAGGAGCTAATCGTGAATTTTTTATTGCGCAAAGTATAGGAGACATTGCAATAAACAGAATTAGAATAATGTTATTCTTCGTTAATGCTAAATCTATTCAAAACTGATACACGTAATCTAGTATAATAGAAAAAAATCACGACGATGTCTCTAAAAATTACTTTTATCAATTGAAAATTAGACTAATTGCTGGTTTTTCTACAAGCAAGGTTTTACCAGTAGGTATAGTGTTTTAATTTTATAACCAAATCTGTATATTTTTAATCGGTAACATGTGTCTTGTGAATCTCGCATCCACCGGATACCTGCGACCCTCACCAGGTCGTCGATTGCTTTGTGGGAAGCCTTCCAACGCTGCGCCTTCCGGTACGTAGTTGCCACTCCAGTACCTTTTGGCCGGCCATCTGTTTAAAAAGTAATGTGCTCTGTCCGCGGGCACTTGGTAATTCTTCGTTCTGTGTCTGAATTTTGAATCAAATTGAACTGATTTGTGGCAATTCATACGCTTGTAAAACAAGCTTCTTATGGAAAAATGACAGTTCGAAAAAATGATTTTAGTCATTTTTTACTTTTATAAAGTATCTACATCCTTGTACGTTTTTCTCCCGTATCCCTGGCCTATGTATTGTTATTTCCACCCTTCACTTTTTGACAGTTGGGTACGAGTGGGTGTAATAACGCCCATATTGTGGTGTGTGGGTGCGCTTTATTTCCACATTAGTGCTTCAACTTTAGCAATCGCGTGGTGCGTTGGTGAACCACGCGCAGTGGAATCTAACTTAATAAGCAATGTTAAAACTTCATAATTACAACATACTTTGAAAACATTGGACCTTTAGATTGGTAAATTCTAGAATTTAAATATTACAGAATGCTTTGGTTAGTGTTGAGAAACTTGAACTTTCCCTATCATATGTTAGCGTGTAATCAATCTTACTTCAATAACTAAAATTAAATATTTTAGTTATTGAAGTAAGATTTTTGAGTTATTATTAATCAGTCATTTATTACTCTGTCTAAATGCCTGTCATCTTTTATCGCTATTAGTTTATGATCCATTTCTTTTTGTCTAATATTGATTTTAAATGAAAAGGTGTGCATAATTGTGACTGTTCTATTTGTATTGATTGTTTATGAGTCATTGATACTTGAAAATAAAATTATTATTATTATAATGGTACTAACATAGTTGTAAGTTTTACTAACACTTTTATATGGAATTATGTTCTGATACAAATGATTAAATAAAAAAATAAAATTAATCAATTCCTGTATTTCATGTAACCTTAGAGCAAATGTTTCAGAGACTTGTTTTATTATAAAAACTGTTTTAGTTGTTTCTAACATGTACTGATATATAGTTTACTGTTTCTACCGACTCAGTGCCCTGGCCCCTGCATCCGCTTCCTACGTTTGTTTGTTTCCTGTATAGCACGCTAGCGCGGGGAGGTAGTCTGTTGTTAACTGTGTTATAAATATGTCTGTAAATTAAAGTGATCAGTGTAAACAAATTTTTTCATTAAACATAATTACATGTTACAGATTTTTCAACATACAAATTATTATTAATTCAGGGTTTGCATACTCTTTAATAAATGGGTCCGTAACAAATACTATCATAAAACACGCCGCTGTCTTTAGTAAGCATAGTCAGCCTTATAATTTTCGCATTCTGGTTGGTCTAGGAGAATGAATGGGCCGTAATCCATCACGCAGACCTATTCGGTGGATTTCAGATGTCTTCGATCTTTGAGGGCGCTGCTAAATAACATTTAGGTAAATTGGATTATGTAGATCGATATAACCACTAAATATGTATGTATGTTTCCTTAAAACATATCTAATCGATTTGCGATCGCTATATGTAATCCAACGTCTAACTAACATCGATCGACGTGAATGCTACTTAATCTGAATTGTTGTATGATCTAATTTTAGATTTTTCATATAAATAATAACAGATCACATCGGTCTACTATTGCAAAAGTTACATTTTTAATACGAATAATGTTTATTTTAGGAAATAATTCACTTACAGAAACTTTTTTAGCTTAGAAACTCTGTTTTGAGTTCTGATTCAAATATACGGGATGTTTGAATCAGAACTCAAATGAGAGTTTTATTAAAACAAATGAAACTTTTCTTTTATCCCCTATCCAAATTTTTATAACAATGTGCGGAAAAGCAATCATTATAATACGAATAATTGGAGAAGTCATGTCGTTGATTTACTCCAAAAATAATGTTATCAAAAAGCTTATAGCTGAGAGTCATTGTAGAGCCGGTTATTGCTTAGCAAAGCGAAATACTAAAGTTTGACATAAAAATCACATAAAAGATATCGAACATGAAACTAAACCTTTCGATTATTATAAAATCAAATATGAAAACTAAACGCTTTAATTAAAATAAAAGTACTAGCTCTGAAACGTGGTCACTCATAATGGGCCTCATCCGAAGGCTTAAAGTCACCTAAAGGGCAATGAAAAAGGCTATGCTTGGAGTTACCCTGTGTGGTCGCATCAGTAATAAACATATCCACAGGAGAACCAAGGTCACGGCTCGAAGAATCGCCAAACTTAATGGCAGTGGACAGAGCACAATGCTCACAGAACAGATGGTCAATAGGGATAAAGAATTTTGGAATAGTGACCACGTATCAGAAGACACGTATTGGAACACCTCCAAGAACACGGAACAGACAAAAGAAGAAAAGAATAAGAAAAAAGAGAATTGAGAATTGACCACAAAGTGGACCGGTGACCTGGTGGAGGTCGCGGGAATCCAAAGGATACGAGACGTAAAGAACACTTGTGGAAGACCTTTGTCCAACAGCGGGCGTCTTTCAGCTTAAATGGTGATGATGAGATGAGTTGATGTACCTATTTAAATAAAGTACGTATTTTCTTAGTACATAAGATACACCGGACCGGCTCCTTTCTCTCCTTTATTACTGAAGAATAAGGAATTACGAACACATGTGAATAAATAAATGTCTGGCTACTGCTTCGTGCTTGTTAAATTGATGTTCGGTAAATGTTGAGCAAGACAGGTTCGTGCGCCACACTATAGTTATGTTTTGTTTCTAATAATAGCATAGCATAGCATCAGCCTTATAATGTTCCCACTGCTAGGACTCCGGTCTCCTCTCTAGAAGAGGGAATGGGCCGTAATCCACCACGCGAGCCCAGTGCGGGTTGATGAATGTCACATGTCTTCGAAATTTTGGTTCTAGGACATGCCGGTTTCCTCACGATGTTTTCCTTCACCGTTTTGAGAGCAGTGATGAAGAAATAAATAATGTTGAACAATTATGTTTTTGGTAGAACTTGTTTCAAAAACAACATAATTATTAAGTAACTACTAAGTTAAGAAAATCCATATCAATATTTTATTAATTCATAACAGGTTTAATAGTTTGTGCTCAATATTTAAATTTTCAAACGACCATACGAGCTGGACACCACGTAGTCTATCAAGTTAGGCTGCCATCCACTTAATATTTCGGTGCTGCCATCAGACGGACTGCATCGTAGCGGCCTTGGTCTACAAGTAAATCTTTTCACCGTTTCATATTGTTTGTAGTTACATGAGAAAAAAGTGTAAAACTTGATTACGACAAGAAAAAAAAAACGACGCTGAAAAAGAATGAAACAGATTTTCAGGATGCTGAAATAAATATGGTTACGGGAGAAACAAGAATAAAACAAAAAACCATGTTTATTTCAGCATCCTGAAAATATTGTGTCATACTTTTTCAGCGTCGTCCTTTTTTTTGTCGTACTCGGGTTTCAGTTTTTTTTTACTTTTTATTATTCAAACTATTTTGTTGTTAAAACACTGCTTCTAAACTATTTTACACATCAAATTTTTTGCCGTTTGGGGCCGCCAACTGAATTTTGATGATATTTTTGATAAGTACAAATGAAACCCTTTTAAATGATATCAAACACGGTATATTTATATTAACGTATTTTTTTAATAAATTACTTTTTGTCCGCTAAAGGGCGTCACTTTAAATTTAAACAATATGTTGGAAATGCAAAAGTGAAGCCCCTTGAAATGATTCCACGTATTTGGAGTACATATTAATTTCATTTTTATTTATTAATGCGTTACTTTTTGTCCGCGCCACATTGAGTTTTGTGCCACGTCATGTAGCTAATGTTCAGTGGACAATTAAGACGGTTCTAACGATACCTCATATGTTGAGTTCCGATAAGCAGATTAGGAGGTATGAGGGAACAGATGAACATACTCACATACATACCTTTATACATACTTATATACTTACTTACATACATGGCGGAGCATCGCCGTGTCCTCGTAGGGGCGATCGACGGCAGCGATATCTCTCACCGGGCCTTGGTTCAGGCCATGGTCCGGAATGAGGAGGGATGGCAGGCGGTCGCCTCCTTCTACGAAGCAGTAATGCTAGCAAAGGAGGAGGCCGACCCTATCAGGCAGAGGCAACGGGGAGCTCGCCCCAGCCGCCACCGGGATTCCGATCCCGATTTTCGGCCACCGTAGGATCGTCCGGTAAGCGACCGGACCGAGCCCAAGTCGTCGACGGCGCGTACTGTTCCCGCGCGCCTCAAGGAGCTGTCAGCAACCCGTAGAGGCGCAGCCTGCTAGCTGCAGGCAGGCAGGGTCGAAGCCTGCTGGGGTCATGGGTCAGCTTCCGAAAGGAATACCCGGGTATTCCATTCGGAAGCTGACCCATGACCCCAGCAGGCTATCGTCACTATACGTATACGTATATCAGACTATCGTGCTGGGGCCGGGCCCCAGCACGATAGTCAAAGAAGAAACAGGTAGTCAGTAAGAGTCTGACACTACTTCCCGCTCCGCCCAAGGGCGGGATTTATCATTGGATGATTTTACCTACCATAAAAAAAGCTCACCTTTGGCTTTTGTAGTCGGGAAAAAAGAAGCATCTACTCCGAGACGTGAATCACATGCACCCAATACAGGAACTCTATCTCACATTCAATTTACAAGTTATCCACTTCAATAACTTTCACAAAGATTACATAGATAAAGCATTGAGTACATTATATTATGTCTATAATGGTAGAAATTGGTATCTGTCTGAGCAATACCAACTTTCTGGATTGGTTGATATTTTGGTGGTTTTGGTTTGATTTCTTTTAAATAATACGACTTTGAATGGTTTTGGTGTGGTTTGATGACGGTGGAATACGCACTGACTTTTGCTGGTTTTATAAAAATGCACGTAAGCAAAAGTATTTAGCTGTTCAGTTGTATTGCTCCGAACAATAATTGTACCTATTCTTAGAATATTGTAACTGCACGCATTATACAAATGTCACCATAGCGACTGAATAATTCAAACACTCAAAACAACGTGGGTACAATAGACTACATAATAACTTAATAATGAATCAAAATGAAGTAATCGCGATGTGGTGGACCGCACTGCACGCGGATGTACCTGCCATGATTGAGGTTAATATTAAATTTTATTAAAATGGTCCCTTGCGAATTGCAATGCAGTCGGAAATTCGAATAATGGCATCTGTATCAGCTTTCAGCGCTCGCTCTGAATTATGTAATTGCTCCTGTAGGATAGGCAGGCTGAAATTTTACTGATAATGAATATTCTTATGAATGATGTGTTAACAATTTCCAAAGTAAAGAATTGCTATATTCATATCGCTTTGGAACCTTTTAAGCTCCTCGAAATTATCAACATAGCACAAAGTGTTTCCTTCCCTTTCACAACGAAGTAGAGTCAGCAGTGAATACATAGTTTACTTTTAGCCAAGCTTACTCCATCGTTCATCACATTGTCGCATACCAACAGGTCAGATAATGGTCAAGCGCGAACTTAACAATAGTAAAAAATAGCAATGAAAAAGACAGGATATTTAAAATTGCTATTCAGAGTTTTCAAATACCACTCTTTGATTATTTTATGCATGAGTCTCCCATGAAATACCTACTGGACATCTGAGTCAACCCCGGTTCCACACAGAAACAAAAGCCCCTTAACACAGGTATTCAATTCATTCCATTTTACGGCACTAGCGTTCATTAACACCAGCGATGCTCAATGGGTCGGACAGGAGCCCCTCCGCCCCCCGCACCGCACCGCACGCCTCGTTAACGACAACCTTTCATCTGATTTACTGCTAGCCTTTTAAATACCCCTCTGTTTCCCAGTTTTATTGGCGGTATTCCGACGTGTCACGTCATGTGAGAGATGCGATGATACAGCTTTATTGCATACCTATCCTCAACTCTCAATAACGATTCCAGTGAAAATCAATGTATGTGTGATTACTTCAAATTGTTAGTGAGTATGGGTAATGCGATCATTTTGTGCTGATGTATGGATGTTGGCGGCTAATTGGATTCACTGCCATTACTAAATTAAAACATTTGAAACAATTCTGGCTTAATGCGAATGCTTTTCGACCGATTTTATCACCGAAAATACGTCGAACACAAAATATATTGGCGCCTAGTAAATTCAAACAAACTAAATGGTGTACATAAAACAGACTGGCTTATTTTAATAAAAGCGAATGTATTTCCAAGAATTTATTGCTGTGAATACAGAAACAATTTTACGAATGAAAAAGTGATGTTTATTCGCCAAGGTATCTTTCATACCTATTACTTTCTTAAGGGTTATATCGCATTTTTATGATCGACAATTTTCTTATCTAAAAAGCGTAGACATAAGAAAGTATATCGTAACAACGAGCGATAAAATTGTCTGTCTCTAAAACTTGTAATTTCAGCAAAAAGAGATGTTAAACCTCTAGCGAACGAGTGAACGAGCGACATTCGCATCAACAGAAGAAGAGATTTTTGCTACTAATGTCGCTATTATCACGCACGATCTAATGAACATATAAAAACAACTTATAAGCTAGAATGTGCCAAGCTATCGTGTAACCGTAACTCAATTACTAAGAGTTTAATTTAGTGTGACGGCTTGACTCGGTTATTGAATTTTTTGCGCCCTCTAGGTCCGATCACGTAGTTCGTTTTCACGCAGTTTGTGAGATGTTCCCAGAGCTATTTATCTAAATGTATACTGGCGGACAATATCTAATTACGACGTGAACACGAGTGATTACAGGCGACGCGAGAAGCTTTTATAGACTGATTTTGATTTGATTAAATGCCTTAGCTTACTGAGTCCAACAATATTCTTCATATTGTTAGTTTTCTTGTTACTATAAAAAAGACAAACTTATTATTAATGACCGCATCCAAAGTTTCAGATGCTCGTTCTCAAGTTATAGTAATATTTTTCTAGCTAATGTCCGACTGTCCCTAAAAAAATAACATAACAAGTAAGTATTTAATAAAACACTAAAATCCTGACCAGAGTTCCGTAAGTTTATATCTGAAAACAAAAGCGTACTTAATAGTAATACCTTTGGTATTACAACTAATGAGAGATAGGATCAGGAATAAAACAAAATTAGTCACGTACTGTACATTTTATGTTAGTTCTCGTAGAATAAGAATTCACAGAAGCGAAACACATGTTCCAACACAAAATTTTTGGCGTATCAATTTTTGGAGTACTTCAAGCAATTTAGGATTCAGAAATTTCTTACCTAGTTTATTTTGTGATATTTCAAAATACCTAATACTGTGACAAACTTCAGCAAAAACTTACATTCTACAGCAAAAACGTACATTCTATATTTTACAGCGATCTGACATTCTATTGACGACAGCGTACTTCAAAATATTTGGAATTGATGACATGACTGTCATTTCAGTAACTCATGTCCATTCCATATATTTTTGAATTTTCGACAATCATTATCGCTACTAGGATATGACTTCGTAAAGAGATGTATGTAAATGTTGCTGTACTACGGTTGTACACATTAAATGTGACTAGAATCATCGTTATCGTATCTTGAGCTATGCTCGGTACCTCAGTAGAGTTTCCGAAAGAGTGGGACTTAAAATGAACATGGACAAAACCAATGTCATACGTGTAGCACTCACTCCTATCAAGATCGGTGACTCTACACTCGAAGTAAGTTGTGGACAACTACGTTGGGACAGATGGTCCAGTTGAGTAGGACTAACTTAGCGAAAGAGGTGTATCGTCGAACCCGACTCGTCTGGGTGGCATTCGGGAAGCTGCACTGTATCTTCTCGTCTAATATACCACAGTGCTTCAATACGAAAGTCTTTGACCAGCTTGTATTGCCATATGGCTCCAAAAACGTGGTTGCTTGCAATGGGCCTCATCAGAAGACTTAAAGTCTCCCAAAAGGCAATGAAAAGGACTATGCTCGGAGTTTCTTTGCGCGATCGCATCAGAAATCACGATATAAGCAGGAGAACCAAGGTTACTGACATAGCTCGAAGAATCGCCAAAAAGTGGCAGTGGACGTCTTTCAGCTGAAATAATAATGATGATGATGATGAGAACCATTATTTATTTATCAGTTTTGTCCATTAAAATGTCAAAGCAGTGTGGGTCATAAATATGAAGCTGGCACATATGTAGCAGACCATCAGTGTGAACAAAACTATATAAGCCGGTCTCCTATTCCTTTAAAGTTTCAAACTTCATACTAAACTGTACCAGTTTGCTTTGTACGGAGTTGTGTCCGATACCGCGTTGGCATATATATCACAAATGAAGCAGTGGACGCCGCTGGGTAATGTGTTCTATTATTTAAATTGGAAATTCACTTTTCGCTTCTGCAGACTTATATTCTATGGCGTTGTAGTGTTGTTGTCGGCACACGCCACCCCTATCAATCTGAGATCGTATCGTTTGATTGCTATTCAAACTAATAGCGCTTTTCAAACTGCTGTTTGTTGCTGTACTATGTACAAGTGTTGTTTTGTACTCACATTTTCATGTGAATTAGTTTCTACTTGCATCAAATTTTATTTTAAATAAATGACCAGTTGAATATCTTTGCGTTTAGTTGCTACAACAGATTGATGAAAAGGGTTGCGTTGATCTGCATCTTAGTTTCAGCCATAAGACATTCACTGCTGAGCCTAGGCTTCCTACAAACCTCGCCACATGAACTGGCTCTGTGCATTCGCATCCGGTAATCTCACACGGCCCTTATCTGATCATTGGTTCATTCAACAACAATATGTTACGGACAATATATGTAAATAAAACGAAATTATCCTTAAAATGATCTAGCTCCTGCCAGCAGCTTCGCTCACGTGAAATTAGTACTGACTTCTTCTTATAAACTAACTGATTCCCGGAGCTACGCTCCCGTAAAAGTAATACTTAACCATTCAGAGGCGATGCCCATACAAAATTACCGATTTTACATTTATTAAAAGTTTTTTCATTTTCAACTGCTACTTTTATTTGTTTATTTTTCTGTTAAACCACTCTTGTATCAGAACAAAAAAAAAATCAAATCAGTCTGGTTTTTTATATAGAGGAAAATTGTAGCCTGTATTTTATTCTGATGTATAAACTGATGTAAATTTTACTGTAAAGTTTTATCTAAAAACATGCAAAACATTTCAGCTTGAAGGAGTCAAGCTTTCCCACAGCTTTATAACATTAGTATGATTTATAGAAACCGTCTGCTAATTAGAAGAAGATTGTATTTGTAAATACTACACGTAGAGCTCGAAATGATAAATAAACTACTTCAGACTTCGGTGGGTGTTGTACACAAATGTTGAATGTGTATGGTTTTCTAAGGGACTGTGACAAAAATAATTTGAATAAAAGCAGGCTGGATTTGTAAATCATGCTGCCTTTGGCGTGCAAATCCAGCCAATGTATTGTATTAAACTTTTTACAACACATTGAACCAAACGTATTCCAAAAACGGTATAGAAACAGATAAATTTGGTAGTTCATTATAAAGAAGAAAGTAAAATACTCTCTATAGGTAAAATAGGGACTGAATTTTCAATTGCTACTTGATAAGTACTTTCACTGTTCAGAAATTTAGCGTGTTCCATTTTTTTTTTTTTTTTTTTTTTTTTTTTTTTTTTTTTTTTTTTTCCATGGACCTCTCTACAATTTCCAAGTATTCACATCCAAATGACAAAACACACCTTACAAACAAATCTCATTAATCAATTTAGTCAGTTAACATTTACAGTAATGACGACACGTCGTTTCTCTCCGACCAGTACTCGCGGCGCAAATCGAATTCAAATCCAGGTAATTTTTTAAAACCCTCATCAATAGACTCCATTTGATCGGGATGAGAACGCTCTTAAAAATGCGTAGTATAAGGAAATGTAGGCTAAGTAAGTAATGGATTATATTGATGACATTATGTCGAGAGGGATTTGGAAGACTAGGTCGGGCCTCGTCGGGTACCAGGCTTTCGGGATTGAGCTAAATTGTTTAGGGTAATTCACGGACATGTTAATTTGAAAAGGTTTTGAATGTTATACTCTCTAATAAAGTGCTTTACTGATTTAGGGCGCATTATATACGATTCTTTAATAGGTAATGGATCTCTGTAATTCTTCTTTATCAAAACTTAAACCTTCTACGCTTCTTCTTCTTAGGTATCCAATGACATCTCCTGTGTCAGACTTTTGCTGACTAAAAGCACACCTCTGTCCTTCAGTTGCCTTTTGCGTTCTAGGAGTACAAATTTCCCTTTCAAGAAATCTCCACGATCTTAGCTAGCAGGCATCGGCCCTGCTGGATCCCTACGGTTTGCTGACATATCTGATGAGCGCGTGGATCACTATACACTGTTGACGTCTGGGCTTGGTCCGGTTAGTTACCATGTTACCACTATTGCCCTCGTATAGATCTTTCAAACTCAAACTTCATAGTTTAAACGTAGCACACGGGAAATGCTATAAATTTGTCAAACCTAATCACTACATAGTATAAAACAAATTCGTTTCCCGCTGTCTGTCCCTATGTATGCTTAGATCTTTAAAACTACGCAACGAATTTTGATGCAGTTTTTTTTTAATAGATTCATGTAAACCGTAAAATTTTGGTTGTTTTAATCCCGTGGAGGGTCGATTAGGTACATGAAACACTATCAATTTGTAAAGGGAAAATTAAAAAATAAAGTACTTTTTTTTAAACTCGATTTAATTTACGCATGTACGAAATTAATTTCTTCGAGTAAATGTCAGCTGAGTGAGGCCAATGAACCGTAGGTAGATAGTACGCAACAACTGACAACTACCTACAAGGTCATTGACTCATTTACTTAAAAAAATAATTAGTACTTTATTTTTTAATTTTATCATTACAAATCGATAGTGTTTCATGTACCAAATCGACCCTCCACGGGATTAAAACGACCAAAATTTAACGGTGTATAATACATGCAAAAGAGGTTATTAAATTTAATATAACCATTGCACCCATGCGAAGCTGGGGCGGGTCGCTCGTTTAAAATAAGATCAATAAAGTGACAGACAATCTTTCTTGTTTACAAATTAGCTCAAGATAACAAATTAAAAACGAAAGATGTCAAGCACCAAATCATGTCAAACCGGAAAACCCAAAAAATACGTGTTAATAAAATGCCAACCGTCGATGAGGGATATCCGTCCCAATAAATCGTGTTCCGTCGCATCCGTCACGGCGCGGGCCGGACCGGACCGGACCGCGCCGTGACGGACCGTGACGCCGGCGAGCGTCAATTATTTATGTGAAACAACGTGCCGCTAATTGTGTTATGGACAACACACTTGCATTACTGTTGACAACTTCATACAAATGAACATGTTTTTACGCTTCGAAAATAGTAACTCAATAGCTGATGGAATGAGAAAAAAATTGAACGTGATGGCTGTCAGAAAAGTCCTTGATGTGTTTTATTACATTTTCCTGTTAAACTCAAAAGTCAATGTTTGTAAAATGTTTCATCAAACGACAATTCGACACAAAAAAAAAATGACTTTACAATGTATTGACAAAGGTAATTTTGTATTAATATTCACGTTACTTCAAATGAACATAAAACCAAATTATATTATTTTAATCCGGACTTAAAGCTCCACGGTTGACACAAAAGATTCGCAATTGTTTCGCAAAAAGTAAATTAAAATGATGTAAATAAAAGTCTAATTTATTTATGTATATCCGATGCTGGACGTCACAGCGGATATTACACGGATATAATTAACGTTAAAAGGTTTCTGATTTAAAATTATGCTTGCAATATTAAATCAAGTGTTACGAATTACATCATATCCTGGGTGAAAAGTTGAAAACGTCAAACGAACAAAATGGTCAAAGCGCAAATATAGCATATTTGCAGCGCAGCGCCGCACTGCTACGCATGTGCGGCGGCAGGCAAGTCGGCCGACCACCGGGCTGGGAGCAGGACCTGTGATCCCCCTGCCAAGGCCAAGGGCAAGGTCCCTAGGCCCATCCCCGCGAGGATGCTCACCGCCGCGGCTGCCCCGCTGGCTGCCGCCGCCATCGCCTCCGCAGACGCCGCCGCCGCTACCACCGCGGCAGGACCCTCACGGAGGGCCCGGGAGGAGACTGTAATGGACTGTCAATAACGGCTCCATTGCGTCTCCTCCAGGCGAATATCAACCACTGCGCCCCCGCTCAGGATCTGTTGCTCCAGAGCATGGCGCAGTGGTCGATCAACATCGCCGTTGTCTCCGAGCCGCACTTTGTCCTGCCCAGAGCCGACTGGGTTCAGGACCTGACCGGCTCGGTGACACTCATTTCGTCGGCCGCCGCCGGTACCCCGGCACTCGAGGCCGTCAAGAAAGGCCGGGGTTGCGTGGCAGCACGGTTCGGGGACATAGTGGTGGTAGGCGTCTACCTGTCCCCGAACAGATCTCTCGCCGAACTGGACAACTCCCTTTTGGAGCTGGATGCCGTCGTTGCTGGGTTTGACTCCAGCCTCCCCGTGGTCGTTTGCGGGGACTTCAACGCCTGGAACGAGGCTTGGGGTTCCCGGTTCACGAACCAGCGAGGTCGAAGGGTGGAGGAATGGGCCCTAGGACAGGGCCTAGTCGTACAAAACCGGGGTTCTGTCCCCACGTGTGTGCGGATGCAGGGCGAGTCGGTGGTGGACATTACGTTCGCCAGCCCTGCACTGGCACCGCGCGTCGTCGACTGGCGCGTCATAGAGGAGGTGGAGACGTTCTCCGACCACCGGTACATCCGGTTTGACGTCTCCGCCCAGACCTCGACCGTGCCGGTCCGACAGACCCCGTGTGGTCCGCGTTGGGCGCTGAGGCAGCTGGACAGGGACCTGCTCCAGGAAGCCGCGATAGTACAGGCCTGGGTGCAAGCACCGGACAGGCCTGTCGACATCGACGTCGAGGCGGACTGGTTCCAGGTGGCCATGTCGCAAATCTGCGACACGGCCATGCCCCGAGTCCGGCCAGGACGTGCCCGGCGCCAAGTACACTGGTGGTCGCCAGAGATTGCGGCACTGCGCGATGCGTGCAATGCTGCGCGACGCCGGTATACTAGACACCGCAGGCGCCGCACCCGTCCACCGGGTGCGGAGGCCATAGAGGCGGAGCTGTATGAGGGATACAGGGCGGCAAAGCGCACCCTCCGAGCGGAGATAAAGCGGGCCAAACTCGAGGCCCGCAACGTGTGGCTGGAGTCTCTGAACGTCGATCCGTGGGGACGCCCATACAAAATGGTGATGGAGAAACTCCGCCCATGGGCTCCCCCGCTGACTCAGAGTCTCCGGCCCCAGCTCGTGGAGGGTGTGGTGGGCGCTCTGTTCCCTACGCGAGGGGAGCATACTCCCCCGCCTATGGCTCCGCCACCAGCAGCGGTGTCCGATGCGGACCACGACGGCAACGACGGCAACAATGCTCCAGAGGTGACCGAGGTGGAGATGAGAGTGGCGGTGCGAAGGCTGAGTGCCAAGAACACCGCCCCAGGACCCGATGGCTTGCCTGGAAAAGCCTGGGTCCTGGCCATGGAGGAACTCGGGTCTCGACTGAGAGGGCTCTTCAGCGCATGCATGGAGAGGGGCCAGTTCCCGCTTCGCTGGAAGACGGGGAAACTGGTCCTTATCGCGAAGCCGGGGCGCCCCGCGGACTCTCCGTCCGCGTATCGGCCCATTGTGCTGCTCGACGAGGTGGGCAAGCTCTTTGAAAGAGTAATTGCAGACCGCCTCGTCGTGCATCTGGCACGGAAGGGGCCGGATCTTGCGGACGGCCAGTTCGGATTTCGCAGGAGGCGCTCCACTGTGGACGCCATCATGCGCGTGCGAGCCCTCACGACGGGGGATGCAGTGTCCCGGGGCAGGTGTGTCTTGGCGGTGTCTCTGGACATCGCCAACGCCTTCAACTCCCTGCCCTGGAGTTGCATTGGTAGGGCACTCCGGTACCACCGGGTGCCCGACTACCTCTGTCGGGTGATCGAGGCCTACCTGTCGGACAGGTTCATCATCTACCCCGGTCATCAGGGGGAGTTGAAACGGCGAGAGATGTCGTGCGGTGTTCCGCAGGGATCGGTACTAGGGCCGCCCTTGTGGAACATCGGGTACGACTACGTGCTGCGCGCCGACCTCCCCGACGGGGTCAGCGTGGTCTGTTACGCAGACGACACGCTGGTCCTGGCGCGGGGACGGTCGTACCTGGCGGCGGTCGAACTAGCGACGCGCGGGGTTGCGACAGTCGTGGAGAGGATACAGCAGTTGGGACTCGAGGTGGCATTGCACAAGTCCGAGGCCATGTGTTTTCACGGCCCTCGGAGCGCGCCACCTCCGGGCTCCCAATTAACGGTAGGAGGAGTTCACATCGGCGTCGGGTCGACGATGAAGTACCTGGGACTCGTCCTCGACAGCCGGTGGAACTTCAAGGAGCACTTCCGACGTCTGGCTCCCAGGTTGAATGCGACTGGGGCTGCGCTCAAGCGGCTCCTGCCGAACCTAGGGGGTCCAGACGCCTCCTGCCGGAGGCTCTACGCAGGCATCGTTCGGTCCATGGCCCTTTACGGTGCGCCGGTGTGGGCGCCATCGCTACGGAAGCGAGTGGCGGCCCGGCTAACCGCCTGCCAGAGGGTCATGGCCATCCGGATGATCCGCGGATACCGTACGGTGTCCTGCGAAGCGGCGAGCCTCCTTGCTGGCCTACCACCGTGGGATTTGGAGGCAACAGTCCTTGCACACATGCATGACTTACGCGTGGAGATGCAACGTCGGGGCGAAACTCCGCTGCCGCGACAAGTCGCGGCATGGCGGACAGTGCTCCGGCGGGATCTCATGGTGAAATGGCGAGAGCGATTGTCGCAACCTCGTGCTGGGCACGCCACGATCGAGGCGGTAAGGCCCCTCTTTGAGGCGTGGCTGGAAAGGCCCCACGGCGTCGTCACCTTCCGTTTGGCGCAGGTGCTGACCGAACACGGCAAGTTCGGTCCGTACCTGTACAAGATTCGTGCGGAGACGACGCCCGGGTGTCGCCACTGTGCGGACCGCCCGGTGGACACGGTGGAGCACACAGTCGAGGTGTGCCCCGCTTGGGAAGAGCAGCGCCGTGTCCTCGTGGGGGCGATCGGTGGCGATCTCTCGCGCCGGGGCTTGGTTCAAGCCATGCTCCGGAGCGAGGAGGAGTGGCAGGCGGTCGCCTCCTTCTGCGAAGCAGTAATGCTAGTAAAGGAGGAGGCCGACCGCCTTAGGCAAAGGCGGACACGCCGCCGCCGCCGCCGGGTTTCCGATCCCAATTTCCGGCCACCGTAGGCGCGGGCTCGCGGACGGTGGGCAATGGGTAGCTCGCTGTCCGTCCGTCCGGTAACAGACCGGTCCGAGCTCAGGTCGTCTACGGCGCGCACCGTTCCCGCGCGCCTCAAGGAGTTGTCAGCAAACTGCAGGGGTCCAGCAGGGCCGAAGCCTACTGGGGCCAAAGTTATGTGAGACTGTCACCAAAGGCCCCAGGATAAAGGCAAGGAATGGAAAGGTAGGTTTTTAGTCAGTAAAAGTCTGACACTGTTTCCCGCCCCACCCAAGGGCGGGATTCGTCATTGGATGATTTTACCTACCGTAAAAAAAAAAAAAAAAAAAAAAATATAGCATATCAAAATTGTCATGACCATCAAATTAAGATCTACAGAGTTCATGCCAATTGTTGTATTTTGATAATATAATTAGTAATTATAAATGCTTTTAGTGAAAATAATTACTCAAAAACCGTAGAGTTTTTACGATCGCTTGTTGATTTTGCTCTTCTGACATTACATGCGCCTAAACCCTAGAAAATGTGTATGCTTCGGTAGTGACGCACCATAGAGTAACATCTCATAGAAATATGACGTCTACCGCACCTTATATTATTGTCATTAAACCTCAAAGATTAAAGCAGTACTCAACACACGATCGAACTTGCGCTTAATAAAGGTTAAGCAGCTGTTCCGGCGTAAGTACTATTGCATCTTTGCTACGATCTCTCTTGCAAGATTGGCAGCTAGTGAAGCCTTTTATGAGCCGAAACCAGTCAATCTGGCTATAAGTTCGCTAACTAAATGGGTTCGTACGATTTCCTGCTCATAGAGGACTTTAACAATCAAATAATTGCTTTTGTTTCTTGATGATTTTCATTAGTTCTCAACACAAAATCATTATATTTATTCATTTTGATTGCGTTTTATTAACTACTAGCTTCTGCCAGCGGCTTCGCCCGCGCGAAAGTCGGTTCACTACGGTCAGTGAGGAAAATCATTCTATGATATCTCCCGCTCTTAAGCGGAGTCAAAGTCAAAGTCAAAATGTTTTTATTTTATATAAGCCTACGGCGTTTTATAAGTGCCCATCACTTATAAAACGTCAGAAGCTAGTGCAGGGTTCCAAATTGGGAGCGGGAGATAGTGTCAGACTTTTACTGACTAAAAACTCACCGCGTTCTTTCCTTGCCTTTCATACCAGGGCCGAGCCTTCATTTCAGAAGTGGACCCTTGGCCCCAGTAGGCTTCAATCCTGATGGGCCCATACGGTTTGCTGACAACTCTTTGAGGCGCTCGGGCACAGTACGCGCCGTTTCGACTTGGTCCGAGGCGTTATCGGACGGTCGGACATCGAGCTACCCATTGCTCGCCATCGGCAAGTCCGCGCCTACGGTGGCCGGAAATCGGGATCGGAATCCCGGCGGCGGCTGGCCAGTGAGCGCCGTTGTTGTCGACCTCCTTCCTCCTTTGCTAGCATTACTGCTTCGCAGAAGGAGGCATCCGCCTGCCACTCTTCCTCGCTCCGGACCATCGCTGCCGCCGATCGCTCTCACAAGGACACGGTGATGATCTGCCAGAATGGTGTAAGCCTTTACCGTGTGCTTCACCGTGTCCTCCGGCAGCGGAATTTCGCCCCGGCAAGTTTATAGGTGTTATAATTTCTGAGATTTCGGGATTGATCTATTATAATTTCTAAGAATTCGTGATTAATCAGTGAGTAGTATTTCGCTTTTATACATATATAGATATAGATTTGGATATGGAGTTTCTTAAAATGACATAAGCCTTCAATTTATTATATGTGTTTAAAACAAAACGAAGTGACTATTCACGTCTGTCCATCCGCTAATACCTTCTAGATCACGCCATGGATTTTAATGTGGTTTACATTAACAAACACATAATTACGCCCGTGCGACGCAGGGGCAGGTCACTAGTTGATTACAAAACAAATGAGTTCGTTTTATTTTCCATCCAATTTTCTATACAGAAACACAAATTAGATTCATGAAATTTGAAAACAAGCAATTATTTCATGCCAAAACTATTCATGAGTACGCTTGTTAATTCACAGAGGAATACCGAGTTCGTTACCACGTTGTTACACGGTCTATTCAAATAAAAGAGTCGCTCAGTAGCCCGGCGCCCCCGCACGAACTGAAGCCGGAACATAATAACAGATTTTGGTCTAAATTACTAGATGAAAGCTTCACTATTCAGCGACAATAAGGTCTCCAGGATTTGTACTGGCCAACTTTATTCTAGCACCAAGTCAACTGAAAATAACCCTTATTTTTGTGCCTGTAAAGCTGGCGCGGAGTGTAAGCGTTACTTGGCAGGTCATTAGTTCCAGGATAGTGATATTTCGCCGGCCATGCATCACCCTGATATATGACATAATGAGGATAGGAATTTAGTGTCATAAAAGAGCTTATATGGACATTATTACGCAGACATTCGAGCCATGTTTCGTTCCGAGCTATTTTAATATTGTATGTTCATACTCTAACACAGAAATTAAAATGTCGGAGTTTCACAGAATTTAATCGCATTTTAAGCGTGTTCTTTGTACTGAAACGAGAATAAATTATTTATTGTTCTTTTTTTACACTGTTATGAGTGTAGAGAATGAATGTGTTTTTTAGGATTTGTTCATAAAGCTGGTGCTACTTCAAAAGATTGTGTGAACATTTTTAGAATTGAATTTCACTTTTGCTCAGTCATGAATTTTCCTTCCTTCTTGAACTCGCAATATCGCCTGACGTCACAGTCAGCAAAACGTGTAGAATTTTAAATTGCCGTGCAGCGCCGGCGAAGGCGGGCGGGCCCGCGGGATGGAGCTGGGGCAGTGGTGCTCCCACGAGTGACGTAAAAGAAATGTGTGATTCTATCAGTTTGGCTACTAACAATGGCTGCACTTAGCCAGATACTAGTAGATACTGAACTGTTATAGAGTTACAGCAGCCCAATGAAATTACTGTATGAAAGAACTAAAAGCGCAAGTTACAATAGAAGTATATAATTCACTAAGGTGTTGCTACTATCGTTTTCATCAAAATTTTAAAAGAAACAACTCTTTCGGCACAGAAAAACTCCACAGGAATTGTCTTTTTTAGAAATTGCACACTGTATTGTATCATCAAATGAATAATTTTTCAATTCCGGGTGCAGCGTGAGGGAGTATCAGACTTTTGCTGACTAAAATCGGTGGATTTTAAAGAAAACAAAAAATATCCCACAATCCCAGCAGGCACCCGCCCTGAAGAGCCTCGTCAATCTAACTGACATCTCCATGAGCCGCGCGTGGAACATGACGCGCCTCTGCTCAGTTTCAGATTTATTTACGAGTACTTGCCAAAAATGTAGGTACACATACATATAATATGGTACAAAGCTGAAGGTTTCCACTATATTTTGCTTTCACAAAAAAATTATGGATTTAAATTTATTATAAATTAACAAGTACCTTAATTAGTTTTAATTAGAAGGACATTTTCTTATAACCACTAATGGATAAAATAAAAATAGTCAATTAAGTACATATAAATAAATCGACCCGGGCTTGGTTCTTACCAGACGGTGAGCTACCGGCTTTTTTTTATTGTAGGTAAAATCATCCAATGAGAAATCCCGCCCTTGGGTGGAGCTGGAAGTAGTGTCAGACTCTTACTGACTAAAAACCTACCCCGTTCCATTCTTTGCCTTGGTCCCAGGGCCCCGGGTGCCATTTTCACATACCCTTTGACCCCAGTAGGCTTCGGCCCTGTTGGGCCCCTACAGTTTGCTGACAACTCCTTGAGGCGCGCGGGAACAGTGCGCGCCGTAAACGACTTGATTTCGGACCGGTATGTTACCGGACGGACGGACAGCGAGCTACCCATTGCCCGCCGTCCGCGAGCCCGCGCCTACGGTGGCCGGAAGCTACCGGCTTGCTAGCGGCTGGGAATCGCCCTGCGGCTCTTGACGCTCAGGGCGTTTCCGGCAGTGGCTGGGGCGTGAGGCTTGTCTCCGTGTTACGCTTTCGGCCACCTTCTTAACAAACATAACTAACTGTACCTTTCATTCTGTGCCAGGACCAGATGCGAGAGGTCGCCGCGACTGATCGCTTCCATGAGGTCACCGCGGTATTTCACCCAAGCGAAGCATTCTTCTACCATATGCTCCACCATGCCTTCCGGTCGATTCGCACAATGACACCAGGGCATTTCAACTTGCCGAATCGTAAACAGGAACCTCCCGATACAATTTTGTCTGATGAGAACCTATGTCAAGCAGAAAGTAAGAACGCTGTAGCGCTTCTGTGGCCGCTCCACAAAGAGGGGTCGTAACAACGCGATCATGGGGTGTTCAGGATTACTTTGAACTGAGATAAATGTAGCAATATTACGGTAAATACAAAACCCAAGGAAATAAATAAATAACTAATTTTAGGAAATGAATCAAATACCTTTCATTCGTCGTTTTTTAATTCGTCTGAACATGGCCCCGTTTTATTAAACAGTAACTTCACAGGCAGTACCATAGCACATAACAGTGAATATCCCATGCACATTAGCGGTGGCATGGAGGCCAACATTACCATTCACGCGGTGGCCATGTGCTGAGCGTCGCGACGCTCTGAATGCGAGGACTTTTTAATAAAGAGCTCCGCAGACGATATGCATGCCGCGCGAGCTTGTGTAGACGACGGCCATTTATAAAGATAAATGGTACTGCAAATAAAGCGGAATGAGTCGATTTAAATGGGTCAGGAAGTAGAAATACATATGTCTGACAAAATGGAAATGTACTTACTAAATTGAGCTACTTGATATGTAGACTAATTAACCTAATTACCTACTGTCCTTTGACATTGCGGGCCTGACGCCAAAAGACATAAGTAGGTATCTAACTAAAAAAAACCCAAGGGCTACAAACGCCTTAATCCTTGCTGAAATAACAATAGTATTTTTCCAATGAATTTTATCCACAAAATAATATTTTTCACTGGTATTTTTAGGGTTCTGTACCTCAAAAAGAAAAAATGGAGCCCTTATAGGATCATTTTGTTGTCCGTCTTTCTATCTGTCAAGACCCCTTATCTCCAGAACACATGAAGGTATCGACTTGAAATTAAAACTCAAGTCTGCGGTACCTTTAAGCTCTCAAAAACTTAAACTTCTGTTTAACTGAAAAAAATACGGCTCTTTATGACGCAAAAAGCGTATATTTCGACACTCTGAAAAGGAATCATAATTCATAAGGTACTTTCCGTTAATCCAAAATCCTGAAATTTGGCATAAAGCAAGGTCTTACAGCTCAAATATAGGAATAATCTGAAAACAGTAAATTTGTTGTTATGTAACAAACAAAAAAAAAAAAAATACTATTCGGAAAAATCTTCGAAACTCATCGAACTGTTTACATAGATACGAAACCCTCAGTGCGCAAGTCCGACTCACACTTGCCCTATAAGGCGTAGGTATATGAAATGGAGTGATTTTTATGTCAGAGAATAAATAGAAAAGGTAACTTCGTGTTAAGAGGATAAACATTTATCGGATTTTTGGTTCTTTGTTGTATCCGTCTGATTTGTAATATTTTTAGGCAATATAAAATATACTAAAAAAATACGGCTCTTTATGACGCAAAAAGCGTATATTTCGACACTCTGAAAAGGAATCATAATTCATAAGGTACTTTCCGTTAATCCAAAATCCTGAAATTTGGCATAAAGCAAGGTCTTACAGCTCAAATATAGGAATAATCTGAAAACAGTAAATTTGTTGTTATGTAACAAACAAAAAAAAAAAAAATACTATTCGGAAAAATCTTCGAAACTCATCGAACTGTTTACATAGATACGAAACCCTCAGTGCGCAAGTCCGACTCACACTTGCCCTATAAGGCGTAGGTATATGAAATGGAGTGATTTTTATGTCAGAGAATAAATAGAAAAGGTAACTTCGTGTTAAGAGGATAAACATTTATCGGATTTTTGGTTCTTTGTTGTATCCGTCTGATTTGTAATATTTTTAGGCAATATAAAATATACTTAAATATGTTGAGACAGGTTTTTGTTTCTTTTTTTTTTTTGAGACAGGTGCTTTTTCGGTTTAGCATTGGTTTGTATTTTTTTAGCTTTGTTATGTTGTGTGAGATACAAATAATTAAATTTTCTTTTCTTAACACGTATATATTTCTGTCGGTATATTTGGTAACCAAAATTATTAAAAAAAATAAAGTACTTCAGCGTATTTAACCTCTTTAACACATTATGTAAATACTCAACGAATCAAGGACAATATCTCAGAGAGCGAACGCAAAAAGTATCCCATTGATTAATGAATGAAGTCAATAAACGGGTATATTATTATTATGTTTTGCACACCTTGTGCAATCTAACAAATATGCTGTGCACACTTTGTGTATTCTAACAAATAAGGGCTGATTTCATCATTCAATATAAAAACTTAGTTCAACTAAACTGAGCTCAGCGTAATCTAGTTTAGACCCATATCATAAACATGGGCGACAACAAAAGAATTAAAACTGAGTTAGCCTAAACTAGATTCAATTCATATCGGTGAAATGCAAATGAAGCTATAATCTCGATTAGACGCTCTAACTGTATTTGTTTTAATTAATCGCAATTAGTTTATTGGGGAATTTGGCTCTAAGCTTTGCACACTTTGTGCGTTCGAATTCAGATTCATATTCCTTAATTGTTTTCAAATTAATCAAACCTATATATTTGCTCCAATAATTATGCTTTGCACACCTTGTGCAATCTAACTATGCTTTAAAAACCTTGTATACTCTAACAACTATGCTTTACACACCTTGTGTATTTTAATTACTATGCTTTGCTCATTTTGTGGATTCTAACAACTATGATTTGCACATTTTGTGCACTCTGACAACTATGCTTTGCACATATTGTGCACTCTGACAACTATGCTTTGCACATATTGTGCACTCTGACAACTATGCTTTGCACATATTGTGCACTCTGACAACTATGCTTTGCACATATTGTGCACTCTGACAACTATGCTTTGCACATATTGTGCACTCTGACAACTATGCTTTGCACATATTGTGCACTCTGACAACTATGCTTTGCACATATTGTGCACTCTGACAACTATGCTTTGCACATATTGTGCAATTAATCAACTATGCCTTGCATAATATTGTGCACTCTGACAACTATGCTTTGCACATATTGTGCACTCTGACAACTATGCTTTGCACATATTGTGCACTCTGACAACTATGCTTTGCACATATTGTGCACTCTGACAACTATGCTTTGCACATATTGTGCAATTAATCAACTATGCCTTGCACATATTGTGCACTCTGACAACTATGCTTTGCACATATTGTGCACTCTGACAACTATGCTTTGCACATATTGTGCACTCTGACAACTATGCTTTGCACATATTGTGCACTCTGACAACTATGCTTTGCACATATTGTGCACTCTGACAACTATGCTTTGCACATATTGTGCACTCTGACAACTATGCTTTGCACATATTGTGCAATCAAACAACTATGCCTTGCACATATTGTGCACTCTGACAACTATGCTTTGCACATATTGTGCACTCTGACAACTATGCTTTGCTCATATTGTGCACTCTGACAACTATGCTTTGCACATATTGTGCACTCTGACAACTATGCTTTGCACATATTGTGCACTCTGACAACTATGCTTTGCACATATTGTGCACTCTGACAACTATGCTTTGCACATATTGTGCAATCAAACAACTATGCCTTGCACATATTGTGCAATCAAACAACTATGCCTTGCACATATTGTGTAATCAAACAACTGTGCCTTGCACATATTGTGCAATCAAACAACTATGCCTTGCACATATTGTGCAATCAAACAACTATGCCTTGCACATATTGTGCAATCAAACAACTATGCCTTGCACATATTGTGCAATCAAACAACTATGCCTTGCACATATTGTGCAATCAAACAACTATGCCTTGCACATATTGTGCAATCAAACAGCTATGCCTTGCACATATTGTGCAATCAAACAACTATGCCTTGCACATATTGTGCAATCAAACAACTACGCATTGCACCCCTTGTGCATTGATTACATTCCCACTCGACTGCGCTCACCTTGCCTTGCGCGGCGTCTGCCTAGGGCACTGCGCGGCGCCCACCTTGCGCACCGCGCTGCGCTCGCCTTGCGCACCGCGCTGCGCTCGGTTTGCACACTGCGCGGCGCCCGCCTTGCACACTGCAACGCGCTCGCCTTGTGCACTGCGCCGCGCATGCTTTGCGCATTGCGCGACGCCTACTTTGCGCATTGCGCGACGCCTACTTTGCGCATTGCGCGACGCCTACTTTGCGCATTGCGCGACGCCTACTTTGCGCACTGCGCGACGCCTACTTTGCGCACTGCGCGACGCCTACTTTGCACTGCGCGGTGCCCACCATGCGCACTGCACGCACACCACAATGCATTCGCATGGCGTACCACACTGCGCTCGCCATGCGCATCGCGTTGCGCTCGCCATGCGCACCACAATACGCTCGCCTGGCGTACCACGCAACGCTCGCATGGCGTACCACGCTACGCTCGCATGGCGTACCACGCTGCGCTTGCATGGCGTACCACGCTGCGCTTGCATGGCGTACCACGCTGCGCTCGCATGGCGCACCACGCTGCGCTCGCATGGCGCACCACGCTGCGCTTGCATGGTGCACCACGCTGCGCTTGCATGGTGCACCACGCTGCGCTCGCATGGCGCACCACGCTGCGCTCGCATGGCGTACCACGCTGCGCTCGCATGGCGTACCACGCTGCGCTCGCATGGCGTACGACGCTGCGCTCGCATGGCGTACGACGCTGCGCTCGCCTTACGCATCACGCAGCGTTCTTTTCGCGCGCCATGCTGCGGTTGCCTGGCACACCACGCCGCGGCCGCTCGGCGCACCACGCCGCGGCCAGTTGGCGCACCACGCTGCGGCCGCTTGGCGCACCACGCCGCGGCCGCTTGGCGCACCACGCTGCGGCGGCTTGGCGCACCACAGTGCGCTCACCTTACATAATACGCAGCACTTGCTTCACGCACCACGCTGCGGTCTCTTGGTGCACTACACTGCGCTCGTCTGGCGCACCACGCTGCGCTTGCCTCACGCATCACGCTGCACCCATTGCTACTGCTTTTAGAACAATAATTGCACACAACAATTGTTATAAAAAGTGCTAGCTGTTAGTCTCGGCCTTGTTTGGAAAACGACTTTATAGTTCAATCGGATTTAAGGTTGGATTATCAAGCCTTTTAATACTAATGTAATCACTAACAATGACTGCTTAGTGGCCGTAAAAATTCAAATTTAACCAGACCACTAACTGTTTTCAAATAGAACCAAATAGTTGAAAACAATATGATGAACCCGTACATTCATATAATTATTGTAGGTAAGCAACACAACACATCAGCAACATATTTCAAAGTTGTACCTACTTGTCTCAGATTAAAGTTATGATTAGTCTGATACAAGATCATTTGTTAATTACTCAAGCCCCAAGCGAACGCCGGCGCTCGCACACCTATTGTCTTTCTATTCTGTCTAATTACGGTATTCAAATGATTAAAATAAATCCACAAACGATATTGCCGTCCATGTTAAATTCATATCAATAAAATACCAGTAAAAATATGGGTAATAGCCGTTGGTTTAAAACAAAAACCACTACATTTATATTCATTTCAATTAAAATACAATGAGGGTAACTTGTAAACCCACAGCTCGAAATAAAAACTTATCAGAAAAATATTAATAGGTACCCATTGGTTTCTTAAAAAAATCGATATTGACCTTACTGGATCAGTGAATCTCTTCAATGATGAGGAAATTATAATCAAACTCAGTTTTTCTTTGAATATGTACCAAACAATTGTGTCAGTTTAAAGATAAACAAACCTATTTGCGTTCACAAATGCTACTAGCACAATATTTAATACTACAATACAGTGTAAGGTACTGAACCAACACAATCCGTTACAACAAAGACAGTTATCTTTTAAATACAGGAACATTACAAAAAGGAAGAGAAAAAAAAAACAGGTAGAAAATAAAATTAGTTTTCTTACCCTATGACAGCGTCAAATCAGAACAACCAAACTTACGTATGTGGGCCTGGATATAATTGGCTGGTATAACCGACCAACTATTAATATCCCGCTTCTGAATTGTTGAATCACTAATTCAACATTTCTGACTTTATCCACACAGCACATTTATTTCCTTGACTTGCTCTTTCTAAAATCGACAACCGACTACTGTCGTGGGTTTGAACACCCGCTATTAATAAAAGTGAGGACCGGATCTACCGCCATCTTGGCAGAAACAGTTAACTATTTATTCAAGTCAGTGTATGTATAAAAACAACCAGAAAAATCCTTACAAAATATAAATATCTGAAACATTTGATTTAATGTCACATAAAGTTCAAGAATTATTTAATGCGCCACATTAAATGTAAAATCGTCATTTGACAAAACAAATATCAAAACTAACGCCATCTAGACGACAGTTATTTCTAACTTTAAAATATTAGCTGTCACACACGACAACAAGTGTCATTGTCATTTGAAAACCTTATCCAAACAATAAGATTCCAACACAGTGTAGGTATCCTAATTTATCTGCTACCGATTTAACCTAATTATTAACTAACATAAATCACAGCTACTATTACAATCGTTTTGTAAAAAAACACATTAACCAAGCCATCGTTCATGTTTCCCAACCACTTGCATGTTCTCTCTCCGTTTCAATTCACTTTTACGTTTAATATTTTCTTTGAAACCTAAAACTTGGTCCATAATGGTAGATAACTGATGTCACGTGCTCCCAATGACCTATAATATCAGACTGAGTGGGAGGTTTGGGATCCTATTAGAATATTCAGAGTTTTAAGCGATCTTTAATGTAAATATATGAAATAGTATTACATCAGCTATAATAATGTATTTGACATTGAAAGGGATTTAAAGTTATGTATTGGAAATAAGCGATGATGTTGAAAAATATTGAAGAGTTTAAATGTAAAATGAGAATTTGATTAACGTAATATGATACGAATAGATCAAGTACAAGCTAAAGTCAATAAAAACGTATTCAAAAAAAAATTACCACATACACCGTTAAATTTTGGTCGTTTTAATCCCGCGGAGGGTCAGGAATTAACTTCGTACATGCGTAAATTAATTCGAGTTTTTTATTAAATTAATTAATTTTATCTTTACAATCTATAGTGTTTCATGTACCGAATCGACCCTCCACGGGATTAAATCGACCAAAATTTAACGGAGATAATAAACATAGAACATGTTTCATGATTCATAATTATTAACAGTTGCTAAGTGTCATAAAATTCCCCTCATAATTTTTAATTTAACAAAACAGCTCACAAAGCTGTGAAACTTAATTTAATGCCTTGGGTAACTTATACAAAACTTTTGTTAGGATTTAACGAAGCTTTTATTGTATGCCTGTGGAATTAATTCAAGCTTCGTAACTGATGATTTCAGAAGCGTGTGCGTACAAGGTGTAACAATATATTTCAAATGTAAATATTTACCTAAGCATTTTTGTTAATACAATGTACAAGTCTGATTCAAGGTAGATAAGTAATTATTTTGAAATAATTGTAACAGGTTTATATCGAAAATAATTGTATTTTGTAACTGCCTTTTACTAAACATGATAGGTTTTCTTACTAAAATATTTTTTTTTACCTAAAATCAAGAATATAATTCTTGCCATTTTTAGAAAATAAACATTTTCCTTTTGCAAATTAGATAATAAATTACGATGTTTCCACAAATTAAAGCACGTTGTATTTGACCTTTAGCATTTTTCCACGTTTGAAGCACTATTAGTCACGGTCGAAATGAAACGCAAAATAATTGCTCCAAAAGTATTTTTATACGAACACGAGTCACCATGAAATACAAAACATCTCCGGTCTGCTAGTCGGAGGTTTATTTCATTTAATTCAACAACACGAACATGCAAATTTCGGACATAATATTACTCAAGCCCCCGTTAATTCAGAATCGGGAAATATTAATACGATCCAAGAGCGCTGTGTACATTAAATATTAAACAGAATCCGTCCGATGACGATCTCTCAGAGTTGCGGAAAAATAAATTATATTATCGGTTCATGGATTTCATCAAAATTGTATTTAATCCTTTCAGAGCTGGTGAAATATTATGTAAGATTTTCAGTTCGGGATTTCAAGCCTTTGTGCTGGCTTCATTAAGTCTTTCTATTATAAAGGTACGGAATCATTTCGTAGTAGAGTTCATTTAATTTTGAAATGTGTTAAATTTACGGTCAGTTTTGTAAATATCATATTGTTTAATGTATTTATTTTATACATATTTATTATACTAGAGAGTGTTCCGGCCATTTCAACACTTCCATTTTCCGAGAAGGAATTTATTCTCGTACTGATATGTAATTGCATTGCCATTGATCAATCGCGTGTATTATATGCCTCATCAGTATTCAGATTGGATGGATGACGAGGACTGGTGAGGCTCGATCTATCACAGTCAGTGATAGCATCAGAAGGGTGCGAGCGTGTGTGAAGGTCGCCATGTTCCATTCTCGCTTTGAACTGAACGAGTTCATGACCGAATAAGAAGGTAACGTTTTATTGAATCGGAGACGATAAAAGTGGATATTAATAGTGGTTCGACGATCTTTGGGCCGGGGTTTTCGTCACTGTAAGTTAATTTACTATTAGGGTGATTGACCTGATCGTTATAGTCATCTTTATATTTATTTAGGTATACTATAAAATTCTTCTGTAGGTACGCGTACTTGTCACCTGTGTGTATATTTGAGTAGAGCCAGTAGGTGGCGCTGCAGTCGGGTTTACATTTTTTTTCTGACGAAAAGTCAATTTTTGGGCGTGATAACGTCTACAGGTACCTACCGCAAGTAATAATTACAAAAGTCAATCAGAGTATGATGATGATGATTAAACATTCAAAGTTTTAGGCACCGTATTTTCAGGAGGCCAACATTATTATAGAACACTAGTGCTCTATCATAATGCCGACATTATTATAGAGTACTTGTGTTCTATAATAATGTTGGCTTCTCGACAAGGGAAAACTATTTTTAGAACCAGGACAAGGACTTTCTAAGCCAGCCACTTCGCCGCTCATAATTGGAAGTAAACACCGTAAATACCATTACTTATGCAAAAACCCTCTTCAATGTAACGGCAATTTATTGTAGGGAGTCGGAAAAGTCTCTGAGATTTGTGTGACTTTTAATTTATTTTTAATTGGCTCGGAGACACGCGTCAATGCCGACCCCTGCACAGTTTATCTGCACAATTGTCCACCCATCTTAACATTTTCCTATATTAAATAGCTTTTGCCTTTCTTTGCTCTCTTCCCCTTCGATTCCCTCAAATAATTCGATCCGGTACTTAAACTGTGACGCAATTGTTTGCTGAGGTTGCACCCAGCCCTGTTATTTCTATTGTCAGAACTCTTTTAATGGAATTATTCTAAGCTTCTTAATAGAATGAATTTCTACCAGCACCCTCCGGGTGACTGAAGCAGAAAATGTATTTTTACTTTATTTAGGTTGAGTTCCCTTTATTTCTCGCTTGGGGTTCTGACAATGGGTTCGTGTTCGATACCCTAATGATGCCGCAAAATATTTTTAATTCAACAGAAGTGGTGATTTTCGTTGCTGGCATCTTTCATATTTCTTATTAACAAGGGTATCTTGTATTATTTCAAGGAAATACTTTTTTTTAATATTTCCAATAGCATCACGTGGCTAAAGACTGACGTGATCGTCATGGCTTGTAACAATAAAAAAAAAATAGAGTGACATCAATCACAGACAGACAGCTGCATCATCATTATCATATCAACCGAAAGACGTCCACTGTTGGACATAGGCCTCCCCCAAATGTCGCCACAATGAACGGTTCTGTGCATCTCGTATCTATGAGATTCCCGCAACTCTTGCCAGGTCATCAATCCACAGCTGCATCAATCACATAAAAATTTAAGAAAAGGGGGTAGCCAGTTGATGACACTGTCCATACATCATAAACGTCGCCTACTGAAACACACTTTAAGGACCAAAATTTTTCCAGTTTACCTCAAATAAAGGCAGAAAGACTCACCTGGTATGACCCAATCTACATAATTTTCCCAGCATTCACACAAACACGGGAAAATAAGAGTCGCAAATGTGTTCACATTCGTCTTATAATCTTGTGACGTCAACCGTCAGGTGTGAGGCCTGCTGTAATATTTCACAACCGACTTCGATTGCTTGGCTTTGAAATAATTAATTGTGTTACTTCAACCTCTAATTCTTCTTCCTCAAGTTAATTCAGATATAACTTTTGTAACGACATGACGCCTTCCTTTCGAAGACAGAACTTGACTGGTTTCGATCTCTCACAGCTCACATCTCTGCTACACAAAGCGTGAGCTTTCTCTAATCTCCTCTCCGGTTCACTTCTCCTCTCCGCTTTGGTGGATACTGGGCCTGAGGCTTATAAAACGACAGTTACCAGCACGATTTGTAAGAAAAATATGTTTTCTTTTTTTAATATCAATAAGGAACATGATAATAAATCGAACAATTTTACTAAAAGAGCGAAACATGTGAGGTATTTTTTTTAAGCTAAGTGTTCACATATTGTACGACACAGATTAGTTCCTGAACTAACAATGCTTCTATGATCGGTTGCGTGTGAGCTAGCGAGTGTGGCCAACATGTAAAATCAAAGTTTATTTATAACTAGTGCCGTACACCGCACAGATTGATGATTCTCAGATATAAATGTTCCGTGTGTTGGTAAGTTGCACACTAAGTTTAAGTAGCAATATTTGTTGTGACAAGTGAACGTATTGATTTGCATTGTCAGGCAAAAGTTAGGTCAATGTACGTAAACCATACACATATTATATATATAGATACACGAAATAAAAATAAATAAAATAAAACCCCTTTATCTAAAGTATGGCCTCAAAAACTCCTCCGTATCGCTGTCGACTGGTAAAGTACCAAAAAAACTGTCAGTATGGCAATCCACAGTCTATGGCTATGCTTGTCCTTTGTCCAAGATGGAAAACAGTCCCTACAAAACACGCAAAGGGTCAACACGACGTTTATAAAACAATAATTTATGAGCAAATAATTATATGCTACTAAAATTATCTGACTTGACTTGTCACAAATCATTAATTGACCAACGTTATCGCTAATTACAGTTTGTTTATGTTTTGAAATCAGCTGTCGATGTTTTACTGAACAGTAATCAACCAATCTTTCTTGTTATGCGAATTCTATCATATTTTTACTCAATAACATATGACGGATGTTGACTCTGTTATTGTTAAGGATTATATTTGTCACTCCCGTCCCCACCTGTCATCCAAGTGCGCCAACACACACGTAACGGACTGGATGACGTGTCGTACGTCTGCGGGTGACGTATCTGTGACGTGGTATTACCTCACACGTCGTGTACTGCAAGTAGATTGTCTCATCACTATTATAAAGGTATGGACACAATATGGTCGTTACAGGATAGTGCGCACGTACAACTTTATTAACCAGAGTTGCCGACGTAGCACGTAGAATCGCCAAACTTAAGTGGCAATGGGCTGGGCACATTGCACGCAAAACAGATTGCCGTTGGGGCCGAAGGGTTCTGGAGTGGCGGCCGCGTACCGGAAGACGCAGCGTTGGAAGGCCTCCCGCAAGGTGGACCGATGACCTGGTCAGGGTCTCTGGAGTCCGATGGATGCGAGACGTACAGGACCGGCCATTGTGGCGACGCATGGGGGAGGCCTATGTCCAACAGTGGACGTCTTTTGGCTGAAATGATGATGATGACAACTACAAAATTCAAGTCTACAACATTGTATAAAAGTGCACAAATGTAAGAGATTTTTTTTCCCGATTTTGGTGCCAGGCTGGCGACGCAACTATTGCTTCATCTGTTGGTAGCAAATTTTTACAAAAAATACCTATTGGGCAACTAAATTATTCGTGTGCACCCTTCTTTAGCTTGGCGGAAAGTAATCACGTTTTCTCTGCTTATCTGTTTGATGTTAGGAATGTATGATTGTGTTTGCCACTCTAAATGTGTGTGGAAGAGAATTACAAAGTCACACATTAGATATGAACAGTAATATAGTAACAGATGGACAACATTGAACCAAAATTAAGGAAAAAGATAACGGTTGGAATTATTCTACCGGGAATTTCTGAGTATAGTAGCTCAGAGTCGAACTGAATTGATATTACTGACCAATATATAAGTCAGCCCACGTCTTAAGGGAATTAAACACATGATGCTATGTCACTAAATGATATTTACTATCATCATACTCTACAAACAGTCAAAAATTGTAGATAATAACTCCTACTTTTACACAGCCCCAGGGAAATGATGTGATGGTGGAGCCGCAGCTCGGACCACACTAAGAGCGACGTATTAAATATCACGTTAGTGGCAGTGAACTGACTGGCAGTTCGTTTTATAGACGCAGTAACAGTAATGTACTGCAACACTGTTGCTTACATTCACGTAAAACTTTACTACTCGCACAGTTTATGAAGAGGAGTTAGTACCTTATTAAGATATGATACAAGTTATGTCACACTTTAACGAGATGTCGCTTCCGTGTTCTTAGATGTGTCAGTTCGTTTAGTTTTGCAATCAGTACAGTTTGCTGTTAAAATTAAAGTATCTACATAGTTGAAACCAATTTATGTAATAATAATAATACTAAGAGAACACCAGCAACTACCTGAGGGTGTGCCACGCCTGGGCGGAGCATCGCCGTGTCCACGTAGGGGCGATCGGCGGCAGCGATCTCTCTCGCCGGGCCTTGGTCCGTAGTGAGGAGGGATGGCAGGCGGTCGCCTCCTTCTGCGAAGCAGTAATGCTAGCAAAGGAGGAGGCCGACCGCATCAGGCAGAGGCAATGGGGCGCTCGCCCCAGCCGCCGCCGGGATTCCGATCCCGATTTCCGGCCACCGTAGGCGCGGGCTTGCGGACGGCGTTCAATGGGTAGCACACTGTCCGATCGTCCGCTAACCGACCGGACCGAGCCTAAGTCGTCGACGGCGCGTTCTGTTTCCGTGCGCCTCAAGGAGCTGTCAGCAAACCGTAGAGGCCCAGCCTGCTAGCTGCAGGTAGGCAGGTTCGAAGCCTGCTGGGGTCATTGGTCAGCTTCCGAAAGGAATACCCGGCCCCGGCACGATAGGCAACGAAGGAACGGGGTAGGTTTTTAGTCAGTAAGAGTCTGACACTACTTCCCGCTCCGCCCAAGGGCGGAATTTGACATTGGATGATTTTACCTACCATAAAAAAAACCTGAGAAAATTTAAATCATAAACCATAATAATAATAATACTCCGCAACTTTTAATTTTTTGCCATTCGGAGAAATCTTCGAGACTGGATTCTAGAATTTAATTATTTTCATAGGTTCGGTGCGCGATTCCGACTCGCACTTGCCCAGATTTTTTTTTTAGGTTTTACAAATTTTACTTCCAACATCTAGACGAAGAAATCAATAAAAACATTGTAAAATACAAACCAAAAGCCAATTTATTTTGAAATGGAGCCGTAGAGCTATCGCTCCCTGTTTATTTCCGGCGCAAACCGCAACTGACCGCAATCCGATTTCCTGCACTTTTACGTTTTCTACTCTCTGTTCTAAGGGCGAAGCTTTATGTTTTGTATTTACTTATACGTCTATCATCTCAAAGGAGGTATTCGAAAAGAACGTCAAAATGGAGGTTGTAAAGTGTTTCATCAACTTGAAATGCGATCAAAATGTTTCTGTAAAATGTTACGTACTTTACACATTGCTTGAGGAAGGATTTCGTACACAAGAAAAAGTGGTACCTAAAGGTAAATAAACACGTAAATGAAAGGATCAATGATAAAGTGCAACTCTTTAATCTATTTGTTGTACTCAATGTTGTTGAAGTCACAGATACACGTGAAACAATTAATTGGACCGCTATAAATATAAAAAATGACTGCAAAAAAACGTCAAATGCCTTATACTATAGTTGGATAACTCGACAAAATTTAGGTACTGCACTGATGTTTTTTTTACAATTTATTTTTTCTATACAAGGTCCAAATTGTGTACTTTTAGATACTTTACCTTTAGACACTTACTTCAAAGCTACAAAGATACGATCATCAAAACGTAGGTACAGATACTGGCTTACACAAAATCCGGTATTATAACGGTAAATACAAATAGAAATAGACTTTATCCATTCCATAAAATCTATTCCCAAATAACCTTTATAGCGGATCATAATTAATCAAATACACCATTTATATAATCCGGCTTCCAAATAACACAGGTATCGGAAAACCATTTCATATTCATGTTACTTTTAGTACATCTGCTCTTAGTTTAATATCCAGCTAGACTTTGAAAGATTTCGCAAACTCAGATTTACATTATACATTTATATAGTGACTGATGTTCCACTGAATGGGGAATTATTGTATATAATAGTAATAATATTTTTTATCAGTGTTTGAAAGGTTTTAAAATTATTCGTAAAATTTTATTTCATTTCTCCAAAGAATAACATATTCTTTGGAGAAATTGATTTCTTTAAGTAAACGTCAGCTAAGCGAGGCCAATGAACTGGTAGGTAGTTAGTACGCAACGACAGACAACTACCTAAAAGGTCATTGACTCGTTTACTTAAAGAAATTAATTTCATACATGCGTATATTAATTCGAATTTTAGAAAAAAAAGTACAATTAATTGGAATTTTAGAAAAAAAGTATAATCGATAGTGTTTCATATACCGAATCGACCCTCCGCGGGATTAAAACGACCAAAATTTAACGGAGTATAATGGTATTATATTTTTTGGAAAAGCAGAGAGGTCACTTGATATAAGAAAATATGAAATCAAGAGAATGGCGCGAAGTGGCTATACATTCGAATATACATTCTCCTTATTTTTATTTTATTTATGTAAAATTCATTTATAATTTTTTTTATTTTTTATTTTTATCTTTTTTGCACATTGCACCGTTCCGGCGTCTTTTTGTCAGCACTGGCCAACGCTGAAAACCAGCGCTGTGTGCTCATCACATTGTGCATGAGGGCGCAGCTTTATGCTGAGCGTTCGGCCGTTTTGCACGGATGTGGCGCATATTTTTCCTATATAATTTTATGTTTATCTAGTTTTTAGTTGCGTCATTCCGTACAAATAAATTGATTTTCTTTCTTTCTTTCTTTCTATTCAACATTTAAATCTATTATTTTAATAAAAAAATACTTGGTTCAAAATAATAAGTTAGAATATTTTAATAAATTAGAAATTAAGTTAATATTTATTAGATTAAAAAAAGGCTATAAAGTATTTTTTAAATATGAATAATATAGGTAAGTGCGTGCATATTTCTGTACGGCCGTGGTATTTGATACAATAATGATTACGTTAAATAGTTTTTAAATATACATTTTGTATAATAAATATTACAAATAATAATCCCTATCAAATCCGTTGGTAAACTGTTATGTAATCTTGCGCCCTCACATTTTATGGTCTACCTGCCGTAATTTGTTCTGGGGCTAGGGACTTCTAAATGGTTTAATTTACTGCTTCTGGTGTTATATTTATGAGTTTAGAATTAAACGATATCTCAGAATGTGTAGTGTTTGTTATGATATTTTGAGTGTCTCATATTGTGCATATATTATTATGATATGTATTTATATTTATACCTATAACTGTCGTATATTAATTCTTATTTTTATTCTATATGGCACACAAACTATTCTAATATAAGTTCTAATAATAATGCAAAGAGAAAACAAAATATTTATACTTTTGTTTAAAATGAACAAACTTAAAAATTGGTGGAACGGTATCAACATTTTTAAGCAGTTTTATGTTATTTTATCACTGAGTGACATAAGATATATGTTTTCTGCTATCGCGCAAGTGAAGCTGCTAGTAGAGGATATTAATGTAAACATATAAAGGAGAGTAAAAGCGCAAAGGTAAGTTATCTTAGTTCCACTTCTGTAGATTGGTGTACCTTTTGCAACTTTAAATGTATCGGGAAAATTAGCATTTTGTAGGCATATATTAATACAGTGTAAGTTTTTCTACTATAACTTTTATAATACATTTTATGGTCTTTCTTGTTATACAATCCATCCCTCAGCCGGTGTTGTTGTTTTTTATATAACTGCTGATATTTCTGTCTGTGTACTTATTATAATACTATAATAAATCAAAAAATATGTTAGTTCTGATGCACCGGTTACCTACGGTGTCCCTCAAGGCAGTATTCTCGGCCCAAGTCTATTTTTGATCTATATAAATGACCTGTGTCAGGTACCACTTACAAACGGTAAGATTTACTTATGCTGATGACACGGCTTTAGTATTTCATGGATTGACTTGGGATAAAGTTCAGCAAAGTGCTGAACTGGGATTGCATAAAGTAGGGCATTGGTTTAAGGTCTAAGCGCCTCACCTTAAACCTTACTAAATCTACTTTCTTTCAATTTTCTTTCTCCAAAATTAAACCGATTGATTTATATATTATTTCATGTCTGCAATTTAATTTCTTGCATGGATTGCTTATGCACAGCCATCTCTGAGTCTACACATGTCAAATACCTTGATGTGATAGTGGATGAAAAGCTTGGCTGGCAACAAGAACGTTGATATCACCACAACGCGTATTAGGAAACTTATTTGGGTATTCAAAAAATTAAGACACGCAGCAAACTTTCAACTCCTTCGAAGTGTGTATCTTGCGCTCGTGTAGTCGGTCTTAGGATATTGCATTGTTGTATGGGACGGTGGGTGCTAAACTTTTATGATAAATCTCGAAAGGGCCTAAAGGTTCTTACTTAAAGTCATGACTTTTAGACCTTTCAGATTTCCTACCAAGGTCTTATACGAGAAATGTGAGTTGCTAACAGTGAGACAGAATTTTATTTTACAGGTTCTTATAAAACAGCATAGCAGTACCCCTTATAATTCACAAATAAATAAGAAGCGCACCATTACGAACATTCGCATACCTGTGCTCTGCCATATGGCGTCTGCTAGGCGACAACAGGCAATAAAAAAAATTACCTATATAATAAGATAAATAAAATCCTTAACATAAATCCTCTTACAATTCGTGAAACAAAAACCTATTGACACAGGATTACTATGAAACAGAAAACTGCTTCTGAGCTGATTATATCAGTAGATATATTGTTATATTTGTTGGTATTCCGCACACATGTTCACACAATTCACTAACATAACGCCTGACTTTGTATTTCATTTTATAATATTAAAATAAATTTTATTTTGTTTGCCTTAAATTCATTTTCTATTAATTTTTAGTTTTAAGTTATTAGTTAATTGATTTATTTACTATTTTGTATTTGATTTTAATTCGCTACCTACATTTTATTATTATTTAATATTAATTAATTCATTAGTTTTTTTATGTTTTTATCTAAATAATTTTGTAAAATTATTCAGTTTTTTTTTTTCAAAATTATTTCAATGTTTTTACAATGAAAATGGAAAAAGTCACTGGCTTCTGAAAAATACAGGCACCTAATCTAGCCTAGGAGTTTTCACTTATATGTATACGTGTTTGCAACAATAAAGAATTATTATTATAATAGGGTGTTTTTCTAAATAAATCTAGTATTTTATATTTTGTTATTAAGAGTATAATTTTTATTATTTTCTATATCAGTACTGTTTTTAATGAGTACTGTTTCTAATTCGAATTATTTAACATGTGTACACATACACGCTAGGTCTACTTTCGTACAATTTTGCCATTTGACTGGCCTGTTGGTCTAGTGGTTATTGGCCCTGACTGCTATGCCGGAGGTCGTGGGTTCGATTCCCACCCAGGAAAAATGTTTGTGTGATGAGCACGAGCATTTGTTCTGTGTCTAGGTGTTATTTATCTATAATATGTATGTATTTAGAAATATATAAGTATGTTTATCAGCTGTCTGGTACCCATAACACTAGCTCTGCTTAGCTTAGGACTAGACGGTGTTGTGTGATAGTTGTGAAAATCTATTATTACAATGGTAATGTAGTTCAAAGCTTCATATTAATTTTTTATTTATTTTGCCGCATGACTATATTTTAATAAAATTAGGTCAATCTTAGTTGTCTCATAAATATTTGCTTGTGATCTGTTAGCGCTGAGTTGATAATTGTCATATGAAAAGTGTTGTCAGAAATGATAGAGCAGATGCAATATTTATTGTTTATTTTGCTCATTTAGTAATAACCAATTTTTATTATAACCTTACTAAATATATTGCATCATATTACAGTCACAAGTTCGCGACACAAAAGTTAATATCAAAATCCCCCAAAATTATAACGATTTCCTTGTCGTGTAACTGCGCTGAGGGTGTCAGTTACATTTCCCCAAATAATATTCATATTTTAACTGTGAAAATTTTGACATTCTTCGACTTAGATATTCAACCTATATTATAGAAAAGTGTGGAAACAAGAAGATTTACATAATATCTAAAAGAAAGCTCTGTGGAGCTCTCTTTTAGATATTATGTAAATCTTAGATTCATCATCTTCCTGCCCTCATCCCGTTTTATTTGGGGTCGGCGCAACACGTTTTTTTTTCTTGCATGCTGTCCTGTCACTCGTCACGCTATGCAAATATTAGATTATTGCTATTATTTTATTTTGCACCATTAGTAAGCCATTATTCTATTTTGTTTCTACTAATTCTAACCACTAATCCCTAAATCCGCGTCGAAGCACTTTTAGCCCAACATTTTGTAACAATTTCCCATTTATAGTCCACTAGCTTATTTCAAACAACTGTAATCCTCTTCCCCGTCAACTCACAACTCCCGAACAAGCCAAACATTTAAAGACTTTTCAGCTTATTTAATGAAATTGCAAATTTTCCGTGCGCTGGCGTCGAAAGCGATTACCCGTCGGTGTAAGCGCGGCTCATCAGATTTGCGGCCGCCATTTGCATAAATGCATCGTTGTACTACTACGAGTACTACGGCTTTGAGCGCCGCTTCTGACTTGTATGTTCTGTCGAATGGGAATTTGCTCACAAGTTTATTGTGTAAGTGGAGCGAGATGTTTACACTCCAAACATATTGTGCGGGTTTTTTTACATAGTGTTGCTTTTATCTTTTCACAACAAAACTGGCTAAGAACGATTTTTGTAGCTTTGCAAACATTAAATTAATATCATTCAGAATTTCGCATTCTTTATTAATTTGTTCTAGAAACTTCATAGGACATTTTAGGTAATTTTATTATAGAAAGCTTTTGTTTTTATTTACGATGGTTCGTACTTCATAATAGTACGAGCCATCCTAAACAAAAACTTTCTCTGACAATATCATAACATACAGCGCTACGTTGGTACTAAATATTCCATGCCGAATTCAGAACTATACACTAACAAGTTACATCGCATTTCTACGTCCGTAGCAAATACTTCAATAATGCACAACGGTGACATGAGTTCAGAAGCTGTCATTGTCTGCCTTATTAATTAGCTAACTCAGAACTGTTCGTACGAAGCTCTGGATGGCATGGTGGAACAGAAGAGATAGACACAGAATGCTGTATAGCCAGCAATTACAAGCTACATCGACTCGCTATTTGACGCTGCACAGCCGCACCATTAAAACATCCGAATACAAAATATGATGATATCTCAGTTGTCTTCAAGCTTGCCATTGTACACTTATATATATAAATGTCTATCCTTTGATAACTTAAGATGACCTTGATAAAAAATAATAAATAAATATAATTTGATATGAGTAGTTTCGTCTCGGCCGTGTCCTGTCCACAAATCAGCAAGGCTAATCAAAGGCTACCTTCAATCTGTGGTTCTCACATCTGCTGATTCTGTCTTGTCTAAATATCTAGAAAGTTAATAATTTGTAATCGATGGCGCTTGTACGTATGGTCGCGTACGTGCGGCGATATGACAATAGCAAATCGTTTGCTTTTGCTGTACATGAAGAGGGTTTATGTACGCATGAGTTTTCACTAGTTGTATTAAGCTGCCTTTCTGTGTCTGTGCAATCTGTGACGGTTCAGAGCAAACGTTGTTCATATCACAGATCCACAGCGATGAGACAACTTGGTGACGCTTAGCCTTTGTTGCAAACTTGTTTGACTACTGGTGTTGTTAACTTGTTTCCAGTTGTGTGGTAGTAATACTGATTGTGGGGTCAGTAAGGCACTAGTTAGTCCTTTTACGAATAGGTTTTTTTGAGAGAGAAATTGTGATACCTATAACAAATAATTTACAGGTTTTACAGATTTAAAAAATAATTAACTAGCCTATATATGTATATACACACATAAATAAATAAAAAAACTTAAGAACTAACTAAAAGTAATTTAAAGTAAGGTGTCAAAAAAACTGAAGCGAACTGAAAACTGAGTGTGCGCGGGAATTACATGACGTAATTCCGCCATCTCAATTCCGCCATCGGACAACGTACGGCAAATATCCACCCTTATGTTGTTGAAACTTCTACGGTACGGACTAAGCGTTTTGCCTCGTCGTTTATACCGCGTACATCGAGAGACTGGAACAGTTTGCCTGCTGCGGTCTTCCCGTCCGATTATAATTTAGGTGTCTTCAAGGCTAGAGTGAATAGGCTCTTAATAAACTAGTGCGCCTCACCATCAACGATTGCATCACTGCTTAACATCAGGTGGGATTGCAGTCAAGCACTAGTTTATATCAATCAAAAAAAAAAAAACTCTTCGCATTGCTATCGACTGGTAATGTATTCAAAAGGCTGGCAGCATTGCCACGCTGTATGGTAATGCTAATCCTCTGCCCAAGGTAAAAGTCAGCCCTTGGGTCACGTGAAGTGGAAACAAGCCGTTTGGAAAGCTCATTAAACAATTTTGGGCACTCGGACCCCACGATACGAAAGTTTCAACCCCAAATGGCTTGAAAATATAACTTCCAACAAGATTATTATATTTCCGCCGCTTGAGGTTCTCCGCAGCCGCAACTGCAGCGTCAGCATAGCATGACGAGCTAAGAACATGACATGGAAATAAATTAACATTAAAATTCAAATTGTAGATATCAAAAATAAACTAGGCTATCTACAGGTTGTGTATGAGAAATTTCGAGTAAAGGAACCAGGTAAATCGGGGTTCCAAGAAAAACAAATTAGTCTTACGAACTCACATAAAGTTGTCTAGAATTAATCACAACAACAACTACAAACTAGAGTAAAAAAACTTGAGCTAATTATCTGTGTCGCACGTAATCAAAACACATCAAATATTCCAGAAGAAACTTGGGTCCGAAAACTTGGTCCCCAAGTTGTTTATTTGTGAGAATTATTGAGCAGGAAGCTAGCCTAAGGACCAGCTTCGTTTTATTACTTCCGACAAACTTTGCGAATAAAATATCAAGTGCTTATATAAAAATAAAGACACTTGGGTGTAATATTTGCATTCTTGTTGATATCGGAAACAAAAAAAAATGGTATTAACTGTTCTGTTTATTTCCGTGGCAAAGGAAAAGTGGTCACTGTGCTTACAATATTGGCTATAAAGGTTTTATTTGTGCACTATTGCAATATTTTAATCATATTGTAGCGAGAACTCAAAGCGAAGCCATTATATCATGCTATGTAGATTGATCCCATTGTACGCTGAACCCAATGCGAACAATCTTCGATCTGCAATAAAAAGTGTTTCAGAGAAAAATATGAACAGGAAAATAGAAAGATTTTTCTGCATCAAAGGAACGGAAAGATTACGAGAAAGGGCGAAATAAAACGTCAGCAACATCGCACACGGTACAAAATATGTAAACTAGAAGAAAAGACCGAATTTTTCTACTAAGTATCATGAAGTTAGATATAAACACAACACATTAACCGAAGCTAACTTGTCTAACTTGTAATTAATTAACTCGCTTCTGATAGTTTACAAATGATTTTAAAAGTATGTGAAATTAAAGTATTTAAATACAATTGATCTAGATTTAATTATTCTGATTTAACTTCAGTTGTTTTTTAACCTTATCCCTTTTTAATTGAAACATTTTGAATAAATTCAATTCATCCATTGTACAGTTCCCAAAAACCTACAGAACAAATTAAAAGATGATTGCTTTGCGGAGGTTTATATGAACAAAAGAAAATGAACCTTCTCAAAATGGATTAAGAGTTATAATGGTTATTGATCTTTGTACCTTTGTTCTAACTTTAATGGTAAAGTTTTTACAGGGAGGGTCTGTGAGGAAATATGATGAGCGCTTGCCACGTGACCGGGCGAGGAGTGCGAACACGCCTTCTGCTTGTTAGAGTTTTCAAAGTATCTTGCGAGGAGGGAAAAAATCTGTAATCGTCCGTAAAAAGGTGTGTTAAATGCCAGGCTGAACAAAAGATATCGTCTGCAGTACGTCTGAAATATCTCCAATTATTAGCTTGGAACTGCGCCAGTGGATAGGTTCGTGATTTATGATAGAAAATGAAAGAAAATAATTATTTTAGTTAGTAATAGCCCATCACACAAATATGATCGTCATCATTGTCTATTTATATTGTTCTAACTAATGTACACACATAATAAATATAGACCACACATTAGTGGCAACTAAACCAGCATAAGCTGGTCTCACATTATACTCAATACTGATTACGCTGGGCCAGCTTAAGGTCAATTATGTTACCTGTGACTTGCGAGCCGTACTCCACAAAAAGACTGATAAATGCAAGTTTTTCATGCAAATATCAAAATAAAGCATGCTCGTCTATGCATACCGTTTGGGAGAAAACATAGCATATTCCGCAGTACACAATTTAACATCCGGATTAAGACAATAATCCGAGCAAAACAAGGGCTGGAACGCTACAATCTTTTCGGGCGTTACCTTGAATAATTCACAGCAACGAGGAATTAAATTATCTGTCTGCATTAAACATTCAGAGGCTCTGATGAAGAGTAGCATTAAACTGGCAGACTTAAAAATGTATGAGATATTGCGAGATTTCTGTACAGAGAACAAGTTCTCTGGATCATTTTCATCACATTTTTTGTGAAAGTCATTCATTTAACATCAGTAGTCTGACTTTTGAAGTACTTCAAAGACTGGTTGCTTTTTGCAGGACCGATGTTGCTGCTGGCAGAAACTGCTTTAGGTACTTAGCTGACAATATTAATTAGTAAAGTGAAGTAAGTTGTGGGTTTTTTTTTTTAGATGGTAAATCATCAAATAACATCTTCGTTCCGCCCTTGGGTGGAACGGGAGATCGTGTCAGACTTACTGACTAAAACCCACTCCTGTTTCTTTTTGCCTTCGTTCCAGGGCCCTGGGGTTCTCTTTCGCACAACCCATGGCCCAGTAAACTTTGAACCTTCTGGGCCCCTACAGTTTGCTGACATCTCCTTGAGGCTCGCGTGGAAAACAACGCGCCGTTGACGATTTTGACTCGGTCCAGACGGTTACCAGACGGCCGAGCGGCAAGCTACTCATTGCTCACCGTCCGCTAGGCGCCCGCGCCTACTACGGCTGGAAATTGGGATTGAGATCTCGGTGGCTGGGATGTGAGGGTAGTAAGTTGAGGGTAAAATCATATCCCGAGGAAAAAATGAGATTTCATCGTTTGCTTTTCTTTTTAGAGGATAATTTTCATTTGATGAATATTTTTAATTTAATTAAAAGCACATTTTTCCCAAAATGGTTAATAACTGTAAAAGCGACAGTATTTCAGGAAGTCAGAAAGGTTTTCCAGAGCTCAGCTCCGGGAAAATACGATCCATAAAATAAAACCCAAATTAAAGCTGTTTTTAACTTCTCTGAAAAAATATTTTCTGCGAAATAAAATTGAAGTTTAAATATACACTCAGGCATCCATAAAAGATTTTTGTTACAATTACAAGACTCTTTTATTCAAGCGTATGTCGACTCACACCAAAATAAAGTATTTTAAACGAGATTGTTCTTTAGACATTTTTGAAAATGTTGGACGATTGCAATAATCAGCAAAGCACTGTCCTCTGCAGGATGAAATGAATTCGTGGCAACGATTAAAAATATGTCATTCATCATTGGTCACGTGGTCACAAGCGCGACTTCTGAACGTGGGGTCCTGGGCTGGATTTCCAGATCGGGCAAAAAGTACTACTAGGTTTCCCTGTTACGAATTACTCTCTGCAGCAGCCCAGAGTTTGTGGTGCTTAGAAGGTAGCTGACGATGTGTACTAAAAAAATGTCTATACAGGAGTGTTGAGTTACTTCGTTCATTTGGTGCTCAATGAGCGTTTATGTGGACGGGGCTGTTTGTACTGTTTCTTGGCCCTGGGGAAATATGATTTAGAAATAATATTGTCTTTGTATGAATTTGTTACTTCAATATTTTTTTTATCTTATGAATATTTTCGGATTAAAGAATAGATGGATGGATTGTGTGAAGAGTGATATGAAAGAGAAGGAATTTAGTAATAGCATGACGGGTGACAGGGCAGAATGGAAGAAGAAAAAGTGTTGCACCGACCCCAAATAACATGGGAAAAAGGGCAGGAAGATGATGTATATTTTCGAATTACTTTCGGATTATGCGTGAGGTATCTAAAAAAAAAAAAAAATCTGCCAAAAATTTCAGCGGAGTAATATTTAGTTGTAGTCTTGGAGTGTAGGTCAAGAGTGAAGTTTTAACGAGCGTCGCTCAGCCGGCTTAACGACAGGTCAGCAGTTGGGGATCGAAAGCTTAGTGCTCGTGTACTATCGTGTATCCACAAATTGACAGAACTGAAAATGTTGCGCATTTTGATTTTATATTATCTTAATATTTTATAGCAGTAGCAAACGTACCTAAGTATTAAACCGTATTTGAAAAATGCTGTTTGCAAAAATATTCTGTAGATCCGAAACGTTAAAGTTCAAAGGCAGGAATAAAAAAAAAATTGGGGTCCAACTTTGTTGTCCGTCTATCTGTCTGTCAAGACCCTTTATCTCGGGAACGCGTGGAGGTATCGAGTTGAAATATACTCAAGTCTGTGGTCTCTTGAAGATGTAAAAAATCAAACAGCCGTTCACATCGCAAAATTCGTATTTTCGACACTCTCAAAGGGAATCAAGATTCATAGGATATAGTGTTGTTTGCAGACGACACGTCACTTTTGTTTAAGCTTAAAGGTCAGCAGTCGGGTACTGACGATATAAATAGCGCTCTTTCTAAAATAGTATACTGGTTTAAAGTCAATAAAAAAAAACTAAATGTATTATGTTTTCGATGCCTCATGTTAGGCAATTAGAAACTAGTGTTCAAATAAAAGGTAAAGAGTTGAGTTATGAAAATACTACAGTGTTTTTGGGAATAACTCTATATTCTAAGTTTCAGTGGGGCCCTCATATAGATAAATTATCTAAAAAATAAGCTTTGCAACATACGCTGTCAGAAAAATTCGAAATTTAACTTACTTAGAGACAGCCCGTTCAGCTATTTTCACAGTGTAATGTAAAACGGCATTCTATTATGGGAAAATGCCACCGATTTTCTGTCAATTTTTGTTTTGCACAAGCGAGTTATTCGTTCAATTTATAAATTAAGTCCCCGATATACCCCAAAGATAAATTTAAAAACATTAACGTAAAAAAATATTGACGTGTAAAAGTGTTTTTTTTTTTTTAACATATTTGCAAAATAAATATCATTTATCATTATCATTTATCATATGGTACTTTCCGATCTCATAGCAAAAATAATAAAAGTTAAAAATCGGAAATCAATTTAGTAGTTACGTCACAAAAAAAAATTACGATTCGGAAAAAATTAACTGTTTTGATAGGTAAATTTGTACGGAACCCTCAGTGCGCGAGTCCGACTCGCGATTTTTATGTATAGATCCCATATGAAAAAGCTTTGTAACATAGCAGTTTCTTCATTTCAGCGCTTCGCTGTGAAACATAATGTCTACATCTCTGCTAGCTGTTGCACATCTTCAGCGAGCTATGTAGAAAATATTCTAATATTCAAGAATGAAAGGAGCTCGTATTAAAATGCTCGCCGTATTCAAACGAACACAAAAGGGCTACACTTTAGTTTCCAACAAAGATTTACAAAGGCTGGAAATTTGTATAAAGTTTCTTTGATCGATTAAAGTTAGGTCAAAATTATATTAGGTCTTTGGCGCGCAGCCAAAGACCAAGTATGTATGCTCTTATTTCTTTCTACTGACCAATATTGCTCCGATATATTCAGGACTTGGTAGTAAACTTTGTGGTAGTGTACCAGTAACTTGTTGCTCATAATACGTGGTTCAACCGCAGGGGAACATTTCCCGGACCCAATGGCAGTTTATCTCTTTTGGGCACAAACTTCGCGAAGTACGTTCAAAGTTCTGATACAGACAACCCTCAAAACATACCAATACTGTAACATAATTTCAAACTTAAACTTTGAAGCAAAGAGTTTGAATTTGGATGGAGAGAAAGGGTAATATTTGGCAGTTCCTATAGAATATCGATGAAATAAAAGGCAAGCCGGATGATGTTAATGCCTCTGTGATTGATCGTCGCCAAACGTAGCGCTTTACAAATTTATTGGCGGCACAAAGGACGGCCACGAGCCACGAGCCCCGAGCTACGTGTCACGGCCTTGTTTGACGGCCTGCGTGCTGTATTAAAATATAAAGTGGTTTCAGAAATTTGAAAATGCGAGTGTGATGTAGAACTGAAAATAGAAACATAAACTCTGCAAAAGTAAGCTGTAGTAAATCAACATAGAACTAATTGATAAAAAACGTAAAAGAATTTTTACAAAAAAAAGTCAAATGAAAACAAAAAAAAACTGTTTCATAACAAAATTAACGTTTAATTAAAAATCATGATCAAATCACAGTTAAAACATTATTGAATTGGTTCTACATTTCCCCAGGAAGTGAGATCAAAGGGTGCGAAGAATCGAGCGAACGCGTGCGGCACGTCAACCGCGCGGCGACATTTGATAGCCAACGTCAAACGCGCGGTTATTTGAAACCACCGGTAGACGTGAATTCTTTGACATTTATCTTTTCCGCCGTGCGTTCTTTATTGATGTTGTTTTTCATTTGAATATGTTCGATTTTTTTTTAAAGTAGGTACTGTATATTTAATTACGAAATTGAAAGCTTGAACAGTGAACACATAAAAATTAGTCTTCAATTTTATAGCAGCCTTTGTTATAAATACCTTGCAGCAAACAAACTGAAAATTATCAATAGACAATTTTAATAGTAATTCTCCTTTACCTTTTCTTAGAACGTGTTCATATTTTTACCAATAATTTCACGCGTCATACATCACCAGATTTTGTAAGGAGCATTGAAAAACGTTGGCGAGTTTGTTTAGCTAGGAAAGTGAACAAACATTAGCTCGATGAAAGAATAATGTTTGAGGCAAGGGTCCCTGCGTCAATATTTGAGGGACATTATATAGGACAAGACTCTTCACCGCGGGTCCGTTGGTCAACATTGTGTTTTTCTAGTTTTATGGCTTTCTTTTTTTAAATCTTTTCCACGTGAGTAATGTTTTTCATGTCTGTGTCAACAGAATGAAAATAAAAAATGATGAAACTTCCTATCTGGTATCTTCCTATAAGGATGGGTTTATGAATAAACACTTGTCGAATGAAGAAAGACATTCAATCTGTGCCTAAAACGGGTGATGCCCTATCTCGCCAAGCTCCAAGATCCCCAAATTTATTCTTCATATTTATGTAAATTCATTCTCAACATCCCCAAAATGTAAAACTAACTTGTAAAGCTTGTACAGATGTATCCAAAGGTGTTAGAAGAAAAAAAAAAAAAGAAGTTAAAATTATCCTTACTTTGGAAGATATACATTATTTTCTTTATGGAATATACATCTAGTTTGTTCAGGGGTAATAGGAATGTATCCAATTTGTTCTGGGGAAATTTCGTGTAAGGAAGTAATTTAGTTTATTATGATGGCATCAAACAAGCAATTCTTTGGCTGGGATTAACGGCTATACATGCTTTCCAAGGCCGGCCTCATTAATATTCTAGATAAACTTAGAATTAATGTGCATTATGAATTTAACATAAGAGAAATAAGACCACATAGATGGAGCAATGCTTTCACTCTAAGACCAACCAGCCCTGACAAGTGACACTCTGAGTATCAGTAAAAACATGACAATGATTTATTTCAATTCAACATGAGTCATCTCGCAATGTATGCTGTACAAAGTAGTATTACGTAATAAGTAAAGTATAATGACGATAATTTCCCAGCGGGCTGCCAGAGATAACCGAGTGTCGCTCATAGTGATGTATAGTAGGCTCCTTAGCTTCTGCTGTACCGTCTGCCACAGAATAATTAAATACAGAAGGCCTCTTTCCTAGCAACGAATGTACACGTGCACTCATATGTAGACACTATCATATAAAAACACATGATCATAATTTGTTTAAACATATGCTCAAATCTGACCATGTCGTACACTGTCCTAGCTTACTAACTCAAATTAATTACTTAATCATAGACCAACGAACCTCAACTTGGTGCCTTCATTAAATATAAACTGCATAAGTGAGGTCGAAACGATAACAAACTTACCTTACCTGGGTAAGGTAAGTTTCTTATAGTTTCGTATTAATATTTTTTCTTATTCTATACCATTGGAGCCTTGGATATATTAATGCTTTAGACTTCTCCATACAGTCTACGATAACTGTATGTGGCGTTACTGTATACTCCTACCAAAGCGGCTAGGTAGATTTAACAGATAATCTTGTTATATGTAGTTGTTGAGTGCACAAGATGTGCAAAGCATAGTAGTTAGAATGCACAACAAAGCATAGTTAGTAGGCACAAGGTGTGCAAAGCATAGTTGTTAGATTGTAAAAGGTGTGCAAAGTATAATTATTAGAGCAAATATTTCTTTTTTGATTTGTTTGAGCAAATAAACAAATATGAATCTGTATTAGAATGTATAAGGTATGCAAAGCATACTTGTTAGATTGCACAAGGTATGCAAAGCATAGTTGTTAGAATGCACAAGCCGTGCAAAACGTAGTTGTTGGAATGCACAAGCTGTGCAAAACATAGTTGTTTGAGTGCACAGCGCAATTATGCATAAGGTGTGCAAAGCATAATTATTAGAACAAGTTCTGACGGTTTCAAGGTAGTAGCGACTTGTACCACCCTAGTGGTTTCAAGGTAGTAGCGACTTGTACCACCCTAGTGGTTTCAAGGTAGTAGCGACTTGTACCACCCTAGTGGTTTCTAGGTAGTAGCGACTAGTACCACTAGTAATACAGTATATAGCGTACAGTTTTATTTTGGCGGCTTCGAGGTAGAAGCGACTTGTACCGCCCCAGTGGTGTTAAGGTAGTAGCGACTTGTAAGGCTCCAGTGGTATGGTAGTAGCGACTTGTGCCACTAGTAACGTAATTAGTCAGGATCAGAATCAGAATTTCAATTTGTTAAACATAGGTTCTATCTCAAAACAGTCAATATGTAAACCATGTGGTTGCATAATGAGAAATATTACAAATTGTCAAAAAAAAAAGTATAGTAACATTTATCCATTAATAGCGAGATAGACTTTTCTTAAATTTTAATAAGGGTAAATTTTTGAATTATTGGGTTTTCGATGCCAAAAAAAAAGCTTATTTTCACACGATTTGTTCATACATTGAGGACGCACTGCAGTTCACTGCAAATCTGATAGCTTTTGAAACAGATATAAATTGATTCTAACAAACAAAGCAGTTTCGTAAGCAAGTAAAGCAGTTACATAGCTGGTACAGTCATAAATTTTAAGGATAGTTTTTGAGCCCCATATTGACCGAATACATGGTTTATAACGTACAGTTGTATGTTGGCGGCTTCAAGGTAGAAGCGACTTGCACCGCTCTTTAAGTTTCAAGATAGTAACGCCTTGTTCTACAAGTAATGTATGTAGTATATATTACACCATACTATATGTACATACAGTTGTATGTAACTGATTGTTATCGATTAATGGTAGTGTTTCTTTTATGCAATTGTAATTTACAGGTACGGGGACAGGGTGTGAAGTCCCCGTAAACCTTCATCAAAAACCAAGCATCCTCCCAACAGATGGATGTTGTTGTCTCATCCGGGCAGCTGTCTGGTGGTTGATGTCAGATTTTTATGTGGTTAGATCGCACGGAGAACTCTGAACTGCAATGCAGGATTTATAATTTTTTGTCGTTAATTTGTTATGTGGCAACATAAATGATTGATAAGAGTCTTTCAGGCGTCGTGATGCACGCCAGGTCAGTGGAAGTTTGGTTCCAGTGAGTCAGAACCGGATACCGCATAGATCTCGGTGATTCTGAGCTGTGTGTGGTGATGTTCCAGTGAGTCAGGGTGGTACTGTCCCAATGATTCGGGGATGCCCCAGTGAGATAGTGGTAATGTTCCATGAGTCGAGATAATTCTGCAGATTCCAGTTGGTCGGAGAAGTGCTGCAAGTACCAGAGGGTCGGAGCGATGATGTGTAACTCAATGCAAGCCATTACGTCTGACTGCTGTCGTCAACCAGGAAAGTCTCTTCACATGATGGCCAAAAGTACAGTCTGCTTAGTCAAGGTCACTGATGGGGCTAAGATCAGGTTAGCATGCTTGTGGTGAGGTTACCTTTTAAAGCCGTAGGTGCTGGCTGCATGGCTCAAGAGTTTTAGGAAGTGATATATGACATCACGATGTGGTAGCTGCATGAAGGCTGCGTTAATGTTCGTAGTCGAGGTTCACCAGAGGTTGGTTAGAGGTATGCGGAACAGTGAACAAGAACGAAGTCCCGCAAACTACCATTACCTTCATTTCTTTAAAATTTGATCGTTAAAGTAAAAGACACTCTCGCAATTACGCAGGGACGCGTAAGTTATGCGGATGGCCGAATGTTGGAATCTTATTGTTTGGATAAGGTTTTCAAATGACAATGACACTTGTTGTCGTGTGTGACAGCTAATATTTTAAAGTTAGAAATAACTGTCGTCTAGATGGCGTTAGTTTTGATATTTGTTTTGTCAAATGACGATTTTACATTTAATGTGGCGCATTAAATAATTCTTGAACTTTATGTGACATTAAATCAAATGTTTCAGATATTTATATTTTGTAAGGATTTTTCTGGTTGTTTTTATACATACACTGACTTGAATAAATAGTTAACTGTTTCTGCCAAGATGGCGGTAGATCCGGTCCTCACTTTTATAAATAGCGGGTGTTCAAACCCACGACAGTAGTCGGTTGTCGATTTTAGAAAGAGCAAGTCAAGGAAATAAATGTGCTGTGTGGATAAAGTCAGAAATGTTGAATTAGTGATTCAACAACTGTGATTTCGCTTCTTGCTATCAAGTACCCCGTATATTATGTCAGTAACATACTGGTGCTATTAAATTCACTTGTATCATCGTAGCCAGTTGTTTTTATTTTTAATATTATACATTGTTTGAAAAGATCTCTATATCTACATTTAATGGAATACCTGGCTTTAAAATAATATAGGTAAAAATGCAAAAAGATTAATAACTAAACATCTTGTTTGTTATTTTGTGATTATTCGGTCTAAATACTGATATGATAATGAAAATGATTTAACTGTTAAAAAGCTACACTGTTGCTTTGGTTTGTAATTGCAAATAAATTCAACTTCCCTGTGGAATAGACAGCTGGAACGATGCTTCGGGGCAAAATGTTTTAATACAGGCAGAAATTCTGACACTTTCCTTCCGAACAACTAATTGAATCTTTGAAAATTGATAATTAAATCATTTTGTATTAGTCAAAATGAGTGAAACGTTTGAAAACATCTTTATCAACACTTCAATAGAGGTTACAACATTCTTCTTTATTTCATCTATACACCGTTAAATTTTGGTTGTTTTAATCCCGCAAAGGGTCGATATAAATAACACTCACGAAATATTATCGATTTTTAAAGAGAAAATTAAAAAATAAAGTACTTTTTTTTAAAAATTCGAGTTAATTAACCAATGTACGAAATTAATTTCTTTAAGTAAACATCAGCTGGGCGAGGCCAATGAACTGTAGGTAGTTAGTGTGCAACAACCGACAACTACCTACAAGGTCATTGACTCGTTTACTTATAGAAATTAATTTCGTACATGCGTATATTAATTTGAGTTTATGACTTTATATTTTAATTTTTTCTTAACAAATCGATAGTATTTCATGTACCGAATCGACCCTCCGTGGGATTAAAACGACTAGTATTTGCTAAATCTTTTAAAATAAATAAACTTTTACTAGGTGTTGGTGACGAAGTATAGTGAAATGATTATTGTGATTAAGAACCCATCAGAAAGTGCAGTGATTAGCCAAATAGAAACTGTGTAACACAAGACAGAAGCACTAACAATTAAAATTTTAATTATACCATAATTAAGTAATATCAATGATCAGCTAACGTAGACTCAATTCTTATATTGTAAAAAAGGGCATTCCAGGAAATTTATAAAATGGTTTCTCACAAGTCAAAGAAATATATATGAGAAAAGAAAATCAAGCTTCTGCCTTCACTTTTGAAAATTAATTTGCATGTTCGCAAAACCTTAAGATTTTTCACAATTATTAGAAAAAAAAAAACATAATTGTACGCGCAGTAGTTTTAGACATGATTATATTACCAAAACTAGAATTTAGCTAAAGACAAAAAGTTATTCTTTATAAACAGCATATTCTTTTTTATCAAGTTGTCAAAGTCGATTCCAGAATTCAACGACAGAAAGTTTAAAACTCACATCAAAGATGTTCTTATCAAAAAATCATGATACAAAGTTAAAGTTACATTGAAAACACGCGTGTTAAGCAATGAATACTTCTATAAAATGTATCCTTTTAGGCTTTCCTTTTTCATTAACCGCTTTATTGTGTAAACTTCTATTAACTGCTCTATCTTTGATTTAATTTGCTGTCTACAGACCTTATGCATTTAAAGATATTTCGAAATTCATACAAGCTTTGGACAGAGTTCTTTGTGAAGTAAAATCATTTAGAAACATTGTAATCATGGGAGACATAAATATTAATATTACCTATAATAATAAAGATGCGTACTCACGAGACTATTTAGATTTACTGTCTCACCACGGACTTATTCCTGGACACACGTTGCCTACTCACGGGTCTACTTGTCTCGACCATGCCAATATAAAAACAACTTTCGCTAGCACAGTCTTGGTGCTGGAATCTACTGTCACAGATCACTATGCAGTTGTACTTTCTTTGTCATTCAATGGAATAAAGAAATCAAACTCTAACCAAAGCACGAAGATAAATGACGATGAGCTTGCTAATGACATTTGCAACATTAATTTCGATTCTGTCTATGCAACGAGGGACCCTAATTTAGCCGCTGAATATCTAATTCAACCAATCCGCCTGGCTATATCGAGGAACACTAAAACTATCAATATCTCACGTAGACGCAGGCCGATTAATCCCTGGATAACTCAGGGACTACTGAAATGTATGCGCCACAGAGACAACCTGTATAAGAAGTTAAAAAAAGATCCATCAAACGAAGTCCTCATGGTGTCCTACAGAAGGTATCGTAGTTTCTGTACTAATCTACTGCGAAAAGCAAAAAGAGACTATGAGAGATTAGAATTTGAAAAAGCAGGACGAAATTCTAAACAGCTTTGGCGTGTAATTAAGAATGTAACAAGCATAGGTCAATTAAAATCATCAGCCCACGATCTCTTGGCGGATAGTAACAATAAGCAAAGCACTGTAAATAAAATTAACTACTATTTTGCAAATGTAGGGAAACGCCTAGCTGATAAAATACACAGAGACCCACAGTCTTTCTCACTGCCCAGTGCCCAGAAGGAATCGTTAGTCCTTCTTAAGACAAATGAGCTGGAAGTGGAACGCTTAATCGTTTCACTCAAGAATGATTGTGCAGTCGGCTGGGATGGTATTTCATCTAGTTTTTTAAAACGTCATAAAAATGTTATTATACCTCCGCTGACATATGTATGTAACCTGTGCCTTGACACTGGTGTCTTCCCTGACTTATTCAAAAAGGCTCTTCTTCACCCTATTTTTTAATCTGGAGACCGTGACCGAGTCGAAAATTATAGACCCATATCGGTACTACCTGCAATGTCCAAGATATTGGAGAGGATAATAAATTCAAGGCTGGTATCATATCTAGAGGCTCGCAAACTATTGTCGATCAACCAATTTGGCTTTCGAAAAAATCTGTCTACTGCCGATGCGGTACATAAACTGGTTAATCATATAGCTCAAAAACTTGACAATGGTAAGAAATGCGTTGCGTTGTTCCTAGATCTCGCGAAGGCATTCGACACGGTCTCGATTCCCATTTTAATTTCCAAGCTTGAGTGTCTAGGTATACGAGGTACCCAACTTTCACTGTTTCAGAGCTATCTTACGAATAGAACACAATGTGTAAAAATTGGAAACTGTTTTAGCTCCGAGTTAAATCTTAATTTCGGTGTACCGCAAGGCAGTATCCTTGGTCCCAGTCTATTTTTAATTTACATGAATGACCTGTGTTGCCTTAGTCTAGAAAGCGGTTCAATATTCTCGTATGCGGACGATACGGCGCTAGTGTTTGCCTCGGATTGTTGGGAGGATACATATCGGTATGCACAGAAGGGTTTTAACACAGTTAGTGAATGGCTTAGTAACAACTTGCTCACACTGAATATCGCGAAAACGAAGATGTTGGATTTTTCCATTCGCTGTACCAGTGTTCCATCAGCAAGTTCACTGTATGTTGCTGCCCAGCAGAATGAGGACGAAAGCGACCGAAATGGCACTGACGATCACAACATCTGCAGGGTTGAACGAGTCCCATCGGTTAAGTATCTTGGGATTGTAATTGACTGCAACCTTACTTTTAAGGAACACATATTACACCTCTCGAACAGAGTGCGCAAATTGATCTACATTTTTAAACAGCTGCGCCAATCGGCGGGTGCTGCTATAATGAAAATGACCTATCAAGCATTGTGCCAATCAGTTCTGGTTTATTGTATCACTTCCTGGGGTGGTGCAGCGAAGTCTCATTGTATTCTGATAGAACGTGCTCAGAGAGCCGTCCTTAAGGTTTGCTGTTTCAAGCCAAGACTTTATCCCACTATTAAGCTTTATGAATATTGTCAAGTTCTTACGGTTAGGCAATTGTTCGTATTGGCCACTGCTATTAAACAACACGATATTACCAACTATTCACAGAAAATAAATCGCCGCAATCATCTTGTAGCTAGAGCTACTCCTCTTAAAACGTATTTTAGTCATAGATTCTTTGTTTTCCTTGGTCCACATCTTTATAATAAATTACACCGAATTCTTTCCTTGAATTCACTAAACAAACATAATTTTAAAATCACTCTACAAGCCTGGCTCCAAAACCAAACTTACGCTACCACAGAAGCTCTCTTAGACGTATTAGTCTAATAATTACACAAATTCCAAAACATCTTCTCTATCACACATACACTCACACCATAACACCATCATACACAAACATATTTACATTAAAACTCCATCCCATACAGACCTACGCATGCTGTTATTATCATTATTATTATTATTTTTTCTACCTTTTTTAGTATTTGATTCCTGTGGCTATTAAACTCACTGTTTATTTGTAATTTGTTTCACTGGCTGTGTCTATATGTAGGCTTGTAATTAAGTAACTCGGAACTGGTGGGGACCTGGTGATCTGTATTACAGGTGTCACTACCTACCACAGGCACCAGCGATCCACAACCAAAAATTGTTAGCCAATGGTTCTTAGTATAAGATTGTCTGTATTTTTTGGCTTGTGGTGAGAAATAAACGTTATTTATTATTTATTATTATTATTAATTTCATCTTATTATAGTATCCATATCATGATTTTTGATATGATTTACATTATTTAAACTACTAACTTCATTTGTGAGCAGAATTTCAATTCAGATTTATTACTGTTATTTCATCATCTGTTAACAGATTTATTCTCTTTATTCTTTATTGTACATACAATTTTACACACTAGTCAATAGGACAGTTAGTTGATGTACATGTTGGTGATTTGTTTTTATTTTTATGTAGGTTTTTTTTTATAATACGAATTTGTAACTGTGTTGAAGGATCTGCATGTCTATATTTATAAGTATAAGAGAAAGGTCTCGTTTAATTATAAATACGGACTTGTAAAGAGCTATTTTGTTTTTTTTTAACTAATCCTCATAATTTTAACTAATCCACAGTGCGACGGGGTCGCGGCAGACCGCGAAGGAGATGGCGCGATGAGTTGGACAGATTCCTCCAGAACTGGCAAGAGGAGGCGCAGGCCCGCGAGAGGTGGAAGGCGTGGAGGGAGGCCTTTGCCCAGGAGTGGGACAGAACAGGCTAAATAAAAAAAAAAAAGTCCTCATAATTATAATATGGGTGTGATGACTAATAAAATTGAAATCGTGCATTCTTTTAAAAATGTTTTAAATTCCTATGTAAGCCTATGTGAAATATAATATTTTAAATTAGATTTTGTATCCGCCCTTATTGATTGCTCTAGATAAAAACCTGTTTCAACTTATTCTAATGCCACCATAAATTTTATTCAAACGAGTAGCGTTCCCTAAAATACCTCAAGACAATTTACCCAGCCGTAAAACATTGTCTAATGTGGGATAAACATACGAGGAAAACGCTGAAGCACAAAATGTTGGCCAACAAACGTGCGTAAAAAACGCTACACTAGAAATACGTTTGAGGGTTCCATTCTATGCCTACTAGATCAAATTCATTATTATGCCTTCGTCAACTTTGTCTGTTTGTATATTATAGAGCTGAAGCTTATTAACATTTACTACTTCAATTTATCACAGTATTTAAATAAAAATCTAATAGTATCTATAGAATTATCATTATCATCTGCTTAAAATCCAAATTGTCGAAATGTCGACTTTCAGTATAACCAGATGCAACTGAAAACCATTACTTTAAAATAAAGGAATAATAGCTCGCCTACTTTTCCATATAAACATAAAGAGCAATGAGATACCTCTAAAGCGCAGGGACCTATCCACGACTTGACAGAGCAAAGTGATCTTTGATCGATTAGTGCGGCAAATTTAGTTGAACCTGTACTACTATCATACAAATATAAACTCTTTGGTGGTACGGAACCGTTTTTGTGTAAATCTGACTAACACGTGACTATTTTTTTCTTTTGTTTTAGTCTTTCTATCCTATTCAGAGCCCATCAATTACCTTCGTATGGAAAATTACAGTGCAGCGAGCGATTTCGAAGAGTCGTGGTCTCCCTCTCTGAATGAATGTCTTATAATGGATCTTGTTATCCTCCTGCATAATGTCGTCGGAGCCTCTAATGTGTAGGGAAGCCATTTGTTTTGTGTGAAATAGATCCGGTTTATTCAGCTTTGTGTTACATGTTAATGTGGGAATAACGTCGACTATGATTTCGTTTGACTGAAAGATGGATTATTAATCACATTTTAAATAAACCTAATTTTTTCTCTCATTACATTACCATCATCATCATGATTTTCTCATTATGTTACCGATACTGAATGTTAAATCATTTCTTGGTTTCAAGTCAGAAAGACGAAACAAATTACGCTGCCATCGTTTTAAGCAGAATCTGAAATATATTTTGGGCGATCCATCCCGTAAGGCAGTTTGATTTGATTGAATTTGGGAGAAATTGTATAAAGCAGCCTCAACAGCACTCATACGTACTTAAGAAGTAAAATGAAATCGAAATAGAATCGATTTAGAGAGTTTCCGGTTCAAAACATACGATCTGTACTGACTGATAAAGCGGAAATATCTCATTAAACATTTGATTTAAAGATAATACAGAAGAAATACAAATATGCACTGACGATATCAAAACGAGAAACGGTGTTTTGCAATGCTAATTAACAGAATTTATACTCAAATGAAAATGAAGAAAATGTAAAGATTGATAAATCGTTATTAAGAGTAAGCAAAAAATATGCGAATACTAGATGTTCAACGTGGATATACGAGTATATAATTTTAATTCTTTTATTAATCATTGTTACTTATATACATTATCATCATCATTTCAGCTGAAAGACGTCCACTGTTGGACATGGCCTCCCCCAAGCGTTGCCAATGACCGTTCTTGTGCGTCTCGCATCCATCGGACTCCAGTGACTCTGACCAGGTCATCGGTCCACCTTGTGGGAGACCTTCCAACGTTGCGTCTTCTGGTACGCGGTCACCACTCCAGAACATTTCGGCCCCAACGGCCATCTGTTCTGTGTGCAATGTGACGCATTGCCACTTAAGTTTGGCGATTCTACGTGCTATGTCGGTAATCTTGGTTCTCTTGCGGATATATACATTTCTGATTCGATTAAACAAGAAAACTCCGAGCATGGCCTTTTCCAAGGCAAAGAGGAGGTTTCTTTTCAAAGAGAAATGGAAAGAGACTTATATACATTATCAAATAAAAAAAATAAGAAGTAGCCCACCGCGGTCTCGAAAACTGGCTTCAAGCTACCAGCGGTTAGGGCTCCAGAGAAAGGAACCTCCAAACTTCACAAGCTGTGTGGTGTTTGAGGCTCGTGCTAAGTAAGCCATTGACCGACACGACTATCTGTAGATCACCGAGTCCACATTCAATGTTAATATTATTTTTATCAAACAAATATTACCTGCTTTTTTCATCATAATTATAATATTTCAGCTGTCTCCCAGAAGGTAGACTGATTCATGACTTGATGAGAGTCGTGGGAAAACGATGGATGCGAGATGCACAGAACCGTTCATTGTGAAGACACTTGGGGGAGGTCTTGCGACTCAAATGATGATGATGATGGTAATTATTCTATTCAAGCCTTTTAATTTTTTACCGACTTCAAAAAAAGGAGGTTACTCAATTCGACCGTATATACGATTTTTTTTTTGTTCGCAGATAACTCCGTCATTTATGGACCGATTTGCAATTTTTTTCCCCTTTAAAGGGTATATTTCCAGATTGGTTCCATTTTTTTCAAAATCCAGTTTTGATGATGGGATCCATAAGGAATCGAGGGAACTCCTCAAATATTATAGGCAACCATATAGTGATTTTGGTATTTTTATCGAGGACTTAGGCATTTACAGTCAAAAAGTAACATTTTATGGAGTGGAACTGATGAAGAAGACCAGAAATGGCCAACAGAACTTCATACTCGCATAGATATCTATGCGAGTATGAAGTTCTGTTGGAAGTCGGTTATTTTTTTTGTAAAAGTTTTTGTATAGTTGACATTATCTCTCAAATCTTCACCTACCTATTTGCTGAATAAAACTGCGCTAGCTATTTTTTCTCGTTACATACCATTAATAAATGTATCCCACTACCAATGTAACATAATATTTTCTTCTTTTAGTATTCTAGATTGACCACAACCATCTTCAGGGACATCCTGAAGAGAAAAAATCGGTATCTGTTACCTGTGAACCTACTGAGTTGAGAGGATCAATTGATCATATATTACGCAAAATAAGTTTATACGAAGGTAGTCATTTTCCAATCACATTGGAGTTTTAGCATACAATAACAGAAGTCAATACAGATAATACACTTTCGAACACAAAATGGTAAAGTTTGTTACCAAAAAATAGAAATCAAACAATAGCCAAATCGAAATGGTGGCAAAAAAGATCTGAAAACAAAATGCATCACCAAAATCAAAAGAAAATCCATTCTTCCCATTTACGTATTTCGTCAGAAAGTGGGTCACAGTTTCCCCGCGGATGAGACTGGCAAACACAGTCGTTACCCCACCGAATCCTCACGCTCCCAGCGTGCTCTCATATTGTATCGTCTTTGATCTGACGCTTCACGAATGTAATACCGAACGCCAAATATTTGAACGGTATCGTCGATAGCATAATATTATCTATGTATACTTACGTGGATACATGATTTCCATAAACGTGGGAGAATCTACAACTGTTCTTGTGATATAATATTTCTATCACACAATGTTCATTATACCGTTAACAAAGCCTTCAGAAATTGCTAATCTTATCAGCAGGAAAATTTAGTTTTATTTATACTTTCTCAGACGGAAAGAAAATTAGATAGGTGACTAGAAAAACGTTGAACAAATCCAATGAAGAAATAGTGAAGAACAGAGACAAAGTTAAAATAGAATAGATATTTTAATCGTCACAAAAAGAAATAGTTTTCTAAAGGGAAGCGTTCATGCTTGTAAAGTTAGAAAAAGATAGGCTTAATGATGCGGAAAATAATGTTAGCTTCCCTTACTAACTAACCCTATCCAATGTCCCATTATTTTATAAAACCTGACATAAACAGGTTATAAAAGGCTCCGTTTACAAGACCCAAAGCGGGCTCAAAAAGTAAGTGGCCATGTTGTGCCATAACGAGAATAATAAATAGCATATTTGACAATACACACTTAGGCCAAAATTGGGCTGGGCCTCATTTTTGGGCCGTGATTTATGCCCAGGCCGGGACGCCTCAGCCCCGATTTATCGTCGCTCTAGGACACTTTATTCCTCTGTATTATAACCAACATTCTGTTTGGTACAGATTATCATACATTACAATTTTCTCGTGACTTTTGCAAGCCTATAAATTGTTTGCTTACCTGTTGATAGGATTACAGGAGAAAGTTTAATACGAATAGTTTGAACCGGTGGTTTATGGTTACATATTTAAATAAATAGTTTTCAAAGTCAGTGTGGGAGTTCACAAGGAGGATCTGATCACTATTTAATTGTTTGTAGACTTCTAAACCTTGTGTTACCTGAAACTTTATAACTAGTCTAAAACACTATTATTGCTACAAATTATTCAAACTAACAAAGGATAAAACAGAACCAAAAGTCCTTCAAAGAAATTATTTTAATTTAAAAATATTACTTTGCGGCCCGTTTTTTTCATTATTTTATAGGTATAGTATCAATAGCATTGGTTTTAAATTCATTATTGAAGATTATCTTTATCCCCAAAGATTCTATAGAAACGTAGCCTGAAGCGTTATTTGAAATCAAGGTTTTTGTATTTACCATTTTTATTGACTGGAATATTGTAATGTTATGACAACCTAATCTCCATTTCTTATTAGCACAGATAATAACATCGTTTACTAGTTTGTTTACAGGTACACTCATTTGTAGGCTTTAGGTACTTAATAATGTTAAAATGATTGTAAATTATATTTATACACTTGTTTCTTTAGGATTCCGCACCTAAAAAGGTAAAAACGGTATCCTTATTGGATCACTTTGTTGTCCGTCTGTCTGTCAAAACGCTTTATCTCTATATATTCAGGTCTGCAGTCCCTTGAAGTTATGAAAAAATAAAACATCTCAGTTAACGGAAAAATAAAAGATACAGCCTTTAAGCCAGTAACTTGTTGTTTATTTAAATATCTCCTTTGTTGTTTATTTAAAATAGAGTAATATGTTCTTAATAACAAATAAGCATACGTTTATTACGACCATGGCAGAGAAACGTTTATCCACACTCAAAAATCTCGAGGAACTGGTTATCCTTGTAGGATACGACATTAAACGGTGAAAGTTGCGTTACGGCGACGCGAAAAAGAGCGGCGGGCGGCACTGCCGCTTTTAGCAGCCGCGGCGCCGCAGCGCAGTTATGTAACGCCGCAACCCTTTAAGTCGTAAACAACGTATATTTAGACACTCTTAAGGGAATCAAAATTCATAGGGTACCTAGGTAAAAAACTGAAAATTGTAAATTTGTGCTTGTCTCAAAAAAAATGTTTTTTTTTCTCTTCGCAAAAATCTTCCAGAACTCGATTTGGGAATTGAACTATTTACATAAGTTAGTTTGTACGGAACCCTCCGAGTGCGAGTCCGACTCGCTCTTGCCCAGGTTTTTTAATATAATTCATAGGCCCGCGTTTGACCACTATCTGACTTGATGATAAGCAACGCTGTAGTACGCATGCCTAGAAATAATCTATTTACTCTTGACTTAAAGAGGTTGTAGTTAGGAAACGCAGACATCGGCATAGAATTCCACTCTTTAATATATTCCCAAAATGTTTTGTACGTAAGGTTTGTCTAGTGATCCGATGATGAAACTGATGTGCTAAAATCGAATTGTGTAATTCTGATGCTCACTTCCCGAAATGTAAACAATAGATAGAAAACCGACAGTTAGTAACTGTTACAGTTAGGTTCAGAACTTCGGGGTTTTGGCTCGACGAGTGCATTATTACCGATGATCTTTTTAGCTCTTTTCTCAATTGGGTTATGCGCAAAAATTACGTTGTGTTAGCTATTGTACAACGCGATTCTTAAATAGAAGGCCACTTTTACGTTTCCTTTATGACCGATTCAAATTCCTGAATTTTAATTCTCACTCCATCAAATCCCATATTGAAATAAGTAAAAAAGGCACGGAAAAAATGTCCATCTATCAAAGTGAGAGATAAAGCGCTCACAAGTTTGGACAGTTTAACGAGCACATTGAACTACTGAGCGGGATGATGAGCGCGTTATACAGCCGTGGAGCCAAACAACTTCACCGCGACTCAGACGAGACTGAGCTTTATATATTGCTCTCTCCCATTATGATTTGACTAGCCTTAGCTAGCGGCCTTACCCATGTAGATGTTGCAAATTATCTCATCACAACGTACTACAGAGATAAAAGTAACTTGTAACCTAATCCTAACCACGGACAATGTGATTTCAAATTTTAATCATATTTGTTAAGCCCTTTTGGGGTCCCAAAAAACTTAATTTTTGAAAAAAATATCAACCTGTCATTGATTTGAAAGCACTGAAGAAAGTCACATAGATTCACGAAAAATTAAATTATTTACAGTCCTATTGAACATTCGTTTTGAAAGACATTTTTTTTCAGAGATCTTTAATTTTTTTGGTAGAAAATTATCAAATGACTTCTCCTGCTCTTGGGTACAGACCGAGGGCTTATCCGGACTTGTCGACAGAAATCGCCGTGAGACTCTCGAAAAATGGGGGGCGTTTCCGGACTATTCACATTATGGTTACCCGGTGACACCTGGACGTTTTTTTCTGCTTGAATCTGAAGCAGCGGCCTCCCGAATTGGCCATGTCCGGTGAGGACCAATATATTTTAAGTGGAAAGTGAGAACACCGTAGCATCACTTTATTCATTCCTCAAAGACGGGATTTACCACCGCGATAATGGCGTGCCCTTTCTCAGAAAACCTAAAATTACATTAATTAACTTAATTTTATTTCATTAAGCATATTCAGTAAAACATAATCGGTGAAATTATTTCATAAGACTTAATTGAATGACGAAGGGATAAAAACGAACAACAGTTATAAAACAAATCATTTATTTAAATATTAAATTACAAAAATTCTTACTAACTTTTAAAATCCTTTCACACTAAATAAATCAAAATATTGTCATAACTAATGCTTTACAGATGATCTCTCCAACGTAAAAAGTTTTATTTCTCTATGTCCTTCTGTATATCTCCTCTTAACTCTCTCTCAATTTCTTCAACAGTCTTACCCTTTGTTTCAGGCAGTACTAGTAAAACCACAGCAGCTCCAAATACGTTGATGATGACAAACATATAGAAGCCTACGTGAGCTCCAAAGCTAGAGGTGAGCGCACTGAAGGCGTTGAGTTGAACGAAGCACATGAACCACGCCATCATCACCAAGTATCCCATCAATTTTGCACGGATCTGGAAGACAAAAATAGTTTTTAAGATGGAATACAAAGCTAATGCAATATTCAGCAAAATAGATATCCAGCCAAAAGCCAGTGTAAATTAAGGGTTCAAAATCAAATTAATCTGTTGCTCAAGTCACGCACAATATTTTGTTTGAGAAACAAATGAATACCACTGATGCTACATCTGACGTAATTGTAACTTTAACGCTATCGCAAGGAGTCCGAAGTAATAAGTATAATGTACCATTAGTTCAAAAAGAAATAATGTAACCCATGATTTAGGTAACATAGAAAAAAAATTACTAAAGGTAAAAAAGGCGAGCGTCTCAATATTTTTTTTCTCACCTGAAAATTAAAAATTTCAGGCATCAAAATGAAAGGCAAAGGGGAGACCCCTCCACCATAGCAGCAAATTGCAATCATCATTAAGGTGACATTCATCCAGCCAGGAGTGGTCCATCCGTACTGCTTCAGCAGCGTCGAGGTTGCCAGGCAAGTAAAGACGACAGCTGTGGCGCCGAAAGCGGTTCCCAAGATCAGCTGTTGAAAGAATAAACGTTGTGTTTGAGATATGAGATATGATAAAAAGTATCATATGTGCTAATATATACAGAACATGGCCTACTTTCAGAAATTTCAGCGTGAATGAGTAAGAAATATACTAACAAACTTTTAACTATATTATTATACTATATAATAATACACTAGTATGACTATAATTATCTATTTTTTTTACCTTTATTCCTAGTTTGTCAATGCAAGCCATTGTGATCAACGAGCCCACTGTCATGCATATGGGAATACCGAGCGCCTGTAAATCTGGACTAATTTGTACTCCTGAGTGTGATAATAGAGTTGCAGCATAGTTGAGAATAGAGAAGCTTCCGTTTGTGGCGTGAGCCAAAATTATCATGATCATGATGATAAATGCTTTCCGCCATGCCTTTGTTTTGACTGTGAAGATGAAAAACTTTGTTTAGATTTATGTTTAAAGTAAAATTATTGAAATTATCTCAAGATGTTTTTTTTTGTTTATATTATGATTTAGCCTGTCTAACATACAATAGATATGGCAATATATTCCGAATTCCTTTTCCAGCATTTGAATCCACTTTTGCACACTTCGAGTTTTTTTACATACTTATGTTTATAATGCTGTGGTATATTTTAATGCAATATTAGAAATTTCACTCGGAAATACATAGAAATCGTCTGACTTTCTAACAAACTTGTTTAGTTTTGGGGCTAGGGAAAAAGTTTTTATTATTTTGTTGCTAAAAAATGTTATTGCCTATTATAATAGAACAAATTAAAAGAAAATAATACTCACAAACTGTTATAATAGAAATTTCAGGTATGGATTTAAAATATTCATCAGATTGCTTAATCGCATCAATTTCTTGTTGAATTTCTTTGTCATCAATATCCATTCCTCTCAATAATGCTAGAGTTGCTGCCGCTTCCTACAATTCAGAGAACACCTACTCACAATATGCACAACATAAGTAACCTGCAAACAACCACAGAGAAAAACAAGTTTTGAGAATGTAAATTTTTCATCGTACGTATTATAAATTTTAATTGTAAATATACACGAAGGAAGAGTAAACACAATAATTTCAACTTACATCTTTTTTTCCCACCTTCACTAAGAATGAAGGTGACTCTGGAGCTTTGAAGAAGAGTCCAAAAGTCACAAATGGAAAACCAATAACAATCCACAACACCGTATGGTAATCCAAGAATCCGCCCAACATATACATAAAAAGGACTCCAAAACTTTGAGCTAACGCAGCTACAGATGACAAGGTGCCTCTGATGCTGTCCTGAGCAATCTCTTTGACATACATAGGAACAACGTGGAAGCAACCACCGCCGGCAATACCGCAGAATACTCTGGCCACGATGAGGCTTGTGGTGCTAGCTGGTAGCAATGTAATTATCCACACAAACTGAAAAAAGAATTGTTAGGAAAATAACGAACTATTACGGAAAATTATAAAAATGATGTTACGAATAAAAAGAGAATAATTTGATTCTGACATGAAAAAGCACAAAGAACAGGCAGAATAAAAAAATACAATTGCGCTACAAAACTCACCGCTTGAAAGATAGTCATGATCATAATACTAATTTTCCTCCCATATCTATCTACGGTTTGTAAGAACATGAGGACTCCAAGAACACCCGCCAGCGATGGTGCACTGGCTATCATGGATATTTCACTGTCTGTCAATGGTCTCCCAGTAGGAGATTCTTCCGACTGCAGTACTTTTGTCATGGGAGACATCCAACCGCATTGGAGACCGTACGTGAGCATTGACATGTTGCCTAAAGAAGAAATCAAATATTGCATTTTAATTTTACCCTGATCACGTTACGGCAAACCTGGCCAGAGATCACCCTAGACTGAGAGGTTTGGAAGGAAAACAGAACGTCTTTGCAATAGTGGGACATAATACCCCTCTAATTTTTAATTAGTACAAAAAAAAAATGGGGCTCAATCAGTACCAGTTACTGATCAGATTTGTGTAGTCAAAAGTAAAAAAAAAAAAAAACGAGATCCCAGAACTGTCCTCGAAAATTTGTCATAATTGGTAAATTCATAATTGAATCAATCATTCATAACAACTACTACTAGAAAATACTAAGCGCAGTGTTTTTTTTTCATTTTTGTCGCCATTCTTTCATTCATAATCTGTACAATATTTCCATAAATTGAGTGACATTTTGGGATATAAACAAACACTCTTAACTTTGCTGTTTATGAATATTATTTATTGAGACTACTTAAATATTAACAAGACCTTTTCTAATAAGCCCTTTAAGTATGTGCACTAATTTAAAATTAGTGGTGTATAGGTTATAAAAAGGTCAAAAAAAATGTTTTTTTTGCACAACCCTCTAAACTACGACAAATTTTAACACTCAAAATAGTATACGTGATTACATTTATTGGTCGATTTCGAATTACTTTTTACTATTACGAAAAATTCACATGCGCAAATTTATTTAACACTGAACACTAAACTTACATAAGATCGTTACCGCCCATTGCACTTTTGTATGTCCTTTAGGTTCTGAGATTCCACTGAAAGTCATTGTGACTTATTTAAACCAACTGTTAACTATAGAGAACTGTTTAAAATGTTTCAAAAGTGCGTACTTAGAGCACAGTCAAATATGCTACATACTCGCGTACGGCTCTCGAAACTAAATGAGAATGGTACAGATAGACTTAGCAAAAGTGCTTTTATTACAAACGTATGTTTACTTTCAGGGGGTGTTCCACAATTCCGACGACTTCTGTTTGCGGACGACTGATACCCATATTCAGCTGAATTGTTTGATTTAGACTTTAAATCAACTTTCGATAACTGCGTGATGTTATTTGCTTGGGACGATAATTTATGAGGTTACATATTGTTGACTTTGTTTTAAAAGCTGTCATTTATTGTTATCTAGATCATGCTTTGGAAGGAATTAAAATGGGATTTTTTCTGCTGGGTTATCAACGGTTGCAATTTCGATAAGCACAATTTTGATTACGTCTTTATTAATATCTTGATTGTATGTGGCGTCAGCTGCACTTGGAAAAATTTATAAAATGCATACGTTTTTTCCTAAGTAGGTACTGGAAAAACTTCTATTTCTGAGTTTATTTGCTTGATTTGAACTGTTATTCAGTATAATATTTTTTTTCTAAATAATCATCATCAGCCTTTTAATGTTCCCACTGCTGGGATACAGGCCTCCTCTCTAAGAGAGGAAAGGGGCCGTAATCTACCACGCGGGCCCAGTGCGGGTTGGTTGATGTCACATTTGTCATCTAATTTTTGGTTCTAGGAAATGCCGGTTTCCTCACGATTTTTTTTTTTATTATTATTGATAGGTTCGCGCTTGACCGCTATCTCACCTGATGGAAAGCGACGATACCGTTTCCGGTACCGTTTTGAGAGCAGTGGTGATAAAATAAATTACATAAAGTAATGCGCCTGGCCGGGCTTTAACCAACGATATACTAATCGTAAGTCGGGGCCGTTACCACTCGGCCACCACTGCTCTCACGCTCGCTTCTAAATAATATTGTGTTCAATTAAATGAGCCTTATGTGAATCCGACAAAAAATTGTTATATTTCCCTTTTACATAATTTCGATAATTAGTATTTTATTCTTCTTGTCAACCGTAAAAGAATATATTTTTAACTTAAACAAATATTGATTCTACATAGCTGACACTATCTTAAAATAAATGGCACACTATAGTAACGGTTGGTTGTTTACATTAGCACAAATAGGTAATTTTATTGCTTTATCTTGTTTGTGTTTGTTCAATATTTCTGTTATAACGGTTATCACGCGGCCACGGTGTTTCCGTTTCATCTTTTACAATTACGTCCTATTTGGCATTTATTTACTCAAAAATTTCACTCCAAATACCTATGTCAGACTGTTAAGTTGATGTTTCAATTTTATCTTTATTTTTTATTAGTAATACAATCTGTCAACTCGGTCATGCCACGTGGCGTCCTAAAAAGGCCTATTTTTGTTTAGGCTATTTGATTTCTTAAATCAATTTCGCGGTTTTTATTGTGATTATTATGAAGCCAACTTCGCAAATCAAAAAAGGGACGTACCAACAGTAGATTATATTATTGAAACTCTTTTTAACCGACTTCATAAAAAGGAGGTTTCTCAATTCGACCGTATAATATATATTATTTTTTATGTTTGTTCGCGGATAGCTCCGTCGTTTATGGACCGATTTGCAAAATTTATTTTTTTCCTTATAGGCATGCTTTCAGATTGGTCCCATTTTTTTCAAAATTCAGTTCTGATCTTCAAATATTACACTATGCAACAAAATAAAAAAAATAAAAATTCACTGGGTTCACTGTACGTAATTACGATTCCCCACCCTAGACCTAATTGAAATATATAAATATTTTTTTTACATCACATCAAGTTTAGTAGAGAAAAGCATTTAGTGATTTTACTTAAAATTATATGAAGTAGGAACATAAATTGTTATTCTACATGAAAAAAACCTTTTTTTTTTTGGAACGATTGGCTTTCCACATAGAGTCATTAGTGGCATTGTCCCTCTGAAGAATCCTACGGTAGTCCACAAGCATGGCTGGCAACCATCTACCTTGATAACGCTTTTTATACCCTGTAATTTTTTGATGAAATCTTTCACTGTGTTCATCACTTATTACACCCATGTATACGGAAAGAAACTTAAACGGGAGTGTAAGAAATGGATTTTCAAAGACATTTTGCATCTTCGCTTATGATACACATTTGAAAACATGTTAAGTTTTTCATAGACGTCTCGTAACTTGTGATTCCCAAGGATTTTTTTTGTAATGTCAACAAATTAAACTGACCATGCATTTTTTCAATGGGACTGAGGCTATCATCGATATATATGTACTACGGAGGCTATATAATAAAGTGGAATCTTTGATTATTGCTCATATGCCAGGAACAAAGAAATTGTCATTGGTTTTTGCCCCACTTAGTGTTTAAGAAACAAAAATTCAGATCCGTCTTTGGAGAGTGCTTTTACAAATTTTTTTTTATCAATCCAACTTAGGTGTCTGGAGAATTATCTTCATTGCCACTGATGACATATTAGCATACTTTACTGAAAGTTTCGAATTTTTAAAAAACCTTTCACAGTGGTTGTGCAGTTATAGACGCCATGATTTTTAGGTTTACAGCACTGCATTAGTCCACCAAAAAGTATCTGGTTTTTAAATATTACCTATAGGACAACTCGTCAAATATTTATACCATTTTAAACAACATAAGTACTATTAACCCACAATTAGTGCTAGATTTTAAATTTCAATTTTAGTTTAAAATAAGTAATATTCTCAAACTAAAGCGAAAATGGCACTATTTTTTTCACTTTTATGCATTAATTGACCACAAATTGAACAAATTAAGTGAAACTTAACAGAAAAATGCGACATTTTGTAGATTTAAGAGTAATATTGCTTTGCACACATTAATGATCTACCTAATCGAACATGTACGCTCGAACAAGTGTTGCGCAAAGTAAAAAAAGTGAGATTTCGGTTTTGGGATGTGATATCTAAATATAAATGTGTAGTCTATCGTTTATAAGGTATACATAATACAAATCACCATCCGGAATATCGGTGATTTTTTCGGTGTTGCATAGTGTTATAGGCAACCATAAAGTAATTTTGGTATTTTTATCGAGGACTTAAACATTTACAGTCAAAAAGTAACATTTGATGAAGTGGAACTGATGGAAAAGACCAGAAATGGCCAACGGAACTTCATACTCGCACAGATATCATAATGAAGATAGTTAAGCGACTATGACAATACAAAAATAAATAAATGGTTCTGAATAGTTATGTTGAAAATGGTATCATCAAAGTGACCTGATGATGATGGAGCCGGAACATAGGCACCAGAACTCCGTAATGAATCAATGTATCCTAGCCGTGTTTGGGCTTTTTAGAATTGTCATAAGATGCACTTTGGCTATAAGGTACTGTCAAACTGATATGATGATGGAGCCGGAAGGTGGAAGGTAGCCATGAGAACTTCATAATAAAACAATGTATCCTAGCAGTGTTTGGGTTTATTGGAATTTTCATGAGAAATAAGCACTCTGGTTATAAATGCATCGCAACTAAAAAGTGTGAAATAAAAAACTTTTTACAAAATTAAAAATACGACATAATGGTATCTGAAAATCACTATTTATCTCTGACTCTCTCGCTGACTCATCAAAAGCTTAAAAAACCAGTTCCAGGCGACTTACGAACTTTAAAGTTAAAACATTGGTAGGTCATTGAACGTAAATATTGAATGAATTATTCACTTATTTTTTAAGCAAAGCTTTTATGAAGAACTTGGCATTCTGTTTTACATATATGTTTGGGCAGAGATTTATATCACTTTATAGTACCTGGAAGCGATCATCTAAGTAAAAAAAGTAGCGTCGGTACATAATTGTGATTTTCCTGAAAGCGTACTGAATGTAAGAGTAGATTCAGTAGTCTATCGTTAGATAGTTACGAAAATAAATGGTAAGAGTACAGGCGAGGATTCGAACCGCCTGCAAGAAATACGAATTAAATGCTCGCTAAGTGCTCCTGCCGAGCGCTTTCTTGTACCGACTGGATTAGTATTGATCGTCACTTTACATCCGTTTGACTTGCTGTAGCGTTCATTTGTTCCAGAATCCAAACGGTTTCACAATCAATTACCTACAATACGAGCAGAATTAGTGGTTTAGTAGAACAATCGTTTTCATAAAGATGTTTAACAATAAAGCAAATGTGAAATCATGACTATAACATTAGTGTATTTATTTATCGTAAATTGAAAGAAAGCTTACATCAACCAGCAAGTATCTTCGCTGGCTAGCGAACGACGAGCAATGGGTAGCACGACGTTTGACCGTCCGATAATCAATCATAGCCAGCACCAGTCGTCGACGGCGCTTAGTGTTCCATTCGCTTCTCTAAGAGATGTCAGCGGGCATCAGCCCTGCTGGACGGCTGATGTACGCTAAGACTGCGGAGATTTTCTGAAACGGAAACCCGTAGTATTAGAACATAAAGGGCTACTGAAGGATACAGGTGTAGTTCTATTGAGTAAAAATCTGAGCGGGTGAAGTCATTGGATGATTGCCTACCTTAAAAAAAATCCAGTAGGTATCTACTGATATTTATTACATTGATGTTAGCATAGTTATTACTACTGATGCTGTATATACATCTATAATATAAAAATGAATCGCAAAATGTGTTGGTAAGCGCATAACTCAACAACGCCTGGACCAATTTGGCCAAATCTTTTTTTAAAATGTTCGTTGAAGTTCAAGGATGGTTTTTACGGCGAGAAAAATAGAGTAGGGTAGAGTAGGATAGAGTAGGGTAGAGTAGGGTAGAGTAGGGTAGAGTAGGGTAGAGTAGGGTAGAGTAGGGTAGAGTAGGGTAGAGTAGGGTAGAGTAGGGTAGAGTAGGGTAGAGTAGGGTAGAGTAGGGTAGAGTAGGGTAGAGTAGGGTAGAGTAGGGTAGAGTAGGGTAGAGTAGGGTAGAGTAGGGTAGAGTAGGGTAGAGTAGGGTAGAGTAGGGTAGAGTAGGGTAGAGTAGGGTAGAGTAGGGTAGAGTAGGGTAGAGTAGGGTAGAGTAGGGTAGAGTAGGGTAGAGTAGGGTAGAGTAGGGTAGAGTAGGGTAGAGTAGGGTAGAGTAGGGTAGAGTAGGGTAGAGTAGGGTAGAGTAGGGTAGAGTAGGGTAGAGTAGGGTAGAGTAGGGTAGAGTAGGGTAGAGTAGGGTAGAGTAGGGTAGAGTAGGGTAGAGTAGGGTAGAGTAGGGTAGAGTAGGGTAGAGTAGGGTAGAGTAGGGTAGAGTAGGGTAGAGTAGGGTAGAGTAGGGTAGAGTAGGGTAGAGTAGGGTAGAGTAGGGTAGAGTAGGGTAGAGTAGGGTAGAGTAGGGTAGAGTAGGGTAGAGTAGGGTAGAGTAGGGTAGAGTAGGGTAGAGTAGGGTAGATTTGGGTAGAGTAGGGTAGAGCGGGAGCGAAGCCGCGGGCAAAAGCTAGTATCATAATATTATTATCATTCTTTGACTGGCCTGTTGGTCTAGTGGTTAGTGGCCCTGACTGCTATGCCAGAGGTCGTGGGTTCGATTCCCACCCAGGACAAATGTTTGTGTGATGAACACGATCATTTGTTCTGTGTCTGGGTGTTATTTATCTATAATATGTATGTATTTAGAAATATATATAAGTATGTTTATCAGCTGTCTGGTACCCATAACACAAGCTCTGCTTAGCTTGGGGCTAGACGGTGTTGTGTGATAGTTGTGGAATATATTATATTCTGGAGCATAATTAGGCCCTTTCATGACTGTGACCTAAATCTCTGTTTGTACCCAATTACATAGAATGACTGGTAATTAGTGTAAGAAACTTAAATGTCGTTAATCGCGAAAAAAAAAAATTTGCTGGTCAGTATGTTAATGTTCGCCCAACTGGTCAATAAGTATGTAGGTAGTGAACTTTCCGCGATTTCAGGTTTAGTCCCATAGTAAAAGTAGTTTGTAGTCATGACTACAATCACGTGTTTAAGTATCGGTCTTTAATTACCAGCCACCCTGTATTGTAGTTTCAGATTTATATATGTACAGGTTTCAGCCAATATGTGCTAAGGAGGATTTTTAGTTGCTTTTACTTCAGGTGAATGTGTCCATAAATTACTTTCTATTTACATGTTGATCGTTTTTTAATAGGTTTGCATAAGGGTCATGTTCCTTGTGTTATCTTGTTTAGTACATAGTAATTCGGCCGCTACTTAGGAGACACGTGCCAGTTACTCACCACATTTGTGCCAGTGTTAGCAAATAACTGCACGTGTTCTACTGTTTGCAAACTAAATTATTTGTCAGTTAATAGATGCAATTTGGTAGTTGTTACCCAATAAACATTTATTCTACGTAAATTGTGATCTGCCATATTCTAAAATTTTAATTTACAGTAAAAGGTTCCCACATACTTTTATACTCTACTTAGAAAGGTATCATGAGTTATAACCACCCTTTAAATGAGACTTGTGATCGCAGTGACTGATTTGGGGGTGGCTAGATAGGTTCGTGATGACGATGCACCGCGACGAGTTCAAGGCGCTGCTGTGCGCCTTAAGAGTGGGCAGAGTCATCTCCTGGCATATGCTTCTCTAGAACTTTCCAAAGCGCCTATGTCTTCCTGGTTCACTCTATCTCATGAACTTCCCTGACAAATTATGCCTACGATAATATTTGATATCAACAAAAAGAGATCATTCAAGTATTTGCTCTCCGTTCTGCCGATTTATTACTGTTTCCACAATTTAGTATTTGTCCAAAAACTTTCCAGTTTTGTAGTATTTTATGACGCAAAACCGTTATTTAAATAATTTATTTAAATATTACATGATATGGCAACCGCTTTATCAATAAACTTACTGTCACTATTACGCATCAGTAACGTGATTATTTCAGTAGATACACAAGCTACGTAAATATTGATACAAGTCTGGGGAATACAATATCTCTAAATAAATATTTACTGATAGCAATTTGGAGGAATGACAGGAATCTGAACATTTTGTGAACTGAAATAAAATTGGTACTGCTGCGACTGAAGTAACTAATGGATTCAGAAATTAAAAATACCTGCCTTAAGTTAGGCACCAGCTCCAAGGAATTCGAAGATGGAATGGAAGCTAACAACTCACTAATTAATTCTCACGAGGTTTGTGAAAATGAATTTCACTGCTGAATAATTATAGGAAAGAAAACAAATATTTTAGTAACTAAAAAAGTATTAGGATAAGACGATAAGAGTTTCTTTTGAATTCAAAACAGGAGAGGCGGCAGGATCTATTATAGTTTTTTATTGCATTGAATACTATTCAATTCATGAACATCTATTTAATTTCTATATGATTACTAATTTAGTGATGTGATTTTAACCGTAAAGGAAACCTTAGAGTCACATCACTTACTTACTAAAGCTGACCATATTAAGTTCCGTTTCGTTTTTAATTAGAACTTTGATCGTTGTCATGGTGTACATTAAATTGTGCTCCTTTTTTGTCGTAATTGTAATCAATATTAGTATGCTTTAGTATCTCTCATGCTTTTTCATTTATTGCGAACAAATGCCATACTATTTTTTGTATAGTTTAATCTAAAAATATTTTACAGGTTTCATTTTCAATTCATGTCAACCCAGGTATAATATTGTATTTCTCAAAATGCATATGGGTGTACATTACATCCATCTACTCTAACTACCTCTGTTCCACATACATTGCACAAGCCCTCGCACAATGCACGCACATTGCATCATTGTACATCCACCGACTAGCCCTGCTGCTAAATCACACACATGTGTCGTCCCGCATACATCGCGCAAGTCCTTGCAAAATGCACACACATATTGCATCACTTTACATCCACCCACTAGCCCTGCTGCTAAACGCACACACATATGTCGTCCCACATACGTCGCGCAAGCCCTGCTCACAAATCACCTCCACACATGTGTCGTTGCGCTGCCATCGCGCCTCCAATATCCCGCCTCCCCCGATTTCCCTCATAATTTCCGGAGCTCGTCGCATATTGCAGACGTGTGCCGGATGTCATGAACGGCACGTCTGCAGCCACTCTTCATGGAAACGGTTTGGAAGGTCAAGGGCGGCTCGAGGATCGAGGAAGGGATTTAGAGGTTGGTAAATTGCGAAGGGATGTATTTTTCCTTATTTATTGTGTGTAAAGTACTGTATCTACAAAAGTTGGCCAAATTTTTTTGTTTAGGTAATTTCAAGCTACCAAAATTTTAATCTTTTTAGAGTTCCGTACCTCAAAAAAAAAAACGGATTCCTTTTAGGATCACTTTGTTATCTGTCTGGGAACGCCTTTATACTGAAGTCTGTGGTCCCTTAGAGCAGTGAAAAAATCAAACTTCAAGGTTAACAAAAAAAGATACGACCGCTTGTATCGCAAAAAACGTATATTTCGACTCTCTCAATTAAAATTCATAGGGTACTTCCCGTTGACCTAGAAACATGAAATTTGGCTTGAAGCAAGGCACAAGTATAGCAAAAGTATGGGAATAAATCTGAAAACTTTAAATTTGTAGTTACGTCACAAAAAAATAATAACTTGTTTGCGAATGGGAAAAATCTTAGTAACTCAATTCGGGAATTGAATTGTTTTCAAGTTTGTACGGAACCGTCAGTGCGCGAGTCCGACTCGCAGTTGCCCGGTTTTTTTTAAATATTATAAACTAGTGCTTGACTGCGATGCCACCTTATGGTAAGCAGTGATGTAATCGTTGATGATTAACCGCATTAGTTTATTAAGAGCCTATTCATTCTAATGTAGCCTTGTCTTTAACGCACTTAAATTAAAATCTGAAGGAAAGACTGCAGCAGGCATATTGTTCCAGTCCATCGATGTACGCGATGTAAATGATGAAGTGAAATGCTTAGTCTGGACCGCCGACCGTACTCGCCATACGTAGGGTTGTTCGATGGTACTCTTAAAAAGGCGATGGCGGAATCAAGTCATATAATTCCCGCAAACACTCTCCAAAATGCATTCTATAGAATATCAAAAGGCTGACGCCCCTACGCCAGTACTCCAAACTTCGTCGGTCTTGTAACATTATTGACGTGATAAGTAAGTACACCTTAATTGACGAAGTAATAGATTAATAAGACAATGTTTAAAATTATAATTTCCTCAGGGTAATTAAATGAACTAAGTGGCTTTAAATTGATTTTATTACATTATGACTTTCAAGTATAGCTGCCTTGTTTCTAGCCTTGTTTTTTCATTAGATTCTTTTTCATCTTTCTCTGTTCTAAGCGATCCTGCATAAGTTTGGCCTACCAACACGATGACGGCCATTGACATATAACAACAGAAAGTAAATTCTAACAAACAAACTGGCATATTAACCAATCTTTATAACTTTAAAATAAAATTTTCGTTTTTTGTACCGAGTAATATTATCAAACTCGAAGCACAACGTTCGAAATTGATTAAATAAATAAATTCATAATTATTATTATAGTGTTCTGAAAGATTTAGATAGGTAAGATATTTAGGCCGGGAACATCATTTACTCATTTACTACTCATGGTTTACTCATTTTTTTTTTTATACCTCTGGAAATCCACAAATATAGAAGAGAACATCATGAAAAATTATTTTATTAAAATAGACTATTTGTTCAAGCGCCGGGCTAAAATCAAATCAAATCACATGATATAAATTAGTTGGCTTGAGAAAAAATATCGTGAATCTGACTCTAATTTACGATTTCAAACGTGTTTATCTACGAGAATCGAAAGTTACTGAAATATTTTAAAGAATAGTGATTGTCTTTTTTTTAAATAAAAATAAAACCTTTTGTGGTCACGAAGTCGACATATTTAGTTCCGGGCGGAGTGCATATAAAATACTCACTGACTACAACCGGCCCTTTAGTTGTAGAATTTTAAACACAAGCTTTTAACATTTTTTTTTTATATTTGTACTTTTTACGTTAATCATATAGTCTGGTTATTTATTATCTAACACCGCTCCCTCGTGTAAAATATTTTCTTCCTGTAATTGGTTCTGGGTGGTCTGAGTTCTAGCTTGTTACGGTTTCGGGTGTGGTATCCATGATTTCTTATTTTGAAAGTAAGTTGAGAGTGTGTTTCCTTTGATATTATTTTTCTTATTAAAATACATGTTTTATATGTGTATATTGTTCTATGTTGTATATCTTAGTGTCATTGTATATTTATTTAGTTGGTGTTAGGTAGTGGTAGTTGTAAAGAGTTTTAATAAGTTGGTTTTGTATTACATATACATACACCATGATAGTCTTGGGTCCAAAGTTAAACTAAGTACTTTTCGTTTGTTGACTTTTGTAGGGATTCATTGTCTATGGATAGTTTAATATCGATAGGTATATTTAATTTTTATGCTGCAAAGAACTACGACAAACTAAAAATCTACGACATTTTTTTTTCTGATTAATAGTCAACAAGTTTTACTTGAACCATTCATCTGAGTATCATACCCACGTGATTCCATTTCTCATCGTGTGTCAATGAATATTCTTGTAGAGAAAATTGTGGCCTAGTGTTGAATCGAGACTGGGATCAAACTGATGCAACTCATTTGTAACTGACTTACAAAAGTCATTACGTATATGTTTACAGTCCGTGTGTATACTGACCGACTGCGTGTACGACACACAATTGTTAGGTATTTATACGTAATCAGATGATTGAGTCTGTTTTTTTATATTTAAAAATATTAATCGATTATACTGTATTCGATTATTCATTGCAATCGACTAATGGTGCTGGCAACACCGAAACGTATTTGTGATTATCTGTGAAAAAGTGGGGGATGTAGCGCGATGGCGGGGACAGTCTGAGTTCGGCAGCCGTTGAGGCAGGACGCAAATTTAGTCTCTTACATTTATTATAGTGTTAAGAAAACGATGTAACAAGATAATTAAAAAAAAGAGTGTCTATGGAGTTTTTGAGTAATAAATATATTATTTTATACTGAATTGAGCAGTTTTATTACACAATGTTGATCAGTGACAAAACGGCCTAGCGTGCTTAGTCTCAAACTTTTCAATAGCAAGAATATTGGTTTGCCTGACACGTTTCTAGCACGGTCATGGTTTAATAATTTTATGATACAGTGTAGTCGGCTGCTTTCTTAAGTACTTACTAAGTTCGGGTCGGGGGCGTCTGCCTGTGTAACTGCATTGCGACAATATTCAGAGATAATCGGGGTGAGAATGACTTATCCCATTTATCATAAAGTTTTAATGAATTGATTGCTTCATTTTATACAGATTGTGGAGTTCTTAGGTAAAAAAGTAGATAAGCCGCTTTAGAGACTTGAGTAAATCTCGTTATTGTGCTACTAGTGTGTGTATCTTATTGTTAGTCAGCTCGAGTTTAGCTTTTCTTTGGTGTCTTCATTCCACTTTAACATTGAGCCTGATAATATTTTCATTAACTGAGGTAGTATTTTAAATTCTACAAAAATGTGCTTAAACTCTGTGAGGGGAAAAGCAGAGTGGTAAGCGGGTACATACACATGGTTTTTCTGATAACTTTTTCTATTAATAAATTAATACAAGCGAATCTTCTATCTATACCACTTAATTACACTTTATAATAATTGTTTGACTGAAACATTTCAAGTGCAATTTCAGCACTTGGGAATAAATTGGCTCCTCTACAAGTGTTTATATTGAGAAGCCGAAGAAATATCAAATAAAACTTTCTACTTTTGGCGTGCTAATTAATATTCGCTTTGAATTGGTAATTATGAGGCATAATTCATGAAAACTTATGCATAATTGATTAAAAAGACAAGAGAGTATGAGTATCTTTACCAAACATTTTGAAAAAACTAAATCAAATCAATCAGAGTTTGAATTCGATTTTTCATAAAAATTGTTTTGCTACATGAAGTGTATCAAATTATATGTTTTATAAATGTGAAGAGCTATAACTATACGTACCGTTCCCCTGGAATCCCTGGTCTAAAAAAGAAAATGGACTATTTAAAAGGTATTCTCTATAAGAAAAGGCTGAAATGAAGAATAAAAGAGATATAAGGAAGTAATAGAAGGTACATGTGGGGCGACTAATAAGGTCATGATGTTGAGAGATGCAGTAGAAAACAATCTACTTTTTCAACGCTTAGTTCATACTATGCGTGACTAAAGAGCTGGCTGAATCTTTATCAGCGGATAAGTATTACGATATTAGGCACATCACCAATCGACACCAAAGCATATGTACATTATTATGATTATAGTTAATAGAAATTACATTTTGTACAATTTGTAAAGTTTTAACTATGTAAACGAACAAAGTTGAGTCAAGGGTAACCCAAAGTGAATAATAGTAATAGGGATATTGTAGTCTGTGCGTTTCCCTATCAGTGGATAGAAACCCACGGTGGCAAAGGTTTCCAATACCACAGCATAACTCGTGTATCGCTCGGTACAATCGGCGCCAGTCCGAAGTGTTATCAAATATACATAATAACAATCTGATTGATTTTATTAGCGCTCTGCACGGAACGGTACCATATCGCGCTAATCAGTGCTTTATTTTGAAACAATGTTGGATACGACATTAATTCAATATTTTAATTGTGATGTAGATAAACTGTTGGCTTGTGAGAATTGTACAAAATTTATGTGTGCGTAAATTTTCAGCGGAGAACAGAATGGTTTTATAAGAGTGCAAAAAGTTCAGAACATTCATTATTATTTTGACAGACTGATGGTAAGAGAAAAAGAGAAGGCTAAGAAGCCGTTTGAGCTGCCAGACAAAAATCTTTATGATGAGATGATTGCTGTCGAACTCAGAAACTATGACTACATATCCAAGGTAACATCAGCAACATTTGTTTCTAGTTAAACCAAGCAAGGGGTGTATTAGAAGATGATAATGATGTAAGAATCTGAGATCAACATGGGCTTCTTGCATGCGTCACTAAAACCACAATCAAACAGTAGCTTACAACTAAATCAACAGCCAGTGATACTGTCAGTTACTACGACCACGTTATATTATACGCATTTATTAAATATAAACAACTATCTAGATAAACGACACAAGTTATGTTTAAATCCATGTGGAGAAAAACGTGATAGTTGGAGACCGGGTGAGTAATAGCATATTACTATACGCTGATGGTTACTATTTGCGTGATAACGATTCAAAAATGAAATAAATAATTTAAGCAAATAGATTAATTTGCGATATTTAATTAAAACTGTTTTTAGGTTTCCGTTTCCAAAAGGTGAAAACGGGGACCTATTGCTATCACTCCACTATTCATGTGTCGGTCAATAAGCTGTATCTCATGAACCGTGATAGCTACAGTTGAAATTTTCACTGATGATGTATTTCTGTTGCAGCTATAACAAAAAATAATACATTTAGAATAAAATAAATATTTTAGTTGGGCTCCCATACCACAAATGTGATTTTTATCCATTTTTTAACTGACTTCGAAAAGGAGGAGTTTCTATGTTCGGCTGTTTGGTTTTTTTTTAATGTATGTTCACCGATATCTCGGTCAATTGTGGACCGATTTCGAAAATTTTTGTTTTGAATTGGTCCCATAAAAATATCTTTTGGATCTGATGATGAACTTCGAAGATATAGGACGAAACTCTTCAAAAAATCATAGCAGAACTGTCGTTTGTACATGTTTGTTCGCCGATATCTCGATCAATTGTGGACCGATTTTGAAAATTTTTGTTTTTGTTGAAAGATTTGGTTCCATAGAAATTTTGTTTTGATTTGATGATGAACTCCGAAGATATAGAATGAAACTCTTAAAAAATCATAGCAGAACTGTCGTAACAAGAAGAATTGCTTTGTTTATACATGTTGTCGGTGAGTGACTGAAAGAAGAAGGGGAGGGGATACATAGAACTGATCTGATGATGAAACCGGAAGGTAGGTAAGAACCGGAATTCTGAAATAAATCTTAGCCGTGTTTGGTATTATTAGAATTGTCATGATGATTTGATGATGGAACCAAATGGCGGAAGGTATCTGTTTAAGTTTGACTTAGGGGTACTACAACTAAAAAGTGTGAAATAAAAAACTTTTTACAAAAAAAAATACAACCGACTTCAATGAAAAAACACAAAACAGTGCAAAATAACTTTAATTTCGGAAGTCGGTGTTTAATAACGAAGAGACTAAACTATTATATAATAAAAACACCGACTTCCGAAATTAAAGTTATTTTGCACTTTTTTGTATTTTTTTTATAAAAAGTTTTTTTTTTACGTACTGTAAGGAATCCTTCACACGCGAATCCGACTTGCACTTTGCCAGTTATTTTGTACGATCTTAATTCTTAAAAGAATTTCGAAACGTTTTAATTCTGAAACTATAATCTTTTTATAAAAAACAGAGTTTTAAAATTAATAATCTACGATGAAGTAATCATAATAGTACAAAATAGAATAGAAATGACTAGAAAACATAATCACACAAATGCACTCCGCCAATAATTCTGACGACACTAAAACGTAACGAGCGGTACAAAAGGCGGCAATTACCGCAACGGAAGGGTCAACAACGCGCGCTGAGCCCTCGATTAGTGCGTCCGCTCTGAAGGTGGACGCTCCACTTCTAACTTTACTATTCCGTTATTTCAATTAGTTTTGATCTTAGACAGTCTACGAAGTTTGTTAATGCAGCTAGAGTATTGTTTACTTGTTAGTAGGTTTAGGGGTATGCGGAACCCAATGTAAAAGTTCCGTACACCTCTGTTAAAAAAGGGGGGATTCTCCGATCAGACTGGTGTTATATCTGGTGTGGGTAAACCCCCAAGAGATGATTTTGGGCTGTTTTATATGTTCAAATCGCACGGAGCAGCATGTAATAGCGTAATGCAGGATTTCATAGTGTAGTTCATATATGGCGCCATAGATGTTGCTATGTAAGCGCTGCATCCGCCCGCCGAATGCGGAGGCCAGAGAGGCGGAGCTGTACGAGGGTTACAGAGTAGCGAAACAGACCCTCCGAGCGGAGATTAAGCGGGCCAAGTTGGAGGCCCGCATCGTGTGACTGGGGACTCTTAACAGGGACCCATGGGGACGCCCCTATAAGGTGGTTCGGGAAAAATGGCGCCCATGGGCTCCCCCGCTGACTCAGAGTATCCGGCCCTAGGTTGTGGAGGGTGTGCTGAGCACTCTGTTGCCTGCGCGAGGGGAACACTCCCCCACTTATGGCTCCGCCACCAGCAGTGTCTGACTGAAAATAATATTTATTTCAAAAATTTACAAATACACTTACAGGTTATTTCATCAATTGCAATATGATTGCAGTATGAGCAGAGCATTATAAAATATTAGTCACAACAAATTATAAAAAACATAACACAAATAACATAATATTCCACTAGTTTTTCTCGTTTAGGCTGATTTGTTGGGATTGCTTGTGTTATGCTGAATTTATAAATAAAAAAAAATATAATACTTTTTACTTTTCAGTTGCAAGATAGGTACAGTTGTTGTACATGTCTTGCAATTGCCCACAAAAATTGCTGGAAGGTAAACAACAAGCATCAGCAACTTACAGTAAACACTTTCCTGATCATCTAAACTACAAATAAAGTGTAAGCAACAAGTTGTTACCCCGAGTTCTGCAAGTTTTAAAGTGTGCTATTTCTCTCGACTGTTGACACCTTTTATAGGACGACCAGCAAATGACAGGTTATTTCGATCTGCTCTAAGAAAAATTAAGAATCGAAAAGTTTAAATGCTTGTGACATCATATGTAGATAGGCATGTGCTTTTCGTCGTGGGCTGCTTCTCCCGTTCTGGTTGGAGAAACATGCGTGAGCATCAATGTTGTTTCAGATATCCCATTGTGTTCCAGAGCCGTATTGACTCTCTCGGACAAACCCATAGACTGGCTGGTGATTTACGTGCTCTGAACTTTATTCAATATAAAAACTTTAATTATGGTGTGATCAAAGTTAGAAGAATAAATGATTAATTTATACTTGTATCTACAAAAATAAACTATGCAAATGAATCTTGGACATTTCTGGCATCGCTTGCACTACTTTGAAGTCTAATAATACAGTATCAAAACAATAGGTTGGTAATGTCGGCGACACTCCCGACTAGAATCCTTCGCGATTAAGATCCGCGGCCGAGTGGACAGGGACACTTAAGCGGCCTATAAACGTTAGCCAAGCTTTTGAGCTGGTATGGTATAAACATCTGTGAAAATATTTAGAAGTACTCCCGAAATCCAGTGAGAAAATGCAGAACATCATAAAAATAATGTGACGGATATTCAAAACTATAAAGATCAAAAGTCCGTAAGCTCGAGGTGAAAGCGTAAAATAAAAATAGTCGGAGCAGAGCTCTGTTGACAGTCCGATGCACTTATATAAAAATAACGTAAATGGAAAGGAACGAGGAAGTCTATTTCCATACTTGAATCCTAATAAGATTGTGCAGTCGCACAATAGAAGCGACGAAGCTTAAGATTTTGTAATCTGGAAAAATTGAACAATAATTGAAAAGGTAACTCTAAAAAAAATGGTGGGAAATGAAAGAGAATAAATTTAAGGAGTATTGGTGCCGACATATTTTGTTTTTAATTATATTGCCAAGAGAACGAACTCAGCTAGCAAAATTTATTGCTTGAGGATTATTTACTAAATTACATTACACATACGGGGATTAATTCCGCATTTATTCTACCGAATTGGGCTTACAAAAAGTGAGAATAAACGAATTCGCATAGAAATCGGGTTAATGGGAAAAAAGTCGGAATAATTGAAGTAAACACAAACGGAGGCAAGAGGGATTGCGACGTTTAATCCTTTTACATCTCCAGAATAAGATTTCCTCTTATAGACGTCTTTCGGGAATAAAACAGCTTTGCTTTTGATTGAATTTTAGAGAAGGGAGTTGTTTTCGAGGTACTGTATAAAACTTGGAGTATGAATTAGATAAACTATGCATATATGCAATGATTTGATAAAATATAACATAATCTATAATTTAAACTGGCGCACTATATGTCGTGTCGTGACCACTTTATACATATTATAATTATTTTTTGTTTGTGACTTAACTTTACAGTTTTCAGATATTTTCCTATATTATTATGTACTTGTGCTATACGACCTTGCTTCGTGCCAAATTTCAGTATTCTAGGTCAACGGAAAGTACCATATGAATTTTGATTCCCATGAGAATGTCCAAATATACGTTTTTTGCGACACAAACGGCCGTATCTTTTTTATCCGCTATCTTAGAAGTTTGATTTTTTCACAGCTTGAAGGAACCGCAGATTTTAGTGAATGATTTTAATTTCATCTCGCGTGGAGGTTTTCCACGCGTTACCGAGACAAAGGGTCTTAACAGACATACAGACAGATGGACAACAAAGTGTTCCTATAAGGGTTTCGTTTTTTGCTTTTGAGGTACGAAACCCTAAAAAATGTATAAAAAACCGAAAACGTAAAAGTACATCGATCCAATTTTGCTAAATGATTTAGGTGATATCTCGAATTCGTTAACTGTTACCACGTGAGACAGAAAGAAGTTTAATTACAAGTGTCGACATCACGCACTATAAAATGAGACAAGCTAACTGCTATACTTTATCAGACAGCTTGCCATTATTCATACTTCAAGGCACAAGTCTAGAAGTGACTGTTTTTCATCGACGTCAAATGATCACCCGTGACGGCACTATATCTTGTATTTTAGAGACACTCTCAGACTACCTACCTTTGTTTGTTATGATTTTCTCGTTAAGTAGACAGAAGGTAAAGGTAGGATACTAGTAGATAATGCTAAAGTGTTCAGATTTTCTTGTGAAGAAACTTCTTTTCTAATTGCCAATATAGATTAGTAAGGAATTGGAATGCGGTACCTATTTGGCTTCCTTTAATATGCTCCTGAGTTTATTTCAATTCATTTGTGACTACTGAAGCAAGCTTTTTCAATATCTATTATCCCTTATCTTAATAGTCAGTCTATGACTTAACTCTTAATTTGATCCTTCTACTTTTCCACACTTTGTCTACCTTTACTTCGTCATCATCATTTTAACTAAAACGTTCAATTCATAAAGATAGATTTAAGTTCACAGCTGGGCATGAATCATCACCAAACTTTGCCACCTCAACTTGTCCGTAAGTATTGAAACATAATTCTTGTAACATATCTCCTGATACCACCCACCACGCACTTCCTATCACGCGTGATGTAACGGAAGCCAAAAACCTCACACTCCCACCACAAAAGAGCAATCTAAATCACTCCCACCTGAAGTTCAGGAACTCATATAAAAACCGGTTTTACTGTCGGACGTGATAAACCGTTAATTGCGTCTATTGTCGGAGGCTGCTCGTAAAAATTTGTGGGGCCCTTTGTACGGAACCGCTCACAGCTGTTTGATGTGGAATCCTGTTGATACAAGTGTTGGGTTCTGCAGGAGTTCCTGTTTCGTTGAGAGGGTTGTTTTAATGAGAGCAAATGTATTGGGTGTGGTGCTGTTATTGTGGGCTTGTTGTTATAGTCTCCATTTCTAATTAGTTTTAAAATTCATTAATCTAAAACATTTTTTAATCCTTTACATCGGTGTTGTTTAGTAATTGGAAAGTCTTTAGTAGGTACTTACCTAAATTATAAAGAAACGTTTCATGAATTTAGAAAAACAACAGACCTTAGTAGACCTTATAATTAATTAGCTTTTTGTAACAAAAATACACGTTAATGCCTTATTACAAAAAAAAAAAAAACAATAGATTACAATTTGAATTAAACAAGGTGTATTGTTAATAACATGCTAAAATAAGCAACGCCTTATTGCTAAAAATAATCATAACTCTCGTTGTGTTAGTCAGTTCCACACTACCAACTTTCGTCAAGGCCACGACCGTTCAAACAGGGCAACCCCGACACTCGTACAATCGCGCCACAGCCACGTCGGCTGCTCACACCGCTCACGTCCGCTCAATCGCGACCCTCCTCACCAGACAACTCGACATTGAATTATTTAGACAGATACCTTCACAAAGACCCTCAAATATACATACAAAAGGTCAGAGCAACAAAGAAGCGATTGTGCCCGCCGATAACGTCACGGCATGGCCCAACAATACTCTCGATAAGAGCCAGATAGTACTGAAATGAATTGAAGCAGTCGGGAAGTGCTCCGGTGAAGTGGATTGTGATAATTAACACCTAATTTTTATTTGGGATACTAAAAGCTGTTTTTTTATCTTTATTGTAGGTTTTGGGGTTTATTGTATTGTGGTGGAGACGGTTAATAGCTGTCCGCGAAAGATTGCCTCTTTGATCGTAAAAGACGACGTGGTGCTAAGCCGAGATAGGCTGTAACACCCACCAATGTTGCTGTTAAATTAATAAATGTTTTTACAGGTATATGGTAAATACTTCCTTGGTGAAACAAAGTTTATATAATATATTAATAATATAATATTTCCACAATTATCACACAACACCGTCTAGTCCCAAGCTAAGCAGAGCTTGTGTTATGGGTACCAGACAGCTGATAAACATACTTATATATTTCTAAATACATACATATTATAGATAAATAACACCCAGATACAGAACAAATGATCTTGCTCATCTCACAAACATTTGTCCTGGGTGGGAATCGAACCCACGACCTGCGGCATAGCAGTCAGGTTAGGTCGGTTCAGGTTAGTTTGAACGAATGGTTAGTTTGGCAAAATATCAAGTTTTATCATCATCATCTGTACTTAGGAGTCGCGATCGAAGTGGTATGGACTACTATGCTGTTATATTAAATACTTTAATAACTTTAAGGATTCATTTATAAAATGGTAATTATGTTAAGTTACGCCAAATAATGTGCTAATGAGTACAGTTAATGCAGTTTTCTATACGATTTTCTTTTGTACTAGCTTCTGATCCAATATAACCTACCAACCTTTATAAAAACTGTTCGGTTTTGTTGTAAATAACAACAAAAAGAAACTTATTTAATAGACCCTCCATAACTTGTCCGTGTTCATAGTTCATCATAATTACGTCGGCAGTGGGGACCGCACGAAATGTCAAGAAGCCAAAATTAAGTTAATGAATTGATTTGAAGATTGCTTTAATTGAATACGGCCTTCGTGTTTTGTGAAAATGTAACTGGCAGCTTTACAACACAACATTGAAAATATTAAATGTTTTTCTCTTCATTGTTAACATGCTATAAATGATTTCGTTTTTAATTTGTAGAAAAATAAGTTTATATTTGTGATTACTTACTACGAGTATTAATGTTTCTGGAAATAAAAATATCACATACTTAAGCATTTTTGATTTTCCAAGGAGTCGATAACTACGACAAATGAAGTCTGAGCATTTTCCAAGGCAAAGCAGATCCCTATGTATAAGACTAAGCCAAAAAACTCCATGAACACTATTAATTATAATAAAGTTTTATGATTTATTATATCTAAATATCAATGCCGTCACTCCATCCGTCCTCATTAGAAACTTGTCTAAACCTCTTTAATGCTTAGAGTGAATAACGAGGTGATTAGAGACTGCGGTAAGTGTATAACGTAGGAACTACATGACGGATTTATTCAATAAGCGGCCTCATCACCCCCGGGGGAGGTGGCTCGACGGCCCAACCAAAGTTCACTCAAACTATTCTCTTATGAAACTGTTGTAACTTTGTTTAGAGTTTTATTGGGTAAAATTTACTTCAGTAAACCAGCTGCCTAACCTTCTGCCAATTATATCGCGGTCAGCGGCCAGTCAAGTGGAAGGCTGGATATAGAATAGAATAAACTTTATTTTACACTAAAATAGTAACAATTCACAGAAACTTAAACGTATGGGTACAATGGCGGTCTTATCGCTGACACCGATATCTACCAGACAACCTTAGGATGGATTATAAGAACTTAAACTGTAAAGGGGGTAGTCTGCGGTGTACTTCTAGCAAATAAAAATCAAAGAAATAAAAATATACAAATATCAAAATAAATATTTAAATAATCATGATATTAGCGACTGTATTATTACTCAAATCTTCTTTTTTTTACCTTAGAGAGGGTACATATTTGTATTCATTTTACCTACAGGTCTATATTCATTTTACCTAAGGATAAAATATCAACAATCAAAATATCGCAAATTTAAATATCGATTAAAAAACCTTTTACCCGTACCTAGGTGTTTCAATGTTCGACTTTCAAAACCGGGGCACACGATGCGTTGCGGTGCCGCACTGCAAATATTTCCATGAACCGGCGGGCACAGAAGCGACGCCACCCCGCTTGTACGGCCCGCCGATTCGTATTTGCGGTAAGGCGCCGCAACGCATTGTGTGCTCCGGCTTTTAAATATTTACCCCTTGTAGTCTAAGATATATAGAGTAAATACAATTTATTGTTAGTAAAAAAGACTTAAGACTATGTTAGTAATACTTCACATGTAACGAATGATCACACATCCTCTGGCCGTAATTTGTAACATGTTCGTTTTTGTTCAACATGTTCTTTTGCCTTAAAAATATTTACAAAGTGTTACAAATGGAATCACAATAATATTAGATTCCAACTCAAGTACGTAGCAATGAGCCCGTCAAACGCACAGTGAAAGGTAGTCATCAATCAAGTGCCAAGATCAATGGCAACTCGTATATTTCAGGGGAATCAATGGGATCGGCGCTGACCTACGGCTACTCTCAAAATGTATTCTTTTTCTAAATTGAATATCCATGTTTCAACGGAATTTGACCATTTGTCTTTCTGTTAGAGAGAAACAAATGTGTGCCAATATATAACATATATTTTGGGTGGCTTCTCAAAAACTTACAGATAATTATGTTCTACTTACGAATGGGATAAGACAATTTTGTGATCCATTTAGGAATAAGAGAATGACTATACTTTCTACTACTTTCCCCCTACTCGCACATAAAGGGTTCCACATTGTTCAAATACTAAAACCGCAAAAAAATGCATTTGTTGTACAAAAACCCAACTTAAATAAAATTATTTTATTATGTTTTTACTATTTTTTCGTTAAAGCTGCAACAAAAATACTCTAACATCATCTATAAAAATTTCAACTTTCCAGCTATCACCGCTGTGAGACAGACGGACGTCGGTCTTAGTTCTAGGGTCCCGTTTTACCCTTTCGGTACGGAACCCTAAAAAATATAAACATCGTCATCATTTCAACTGAAATACGTTCACTGTTAGACATAAGCCTCTCCCAAGTGTCACTATCTAGGGCCAAGGATTGTTTTCTGAAAGGAAGGTTTGGCTTCAGTATGGAAGGCAACGAAGGAACAGAAGTGGGTTTTTAGGTAGGCAGTAAAAGTCTGACACTATGTCCCACTCCGGCCAAGGACGTGAAGATGTCATTGAATGATTTACCCACCGAAAGAAAAAGTCACCATAATGACCAATCCTGTGCGTCTCGTAGTCACCAGATTCCCGCGGCCATCATCAGGTAAAAAGTACATAAGGTTACGAATAAAATGATAGTACCTCTGACTTACTAATAAAACGTAAAACTTTGGCTAAAATGCATGATACGCGCTACAAACAATCCATTCATATGGAGTGCAATTAGTCGTAAAACTACTTCTCATTAGACACCATCAAACATTCATACTGCATAATTCTTTCACGTATCCACAAAGGCCTACTTCCACACTTTCCGGCCATTAACAGCAATAATGATAGCCTCACACTGCAGCCCTACATGAATAATGCCCCATAGAGCCTCAGAGCTCCTGGACCCCCCAACTCGTATTTACACTGTCTCCCCCAGTCTAGACGAGGCTCTTCACTTTACCAAGAGCCTGATATTAATTTCTCACTGAGCTGCAAAAGGGAAATTATTTTCCGCTCTTATGAAAGTTTAGAGTTTTATGTTAGCTGAATATGTTCTTGAGACGTGTTGGGGCACGCGGAAAGCGGTTTTCTCTCGCGGTCGCCTCGGTTGCGGGCCCGCAGCTTCTGTAGAATGTAGATATACATGTAAAAAATTGAAACAAATTTCACGGCGAGTTTTACGGCCGCAGTGTGTGCGGTTGTTCGTTGCTCTCGCTGCACCGGCGAGCGACTCGGCGGTTTGCTCCCGCACGCTCTGCAGTCGGATGGCGGGCGACCGCGCAGTGGCTGGCGGTAATCTGCTGCCGAGCTTGCAGTCGAAAATCGCAACCGCGACGGCTGCGTAATCGCGTGTCTATTGTCTCGTGAATTTTGAAATAAAATTGCCGTATTACAAAACCGCTCCGTAAGTTCTTAGCCTTAGTGGAATTAAAAAGAAGAAAGTTAGGTTTGTAAAGTATTGATTAAACTGGTCTCTCAGGCGCTGCTTAAGGTTAAAATAGCATGCTCGTATCAAGAAGTTTCTGCTTAAATAAACTTAACTTGATTTTGGGATGGCGCAGTGGTAGAGCGATTGGCTGCTGCGTTGCGAGTCGCGGGTTCCATACCCGCACGGAACAAATATTTGTACGACCTATAGACAAGTGTTCCGGGCAGTCGAAATACAGGAGTCAGTTCTACTGTAGGGCAACGTTATGATTAAAAAAAAAAAAAACTTCTTGTCATTCACAAGAAGCAATTATGTATTTTAAGCCGTTTTTTTAAGTGGGAAATCATCCAATGACTTCTCCCGCTCGCGGTACAGGAGGGCGTGTCAGACTTTTACGCTTTACAGGAGGGCGTGTCAGACTTTTACTGACTGAAATCCACTTCTATTCCTTTTTTTCCTTTGTTCCAGGGCCCTGGAGTTCACTTTCACATAACCCATGAGCATAGCCTAGTAGGCTTCGACCCTGCTGAGCCCCTACGATTTGCTGACATCTCCTTGAGGGGCGCGTGGAACACTACGCGCTGTCGACGATATGGACTTGGTCCGGACGGTTACTGGACGGCCGGACTGCTTCGCAGAAAGAGATGACGGCCTGCCATTCCTCCTTGCTCCAGCCCGGACCATGGCCGGTACCAGAGCCCGGCGCGAAAGGTCGTTGCCGCCCATCGCCCCCACGAGGACATGGCGGTGCTCTGCCTGCGCGGGGCACACCTCTATTGTTTGCCCTACCGTGTCCTCCGGGCAGTCCATGCAGTGATGACATCTGGGCGTTTCTTTCGCACGAATTCGGTGCAAGAACCTCCCGAACTTACCATATCCGATGAAGACCTGCGTCATGCGGAAGGTGAGGACGCCGTGAGGTCTTTCCAGCTCCTCCTCAAAGAAGGGACTTACCGCCATAACTTATTATGGCGTGCCCAGCACTGGGTTGCGACAGTTGCTGTCGCCATTCAACCATTATTTCAAGCTAGATGCAATGTTTCATCACGTTTAATATCTGCAAGTCATGCTGCAGAACCTGCTTAATATTTGTACAGTCACATGCATAGATAAATGCTACTTCATGTAATTTTATAAATAGTTATCAATATGAGAGGAAAGCAAATATTTATCACGCGAAACAAATAGAAGAACAAAATGGCAAGTAATATCCTATCAAAATGTATACTAACATTACGTAATATTCAGCAAATCCTTAGTACAGTAAATATTTGATGAGACAGGAAAGACATTTGCGTATCTCGGCCAAGAGCTTTAAATTATGATTGATAACGAATGCGAAGGACGTATTTGATCCACAAATAAAATAGTTATTTGCTTTCTTCTATCTGCTTCAGATACAAAGCTCCGAAATATGGAACTGAATTAGTTTTTGTTTACATTTTATTTGAAATTCGTGTCAGAACTTTATTGTTTTAGTTGAAAAGTTAATCTCGGAGAGTTGGACAGTTAGTTATTTTCTAGAAAAGGATTACGAATGACTGGTGTAAAAGGAACACTGTAAGTGCTGTTGTGCCTGGAAATAAATTATTTTAAATAACATATATTTTAAGGGTCTACCTTTTATAGCAGAACTTTTTATGTCATAATATTATTTTGAATAACAACGGATAGCATAAATTTCACTTCGCAGATAATCCTTTCGCATACTCTCATTTGTCATACATTCAAAACTCATAATTTTGTTAGTCAGAATCACCTTTAGGCATAAATTTGATATCCATAATAATTAAAAAGCCACTCCACTCGTTTCACTTCGTTCTTCGATAAATCTTTCACGGTACAAGTTTGTGGAATGCATTACCCATAGAAGTAAGGCGTGCCCAAACGCTACCAGCTCTCAAAAAAGGTGAAAGAGCACTACCTATCACTTAAATTTTTCTTCTCCCCGGCACTTGGGGGAGGTCTCTGTCCACCAGTGGACGTCTTTTGGTTGAAATGATGATGATGACGAATGATATCACTATTTATAAACATCTGAAGTATATAATTTTTTTGATGCGCAATGTGTTCTTTTTCTACTCGTTTATACAAATATTATTATCATTTTTAATTTGTATAATACCTATTAAGCTAGAATAGTGATTACTTTGGATGTTTATAAGTAGGAGCATACATAAATATAATTTTATTAATTAATAAATGTGCACCTACTGACTTAATGTTTTAGTAATTAAAACAAAAAAGAAATAATGATTTTGTAGTAACAGAAAAAAGGTTGAGCTCGTGGCTACGTAATAACAGTCTCCTAAGTAGGAGGTTAAACAATATTTGCCGAGGTTAATCTATCGATGGGTGACCAATTTAACATATTGAGGTTCCCCGTGCCACAAAAAGCACACAAAGCCGTTTTTTTTTTTTTTTATGGTAGGTAAAATCATCCAATGACAAATCCCGCCCTTGGGCGGAGCGGGAAGTAGTGTCAGACTCTTACTGACTAAAAACCTACCCCGTTCCTTCGTAGCCTATAGTGCCGGGGTCGAGCACTCCTTTCGGAACTAACCCATGACCCCAGTAGGCTTCGACCCTGCCTGCCTGCAGTTAGCAGGCTGGGCCTCTTCGGTGTGCTGACAGCTCCTTGAGGCGCGCGGGAACAGAACGCGCCGTCGACGACTTGGGCTCGGTCCGGTCGGTTACCGGACGGTCGGACAGCGTGCTACCCATTGCACGCCGTCCGCAAGCCCGCGCCTACGGTGGCCGGAAATCGGGATCGGAATCCCGGCGGCGGCTGGGGCGAGCGCCCCGTTGCCTCTGCCTGATGCGGTCGGCCTCCTCCTTTGCTAGCATTACTGCTTCGCAGAAGGAGGCGACCGCCTGCCATCCCTCCTCACTACGGACCATGGCCTGAACCAAGGCCCGGCGAGAGAGATCGCTGCCGCCGATCGCCCCCACGAGGACACGGCGATGCTCCGCCCAGGCGGGGCACACCTCTACAGTGTGCTCCACCGTGTCCTCCGGATGTTCCGCACAGTGGCGACACCCGGGCGAATCCTCCGCACGAATCCGGAACAGGTACTTAGCGAACTTTCCGTGTTCGGTAAGCACCTGCGTCGTGCGGAAGTTGAGAACGCCGTGAGGTCTTTCCAGCCACGCCCCAAGGATGGGCCTTATCGCCCCAATTGTGGCGCGCCCCGAACGAGGTTGCGATAGTCGTTGACGCCATTTCGCCATGAGATCCCGCCGGAGCTCTGTCCGCCATGCCTCGACTTGTCGTGGCAGCGGAATTTCGCCCCGGCGTTGCATCTCCATGCGCTTGTCGTGCATGTGTGCAAGGACTGTTGCCTCCAGATCCCACGGCGGTTGGCCAGCAAGGAGGGTCGCCGCCTCGCGGGAGATCGTTCGGTACCCTCGCACCATGCGTATTGCCATGACCCTCTGGCACGCATTCAGCTGGGTCCTCGGTTGCTGTTGCAACGTCGGTGCCCACACCGGAGCCCCGTAGAGAGCCATGGACCGAACGATTCCCGCGTAGAGCTTCCGGCAGGAGGCGTCTGGTCCCCTGAGGTTGGGCAGGAGCCGCCCGAGAGCAGCCCCAGTCCGATTCAGTTTGGGAGCCAGACGTCGGAAGTGCTCCCTGAAGTTCCACCAGCTGTCGAGGACGAGTCCCAGGTACTTCATCGTCGACCCGACGCTGATGTGAACCCCTCCTACCGTTAGCTGGGAACGAGGTGGTGGCGCACCCCGAGGGCCGTGGAAGCACATGGCCTCGGACTTGTGCAGTGCCACCTCGAGTCCCAACTGCTGGATCCTGTCAACGACCATCGCAACCCCGCGTGTCGCTAATTCGACCGCCGTCCGGTACGACTCTCCCCGCGCTAGGACCAACGTGTCGTCCGCGTAGCAGACCACGCTGACCCCGTCGGGGAAGTCGCCGCGCAGCACGTAGTCGTACCCGATGTTCCACAAGGGTGGTCCTAGTACCGATCCCTGCGGAACACCGCACGACATCTCTCGACGTTTCCACTCTCCCTGGTGACCGGGGTAGATGATATACCTCTCCGATAGGTAGGCCTCGATCACACGACAGAGGTAGTCGGGCACCCGGTGGTACCGGAGTGCCGTTCCAATGCAACTCCAGGGCAGGGAGTTGAAGGCGTTGGCAATGTCCAAGGACACTGCCACGACACACCTGCCCTGGGACACCGCATCCTCCGTCGTGAGGGCTCGCACGCGCATGATGGCGTCCACCGTGGAGCGCATCCTGCGAAAACCGAACTGTCCGTCCGACAGGTCCGGCCCCACCCTTGCAAGGCGCGCGATGAGGCGGTTTGCAATGACTCTTTCAAAGAGCTTGCCCACCTCGTCGAGCAGCACAATGGGCCGGTACGCGGACGGAGAGTCCGCAGGGCGCCCAGGCTTCGCTATGAGGACCAGTTTCCCCGTCTTCCAGCGAAGTGGGAACTGGCCCCTCTCCAGACATGCGCTAAAGAGCCCCCTCAATCGAGGCCCGAGAGCCTCCATAGCCAGGACCCAGGCCCTCCCAGGCAGGCCGTCAGGTCCTGGGGCGGTATTCTCGGCACTCAGCCTTCGTACCGCCACTCTCATCTCTACCTCGGTCACCTCTGGAACATCGTCGTCGTCGTCGTGGTCCGCGTCAGGTACTGCCGGTGTTGGCGGAGCCATAGACGGGGGGGAGTGTACCCCCCTCCGTTGGAGCGGAGCCGGCGAAAGCTGGCGGAGCTCCCAAGCGAGGTGCTTGCGCTTCGCTCGCCCCTGGAAACCCTGCGGCTAACGTCGCGGGCTCCAGCGCGGGCGCCGGTCTGACTGTGGCGAAAACCGCAGCCAAGACCAAAACTAAGTCCCGATCCAAACGAAGGATCACGGCGCTGCAAGGGACCAGTACCGTACCTTCTAACACAAAGGCGGAAACGCCGGCGTTGACTAATACCACTGCCGGCGGTAACCCTTCCAAACACCTTCCTCATCCTCCTGTGGACCCACAGTCCACATCCCATGGGGCGGCCGTCACCGACAGAACGGAGACGGTCTGCGACACTGAGGACGCCTTCTCAAGCGCCTGGCAGGTGCCAAAACGCAAGGGCAAGGGTAAAAAATTTACTCCACAAGCCCATTGCTCTTGCAAAGACCCTTCTGGTCCGACAGCCTCGTCCAACCAGGGCAAGAAGAGGGAAAGGTTGACGCGCAAAGAGCGACGTCAGGAGCGCAGGAGAGGTGGCAAGAACAAGGCCCCTCCTCAGAAGAAGCAGGTTGCAGCTGCTGGGTCGGCCGACTCAGCTGGCAGTGGGATCAATTTCTCTGCAGGTAAGCGATCGCAGACGGAGGCCGGCACTAGCCGACCGATACCTGTCCAACCGCCTACCGGTGCTGCGGGGAGACCGACCCAAACAGCAACCACAACACGGATGCCCGCTGGAGGTGATCAGACCGTGGCCAAGCGTGCTCTCAACGAGACCATTTCACCTCGTGGGGAGCATAAGCGGCCGCGGATTGACCAGTCCAAGCGAGTCGCATCAAGGAGCTACGCCCAAGCTGCCGGTGCTCCCCTGAGCGTCGCGATCACCTGCGACCGCACGGGGGTCATCAGTCAGGGAGTATCGGATCAGGTTCTCGCTGCTATCCAGAGGAAGATCATCAGCGATTCCTGGACCACTAAGCAAGACACACCCGGGCCGGCGTTCCACGGTAAGCCGCTGTATGCTGGAGGTGTCCTCAAGCTGTGGTGTAGTAATGACCATACTTTGGCATGGCTGAAGCAGACGGTCTCCGAGCTGACTCTCCCGGCTAGCACTTCGCTAGTTGTCCGCAGGCAGTCTGAGATCCAGAAGCGGGTGCGTTGTGGCATCGCCATACCAGACGACCAGGGAGTGTACGAGGACTCGAGGAACATCGGACGAGCCCTCAGCTACCAAAACCCCTGGATCGATGTGAAGAGGTGGGTACTGCTGCGTGCCGACAAACAGGAAGCATGCTGGTTCCTCATTTTGAACATCCCCGAGGACCAGATTCCGGCCCTGATGCAAGCTGAGCGCCGACTCTCTATAGGTTTAGGGTCGGTGTACGTCAAGTTCCAGGGCCTGAGCGGCAAGTTTGTCGACGTCCCTCGGGGTTGGGACCGGGCTACAAACCAGATGCAGGATGCAGGGGGGACTCTTCCCCCACCGAACAACCCGGAAACACCAGCGGTTGGCCCAGCTGTAACAGCGGAGCCAGCTGCCACCGCCGTCGCCGTGGGTGCCGTCCCTCCCTCGGGAGGGGAGCGAGACGACGTCATGTTGTCCCCTGCTTCAACCCTGGAGGGGGGAGTGTTCGACGACGGCGACCTGTTTGCTGGGCTGCGACTAGAGGGCGAGGAGGAGGGGACTGCCAGCGATGGCGACCTCTTCGGCCTGTAAAGTCGTGCAGGCGAACCTCCACCACAGCCAAACAGCGACGGCCCAACTCCGCAAGTGGTTGGAGGTACAACACACGGCCATTGCTCTAATCCAGGAGCCGTGGATTAGGGGCGGCCACATACGAGGACTCTCTGATCTTGGAGGTAAGCTCCTTGTTACTAAGGACCATGATCACCCTAGGTCGTGTATCTATGTCACAGGTAACCTCAACGCACAGCTACTAAATGACTTCTGTTGCAGAGATGTCTCTGCAGCAAGGCTGACGATACAGCGTGGCACCACAGCGATGGCGATTGTCTTTGCCTCAGTATATATGCCAGAGGCGGAGGAACCGCCACCCCACGACCTGATCCGCCTCGTTACCCACTGTGAGAACGGCGGGGACGAGATCGTGGTCGGGACCGATGCGAACGCACACCATCCACTGTGGGGAATGGAAACGCAAAATGCTAGGGGTAAGGCATTGGTGGATTACTTGTTCACAACTAACCTATCCCTACTAAACACAGGTTCCGAACCAACATTTGTAACCAGACGCAGTCGCACGATAATCGACCTCACTCTGGCAACAGAGGGAGCAGCTGAACTCACTACTGGGTGGCATGTCTCCAAAGAGGCCTCCTGCTCGGACCACAGGTGGATCCGTTTCGACATCCAGGTCTGTGTAACACCCACGCTACCACGGCGTAATCCGCGAAACACGGACAGAGCAGCATATAGACGCAGCCTAGCTTCCAAGCTTGCGCCACCAGGCGATTCGATGACATTTGAGGACACAGCTCAAATCGACGCACAAGTGGACCAACTCACCGAATCACTGATAAACAGCTACCACACTGCTTGCCCAGAAACCTTCCCGCGCGATACACCGGGCAAACAACCCTGGTGGGGCGCGGATCTGGAACGCAAGCGTAGCAAGGTAAGGAAGGCTCTAAACAGAGCCATGAACACATGTGCGGATGAGGACTGGGACGCCTACTATGTGGCCAAATCCAGCTACAAGAAATGCATCAGATTCAGACGCACCACAGGTTGGCGGAAATTCTGTGGTAGCATCGAATCCTGCCAATAAGCAAACAGGGTAAGGAAAATTTTGGCAAAACAGGATACTCCTGGGCCTACCACGCTCCGTAAACCTGACAACACACTCACCACGTCACCTGAAGAAGCAAGACGCGTCTTAGTTGAGGCTCACTTCCCAGACTGCGTTTTCACACAGGTAACAGACTGGTCAGATGTGACCCAAACACCATCAGACGATGAGTGGCTCTATGCACACAGGATGATTACGTTGGAAAAAATCCAATGGGCCATCCAAAGCTTCAATCCTTTTAAGGCTCCTGGTCCTGACGGTGTGTTTCCGGCACTATTGCAATGGGGTGGGACACCGTTAGCGACAAATCTGGTGCCCCTAATGAGAGCGTGCCTGGCTTTTAGATACGTTCCCAAAGGATGGAGGGAAGTGAAAGTAATATTCATTCCTAAACCAGGTAAGAGTGACTATACAAACGCCAAATCCTATCGACCCATAAGTCTAACCTCCTTCCTATTAAAGACGATGGAGAGGTTATGTGAGAGGGAACTACGAGATGGCGTTTTAAAAACAGTACCACTACATGGTAACCAACATGCATACAGCTCAGGTAAGTCGACAGAGTCTGCTCTTCATCTGGTGGTAAGCCAGATAGAGGAAGCGATCCATCAGAAAGGTACCTGCCTGGGCACTTTTATAGACATCGAAGGAGCTTTCGACAAAACAAACTTCTCCAGCATAAGTGCCGCCCTCTCCAAGCACGGGGTAGATCAGGTATTAATCGACTGGATTACAAATATGCTAAGCAAACGAGTAGTTCGCCTTGAGAAGGAACAGCAGCTGGCGCTGATAGCTAGAGGCTGCCCACAGGGAGGGGTACTATCACCACTACTGTGGAACCTTGTGATCAACGAACTCATCACCATACTCAACGCGAATCGTTACTACACCATAGGGTACGCTGACGACCTCGCAATCCTTATACCTGGTAAGGTGACCGGAACGATCTGTAACCTTATGCAGCAAGCACTGCGCATCGTGGAACGATGGTGCAGAGAATATGATCTCTCGGTGAATCCCTCTAAAACTGAATTGGTCATGTTCACGCAAAAACGAGCACTAGGGCGCTTCAATCTGCCTAAACTGTTCAATACAGAACTCCAGTTGTCGAGCGAGGTTAAATATCTGGGGGTTACCCTTGACAGTAAGTTAAACTGGAGCACTCATCTAGACAATAAATTAAGCAGGGCTTGCATCACCTTCTGGCAATGCAGGAGAATGATAGGTAAGAGGTGGGGCCTATCCCCGAAAATTATACTCTGGTTATATACCGCAGTGATTCGGCCCATGATTACTTACGGCGCTGTGGTGTGGTGGCCTCGCACCAAGTTAGCCACCGCCGTAAACAAACTACAACACATGCAAAGGCTGGCCTGCATGGCTACTACGGGCTGCATGAGGACCACTCCGACTGCAGCGCTCGAAGCTATGCTGGGACTTCCCCCACTCCACCTGTTTATACAGCAGGAAGCGACGATGGCGGCCGTACGTCTTAAGACACTGGATCTCTGGGGTAAGAGAGAAACACAACACACCGCTCTGCTTGCGGCACTCAACGACAAGCTTCCCATAACGCAAGCAATCAACGACCGGATACCTAAGCAATTTATCTTTGATAAAAAATACAAAATCCAACTGTATGAGGACCACCGCTGCGAAGGGCTGTGCCCTGCAGAGCTGCGGATCTTCACTGATGGATCCAAAACAGGTAATGGTACGGGTGCTGGAGTCTTCTCGGAGGATCTCAACATTCACATAGCCACACCATTGGGGGTTCATAACACTGTGTTCCAGGCTGAGTGCTTGGGCATTTCCCTGGCAGCCTTAGCCGTCGCAACCAGGAAAGTTAAGGACCACTCTATACGCATACTTTCGGACAGCATGGCTGTACTGCAGGCGCTAAACAGCCACACGGTTAACTCCGGGCTGATTTATGAGTGTCACCAACGCCTCAACCAGGTGGGTAAACACAACCAAGTAACCATTCAATGGATTAAAGGACACAGCGATTCCCGAGGCAATGATGCTGCGGACGAACTCGCCCGAAGGGGATCGAGTATGGCGGCGATAGGGCCTGAGCCCATCGTGCCGCTCCCCTTTGCACACCTACGCAATCTGGTAAGGAAACGAACTAGAGAATTACACCACAAACTATGGGTAGATCATAGTGAGTGCAGGCAGGCCAAGGAGGCACTTCCCTCTATTGATGGCCGCTTTACGAAAAAGGCCCTACAACTGACTAAACCGCAGTTACGGAAAGTGACGGCAGTTACAACTGGCCACGGGACCTTTAATAAGCACCTCTCTGTCATAGGAGTTACAGACAGCCCACTGTGCAGAGCCTGCATGGAGGAGGAAGAGACTGCAGCACATCTGCTTCTGAGCTGCCCTGTTGTCGCTGGATACAGGGCAAAGTACTTCGGAAACCCAGGTAACCTCCGCGAAATGGTCAGTAACACCAAGGCGCTGCTGGCCTTCCTCGAGGAGCTGGGGTGGATCGAATGACACATTTGTCCCACCCGTACGCAAAATACGCGCTTTAGTCGTGGAGTTGCGGATACCAGCCCGAAATACAATACAATACCCCCCGCGTAGGGAACAGAGTGCTGACCACACCCTCCACGAGCTCGGGCCGGAGACTCTGAGTCAGTGGGGGAGCCCATGGACGGAGTTTCTCCCGTACCATCTTGTATGGGCGTCCCCGTTGATACTGACTGTTATTAGTCGTCAGAAACTAAAAAATCTGAAACCAGTTTTGCAATTGGATGGTACAACCCCATAGGTTGTACCATCCAATTTCAGGGTTGTGCAGGTCTGATATTCAGCTACATCTGATTTAACTGGAAGCTGATCCTAATACAGTTAGTAAATGTTAGGCAGATTGAATAACTGAAAACACACCAACGACTTATCTAAATATCCTTGGTGACTACAAAAATATATAATTCATCGACTCCACTGTTATTTTGCGAGTTACCTTTGCCGACATCACTATTATTGACATCGGGTTTCGAGTTCGTCCACTCACCGGTCGCTCTCGATCTCATAACATCCACTCGTACATTTTTAACAACTCTCGATCCTCTATCTCGATGCCAAGATTGAATCGAAACTCAAATAATAAACTTTTTATTGGTGCCTGAGTAGTTGGACCTTTGGAGGTCTAACAAAGGTCTAGCTCTGCCAAAGGTCTGAATACTTGAAAATCTTTTCTTTGTGGAACTTTCATAATATTAGTCGGCTCTTTGAGATGCCTTTTGATTTAGATTGGATGGTTTTTGATCATGAATTTGTTATGTTTTGATATCAAACAGCCAAAAGGATTGATAGCCTTTGTTTTTTGTTGTCAAAGTTTCATATGGATAAATATTATAAGAGCGAAGTTAGTGTGCCAATATAAAAAAATATTATTTCATAAAAAAAAAACAAAAGACAGCTTTTAATTAAATGTGCTAAATAGAATAAAACTAAACTTATTCTACAAACACACAAGCGGAATTATTTTCCGAGAATCAGGGTAAAGTACACTATGCGCGGTAATCAAATACGCTTTGGCGCTAAAATCCTCTCTCCGACAATCCTGGAATGGCATCCAGGATGCAGCTTCAAAAGTAAAGCAACGATCTGCTGTCCAAACACGGTTCACATAAAGATAGTTCCAAATTCAAACAGGTCGTGTATGTGTCGATGTTACCCGAAGTTTCCCGAAGCTGAGAGTAAACCTCCCGGAACCCTTGGTGCTAAACGGGATTTCAGGAACTCTAAAAACTCAATTTGTGTTGCAGGTGTAGCAAGCTCGGATGTTATTTGAGTTAGAATGTTTATTTGTTTTTGAGATTTAATTGAAACATATGCCAGCGATTGTCGCGCGGAATGCTGTTTTGAATGTTAAAAATAAGTTCAACAGCTAATTAAGCATCTTTTTGATTATAAATTAAATGGTTTAAGTGAAATAAATGAGTATACTATAATCAAAGACACAATCGTTATATTAATTAATAAGTCGTGTTAGAAATGATAGTCGTGTTGGTGATTTTTTAGTTATTTCTTCTCGTAATTACAACGGATTTGCCTACATAACTTGTTTCTGTATCACGTTTCTACGAACGAGGCTATGATTTTTATTTCTAATCATATTTTAATGAAATTAGCATCTCTCTGGGTGGAGTAAAAGGTAGTGTCAGACTTTTACTCAATTAAATACGCCGGTGTTCCTTCAGTTGGCTTTTAAGTTCTATGGTTTATTTTTTTTACCGTTGGGCGGAGCGGGAGAGCGTGTCAGACTGTTACTGACTAAAATCCAACCGTTTGTTTCTTCTTTGCTATGCGTCTCAGAGCCCCAGGGGTTCATTTTGACGTATCCCATGGCCTACATCCTAGGGCTGCGGTGTCTCTTCCAACTAATCTTTCAGCCCTGAACTAGGTTATGCTCTCAAGTAAGAGTTGTATAACTTTATAGTCTTCAACAACCAAAATCTACTAAACATTACTTACCAAAGCTTTGAAGCAATTAAACGCAGGCCTTTGTCTTCATCTACTTGTAGTATTTATCCTCTCGAAGCGCTTCAGGTACGCCTCTAAGGCCTTAGCGTTACTCAGCTAAATAGCTGAAGCGATTACTGAAACGCTTAGTAAGGCATTTTGATTGTTCAAGAAAAAAATATAGTTTTGTATTAAAGATTAGATGAATCTCTGGGAAAATAATAGTCGTTAAGCTGGGTTGAAAGTTATGGCACACGATAATAGGGAGATTATTATATAGCGGTAAATCGGTAAGATTTGGGGATTATGACGCATGATTTTTGAGTCATTGTTATGTATCTACTAGCTTCTACGAGCAGCTTCTCCTGCTTGATTGTTAGAAATTATCCCATAGCAACATATTAAAGACATAAACAGTATCACTTGTATCCTGGAAAAAGTCCAGGATATGGTCTTGAGCGCTGCGTCAAATCCAGAACTCGTGTACACGATGCCGCCGCCGCGCCGTCACCACGCCGCCATAGCGGGCGGCGGCGAACGTATACACAGCATAGCGGCGCGACGGCGGCGGCATCGTGTACACGAGCCCTTAGGGCCGGGACACATAAACACGATACGACGTCGTGTCGTACCACGATGCGGCGTCGTTTCACGATGCGACGTCGCGTCGTAGGAATCTACGACGAGCATCGTAAAAAACTACGTCGCGACATCGTAACGTGCCACGATATACGGCACGACGTCGCGTCGTAGAAACTCACGATGCGTTCCTGTGTCAGTGCCACAGTTGTTATTCAAAATTCAAAGATGACGGACGCTAACGCTATTGAGGTCGATCATTTAATAACGCTAGTCGAGCAGCGTCCCGTACTATAGGACAAAACATCAGAAGAATATAAGAATAAAAATATAAAAACAAAAGCAGGAGCAGGACGCGTCTAGTGCGGTCCATTTCTTGAAATTAACTGTGACAATTCACCCTGCATTGTATCGACGGCGTCGTGCCGTGTATCGTGGCACGTTACGATGTCGCGACGTAGTTTTTTACGATGCTCGTCGTAGATACCCACGACGCGACGTCGCATCGTGAAACGATGCCGTATCGTGGTACGACACGACGTCGTATCGTGTTTATGTGTCCCGGCCCTTATGAGTTTCGAATTTAGTTTACACACACACATGTCACACATGCATTCTTATAATATACACCGTTAAATTTTGATCGTTTTAATCCCATGAAGGGTCGATACGGTACATGAAATACTATAGATTTGTAAAGATAAAATAAAAAAAAATAAAGTAGGTAATTTTTTCCTAAAGCTCGAATAATATAATATATAAAATAATATTCCACAACAATCACATAAAAAATATTATCTATCAATAAATATTCGCATGTACCAAAATTAATAAAATAAACTAAACAAGTCAATGGGAAGATGGGAAGAGGGCCTTTTGGGCAAAGGCCCATTGGAGAGGGACAGTAGAGATAATATCTTTTTATTTTGTCTTTACAAATTGATAGTGTTTTACGTACCGGATCGACCCTCCACAGGATTAAAACGATCAAAATTTAACGATTTATATTAATGTTAGTAAATATACAATAAGGTTCTGATGTCACTATAAGATTTTCTACTTAATTGAGAATTACGACAAGTCACAAATCATCAACCAGAGCCTCATCGAGCAGAGAACATTTAGACCAAACCATTATTTTGCCAAAAGGCCCCGGACATCTTCTGTTGGTGATAGGGGAACCCTATCACCAACAGAAGTCTTCTTCTTCTTGATTTAGCAACAGTACTTATCAAATTATCGACATGTTTAACCACATAGTTTAATATTAGACCTACTCGAGTTCCATTACGTTGAGGTTTCTCGAGTACACTCGCTTTCTGAGCACTTTATGACGTACTTTATGCGGCAGCATAATATGACTTCACTCAAACTTTCAATAGAAAAGTTCAAAACAAAGTACATAATTACATTGCCTCTCAATTTTAATTCACAAAAGAACGCGTCCAAAAATAGCTGACACCTAATAATATTGTGAGAAAATATAATCAATCAAACAAATTGCTCGTGCCGTCACCCTGTTAATGGCTTCCATTAAAAAGCTTCGGATAATCAGCGCGACACCTGGGGGTAATGGGAGTAATGACACCCAGGGTTTGGGGTAAATTAGTTAGTAAACTTGCACTTCAGATAAAGATTCAGCCCTTTGGGTAATATTATACAAATCCACTGGCCAGCTTTTTCAATTTTCGCCTATAGTTCCCTGCTTTCAAACGGTAAAAAAAATCATTGACAAAAAATAGGTAGGCCCTGCTTGAAACAAAAATTGGAAAACATGTGACTTCCACCAATGCGCTCTGAACTTTTATGGATATCATCATGCATGTGAATGACGAATGTGACCCTTTTGCCATGGAGTTCTAATGGTTCTAGTAGGTAAGGAAGGTGGAAAGACACAAAAACTGTAGATATCATCAGTAAATGAAAGGAGAAACATTGACCTTTATATTTGAAGGACTTTAAACCTTCCATTCTTCCAAACAATAGTAGCCTATACGGATATTAGTATTCTGAAAAGGCGTATAGATATTTTATCCGGCAGAGCGCCAATTCCTCACGTAAGCGTTGCTTTTATTACTCATATTTATGATTGTCGTAAAACAAATAAGATATATTTCAGACTACGCTTCGGAACATAAATGGGTATTTATAAAACACTTCTAGGCTTCTCAAACCGCCATGGGAGTGCAGTGAGGAATTGTTAATCAGAACGAATGGAAATGGGATGCCTGTTTGAAATGGAAAATCCTTTTTGTACGGGACTGACCGGGATTTGTGTAAAATAAAACAGGAGAAAATACGAGATTACTGCGCACTGTATATTAGCGTGTACAGGACAAGGGTGCTAACAAGAATGACAAGACATTTCTTATAGCTAATTAGCCTACTTATAAAACTAAACAAAAATAGGATGCATCGTCGCTCGTTGCTATCACTAAATATCAGGCTCTTCACGTGAAAGGTGTTGTTAACTTCAACATACCCCCGGACATTGAAAGATTGTCTTTCAACAAAATCAGCAAGTGACGGGTAGTGGGCAAATCCTATTGAAGGCGCGCCGAATTACTCCAGCAGGAGTCCGGATATCAGCCACCCGAACGATACCGTCTGATCCTGGGTGGACGGCAACAATTCTTCCCAACTTCCATTTAAGAGGGGGTAAGTGATCCTCCTTTATTACCACGAGTGAGTCCAGCTTCAGTGCATCCTTGCAGGAACGCCATTTCGTTCTCTGCTGCAATTCAGAAACAAACTCCTTACTCCACCGGGCCCAGAAATGTTGGCGGAGTTGCTCAACCCGTTGAAATCGAGCCAAGTGATGAACGGAGTGTTCCAAATAGTCCCGTTGGGGTAATGATGTGAGCGGTCGACCCACAAGGAAGTGTCCCGGCGTCAGAGGTGCAAGGTCAGCAGGATCCGAAGATAGCGGCGTCAATGGACGAGAGTTCAAGATGGCCTCGGTTTGAATAAGCGTGGTGTTAAGTTCTTCGAACGTTAAGTTACAGTTTCCCAACACTCGTTTCAAATGATACTTTGTCGATTTAACACCCGCTTCCCAGAGTCCGCCGAAATGAGGAGTATATGCGGGAATAAAATGCATTTTAATACCATCATTTGCCAAACTTGCACCTAAGGAATCGCAATAAGTTTTTAGAAATTTCGATAAATCGTTGTACGCGCCAACGAATGAGGTACCGTTATCGGAATAAATGTTAGTTGGCTTACCCCGTCGCGAGATAAACCTATATAAGGCAAGTAAGTAGGTATTACTGGTTAGATCGCCTACCAGCTCCAGGTGTACAGCTTTAGTGGCAAAACAAATAAATATGGCCACGTACACCTTCACTAACCTGCAGCCACGACCTTGCCGACTGGCACACATGATAGGGCCAGCATAATCGACACCAACATTGTCGAAGGGATAACCTCCTGGCTGGACACGCTGCTGCGGCAAATTTCCCATCAATGGGGTAATTACGTTACCCTTCATGCGACAACAGCGCACACAGTTTCGATAGCAAGCCCTAGCTAGATTACGGCCACCTATAGGCCAGTACGATTCCCGAATTGAAGCTAACAATAACTGAGGGCCTGCATGCATCAATCTTTTATGCTCAAAATTAAATAATAATTTTGTAAAAATGTGAGTGGACTGTAAAATTATAGAATGTTTTTTATTATATGGAAATCAGAATTTTCTAAGCGCCCTCCGAAACGCATGATTTTATTTTTATCTAAATAAACATTTTTAAAGAGGACACTTTTCGAAGGTATATTTTGTTTATTTAATAGTAATTTGTACTCCGGAAACGACTCGATTTGACAATTTAAAATAATAACATTCAATGCTTCCTGTAGTTCATCTTCAGATATAAATTTATTAATGACAGGAAGTTTCCTACAGGTTCTAACAAATCTTAACACATACGCTATAGAACGAACAAGTCTTAAGTAGTTTGAGAAACGGTTAAAATCTATTAAAGTATTGCAAGCATTATTTGTTACAATAGCGCTCAATGAAACTTGAGGTCGAGTTTCGGGTAAAGTCTCGAGTTCTAAACCTTTAACCTGAGATGGCCAGTTCGACTGATCTTCCTTTAAGAAGTCGGGGCCACACCACCACAACTGCAGCCCTTGCAGAACACTAATATCCACGCCACGAGATATTAGGTCTGCTGGGTTCTTGTCAGTTGGGACATGACGCCAAGTGCAGTTACCCGCCTTATCTAGAACTTCAGCAACGCGATTGCGCACAAATGGCTGAAGTTTAGAAGGCAACATCTGCAACCATCCCAATACAATAGTCGAGTCTGTCCAACAGTAAACCCGATCAAACTTTACTCGAAGTGATTTGACCACCTTCTCATAAACGCGAGCTCCCACGACGGCACCACACAGTTCCAACCTCGGAATAGTAGTAGGTTTAATCGGCGCCACACGACTTTTACCGATAAGTAAACGAACCATGCATTCACCATTTGCATTAACACTACGGATGTAGGCACACGCACCGTACGCGCGCTCAGATGCATCTGTGAATACGTGCAGTTCTAACGTCTGGTAACCGTCCGTCATAACATACCGTGGGATACGTAACGTAGTTAAAGAGGGAGAGCTTTAACAATAGCGTTCCAAGTTGTGCTAAGTTCCAGAGTCAACGGTTCGTCCCATGAAAGTTTGTCTAACCACATTTTTTGTAATAGCATTTTCATGGTGACTACAAAAGGAGATAAAAGACCTAAAGGGTCAAAAATACGTGTGGTCGCTGAAAGCAAATCACGTTTAGTACAACATAGAAGGTGACTTAAAACTAATTAAGAAACCTATTTCATCAGATTCAGCGAACCAGTCAAGTCCTAATAATTTATTGGGTTTATTAGATCCTACACCTAAATCTAAAGATGACTGAGTCCCTGACACTAAAATAGGTTCATTCGACTTCCACTTTCGAAGTAGAATGCAAACTGACCTAATGACTTACATATATTCCGCCATGACTTATGAAATAATTTACTAAAATCAGATTTAGCCTTAAGTCTGCGTTCCAAGGAATAAAAACATTTTGTAGCCCTATGAAATGACTCACCCAAAACAGATGGATTCTGCTTCATGGGTAAACGCACACAAAAACGACCGTCTTTCAAACGAGTCGTATTTTTACAAAAATGCTCCTCACACAACCTTTCTTCAGGCAAATAATCAGAATTTTGCGAATTAATCTCTTCGAGATTCCAAAATCGCGTAATATCATTACGAATTAAATCCAAGTCGGCATCATTACAGGAACTAGTTTGAGTAAAATTACATCTAATGTTATTTATTGATTTACTGTGATTACTATAGATAACGGGACCAGAGACGATCCATCCTAACCTGGTTTCACATAACACCGGCTTTCCGACTCCTAACTTAATTCTTTGCGAACCTAACAGGTCCCAGAACAGATCAGCACCAATTAAAAGATCTACGTCTGAGGGCTTGTAAAAAGTAGGGTCTGCCAGACAAATATCAGTTGGAATGTTCAGGTTAGATAAATCTAATTCACGACATGGCATCTCATTAGTAATCAATGGCAATACAAAACATAACAACTTAGCATTATAACTATTGTTAAGTGACGTCATTTTTACCTGACACATATTGCCTACGCGACTGGACGCGTTATTTATGCCATAGATTGAACTATTAATCGAACTCGTATTTAACTTAAGTCGTTTACATAGTCGCTCCGTCATGAAGCACGATGTACTACCGCTGTCGAGTGTCGCTCGCACAATATGCTCATGATTTTTGTAATCATATAATTTAATTAACGCGGTTGACAATAAGACGCCGCGCTCCTTACTCTCGCCATGAGTAGGGGAAATGTTCGCAGACAAGGACACGTTATTCGTCGCGTCAGTGTCAGCGGACTGCGCGGGCGCTGCAGACGTTGACGGAGACAAAGTTGCATAATCAGATGTGTTATCGTTACCTTTTGTTTCCGAAGTATGAATCAAAGTGTTATGCCTGCGCTTACATAACTTACAACCCGGTTTTTTGCAATTGTTAGAAAAGTGACCAGTACGAAAACAGTTATAACATAATTTAAAAGTAGGAATCAATTTGCGTCGAGCTTCATTGCTCAATGCAAGGAACTGTGAACAATTAACTAAACTATGGTCACCTTTGCAATTAGGACAAGATTTCGAAGCAGGTTCAGTGCTCACCATATTAGAATTTTGTGTCGTCACCATGGATTTGATTTTACTCGCGGAACTTGATTTAGGGTTACCTGACATGTTGTGTTTAGATAATTCTAAAGTTTCAATTAGATCAGCGCGTGCGCGAATGAATTGGAGGAAAGTATCGAACGTAATCTTGCTATTCTTATCAGTGTGACCTTTGAACTCCTCCCATTCACGGTAGGACTTCTGATCCAACTTACGTGTTACTAAATATATCAACAACGTGTCCCACTGCTTGACTGGTTCGCCTAAAGATTCTAACGCTCGCAAGTTTTTATTTAACAGATCAATTAACCCTTTCAAAGCGATAGAAGACTCTTTCGTGATAAGTTCAATGTTAAATAATGCTGACACATGATTCTGCACTAATAAGCGTTTATTGTCAAATCGATCGCAAATTAAATTCCAAGCCACATCATAATTGTTCGCTGAAAACTCAATAGATTGGATTACCACGGCAGCAGATCCCTCCAGAGAAGCACGTAAATAGTGGAACTTGTTGATTTCGTCGATCTCGTCATTATGATGGATGAGGCTAGTGAAGGTGTCACGGAACTCTAACCAATTGCTATATGAACCATTAAATTTGGGCAATTGTATAGTAGGCAACTTAATAGGTTTATAAACACTACCCCGACTACCCTTACCACTAACTGAACCATTTTGCTTGTTACTCTTACTCACTAACTGTTGAGCCCTCGACAATGCCTTATAGTATAATGTCTCGAACTCGGAACGTTCAGACAACTGGGCCTTCGTATCGTCAACCATACATTCTAACCGCAACTGTACCTCATCATATTGTTCGTACAACGACTCCAGTTTTCCCATGCGCAACTGTAATTCCATGACATCGCATTCGCTTAATGTTACGTCATCCAATGCGTCCAAGTAATTGACAAATGTAGTTAAGCGACCCTTAAAACTTCCTCGCTTCTTTACTAATTCCCTTTCCTCGGACATGCTGGAAATCGAGTGTTGTCGACCTGGAATGTATATAATCGCAAAATAAATATCTTAATATGCTTAATCCGAAATTAATTTAGGTACAGAGTTGTAAGGTAGAATTTAATAAGGTATAACAATGTAAATAGGTAGGTAATCTTTCTGTATAAAAATAAATCTGATTGCAAATGTAACGATACAACTTTTATTATAAATGAATTCCTCAATAACTTATCTAATAAGTTATTATATAAAACACCACAAAACTAAAGTACACTACGGGCAAGTTAACTGAGATTAACAGTCAATAGTTTGAAATAATATCTAACACTTTCCAGAATAAACTATGATTAACGAATACCTACACATTAACTATGATACTTAACTGAATAGTTATCGCTCAAATGCAACAATACAAATTATATAAATGTAGTTCTAATTCCTACTATACTTTTAAAAGTATTATATAATAACGACTGTCGCTAATATTGTACATGTAACATACAAAATACCGAAACTATTCAAAAAGAAAACCGGTACTCAATTAACATAATTAACAAAATAAATGCACTAACCTTTTGTAAATTTAAATAAAGCTAGATACAACCTGTACGAGTGTTGGGTGATAATATTATCCAATATACTTAACACCGTGAGAAATAATGTGTACTCAATCCATAAGACACGCTGTCGGCGTTTAACCTCTCAAATCCAGATCAATTATTTCCGTCTTCTAATTATATATTCTTCAAATTACTTGCTGATAACGACAATCCGGCTCGATAAAGGACCATGTACGGGACTGACCGGGATTTGTGTAAAATAAAACAGGAGAAAATACGAGATTACTGCGCACTGTATATTAGCGTGTACAGGACAAGGGTGCTGACAAGAATGACAAGACATTTCTTATAGCTAATTAGCCTACTTATAAAACTAAACAAAAATAGGATGCATCGTCGCTCGTTGCTATCACTAAATATCAGGCTCTTCACGTGAAAGGTGTTGTTAACTTCAACACTTTTTTCATTTCCGGCACTGTATAGGCTTTTACTTTGACGTTGGAGAATTTCTGTTACTAGCTGTACCCAAACATAAATATTGAATTCTTATTGATGAGGAATTACGCCCTAGATTTCAACCATACTTTTCTTAAATAACTGTTCAGAGAATTCAGGCTGCATTAATAAATTTCGCATTACCAAAATATTACTCCCGGTAAATATTATATCCGCTTCGAAATTGCAAAAACAATTTTCTGTTCAACACCAGACTTAATCCCATTTCAATACCAATCAAAACAAAATAAATACAACGAAAATAACCACATCACATCCGAGAATCCATTTTGATCCAGAAAACATGGCACAAATACATTGGGTGGTGCCCAGTCCACAGCACACAGTACAGCTACTCATACTAATACCGATCCACACGATCCGCCGGGATTACAATTTTGTCCCCGTTCCTTCATGATAAAAATAAATAAGCCCAATGTATGGAGCGAGCGGGAATTTCATAACAGGGTTATCATTTCATTTTTATTGTATCTGTAATGGAATGGCGTAATCTTAATTGAAATCTGACGAAGGAATGGGATGTTGACGAGACCATGGCTGGACTTGTGGCTAGTTGTGATGTATGAGGTGCTTATGAGATCGTTGCTCTTGCTTATTGGGCTGCCTTGGACGTAAGTGTGATGGTGGAATAATTATTATTTTATTATGTTGAAATGTTTATTGGAGTATTTGATGCTATGGATTTGCTTCATCAAATAGAGCATTTAGGTAAATAAGGATAACATTAATGACAATATCTACTCAGCCAGTTTACTAACTTATATTACGATATGGAATTTCCTTGCAGTATCGAAACAGGAATGAAGAAATCTACAGGAGAATGAAACAAATGGGCAATGGGGCCGAAAAATATTGCAGTAGCGATCGCGTAGTTGGCGCGGCCTCCCACAAGACAGAGCGATGTCCTGACGAGGGTCGTGGGAATCCGATGGATGTGGCACACAAAGACAAAAAAAAGAAAGTTTTTTAGAAAGTCCTTGTGGGAATACATGGGAAGGTTAAAAATCTGAACCTATCCCCAGGGAATTTAGTAGAGGAATAATGTATTCTATTTCATTCTCCAGGGCACCTATCTTAAAATTTACCAAAACTCATTAAAATTGTGTGAAAACTTAATCTGCCTGTTAAGTTTTCACACAACTTTTGTATTTAAAATTTTGATATGGACAGAACACTTCTTTTTCTGGTAAAAAAAAAATACTGTCTATCACAGAACCAGTAGTGTTGTGATCCTATTGAAACATACCAAGCAGTTCATAAATTACAGACTGATTTGATAACACGACATAAACATCTACACCTTTCATCACTCCCTTTTAACACACCACACATTGGCAGTGAACTGTAAACGGCCTATTATCGAGCATAATAAGCCGTTTACCCATTTGACGCGTAAACGTTGTCGCAGTCACGGCAATAGACATTAATTGAGGAAAATTGCTCGTTATCAGTCGCGATGGCAACCTGTCGTTCTGACTCCTAATTACCGACATTAGTTCATGTGTTATTGTCACACTTGGCTCCAAAATATTGCTCTATTTATCTTTTAAACGTGTTACCAGAATAAGACACTGTTTTTCTGGCTTTATTGTAAGCTGCCTTGTCTTTGCATCTTACAATTACTAGCCACCAAATAATCATTACGAAAGATTTACTAATACTAAAAGCACATTCGTAAGATTCATTATGTTCATCATTTTTTGATAAAATAATTATAATTTGTGATTCACTCGTACACGAAATAATTGTAAAATAACTTTTCTGATGAATTTTACTGATCAAAGCCCACCTGAGTCCCCTAAGTTGTCTTTTGCGTTCTAGGACCACGGTAACTCTCCCAGAGTCCTGGCACTACAGAGACCCTAAACATCCTACCCGCCACCGCTGAGTCCGTATTCAAATCACGAACAAGTAATCAGTGGCAAGCATGCGACAGTTCAGATCCGTGCGATTAGACGCGGCACCGGACGACCAACACCGGACGCCGTACGGCATATTTTAGTGAAACCGGAATAACCCTGCACAATTGAGTACCCTTGCAGTTTTCATTGCACGAAATATAAATGAGCTATAAACGAAATGGAGATTATACACGGAACAGTGAATTAATTGACTGCGATTATTTATACGATGTAGAATAATAATAGGCTTTGTTACAAATGCAGAAGGAAAATTTGCCAATTTCAGCCTTTTGTTCAAGTAAATTGGGTTGGCTTACCTGCCTATTTTTGCGGTGAAAAGGTTTGATTAAACTTAAATAATAAACAGGTTAACCTTCATCTCATCTGCGATCGAAAACAGGCTATGCTTCCTCGTAATATTTTGTAGAGAGTGGTACACGGAAGGGTTTCCAAGGGTTAAATACCTATTCCCTTATTGAAGAGTTCACCTTTCTACCTGGTTACTCTTTTAACTCATTATGTTTGGGATGCGAGGACAAGCACCGGATAAATAAAGAAACATTCTTGTAATAGTTCCCCTTAGATAACGAATGGGTTCAGAATTCGTTTTGTTTAGGAATGTTTTTTTTTTTGTTAACAAAGGGACTGCGATACGGAAAATCTTTTTGTAAATTAACTTCGAAATTTGTTCGAAATGGCCGATACATTTTTTCTTTACTTAAGGAGTAATTTAATGTCAATTTTTTTTTCAGTTCATGACGATTGAAACTACATACCTATCAAATAATATTATATTTTAACCATTAGTGGTATAAATATCGTCAATTTTTGACTAAAACGAATTGCCAGACAAGAACTAAACAAATTAAGTCCTATAATATAACAAGGAGTTCTTTTCACACTAGTGTAACAAAAGTTGGGGTTCCTCGCGACACTGGCATAATATGCAGATTACGTCTGCTGACGAGACACGGCGCGGGTTTCATTAGGACGCGGGTTCCGCAGGATTACCGAACAGTTGCATTGTTCGCCGCACAAAGACGTCACAAGATGCGCCACAGTGAGTAGTTGAAGAGTAAGTCAGGTTGGATTTGTTAGATACCTACATTTTTGGGGACGCAAAATCGTGGGCAGGGCACATTGCACGCAGAACAGATGGCCGTTGGGGCCGAAAGGTTCTGGAGTGGCGACCGCGTACCGGAAGACGCAGCGTTGGAAGGCCTCCCACAAGGTAGTCCGATGACCTGGTCAGCGACGTAAGAGTCCGATGTATGGACGTCTTTCGGCTGAAATGATGATGATTTTTGGGGAAAACCTGGACCAAAGTCATAAGACAAAGTTGCTTTTCAAATTAAGCAGGTAGTATATATTTTTAAAATATTTGTGTCATGATTGGAAAATTTGACATTGGATATTTATTATTTGCAAATATAAATGCAAAAGCTTCAAAGGTTTTCAGAATAGAGTATGATAAATATTTAAAGTTTAATTAAAAGCGTTTTCTATGAAATTTTTGTTACTGGTCTTTTTTATACAGAAATATCCAGTGGCACTATGTTTTGATGACCAGAAAAAAGGTAACAAAATGTCTTTAGGTATAGGGGATAATATTTAATCAACTAACTTAAACTTCAAAACAGGCGTAAAATTAAGTTTATATTTCTCCATGCTATTGTAACTCATGTAAGACATGGTTTGTAGTAATTATCAGCTGGGATTTCAACAGTCCCTGGACTTGGGACTGTTGAAATCCCAGTTGCTGCTAGCTGCTTGGGGATCCGGAATAAATCCTAAAAACTTTGTCATGAATTATAGTGATACCGAGGAGGTCGGCGCTAAATTATAACAGTCGCATGGGTTGATCTTTCGTATAAAGCAACCATTACGGACTGTAGTCTATCCATGGGTGGCTGACCATTCACTACAAACAGACATTGTTCCGTTCTTTGAAAAGCACTTTAAACTGTTGATCTCAACTGTCGTTTGTTTCTTGTTGGTGATACGTGATTCGAATTTAAGTCAGACATTTTGATATTTAGTGGGTGATCGCTCGCGGTTTTAAAGAACGTCCGCTCGTCGGTGATGATCGACTAGCGAGTAAAATATTCGTATCGTATTCGTGTTGAGGTTAACATGTCTCGTTCAGAGTATTATCTTAGTCAAGTCAAGTCAAAGTCAAGTCAAAATGTTTTTATTTCATATAGGCCTCCATGGGCACTTATAAAACGTCAGAAGCTAGTGCACGGTTCCAAATTGGTCGTTTCCTATGGAGAAGAACCGGCAAGAAACTCCATGGTTACTCTTTTAAAAAAAGATTTATATTACAATATTTTCATATTACAGTATTCATTAATAAATTATGTAAGGACAATGTAGACCAGTCAATATTGTACGAGAAAGCACAACAAAAATAATCTTAAAAAAGTGAGTCATGATAAGAAGTAATCTAAGAATTTGCGGAGTCTACAGTGTTCTCACATTTACATTATAGGTAGGAAGAGGCTATATAAAAGCAAGCAAAAATAAATCATTACAATTATCACTACAACATTATCTGATGGTCCAAATAATATAAAAAATATTGCAAAAGCAATGTGTCAAAATAGAAAGCAAATAAGTTTCACATAATAAAAACAAAGATGGAGCAGTTAATAGACACATCTACACAATATCAATGAGTTACAAGGGGGCCACATGTGCAGAAGCAGTCATTGCCAAACAAGCGTGTCTTCGACATAGTCTTTAACCTTATAATATGCTTTTTTGGTTAAGACACGCTTAATATGAGTATTATAACATACCACGATATTAAGAAAAAAAAGCAGAAGCACCCGAGAGTTTAGGTCCAAAGTTAAATGGAAAAAAGGTAATCGTTATCACATACACATTTAATTCTAGAATTGTTAGCAGAACCACTCGATTACAGAAATTATGTGAGAATATTTGAATACTCAAACAACAAATTATTATTGTCTTTAGTCCTCTAGCGCTGTCACCAATAACTGGCGACTTGGCTCGCCGGCCGTGATTGACACGCGGTTTTGAACGACGAGCCGAGTAAAAAATGAAGCAAACATGACGAGCCGCGAGCCAGGCTCGTCAACTCACAAGACCGAGAATTGCAATGTTACACCGGCGAGCTTTACCGACGAGCCATAAGACCGCGGTTTTACACGCTTGTCGATCAGGGCCTTTATCGGAATGTATGTAGGTATACTATTATTTGTGTCGTTATCTCGAACGCTTGCGTCATTGTGCCGATTAGGTTTAGGCATTCTGAGGCCTACAGTTGACATTATGATATAGTTTGTGATTAAACAGAAGCGTTATGTCTACCAACAGTACGGAGCGGTGATGTGTAGGCGAGTCAGACACACTACAATAATACAGATAAAACGCTTGTTTAGCTTAGTTTTATCGAGCTATAGCGTTGAAGTTTAGGCGATAATTTTATTAATCTATATAAAATACTAGACACAAGACGTACGGCGTTGCGTACGACGTACCAGCGATACATGGTGGAGATTCCTCCCATTCGTATAATGCGTTTTGGGAACACATTCATTATGCGTACAGCTAAGGAGTGGAATTCCCTTCCAGAGTATGTTTTCCTGATAGCTATAACCTAGGGGTCGGCAAGCGTTCTCCATCGTCGGCCACATCTTCGCTTTCCATCAGGTGAGATAGTGGTCAAACGCGAGCCTATAAACATTTAAAAAAATACTAGATAAATCCGCTGAACGCACACGGCTGGTCGAAGTAGCCACGTTGCGGGGGAACTAATGCCCGTGGACGTATCTTGACTGAAATCATGACGATAATGATGCTAATTGCATAATTCTAATGCGGAGACCTCTGTTAAGAATAATGTGCAAGAAACTTTCTTCTCCCCTCTACCATGTGAAACAATGTAAATAAAGTAAAAAAAAAAACCCAAATTATAGAAATTAGTCATATTAGTGAAAAAGATTTGATATCATTTATGAAAAGAATCATCATTGTGGTCGTTATTGGCCAGAAAAACAAATAACAGTCGAATGTATAAAAAAAGAACTTCTGTTTCATAATATGGAACTAGTTCTATAAATTGGCATCTACAAAGCAGGAAGATGGGATCATCATGTGGTAAATCATCCAATTTATTTCCAACATTAAAAAAAAAAACTGAAAAGAAAAAAAAACAAGTTTAGTCCAGTAATGCAGAAACCAAATTTAATTAGTACAGAATTGAAATAATTTCATTACTGATATACTCGTACACATGAGAGGTTCCAAACCTTAACGTTTTATGCGCCCCACGAATTCAAATACGTTTCATTGCAGTAAAACGTTGTATGTGCCGACGTTTATTTGCACTCTAAAGTTGAAGGGTTACTAAAGCCATTTTGGGGGTATGGAACAGAGAGTAAAGTCCCACATACCTCCGTTGAAAAGGGAGGATCCTCCGACCAGACAGGCGTTATATCTGGTGGGCTACTGCCCGATAGATGATTTCGGGTTTGTTCTATATGTTCCAATCGCGCCGCGAATCTTACTTGCGCGATGCAGGATTAGTTCTTTTTGTGACGACATGGATGTCGCTACATCACTCCCCTCCGGAGATCGGAGATCGATGGTTCTTGATGCTTCTTGAGGCGTCGTGATGCGTGCCAGGCCAATGGAGGTTGATTCCAGTGAGTCGGAACCGGATTCCGCATAGTTCTCGGTGAGTCGGAACTGTCTGCGGTAATGCCCCAGTGAGTCGGGGTGGTGTTATCCCAGTGAGTCGGGATATGATGCTGCAGGCTCCAGTGAGTCGGAGTATTGCGGCTAGCTCCAGTGAGTCGGAGCGGTGCTGTGCGACGTAGGGCTTGACTGCTGTCGTCGACCAGGAGAGGTTCTTCAAGGCTCTTCATGTGACTGGCCGAAGGTACAGGTGCTTAGCCAAGGTCGCTGATGAGGCTGAGGGTGATGACCAGGTATGACCAAGTAGGCATGCTGGTGGTCAGGATACCCATATAGCCGTGGGTGCTGGCTGTATGGCTCGCTGCTCGAAAGCTTGAGGAAGTGATGATGACGTCACGAAGTAATTGCTGCACGAAGGCTGCGCTGACGTTCTTTGTCGAGGGTCACCAATTTGGGGGTATTTGGGACAGAGAGTAAAGTCCCACATACCTCCGTTGAAAAGGGAGGATCCTCCGACCAGACAGGCGTTATATCTGGTGGGCTACTGCCCGATAGATGATTTCGGGTTTGTTCTATATGTTCCAATCGCGCCGCGAATCTTACTTGCGCGATGCAGGATTAGTTCTTTTTGTGACGACATGGATGTCGCTACACCATCTAACCTCAATATTGTTAAAAAGCATGTTATGACTTTTTAGATGCCTAATAATCTGCAAATGCGATCGTGATTTTGCGATCATTGAAAAAGCGAAAAAGCATGCAAAGCTACCTATTGATTGATTGATGAGCTTATTGCAAATGCTGACGAAAAAAACGATTCGTGATAGTGGGTAATTTCGTGATAGTGGGTAATTAAACCATTTCTAATTGAATGAATCTGGCTAAAACTATGATTCCTTTTTGCAGTCGGGTAATAAAAATCAGTTTTATTTCACCAACAACATGTAGTTATTTTACTGTGTAGTTACCTCACTGTGGCACGCGCTTACATCCAGTTGCAATTACATCTTGTCTCAGTTGAATGCCCCTGAATCAGCTCCTGTTAAAACTTAATTTTATGACTCGATCGTTAAGAAGCTTCGAGTTCACGCTGTTACAAACTTCGCCACTAATTGAAATTACTTTGTTTGTAGTTCGATATAGGTGGAAATGTAAGGAAATAGCTTGAGGTGTTCTAATTTGGAGTTTTGAAGTGTACTGGATTGTTTACCAGATTTTGGAATTATGTTTTCACATAGAGTTCTAACTTTGCCTAAGAACACAAACCGTAATACTCACCCATATATTGTAAGTTAGAGACCACAAACCAACAAACGAATGTGGAGACTAGATATAAATGGAAAGCAGATCTGTACACCTGTATAAACAGCAAGAAACCTAAATTTAAGAATATCTAATTTCTTTCAGCCTTGTTTATTTTAGGTTTTTTATTTGAGCAAATTTAATTATAGCCATAGCCTCAAGGAATACCTAGCTTTATTCAGAAACAGGCTTCATTTTCTTACGGGGAGAAATACATATTTCTGATCATTTTCAATGTGCTAACTTTGATTCTGACTAGATAACCATAATCTAGAAATAATTCTTTTTCTTCTAATTTTAAACGTATTGGAGTCCCATCGTAACCTTTTTTTAAGACTCAAGTGTTCTTTTCTGTGGCATTTTTCCGATAGCTGAACTAATGAGCGCGTATTATTCACGTCCATTGTGTCCGGCGGCAATTAGGACATTATCGACGCTCGCTCCGCTACATAGCTACCTATTATGGAAATCAACGAATCTATTCAATGCTAATATTTCAATATTGAATGGATTATAGGATAGTTTTTTTTTTTTGGGGATTTGAATTTTGTGTTTGTGAATAGAATGCTGGTGTTTGTATTATAATATCCTTTAAAATTCTTATAACGAATCAACATTCAATACTTCTTGTTGTAATAAATAATAATAAATAATAATTAGATTCAGAATCTCTTCTTCTGATCTTCTTCTTTTTTCTTCATTTGAAGTAATAGCTTCTGCTAGCAGTTTCAAGTCAGAAATCTATCCAACAGATAAAATGTATTATATCAGGACACGGTCTGTCTGATACCTCCTCACTTCGTAACGAATGAATGTATTTGGAGAAAATGCTGAAGAGTATAATAGAGAACATAGAACTTAGGATTTCTTATACTGGTATGTTTTTTGACTTCCTGGCAAAAAGAGGTGAATATGTCCTCAAGCTTTTTAAAACCAGAGATTGAAGTACAAGTTGATATTTGTTCTCTTAAGTCGTGATTCTATTTTTAACGATTGTTTCAGAAAGCCACTCAGGGAGGAAAGTAACATTAAACCTTGTCTTAACTTTGTCTAGCGCTGTGTACTTTGGGTTCGGCCTCATGTTGTAGTTACAAGTTTGTTTCTTACTCAAACATTATTCTGAGGGTGTAAAATTGGGTTCAAAGACTAAAGGCTATTTATTTTTAGTTTCGTTATATTTCTTACACCGCCACGGCGGTTTATCCGCTTCGGTTTGTTTGCTAATTTCTTAAAAACTAGTGTTAAAATCTAATTATTTGGATGGAGTTTTCAATTGATCTATTGCTTATTAAAAAAAAAATTACGTGTGTAATTTTTTTTTACTTTTACTGAAAAAAGCACACCTATGTTCCTTCAGTTGCCTTTTGTGTTGTAGGACCATGAGTATCCCTTTCACACTTAGGTTTTAGGCCCTAGCTGGCATCTGCATGTCACGCTGTTGAGGACTCGGGCCCGTCCTTATAGGACAAGCAGACGGCAAGCTACCCTTTCCTCGTCCTTCGCAAGCTCGTGCCTGCGGTGACTGGAGATCGCTTTGTGATTTAAGTCGCACGAGACGTCTCCTATCACTGCGGCTAGGGCATGAGAATATACGTTTCCTCACTTCTGCAGCTGCCTCTGGGATGCGACCGCATTCTTCAGGCGATCCACGCAAGGGTGACAACGAGGTATTTCTTCCGGCTGAATCCAGAACAGAAACCTCCCAAACATACCATGTCCGTTGAGGACCTGTGTCATGTAGAAGGTGGGGACGCCGTGGCGTTTCTCCAGCCACTCCTCAAAGGGAGGATTTACCACCGCATTGTGGCTGCAATAAATTCTAAATAATGTATTTTCCAACTATGGCATTATGTTTAATTTACCCTTCAATATGCCTCATAGTTTTATAATTATCATGATTTCAAAGAAGAGTAGATTTTCTTTTCTTATTTGTTCTCAACCCTAATTGACATTCACTTTTCTTTCTAGCCCCTCATTATCCCATAGCGTTCTAAAAAAAAAAACAGGTGATAATACTTACTGGTAACATGAGAGATAACTTGCTCAGTATAGAGACGAGCGCTACAGAGTATGGACACATGGTGAGGCCTTACTACTTCTTCATAAGGGAAGCTGACTCAAAAACTAAGCGTGGAATTATTTTAGGAAGAATAAAAAAAATATCAGCCTACAGTAATTTAGAAAAAATACGTCTGGCATAAATGAAATGAGGTCATAGCTATTTTTCCTTGAAATTCTAAGCAAGAAAATAGACGAAATCTTAATTATATATAAATATACACCGTCATCAGTATTCAAGATTCTTAATAATATCGTTATAATTAGTGCGAACAAGAAAATATTATCTTTTAATATAAAAAGCTGTTAAGATCCGGCTCAACGAACGTTTCTATACGCCAAAGAAATTAATATAAATTTTATTACTCCTAAAACTCATTAAGGACGTAAAATTATTCGTTGACTTTGTGTGATTAGTTAGACACACTTGAGATTAGTTTCGTTCTTCATACTGCGGGCGTCGAGAGGATTCAGCAATTTGGGAATTTTGTTCCAAGCCGAAAGATTAATTAGTGAATATTACGTACCTATATAATTAATGTAACGAGTAACAGTTATAGCTCTGTTTAACCAATATTGTTACTTTATTGTCTGATGAAGGTATAAAGCCTATTAACATTGGGATTGGGTGAAAATTGCTTAACGAACTTGACTTTAATTAATCCTACGCAATATCAATTTAACTAATTTACGGTTCAATCAATCATCCAGTAACGGGTAATGTTTAAACACAAAATTATTTATCTCGTTCATTCATTTTCTTCTCCACCCGCTATTAATCTGGTGTTTTAGAGAGAGAGACACCTCAAGGACTCCCAATGGCCAAAATTGACAACCCGAGACAGCCTGTACTGGAATAAAATTGTGAGGAGACCCGACTCTAGATTTCGTTTATCGTGAACTGGGCCCGAGCTACCGGAAACTAGTGCTCCAGAGAGAAGAATCTTGTAACCGTCTGAGCCATTTTCACGAGTACCGTTTTTTGAATGAAGCTCTTGATCCAGCTGCCTACCAAAGATCTCCTAAATCATACTTTATTATTGTCTACTAAACTAGAAACTTCACATTTTCGATGGACTCATTAAAATGTCACGCTACGAGTTTTTATTCTCAGAGAGTGCTATTGAGCTTAGATGAGACCTGCAGCCTTCGTGACGACTGCATTCTTCAAGGTACTCCCATAATAGTTACAGCCACTCATCAAACTCGAGGGAGTCGTAAAAAGCCACTAACAGATATCTTAGCTCTGGCATAAAACAATAAAAATCAAGAAGCATACTCTCGTACAGTCAACCGCTGGTAAAAAAAGGTAAACCTTGATTTTGAGATAATTTCACCGCGTGATATGATTTCGATATTCGTATAACTGATATACGATATTAATAGCTGGTATGTATCATATGTAGTTTTTGAACAACAATGCGATAAATATTTTAACTACCATCACTTACGCTTACAATAAATAGTTTCCTTAAAATATAGTATTATGTAAGAAAACCAAAACATTTGCAGCGCAAAAGCGCCCAGGCAAAACTAGAACGGAACGCTAGTAAATAATAATGTAAATACTTATTATTCCCTAAAGACAGTTAATAACGCCAACTTTCTGTTATAATGGAAGAACTACAAATAGCTTTTTCCTAACAGCTACTTGCTGCCCCACTTTATACGATTTACAACTACTTCATAACAGTTGTATTCTCTCAAGTTCTGTACATAACAATAAACACACTTTATTATGCTTTTCTGCCAATCTGCTCATATTGTGTGTGGTTTCTTGGTTTTATGATTCATGTGTCTAATCTTTCCGTTTGAACAAGTTTGTTGACTGAGGAGTTTATTGCCCGGAGGACCTGTGGAGCATACGGTAGAGGTGTGAAAAGTTTGGGCAGAGCACCGCCGTCTCCTCGTGGGGACAATCGGCAGTAGCGATCTCTCGCGCCGGGCTTTGGTACAGGCCATAGTCCGGAGCAAGGTGTGGCAGGCGCTCGCCCCCACGACTCCTTCTGCGAAGCAAAATGCTACCAAAAGGTAGCGACCGCACGCGCCAAGGAGCGGCCCTCACTCCCAACAGGGAACCCGATCACCGTCGGCGCAGATTTGCGGACGAAGAGCAATGGGTAGCTCACTGTTCAATCATTCCATAGCCGTCCGGACCGAACGCAAGTGGTCGACGGCGCGTGTTATTCCACGCGCGCCTCAAGGAGATATCAGCAAAACCGTAGATGCCCAGCAGGGTCAAAGCCTCCTGGGACCATGGGTTGTGCGAAAGAGAACCCCGGGGCCCTGGAACGAAGCCAAAGAAGGGACAGGAGTGGGTTTTAGTCAGTAACAGCCTTACATCTTCCCACTCCATCCAAGAGTGGAAGATATTATTAATAAATGGATGATATTTTTGATTTCCCACCTAAAAAAAAATATATATAGTCGAAATTAATGTTCATCAAACAATATGGTTAGGTACAATTACAGGTGGTAATATCCTATTTTTATTTTTTTCAACCATTATATCTATCCCAAGAATGTTTCACTCGTGTGCGTTTCAACTTTATGAGCATACTTTTCTTTCAGCTTATATGAAAAATAAAAACATTATTATGTTCAGAGTCTCTGCCGAGAACAAGGGATTATGAATCAAATGCGTGAGACACTGTAATGGCGGACGTTTAATTAAGCAAACTGTGTTGCCTCTGCTAGCACAAGATTCACTCCGGTGTCTAGATGCTAGTGTGCGTGTTTATTAGGAATGTTTCTTGGAGCAAGGCGACTTAGTATTTTCTTTCTCTCATTTTTTAGAAGTGAGCAAGTAGAGTTTACTAAGCATTTAATTTCAAATTCTAAATTTAGTAATTTGAATGTATTTAAAAGTTACTTAATAATCTGAAATAAAAAATCCACTGAAGTACTGCATTGAAAGGCTTTAAAATTTTATAAAATACTTAATTATGCTAATGATCGTTCAACATCTTGGATCCAGTCGACAAGTTCTCAACCTCTTCTAAAATATAAGTAAATCGAATTTCCTTGTTCCCGGTTCTTTTCTAACGATAACTCATTGGATAAAAATTCCGAAATCTTGAAACAAAACACTAGGATATCTTCACAATAAATCAGCAGTAGGATTTATACTGTTATCTCAGTTCTGTGGTCCTTATCGTCTAGATTTATTGTAGCGCAGGGCTTTGCGCGTAAACTTTTATTTTGGCGCATCATTTAAACGCTAAGGCGAGATAAATCTGGAAAAATCTAGCTCATTACTTATCACTTTAATAACATATTATCTCTGACTAGAAACAGGGATTATTTCTCAAGAACTTAAGAATACTTTTTAAGAGAAAATCTACATCTATAAATATAAAAGAGAAATACTACACATTCATTAATCACGAAATCTCAGAATCTATAACACCTACAAACTTAAAATTTGGCAGGTAGGTTTCTTGTAGGGTGTAGACGTCTTATAAGAATTAGATTTCAGAAACTCCATCCCTAAGAGGGTAAACCGATTTTCACGCGGGCGCAGCCGCTGGCAGAAGCTAGTCATCTAGTAATTCGTTCTGCTTTGAGTGGAACAAAAGGGCGTGTCACTGGCTAAAACCCATAGTGTTCCTTCAGTAGCCCGTTGCGATCTAGGGATGCGGTAAATACTTCCATGGGCATTATCAAAATGTGCCCCGGGGCCCTGGAACGTACGTAATCTGGCACCATCTCCCACTCCACCCAAGGGCAGGAGATGTCAGTGGATGATTTTCTAACCCAAAAAAAACCTATTTGGAAATACTTCAATTACATATGATTATTCTTCTTTTCGTGTCAAAAGACTCAAATTATTATTTTTCTGTCCAGTGTTTGGCGACCTGTACCTCTGCTATTGGCCTCGTATAAATCCTGAAAATTGGACTAAGCTATGAAAGTTGGGCACCATATCTTATATGATATTTTTTTTTAATGAGATAAACTAGTCCTTGACTGCGATCCCACCTGATAGTAAGCAGTGATGAAATCGTTGGTGGTGAAGCGCACTAGTTTATTAAAACCTATTCACTCTAGCCTTGAAGAAATCTAAATTATAATCGGACGGCAACACTGTAGCAGGCAATATGTTGTTATTTATAGTAATATCAACATTTTCAAGTCAATTATCACGACATTTTAATGAAAATATTATCAAAAATCACACAAAGTAACCTTTACTACAGGCATTAACTCATTGTTTATTCAGCTGCAATGTTTACGCAAAGAGTTTCACATTAATTCAATAAACAAATCACACTTGAACTATCAAAGAGCAAAGTAAATAATGTTTAAAATAAAATGATGTAAGTACACAAACATTGCCCGCAGGCACCGCAATGTTTATTTACAAAATGTTTCATAGAGTTATGATGTAATGTGAGGAATATCACGCTTGTCGCGTTTTCGGGGGAATTTCCAGTGATTATTAATGACTAGGTATGCCCCGCTGCTTCGCTTACGAAGTTTATTCCACAGCTATATATTTTACCAGAATAAATTCAGAGAAAATTCGATAGAACTAACTCGTGTTTTCTATCGATGAAAAAATTTTCTGAATCGGTTCTGTACTTGTATATTTTTTTTTTTCAAATACTCAGTAAACCCGTTATACTACTTCTGTAAAAAAATATTAAGTTTCATTTGATAAATACCTGCTGCGTGACGAAGCGTAACTTGACAAGTAACAGGTGCTGTCATGAAACCATAACTTGCAGATTCTGGATTCTTGTAGAGGTATAACAGTAGTAGGAACAAGTTAGTAGAAAGTCATAAAATTTACTATAAAACAAACGTACAAATGGATTGTAATTTGTAAATAATACTTTGTCTGTAATAAATGCTTAGTTTGCAAAGCATTTAGTACAGACAAAGTATCATCATCATCAACGTAAACACACATACACTATAGTTTGTATCTTTTGTACGATTCGCATTATAACTGAGGCAGTATTTACTAGTCCAAACCAGATACTCGCTAAGAAACCAAACTGTGTGTACACAAACGTTATCCAATTATGAAATATAAGATCTTAACTACAATTTGCCAAGTCGAATTAAGGACAAACACCAATGAAATTCACTGTCAATTTTGCTGAGAGATATCGACTCTTGAACGCAGTTTGGATAAACTAATCACGTCCAGTTTCATTAAAGAGATTAGACCTAAATGGCTCTTAAAATCACAACTTTCTAAATTCATTTATCTTTAAAATATGGTTCTCTTAAGTGTAAAATTAATAAAAGGAATTTCATCACTTGCGATGGTCACACAAAGCGACAGAGGAAGATGAATAACATCGCTCCGCCATTGTTGTGACCCCAATGATTGTGTGCTACGCGGCTACGGTGCTACGCGCTACGACGCCTACGAAGCTTCGTAGCACCTGCCCACTCACAAATTAGAATCATAACTTTATTTACATAGTAATAAAGCACATTTTTTATATTCTTCTTACATAAAAGGTTTCTGCAAAGGTAGACCCTTATAGCGACGCTTGAATGATTCCATTTATCTTTCTTGTGTTATTACTTTAGCACGGTCCCAGCGATTATGGCGCTTATTTATAATACTTTAGAGACTAAATTATTTTTGAACTTGATTCTTCCGAGTAATGGTGTTACAGGATCTGGGTTGCAGAAAATTAAGCAAATAATTGTGTTAAATTGTTGAGTTTAAATAAAAATATCGCATGTTTGTTGGAACGAACTGTCGTTGTTTTGTGCCAGGTAATCTAGGTAAAATCTATAATATTTTTTATGATTTTATTGTTTGGTTTAGAATTTTTTTTTTTTTAAATTATGCCATTGTTACGATTTACCTCAGAAATTCTTATAGTAGTTCCGTCTTTTTTTAAGTTTTTCAAACATGTGGGTTTATTTTCTATTCAATACGAGAAACAAGAAAGTATTTATTATTTTAGATACAGAAACATTTCTATCACTTTCAAATAAAAAAAAACACACACAGGTAACTGCAAACCCACTTACTACTACAAAAAGGGAATTATTCCAACTCTTCCGGCATTTCTTTTGAAGTAGACACAAGAAACGCGCCTCAAAAACAGCTCATTAAGTAAACTCATGTTTACCATAAACAAGCAGAAGAGTTTCTTGTCGGGGCACGCCTTAAGAATAATACAATGGAAATTGGGGAAAGTTCTAACAGACATGTTGCAATTTATTAAATTACAAGTTTATTCCCGCTGCTTCGTTCCGGTGGCCCATCCTACAGGAACGGCATTTTTTCAGGATAAAAACAGTGAACTGCACTAATAAAGTCTTGTGTCAATTTTACATTTTGTAATCGGATGTTGGAAAGAATTATCGAGGCCTTGAAACTCAAAGAGGATTTTAAAAAAGCAGGTGAGTTTTAGTTAGTAAAAGTCAGGCTTTTCCTGACGCTCCATATAAAGCCATTGGAGTTATTTGATGAGGTTATCTCTTACAAATATAAAACACTTTTTTGGTTTCACAAACATACTACTGCATGTCGAAAAGCGCCGCGATGGTGATTTACAAAGCGAACCGATCATATAAGAGTAGTACAACTAGCTTCTGCCAGCGACTTCGCCTGCGTGAAAGTCAGTTTACTACCTCAGGGGTGGAGTTTCGTAAAATTCGTTCTTATCGGACGTATACACCCTATATCAAATATCAAATATTTATTTGCAAGAAATACATTGTTTACAAGGAAAGATCTTATTACCTAAAAGTCACTGTATTCTGCCTGCAAGCAAGCGTGCAAATTATTTATATTTATGTCATTCTCCATGCAATAAAATTATTATTATCGTATACGGTTTTCATAAATTCGATTAATATAATAATTATTTGATACAATTTATCGTCAACATTAACTAATTAAATTATTAATTTGAATTTCTAAATTCCATAAATTCCTTAATACTATAGAAACAGTTCTTAAGTAGCCATTCTGTCAATTTTGTCTTAAATACATTCCCCTGTAACAATTTAAATTCATTTGGGATGTTATTATAAATCAATACACACATATTATACACATTTCTCTTATAAATATCTTTATGACAGGGTGGTTGATACAATAGGTTCTAAAATTTAGCCCTTTTCTTGGCATAACCTCACTACGTAGCTTAAAGTAATTCATGTGTTTCTTTATAAAAATGCAGATATCTTTTATATATATACAGGGCAGTGGAAGAATTTTATGTTTTTGAAACAAAGGTTTACAACTATCTAAGAACCACGCCTTGTTTATACCTCGGATGCAACGTTTTTGAAGTTTGAAAACTCTGTCGGCATCGGTTGAGTTGCCCCACATTATAACACCATAGCTAAGTACCGATGACACATAACCATGGTAAGCCGAAAGAGCAGCTTCTACAGATACATTTTGTCTTAACTTTTTTAAAGCGAACACAAACCTATCTAGTTTCTGACAAATATGTTCCACATGACTCTTCCAGTTAAGATGATTATCTACAATAAGGAACCTACCTCCCAAATTTTAAGTTTGTAGGAGTTTGTGAGATTTCGTGATTGATTAGTGAGTGGTATTTCCCTTTTATATATGTGTATAGATTTGTTAAAATCCGATAAAAATAAAAACGCTGTAGTTACGTAGTACCGTAGTTACGTTAGTAACGTAGTAGTTAGTAGTTTAGATAGTTAAAAGAGGCCAAGATCCAACTGAAACACTGTAAAAAACTTTTACTTTGTGTTGTTGGTAAAAAATAAGTGATTAAATATTATTATTTTTGGCACTAAATGTTAATTTAAACTGAATTTAAACTGAACTTATGTCCATATTTCAAATTTACTTAAAGTACTTTAAAGCGAGAACTACATTAGACCGACGCACGCGTGGGCCACGCCTGGTTTGTACGTAGCGGAGCGTCACGAGGCGTGAATATAGCTACAAGTCTAGTTGCCATATTAATTATAAAATGTATGGAGACCGTCGCGCCCAGATCTTCTACCTTAACTCGACTCAGTCTCTTTAATAATAGAAAAAAAATGTCGCAAACAAGCTGTAACTGTCAAAATGGTGATTCAAGGTGGAGTCGAGCTGAAGGGCAAGACCATTAATATAGAGTTAAATTGTTTGGTTATTCCACTTACTATATGCCAATACACCAGCTCGTTTGCTCAACACAGACATGCGCCGCGGCTATGGGTGCCTGCACTATTACTTGGTAATTGCCTGTTGATTCAATTAATTGGCAGGTTGCGGACGTGCTCATTACGCGCTCAAAGGGCATTTTTATTATTATGTCAGCGACTAGCCACAAAGAGCGTCCTGGTACAGATGTACGTAACATTATTTTGTTAATCATGGTATTTGTCTTTAATCATGGAATTGACCAATTGTGAAGCTATAAAGCATATAAATATAATAAAATAAATATTTAGACATATTACTACATGCGTTATGGGAAATGGGCCTCATCAGAAGGGACCCAAAGGGCAATGGAAACTTATTGAAAGCTAAATATTAACCTAGGTTACCACTATTTAGAGGTACCTCTGCACTACTACTAAATATTATGGGAATCAAAATAGATTTTTTCGGAAGATAAATGTCGCTCAAGATTAACGGACGTCAACTTTGAAGACAATCTTTGCAGCATTCTTCGTATTTGCCGTTTCAAACAAATTATAAATAATTGAGTCAAGACTTTTGCCAAAATGTGTAACGAATAGGCAACATGTTGTTTTTTAGACTTAATTTCAACATTATTCGGAACCTACTTATAATTATTTGCTGACCCCTAATCTAAATCATTTACTACAGGGTTGCATAACCTCACTTAGCGCCCCTCCTTCGGATTGATTATGCGCCCAGTCAAGTCAGCGGCCTACGTCTTTTTTATTTTTTATTATTGATACGCTCGTGTTTGTCTACTATCTAACCTGATGGTAAGCGATAATGTGGCCGACGATGGAGCACGCTTGCCTACAGTAACCTATTTACTTTTGGCTTAAAGACCTCTCTAGGTTGTTGCTATCAGGAAACACAGTCCACGACAGAAAATTCCACTCCTTAGCTGTACGACTGAGTTTCCAAAACGTTTACTTGCGCATATAACTCGCTAGCCTTGAAAACAATATCGATCAGGCTTGCTTTGAAGCTGGTTCCATCTTAAACTTCTTCCATCGTTTTCTCGACACCATTTTGTAATTATTGCAACATAAAAAATACTTATAAACTATAATCTACTCCCATGAGAGCCGTGGTGGCCGAGTGGTAACGGTAGTACATAGTGGTAAGCGGCAAATAAGTTGTACCCGTTGCTACGATTGAGGTTCAAAAATCTTCTATAGTGTGTATAGTGCGCGGCAAATAAGTTGAACTAAAATGGCCGTCGTTCCTATGGTTACGCGCAGGCCCCACTGTGCCACATTTCGATTGTAACCCGCTGTTCCAATCATACCAGGCCTTTGAAGTGCACTAATGAATATCAATATTAACATTATTACCGACCAATTGGTTTATTCAAACTACAAACGCAATTAATCCTTGGACAAACACGATCCCTTTATTTAAGTCAACAGACCTGCCATTGGCCACAACATCCTGTAATTGCCTTAGATAGAGTTATCTCTGTCAAAGTAATTAATATGATTTATTATATCAAATAAGAAAAAAAACGAACTAGTGTGAGTCGGACTCGCGCACTGAGGTTTCCATACTAACTTACCTATGTAAGTAGTTCTATTTCCGTAATAAGACTCTCAGAGTTTTTGGGAAGTACCAACAAATTTACTGATTTCAGATTTATTCCTATTCCTATATCCGTGATATTAGAACTTGCTTTACCAAATTTCAGGTTTCAGGATCAACGGGAAGTACCCTATGAATTTTGGTTCCCTTGAGAGTGTTGAAATATACGTTTTATGCGCTATAAATGGCCGTATCTTAATTTTTCGTTAACTTGAAGTTTGATTTTTTTTACAGCTTCAACGTACTGCAGACTTTAGTATATGGTTTTAATTTCAACTTGATATCTCTACGAATTCCCGAGATAAAAGGTCTTGACAGACAGACGCATAACAAAGTGATCTTATAAGGGTTCCGTTTTTTTTTTTGAGGTACAGAACCCTAAAAATACTCAAAACTATACTGAGAAGCAAACCCTCAGACCCTGATGCAAAATTGTAAGACTCAACAAGAGAGCAATATTGTTGCAGACCACATCAGAATTTACTCAAAAAATATTAATTACTGTGAACATTTCCACAACACGGTGCCCTAAAGCAATTGGTATGAAAAACAAGCCACCCTTTACAAGATGACTTTTGTTGAAAGCTAAAGAAATCTTGTTTGTGTGCGTTTCCCGCGAACTCAGTGTCAATATTTAAGCTGGTTGAGGTTTCAACTTGCGAAGTGAATTTTAATCCTTTTTCGAGAGACTTTTTCAGTTTTTGTTTTTCCGTTAATGTGGGCTTGGCTTCGCTTTCAGTTTTGTTTACTTTGTTAGGAAAAAAGCACGACGATGGTTTTATGCTTTTAGTTGTACGGTGGACCGCTATTTTAAGGGGTCGTTCATGTTTCCATTTGGTTTTAACTTTTTATTTTAGATTGTTTACCTATTCAGACATAGGAAAGAGAATATTAGCCGTGATAAAGGTTCAGATTTAATAAGAAGGGCACTAAAATAATATCGTGTATAAGTGTATCTACTTTTCTGATATCTGTATCTACAAATGGAAATAATGCTAATAGTTAACGTTATTTTAATGCATTATTACTTAAACTCTAGCATTTTTGTTATTATTAATTAAATTTTATATTCGTGTCACTTATTTCAAAACAAAATACGAGTATACAAAGCGTTAGTGTTTACCTGTTTAGTGCTGTTGAATGAACACTTTCACAGTTCGATTAGCGCACACTAATTGATTGGCTACCGCGCTGCAAGCCCGGCTGGAATTCCCGGTAGTAACAATAGACTTTACTTAGTTAATAACAAATATACTGGTACACAGAGTTGTTCTCTATATTCGGGTTAGTATTAGTAAATGTAGTGATATGAGATGGTAAAGGTAAACAAAAAGAACTGAGAGAATTATTGCCTTGTTTGTCCAAATTCTCTCAGTAGTATATCAAATATTTGTGCAGAATCTATGTTACCGAAAAGCAACCTCTCCAAAAAGCATCACAAAGCGAACAAAAGCTAACTCAAACAAAACGAACCTATGTATATTCCACATCGATCTGCTAGTCTGATGTCCGAGCGACGAATAAAAATCAAGTGTTCTCCGAAAAACTGCCAGGATCCGGATCAATGGGCGTTCAGCACATTTAGTCGGGATCCGCTGGCTATTCAGCTTTGTTTATAGGGGTGGTGCGTAATATAAATTAATTATCTACGACGGCCTTTCGCCGACAACCCTGGTGAAAATATCTCGCCGTGAATAAAGAGCCGCTATTATTTTGGGATATCGTTAAAACCAGAATAAAACGGTAATTGCATATAGATAGATACGCTCAGTGGCTTTTGTTGATGTTCTGAAGGCGGTGTGTGAGGTTCACGGTTGTTTACTAATTTATATTCGTTTATGAGATGAATGGAATTTGTGGAGCGTTTGCCGCTTGGGCGTATCATCGGGCTGTTTGTAATGGGTTTGTTAGGGATATCATTTTGCTGGTAGGTAAATTATTCGCATACATTGTTAACTTCAATGTTAACAAAAGACTTTCTATTATAAATTAGATTCATTTTAGGAGGATGTCGTTTGTAGGTGCGTATTTATTTTTATACTTCAGTCTAAAATGTTATTTATATGAATGGGCTAGATTTTTTTTAAAGAAGAAACCCGTTGCCCCGCACTGGGAATTACTCCTGTTTTGTAAGTGCGTTCATAAACATGTAAAATCACGTTGCCTGTGTACCTACACAGGCAACGTAGTACTACGTAGTACGTAAGGACACATGTAGTAAAAAATAAATAAATTGAATACATTGTTGTCAAGATATTTACCAATTTAATACCTGTTAAACTTAGATAAGTCACGACCCGAAGTTCTTAAAAATAATCTCCTCTTAATTTTGCATTATCCAAACCAAGAAGTACTTACAACAAGTCCACTAACGATTCTCCCCCAGTCTTATCAAGTCCCAGCACGGCCAGCAGCAATGTGCTCTCAAACAAACAGAAAATAAACTCACGATTTCCATCATCGGATGTTTTTCTTTTGTTTTAAACTCGCTCTAAAGTTTTATTATTTCATCATTAACTTTGCGTTTGAGTTATGTTCGTTAATCATTTGTTTAAGGGCCCGTGTTTGTGTGGAGATGCCTTTGTTTTTTGTTATACTTAACGATATGTTATGTTTAAATCATAATCAGCTTTGATAAAGGTTGTCATGTTACACGTCACTGGAGTGGTCATTCCCCAAAGTGTTGCTTATTAAACACGTTACAACGTGGGAGGTGTGAAAGAGTATCCTAATTCTCTAAACTTTGGCTTTAAGATAATATAAACTAATATCTTGATTATTCTACTCTTCGAGGGACAATTGGCAATGACTAAAACGCGGGTGCGTCACCGAAGAAGAACAATGCTGTTATCAATACGTGTTTTATTAAATAACTTGTTTATAATATAATCCATATAAATAGCGAAATACCACTCACTGCATAATCACGAAATCTCAGAATTTAAGAAAGAAAATACCCGCAGACTTAAAATTTGGCATGTAGGTTCCATATAGGGTGTAGACATCCGCTAAGATCGGATTATACAAAACTCCGCCCCTGGCAATTTGTATGGAGAAACCGACTTTCACACGGGCGAAGCCGCTGGCAAATGCTAGTTTAAACATAGAGGTTCAATAATCAAACTGAAGTGGCTCTGCAGAGTGCTTGTAGAGCAAATTGTCAATGGAGACGAAATGTTCTAGACTGGTGACCAGAAGACATAGCTTTGGGGTACGGCAATGCGCCACCGCTACAGGATGGACATCCCACACATACGCATGAAACGCTTTGTGAACACATTCATTGCGCATAGGCAGCGTATGAGGGGAATTTCCTGCTAGATTAAAAAAAAAGTAAAAAAAAAAAAACATTTTTTAAAACAAAGAGACAAAATGGTTTAGTAAGTAATAAGCAGCTCTGTGTAGTGTGTTACTGTAAGTATGTGTATGTGTGTGTGAGTATTTGTGAGTTTATGTGTTTGGTGAATGCCAAAGAGGTTACACTCTGAATGATACCATTGTGTAAATACAATGATTATGCATAGGTAAGTACCACTATGATGAAGAAGTATGTAATCATGAAATTCTGACTAGATTGTTTTCTGTTTCTTCATAAGTTTGAAGTCAGTAATAGTTAGTTAGAGTCTGCATTTTCTGATCGCAACAACCTAGGACCTTTAAGGCAAGAGCGTACAGGTTAATTTTAGGTAAGATTTCCATCAGGTGAGATAATGGATAAACGCGATCCTATGAACGATAAAAAGGTCTCCCATAAGGTGAACCGATGACCTGATCAGAGTCGCAGGAATCTGACGAATGCGAGATGCACAGGTCTGGGCATTATGACGACGCTTGGGAAAACCTTATGTCTAACAATGGACGCCTTACGGCTGAAATGGTGATTATGAGATTCAACAAATAAATGACTTAAACGTTTTAAACAATTTTTATGATATTTTATTTATAATTTTTTTTTGGCAACTTATATACTGTACACAGGGACAGTATCTGAGTGTCAACAAGTAAAATGGCGTTCCGAAACATAATCTGTTATAATATCAATCTTCTCGTAATAGTGATCAGTACAATAAAAGGTCGCAGAGGTCACCGACATAATCACAGCCACTTGGCCGGCTGACAGATTTCATCGCAATTCGCCATAACTTATCAATCGCAGACACTACTGCCCAATTCCACAGAATCCTTTAGTCGCATTTACGACATTCAGTTCGGAAAGTGCGGACTATTTTCCACCTAATCTCAACATTTGTCATTTTCTTAGGTTGTGGACCACACTGGGTCAGTGAGTGGCCTTCTAGTTGAGTGTAGTAACTTCTAGGTAAATGCTATTGCTAAACGTGCATTTCTGAATTCGACAGTGAGATCGTGTATCCTATTGAAATATCAGCAGGAATTTCTTGGCCGCTGTCGGGATTTGGGAATAGTTCATAACAATGACTTCGTTATTATTACAAAAAAAAATATGGTAATTTGTGTTTATTACGAAATACATCTTTGCCTAGCACTCTGAGGAAAACCGCATGATTTTTATCAGTAGTATAACTTTCAATAATCATTTCAGCCGAAAGACGTCCGCTTGTGGAATAAGCCTCCTCAAATAGGTAATCTAAATTATTTGTAATGCGCTGATACGGAGCCGTCTCGAAACGAATGCTGTAATTTGGGATCCTAATGAGGCTAAATATAGGTAGTTTCATGGTAGAGAGAATCCACCATGAAACTACTTATACTATATACCTATAACTATCTATCCTTTCTTCTCACTCATGTACCCGAGTTTGTTAGTAATAGGGATAGTAGGTTACAGTAGGCTCGCGGTGCAGCGTGGTTGGTTGCATCACCCTGAGCTGCTGGCGGAGCTGGGGCTTCGCGCGCCGTATGCGGGAGTATGCCCTGCCCACTGCCACCTCAGTTTGGAGATTCTTCTCGTCATATCGGTGACCTTGGTTCTCCTGCGGACATCTTCATTCCTAATGCGATCACGCAAGGAAAATTACTTTAAGGCTTTCGATGAGGCCCACTATAACCATAACCTTTCCCTTGTCAGAATGGATAAAGAAGGTTCGACTATATTTCTTCATGTTAATAGTACACCATGAACTACCTGCATATCTTTTTTTTCTTCTCTGTCAAATCCATCCAAAGTTTGTCTTTGAAAAATCGCTTTTAGCGATAAGACCGCCCATTGGTGTACAAAATACAGATTCACACATATTACTAAACTGGAACTCAGCAATGTTGCCAACACATTATGGTATGGTAGAAGCAAATTCTACTACCGAGATCTTTGTAAAGGATTTAACTGATCAGGTGTTTACTGTAATCTCGTCACCATTCACTTCATTTTGTAGCCTCTATTCCCAAACACTTGTATAAGAACATCACTCAGCTGCAAGCAATGACAAAAAGGTTTCAGTAATCGTCTGAACGTTGTTCCATGGTTGCTCCTCTCAATAGTTCGTAAACGTTGGAGCCAACAAAGTGTTTGTTTTCCTTTGTAGTGTTTGTGACAAACGTTTGGCACAAACATCGCCCTTTGTAGTCGCTGCTACTATTGCTAATGCTTTTGTCGTGGTCGAATGATGCCCTGTGAGTAGAGGCTTGAATGTTTTAATATTTAAAAGGTTAATACTAGCTAGCTAGCCTAGTTACTTGATTATACTACTGGATTACGAGTAGCGCAGTCCTGCGGACGACAAGCAAAGAGTAGCTCGCCGTCCATCCAGTAAGACCCAATTCTAAGTCGAACGCGCAGTGTCCCGCGTCCGCATTTCACAGTAGGGCCGATGCCCGCTAGGGTTACAGGGAATATTAATTAGAAAAAAGCAACTAAAGGACTTAAGTAGGTTTTAGTCAGTAAAAGACTGATACACGATCTCCCTCCTCCCTAAAGCGTGATCAGTAATTTCAAGGTTTGAAATAAAAAAGTGCAGTTAGTCAAGGTTTTGATCCCTCATTAATTCAATAGTAATGAAAACAAGTGATACTTCTTATCAAAATATCTGTGATTAATTCATTTGTGTCTGCGACGAAATCTTTAGATTGTCGTCGTGGGAATAATCCAGCGGAACGCTAAGTTTTACCAACGTTTAATTTTAGGAAAGGTTTCAATGAAAACAAGTTAATCCTAAGCCTCCTCAAGTTAATTACAATTCTCGGTACTTGAGGGGAGTAATCCCGCAGGCTTATGAATTTAAGATTTGATTTAGGTATTGTCATTTACAATCATTTTGCAAGTCTATAAAGTTAATCGGGTGTAACCGAGTGACTGACTTGCTCAAAATATTTAAGTTTGGGAAACGAGAACGTCAGCAATGTCCTTTAAAGAACCAAGTAAATCTGTAACTGTGAGCAAAAACCATCTTCACTACTACTTAATACATTGTTGATTTATACAAATGTAATGTACTGAAAAGCTGTAATCTTCCATATTTATTTCAGTTTCGACTGTCGATTTCCTACGGGTTGTATTTCGGGGAGTATGCTTCGGAATTGTGTCTATAAAGCATAATTTCGCTCAGCTCGTTCCATCATCGGACCACCAGGTGTACGGCGATGTGCCACCAGTAGGTAGGCACAAAACCGTTTTAGAAATACATTTATTGTCCGTACAGTTAAGGAGTGGAATTCTCTGCCTGCGGATCTTTAAGAATGAGAAGGTTACTTCTAAGCAAGCGTGCTCTTCGTCGGCCACATCGTCGCTCTCCATGACGTAAGATACAACCCCCAACCTAACAATATAAAAATCTTTTCGTAAAAGTGGCTTAAATGACAGAGTACTTTCACCCCAGAAACGATTGCATTAGCGAGTTAAAAGTCACATTGTATTTATATTTAATATCTGAAATAGATTGAGTTGATTGATTAATTCTTATTTTTTCACATTCACCATAAAAGGTCTGAGCAGTTTTGTGTGTTTTTTAACTATTAACACATTAAAAACGAACATGGAAAGGCTCTCAAATAAACATAAAAGTTATTTTATTTTTATAGACTTTAAAATCATCCCCTAAAAGCTAGTTGTACTACAGCGTTAATCACTTTTCTGACTTTAATAGGAATATACTCGTATGTTACAACGTGCATCACTTGGAATCGTTTCTCAAACAGACATCAAAACTTAAGTAAACTTACGATCAGTTGATACAGTATCGTATGAAACCTGACTAAATCATAGCGTCACATGGAAGTTCGAAGCTGTGGGTAACGACTTGGGAAGTTTTCTCATCTGGGTAATGGACACGCGTGCCGCTACCGACTTCCAAATACTTCAGCTTGAGGGTCTATTTATTTACTGAACTGCTGGTAGGATTTGCGTAAATGCAACGTTTGCAAGGAAAGCTTGTTTCTTGTGTAAATTACGGTAATTTGGTAATTACTTCTCAGGTAAATTGTAAGGGATGGTTTCAAGAGTGGTTAATTGGATAATTTCAAGTTTGTTGGAAACTGCATTAGTGAATAATTAATGAAATCAGGAGTAGCTCAAACACATTACGTACATGTGTTTTATGCTTAGACAGGAGTTACTCGTTCTTCTTTCTGGCCTGATACCTAATATGAGAATGCTAGAATGTGTCAAAACCTCACATACTACCACTTTTGAAATCCTAAGACCACTAGCGCTACTTTTAACGTGACTATTATAGCTCGACCTTTCGTTTTTTTTTTGTTCTATCACTACGACTAACAATTGGCAGATACCTTTTTTTTAGGGTTTTTTTTTTTTTTTTTTTTTTTTTGGGTAGGTAAAATCATCCAATGACGAATCCCGCCCTTGGGTGGGGCGGGAAACAGTGTCAGACTTTTACTGACTAAAAACCTACCTTTCCATTCCTCGCCTTTATCCTGGGGCCTTTGGTGACAGTCTCACATAACCTTTGGCCCCAGTAGGCTTCGGCCCTGCTGGACCCCTACAGTTTGCTGACAACTCCTTGAGGCGCGCGGGAACGGTGCGCGCCGTAGACGACCTGAGCTCGGACCGGTCTCTTACCGGACGGACGGACAGCGAGCTACCCATTGCCCACCGTCCGCGAGCCCGCGCCTACGGTGGCCGGAAATTGGGATCGGAAACCCGGCGGCGGCGGCGGCGTGTCCGCCTTTGCCTAAGGCGGTCGGCCTCCTCCTTTACTAGCATTACTGCTTCGCAGAAGGAGGCGACCGCCTGCCACTCCTCCTCGCTCCGGAGCATGGCTTGAACCAAGCCCCGGCGCGAGAGATCGCCGCCGATCGCCCCCACGAGGACACGGCGCTGCTCTTCCCAAGCGGGGCACACCTCGACTGTGTGCTCCACCGTGTCCACCGGGCGGTCCGCACAGTGGCGACACCCGGGCGTCGTCTCCGCACGAATCTTGTACAGGTACGGACCGAACTTGCCGTGTTCGGTTAGCACCTGCGCCAAACGGAAGGTGACGACGCCGTGGGGCCTTTCCAGCCACGCCTCAAAGAGGGGCCTTACCGCCTCGATCGTGGCGTGCCCAGCACGAGGTTGCGACAATCGCTCTCGCCATTTCACCATGAGATCCCGCCGGAGCTCTGTCCGCCATGCCGCGACTTGTCGCGGCAGCGGAGTTTCGCCCCGACGTTGCATCTCCACGCGTAGGTCATGCATGTGTGCAAGGACTGTTGCCTCCAAATCCCACGGTGGTAGGCCAGCAAGGAGGCTCGCCGCTTCGCAGGACACCGTACGGTATCCGCGGATCATCCGGATGGCCATGACCCTCTGGCAGGCGGTTAGCCGGGCCGCCACTCGCTTCCGTAGCGATGGCGCCCACACCGGCGCACCGTAAAGGGCCATGGACCGAACGATGCCTGCGTAGAGCCTCCGGCAGGAGGCGTCTGGACCCCCTAGGTTCGGCAGGAGCCGCTTGAGCGCAGCCCCAGCCGCATTCAACCTGGGAGCCAGACGTCGGAAGTGCTCCTTGAAGTTCCACCGGCTGTCGAGGACGAGTCCCAGGTACTTCATCGTCGACCCGACGCCGATGTGAACTCCTCCTACCGTTAATTGGGAGCCCGGAGGTGGCGCGCTCCGAGGGCCGTGAAAACACATGGCCTCGGACTTGTGCAATGCCACCTCGAGTCCCAACTGCTGTATCCTCTCCACGACTGTCGCAACCCCGCGCGTCGCTAGTTCGACCGCCGCCTGGTACGACCGTCCCCGCGCCAGGACCAGCGTGTCGTCTGCGTAACAGACCACGCTGACCCCGTCGGGGAGGTCGGCGCGCAGCACGTAGTCGTACCCGATGTTCCACAAGGGCGGTCCTAGTACCGATCCCTGCGGAACACCGCACGACATCTCTCGCCGTTTCAACTCCCCCTGATGACCGGGGTAGATGATGAACCTGTCCGACAGGTAGGCCTCGATCACCCGACAGAGGTAGTCGGGCACCCGGTGGTACCGGAGTGCCCTACCAATGCAACTCCAGGGCAGGGAGTTGAAGGCGTTGGCGATGTCCAGAGACACCGCCAAGACACACCTGCCCCGGGACACCGCATCCCCCGTCGTGAGGGCTCGCACGCGCATGATGGCGTCCACAGTGGAGCGCCTCCTGCGAAATCCGAACTGGCCGTCCGCAAGATCCGGCCCCTTCCGTGCCAGATGCACGACGAGGCGGTCTGCAATTACTCTTTCAAAGAGCTTGCCCACCTCGTCGAGCAGCACAATGGGCCGATACGCGGACGGAGAGTCCGCGGGGCGCCCCGGCTTCGCGATAAGGACCAGTTTCCCCGTCTTCCAGCGAAGCGGGAACTGGCCCCTCTCCATGCATGCGCTGAAGAGCCCTCTCAATCGAGACCCGAGTTCCTCCATGGCCAGGACCCAGGCTTTTCCAGGCAAGCCATCGGGTCCTGGGGCGGTGTTCTTGGCACTCAGCCTTCGCACCGCCACTCTCATCTCCACCTCGGTCACCTCTGGAGCAATGTTGCCGTCGTTGCCGTCGTGGTCCGCATCGGACACCGCTGCTGGTGGCGGAGCCATAGGCGGGGGAGTATGCTCCCCTCGCGTAGGGAACAGAGCGCTCACCACACCCTCCACGAGCTGGGGCCGGAGACTCTGAGTCAGCGGGGGAGCCCATGGGCGGAGTTTCTCCATCACCATTTTGTATGGGCGTCCCCACGGATCGACGTTCAGAGACTCCAGCCACACGTTGCGGGCCTCGAGTTTGGCCCGCTTTATCTCCGCTCGGAGGGTGCGCTTTGCCGCCCTGTATCCCTCATACAGCTCCGCCTCTATGGCCTCCGCACCCGGTGGACGGGTGCGGCGCCTGCGGTGTCTAGTATACCGGCGTCGCGCAGCATTGCACGCATCGCGCAGTGCCGCAATCTCTGGCGACCACCAGTGTTCTTGGCGCCGGGCACGTCCTGGCCGGACTCGGGGCATGGCCGTGTCGCAGATTTGCGACATGGCCACCTGGAACCAGTCCGCCTCGACGTCGATGTCGACAGGCCAGTCCGGTGCTTGCACCCAGGCCTGTACTATCGCGGCTTCCTGGAGCAGGTCCCTGTCCAGCTGCCTCAGCGCCCAACGCGGACCACACGGGGTCTGTCGGACCGGCACGGTCGAGGTCTGGGCGGAGACGTCAAACCGGATGTACCGGTGGTCGGAGAACGTCTCCACCTCCTCTATGACGCGCCAGTCGACGACGCGCGGTGCCAGTGCAGGGCTGGCGAACGTAACGTCCACCACCGACTCGCCCTGCATCCGCACACACGTGGGGACAGAACCCCGGTTTTGTACGACTAGGCCCTGTCCTAGGGCCCATTCCTCCACCCTGCGACCTCGTTGGTTCGTGAACCGGGAACCCCAAGCCTCGTTCCAGGCGTTGAAGTCCCCGCAAACGACCACGGGGAGGCTGGAGTCAAACCCAGCAACGACGGCATCCAGCTCCAAAAGGGAGTGGTCTAGTTCGGCGAGAGATCTGTTCGGGGACAGGTAGACGCCTACCACCACTATGTCCCCGAACCGTGCTGCCACGCAACCCCGGCCTTTCTTGACGGCCTCGAGTGCCGGGGTACCGGCGGCGGCCGACGAAATGAGTGTCACCGAGCCGCTCAGGTCCTGAACCCAGTCGGCTCTGGGCAGGACAAAGTGCGGCTCGGAGACAACGGCGATGTTGATCGACCACTGCGCCATGCTCTGGAGCAACAGATCCTGAGCGGGGGCGCAGTGGTTGATATTCGCCTGGAGGAGACGTAATGGAGCCGTTATTGGCAGTCCATTACAGTCTCCTCCCGGGCCCTCCGTGAGGGTCCTGCCGCGGTGGTAGCGGCGGCGGCGTCTGCGGAGGCGATGGCGGCGGCAGCCAACGGGGCAGCCGCGGCGGTGAGCACCTTCGCGGGGATGGGCCTTGGGACCTTGCCCTTGGCCTTGGCGGGGGGATCGCAGGTCCTGCTCCCAGCCCGGTGGTCGGCCGACTTGCCTGCCGCCGCACATGCGTAGCAGTGCGGCGCTGCACCGCAGGTATCGGCCTTGTGGCCGGGCTGACCGCACTGGAAGCAGCGGTCGCTGCGATCTTCCTCCGCTGCGCAACAGACCCCCACGTGGTGACCCACGTGGCAGCGATAGCAGCGCAGCGGTCTGGGCTCCAGCAGCTTGACTCGCGCGGAGACCCAGCCCACCAGGAGTCGCTTACCCTCCCCGGTGATGCTCCTGGCCGCTGACAGGGGGCAGTTCACTGTAACCGCCCCCATGCCAGTACCGTCAACACGGATGGTGCCTGCCCGGACCTGATCGGCAGGGCACCCACCCGTCCTGGCGACAGCGGCCACGACCTCCTCGACCTCGACGGAATCGTCCAGGCCCATAATGCGCATGTCGACGCATCTTGTGGGCCTGGACACCCGGGCCTCCTCCGCATTCAAGATCGCCCTGATTTTGTCAGCCAGGGCGTCTGCGGTGGGGCCGCTGTTGGCTCCGGGGACCTCCAACATCAGGGCACCAGTTGCGGTGTGCCGCATCTGGAAGCCCCCGGTGATCCCAAGGTCGGTGAGGTTCACCTCCTGCTTCGCCTTACGGAGGACCTCGCCATAGGTCGCACCCTTTTTCAACGCTTCCGGCTGCAGCGTAATTACTACAGCCGTAGAGCGCGGGGTGCGAATCCTGGCCGCGAGGGCCGTCCGCTTCCGCAGCTTTTGCCGCTCACGCCTCCTGGCAGCCCGAGCCGCCTTGCCAGCCTGTTTTTTGGCTCCGGCCACTTGCCATCCGGCTTCGGCCGGAGGATCTGCAGGTTGGGGAGGCGGCCTCGGCCGCCTGCTTGCCGCCACAGCAGCAGCAGAGGCTCCCGCCGCCTTAGGGGCCGGTGCCGCCTTGCCCTTCTTGGGGGGAGCCGCAGGGGTTGGCTTCCCCTGCTGCTGTTTCCTGCCCTGCGGGGCCGCTCCGGCGGGGTTCGCAGCCGTGGCCACGCGCCTGGTCAGCCCTGACGGGCCCGCCATGGGCGCAGCCGCCGAGGCCGCGGCGGCAGCGTAGGACGCCACCCTTCGCTCCGGCTGCTGGCTCCATGGACCGCCGCGAGCTCGGCCTGAAGCTCGGCCCGGAGCCCGGCTCGGAGCTCGGTCTGGAGCTTTGCCACGCTCTTCCGGAGGGCGACGTCGAAGGCCTCCTGCATAGAGGCGGCATGGCGGAGAACCGTCCTCTCCTTCGACGTCCTTTCTCGCTTGCGGCCCATATCCCGCAACGCGGCGACGACGAGCTCGCCGAAGGACCGTCGCGACTCCTCGGCGGAGTCTTCCTTCTCGCTGCCAGATGGCCCCGAGGGGTCCAACGCAGCAGGGTGGCGCCCTTCCGCGGCGAGCCTCTCAGCTCGCTCGGCCGCCTCCTGGGAGGTAACTCCCCGTCCTCTTCCCGGTGCTCGGCCCGCTCCCCGCCCACTGGTGGGGATTTTTCGGGCCGAGCCCTTTTCTGCGTCGGAGGACGATTTGTCTCTCGACAAGGAGCGTTTCCGGAAGAAACTCGCGTTACTTCCGGTGTCGCCTCCCGCCTCCGCCACATCTTCCTCCTCCGAGCCTGAGCTCCTTCTGGATGCCGCGTCGGACTCCGACCGCGCATCACTCTCCAGGGGGTGTTTGAAGAATTTATTCGTTTTATGTTCCATGCTTGTTCCCACGAGTATAAACTTCGGGTACTTGCTCAAAATTCGTGGTCCGCACTAGAGACTAATTTAGCTACCCATTAGTCAAGCTAACAACCTCCCTCACGGTGCGCCGCCGCTTGGAGGTTTGGGGTAATTTTTTATAGAGGTTGTCTTCCTCGCGGCCCGGGCGGTTAAGCCAAGACCCTCGACCCCCATCAAAAGTCAGAAACATGACCTTGGACAATCTCTGGGGCTACGAGAACAACGGTGGCAGAAGGAGGAGAAAGCCTTCCTCCTGCCTGCCCGGTGGCAGGGTGAGTGCACGCCGAGCCCGCTCTTGCTTCGCCACTGTGCCCTCTGCTAAAGCAGAGGGACACGCGTTGAAGCGTACTCCCGACAGAACATTCGCAGACGGCCATCGAGGCCCCTTAGGCAGGAGTGCCCAAGGGGGTTGTTGGCCGCCTCCCAGGGTGCACCGTCCCGCAGACTAGCCTTCGCTCTGGACGTATCCGCAAGAGAACTATAGCCTGCGGGCACTCGTGGAGGTTTTCTGTCATGGCACCCCACCTTTTTTTTAGGGTGGCAACCATCACAGTTGCTCTGGAGTGGAAGAAGAGAACTGTCAGACTCGTACTGACTATGACCACCGGTTTTCCCTCACACACTTGGGTCAAATAGTGCTGGGTAAATTGACCGGTACCAAAACTAACTCGTGGGCAAACAAAAAGGAGCAATATAAAAAAAATTACTTGTTAAGAAAATTAAATTACGCTTATTAACAAAAATCAAAAATAGTTATTTTTGCTGAAATAATAAGCGAAGACAACTGCTCATACATAACGTCAACCCATCTCAAAACTACTTTCATTTTCTGCTAAAAATATGTCCGCATAAACCCATAAGCCACGAGCCCCGAGCCAGACAAACGATCTCGCAATAAGCCCCACATTGCAAAGATTAGCGATCATAACAACTTTGTCGGCGCCTCCTCGTGAACCTCCAGAACCAGTACTCGCTACTTGTTGACTCCATTGTACTACTGCTTATTATTGTTTCGACCTCATTTGGGCAAAGACACTATTATTTTCTGTTTAATAGCAGTAAATCTAGCTGACCTTTCTGGTCTGTTTGTCACTGTTTCGAGCTAATTTTCCAGCTAGCTAGTCCAGCAGCGCTAGTTGGTCCTGGTCACAAGACGCTGGTGCCGTGAGTAAGACCTTGGATCAGATTGGGTTTTTCTCGACGGTAAAGTGTTTTTCCCGCTTGTCCTGAGTTTTGACATGGGATTAAAACTAAACTGGTGAAGTATGGTAAGTATACGTAACAAAAGGTTACATTTCTGCCTGACCACATTTTGTATTTCATATGTTGTAGATATTATCAAAATACTGTTAACAATCTAAGCCACATTTCTAATGAAAAATGTTTAAAAACAAGAAGGAAATAGTCTGGCGAATTTTGAGACATATGGAAAAAGAAACATCAAACCAAAATTTCATCGCAGATAGAAATTCAATAAATCTCCTCAATTATTTCTTAGTATGTATTTCTGCTAAAACGACATACTAGGTGACCTAGAAGTAAGGCGTCACGTATAAGTGACTAAGCTTGTAAGCCCTTACAAGGCAGCTCCGGCCCTAGGGCTAACAAAACTACGCCCGGGCCAAAGCCTTTGTTCGCCCCGGCCCGCAGGGATATCATATGCTTTTTCTATTTGTTGTTACATTAGTAACGGATTCTGAAGGTATTATTATCTGTTAGATAAAAGGGTAATCAATACTTAGTTTTGGGCTTTTCGGTGTGATGTAGAGAGCGAGGGAATTCGAGTTGATGAAGAAGATAGATTTCTACGCTGAGGCATGGTTTTAGGAATTTGTGCCTTATACATGTATGGCTACATAATATAAATATATGTTTATGCAATCGAATGCGTATCTATGTAGCCATTATATAAGAATTATTTTAAATCTGTACTCAAAATTGAGTTGTTATTGAATGTTTATCAGTTTAAATTTTGAGAAGAATACCAACCCTACCTAATTAGGATCTACCAAAAGATATAAATTAGTTTTTATTAGCAATAATATCCATGAAGAGTCACGTATATAAATAGCAGGCCATTTCATATTAGAGCTGACTTCTGAACGAATAAAAATTAAAAAGAACTAAATATTAATTAAAAAAAAAAAAAAAACTGAATCGCGTTTAATGACGGAGATTTGAAGTAATCAGCATAAAAAAAAAAATAATTCTAAAACGTACAAAATATTTTTAATTAAACTCAGTGTTACTGATTTTCTTAATTATTGAACATCGGCTTCAAGAAGAATCAAAGTATTTATATTAAATAAACCATTTACAGGCACCTGATCTTCTCAGGCTTAAGATGCTTATTGAACATTCCAATGCGTAGATCTCTATGGAGAAGAATTATGTAAGAAACGCCATAGCTTTATTTTGTTGTATTAAAACTTCACCTAATAACTAAACATATAACAAAATGTCTCTCTCAACCCTAACAAATAATTCCCACCAAATTGTTATTCATAATCGCACTTCCTTCAGGAAAAATCTAAGAAAAAACTCGTACAAAAAGAAACATTATTTTCAAACAGTGATTCCCACACTTGTTTGTATGCGACACTCGTTGGCGACTCAAACAAAAGTGAAGTTCTGTGGAGAATCCTAAAGAGCCCGGCTTCGGGATGTGAGTCTAATTATCTGCTGACTTCGTTATCTTTGACGGTGTTATGAGATTTGATATTTATGAGCTGGAGGGGCAGAGGTGATTGAATTTAGGGGCGACGGGCTTTTGTTTATTTTGTGGCTGTTTTTCAGATGAAATACTTATTTTGTACGTTCAGATGACAATGACTTTTCACTAGAGACGCTCCGGGCGTCGGAAGTTGCAGGACATCTTGGCGTGGGCTTGCGGATGGTGAGTAATTGGTTGCTTGCCGTCCACCCATCCGATAAGTTTCAGGCGTGGGTCGACGGCGCGTTGTGTTCCAAGTTTACCTCAAAGAAATATCAACAAAATTGATGAGGTCCTCTTAAAAGAGCAACTGGAAGAAAAAAACAAAAAAAAACACAACACAATGGGTTTTAATCAGTAAAATTATAAGACACGACACTACGCAAGGGTCGAGTCATTTGATGATAACCCACGTAAAGCTGGATCATCAGAACTGAGAGACGTATAGGGTTCAGCTGGGAAATAAAGCAGACTATCAGTATTCAGTCAAATATATAAGATAACTATTTCTATGTGCCTGTGTTCGATGCCATAATTATCTAGCCACCCAATAACGTATCAATACATATTTAACAGCAAACTGAGTGATTTTGTACTCATTAGCAATTCACTTAGCATGACTTAGCATATTTACCGTTTTATCCATAAATATTTTAATGCGTTTTTTTTTTTGTTGCGGTAAGAAATCATCCAATGAATTCTCACGCCTTAGGTGGAGTGAGAGGGCGTGTCAGACTTTTACTGACTAAAACCCACTCCTGTTCCTTCTTTGCCTCCATGGCCCTAGTAGGCGTGGGCGAGGCCAGTGTCAGTTTTACTTGTTTAAATACTTCATTGGAATAAACACTGTGTTATCATCTCAACAATGTGTTTCCAACAAATATAACAAGCTCGTCCGAAATTCCTTCCATGACATTATTTTGTAACACATCAAAGCCTTTAGCTTACCTTCTGTACCATTTGTTCTGTTAAATGAGTATTTATTTTCAGATATAAAACAAAATAACTACTACGAATACGACTTTGTTGCTACTATTAAAACATATTTGTATAGTAGGTCTTTATCTATGAAATTGTCGTTTTTAAAAGGGTTACTTTGAAGTGTTTTAACTTTCGAATTATAAGTTAAAATAAACTTTATAAAAAAGGTATGTTGTACTTTTTTTAATCAGATAAATTATTGGTTACTTTGTGTTTTGTATTTTTTGTAATAGTGCAGCACTTTACAGCAACCCGTTTTAAGAAACGGCAATAACCTATCCCTTATATTTAAAGCTGTATCTTAATTAATAATGCCTATTTTTTAAGGGTTATTTGATGTTTGAATGTTATCAAAATTGAATTTGTTTAAATTGCAATAGATAGGTTATCATAGATCATGTCAGTTGCTAAAATAAACGTGAAAGTAAAAAAAACAACGCTTTTCTAAAATAACTAAAACTGTCATATCAAACTAAAATATTGCATCCAACAACGTTCTACAGTAATTTTGTAAAAAATCCAATCTCGTAAAGTAAACAGTTTACGCTTGACCAGTTTCTCCACAATGAGAATCGCAACTTTGTTACAGAAAAAATATGTCTGCAGTCCGTAACATTTTATCAGACTGAAATAGAATTTAGTGAAAGCTTAAAAGATTGGCCAGTATTTCACTATGACATCAATCTTTTCGGCTAAATTGAGCAAAGAAATGGTTCAAAAAGTCATGAGGCCTTCTATTTGTAGAAAGGTTGTGGAAATGGCTACGACGTTTTATTGTTATTTCCTCAGAGGGTAAATCAGTACGAATAAACGCGGTTAGTGTATTTTTATTATCATTATTATATTGTCTCACTGTTGGGCAAGAGCCTCCCTCCCCGCTTGAGCAGAGCACCGCCGTGTCCTCGTGGGGGCGATCGGTGGCAACGATCTTTCGCGGTGAGCCCGGGTACAAGCCATGGTCTGGAATGAGGAGGAATGACAGACGGTCGCCTCCTTCTGCGAAGCACTAATGCTAGCGAAGGAGGCGCACGCGTAAAAGAACGGCTCTCATGTCTCAGCCACCGGGATCCCGCTCCCGATTTCCAGCCACCGTAAGCAGGCTTGCAGACGGCGGGCAACGGCCAACTCGCCGTCCGGTCGTCCGGTAACCAACCGAACTGAGCTTGAGTCAAAAACAAAAGCAATGAAGGAACAGGAGTGGCTCCGCCCAATAGTGGGAGAAGTCGATGGTTGATTTCCTACCGTAATAGAAAAGTTCTCCCTCAATACCTCCTAATTTTTCCGGCTCCGAGCCACTTCTTGCCAATCTCTAAGGAAGACATCCGAGTCGTCCCGCCATCTCCTTCTTGGTCTGCGTCACGATCTCGTCGTGTGATTTCATGGCGAGTTCGTGGTGAGTGTTTAATATCAAAATATTATATTTGATATTAAACATCTACATCTTGGCTAATAAATAGAAATATATTTTATTAATAGACGACTAAGGCCCATAGATGCTATACAGAAAATAATCCTACAAATAAACCAATACCACTAAAACCATATTAGTAACATTACAAATATTAATTACGTTGGGTCGGCGATGTATTGCGCTGAGTCGGGATGTCATGTAGCCTTCTACGAAAACGCCGATACACGACTCTTAATGAGCGTTAGCAATCAGTTGCGTGAACTTCAGTTCCTATAATTACGTTCTGGTTTACGTTTCTACAGAGACCTCCTTACATTGCGTTCAAATACTGTTGTAAGTTATAGATATTTGTACAGCCAATACATAGTATTTCGGGTCGGAGTGACTTGAGTAGTATAGTTTAGAATTATGTTTGTAAACACACACAAGGTTCAGGAGTAATTTCTTGTGTGGAGTAAGGTTTTATTTAAAAAAGAAGATGTAAATATTAATAGCTGTTATAATTATGCAAACAAAGAAACTACTTTTGTTCCTAAAGTTAATTTCTATTCTAATTGAAAGAAATAAAATTATTTAAAAGATGGCCAATTCGTCAAAATTAAAGTTTTCGTCGACTTGTCTCATTTGACACAAAACTCAAGCGCAGCTTTCGCCAAAAAATAAATGTTGTTCTACAAAGTTCTCTCGTTAGCCGAATTGTTCTGAAAGGAGAAATTATTACAAAATGTTTGTGCCGACGTCTTTCATGACTTTTCTTTTTTTAATTTAATTAAAAGGTTAAATTGAAGAAACTTTGTAGCACAAATATTCAATTATTCATTGAATTACTTTGAGCGATGTTATAATTTGCTTTAGAATTGTTAGTAATGGAAATAACTGAATATACTCGTTCTATTATTAAATTTATCATCTAGAACAGTTTTTGTTTGAGTTTGCTAATACAGTTTCACAAAATGTCGAAAACTTAGTGTTATGTTTATAGTCTACTAGCTGGTGCCCTTGGCTTCGCCCACATTATCTCAAGAGAACATATCCCTGGGATAAAAATTATTTGTCCTTTGTTAGTACTTGGTTCCAGCATATGGTTAACACGTGAGGCAAATCCCATCAGCATACAAACAAACATACACGCTCACGCAATTTTGCCTTTATGATATTATTATGATACCTTGCAACTTTTATTTCAGAAATAAAATCCAGGACTTAATTCTGTTAAATAAAAATCACTATACACTCCGCTGACTTAGGGAAACTCTTTTCCAATACCAAAGAATAGCTATTGACGTCACCGCGCCATTCATCACAAGATTTACATACTCCGCTCATGCAATCATTTTTCATCGTCATCCTTACTTCCCTCCCTTTCTACTGGCATATGAGTGAAAGAGATATCTCCAGTATGCAGTTAAAGGGTCTATAGTAACACGTGTAGGGACTTAACGAGGCTGAACGAAGGACGATTGAAATCTCCCTGATATATTACCCGGTAAAGGGATCATTTTCGAATCTTTTTGTCTGAGAGACGTCGCCGCGTCGCACGATTTGATTGAAAATATCGCTGAAAATAAAAGGGTTTTTCTTAGAAACCGCAATAATGAAAATGGTTCGAACTTCACAACACAGGCCAAAAAGAGCCTTTGTTTCCACCCTGAAAATACAAAAAGTAGAAACTGTTTTGTTTTTTTTTTACTTTAATAAAACGATTTGAATTTCCTTACGTAAAATCAAGTTTTTATAATTGTAGACGTCCTTCAGACCTTGAAAACATTTTTAACCCGGTATTCTGCGTATCACCTTTGAACAGCTCTGCAATAAATTGTTTGGAAACTCATCTACATAACGCGATTCTTCTGACATTTGAGGTCACGTCCTATTGCAAGCGGAGCGAAGTACTAATCTTTTAAAGGCAGTCGTTGCTAACGTGGGCCCAATAGAGATAAAAGAAGTGGAGGAAGATTAAAGTATCCAAAAGTAGGATAGACCAGGCTAACAAAGAAAAAGGTGTTAACAGTAATGGTAAAACAATATTGAGCTCCTTGCGGACCAATTATTCTACCTAAGGTAATTTTTCTGAGGCAAAATCATTGGCTGCAAGAAGAGTTATGTAACTAGGTACCTAACTAATTATAAAGATCATGAAGACAATATTTAAATTAAGTTTATGAATTTATTTGAAAATAAGTTCAACATCATCACCATCATCATTTCAGCCGAAGGACGTCTACAGTTGGATATAGACCTCCCACAAGTGTCGCTACAATAAACGGTCCTGTGCGTCTCGCTTCCACCGCATTCCACTCTCTCCAGGTCATTGGTCCACCTTGTAGCAGCAGGCCTTCCAACAGTACGTTTTTCGGCCACCTCTCTAGAACCTTTCGGCCTCATCAACCATCCGTTTTGCGAGCAATGTACTCTGCCCACCGACACTTTAATTTGGTGATTCTCCGGGCTATGTCGGCGAACTTGGTTCTCCTGCAGATATCTTCATTCTCAATGTAAATAGAAAATAACTTGACAAAAAAAAATTTGTTTCTGAATGAACAAAAAAATCGTACTATTGAACAGAGCCAAGCGGCGCATATCTTAGACCTCGGTAGAACCTCGCTCATGCGTCGTCAAATGTTTCCATCCGTAACGCTCACGACTGACGATTGAACGTATTTTTAACAAATATCTGCGTCTCAAGTTATGCCCCGCCTTTCATATTTATATTCTGCAAATTCTTTCAATACGCTGTGGAATTTTGTGCTCCTTTTCATTTCTATGATCGGAATATTTCTTAATATTCGAGTTCTGTGTATGGAATTTAGGGCATATTCTTTAGTTTATGATAAGCTTGTTTGTGTCTTGCTTTAAAAGTCATATTACTTTTATTGGGAAAACTTCTTAACTTAAGTATATTCAAAGATGTTGGGTTTTCCATTTGGAAATTTTCATTGTCGGTCTGCGGTTGGGGTCGCGGCGGGCCACGGAGGTAATATAGAATATTACGTTTTACAGTCGTATTTTCTGCTGCCTACTAATTTTACCAACCAGCACTGGGCCTGCGTGGTGGATTACGGCCCATTCCCTCTCCAAAAGAGGATGCCTGTGTCCCAATAGTAGAAACATTAAAAGGCTGATGATGATGATGATGACTAATTTTTAACCTAAGGATTATACATATACATATTGCATCTATTACCCGCAATGCAACTACCGTTTAAAATAAATAAAATTCATTGGTAAAACCAATTTCAATTTGAAGGCAGAATTGGTATTTAGTTAGTATGACTTTCTTGCCCGACTGCACTGTTTTGCTTCAGGTATACTTATAGTAATTGGGCCAATAATAGCTGTAATAATAGAGTATTTTCATTATTGGACTGCAGTCACTTAGTTCTCTGAAAATTGTAGTTACTTAGTGTTGCAATGCGGTAACTATTATTGTAGAATTGGAAGGTATTCCGGTAGTATTCGTGGTAGGAATAACAGTGAAAGGTTATGGATTTTTATATCAATACAGAAATACCGATAGAACAGAAGTAGGTACTAATCCTATTACGAAAGCTCTCATGTTGATAAAAATCTGTCGCAGTATGTATCTAAGTGTTATATTAGGGGACTTTTATCCCAGTAAATACTTAAATACACAGTGCTTTTAAAACCACAAGAATTAGCTAAAAGTCAAAATAATATCAGAGCTGCGTTTTTCGACTCCTACTGAATACACTAATAAATGTAATTTAGAAACTGCTAGTTCAGTTTTTCTAAATGTTATCCGCAACAATCTAAAGGAGATCTAACTCTGCAGGCTAGTTTGAAAGACTTCCCACGGTCCTGGAACTCAAAAGGTAACTGAAAGAACACGATTGAGTTTTAGTCAATAAAAACCTGGCTCTCTCACTCTATCAAGAGTAATGGAAGGTATTTGATGACTTCCCATCATCAGAAAAAAGGATAGGTCTACGAGTACTTTACATCCTTTTAAAACCCCACAAACCCCATTTCTTCTTTCAAACAAGCGTATAACTGTTCAACAGTCGAGTGTAATATTTCCGACGATACTTTCCTCCGCAGTCCACTATTCCGGACTTGTGTGGAATAACCCTCACGACGACGAAATAAATTCTACGATGTCCGGGGACACATAACTCGACTCAACAAGATTTAACTACAAAAAACCTAACGTTTCCAGCTCTCTCATATTTTATTTCGTTAGAAAGTGTTATATATTTTCCGCGGAGTGAAAGTTTCAAGTATGATTTTTAAAGTAGTTCGTCAAAGTTTGTAAAAGTTAGTTTACACGAAGCTAGAGAAGAGTTTGTGGTTCATTAGAGAATAGAAAAAGAAGAGACTTCATTTCAAAAGCAATTTTTTTTTTTACCTAACCTAGCCTTGCCAGAGTTTACACTTACATGAAAATTTTAACTATTCTTCGGCAATTCCTTACTTAAGTTGTAGTGGGCAGGGTTTATAGTTTGTAGAACAATGATGATTTTCATTGGGGCCGAAAGGATCCAGTACCTTTCGGCCACACCAGAAGGCAGCGTACCGGAAAACGTATCATTGGTAGGCGGTGGACGTTTTTCGGCTGATATGATAATGATGATGATGAACGCACTAGAGGTACTTTCAAAAGTTTTCTTATCTCCTAGTCTAGGTCAGAACGATGTATGTTCAGGTATGTCCAGTTTTTAAGGCATAATTAATATAACGTGAAACACTTGTGTATTTTTAGTATACCTAAGTTAGAAGCTTAGTAACAACCATTTCTCTCAGATAACCGCAATGCTTACAAATTGTGCATCAACACTAAAGTTACTTATAACATAATCATGACAATTGATCACAAAGTGTGTGGTATGCATGCACCAACAGACGCTGTGTCAATGTAGAACTATCCAAAATTTTCTGCAGATAAGTTCAGTTCTACGACTGTAGCAAGCGTAGCGCGTCATAACGCGTAGAAGTCGGAGCAATACTTGGAATTGAATTAGTATATTCCGTAGAGCACCTATCTCCTTATTCAAAACGCAAAAAAGATATCTTAAAACTTATTTTTTTTTTTTTTTATTGGGAAGTCAACAAATAACTTCTGTGGTAGGGAATGTCAAACTTTTGTTGACAGCCGCAGCTAAAGCCCCCAGTGTTTTTTCAGTTGCCCTTTTTTACGAGGCCAACAGTCACTCCTTGAAATAATCCACATCCCATTACTGCCTACATAAGTAGTATCATGCGACATTTAAGAAACAATAATAAATCGAGTTAAATCTACAACCAAAATTTTATAACACTGGTTTTCAAAAAAAAACTTCCTTCATCCCTAAATCGTGCCGATAATATACTTCCGTAATTTATCAGCTTTCTCTCTCCCAATTTTTCTTCGTTGTTCAGATTAGGAATTTTCCAAGTCGTTAATATTTTATTTCATCAGAGCCGGTTGGCATAAATTTAAGTAATGAATCGGCCGCGGATCCGGCTCTTAGCCGGCGATAGATCAACTCGAAAGGATTTATTGTACTTGTTTCAGATTGTGCTGCTTATACCGAAAATTTTGCAATAAAGGAACGTTTTAGCGTTGTATTTTGGGTACATTTTTTTTTTTTGGTAATAACAATAATACATCCTCTTTTGGTATTTTTTAAGTAAGTAAAAGTTTTATTTATGTAGCTATCTAGATATACGATACATCATCAACTTTCAGCTTTCAGGATTCGAAGATTGACCTCTTTCTCGAAATTAAAGCTACCCAAATATATCGTCTGTCCTAGGTAAACATAACGTAAAAATGTTGAACGGTACGGTACGCACTTATGTCTAGATAAATGGTACTGTGTCATATTAAGTTCGCAAAACGAAAGGGTGACACATCGGCAGTGGGTTATATTAACCACATATTAACAACCTGAACCATTTCGGTTCACTTTTATTAGGAGTTTCGTAGAAGGAGGCGATCATTTCCCACCCTCATTTGCACCAGACTATGAGCCGGAGCGAGAGGGAATGGGAAGTACTCCGGCTCTGGATCAGGCCATGACTTGATCTAGAGACGCAAGAGGTCACTGCTGCCGATCGTCTTTACACAGTGGTACTCTGCCTGAACGAGGCAGACTACCACTGTATGTTAGAGCATAAGGTACAGCACGGCACGGTGGACCGTGCCTCGGTCGTTTCTACCGCCTGAACTTGAAACAGAAATTGGCTAAGACTGGTGAGGAGTTTAGTCAGATCATGAGGCACAGAAGGAAGGTGAGGTTGTCGTGGCATCACTGTAACCACTCCTCAAAGAGGCGACTTACCGCTGCGATTGTGGCGTGCCCAACGCGAAGTTGCAACAGTCGCTGTCTTCATACCACAGCAAGATCGTCGCAATTTGTCGCAGCAAAAAGATATAAAACTAAAAACTTTTTATTCTTTCTAATAGACTTTAAATAAAATCGCTCAATTCATTTTTAAGAAGCAATTCCAACTCCAATCTGAACCTATTCAAACTTACGACACAAAGTCAAGCACTTTTTAAAATACAGATTAACTATTCAAAGCATTTATTCAAAAGTAGTTTTTACTGAATAGTAAAGTTTCTGTATGCCGTATAATTTAACTTGAACGAAAATAAATAACAGTAAGTCGTAATGTGGGACTAATTAGCATACCTAGGTATTTACTACGATAAAGTAGAGCTCTGAATAACTGAGTTATGGAGGTTCGAATACTTTATTTATTACGACACGGAATTTGAATTAATTACGTTTGTTTTAATTTCCTTAGTGGAAGGAATATTTAATATTAGTTATCACAGTGCCACGGTTGTCAGCACGCTATTGCTTATCATAGTTACTGTTACAACGCATTTGTCATATTTAGTTGGTTCGTTAAAGAAAATAACTCCTTTGTACTGCAAATATAAGGTAAATTTAAATTTCTTGACTAACTTTTACCCTAGACAGGGAAGTTTGGAAGGAGAAAGGGGAGGCCTTTGCCCAGCAGTGGGACACACAATAGGCTCTAAAAAAAAAAAAAAACTTTTACCTAAAAGTACCTACTTTCAATTTATTTTTAATTTATTTTTTTTTACTACAGGATCAACGTCGGGAATTGACAGGTACGGATATTGATGTTCAAATAACTCGTTTTTGCTACAATTTCCTTTTCAGTATCCCCTAAAACCGCAACCGTGAGACACACAATGTTAGTATTATCCTTTTTTTTTAAATCTTAAGTGTCTACATGTCGTTTCTGTTTCTTTCTTTCTAAAAGTAGGTTTCTGTACAGACAAAACTGTGACTTGAACATCTTTTCACTGCCTCTAGTTTAATTATGAACACGGTTGCCAACATGCCGAGGACACGACCGGGATGTTTGTGTTTGTAGATCATGAATATTTAACTCTCTCGGTACGTACGTATAAGGAATTTGCTAGCAACCCGATTACCCGCATAGGTACGAGCTTGAAACCACAAGGTTTTAGCAAGCACCAATAAGAAAACTTGTAATACGGCATTATACTGAAGAGGTTTACAAGGGTACGTACAAAAGACTTTGTCTACTTTTTTATTTTATTGATAAGCTCGCATTTGTCCACTATCTCACCTGATGGCAAGGGACGATGTGGTCGACGATGGAACACGCTTGCCTAGAAGTTACCCATTCACTCTTAAAGACCCTTAGGTTATAGCTATCAGAAAACACAGTCCCCAGCAGGAAATTTCACTCCATAGCTGTACGATGTACGTGCAATGAATATGTTCCCAAAATGTTATGTACGAATGGGTGGAATATCTACCTTGTACAGGTGGTAGAACGCTAAACGTCTTCTTCTTCAAAGGATATATTTAGAGTGACATTCTTATGTGTTGCAAGGTATGAGTCCATCACTTAAAGCTAGTCTACTGCCTTGATACATGTTTTGAACATTACCACTATCTATGGTAATAGATAGTGGTAATGTTAAGGTTCAAGGTAATATTTAGCAGCCTTAACCCACACACAATCCTCGGAATTGCCGCCGAAAAACATTTGAACATCGAACACAATCAATCATTCATCTAAAATCCATAATCTAGCCATTCCCAATGAATATCCAAACAAAAATCAATTTGTCAGCTCCAGCTTTGACCCTTTCTACCGATGGACTTATAAAGTAGGACCGTCATAATTGATGGCCATCTAACGTACCTGTTGCTCGTCCCTGAAGCCAGCTAATTGCCTGATCACTAATACAATCAATAACACTGCGAGATGTAGTCCGCGTGGCAACGCTGAGTCTTGGACAGGTGATCATTAGTTTGTGAGTTTGGATACTAGACAGATACAAGTTAATAAATGTAAGTATAGAAACCTCGAAGCTGAAGATGATATACAGGGTTTTTTAATTACTTTCTGCTAAAGGCCTTCAAACTGTGTAATAGTATAAATAATAAAAACATCCTTAGACTCTAGAACACTGTGCTAACTTACTAGCAGATGAACTAGTGTAATGTATGTAGTCACAGGGCGATTTCCGCTCACAGCTCACCGTCTGGCCCCCCGATAAGGATCAAATCTGAGTCGATAGCGTGTAGAATATTGCTCGCAAACGCTTCGATGAGAAGTTAGCAGAACTAGAAGGGCGTAGTAGAGCCGACTCCTGCTAAGGCTGCGGGAAAGTTTGAAAGAGTGACCGTATTTGTCACCGCATATATAGGGCCTCAAAAAAGCGCCGCAACAAAAAAAACGCCGCCACAGTTGCACACGGGCCACAAAAAAACGCCGCCACAAAAAGCCGCTTCTAGCTTCTTTGTGTTTTGTTTCCTTAGCGTGGCGACCCTAAAAGATGACAAGGGGCAACTAAAGGATACAGGATTCTAGTCAACAAAAGTTTCATGCGGGCTTTCGATTTAGACCGGGAGAAGTCATCTAATGATTTTCCAAGTCGAAAAAAAAAATGAGAACAAACTGCTGGTATAAAAAGTATCCAAAATATCCAGAACATAGTCTACTCGACTCATGCAAACTTTTTAAGCGTAGTAACAACTTACACACAAAACGATGGACTTTATTTTTTTAGGGGCCACGCATTTTATCATTGGCAATCATAGATTTTTACAAGTAATTCAGATTGTAATTTTAAACTTGATCATAAAAAGGGTATAGAATGGCGAGACGATTAATATTTCAATAAAAAATCTTTTTATCATCTGTAAAACGTTTTTATTAAAAAAGTAATTTTACGTTTTGATGGGTCGGTAAAAAGTTGAATACTAATCGAGTTTGAGTTCTAAAGAGATTGCTAGAACTATTTATAGGCATAATATAAATTCAACAGAATTGAATTTTTCTTAGATTCTATTCCAAGCCCTTTATCCATATATTCGCTTTTATATAAAATCACTAAAGTACTTTATGCTTTATAAAGGTTTCATTTAATGTTGATAGGTTACTTTATTCTCTGTTTATGAAATATTTAGTATGCTTCAAATTATAAAAGAAAATTTTATACTGAAAAAGAAAAACGGAATTGTAAAATTCTATCAATCTGCCTACCTAACCGATCCAGTCCCGGATCCGGACCTGGAGTGAAATGCTGGTACTCAGCTGAATCGGTTAGACTTGAGTCTAATTTCATGCAGCAGAGTACAGCATTTCACTCTCAGTAGGTACAGTATACGACCTCCTCAAGCCAGTATGAGTAACCGAATACCCCTTCAAAAAGCCTGATGTCAGAACTCCTGCTTGGACTATCCGTAACAACTGCTAAAAGTCTACAAATGACAGATGAAACCGCATGTTAAGCCATTGGATGCATCTGCACATTTTGTTATTTTAAAATGGTCACCCATTCACAGACTGGCCTTGGCCTCAATACAACAAGCAACAAAAATAATTCAACTCAGTGGTTGTACCTATGTTCTGAGATGAAGATTTAGTGAATGATGAAGAATAAAAACTGTTAACTTCAGAACAATTTAAACTTCAGACACTTTGGGGGACAAAATGTCCCACAACATGACGCGCAAAGTTGTCTTATTGTCCAACGACATGTCGCGCGTCACGTGTAAGCGTAAAATGGTGGTAGGCAAGTTTCGAAACACGTGACCATGTTGTAGTGTCACGTAGATTGACCGTTGCGCATCATGTTGAGACATTTTATTCCCTAAATGTATCAGAGGCTTAATATTTACCTATATAATCCTCGGCACACACGTTAAACCATCATGGCGGTCGACCTTGAATGCGCAGTCACCGATTTTTAAGCCTAAATTAAAGTGGGGGGCTGCGCTTAACCATAGCAACCGGTTCAACTTATTTGCCGCGTACAGTACATTCATTTTATAAACTACAGCCTCCTTTCTTCCACACTGAACATCGAACCTTGAACACAATAGCACAAAGCCGTCACGTCGTCCATGGCGTTAGAGTGCATCCAACTAATCTCACATTATGAAAAAGTTCCTCAGATTCCTCGGCAAATTGTATCATGGGGTCGCGTGATGGAATGTGCGGCACTTGGCACACCGACGAGCGCGCATTTTAAATGTTGGACCTAGTTGTATCTTATTAAAGTGTAAACGGGTTATTTTGTAGCGCAGAAATTGTACTTTGGTGTTAGTTATTTCGAGGATTTTATAGAAGAAATTCCTTTCATGAATAATGCGAATTGGAAAATGTAATGTGGGACACCTTCAAGTTTGGTGGACCAACGCAGGGTTCCTGGTAGCTAGTGCAGGGTTGCTGGTAGCTAGTGCAGGGTTGCTGGAAGCTAGCTCATCGTCCGATAAGGACGAAACCCTTTCCGATGATGAATTGTGTACCATACCTTAAAGAGATGTCACCAAACCATAAGGGCCAGTAGGGCTGGTGGTGGAACTTTTAAAGGACACCTGTGCTCTTAGAAGGCAAAGGGCAATTGAAGGACACAGTGTGGTTTTAGTCAGTAAAAGTCTGACACGCCTTATTGCTCCGCCCTAGAACGAGAAAAGTCATTGGATAATTGTCAATGTCAAAAAAAAGCTCTTCATGAAAACCTTAAATTCATCTTATGCAAGCCTATGTTTTGAAACTTGTGTGTTTATGTTAATAACAAGTCAAATTCTTCCGGAGTTCAAGGACTCACAATAATATAACATTAATCATTAATATGTTTTGTTACATATAAAACCTAATTAACGTAACACCTGTATCTAGAACACGTTACAGTTTTGATAACATTGTTACACAAACATAATTACAGTAGTGACACGTGCCATTTATCACATGTTATAAAAACATGGACGTGAACTGTATTATGAGTTGAAATAATAACAATATAATCGTAACTACATTAGTATTATTGTTTGATTTACTTATCGTTGCTAGTGGCTTTGTCTACGTGAAAGTCTAAAAAATTGACCCGTATTCCTGGGATAAAAAGTATCCGATGTACTATTCCAGGATATGGTCTATCCCTAAATTCCATCCGTTGAAGGTTCGAGAAGAAGTAACAAATATACATAGTACATGCACACTCACGAACTTTCGCGTTTATAATATGACTAGCGAGCCGCACCAGCTTCGCACAGGTGCAATGGTGATATCGTATATATTTTGTATATAATATACCTACATATAAACCTTCCTCTTCAATCACTCTATTAAAACAAAAACTTTTTACAAAAAAAAAAAAATACAACCGACTTCAAAAAGACACCAAAAAGTGCAAAATAACTTAAATTTCGGAAGTCGGTGTTTCTATAATAGTTTGGTCTCTTCGTTACTTAACACCGACTTTATTTCATACTTTTTAGATGTAGTACCCCAAGATAGATAGGTTCCTTTCGCCATTCGGTTCCATCATCAAATCATCATGACTATTGTAATAATACCGGACACGGCTAGGATACACTGATTTATTACAAAGTTCCAGCTCTTACCTACCTTCCGTCTTCATCATAAGATCAGTCCTATGAATCTCCTCCCCTTTTTACTTTAGTCAGCCACCGACTACATATATAAACAAAGCAATTTTACTTGTTACGACAGTTGTGCTATGGTTTTTTGAAGAGTTCCGTTCTATATCTTCGTAGTTTATCATCAGATCAAAACAATATTTCTATGGGACCAATTCAGGAGTATAATCTTTCAATCAAAATAAAAATTTTCAAAATCGGTCCACAATTGACCGAGATATCGGCGAACAAACATCCACAAACGACAGTTCTGCTATGATTTTTTGAATAATTTTGTCCTATATCTTCAAAGTTCATTATCAGATCGAAAAGATATTTTTATTGGACCAATTCGAAAGTATAAACTTTCAATCAAAATAAAAATTTTCAAAATCGGTCCACAATTGACCGAGATATCGGCGAACAAACATACACAAACGACAGTTCTGCTAATAATTTCGTCCTATATCTTCAAAGTTCATTATCAGATCGAAAAGATATTTTTATTGGACCAATTCGAAAGTATAAACTTTCAATCAAAACAAAAATTTTCGAAATCGGTCCACAATTGACCGAGATATCGGTGAACATACATAAAAAAAAAAAAACGTACAGCCGAACATAGAACCTCCTCCTTTTCGAAGTCGGTTAAAAACCGGGCAAGTGCGTGTCGGACTCGCGCACTGCGTGTTCTGTTCCGTACAAACTTGGTAAATTGCGGTATACGATTTATGATGTATTAAAAAAAAAACTACTTACTAGATCTCGTTCAAACCAATTCTCGGTGGAATCAATTTTGCATGGTAATGTACAACACATATTTTTTTTTTTTTAGTTTTATAATTCTCTTATTTTAGAAGTTACACGGGAACCCTAAAAACCGCATCATAATCCGTTGCGTAGTTTTAAAGATCTAAGCATACATAAGGATAGACAGCGGGAAGCGACTTTGTTTTATATTATGTAGTGATAATGAAGTGTGACTAATCATAACTCATAGCTAAATTATTGCTGTGTAATAAGTAAATACATTGCAAAAACAGTCTTATTAGTTTTTAATCACACTAACATTTAAAGGTGAAACTTCGTATGTAGGTATAACTATGTGTTTACATTTGTTACGTACTTTTTCACGCTCACGGGTACATGAAATAGGATATAATATATAGATACCTTTGCGCTCAAAGGGCTTAAAGTACATTTTGAGCGTTGTGCTATACGCCCTTTGAGCTCAGAGGTATCGATATGTTTCCTTAAGATTATTTTTTATTTTTACGCGGACGATGAAACGGTTTTTAAGACAGAAACACTAAATTCAATCGAAATCAAGTCAATCAGTTTATATCAATAAAAAAAATCAAACTATTTCAAATTTTGTTGAAAGGGCGCGACACGCACAAAACAGTTATTCGATAGCCATTAAAATTCATTCCTTCTTTGATTACGTGGCCACAGTAAGAGGTACCCAGGTTGCGCATATACGAACAGCAACAGCCATGTGTACAAAAGAGAAGAAACTAGGAAATCTAACAACCAGTCGAAAACAATCAGACAATACTGCCAAATTCAACGAATATATCGCAGATAGAATTAGAATAACCTCTCAATTTTCCTGACGAGTAAGACAGAAGGGTACCTTCCTACAGTACACCCACATTTCACCAGATATATACTCGTATATATACCAATTTCATTGCGATGAAACATAGGTAAAGTACAAAATCCACTCTGCTGCTTTAAAAAAAAAAAAAACTAGATCGAACCTCATGTTGCTAAAACATTGTAAAATATATTAAGAAAGCAATGCTCATTTTCAGCTTTTTCTTAACGAATATATTTTTTTTGCACTGCTTTGAAAAGAACACATTTTTCGTCAAAAACTCGGGAGCAAATATCTGAGCGAGTTTCCTATACAAATCTGAGCCGGAACCTGGTCTCGTTGGGGCAATGTTTGCTGTACAAACGTCGACAGAAGGTAACGCGCGGTTTTATCAATTTACATGCAACAATATTTGCATAAATGTCGGATGTTTGGATCAGGACCAAAGTGTGGCGACGTGTTAGATTTTTTTAACTACTTTTACTGAAGGTGGAGTCTCATTTAGAAAATGTGCTAACTAATGTAAGACATGCTACTGGAATCAGCATAAGAGAAGAGAAGCATACATATTGTCATTAGTAGGTTGATTTAGGTAGATGATGAAAATAGACGTGGGTGATGAATCGCTGAACACGACTTTCCTACCGCTTTATATGACCTTTAAATATTTGGTTTCAATAAATTTTGTTACATATTATATGAAATATTTATTATAATTGAATTATCCACAGGAATTATCTGATATGATAGAAATATTCTTAGGTTAATATTCTTAATATAATCTTATTTTACTATGAGTATTTCAAAATATACGAGTATTTAACCGGTTACCCCAAGTTCTGCATTGTATTGCAATTCATTATAACAAAGACAATAATGCAAGAAATTGACCGCACAAATTACTTGAAGCTGCACAAACAGAATAGTTGCCTAGATACCGTACGTTTAAATTCCAAACCATTGCAATTCAACGAACGTGCAAAATTTTAACGCCGTTTGAGTCTATTTGCAACGTCGTTCCTGCAAGCAAACCTGCTTAGCTCCGACTGGGGTTTATATCGGAATTGTGCAAGTATCTCCTTGTAAGCTAATAAAAACTGCTACAATAACACTTGAGAAGTCCTAAGCATTTTCTTAATGAGAATTCACAATGTTTGTGTTGCTTCCGTGCTCTATTTCAGAAAACGCGGGTATTTTTCAAGATAAAGTAGTAAGTATTTGTATATCTCACCACCAGTAAAAGAGTGGTTGTATTCAGTAGTTTCATAGATCTTCAACAAACTTTTAACAAACTCATCATCATGATCCCGCCTTCGTCCCGTGTTATTCGGGGTCGGAGCAACACTTTTTTTTTCTTCTATTCTATCCTGCCACCCGTGATGCTATCATTAATTCCCTTTCTTTCATATCACTTCACAAGATCCATCCATAATTTTTTGAATTCCTTCTCCTACTCCATCCATCCACATGTATATGTCGGCGCATGATGGCCATCGATATCGACGTCACACAAAATTCACAGTAATATAGAATGATAGGAAATGTTATAGTGATAATAACAAAATACCTTACTTCAGTTCAAGGTGTTTATTCCAATGGCGGCGAAAGAGTGCCTTTCAAAACACATTACATCAGTTTTTATACACAGAAATTGACAAGCATCAAAATTCACTATGAAGGTAGAAAACTATTTTAAATAAATAGAACGGAAATCGTCACAGTAAATTCTTATTTAAATATGGCCGGATGCTCTGATATTTTAAAGAAATAAAAAGGAACTGGTCAAGTTAAATCCTCACATGCTTAACCGGGTACTGTTATATGTTTTTAAAATAAGAAAGGAAGTCGTCATTTGATTCGTTATAAATTGAACAGGATGTTGTAACATTTAAAATAAATCGAAAGGAAGTTATCAAATTAAATCCTTATATAAATTCAACAGGATATCGCAATATTTTAAATAATTCGAAGGAATGTTATCAAATTAAATCCTAGTTTAAATTCAACAGGATATTGCAATATTTTAAAAGAAATAAACAGGAAGTGACCAAATTAAATCCATATCAAAATTATCAGATATTGGTTTTGCGCCCATACGGCCATTCTGATTTCAGCGCGCTCTCTGCGCTGTACAAAACTTTACATTAACTCATTATCACCTTATTGGGTTTAGTCTTCATTATAGAGCATCCGACATTTTACATGCAATCTATATCACCCAGATCGGGTTAGCCTAAAATTATACAACATTAAACATTGTGTGGGAATCACCCTTGTCGGGTTAGCCCAAAAATACACAGCGTCAAACATTTTACTGGCGTCAACCATATTGAGTGAGCCCAAAATTACACAGCATTAAACATTTTACCAGCGTCACCACATAGGGTTAGCCCAAAATTAAACATTACCAAATTTATTTTATCGACGTCACCCATAAGGGTTAGCCAAAAATTACACAGTGTCAAACATCTAATTGGCGTCAACCACATAGGGTTAGCCCAGAATCTAACGGTATCAAACATTTTGTCGGCGTCACCCACATAAGGTTAGCCGAAAATCAAAAGGTATCAAACATTTTATCAGCGTCACCCACATTGGGTTAGCCCAATATCAAACAGCATCAAACATTTTATCGGCGTCACCCATATAGGGTTAGCCCAAAATTACACAGTATCAAACATTTGGTGTGAATTGACTGATTGGCATTACATGGCATAACTCGCCTTTTAGTCCTAACTTGGCAATCACCCGCCTAGGATCTAGCCATACCAAATGGCATCACCCGCCTTGGATATAGCCCCCTAACTAGCATCACCCGCCTTGGATCTAGCCATACTCCATGGCGTCACCCGCATTGGATCAGCTCTGGTAAGGGAAAAAGGATACGCATGGTGGCCAGCCAGCGTAATGGGTGGGAAAGGGACTAATTAAGCTAATGATTCTAGATCGCGCTTAAATTAAAAATGGTTTGAGTAGGTTCGAACCAAGAAATCAACATATGTAATTTATTTTAAAAGCAATAAGCCAATTCACATTATAACCACCTATCTACGGCATCACCCGCCTTGGATCTAGCCATATTCCTTCATGGCGTCACCCGCATAGGATATAGCCCCCCTAACTAGCATCACCCGCCTTGGATCTAGCCATATCTCATGGCGTCACCCGCATTGGATCAGCTCTGGAAAGGGAAAAAGGATACACTGGTGATCAGTCAGCGTAATAGGTGGGAAAGGGACTAATTAAATGAAATAAATCTAATTCACAAATTCACCGCCCATACGGTCGGTTCATTATCATTACAAACTAAAAATCGTGAACAGCGATTTTTTCAGAACATCTTAAATAATAACCGTAACCGTGCTTCAATTTATAGCACCATTTGACAGTATTTGTAAAATCATAATAGAAACTTCTAAATCTTTGATCAAGTTTTGCCATCATGTGGATACATTAAGACATCCTTTTTTCAAAAGGTCTCATTCTATCTTAGCTCGCGTCAAATATTAACTTGTCTCGAAATTATCGCTCGTCCATCCTTAATTTACATGAAAGCTTAAAACTCAGTGGCAACACCTTAATGCAACACAAATATGGGAAACTCACGTACTATTTGACGTAACATAAGTATAGTCAACTACAAATCTCTAATAATGTTGCCACTATTTATAAGCTCTAAAAATGTCGACGTGACAGTTTGCCCGACCAGTATCTTTAGCTATGCAACCATGTTTATGAATTTTTATTTTTGATTTGAATTTTATCAAAGCGGTTTATATGACGCAAATATCAGTCATGTCAACAAAACTAAGTTGTCGAACTATATTTAATAATTATTTCCAGTTTTGTTGTACGAGATGCTAGCCGTTATGATTAACCGTAGAAAACTTTACTTCCGCAATAAAATATTAAGTTATTGCAACTGGATATCCTCATTATAAATTTTACAGGGACCTGCACTTTACCAGCGATTTCGTTCGCGAGAAAACTTTACTAATCCTTAAACTGTAGTTTTGAGGGTAGTTTTGAAAAACGAATAATTACAGTCTTTACTATTAATTTTGATTGTGTTAAGTAATGTTACTAAAACATAACTACAACTTGATCAAATGAAACGGACCCAAAACCCCTAATCAGACCTAAAATAGTCAAAATAAAGTAGGACAAAATTTACTAATTACTTTATTCGATTTCAGGATGGCGGTACATCCTAAACAAGATTAAGTCTAAAGAATCGATTCAGTAATAAATCAAATTCTAAAAGAGCCGTCCATTGGTTCCCTGCATATAGGTTCCGAACCCTAAAAAGCACAGTACAGATGAACCTACAATGTTCATGTCGCGATTGAATATATAAAAATTAGCTTGATAAAAATAGAGATTTTGAACGTTTACAAATAAAATCTTTTCAACAATCGATCCAACAAACAATCCAACAACCGAACTATTTAATAATTTAATCGAACTAAAATCGATTCAATAATTTAATATTATTGTTTATTATTTATTTATTTTAAAGAAGGCTTACAAACAAATTGCAAAAATGACAAAAATGTAATGTTATCAAATTGCTAATTACAAGCCTCCTCACATAGATTATTCGAATAATCTAACTAAAATCGATTCAACAATCGAACCACTAGAATCGATTCAACAATCGAACCACTAGAATCGATTCAACAATCGAACCACTAGAATCGATTCAACAATCGAACCACTAGAATCGATTCAACAATCGAACCACTAGAATCGATTCAACAATCGAACCACTAGAATCGATTCAATAATCGAACCACCAGAATCGATTCAATAATCGAACCACCAGAATCGATTCAATAATCGAACCACCAGAATCGATTCAATAATCGAACCACCAGAATCGATTCAATAATCGAACCACCAGAATCGATTCAATAATCGAACTAAAAGTCGATTCAATAATCGGACTAAAAGTCGATTCAATAATCGGACTAAAAGTCGATTCAATAATCGGACTAAAAGTCGATTCAATAATCGAACTAAAAGTCGATTCAATAATCGAACTAAAAGTCGATTCAACAATCTAACTAAAAGTCGATTCAACAATCGAACTAAAAGTCGATTCAACAATCGAACTAAAAGTCGATTCAACAATCGAACTAAAAGTCGATTCAACAATCGAATTAAAAGTCGATTCAACAATCGAACTAAAAGTCGATTCAACAATCGAACCAAAAATTGCTTCGATTTCCTTCACCTGTATAATTGATTCATTTAATCGGTCTTAAATAGCTATTCATTCATAATTCGAACATTATTCTATTTTTCAGACCGTCTCGTGGTTACCAGACTAAAGGAGCCATTCGAAATATTTTAAAGAATTTCCTAAAATATTTATGGCAGAAAATGGAACTCACTTTGTCTAGTTGGTATTTTTAAAACAAAACTACCTACAGCGAACGATATATTATTTGAACCGATAGTCTGCGCATCGCGACACATAGATCATGATTAGAAACTGTGGCACTAAAATCTTACTTATTGCTAACCAAAACATGCAACGCAATATATTTTGCTTGCACTTTTTTTTTTAACGATTATATTTTACTAGCAACCTTACAACGTTCGAATCAACCTATTAAAACCAATTGGCATTTCACTAACTGTGATCGACAATTTGCCTGGAGTCGAACCAGTACTAACAAAAACAAATCTAAACAGAATTGAAATGAATGTTTTTAGTTTTAGGCGGTTGATTTTAATCTTTCGTTATCTTGTTTATGGAAACAAGAACACACCAAAATTTTTTTTAAATTTATTTTTTAGCCATATTGACAGTTAACTAACTTGCGGTTTTATTTTAGCCGTCTCCGGAAAATATTTTGCGGAATTATTTAATTTAAATTTGTCGGTTTCTCCCTGCATTAACGGATAAGATGACCAAATTTTGAACATTGAAAACGAACGGAAGACTGACCCTGCGAGTCAGGACTAAAAATGACAATGACAGCTACTAAACACGTTTTTGATTTGAATAATTCTTGTTTGTATCGTTAGTTTTCGATTCGTCATGTTTACGAAAAGTTTTAAAAATGGAGACTAGTTTGGGCAAAGAGTCAGGACACAAGTATTTCACTACAATACACATTTCATAAAAACAATATAAATACCAGTGATTAGAGAATCAGTTACCTCACCATCCGTTTGGCTGCAAAGCGACCATCTTTTGGTTGCGTAAACCGCGTGGCTGTTCAGTTGCGGCGCCGCTGGACGTCGTCAGCAGACCGGGACTCTTCGCCAAACGTCTGGATCAGGTCCTGCTTGACTTGCTCCCATGTGTTGTTGCAGCCCAGGTCTTCGGTCTTCCTTTCAGTGTGGGAGCGTACCTCGGGATCGAATGGCAGTAGGTAGGAATTGCCATGATCTCCGGAAGGTAGAAGAGTAGCGGACAGTGCTGCAGTCACGGCACTTGATTCGGAATCCAGAGGACCTCAGTAGGAGCGAGCTGGATCCCACCGCTGCTGTCGGCGCATGATGGCCATCGATATCGACGTCACACAAAATTCACAGTAATATAGAATGATAGGAAATGTTATAGTGATAATAACAAAATACCTTACTTCAGTTCAAGGTGTTTATTCCAATGGCGGCGAAAGAGTGCCTTTCAAAACACATTACATCAGTTTTTATACACAGAAATTGACAAGCATCAAAATTCACTATGAAGGTAGAAAACTATTTTAAATAAATAGAACGGAAATCGTCACAGTAAATTCTTATTTAAATATGGCCGGATGCTCTGATATTTTAAAGAAATAAAAAGGAACTGGTCAAGTTAAATCCTCACATGCTTAACCGGGTACTGTTATATGTTTTTAAAATAAGAAAGGAAGTCGTCATTTGATTCGTTATAAATTGAACAGGATGTTGTAACATTTAAAATAAATCGAAAGGAAGTTATCAAATTAAATCCTTATATAAATTCAACAGGATATCGCAATATTTTAAATAATTCGAAGGAATGTTATCAAATTAAATCCTAGTTTAAATTCAACAGGATATTGCAATATTTTAAAAGAAATAAACAGGAAGTGACCAAATTAAATCCATATCAAAATTATCAGATATTGGTTTTGCGCCCATATATACTATCTATAACTCTTATAGTAGCTGTCGTGTCATCCCTCTTCTTCCCATAACCATTTTAAGACAAATGTTTCCCCTTCAAATTTCCAGTCACTGGCGCCACTTTCACACTTCCTCCAATATACTTGTCTAAATAAACATTTAAAAAGCTGTGTGTGTGTGTGTGTTTTGTCTTCATGTTAATTTTCATTCTTTACTTAATCAAATCCCGTATTACGCTCAAAAAATCCTTCAAGAATATCCATTCAGGACACATATACAGACACAGAATGCTCATAAAATCCAACAAAAAGAACACAGATCTAAACAATAACCACGAACCAACACACGAAGTTGGTTTCATTTGAAAGTTTTTCAAGCATACAGCACACAGCCCCAAGTGGGGTGACCTACTCTACTCTCTTCAATTCGCGATACGGAAGTTTTTTCATCAATAGCTCGCGACGGAACGAATATAGTTGAGTTGACGCACTAGTGTGTTTTCACTTGAATGCTTGGGTTCTATGGTTGCTGAGAGAGATTTTAGAGCTAAATACTCTACGTTAGTATTGCTACGTTTTTTGCTTTACTTAACGTATTATTATTTTTTATAGGAACTAAAGATCCTTTGCTTTGTTTTATAGAATAAATTACTTCCCATAACTATATACACCCTTAAATTTTAGTCGTTTTAATCCCGTGAAGGGTCCATTCGGTAAATGAAATACTATCGATTTGTAAAGAAAAAATTAAAAAATAAAGTACCTTTTTTCTAAAACTCGAATTCATATACGCATGTACGAAATTAATTTCTTTAAGTAAACGAGTCAATGACCTCGTAGGTAGTTTTCGGTCGTTGCGTACTAACTACCTACAGTTCATTGGCCTCACTCAGCTGACGTTTACTTAAAGAAATTAATTTCGTACATGCGTAAATTAATTTGAGTTTTGAAAAAAAGTGCTTAATTTTTCAATTTTCTCTTCACAAATCGATTGTATTTCATGTACCGAATCGACCCTCCGCGGGATTAAAACGACCAAAATTTAACGGTGTATAAAAAAGAAAATTGTGTTAGTTTCACTATTTATAACTCAAGAACGGCTACACCGATTTGGCTGAAAATTAGTCTGAGGGTAGCTTAGAACCAAGAGAAGGACATATAATTTTACATTATTTGATATTACACTTTTTAACCCGTTAATTAATAAAAAGATTTGCTCATTTATTAGTATATGGTAGAGTAGGGGAGAGTAGGGAGCGGGGTGAAGCCGCGGGCAAAAGCTAGTTGTAAATAAACACGAAATAATTTTGACAAAATGGAAAGTAGCTGTGCCAGCATTACGAACACGTACAATATTATTCTTCTAGTAGTCTATAGATGCAAGGTAACTAATAATCATCATTTGTGTGTATACCAACTCTATATTGTAGATCAGGGGCTTACTCTCGAGTTTAATTCCGATCAGTAGACATTGGAATTGTGACATTAGGTTCTCTTGAATTCGATGCTAGGGCCAAATTGCGTGACCTTTTTGGGAAACTAAGTAAAATGGGGATTGGGCTTGGCGTGTGGTCACGCCATTTTAAACCAATTTGACGCTAGAATCGAATTCAAGAGTACCTATCGTCACAATTTCAATGTCTACCGATCGGAATTAAACTCGAGAGTAAGCCCCCAGGTAAGTATGTGTCTTTAACCACTTCAAAAAAGGTGGAGTTTCTTAACCGAGTGACTATTTTCTTTATTACTTCGTTTAACGATACTTTCCAATTGTTAATCAATTTTTTGATTCCTCTTTTGTTCAAACGAATATTTTTCCGAGATATACTCGTATCTGTTTCAATTTGATAAAGGACTTCGGTGATAGGCAAACAACCTCAATAATTGACTGCAAATCTCCCAGGATTTCCGCGTCGCCTGTTTATTGTTTACGCCACATAAGCTCTGATGGTACGCAGATGTGACGTGAACCTTGCCTACAGCCTCATTTTACAAGTAGGTTTCATGTCATATAAGGAAAGAAAGAAAGAAAGAAAGAAAAGAAAAGTTTTCGTTTAAGAACCGATTTTGATGATTTTATTTTTGTGGTTAGGGTTAAGTTATAATAGCTTCGTGATACCTACCTAGTTCCTCAAACCTAGATATTGGATCGGTTTTTGCATTTCAAAAACTAGTGAACTGTAGTGATTGAGATACATATTGTTTGTTATGTTCTTACCGATCCCAAAGTGAGGTCTAACTCTATCTAAAGCTAAACTCCTAGACTGGACTAGGTAAAAAAGGCATAGAACAAGAACTCTTTAATGACTAGCAGTACCAATGCGTAGACTGGGTCATTATAGGCATCATGTCAATGCTACAGGTATCATACTCTGGAACTTGCTTATATGATTTAATTTTGACTTTGGGTACCTCTTCACTTAGAAGTGAAAAATGAAAAACGTTCTCAAAAATATATCTACGAAATAGTTTGTAATTTTTTTAATTGTTGATAGGCTCTCTCTTGACTATTATCTCGTGAGATGGTAAGTGGCGATGTAGTCGACAATGGAGCTCGCTTGCTTAGATATAAACTATTTACTCTTGACTTAAAGACTTGTTGTAGCTATTAGAGCCTATCAGACTTTGGTAGGGAATTCCACTCTTTAGCTGTATGCTCAATGAATGTGTTCTCAAAACGTTTTTTCCATATGGGTGGGATAACGTCCAATATGACTCGGTGGCGCATCGCCGTACGTCTAGTAGTTCGATGATGGAGCGGGCTTGGCGAAATTACATTCAGCACTTCTGATGCATATTCCTTAAAATGCAACCGGTAGAAAGCCGACAGGCTAGCAACTCGGCATCGATATTCAAGAGTTTAAAGTTTCGACTTGACGAGTGCATCATTATCAATAATCCTCTTGACTCGCTTTTCAATTGTGTCAAGCGCAAAATTAAGCATGTTTATAACACAACCAAATAATCAATGTAGGCGGGTGATGTTTGCATTTTCCTAAAGGGTCCTCGAAGTAAGACTACCTTACATAATCTTTAGCCAAATATTGAAGGTATTACTTAAGATATTCGGCAAAAAAACAGGATAAAATTCACTGAAAAAATACCTTTTCTACCTTTCTGAGGTTTAAAGTGCCCTTAGCTAAAGTAAAAAGTGTGATCCTTACCTTTTGAAGTTTTTCTCTTGGTCGTTATGCTTTCCTAAGATAAGTCGGAGATATTATTAATGAGTTTGACCGAAGATGGCAAGGCATGGATAAGAATGATGCTCGTTATCAACTGAATAAGATGACATTAAATAATTTTCTTCAAAGCGAGTAGAGGGTCGTAAAACTCTCCGAATTTTATAGGTTTGTTTTCTTTGTGGATTTTTTACTGGTTTAGTATATTTAGAGTTTCTTTACCCAAAGGGTAATAAAATTGGGACCCTAACGCTATCTCTCCGCTGTCCGTCTGTCTGTCATCTAACTGTATCCCATGATCCGTGGTACCTAGACAGTTAACAGTTTACAGATAATGTTGCGCTTTAACAAGAAATACTAAGAATGAAATAAATATTTAAGTGGGGCTCCCATAAAATAAACTTGATTATTTTCGCCGCTGTTTTGAGCTTGACTACCTACTTTTTTTAAGGCTAAGCGGATTTAGCTACAAGCTAACTCTCACGATAATCCAGTTACTGAGTGAGAAGGTAACATTTAAGAAAATTTTAAAACTGAGTATTGTAACAAATAGGTGGACGTTATTTATAGCGATGGAGTAGTTTCACAAATATTAATTAGTTTGTTTGCCCTTTGACGTCGGAAACAATACAGATCCAAACTACGGGAACTGCTAATAAAGCGTTATCGTTTGTTCGTTGACTAACTTACGAACACTGGATTTGTAGATAAACATCTGAAGTTGAGAAGCTTTCTATAAATAATATAGATTTTAGCAGTGTTGAGACTAGTGGGTTCAAGACTCTAGTTTCTAAATATAGTATTTTTAAGGGTATTTTTTAAACTACTTTTATTTCATTATTGTTTAACGCACAGATAAAAATGACAAGAAAAAGGAAATGGAAAAATAAATGCAAAGGTGAATAGGTTACTTCTTAGCAAGCAAGAAGTAAGCATGCTCGATTACGCCACTATGCGGTCTGTCCGGAAGACACGGTGGAGCACACGGTAGAGATGTGCCCCGCTTGGGCAGAGCATCGCCATGTTCTCGTGGTGGCGATTGGTGGCGAGAATCTATCGCCATGGTACAGGCCATGGTCCTAAGCGAGGAGGAGTGGCAGGCGGTCGAATCCTTCTGCGAAGCAGTAATGCTAGTAAAGGAGCAGGCCGCACAAGTACACGTATAAGCAAAATCGCAAACAATTCAAGCATCATAAAATATAATAACTACTCAAAATTATTAAAAAAGGAACCCCCGGGGTCGCACGTGAAAATAAAATAATTGTATGATAACCGTATAATAGAGGAGACGTGGCGCAAATTAATGGGGCTTGTAATATAAATTGATATAAATTGTGTCTCGGCGGACGTTGGCCCACGCTGGCCCTCGTTGGCTGTTGCTGGCCGGAACCTCTACGATACGAATGCGAAATAATGTTGGTTTAAAGTGAAAAGTGATCGAGATAGCGCGAAATGACGTGTTTTATTGCTGAAGTAAATTATGGTTGATGCAGGATGACGTTAAGTGTTAATTTATGTATATGGAATACCTTATTGGGCATAATTGATATGCAAGTATCGTTGGTGTGTTAAAAAAATGAAAATAAGTTTTTATGACACTTTTTATGAGTTTTCCACTATTTGTGAAGAGTTTTTCCAGTTTATGAGATGCATATCACAGAGGACATTTTGAAGTTCCAGAAAGCTAAGTATCTAGTTCAAAAGAACCACCAAAGCCATCAATATTTCAGCCGAAAGACGTCCATTGCTGGACTTAGGCCTCCCCCAAGTGACACCACCACAACCGATCCTGTGGTTTTTGTATCCATTGAGCTTCCACGACCCCCACTAGGTGATTGCACCTTGTGGGAGACCGCGACAACGCTGCGTCTTCCGGCACTCGATCGCCACTTCAGAACTTTTCGGCTCCATAACCGTCAGCACTACGAGCTATCTCATGCTCACTACCATTTAAGTCGGGCGATTCTTTGGATTGTGTCGACAACCTTGGTTCTTCTAAAAATATTCCTATTCCTAATTCGGTTACTTAAGGAAACCCTGAGCATTTCTTTGGGTCGCGTAAAGTCTTCCTTTAGGCGACTTAGAATATTTTGTTGATGCCCATTGTTAACTTTCGTCTTAAGATGCTGTGGTATGTTGGACGAAAAAATGCCGCAATGCTTTCCGAATGCTGCCCAACTAATTTGGATTAAACGGTAGTTGATCTCTTTCTTGAAAATAGCGATAATGAATAGTTCTTACTTGCACTGCATTCTCTTGTTGTTAATTTAGTGTTGTCTTTTGAGTTGACAAAAAAAAGTCGCAATGATCTTGTTTTCTATGTTTATCAAATACATTTTTCAATTAACGTCAGCATATTATTCTATATCGAAAACCAATAGTGATAACTTTATGGTAATTGCTTAGCAACAATTAATATTCATTAAGATAAACCAGAGTCGGTCTATTAATTGAAGAGCTTCGTTCGATATAGTGGAGAGCTCTTTGTTTCTATTGCAGCTCTGATAAAGGTTTTAAAGTGGCTTTTGTAAAACAGTGATCAATAGATCTCGGGGGAATGCTAGTAGAATGATGAATGGCTGGTGAGAAGAAAATGTAAATAATAACAGTCATGTCAGTCGTCTCTGGGTCTAATTGAGTTTTCTTTTTAGTTTAAAATGTAGGAAAGCTTTTTTGTATCATAATTATAATCATATGACCGCTTTGAGCGAATCGCGCTTTCACCATAGCAGGCGCACTCGTCACACGTCAATGTTGTACGTGCCTCGACATTCCGCTAATTTTGCTAAAAATTATGTTATGACTCGCATTGCTCGAACTTATAACACAGATTTCTTTCAAGTAGATATATTCAACTGCAATAAACCAACTTTCAAAAAACTTATTGTTAATACTATAAAGGAAGGCAAGTGACTAGCAATTGATATCCCATAATGTAAACTGTTTTGTAAACGAAATTTTAATTTTTTTTCACATTAAGCAAATGTTTCTAAAATCAACATCAAACTTTGTAACTGTACATTTATATTGAATTTTTCTTTTTTTTTTTTGGCATTGTATAATTATACCAGTTAGAAAGGGAAACCTGTTATTAGCCATGGTTTACTGTTATTCACTTACTCTGTAACATATTATTTTTGTTCATCGCTGTTGGTTACCTAAATAAAATAAAAATAAAAAATAACACCACGATATAACATGACCTCCTCACACCTGCTTGATGTTAAATTTATTGCCGTACGTGATGTGAATGGTCAACAAGAACCAGACTTCGTTTGAACCAAATCTACTTTATTTACATGTCTATTATCAAGTAAATAATGAATACCAACTAGGTACCAACCATTTATCTATAATAGTAAGTAAATCCAGACATGTTTCTAAGTATGAGCTACTCTTATTAATGATTAAACGAACTCACCTTCAGTGAAGTTCCATCACCACTCTTTGAGGGGTTGTTACAAAAGTGATACAGCGTCCTCACTTTCCGACTGACGTGGGTCCTTACCGGACACAGTTGATTCGAGAGATCTCTATATCAGATTAGGCGAGAAGAAATGCATAGTCGTCACCATTGTGGCTGGCTTGGAGCATACGATGGACCTTATACTCCACCATATCCTCTAGGCAATCCGCCTAAGGGGGATAGATATCCAATTCTATCCCGCTTGCGCGGAGCACCGCGGTGCTTTTATGTTGGTGATCAGCTGTGGGCCGTAGTTTTGCGGATGGTAAGCAATGGGTCCGGCTGTCTGGTAAAGCCAACCCTGAGTCGCCGGTGTGAAGTATTCCACGCGTGACATAAAGGCATATCAGCAAAATTGACGGTGCCAGTTAGGGTTGATGCCTGTCAGGCAATTTGCCAGGGGTGTATGTTGAGCCGCACCGTACTAAACTGCAATGACAGCTGGATCAGATGTGACAGGAATAAATAACCTCTTCTTTTTTGAAGTCGGTTAATAAAAAAAAACAGTTTTTAAAACCAGCACTAATATGCAGCGACTAGAGTCATTACCGCCGTTTGTAAATATAGTAAATTTTGAAACAAGTGCAGAAAGTTTGCCATTGCGACCGAGGACGAATTCGCTTGGGCCGTAAGCAAGTTTGTTATGGAGCCATGAACTGCAATGACTTTGCACGTGTATCAAACGTCGATTTTCAATACACATACCACTCGTGGAGTTGACGGGCGCCTTGTGGGGTCGACGTTTGCCCAGCCTGATACGATAATAGTAATAAAATTGTGGCGGGGGCAAGCACGCACACTTTTATGCACTAGTGCGGAAAACAGTCTATTGCGGGCCTAAAAACGGTAACAGCAAGTTTTTGAGTAAAGTGTATTGAAAAAATATTTAACTATCTAGAAGTTACTACGTAGGCCTATATACGTAGTGCCTTAGCACTACGTATAAAGGCCTACGTAGACCGGGACAGCATAGCAAGGAATTTAAATGTTTACTAATGGACAATCAGACGTATCGATATATAAATACGATTTATATTACTATGCTTTCAAATGATGCCGTGGCACCGAAAAGGATTTCATTGTACGACATTGAAAGACGCGCCACGGGCTCCCGCGGCGGGATGCCTTGCCGTGCTGCGGTAGGCAACGGCATGCCGCATGCCAAGAACTCCGGCGCTCGTTGTAACATACCACGGGTGAAGCGGGGGTAGAAAGAAGACTAAAAGTGTATCGGGCAGCAGGACCTGCCAGGGCGTGGCGCTGGAATGCCGCGGTATTTACGGCTAGAGTGCGCTGACTGATGGCAAAATCCTTTGTCATAACATCAATTCAATTCAATTCGTCTTTATTGTGCATCATAGATACAGATGGTGTTAATTAAATATTTTACGAACAGCCATGTCCTACCCTTAGGGCGTACAATAAAATGTTGATACCTATAGTAAGTTTACATGCATGTCAACAATAATATGATTAGTTGCAAATTATTAGATCATTCAATTTATTATATTGTTGGAATAACAAATTTTAATAGACAAACAGTTTGTAATTAAAAAAAAGAGTCTCTTTTGGTCTTGTTTTCCATAGTTGTATACAAAACGCATCATGACATCCCGGTCTACGTAGGCCTATGTTAATATAATTATCTACAATTAACCACAAACAGGATTAGCCACAAACAGCTCGCGCCCTCCGGCTACTTTGTCTTTCATGCACGCTAATTATATCACTGTGGATCACATTACCTCTGCCGGCGAAGCCTGCTTAACGTGTATGTTAAACAATATCGGTTGCAGTGTAGGTTCAATATTACTCGTAAAAAAATACTGTTAGGACTGCAACTATCATTTCTGTCAGGCAGGACCGCAGTCAAGCACTAGTTTGTCATTAAAAAAAAACGAATTAGCAACTTTACCTAGATGGTACGACTACGTGCTGCGCGCCTACCTCCCCGACGGGGTCAGCGTGGTCTGCTACGCGGACGACACGCTGGTCCTGGCGCGGGGACGGTCGTACCAGGCGGCGGTCGAACTAGCGACGCGCGGGGTTGCGACAGTCGTGGAGAGGATCCAGCAGTTGGGACTCGAGGTGGCATTGCACAAGTCCGAGGCCATGTGCTTTCACGGCCCTCGGTACGCGCCACCACCGGGTTCCCAATTAACGGTAGGAGGAGTTCACATCGGCGTCGGGTCGACGATGAAGTACCTGGGACTCGTCCACAGCCGGTGGAACTTCGAGGCGCACTTCCGACGTTTGGCTCCCCAACTTAATCGGACTTCGGCTGCACTCAAGCGGCTCCTGCCGAACCTGGGGGGTCCAGACGCCTCCTGCCGGAGGCTTTACGCTGGCATCGTTCGGTCCATGGCCCTTTACGGGGCGCCGGTGTGGGCGCCGACGTTGCGAAGGCGACCGGCGGCCCTGCTGAACGCCTGCCAGAGGGTCATGGCCATACGGATGATTCGGGGATACCGCACGGTATCCCGCGAAGCGGCGAGCCTCCTTGCTGGCCTGCCACCATGGGATCTGGAGGCAACAGTCCGTGCACACATGCACGATCTGCGCGTGGAGATGCAACGCCGGCGCGAATCCCCGCTGCCGCGACAAATCGCGGCTTGGCGGACAGAGTTCCGGCGAGATCTCATGGTGAAATGACGAGAACGACTGTCGCAACCCTGTGCTGGGCACGCCACGATTGAGGCGGTAAGGCCCCTCTTTGAGGCGTGGCTGGAAGGGCCCCACGGCGTCGTAACCTTCCGCATGGCGCAGGTACTAACCGAATATGGCAAGTTCGGGCCGTACCTGTACAAGATCCATGCGGAGGTGACGCCTAGGTGTCGTCACTGTGCGGAACGCCCGGTGGACACGGTGGAGCACACGGTAGAGGTGTGCCCCGCTTGGGAAGAGCATCGCCGTGTCCTCGTGGGGGCAATCGGCGGCGATCTCTCGCGCCGGGGCTTGGTTCAAGCCATGCTCCGGAGCGGGGAGGAGTGGCAGGCGGTCGCCTCCTTCTGCGAAGCCGTAATGCTAGCAAAGGAGGAGGCTGACCGTATCAGGCAACGGCGCTCACGCCGCAGCCGCCGCCGTAATTCCGATCCAAATTTCCGGCCACCGTAGGCGCGGGCTTGCGGACGGCGGGCAATGGGTAGCTCGCTGTCCGTTTGTCCGGTAACAGACCGGACCGAGCCCAAGTCGTTTACGGCGCGCACTGTTCCCGTGCGCCTCAAGGAGTTGTCAGCAAACCGTAGGGGCCCAGTAGGGTCGAGGCCTAGTCTGAGGCTCTGGGAAGGTATGAAAATGCATACTAGGGCCCTGGAACCAAGGCAGGGAAGGAACAGGGTAGGTTTTTAGTCAGTAAGAGTCTGACACTATTTCCCGCTCCGCCCAAGGGCGGGATTTGTCATTGGATGATTTTACCTACCGTAAAAAAAAAAAAAAACCTAGATACAGGACTCGTTCTAGTCCCCGTAGACGTCCCAAGCATTTGGAGGCAAAGGACGATTTCTAGCCGCTGTAAGCATGATGTTGCGGATGGCGAGCAACGGGTAGCTTGCCTGTAACGATGGCACGTTATCTTCCATGTGAGCCTCAAAGAAATGCCAGTAAAGTTTACGGTAGGGATGCGCTGCAGATTTTTCAAAAGAGCTACTGTAGGTAGTCTTCGCAAAATGGTTCACTAAAGGAAGACTGAGTTTTATTCAGTAAAAGTGTGATATTCTCCCAATATTGGGGGTGGGTTATTGTCAGTAAAAGTCGGTCACTCCCTCTCGCTGCACTCAGAGCGGGTGAAATTATTTAATAATTTTCAAGCCTAAAAATGACTGATGACCATCAGGACTCAGAATTCATAATTATCATCATCTCTCTGCCCTTGTCCCGTGTAATTTAGGGTCAGCGCAACGTGTTTTTTTTCTTCCATTTTTCCCTGTCGGCCGTCATGCTATCACTAACTCCCTTTTCTTTCATATCACTCTTCACACAATCCATCCATCTTTTAGTTGGCTTTTCTCTCCCTCTCCATCCATCAGACTCCATATCATTCGATGAAGAAAATTGTGGAGCAAATCAGAATCTTATTGCCAAACAATAAGAATTACTGCTGTGTTTTGGGCGCATTCACTTACATTTAAACTCACATACGTGTTCAAAACACCCAGACCTGGAACCGCTATCATTAGGGCATACAAATATTTGATTCGCGTGGGAATTGAATCCGCGACATGTAGTACAGTATCCCTCAATCACTGACCACTTCATTTTCAGGCAACGAAGATTCATAGATAAAATACATAAAATTAATAATCTTAAACAATAGTAAACTAATATATGTATATTATCAAAAACTTATTTAACTATAATAACATGGATGTCGGTGTCAAAGATTTTTTTAAAATTAATTATGCACGTCATATTATTATAGTCGACGTCGTATTGCGCTGCCTGGTGTCGCGTAACTGTCCTCGGAAACGTCGATATACGACATCTATCCGACGATATCCTCTTTTAAGAAGGTCTGTAGCTGATGGGCTGCAACTCGTACCACAAAGGACTTGAAGTTGATGTCGTGGTGTGTTTCCTGACGACCCTCAGAGTCCAGTTGATCTTCACTTTCAAAAATATACGCAACAGATCAAGTTTAATTAAGAACATTAAACTTTTTTAGATTACAGCATTCGTCTCAGTTATATTCCTAATTATGACACTAAACAAAGTGGGTATATGTATACAGAGCAACAAACTAACTCGGTGACGTCATAGCGGTCTGTACATTAATTATTTAGGCAAACTTGGGACTCATCACGAGACAGATTACCTGTACGAATAGTTTGAGCTGTCGGCTGGGGACTGCGACGTTCATTTAGGTACGCTGATTTAAGGGAATAAGAAAAACGTAAGAACGGTCAGCAATACAACCGAATCCATGTTCGAAATAGTTTTTAGTTTGCGATGAATGATGTCCATTGATCCTATGTTATTGATTTTCATATAAAAGCTAAGGTAACTGCGTTATTTTATTCGAAGTCCAAAACTACAAAACTGGTTATGAGTTTTAATAATTATTTGAATTTGTAACTGATGTTAATTAGGTATTACACTCCTTAATCTGTCACATCAGCCAGTTTTAAATTGCGTTATTTCTTGAGCAACTTTTTAACCGACTTCAAAAAAAGAAGGAGGTTATCAGTTTGGTTGTATTTTTTTTATGTTTGCTCAGAACTCCGTCGTTTATGGACTGATTTACAATTTTGTTTTGTTCTTGAAAGTGTATGCTTTCAGATTGGTCCCATATTTTTCAAAATCCAGTTCTGATGATGGTATTCATGAGGAATCGAAGGAACTCCTCAAATATTATAGGCAACCATATAGTGATTTTCATATTTTTATCGAGGACTTAAGCATTTACAGTCAAAAAATAATATTTGATGAAGTGGAACTGATGAAGAAGACCAGAAATGGCCAACGGAACTTTATTCTCACATAGATATCACAGTGAAGATAGTTAAGCGACTATGACAAAACAAATAAATAGTTGTGAATAATTATGTTGAAAATGCTATCATCGAAGTGACCTGATGATAATGATGATGATGAAGCCGGAAGATAGGTACTGGCACAAAGGAAAAAAGTTTTAGGTAAAATGAAATTCAATCAAACATTTTTCGAACTTATGACAGGTAACCGAATTTTTAGAATATTTTCTATTCCAAAAAAAGAAGGTTATCAAATCAATAGTTTTTTTTATTTATTTAGAGATTTAAGTATATTGAAAATGGTATCATCGAAGTGACCTGATGATGATGGAGCCGGAATATAGGCACGGGGACTCCGATAGGCGTCGGGATTAGAATTGTCTTTAAGGTACTATCGAACTAATCTGATGATGAAGCCGGAAGGTGGAAAGGAGACATGAAAATTTCATAGTAAAACGATTCATCCTAGCAGTGTTTGGGTTAATTGAAATTATTATGAGAAATAGGCACTCTGGTTATAAATGTATCGCAACTAAAAACTATTAAATAAATACAAAAAAAAAACCGACTTCACCAAAATAAATAAAACACTAAAAGTCGCACCTATTACGTTATGTCTCTGCACCACCCTAAGGTCGACTGGTAGAGATGCCTACGGCATTAAGTCCGCCTTTGTACACTTGTGCATAAAGATTTCATAATTAAATAAATAAAAGGATCAAAATAACTTTAATTTCAGAAGTCACTGTTTCTCGTTTTTGTTTGTTACTTATTTAACACTGACTTCCGAAATTAAAGTTATTTTGATCCTTTTAGTGTTTTATTTTTTTAGTGAAATCGGTATTTTGCAAAAAGTTTTTTTCTGTTATCTGTACTAAGTTTATTTCCCCAAAGAAATGGTCTAAAATTGGACCACTGAGTTGTTACAGCTTATTACTCGGGATTTGGCACTGGTGCGGCAAACGTTACGCCAAATACGGTTTAAAGGACGCATAACGTGCCCGTTTGTCATGTTATTATCAGCTGAATGTCCATCGGACGGGTGTGTGTTATGCGGAGCTCAGCGATAATTGAGCACATCGTCATAATCATCAGGGGATATTGTGTTCATTGTGATTAGGTTTTATTATTTTTGGGGAGCATATGTATGTAACGTTGCATCAGAAGAGTCGTTAGATGATAATTATTCACAATAGACTGCCTAGCATCATAACCATATTTGTAACGATGTTTATAAATAGGGTATACAACATTACAAGCCTACCAGCCACTTACTTTTGAATAATATTCTATAACATAACGCACAAAAAAGAAAGTTCCCCGTTTTTTCCGAAACATTTCTCTCACATAAAGGTAGACAAAACGTCAATAGATCCATTATCAGAACGTCTGTTCGCCGACGGAGAATTCATAAAACTTCCTCTAAATTGTCCGCCCAATTGTCCGTGCCCTGACCTCATTCGGGACACAATAAATAGCCTCTGTACGGAGTCCTGTCAGCGATATTTTCTTCGACATCGTCACTGTTTTGCTAACGTTCCGACCCGCGATTTGTACATTTAGGAAATAAATGGAGCGTTAAATGCTCATGCATCGCACGAAAAAGATGCACTGCGTTACGGAATAAATCGAGCTTGAACACTCTTGCGTTACGATGGACGAGTGTGCTCAAATCGTTGTGAATTAGGTATTTGCACTGTATTTTTTACGTGCATCAGGGCTTTAGTAGTAGTAGTTCCTTGATAAAAGTTAGCTGCACTTCAATCAATTTGCTAATTCGTTATTTTAATAGTACATTTTGATATAAGTGGAGAAAGTTTGCTTAGCGCTCAACTTGATACGATAAATGTAATAAATTATGGCGAGGGCGAGCTGATGCACTTCTCCGTACTAGTGCGAAAAACAGTAAATTACAGGCTATCCCTGAGTTGTTTTTAACCGACTTCCAAAAGGAGGAGGTTCTATGTTCGGCTGCATGTATTTTCTTTATGTATGTTCACCAATATCTCGGTCAATTGTGATATTTATGTCGTATAGGTTGTCGTTGATTTTTTTTTTTGGTTTGAAAGATTATATTTCCGAATTGGTCCCATAAAAATATTGTTTTGATCTCATAATGAACTTAGAAGATATAGAACAAAACTCTTCATAAAATCATAGCCAGAACTGTTGTTTATAGATGTATGTTCATCGATATCTCGGTCAATTGTAGACCGCTTTTGAAAGATTATACTCTCGAATTGGTCTCATAGAATATAGTCTACCGAATTGTTTTGATCTGATGATGACCTTCAAAGATACAGAAAGGAACTCTAAAAAAAAAACAAAAACCTGATGGCAGAGGGTATCTATTTAAGTTTGGCTGAGGGGTACTATAACTAAAATGTGTAAAATAAAAAATACAACCGACTTCAATGTAAAAAAAAACAAGAGTGCAAAATAAGTTGAAATTCGAAAGTCGGTGCTTAACAACGCAGAGACTAAACTATTATATAACGGACTTCCGAAATTAAAGTTATTTTTCACTTTTTTTTACATTGAAATCGGCGGTATTTTTTTTTGTATTAAGTTTTAGAGGTGGTAAATTGAAAAATATTTTATATCTGCGCTAACTCGCCATGATCAATTGGATAGAACAAAAAGATGTATGAATCAATGCAAAATTATTTTAAAACTTCTCCTTTAAGCAGAAACACAGTCAATATTTAAAATATGTTAGGATTTATCGCCGAGCCTTAAAATGAATCCCATTATTTTCATTTACCTACTTATTTATCAGATCGACATGAATCTGATTACTTATTGCAATAAGGCTGCTATGCCCTCTACTTCCAGTTTTCTCTCGACGATATTTCCTCTATATTGCCGACCACTGCTGCGCGAGCTTACTGCTGACTATTTATTGCAGTTACGTTACGAAAACAAAATTACATGGCGGGTTTTGTCAGAGGGAAGCGCATTCTGACGACGACATATGTAAGTCTTGTATGTTTGGATATTGAGATGGAACGAAATTAATGAATTTATTGTAATGTGTAGGTACTTACTTTCGGTTTGCTACTATAAAGCAAGTAATATTGCTTGTTCCGGGATTTCATAAAATTTATGACTGAGCACAGCACAGCAGTAATTTCTAGTACATGTTACACAATATATTTGCTATGTCGTTAAAGTCTGGTTCCCATTGTTGTTATTTGTTTAAAATATTACAGTTCGATGAAATTTATTCCTTTTACAGTTATTACAACTATATTTCACGAGCTTTATTTATATTTCCTCCGGCCAAACATCTCAATACAGTCCGCGTTTTAGTTCCACAAAGTTCCATTTGATTTGCGACCGCCAGCGCCGCTCCCCGCGCCCCGAACTCGCGCCAGCGCCGCGCGGCTCGTGCCAAGCCAGAGATCGGTTTTGGCAGTTACCAACGAAACTTGCTATATTTCAAACTTTTCAAACATACAACTTTGTTATATTTGGAGTACGAACAACTCTCGGCCAGGGAAATACTTGGAGAACTTGGCAGGTGGGTTTTTTGCCCTCGAGAATCGAGACCCGAAGTTTTTGCGCTAATCGAAATGTAGCTATCACTTATTCTACGAATTTTCAAGTTTGGGAAGAAATTCAATCCTCTGTTGAGCGTGTGAGGTATAAAAACTAATCGTTTTTACGCAAGTTTATCATTAACATACGTTACGCAAAAAAATGTTTTCTGAAAAGAAAAATATAAAAGTCTAAGCCGAAAACTTAGTCAAGATCCTCCTCTCAGAATAAGAGGAACATTGTATAACAGGACATTTCAGTGGGGTGTTACTTATTCACACCATTTGTCGGGACCTAGAGCTGCTCAAATATTCAATGCCGCCGTCTTGTGCTTGTGTTAAGATGGCTTAACTACAGCCGCAAATGACGTGAGCAGAATGGGAGATGCCAAGAAACTGTGTCTACATGGCGAACACGCTGCCTCTACTTGTAATATGAAATCTTAGAGAACACTCGCACATAATATATAAATAAGTTATAGGCGTACATGTTTAAGAGGATGGTTAGCTTTACCTTTTTAGCTGTGCCTTTTAGTGACAGGTTTTCATGAACATTTACAAAGTTGTGAGTGAAAATAGAATCAAAGGTAAACCAAAGATGATAATAATAATCCTCCTCACTGTATTCGATCACGATGGCTGATCTCAACAGAGGTAAGCCAATTAAGCAGGAGATATTACAGGGCACAAGTGTTTGTGCAAACACAGGTGCACTCTCTGTTCGATTACTCTCATCGCCCGGCAATCCAACGCGACCAGAGAGAGATTAGACGAACCAATGACTTTACGTGCTTTTCGAGTCACCAGGGAGTCACACCAACAACTTTCGAATTTTAGGCTGCTACCGAATATAATTCTTAATAGAAAAACCGATCCCAATCGCGGAAATCTGATGGGTGCGAGATGAACAGGACCGTCCGTTGTAAGAGGAGGCCTATGTCCAACAGTGGACGTCTTTCAGCTAAAATGGTGATGATGATGACGTTGAGAAAAACCCAATAGCATCGTTTATTCGGTACAAGAAACAAACCCAGGATCTCGCACTTGCGACTATGTTACCAACATACTTTGTTACATGTATTTCATCCAAGATAACCTACACAATTCAATTTTTATTTTATTACTCAATTCCCATATTTTATTTCTGAACACACGTGAAAGAAAAGTAAATGAAAGATTTTACGACAAAATATAAAACGGAGCGAACTTTCGATAAGAAAGTGGAGTGTCGTATTTTGATCGTTAAACCTCCGCGGTAATGTATTCGATACAGTTCGAAATGCTCGAGTCGAGTGGCAAGTTTTGGCGAACTTCCTCCGACTTTGTATGTGCTTCTGCAATGCACTTGGATGAATCCAGTAATGCAGTTTTACTCACACCTGTTTTCGCAGGAAGCTGGAGTTTTACAAAAGAGAATTTAATAAAATGATTGCTTGTGCATTCAACCTCAATAACTTTGGACAGAGATGTCCGAAGTTATTGAGATGAAGTTTTAATATTAAACGATGAGTATTTTATTATTACTTATATACTTTTGAGTTCTAGATTGGCATTAATTTTAACTTATCTGTAAATAAATTTAAACGATTTCTTGTAATCGTAAAATATTCGTTATGTGTACATATAAGGTGTGGATTTCCCTACCAGAGTCTGTTTCCTGATAGCTACAACTTGGGCGTCTTTGAGTCATGAGCGAATAGATTACTTCTTAATAAGCATGCTCTATTGCCGATCACATTTCCTCTTACCATCAGTTGCGATAGTGAGATACGAAAGCGTATCAAAAACAAAATTAGTCTAAATAGCAAAGCATTTACAAAAAATTGTTACAAAATATCAAAAAAGAAATTAACATTGTCACAATTGGTTGAAAAACGTCCATTAAAGTATCTGAACAAAAATCGTGTCATTATGATTGATATAATAAGAAATTACTTACAGCTCTCTGAAGGCTTTGTGATAGAATTAAATAATTTTCTGTTTACTTTCAATAATGTTCAGCTGTTCTGAATAAGAATAATTTATTTTTTCATGGTCTTTACTCAATTATCTTGATCTGCCGCTTTTGACAGTCAATTTAAGAATAAATTTTGATTGGTCTTAAACACCGTTCTAATTTATTTATTATTTGAAGATTCTTTTCCAAAGATTACAATCAATTTTTTTTTTTAATCTATTTCAGCCAATCTGTTTCAAAGAGTTCTTGATTTTGTTATTTTCTACGAAATTCTAATGACTTTTTCACTGCTATCAAAGGAGATTTTACTTCTTTTTAGGGTTTCATATTTCAAAAGGAAAAACAGAACCCTTTGTGATTACTTTGTTTTCCGTCTGTCTGTTTGTCGGTCAAGATTCTTTATCTCGGGAACGCGTGGAGGTATCGAGTTGAAATTAAAACCATGTAGTTTGGTCTGCGGTCCCTTAAAATAAAACTTGAATGAAAAAAAAAGATACGGCTGTTTATGTGGAATATTACGTATATTTCAACATTTTCAAGGGAATCATAAATTCATAGAGTACTTCCCGTAGACCTAGAATCCTGAAATTTGGGATAAAGCAAGGTCATAGCACGAATATAGGAATAAATCTGAAGACAGTGTTGTTACGTCAAAAAAAGATTTTTTTTTTGGAAAAATCTTCAAGACTCCATTTGGATATTGGACTACTTACATAAGTAACTTTGTAGGGAACCCTTAGTGCGCGAATCTGACTCGCACTTGACCAGTTTTTATGAAGAAGACATTACCCTACACTAAAAATTATTCATGTATTCCGGATGCGTCTTTCTTCTTCTTTGTCGTTATCACTCTTAACAAAGTGGTCGTGGTCATCACTTCAGGTGTTGGTGGCAAGCCTGAAAACACGCCGCCACTCTTCTCTGATGGCCGCCTTCCTCGTGCATTCATGCAGTGATGATGAGCCATTTTCTGCCGCTCTTATCTGGTCAGTTCACCTCATAGGCGACCTTCCTAGTGGGCTGGTACCCTCAACTTTTCCCTGGACCACAAGTTGCTCAATAGCCACTTCCCCTCGGCGGCATACGTGACCAAAAAAGGTGAGGATACGAGATTGTACCAAATATTTGTGCGGGTGCGTCCACAAACACATAAACTCACATTCACAAGCCACCCGAATGAGGAACTACTATCTGTAGGTCATACAAATATTTGTTCCATGCATGAATTGAACCCTCAATCGCCCAAATACTGCGCCAACCATACCAAGATTGGATGTAAATTGAGTGAGAGATTTGGGAATCAAGTTAAGTTTGTTGGGTGCTAACTTGCGTAAAAAACACTTAAAATTGATGCAGTTTCAGCGTTTTGTTAAGCCATTTAACTTATATTGGTGCAGCCATAAAACATCGGCGTGCCAGTACGCCGCATAATCGCCGGCTTTCGATATAAAACGGGCCTTTGTGAGAATTCCCCGGCATTCGCTCGTCGGCCTCGCGTCAAGCTGCGATATGAATATTATTACATTCTTCTGTCCAATATTTATTGTGAATTTGTCAATAGTCTGCATTGTTTGTAGGTCTGTGTACTGTTCTATTTATAGAATTGACTAAAGTCACGCGATTACTTTTGTAATTTCTAGATATTTAGTTTCGAGCGATTCTAAGTAACAATTGAATTTACTTCCTGAATTTAATTTCAATATTATTAATAGATCAAAATACATCTTTCATATCTACAAGTTGTTTACGAAATAGAAACTTGTCCAACTCTGCATTACTCTCGAACTCAACACTAACATTTGTGTTAATAGTTAATTTGTATATCTTCCAATAAATTCACAATACCATCTGGTGCTAAATCATTCCAAATTCATGGTCATTATTCAGTAACGTTAGCAGCGCAGAATACCGCACTAATCTGGTACATTACCGCCAATCTGCGTAGCATCACTGAGCTCTTTAGCATGCTGGGTCTATTGTTCTCGTAATCACCAGCGCGGCGGTGATAAACGCAGGCTCCTCTGATTTACGTCCGAAGCCACGCCATTAACGGCATTACTCTAACACCACGGAGTTAAGTCGGGAGTTACGGCTGATTTGCAACTTGTGCTCCTGTGTCTTGAAATATGCTGGTTTGTTTGGTTTGCGAAGGGAAATTACGTGTGAAGCTAGAGGTAATACGAAAATAGCCTTAAAAAATATATGGAATCGTTGATACACAATCGTTTTGACCATTAAATGTGAAAAAATAATAAATTTCAGTCATATTTTTAAAAGAAAAAACTTAATACGAATGTAATTTAAAATTGTGTTCGAAATTGTTAGTCTAACAAAAACAATTGTAACAGTCCAATAAATTCAATTTCAGTTTCCAGAGGAAAATTTGATGAAAAACAAAAACATGATCTAATAAAAAAAACTTACTAAACTAGGCAGTCTCCTCATGCTGACTTTCATAAATGTTAAAATCAAATCACTACGCAAACATGGCAACAAATAATCTCACAAATTGAATTCAAACAATAAACACCGCTTAGAAATATTGAAAAAATAATTTAAGCTCTCAAAGGCGGAGTACTAATAAATAATACATGGCTAAAGTTCCCGGTTCGGCTCATATACAAGATTGATCCGCACATTCCGAATACATTTACATGTAGGAATAAATCATAACAGGGGGGCTCGTGGCTGGTGGATCGTGTCGATACAGCGCTACTACACGAGCAGTAATTTATATTGTTTGGAATTTCGTGTGCCGACGGAGGTAAGATTACGAATTTTGATATTGAACGTGAGGTCTTGATTGATGTTTTCAAATCGAATCCAACAATAAATTGTAACAGAGCATGCTTTTATTTAGAAGGAATGGACTATAATGAAAAGGAAGCAAATCACATTTTTAGAAAGAAAAAAATGAACAATATCTTATTTGGTACACATAGATACAAACACTGTAGAAACAATATTTAGAAACTTAAGATTAAAATAGAACACTGACATAAACACACACTGACACTGCGTTGTGTTTTATTATGAACCATTCCGATTTCTATGACGTGGGTAACCTTTTCTTCAAGCAAATTCTAAAGAAAATTAGGATTTATCCGCCTACATAAAAAATGGTCATCGATAGTATACTGTTTCATTTTCAACCCAAGTTATTGTACTAAAAATCATAAATCACACCTTTCCTGCTCCACATTTTACAACACACTAGAATAACAATAGAGTTACTCTTGAACCTAAAGCTTAGGGTAATACAGGTAGCAAACTACCTCTTGAACAATGATTTGGCTTTTTTTACCAACAAAGTGAAGGAGGCGGTATATTGCTTCTAACTTTTTTCTATTACGGAGAAAAACTTGTTGTTACAGACGAGTGCTGGATGATTGAAACTATACATTCAAAAGAATACTTCAAGACTTGGAAAACATCGGTGATAGGATTTAGCTAGAAAGATTTTTGGTATCTTATATCGAAAGAAAATAGCGTTGTTATTCTGACTTCTTGAGTGACGAGAGATGAAAATGTTACAGAATGAATAACTAAGCTGGAAATGTGGCAAAGATTGTTTTTGATTTTCTGAATATTTTGGAATTGTTTCACAATTGTTTGTTAATGGGCAGATAAAGGTTTTTGATAATATTCACTGATTTTAGAGTACGTTTTTTTGATATACTCGAGTAGGTACATAGTCAACAGTTATTTCCAGTTGCTATGTACATGCCAAAATGCACTGGAAGATATAACGGAACTACAAGTATGTTCTGTTGCAGTTTAAATATTCAATTAACTTTATATGGAATTTAATAGATCAGAGACTACTATTCAAATTGGCGACATTTTCTAACATCTGCTATGTTTGAATTGCACAACTTAGATTTAATAATAAATCATTATCATCTTTCTGCCTTCGTTCCATGCTATTCGGGGCCGGCGCAACGTTTTTTTTTTCTTCCATTTTGCCCTGTCACCCGTCATGCTATCACTAACTTCCTTTTTTTTCATATCACTCTTAATACAATCCATCCATCTTTTTCTTTTGGCCTCCCTCTCCTTCTCCATCCATCTACATATATACTCATAACTCTTTTAGTAACATGCATCACTAAAAGAGCGTGCGTGGATTTAACAATAAATAATGAATAAAAATTTAATAAGATACTGAAAATTACAAAGAACAATGATGTTATACACAACATTTTAAAAGCTTACCAAGCTAGCATCAAATTTTAGCCAAAACACTTTTTAACATCATTGCGAAACTTTTTACTCGAAAACTCTTTTATTCACAGCAGTTAGAGCTAAAACATTTTGTTTTATTACTGTTGTGACTAATTCATGTCGATCCGTGAAAGTAGCGGGCGTGGCTTGTGACACAGAATGAAATAAAATTGTAGAATCCATTAACAGAGCACGCTGTTAAACCTTTATTATATCAAGCCATATTTTTGGAAATATAGTAGGGAAAAGTTGGTGGAGCCAGCTGAAATACAATGAGTATTTTGTAATCTTTATTGTTATTATGGTTTTGATACATCTGCCTCTTGAAAAAAAGAGAAGCTTATGTTTAGAGGATATCGAATGTTACAATCAAAGTAGGTACTTCAAAAGTGTTTTTTTATTATGATTAATATTGATATGTTCGCGTTTGACCTCAGATGAGATAGTCTCATCTGAGGGAAAGCGACAATTAAGGTCGACGATGGAGAACACTTTCTTAGTAGTAATCTATTATCTATTTACTTAAAATTGTTGTAACTATCAGGGAACATAGTCTCTGGCAGAAAATTTCTCATTTTTTCCCAATTCCAGTCCAGTAATGAAACGGGCTTAGTGGAATTAAATTATGCGATTCCGACGCACAAATCCAAAAATGCAACCGATAAAAAACCAACAGACTAGCAACTCGGCGTCGATGCTCAAGATATTAAAGCTTCGATTCAAATGATGCTATCATTGCCAATGATCGTCTTGGCTCGGTTCTCAATTGACTCGAGCTACCATAGTGTAAACATAAGTGTATTCATAATATCTTTGTAAGTAATTAACTCGTAGTCTGAATTCTAAAAATTGAGTAAGAAATAGGAAACATTTCGATACCATTTCCAATCTACTTTTTGAAAGAACTTCACACATATTCATCGGCGGCGCCATCCCACTTTATTCGTCGTACGTTTTCATTGTAAAACATTTATTTAACACGACTGTTCTTACACTTTTCCGTCTTTATCTCAGCACCGGAATAAACCGCTTGGATTAGATGATTCGCTTTGCAGCCTCCAAATGAATTACGCAGTGATTTGTTAAAGCGTTCACAGTTAAAGGATTGACAAATTTCCTTATTATGAAGTTAATTATTTTGCGTAGAGTAGAATTATTTCTACATTCAATTTGTATTTATTTCCAATCATTGATATTCACAGTTTTTAACGTCTTTATAAGCTGGAAGCCCACAGCTTTGATTCTCAATATTTAGGTTTAGATCATCAGTAGATCTTATCTACACAAGTGTCCTTGCTCAAGACACGGCCCACCACGTGTCTAAAACAGCACTGACAGTGTCGAACCATCATTTTTTTCACGTCACACATAACATTCGTCAAGTATAATTTGTTTTTTTTAAAGTGTGACCTTCTAAATGATTTGATAAACTATTACAAGAAAAATACATGCGAATTTAAATTACAAAGAACAGAAAGCAAACACAAATTTAACTTACAAGACTCCTTAAGTTGAGAAACAATTCCTAATAAAAACACTGCTAAAACAACGTTACGAAACACTTTCTACTCTACAGAAACAAACACACAAGAAGAAACAACCAATTCCATTACAAGACGAGACACTGCAAAACCAGTCCATTTTCTAATTTTCAAGCAAAAAACAAGGTTAGGTGGGCAGTAATCCTATGCGTATCTTCATTACCAGCATTAAGGCGATGACTCGACTTGATGAGCTCCTTTGTACCTTGCCTCCCTCATACCTCCACCCTTCTAAACCCTGTGACGTCACTCTACGAAACATTTTACGCAAATTGTAAAGATGTTGTTCTTTAATTTTGTTTGTACGTGTAGAAGATATTTTTGTGAGGTAGATTAAGATCTTGAAGAGAAATAATGTAAACGTGAGTAGGTAAGCAGAGTAAGCGTAATTACTGAGCATTTTTAGACGAAAAACTAAATTTAGTCCCACTGGAAGAAATGTTTTTAAGTTTTTGAGCACGAAGCAAATATAACCAAGGTAAACCCACACAATATTGTCATTGGTTTGTCAGAATAGACCAGAAATTTCATGTATATCCTCGCAGAAAATACTGGAGCGGCATTTCGATGTTCAGTGAATGGAGGTAACGAGGAATTGAACGCAGCACACAGAATGCTTTTAAAACTAACTTTTGACCATTTCAACGCATTGTAGAATCGTGTTTCATTCCACGATCGAATTAGAACACTTATTAAAAACCTTTATCTAATGAAATTGACAGCTTTAGCTTAACTGAGCCAGCCGCTATGTACTGTCAAAATTTGAGCATACCAGTTGGTAAACCCTACAGCTAACATAGAGTAACTTATCTTCCTGGGTTCAAAATTGGTAAATTGGTAAACCACTGGGCGAGCTGACAATTGCTAGCTGCCCTTTGACATACAAGCATTATTATAATAGTGTAGACAGTTTTCTCCAATTCATGGCGATGAAAAAGAAATACGATTCTCATTGAAATATTATTGTGAATAATTACCTCGTCCTAAGGTTGTCTGGTAGATATCGCTTTCGTAGAGACCGCCATTGTTCCCATAGATTTAAGTTTATGAATAAGTCTTGTTACTTTTTTGTTGTACAATAAAGTTTATTCTATCCGATTCTACATTGTGTTTTTCATCTAACCATCTACATTGAATAAAACAGACCAGTCGTCCTGTAATCAAGTAATAAACCTCGTCAATTCATCGCAGTGTACCGCGATGCGTGCGCACAAACTAGACAACGGGATTAAGTGCTCAGTCGGCTTACACAAGTTGTAATCGTCGGCGCTCGTCCGAGAGTTATTTGTATCGCTAACGGAACAGTTGGAGCTCTGTCGTTTGAGATGGCTGATATATTAGGAACTGGGATTTTTATGGGAATGTTGTATAATTATGTAGACCTATGTGAATAAAATCGACAGGTTTGTGCATGTTTATTTACACTTTATTACGGTATTTTAATTATGTAATTTTTAGTTTGCCTTTGTCATGTATAACGATATTCCAATGTATTAATTTTCCTACAGTATTAAGTAGTACTGTCTTTAAGGTGGAAAATCATCTAATGGCTTCTCCTGCTCTAGGGCAGAGCGGGAGTTGGTGTATCAGACTTTTACTGACTAAAACCGCATCATTCCTTCTTTGCCTTGTGTTCTGTTACGGTGTGTGCTCCTACGGTTTTGGTGACATCTCTTTGAGGCGAGCGTGGAACACTACGCGCCGTCGGTGACTTAACTCAGTCCGTACAACGAGCTACCCATTGTTTGTCGTCTTTAAGCCCAGAGTATTACACAGTACTAAGAAATACTTCTGAAAAAAATACATCCATCACAATCCACGACCAGTTTTGTAATCAAACGCCGGTTTCAGACATGATCTGAACCGGTCTCTGTCATCTGCTCAGTCCAATTCCAATTACAATATTCAGCATCAACAAATTAAATGTACTTGAACGACTTATAATAAATAAAACTACAGTTTCGCATTGCAGTAGCATTGTATAGAAAGTCGCGGACACAATTATGTACAAAGTCGCCGTCGTCGCTCATCGCGTGTCAGAGCTCAAACACAAATAGTTTATTATGCTAATGGAGGTTTTTCAATTTCAATGCAAATCCGACACGAGGCTAACGAGGAATGGAGACGTTTATACACAAACTGGAACATTTAGTTAGAGACATTATGTTTATTTTATTTAGTTGTTATGGAGACTTCTTGTTAGTCTTCTTTAGTCGCGTTGTTGAAGATCAATGGATGGCCACGTTTAAAGTTAAGATAATTGTGATCAATCACTTTGGAGAGTGTGCGCGGAAATTGCATGACTTGATACCACCATCGCTTTTCTACCACCATCGCCTTTCTACCACCGGATAGCCCAAAGTACTGAGAATGTCCACCCTCAGGCGGTAAGGCCCCTCTTTGAGGCGTGGCTGGAAAGGCCCCACGGCGTCGTCACCTTCCGCTTGGCGCAGGTGCTTACCGAACACGGCAAGTTCTCTAAGTACCTGTACAAGATTCGTGCGGAGACGACGCCCGGATGTCGCCACTGTGCGGAGCGTCCGGAGGACACGGTGGAGCACACAGTCGAGGTGTGCCCCGCTTGGGAAGAGCATCGCCGTGTCCTTGTGGGGGCGATCGGCGGCAGCGATCTCTTGCGCCGGGGTTTGGTTCAAGCCATGCTCCGGAGCGAGGAGGAGTGGCAGGCGGTCGCCTCCTTCTGCGAAGCAGTAATGCTAGCAAAGGAGGACTGCATCAGGCCACGGCGTACACGCCGCCGCCGCCGCCGGGATTCCGATCCCGATTTCCGGCCACCGTAGGCGCGGGCTCGCGGACGGCGGGCAATGGGTAGCTCGCTGTCCGTCTGTCCGGTAACATACCGGTCCGAGCTCAAGTCATTTACGGCGCGCACTGTTCCCGCGCGCCTCAAGGAGTTGTCAGCAAAATGTAGGGGCCCAACAGGGCCGAAGCCTACTGGGGTCAAAGGGTATGTGAAAATGGCACCCGGGGCCCTGGGACCAAGGCAAAGAATGGAACGGGGTAGGTTTTTAGTCAGTAAGAGTCTGACACTACTTCCCGCTCCACCCAAGGGCGGGATTTGTCATTGGATGATTTTACCTACCATAAAAAAAAACCCTCATATTGTTGACACCTCTACAGTTCGTACTATGCGCTTGACGTTGTCGTTTAAATACACCGTACATCGAAGGACTGGAACAATATGTCTGATGCGGTCTTCCTATCCGTTCATAATTTAGATATTTTCAAGATTAGAGTAAATAAACTCTTAATAAACTAGTACGCATCACTATGAACGATTGCATCTCTGCTTACCATCAGGTTTTTTTTTTTTTTTTTTGGGTAGGTAAAATCATCCAATGACGAATCCCGCCCTTGGGTGGGGCGGGAAACAGTGTCAGACTTTTACTGACTAAAAACCTACCTTTCCATTCCTTGCCTTTATCCTGGGGCCTTTGGTGACAGTCTCACATAACCTTTGGCCCCAGTAGGCTTCGGCCCTGCTGGACCCCTACAGTTTGCTGACAACTCCTTGAGGCGCGCGGGAACGGTGCGCGCCGTAGACGACCTGAGCTCGGACCGGTCTGTTACCGGACGGACGGACAGCGAGCTACCCATTGCCCACCGTCCGCGAGCCCGCGCCTACGGTGGCCGGAAATTGGGATCGGAAACCCGGCGGCGGCGGCGGCGTGTCCGCCTTTGCCTAAGGCGGTCGGCCTCCTCCTTTACTAGCATTACTGCTTCGCAGAAGGAGGCGACCGCCTGCCACTCCTCCTCGCTCCGGAGCATGGCTTGAACCAAGCCCCGGCGCGAGAGATCGCCGCCGATCGCCCCCACGAGGACACGGCGCTGCTCTTCCCAAGCGGGGCACACCTCGACTGTGTGCTCCACCGTGTCCACCGGGCGGTCCGCACAGTGGCGACACCCGGGCGTAGTCTCCGCACGAATCTTGTACAGGTACGGACCGAACTTGCCGTGTTCGGTCAGCACCTGCGCCAAAGAAGAAGGTGACGACGCCGTGGGGCCTTTCCAGCCACGCCTCAAAGAGGGGCCTTACCGCCTCGATCGTGGCGTGCCCAGCACGAGGTTGCGACAATCGTTCTCGCCATTTCACCATGAGATCCCGCCGGAGCTCTGACCGCCATGCCGCGACTTGTCGCGGCAGCGGAGTTTCGCCCCGACGTTGCATCTCCACGCGTAGGTCATGCATGTGTGCAAGGACTGTTGCCTCCAAATCCCACGGTGGTAGGCCAGCAAGGAGGCTCGCCGCTTCGCAGGACACCGTACGGTATCCGCGGATCATCCGGATGGCCATGACCCTCTGGCAGGCGGTTAGCCGGGCCGCCACTCGCTTACGTAGCGATGGCGCCCACACCGGCGCACCGTAAAGGGCCATGGACCGAACGATGCCTGCGTAGAGCCTCCGGCAGGAGGCGTCTGGACCCCCCAGGTTCGGCAGGAGCCGCTTGAGCGCAGCCCCAGTCGCATTCAATCTGGGAGCCAGACGTCGGAAATGCTCCTTGAAGTTCCACCGGCTGTCGAGGACGAGTCCCAGGTACTTCATCGTCGACCCGACGCCGATGTGAACTCCTCCTACCGTTAATTGGGAGCCCGGAGGTGGCGCGCTCCGAGGGCCGTGAAAACACATGGCCTCGGACTTGTGCAATGCCACCTCGAGTCCCAACTGCTGTATCCTCTCCACGACTGTCGCAACCCCGCGCGTCGCTAGTTCGACCGCCGCCTGGTACGACCGTCCCCGCGCCAGGACCAGCGTGTCGTCTGCGTAACAGACCACGCTGACCCCGTCGGGGAGTGCTTACCATCAGGTGGGATCGCAGTAAAGCACTAAGGTATGTGTTATTAAAAAAAAAAAAAATACATTCTGCTGGATGGCACACAAGACCGACGATACTTTACAGTGATCACCGGCCATGGTCACTAGACAAACACCAGAGCCATTGACGAAGTTTTAATATTGTTGACATAGCGGAAAATGCCTTATGAGCCTGTAATAACTTCAGTACCCCCATATATTTCAAAGAGAACGGAGCAATTCTGCTTGGCAGATTAATAATGGTCTTTAAGGAGTCCCAAAGTCATAATAGTGAAACTTTGCAGATTATGTTGCATACATAAATGTCAAATATGCCCAAACGTAATGAATTGCATCTTAGTTATTCGCCTCTAGTTTGTACAGTTTAAAATACGAGTAAACGGTAGTATACGGTGTATTCTCATCCAACATACCACAGTGTCTCAAGACGAAAGTCTGTGACCATTGTGTATTGCCAGTGATGACATATGGCTTTGAAACAAGGTCACTTACCATGGGCCTCTTCAGAAGGCTTAAAGTCACCCAAAGGGCAATGGAAAGGGCTATGCTCGGAGCTTCCTTGCGTGATCGAGTCAGGAATGAAAATATCCGCACGAGAACGAAGGTTACTGACAGCACAAAAAATTGCGTTCGATGACCTGGTAAAGGCTGCGGGAATCCGATGGATGCGAGACGCACAGAACCGTTCATTGTGGCGACATTTGAGGGAGGCCTATGTCCACCAGTGAACGTCTGTGGGTTGAAATAATTATGATTATGAAGATACGAGTACCTATCTTCAATAACCCAATCTCTGCAATCTGATCCATCGAAATGCCTTTAACAAATACGGGCCTGATTCCGAATATTATTGCATTTATCCTCGATACCGTGACCGCAGGGATTCGAATTAAAATGAATTCGTTACTTTAGCGCACTCCAATTATTTTGTTAATTGGACTACTGGTATCCGCGTTAATTGTTGTTACAAAGAATCCTTTTTAATGCAAGGACGTTGGAGCGCGAATACTCTGCTTAATTACATTGTGCTTTTTATTAAACGTGTATTTAAAATTAATTAAAAAAGGTCGTAAGGTACTCATCATCAATACAGACCAATGAGACACAATCACAAACAAACTTTGATGAAAGGTTTATATAAAAAGAAAAATTATAAAAAACGTATTTGCTGGATTATTTTCATGTATTTATATTAAGCCTAAAGGACACTACTGGCCAAAAGCCTTCCTCAAGTTTAGAAGTAGCTCGGAGTCAGTCTAAATTAAAAAAATAATACTTTGCCCTTTTTTTAAGCGGACAAGCAGTTTTAATAAATAAAGTAGATAATATAGCAGCACAGTGTAGTTCGATGAAGCTTGCTTTCTACGACTAAAGTAATAAAAATACTTGTATACATAAAAGTAATAGGTGCGTTGAATAAACATTGTATCCTAAGTATATTCGATGATGTATATTCTTTTTATCAATTTTTTCTTAGAGATTACTGTCACACTGCTGGGCAAAAACCTCTCCCAAGTCCTTCCAGACATCCTTCTTCCTCGCCGTCACGAACCAGTCCTCGCGCTTTCTAGACCGACCGCAATAGCGCTTGCCCACTGCAAGAATAAACGTATATTCTATGAAAATAAAACATGAATAATACGATAATTTATTATACCAAATACTATCGGAATGTCAAAATATTTTGCATTTACAACTTCCTTCTAAAATATTCCACTTTTTATATCCATTTCTTTACATTTCTGGGTCAGCGCGTGCCAAACACACTGTATTGAATATTTTTGTTTTATTCATGAGCTTCGATAATAAATATACCGATGGGAAATAAATCACTTAATTTTATGATAAATGAATAAACAGTTTTGAAGCGGGTATTAATATTAGCTTTCAAGTTGATTTTTGCATCTTACACAAATACAAGCAAGTATATTTTTTGTATGAAAAAAATCTATCGCTCGGTAATTGTTTGTAATGTCAAGCCTGGCATATCATCGAATCACAAGACGTATGGCGATGCGCCACCAATATATGGCGGGCATCCCATCCAACGCACTTATGTACATTATTGGGAGCACTTTCATCTCGCTTACAACTTATAATGTCACTGCCGGAGGTTGTGTTTTCTATTAGCTACAACTTTTTTTAAGTCTTCACAACGATCTTTAAATTAAGAGTGAGTAGGTTACTTTTATACCATGTAGCACCCACTCTTATCAAGATCTGAGACTCTACACTCAAAGTTGTGGACGATTACGTTTACCTAGGACAGACGGTCTAGTTGGGTAGATCTGATTTTGAGAAAGAGGTCGACCATCGAATTCGACTCGGTTGGGCGGCGTTCGGGAAGCTGCGCCGTATCTTTTTATCCAACATACGACAGTGTCTCAAGACGAAAGTCTTTGACCGAACTGGTCCAAGACGTTCGTATTGAAACGTGCTCGCTTACAATGGGCCTCATCAGAAGGCTTAAAGTCACCCAAAGGGTGAGGAGGGAAAAGACTATGCTCGGAATTCCTTTGCGTGATCGAATCAGGAATGAAGATATCCAGGAGCAGGAGAAGCATGGTTGCCGGCATAGCACGAAGAATCGCCAAACTCAAGTGGCAAAGGGCAGGGCACATTGCTTGCAGAACAGATGTATTTTGTATTGTTGTTTTAGAGATGTATTTTTTTATACTATTAATTTTATTTTGTTTATTTTAATGGATTAATTTTTACTTTTTGTAATTGGAAACTATAACATTGTATAATATAGAAGCACTTTTTTCAAATTTGTGAATGTGATGTACCATGGAGCATTTTTATTAGGTTACAACTTGTTTGACATTACGAGCATGGCAGTTGAGAGTTTGCCATGCTCACTCAAATGTCTTGCTGATGTTGGCACGTGTTATTGGGTAATTCAGTTCCCTTCAAAATAGTTGAGCTAAATAGGGCTGAGGCACGCGACATGCTCGTGAACGGGCGCCGCCAGTTGGGATTGGTCATCTCTTAGCTGCCAGTGGATTAATTCAATTTCAATTTCTTTTTCATTACTTGCTATCAATTTTTTTTCTTTACTTTCTATTTTTTCATTGTTCTCACATAATAGAAGCAACAAGAAATATATAATCAAGATTTATGTAACTTCTTCTTATCGTATCGATGGTTTTCTTTTCCCTCAAAGTTTTTGGGCCCAGTAGGTTGCCACGTTTACAGCGGCATCAGTGGCATTTTTGAGGTCCTCCATTTATGTAACTAATAATATGATTTAAAAATAGTGTCCATAGAGTTTCTTGCATGTTCTTCTCCATAGAGATCTACGCTTTGGAACGTGCCGTACGTAAAAGCAGACAATAGCAGCGGAAAATGTAGATAAGTTTCTTCAAAAACACCATTATCTCTTTGTAATATTAACTTAAATATCAATCCGAGTTAATTCAGCGTGTAATAATAATAGCATAATTAGCCTTACAATGGGGAACATTAAACAATGTAATCTACGATGCGGGCCTTATACGGAAACCACACGTCTTCCAAATTTTGGTTCTAGAACATACCAATTTCCTCACGATGTTTTTCTTCACCATTTTGAGACCAATGATGATGAAATAAATTACACAAGAGTTATATGTCTAACTGGGTTTGAACTCGTAAGTTGGAACTGTTACCACTGAGTCCAGTAGCATGGTGACTACCCTGCTCTCATTTCTCTGCTATTTGAGTACTGGTAGCTAACCTCGTCCGCATGTCCTCGAACTGCTACAGCTCTAACTCTACATACGTACACCCTTTGTGTTCTATTGATACAATTTATAATTAAATATTTAACAAAGCCGTTTATTTGCATACTACGGGTTTGTACGTATTATGGGAATAATTTATGGTATTATGAACGCCGATATGGACTTCCACACATCCGCGACTGGTTGTTGATTTACATAAGTAATTAGTAACTAGTGATTCATGACGGATTTGGCGTAATTAGGACGAATACCACTTATGATATTTAGTATAAATTATTATTTAGGGTTTTTTTTGCGGTTTTCAGTGACACAACATACTTTGTGTTTCTATTAACCTAGCTTTCCTAATATAGATGAGCAAATTATGTCAATACAATATCATGTTAATATCAAAAACCACCAACCCGCACTGGGAGCGCGTGGTGGATTACGGCCCATTCCCTCTTAGAGAAGAGGCCTTTGTCCCAGCTGTGGGAACGTTAAAAGGCTGATGATGATGATGATGAATATAAAAAAAAAACTATTTGGTTGACAAAACACTTAATGAAAGGATTATTTCTATTTTACCTCAAGCTCATAAGCATCTTTTCCACCCTCACTTCAGCGATCGGCGGCGATCTCTCGCGCCGGGGCTTGGTTCAAGCCATGCTCCGGAGCGAGGAGGAGTGGCAGGCGGTCGCCTCCTTCTGCGAAGCAGTAATGCTAGCAAAGGAGGAGGCTGACCGTATCAGGCAACGGCGCTCACGCCGCGGCCGCCGCCGAAATTCCGATCCAAATTTCCGGCCAGCGTAGGCGCGGGCTTGCGGACGGCGGGCAATGGGTAGCTCGCTGTCCGTCTGTCCGGTAACAGACCGGACCGAGCCCAAGTCGTTTACGGCGCGCACTGTTCCCGTGCGCCTCAAGGAGTTGTCAGCAAACCGTAGGGGCCCAGTAGGGTCGAGGCCTAGTCTGGGGCTCTGGGAAGGTATGAAAATGCATACCAGGGCCCTGGAACCAAGGCAGGGAAGGAACAGGGTAGGTTTTTAGTCAGTAAGAGTCTGACACTATTTCCCGCTCCGCCCAAGGGCGGGATTTGTCATTGGATGATTTACCTACTGTAAAAAAAAAACCCTCACTTCAGGAGCGTAAGCATGATTATTAATGAAAAGTCAAAATTTCGCAATCTTCCAGCGAGCAATGAAGGAGTCAAAATCTGTTTCAAAGGAATGAAACCGCCAAATAGATGGGAATTTTGCAAGTCACATCTATCGTCATGTCGCAACAAAATTGGACAAAGGCAACCGCTGACTGGATCCCAAACAACAGAAATCGGCAACGCGGTAGACCCTTAATGAGATGGCGAGAAGAGTTGGACTCGTACCTAAAACAAGTGAAAGAAAAGAAAGAAGTTATTTTTCCTGTATTCGGATATAACAGGTTCATAACAAAAATATTCAAACAATTGCAAATTGAATATTAAAAAAAAAATACAATTCATTTTAATAACATTGTAAAAATCAAACTGACCATAAAGAATTTGAAGATCGACTAACAGGTAATTAAGGATCCTAAAATTACTGTTATTTTTTATTAAATACTTTGAATTTAAAAAGGCTATGATATTGGTAAATATTACAAGAGCTTAACCTGTAGGAACTCAAAGAGCCTTTGTTTGAAGAGCTATTTACAACCACAAGTACTGAAGTTGCTGTGGAAGTATCAAACAAGTTGTTGGATATTTAAATATGTAGCTGTTCTCGATTCTCAAGATACTGTTGTTGTGTAAGAACCAACCGCTTTCATCATTCATATTAGATGTCTAGGATGAAGGAACTTTCTAGACGTAGGTAGGTAGTTAGTCTGCAAAGTTTTTTCCAGCGTTCGACGTAAGTAAGGTACTCAGAATGTGTTAAAACTTGGAGTACTTTTATTACGACTTCTGTAAGAGAGGCTGTAATGTTGCACTTAGCTGTGTTCTAGTGAGGAGCGAGACATTGAAGTGGTAGAAAATAATACGAATAGCACCAATTTTTGTCCCACACATACGCCTAATACGCGCTTTAGACGTGGAGTTACGGATACCCAGATACGGATATCAACATACAATTGAGGAAGAATGGCAGGCGGTCGCCTCCTTCTGCGAAGCAGTAATACTAGTGACCTCACGCCCCAGCCGCCAGGATTCCAATCCTGATTTCTAGCCACCATAGGCGTGGGCTTGCGGACGGCGAGCAATGGGTAGCTCATCATCCGGTTGCCCGGTAACCGTCCGGACCAGGCGTAAGTCGTCGACGGCGCGTGGTGTTCCACGCGCTCCTCAGAGATGTTAGCAAAATTGTAGGGGCCCAACAGGGTCGAAAGCTCTTGGGCCATGGGTTCGCTTATGAAAGGAACACCCAAGGCAATGAAGGAAAATAGGAGTGAGTTTTAATCAGTAAAAGTCTGACGCGTCCTTCCTCCACCCTACCCAAGAGCGGGAGAAGTCATTTGATGATTTCCCACATAAAAAAACCCGACATAAAATACAATACATAGGACATAAAAATATCTATATGTATTGAAGATCGTGAGATAATAAGTAATCGTATAGTTTCAGTATAGCCTGTAATTGAACGCCGTTTTTAGTACTTAAAAAAATAACCTCTAGGTACTGTTGCAATATAATGAAGAGAAAAACCAACCAACCATAAAATGAAAAGAGCAAAAGGCTCAAAAACTTCTCTTATTTAACTATACAAAGTTAACAAATGTAAAAACTTGAACATTTTTCAGAGAACCGCAAACTACGGCCCAGTGTTTCGATTGATTTTCAAATACGAGCCTTCGTACCGAAATCAAATTGAACAACTCGATTTAAAAATGGAACATTTCGCACATCACTGGTCAGCACCGGTTCACTTTGTTCGAACAATGTTGGATTTATAAAGGTTATTGAATAAATTAAAAACTAGGGCTTTTTTGTGGAAGTGTGGATTAATAATGAACGTTATTGCTAAAGTTCTTGAGTACGTTGGTTTCATTAAGTGGACGTGGTAATTGGAAACTTTTTAGACATAATTCATGGTGTGCTTTAGTACCGGTGTCAAGGACATCGATTTTTGGAGGTGACCAATTGTTTTATTTTGTCAGTTGTTAGATTTTTTAAAAATAAATGATATTTATTTTGCAAATAGGTTTTTAAAAACACTTTTAAACGTCCATTTTTTTGTCAGTTTAGACTAGAAGAGGTCGGTTTTTCCTAGCTGACTACCCTGAGAAGAAACACTGAAACAAACACAGGGGTAAAAGTCTTTTTAAAGCCCCTCCAACCAGCAAACAATGTAACGGTCAAATAATATGAGAACCATGTAGATTAGTGTCTGAAATTGTCTTTTGAGGAAAGAACCATACAGATTTCAGTGGACCTGTACAGCCAGTGCAAGAATTTGTCAGTATTCGTATAGCTTAACTTATAAGGAGTTCAATGATTTGACGAACAATACCAAGGAAAGAACATTTGGGTAGGCCGCAGAAATACTTAATTTGCCAGACATACGTCAAAATAATTAAAAAGAAAAAGAAATAATCCACATAGTCCTCATATTCACAATTATAATTATAAATTACATAAAATAAAGTGTAGAAAAATGTAATATTTAACAAAGTATAAATTTATGTCACAAATGAATTTAAAATATACATAAATTAAAATTGTAAAATAAAAACCAATATCAATGTCAAATTGTGAAAAATAATGATAAATGTCAAATCGTAAAAAGATTATAAAAAACCGGCTAAGTGCAAGTCGGACTCGCGCACGAAGGGTTCCGTACGGTCCGTTGGAAAAAAATCACGTTGGTTGTATGGGAGCCCCCTTAAATATTTATTTTATTTTGTTTTTAGTGTTTGTTGTTATAGCGGCAAGAGAAATACATAATGTGTGATAATTTTAACTGTCTAGCTCTCGCGGTTCTTGAGATACAGCCTAGTGACAGACAGACGGACAGACGGATGGACAGACAGCGAAGTCTCAGTAATAGGATCATATTTTTAGCCTTTGGGTACGGAACCCTAAAAAGCACATTTGAAATATTAAATAAAAAATAACACAGAAGAAAAATAAAATATAAATTATAACAGAATAGCAAAAAGACAGCTTGATTTACTCTTTAGACAGAATTTTTAACCGTTGCAGTTTTCAGACATTGCAGACTTGTGACTATTTAGAGAAATATGATATAAGTTAGGTATTTTCTGAACCCATAAAACATTTTTTTATTTTGACCCATACTTCCCATGCTGGCTATAGTACAAACCAAGATCAACACTTATAACCTCGCAATCTTGCTTACAATACAAGTCCGGCTAGTATTCAAGAGCAGTTTTGCCGTAGTATGCAAGTTTTAGTACCTGGCGGGATCTGCCAGCTCCGCATTACACTACTCACGAGTTTTGGCACGACCTCTTTTGGCAACCATTTTCATACGTTAATCCAAAACATTGGATACTTAATAGTGAATTTTGTGAGTTTTGTTTTGTTAGTGAAAAATACAAAAAAGATTATTGTAGGAAACACAAATACCTTCCCTGAGCTGGATTGGAAAGGAACTTCAGTAATAGTTTGACCTAGTCCGTCTTCATAACAGAATTTCACGATCAGTGAAAAGGCGCATAATTGAAGTTAATGTCACTAGGTAAAGGCAAGAAAATTTGTATTATTTTAGAATAAATTCTTAATTTTGAACTCTCTTAATAAAATGCATCTCTCAGTAAGATGTTTCGAATCATCTCCTATATCAATAAATATATTTAATTATTACTTACTTACGTTGTCATAACTGGCATAACATTACTTACTCAAGAGACCATAACAAACAAAATAAAATAAAACATAACTTAGTCCAAAACTCAAAATTCCCAAAACATTTTTTAGCATAATTACAACAAACATTTTCCGCCTAAAATATGGGTCGACGTAAATGGCGGCGCAAACGAAAATGGAATGAGTTGTCACGTAGCCGGCCATGTTACCCGCAGATATGATAATATGACCGTTGGATGATGTTTCATTACGAGGAAAGGCACGAAGATGTACTTCAACAAACTGTCAGGCAAGTGGTCAGTAGTGGACGCGATGAAAACTTATGTTGATGACCCCAGGGCACAAGGTTAGGTTACTTTAAGCAAATTGAATAAAAAAGTTCCCAGATAATATGAATAGGTATGTAGCATAATTAAGGATTTTATTATACTCTCTATGGTGTTTATAGTTAAACTATAATTATAGATGAGACAATGGTAGTCCGTTGTCTCATCAAAAATTCTTGATCATCTTGGTTGGCATATTTTACAAATTGCTGAGTATAAGTTTCCTGCCTATTTGTGCTTTGTTTTTCTGATCTATGGTTTGTTTGTGTTTTCTTTTTTATTTTTGACGTATTAGGTCGAGTTAATTGAACCCCAAACTCACAAGGTTAATCAGATCTTGATTTCCCTTGTGGGGGATTCTGTCTTGTTCAAACTTAAATCAGAATAGAAAACCATTTTTTTTTGAGCAGACTCACCGCGACCGTGATCACCATATTGGTCACTTTGGTAGTAAGTGACAATATTTATGTAGTAAAGTTCCAGGTAAGCGAAACTTGATGAAAGATACAACAAAAAGCTAGTACATTCTTAACCAACAAACATGTGAAAAATTTGTAAAAATTGCTAATTATACAAAATTGCAAAAGCTGTACAATATAAAATAATGTAATAATAATATAGGAAACATTGATAAAAATATATTAATTTAAAGTTATATACATTCATGTTTATCAGCCTGTAGTTTCTGTATTACAATTAGTGTGTATGATGCAGTGGTACCTGGCCAACTGGAAGAAGAATCACACACCGCAAGTCCTTATGAGATTGACGGTGTCCGTTAGGAAATTGATGGTCCCTGATACTAGATTGAAGAGGGGTTTGTTCGAGTTACCGTGCCCCTGGACCGCAAAAAGCAGCTGAAAGCAAACAGATGGATTTTAATCAATAAAAGTCTGATGAGCCTCCCTCTCCCCTCCAAAGAGAGGGGAGGAGAATAAAATAATTTCTCATCCAAAAAAAATCTGTCCGCAGCAATAATTGAAATTATAAATTATTCATTAATTTTCTTATTTATGAGCCTTTGAGCTAAAGAATCCCACGTATAGTAATAAACATAAAACATGTTTCAATTCAAAAGTGAATTTCAAAATCAAAATGAAATCAAAATCAAAATTATTTTTATTTTACATAGGCCTATATGGGCAATTATAAAACGTCAGAAGCACGGTGACAAAATGGTCGTTTCCTATGGAGAAGAACTGGCAAGAAACTCCATGGTTACTCTTTTAAAAAATGGTTTACTTACAATATTTCCATATTACAGTTTTAATAGAAAAATTATGTAAGGACAGTGTAGACCAGTCAATATTGTACCTAAGCGCAAACAAAATTATTTATAAAAAAGTGAGTAATAATATAAGTAAGTAAGTAAATAATATAAGTAAGTAAGTAAGTAGTAGAATTAGTGTAAGTGAGTAGAATATGATAATATTCTTAGATTACTCACTTTTTTTATGACCTTGATAGGTATATCTATCAAGGCCACATTAAAACAAATCTTGTCGTGCAGAGTGTTGCACCTATTCTTCTGTGACCCGAAAAACAAGGTCACAATCCACAATATCTAAATTATCTGTTAATGTAATTATTCTGCTCAACAAACATTTTTATTCACCCTCAAAGCACTTCATCTTTGAGGGCACTAGCTCATTGACCGAGGGCGCGAATTGTTCCGTATTTTGTTTACAAACCTTGACAATATCCCTTATATATATTTTCGTCGCAAGTAGCGTAACAACTTTCCTTCTCGCTGTCAACTTCCGTAATAAATTCTTTTTATATCTTCTTGATTGTATTTTTATTTTCCGCCTGTTTAAAATGAAAACAGATATCGAAGCTAACTTTCTCTTTCCGAAACTTTGTAACAGTATTTTGATGTTGTTAATTTTGTTCGTTCTTTTGATAATTAAAAGATGTAATTATTTTCTTAAGCTTAGCTGTTTGAAATGAATTAACTTTTTGTTTTACAATTGCACCCACTTCTTATTATTACTAATGTAGTTTTAAATGTCGCATGTTAAGTTAGAAATCGACCTCAATTTGGGGAAAATGAGCAGAAAGTCTTCAAAATGTAAATGTTGATATGGGTTAATTTAAATGTATCTCACCCAAGCTAGTTTTTTACAAGATGTTTCGTATCTTTTTGACCGTAAGGTTGCAGAGTAGACTTTTTAAAGTCACTTTATAGCAATATCAAAACTTACAAGAATTTGGAGTTAGATCACTTTCACTTTAACGGTTCCATGTTTTGATACAAAATAAACCACATCGCCAATATTTACATATAATAACACTGAAACGATGTTTCATACTTTACTGTTGCTTATTCATCTCTGTATAAACCGTTATAAAAACTACCAAAAGAATCCACAATAATTCAAAAATATTCCAATACATTTTTGCTAGACGGACGCACACAGTAATAATGTTTATTTTCTTACAATTTAACAAGAAATCGAAAGGACTCTATGGTAATGTTCTCTTAAAACTACAAGAAAAATGAGTTACGAATGTGTGCGTGCGCAAATATAGAAGACAGCACTGTAGTGAGTCAAGTAAGTAGGTAATCGTCATAAGTATAAAACTACAAAGGAGCATCGAGGCACCGATAAAAAAGCCGGCGGTGCTTACAGAGGTCCATCCTGGATTTATGTATCCGACTTAAAACAACCGTGTTCCGGGATAGTTTGTTGTTTACCTTTGAAAAGGTCCGGCTAAGATAAGAATAAGATGGATAAGGTTTCATGAGAAACTTGGTATTACCTAGGTATATTATAATTACCATCAGGAAAGATGGAGGTCAAGAGTAGACGCATCGTGAATAAAGTATCTAAAAATTTAATAATAATAATTGTTTTTATTCCTGTTACGATATGCTTCGCTTTTCATTAAATTTTTCGGTTTGGCCAATCCAAGATAAAACATGAAAATATAAATTACATATTATTTTAAAACTGCTTTTTTTATGATTAGTCATATTACCAAAATACTAAGTTATTAAGTACCTATGTAAAAATAAAGAACAATATAATATATAAATTAACTTGTTTTATTCGATGTTTTATTCTACAATCACTCACCAAAAGGAGCGCCAATTTTGGTTCCGAAATATTATACGATAGGCAACGAAGGAAGGGTACGTTTTCAGTCAGTAAGAGTCTGACACTATTTCTTGCTCCACTCAAGGACAAGATCTGTCGTTGGATGATTTTACCTAACATAAAAAAAAACCTGATCAGTATGAACACTATTAAAATATTGATAACAAACTTAAATATGCACCACAATATTATAAAACATAACTGAAATTCAATTATTATAGTTACCTACTAGCAAATTGTGAATGAAATTTCTAAAAGTAATTTCTAACATTCAAATAGGCTGTTGACGTGGCTGAGTACTGATCTCAGCCCGAATTGAATAAGAAATTATCGACTTGAAAAGAAGATGAATATTTAAATATATTTATCTGTGTAAATTCCCATAGACTTAAACAGGAAAAGCTACCAATATAGCCGAAGATTTTGTCACACTTCAAGCTAACATATAGTTTAGGGGCAACCTAATTATGACTAAGCATTACTAGGCTGTTTAATAACCACCTTAAGGTATAATCCCTTAAATTTATAGCTGTACCACAATAAAAGCACTAAGTTACTCATACATTAGCCATTCACTGCTAATCTACCATCTAGTTCAGAATAATGACGTCAATGGGAATGCTAATACCCTCGAAGGGTTCAACCTCGCAAATGACACTTCTAATTTCTCTACCCTTTGTGGTCCAAGATTAGTTGGCCACATAAACTTTACAACAGCTGCATAACAGATAGATACGGTATAGCGTTTTGATTAATACAATTTGTGGATATAAATTGATGATACCTGGTTGCGCCAATTTGCTATGATCCGCGACTTTGTTTTTTGTAATTTATTTTTTTGGCCTAGCAATCCTATCCCTACCGTATCCGCTTCCCGCACGACCTCGAGAGAAATGATTTGACATTGACGTTTTTGTGCATTGTGAATGTGACCGCACCGCTAACACGCCCGCTCGAAATTACAAGAAAATTGGCTATTTCGTGTTCCAACCATTCAGAACTCAACAGTGTTGCAGTGTAGTGCAAAACAGGACCTGGCAGTGATTTAAATGTGCGAAGACGAGGATCGGCCGATGCCACGTGTAACCATTCACGAAGTCTAAAGGTCAGTGTTCCTTCCCAATACATTTATCCCATTAATAAACGCTAGACGCAGTACCTGCATATTGTTAACAAACCTTAGATCGCTTTTCAAACATACAGTCCATTAAAACATCAAGCAAATTCGCGCAACCATTACTTTTTGGTCCATACGAGCAGGATCGTGAATCATTTTCTTGTAATTTCGCAATATAGTATTTGTTCCATAGGGAATAAACGCAACGCGCCTGTTTACCTAGATATAATAGTAGAAAACCCGCATCTAGGCATTTAGGCAACTATACGTTATTTCGCTCGTATAGTTAAAGTGTCATTGATAATTACGGTACCTACGCCGTCAACCGCACCGCATAATTATAGTTAGCTACGTAAATATCAGCGTAGATATAAATCGATCGCATTCTTTTTCTTGACAAAATTCATTCGACCATCCTACAAATTGCATGTAGGTAGACGCATTTCAAAAATACCCGTTCATTGTTGAGTGAATATTTGTAGGAAACGGATAAACCATAGATTATATAGACAGGTTATTCCGTTCGTTCGCCGTTCGCTTTGTTGTTTACAATATTACCATATTGTTATCTGATAATTATCGCTTACTTAATAATTCGTTAAGTGTTTGTTTGAGTGTATAGTGTGAATATATCAAGACAAGATGTCTCTTAAGGGAACCAAGGTTAGTACTGATTTAAAGGTTCAGTTAAAGCTTTTATACGCTGAAAGGGACTCACAGTTTTCACGTGTTCAATCAATTTGTGATAAATCTTTGCAAACCTCGGATCTGGCGATTAGAGATGCTTTCTTGTGTTCGTTGGAAACTTTAGATAGTTTGCGCGAGGATTTTAAATCTACAATTAAGAATATAAATATTTTAGAGTTGGAGTTAAATCCTGATTACTGTGTGAGTTATCAGGCATTGTCGTCCTTTGATGACTTGTATTGTCGTATCAAACGTATTGCTAGGAGTTTAGAGACTCCCCCCCCCGCGAGTGGTTTATCCAACCCTCCTCGCGAACGCCCACGATTGCCGCCAATTCAAATACCTGAATTTGATGGTGACATTCGAAATTGGAATTTATTTATAGATAGTTTCGAAAATATAATACATAGGAACACATCGCTGACAGATCACGAGAGATTGCATTATCTCGTAGAAAAATTGACCGGTAAGGCAAAGGCTGTCTGTGCTGGAATTACGTTTAGCGCTGAAAATTACAATTTAGTTTTGAACACTTTAAAAACAAAATACGAAGATAAGCGATTAGTAGCCACCGCATATTTAGATCAATTATTCGATTTGAAAAGTTTTTCCGTTTGTAACGATCATAATTTAGAGAAGTTTTTAAATATTTTCGCATCATCTGTTCGTGCAGTAAAGAACCTAAAGGTCAATGACCTCTGTGACTTTTTGTTTTTGTATATCGGTTTAAAGAAATTAGATCCTGAAACTGTTCGTCTGTTTGAAACGACTCAGCGCGGTAAAGAAATACCTAAGTTCGAAGATTTAGAATCTTTTATTCGCGACCATATTAAGGTGTTGCAGCGCACGTCGGCACGTCATGAAGCCACGAATAGGACAGGTTCCGATCGCCGTATAGACGCGTCATCGAAGTCAGTCAAGACTGCACATACGCTAGTTAATACCGCCTCAACACCTGACTGTTCTCTGTGTAAGGGTAGCCATACACAGCTGTACAAGTGTTCGGAATTTCAGAGATTATCGCCTAGTGATCGTTACAAGTTTGTCCGCACTAATAATTTGTGTTTTAATTGTCTAAGTGACAAACATCTGGTTACGTCATGTAAAAGTGGTGTTAGCTGTCGTAAATGTCCAGCTAGACATCATACCTTCTTACATTTTGAGAGTAGTAAGCTGCCATCGCAGCAGCAGCCTGCGCAGACGCGCGACGCTTGTGACGCGCGGCCTGCTGCAAGTGCAAACGACGTAACATTGTGTTCGCTTTCCGCCGCTGGTACTCAAGTCACTACCGTTTTACTTGCGACCGCGCAAGTTGTCATTGTAGATGCCTTTGGCAAACCGCACACCGTTCGAGCGCTACTAGATGGCGCTTCCCAGAGTAATTTTATTACTCGGGATTGTTGTCAACGCCTTGGTTTTAGTTTTAATAATTGGTCATCCCGTTCAGAAGTGAAAGGTTTTGGAGGTTTAAAGGCAACCATTCACGGTTCCATTAAAATAATATTTAGTTCACGTTTTAATCGTAATATTTCGTTTGAAATGGATTCGCTAGTCGCAGATAAGATTACGGAACGGTTGCCCACGGTACCGGTTGACACGTCCATGCTGACGGAGTTTAAGAACTTGCAGTTAGCCGACGGAAATTACGCTTTCCCTGGAGATATCGATCTATTGATCGGTGCTTCGATTCTCCCGCATCTCCAGTTATCACGTAAAATTCAAGGTCTTCCGATGTACCCCGCTCCGCACGCACTGGAAACAGTTCTCGGGTTTGTTATAGTTGGTTCCGCACCCGCTTGTTCAGTTAGTTACTCGACTGTGTCGCACTGTTGCACCGTCGAGCCGCCGCTTGAGTCTACCATCCGCAAGTTCTGGGAGATTGAAGAGGTCAATGTCCCGCCTATTCTCAGCCCTGAGGATCAGGTCACTGAGGAGATTTATACCCGCACGACTACTCGTGATAAAGATGGTCGTTATGTTGTCGCGCTCCCTTTCAAGGGTGATATTTTTTCGCTCGGTGGCTCCCGTGCCTCCGCAGAAAAACGCTTTCTATGCTTGGAACGTAAGATTCAAGCTGAACTGTCACCGGAAAATATATTCCATGTCGCTGGAACAGAAAACCCAGCTGATTGTCTCTCACGTGGTTTGCTTCCTGCGCAAATTTTAAATCATCCGCTTTGGTTTTGTGGCCCTCCCTGGCTTCATACCACTCCTAACGAGTGGCCAAATGTTCCGTTTAACCCCGCTACTGTTTCAGAGCCACCCGAGGAGAAGAAACATACGCTTGTAGTATCAGTTCCGCGTGAAGAGTCAGTTGTTTTGTTGTTGTCTAATCGAGTCTCGTCTTGGTCGAGACTATTACGCTGTGTAGTTTACGTCCTAAGATTTTTGAGATTATTACCATCGCGTGGTTCTATAATCGCAGCTGATTTGGATAGAGCTGAATCAGTCGTACTTCGAGAGTTGCAGAAATTTTATTTTTCAATAGAATTTCGTAGTTTAGAATCACAAAAACCTTGTAGTCGCGCACTTCAACATTTGAAACCATTTTTGCAAGACGGACTCATTCGTGTCGGTGGCCGTCTGCGAAATGCTAAGTTAGAGTTTGAACAAATGCATCCAGTGGTTCTACCACGCAGGGATCACGTTTTGGATTTGTTGGTGGACTATCACCATAAGGTGAATTGTCACGCTGGTCCCGATTTATTAATGTCCATTCTTCGACAGAAGTACTGGATACTTTCCGCTCGCAATTTGATACGCGCTAGAGTGCACAGATGTGTGCCCTGCTTTAAGCTCCGCCCGCGTTTCAACGCGCCGGAAATGGCCGACCATCGTTCTTGTCGTGTTGTACAGACGGTGAAACCTTTCATACATACTGGGACGGACTATGCTGGACCGTTTAAAGTCACTATTGCCCGTGGTCGTGGTATACGTTCCACAAAGGCATACATTTGCCTATTCGTTTGTATGACAACTCGTGCGGTTCACATAGAGTTAACCAGTGATTTGAGTACGCAGGGTTTTATGTCTGCATTTAAACGATTTTTATCTCGCCGTGGTCGCGTTAAGCGCTTATACTCTGACAACGGCACAAATTATGTTGGAGCGCGACGCAATATTTCGGAATTACATACATTCTTACGCTCCAAGTACTACCAAAGTGAATTCGCCCATGTCTTAGCTGAGAATCGCATTGATTGGTGTTTTAATACGCCAGCAGCTAGTCATTTTGGTGGCAATTGGGAGGCGAATATTAAAAGCCTTAAGTCGCACCTGTTTCGGGTCATAGGCGAACAGATTCTCTCGTACGAGGAGTTGAGCACTGTACTCGCTCAGGTAGAGGCGTTGATGAATACGCGTCCGTTGTGTCGGACTTTGTCTAGTGATCCATCGGAGCCACTAGCGTTGACGCCGGCTCACTTCTTGACGACGACTCCTCTTAAATATTTGCCCGCTTTAGATGTCGAGACTGACAAACTGCAGCTCCACCCGCGTCACGCTCTGCTAGATAGCTTAGTTCAGTCCTTTTGGAAGCGATGGAGGACAGATTATCTGCATACGCTGCAGTCGCGTCAAAAGTGGAACACTCCTTCAGATCCAGTCACAGTCGGTACTGTGGTGATACTGAAGACTGAGAGTGCGCCTCCTCTGCACTGGCCTCTTGGTGTAGTGGAAGAAGTTTTTCCGGGTTCGAACGGAATAACGCGAGTCGTAAAGGTTAAAACCGCAACTGGATCGTACCTGCGTCCGGTTATTCGCCTCTGCCCTCTGCCTAATCAGTAGTAGTGGCATAGTTAGTTATAAGTTGTTTCGCTACCTAGTATTGATAGTTTAGATTAGTAATAGGGTTTAGTTTCGCTTTTGTTTTTTCTCTTTTCTTTGAAGGTAACCCTTCAAACCCGGGGGGAATGGTTGCGCCAATTTGCTATGATCCGCGACTTTGTTTTTTGTAATTTATTTTTTTGGCCTAGCAATCCTATCCCTACCGTATCCGCTTCCCGCACGACCTCGAGAGAAATGATTTGACATTGACGTTTTTGTGCATTGTGAATGTGACCGCACCGCTAACACGCCCGCTCGAAATTACAAGAAAATTGGCTATTTCGTGTTCCAACCATTCAGAACTCAACAGTGTTGCAGTGTAGTGCAAAACAGGACCTGGCAGTGATTTAAATGTGCGAAGACGAGGATCGGCCGATGCCACGTGTAACCATTCACGAAGTCTAAAGGTCAGTGTTCCTTCCCAATACATTTATCCCATTAATAAACGCTAGACGCAGTACCTGCATATTGTTAACAAACCTTAGATCGCTTTTCAAACATACAGTCCATTAAAACATCAAGCAAATTCGCGCAACCAATACCCGTCTCTCAAGTCTAAAGCAATTAGCAATTCGTTTGTATCTCCATCCATTTCGATTACTAAATTATTACTTTTGGCAAAGTTTCTGTTTTTGTCGGCTGTCTTTTGTTTGTCTTTGGATTCAGGCTTCGGTATTAATTTACTAATAACTTCATTCATCGGTTTTATTGCCGAAGTTTTATTTATTTCAATTATCCAATGTCTGGAAATAAATACTCTCACACTTATTAAGCACCGTTTTTTACTTGTTAGCTACAAATAAAAAAATAGACCTGGCTCATAAAATAAAAGTAGCCATTTCAGATTATATTATTATATACCGAACAATGTAACATGACATATTCGGTTTACTCACATTCAGAGAGTCGACATTATCCAAAATTCATGAAAAAAACACGAGCGTATCCTTCGCGTCATCACTCAATTCTGTCTTTGCAAGAGGTATTATACTCGTATGTATGTGTCGTATCGTTGATTTGTTGACAAGAAAACAAGGCACGCCATATAGTAGTAACTAGAAGAACTAGAGTTGGCGCACTTTTGACAGAGTCAGGCGTTTCCACTTTGACAATGAGGTTGAAGAGAACCCGCCACGATTACGGATACTCTCAACCAGGCCATCGCAAAGTGAAGACGCACTGAAACTGTTCTACGTTTTGTTGCTTTTACCTATTTAAAAACAGTACACTGTATCAAATTGTATTGAGAAGTATAGTTATTCAAATATTAACCATTTTAATTTATTGCATGATATCCACCTGGAAGATGATCATAGCTTGAAACCAACCTGACGATCCGTCATATAATTATGTTCTCCACGTGTTTACTTGCCATGTTAAGCAAATTCATAACTTCAGCAACAAAATCATCTAAGTTTACCTCAACTTTCTCCGTGTCACGTCTCTCCACGTGATTTACTACCTCACTGAGATTATCTACTATCTCTGCAAATGTGAAGTCGGCGAGTCAATTATGTAATTATGAAGCCCGATGTTGGCTACCCATAATTATGGCCGAACTTGTTCTACGAGAATTTCGCCACTAAACGTCAAAGTTTGAAAATTGTCTGGAATAGTTAGACGTATAGTTATTCGAGATAGATCCGGCCTGTATTACACTACGGGTTAGAATTATTCATTAAAGATGTTCTAGAGAGCAGGCGAAAGGGAATACTGTAGTACTCATTTGAATAAGACAATCTGGAAATATTTAGGGCGCCGAAAGATTTAGTGATGTCGCTAACATGTAGAGTGGTAGGTTGTAACATTGAATTTAATTTGCAATCCTGTATAAAAGTAATTATTAATGAACATTTCAGTTCTGGAAAATGGTTACCATCAAAGTGTTTCATTGAAAAAACGAGGATGATTTAAATGTGCTAGGATCTAATACCGCAAATACACCAGTAATGACAAGAGCTAAAAGATATCTTTGATGCTGGCATCTCGTGCTATGCAGCCTGCATTCTTGCAGCAGAATAGGTCATGGTGCTGGAGCCTATGTTTTACTGCAATGGTACCGTTGTGAACCAACATAAAGTGCGTCTAAGGGTGTGACACAAGTAACGAGCCGAAATGATGCATCATCCATCATTACATCTTTAATGAAGATTTTAAGTGCCTGAAGCTTAAAACCTGACTCCTTTTTAACGCACCGGACAAACATGGTACTGTAGTTTGAGGAGAGGAAGGAAGGACGGTACACATAAAGATACTTGAAATTTTGCACATAATTACATTTTTTTTTTTAATAGCCTATACTTTCCCATTTACGCATAATACGAAATTGGTTTCTTTAAGTAAACGTCAGCTGATCGAGGCCAATGAACTGTAGGTAGTTAGTACGCAACGACCAACAACTCTCTACAATGTCATTGACTCGTTTACTTAAAGTAATTAATTTCGTACATCTGCGTATATTAATTCGAGTTTAAGAAAAAAAGTACTTTATTTTTTAATTTTATCTTTATTAATCGATAGTGTTTCATGTCCCGAATCGACCCTGCACGGGGTTAAAACGACCAAAATTTATTTAACGGTGTATATTTGTGCCACACCAAATAATTCGATACGTTCATAAATATAGCAGCTTATTGAACAACTCTCAATAAATTGGAAACCAGTGAAATAAAATATTGAATTACAGTTTTAATCTTACAGCGAGAGGCCGCAAATATTCTTTGATGTCGAAACTTTTAAAGGGAGCGGTTGAAACACAACGAAGTTAATTATAATATTCTAGCCTAACTTTATTCTCTTTGCAAAATCTAATAGACGCCGAAGTTGATAGATAGTTTGCTTTTCATTAGGAGATGAAAGAAAATCATGAACTGCTTTAATAAAATGAAGTACTGAGTATGAATCAACGGATAGCTCAGCCGGTAAGTTCATCATCTCTTTAGTAATTTCTTTATTGCAAGTAAGTGCTAGATTACGATGGACGTTGATGTCATCAAGGGATATCGTACGACCTCCTACGATGCAGTTTGTTTACTAACCGGTTCCTTACGCTGGGGCCTGGAGGCAAACAAGACTCACGCGAGGCAAAAGACTAATGCAGCATTTGATTTTGCGTGTTGGTGGCGAAATGGCAGGGGAAGCCTTAACGTCCTGTTTGCAGCCTCGTTACAACCGAGGTGATCAGGCCGAAACTGGACCGTACGAAGCAGGTGCTATTGGGATACGACTGCTGGAAGTACATGTATCAAATACAGTTAAATGCTCGAAGCCAACCACTCTGTCCACTGCCCGAAGGAAGTTGCGTGGTATACACTGGCCGAGTGTGTCACATGAGAAGAACTGCGCTTTCCTCTTGTTTCGGAAGCCGGCATTGATGGGTTAAGATAAATATATTTTTTTGTAAAGATATAAACTAGTGCTTGACTGTGATCCCTCCTGATGATAAGCTGTGATGCAATCGTTGATGGTGAGGTGCACTAGTTTATTAAAAGCGCATTCACTGTAGCCTTGAAGACAACTAAATTATAATCGGACGGGAACACCGCAGCAGGCAAACTGTTCCAGTCCCTCGATGTATGCGGTATAAACTACGAATCAAAACACTTAGTCCGGTCGGTAGAAGTTTTAACAACGTAAGAGTGGATATTCGTCGCACGTCGGGTTGTCCAATGGTATGGTTGTTGGGTTGTGACGTGTAGGAAAAATGTAGGTTACTTTTGTGGTATATGGTCATGGGTTTAAATCCAGTCAGACGCATTGTATTGTGTAATTTATTTCTTCACCACTGCTCTTAAAATGATGAACAAAAATTTCTTGAGGAAACCGGTTTGTCCTAGAACCAAAAATTCGCAGATAATACATCCACCAATCCTCACTGGGTCCGCGTGGTTAATTACGGCCCATTCCTTCTCCTAAAGGGGAGGCTGTGGCTCAGTAGTTTGAACATTACGAGTATAAGGCTGGTTATACTACGCTATGCTATACTTTCAACTACATTAAGCGAATTTTTACTTTTTTTGCAAGAAAATACCATACTAATCAAGATCTAGATAGCCGGTTAATGTATAGTACGAATTAACCTTAAATTGTGCCTACTGTAGTTAGGGTCTACCTACAATACACTCGGAGGTGCTACAATTTAGACACAATAAGATTTTATCAGTACCGAGGTTCCTAATAAAGGGAGCAAACGAAGCGAAAGAATCTATGTGGGATGTAAAATAAAAGCCGGGCAAGCACTACAGATTAGCACTGATAAAGAACTAAGTAGCGAGCCTAATTAAAATGCTGATTAAACAAGATTGCGGACGTTGATTGAGTGTTGCAAATCTGGGGAATGTAATGGAACTAGAGCATTTGTATGGACCGTTCAATTTTGATCGTTTTAATCCCGTGGAGGGTCGATCTGGTACATGAAACACTATTGATTTGTAATGATAAAATTAAAAATAAAGTACTTTTTTCTAAAACTCGAATTAATATACGCATGTACGAAATTGATTTCTTTAATTAAACGAGTCAATGACCTTGTAGGTAGTTGTCAGTCGTTGCGTACTAATTCCCTGCAGGTCATTGGCTTCGCTCAGCTGACGTTTACTTAAAGAAATTAATTTTGTACATGTGTAAATTAATTTGCTTGCTGTTCGCTGTCCAACTGTTCTTACCAAGTCCAAGTCGTCGACGGCACATATTGTTCCCGCACACCATTACATATTACTAAATTATAGTCAGTACTGGAGCAGGTCAATCCCAAGCCGTTTTGTCTTCAAGATACTCCTTTACAGTATAAAAAGCCTTCTGGCAAAGTTTTCGCTTCACAAATAATTTGAAGACCTCAAGGAGTAGTCAGCAAACTGTAGGGACCCAGCAGGTTCGAAGCCTACTGGGGCCATGGATAAATGTTAAAGTGAACACCAGGGTTTGTGGTACGAAGGCAACGAAAGAATGGAGTAGGGTTTTTTGTCAGTAAAAGTCTGATACTCTCTCCCACTCAGCCCAAGGGCAAGAAATGTCACTGGATGATTTTTATCCAACGAAAAAAAAAAACCATAAACGAACGTCGTTCCTAATAGGAAATAATATTTTTTTATAACTTTTATCCTCTTTTTAGGGTTCCGTAGTCAACTAGGAATCCTTATAGTTTCGATATGTCTGTCTGTCCGTCCGTCCGTCTGTGGATAATCTCAATATGTCTAGCAATCACGCTGACAAAGTGGTATAATAAAAAGTGGAAAAAAAATATTAGGGTAACCCCCTACACGTAAAGTGGGGAGTAATTTTTTTTTTTCATTTCAACCCTAACGATTTTAGTAAACCCCTATTCATTTTTAACCAACAATATAATCGCTATATTGTTGGTTAGGTATTTAAAAATGAATAGGGGTTTACTAAAATATTTTTTTGATAATCTTAATATTTTCCGAAATAATCGCTCCAAAATAAAAAAAAGGTGTGCCCCCCCTCTAACTTTTGAACCATAGTTAGTTAGTCTAGCCTATTATGTCCCATTCTCTCCCTTTTCCACTCACGTCTGTCTTTGACCATTGTGGGCCAGTCGATGATCATGATGATGATGAGTCATCTCTCCACCTTCGCCTTGGTCTGCCGCGATGTCACCTTGCGTTTACCGGGACCCAATAAGTACCATAGCAGTTTTGAACCATAAGTTTGGAAAATATGAAAAATATCTCAAAAGTAGAACTTTATAAAACCTTTCTAGGAAAATCTTATTTTGAATTTGATTGAACAGTTTTTGAAAAATCGTACAAAATAATTTCTGAACTAAGTTTGTAATTTAACCGTATATGCAAGCATTTTTTATAGCTTGGTTAACATATTTTAAATATTCTGAATGTATCTTCTTTCAAGTAAAAAAAGAATTATTAAAATCGGTTCACCCAATCCAAAATTACCACCGAAAACCCAACATACATAAACCGTTTAGTTTGTAACCCAATTTCCCGAGAGATGGTGCTGTACTTTGGGCTTGTTTAATTAGTTCTTAATTTGTTTGATAGATGGCGTTCTGCAATTACGTCATCTTTCTAGAAGTCGATGCTAAGATTCTCTGAGCTTTCATGACCCTCCTTGATATGATCGATAAATTGCATTAACTTGTACGGGAAAAAAATTGGTCGTTAGTCGTCGTAGTTTAAAAAATCTGTTACATTGTGAGAAATTGGGCTTAATTTAAATTACATTCCCCGAGAAGTTAATTTTACCCACAATGCGAACTTACAAATTAATATGAACAATTCGTATTAATTTGTAAGTACGCAGTTACCTACTTCATTACTTGATACGTATAAGTACAACTAACTACCAGCAAATTACGATTTGAAGTAGGCAAGTTTGTTAGAATACACAGTGTTGCCTGTACAGTATATAGTTACATTGAACACTTGTGTATAATTACTTATTGTGCGGTATTAAAATGTTCCCGCATATTTTGAACAATAATAATCATGTTGAGGACGACGCTGTGCGCGCCTTTCATAATTTTTACATTTATTATGACGGACGGGAAGCTACGGAACCTTACACTGAGCGTGGCCCGACACGCTCTTGGCCGGTTTTTTCTAAATGTTTTCTAGTTAGTAGTGACAAAATTGTTGTAGACATAAAAATAAGGTCTCATTTCAATTTATGAAAAACAAAGAAGGTAGGACATCGTATAGTTGTGTAAACATCCTCAACGAAGAACCGATTTAGATTGTAACGGCGTCTCGCTAGATTTGCAATCGAAGCGAAAACAATAAACAAAGCAGAAGCCAAGAGTGCGCATTGTGAGGGAAATTCGATTTAATTACTTCTGTTCTTTGAGTTTTTATTTTTAAATTCTTTCCACGGCTTCCGTAATGTATCCCACAGGAACTGTACATTTACCGGGACAAAATAGCGTAGGATTTCTTTAACAAAACTAAAAGTTCACGACTCTTTTATAAATCTATTTAATATACACCGTTAAATTTTGGTCGTTTTAATCCCGCGGAGGGTCGATTCGGTACATGAAATACCATCGATGTGTAAAGAGAAAATTAAAAAATAAAGTACTTTTTTTAAACTCGAATTAATTTCCGCATGTAGGAAATTAATTTCTTTAAGTAAACGTCAGCTGAGCGAGGCCAATGAACTGTAGGTAGTTAGTACGCAACGACCGACAACTACCTACGGTCATTGACTCGTTTACTTAAAGAAATTAATTTCGTACATGCGTAAATTAATTCGAGTTTTTGAAAAAAAGTACTTTGTGTTTTATTTATTTTTTACAAATCGATAGTATTTCATGTACCGAATCGTCCCTTCGCGGGATTAAAACGACTAAAAAACGGTGTTTAAAAGCGAAATACCACTCACTGATGAAATTTCAGAAACTATACCACCTACAAACTTAACATTTGGCAGGTAGGTTCCTTATCCGAAATTCTAGTCTAAGGAGATAAAACGGGGCTTGGAAATTTGTATGGAGAAACCGACTTACACGCGGGCAAGGCCGCTAGCAGAAGCTAGTAATTATTTTTTCTTTTATTCATGTAAATGCCATGTTATTTCTCTTGAAACAGTTTTACCGTGGCCTTGGAATGCAAATGGCAACTGGCGGACACAGGTGGGTTTTTGTCAGTAAAAGTCTGACACGTCGTTTTACGCCACTTTAGAGTGGGAGAAGTCTTTTGATAAATTCCCACACCACCCGTTGATTGGTTTGAAATTATATAAAATTGTTATTTTCAGGGTTCTATACCTCAAAAAGAAAAAACGGAAACCATATTGAATCACTTCGTTTTCTGTCTATCTGTCACGACCCTTTATTTTGGGAACGCTCAAGGAGGCTGGAGGCATCAAGTTGAAATTAAAACCATATACTCAAATTTGCAATTCCTTGAAGCTGTGAAAAAATCAAACTTCTAGGTTAACGAAGAAAAAAGATGTGGCCTTTTATGTCGCAAAAAAACGTATATTTCGACATTCTCAAGGGATCAAGATACTTCCCGTTGATTCAGAATCTTAAAATTTGCCATAAAACAAGGTCTTCTAGAACAGACATAGGAATTAATCTGAAAACATTACATTTTTATTACGTTAAGAAAAAACAACACATTTTTTGCGACTCGGAAAAATCTTCGAGATTTAATTAGAGAATTGAACTGTTTACATAAGTAAGTTTATATGGAACCCTCAGTGCGCGAGTCCAACTCGCACATATTCAGTTTATTTTTTATATTTTAACTGCTCGCTTGCCGATTGAATATAAGTTTGTACAACTTAAATGACCTTAACAACCGCTTAATCGACGTATTGTACACACAGGTGTACACGTGTAACTTCGTTTTGCCCGAAAAAAAACAAAAATGTATTTTTTGAGATTTTTTGTAAACAACACAAAATTACGTAATAATAATACGCGCATGCGCGCGAAGGTATCTTAGAACCCTTGTATAAGACTAGGATTTTTATACTTGTTTATTGTTTTCAAACAAATATTTTAATAAGTAAATTTTTTTTATATTATCACACAACGCTATCTAGTCCCATGCTAAGCAGAGCTTGTGTTATGAGTACTAGACAACTGATAAACATACTTAAATATTTCTAAATACATGCATATTATAGATAAACTATACCCAGATACAGAACAAATGATCGTGCTCATCACACAAACATTTGTCTTGGGTGGGAATCAAACCCACGACCACCGGTATAGCAGTCACGACTACTGACCGCTAGACCATCAGGCCTGTCAATATATAAAATGAATACACGAATGATTTATCAATACTGGTACAATACAAAAAATTAAGTTATTAAATCCACCTTGGTACCTTTGTGATGAAGTTTTACTTAATAAATAAATACTCTTAAAAAGAAAAAGTACCTATTTATAGATAATATTAGTTAAATATTATATAATGTTTCATAATTTAACGGTTTATTTTATGTATCATCCGAGTTCGCTGACCGAATAGCGAGGGGAATCATAGTTCAAAGTTATAATTGTAACCTCTTCAAGCGTTTTATTACTCCAAAATATTTTCGCTTCCCAAAGGATTCCTGCGAAAATGTTTAATTAAAACTTTGTTTTGTGTAATAAAAGCTGTCGGTATCAAGGTACAATCTGTCAAAGTTGCTACTCATTAGCCGCGAGTTCCTTGGCTATCAGTTCCAAGTTTGCACGTGCAAATTGGACGCGCCGGGAATTCTCGGAAGATGATTCACTGCTTAGGTTATTATGAAAGCGAAGTTGATGAGCTGAAAGAGAATTACTCGTTATCCTTTACTTGTTCTTCCGTAGAACTTGAAAATGGTTTGTTTATAAGAACTTCATCTACGTTAGTCTCGGAATCTGAACCGTAACTCCTGACCATGGGTTTGTGCAAAATTTTATTGGATTTCCATTAGATTCTAGTCTACATTTGTGTTCAGTAATAGGCATTAGTTTGAACTCGCTACAATAAATATTAAACAACGACAAACGATGTACAAGCATTGCCATACAAAGTAGCAATGCTACCAGTCTTTTCGGCACACTTCCAGTCGACAGCGATGAGGAGAAATTTTTGGCGCCATATTTTATATATAATGTAATTATGTTTAGTTATTTATAATTAATATAATGTAGTCACATGGCAAACAAGATTCGACGTCGACTGGTAGAAAATGCCTAAGAAATTAAGTCCGCCTTTGTACACAGTTTTTTGTTAATGCATAAAGATTAAATAAATAAATAAATAAAATTAATGTTTCAAGAGTTGCGGACGATGTCAGGGGTGAATTTAATGTCAAAATATGACCTAAGCCGAGGCACGTCAAGTTATAATAATTTAAGCAATATATATTATTATACCTGCCTTTTCAAACTGAAATATCTCCAAGGTTCCATTCACCTGTATGGCCGCGTCATTAGATAACACGCCGCTAGTCATCCACGACCTAGGCCGAAAAGTTCTCATGCCTATAATCTCGTGTTAAAATTCGCTTATCCATGTCGTGTGGTTCTGAGCCTCAGTTTTAATCCCCTGTTTTGTGAAGCATATATTTTCACATTAGACTAGATTGTTAGTTTGTAGTTGTAATTAAAAAGTTGTTAGTACGTGGGCTAGACGCCAATTTAATCAACACTGTGATTCTCTAGAGGCTTAGTTTAATTTATTGATTCGTTATTTAAATAGCTAAGCTTTTTATTCTTTGTCTAATAATGTATTTTGTCGTACTGTCGTCTATTGTTTATTTTTTACAAGTGCTGACTTACTCATCGATTGTCATTATGTAGATGTAGGTACGAGAACCTTTTATCGATGATAAATGATTGCCTTTTTCGCATACAAAGCACACAGACCCTTCACCTACCGATTTCAGCTGAAGCTTCAAATTCTAACGCCCTATTGTTTGAATAAGAGGTTATTTGCAAAATTAATTCATATCGTTCGTGTATAAATATTCATTGGGGACGCAAGTAAATTTTATTCAAAGTCAATCCTCCCTTTTGGATTATAATAGACATTCGGTAGCAAAAACCCGGGTATTGTTAGAAATGGAACCTAAACAAATGAATTGCTCCGAGGTTTGGGTACTGAGGTAGATACTCAACTTTATGATCGTCTTATCACACTATTTCAGCTGGTTCGCTTTGTTGTGAAGGATTTTCTGTTTGGTTAAGTTTTAGTCGGCGGATATTTTAGTTCTCATAATATACACATTTCAAAATGTTTGGTTCACAAGGTCTTTATAATACATCTGCAATAACATTTTATTCTTTTCATACCTTATTTTAAAGCATGACATCAGTTATTTTCAATAAATGATTTTGCACAAATAATAATTTTAACTGAAATTTCGAAGTCATCTTAATATGACTCTGTGTGATTTTCAACGCTACATAAATGTATATTAATTTATCAGATTCTACCAACTGAAAATTTGTATAAATCAGTAAATCAGCCCAAAATATAATTACCGAACCACAAACCTCCCCAACCGTCCTCCTAATCCCATAACTCGTTCCTCCGTCACCGGCGGCAATAACTCTGTAATCCTGTTGTCACCAGGGTCAACATATAAATTGTGCCTGTTCCCTGTTCTCTGTAATATCAGAGCACCTGTAATGGCGTAATTTATTCCATAAATTAATAAGGGCGCCGCTCCGTTGCTGCGTCGGCGCCGCATGCCAACAATTGATAGTTACAAAGTTATTGCCGGGATGGACTGGTTCTAAGTTGCTTTATTGCGGATTGTAAGCCTGGAATGCTACGATTATTACTGATAGATGGAAAGCATTTATTTAATGTAAATAACAATACATATTATGCCAATTTCAAATAAATTGGAATAAGGGCATAAAGATGAAGAAATAAGCTTTTTTTCTGAGGTGGGAAATCAACTATTGAGTTGTCGTGGGCGTGTCAGACTTTTACTGACTAATACCACACCTCTGTTCTTTCTGTTGCCCTTTGCGCCCCGGTACTACGAGTAACCCTTTCAGAAGTCGACCCGTGGCCATCGAAGGCTTCGTTTTTTTCTGGTGGGAACAAACTCAAACTCAAACTCAAAAGCATTTATTTCAAATAAACCATTTACAGGCACTTTTGAAAGGTCAAGGTGTCAGTCTGTCAGAAAAAAAAATGATGCTAATTGCACATTCCAAAGCGTAGATCTCTATGGAGAAGAATGTGCAAGAAACTCCATGGACACTCTTTTCAATCATTTTATGTATAACAAATATCTCTGTTACATGTTTCTTGTCGCTGCTATTATGTGAGAACAATGTCAATAAAATAAAGTGAAGACAAAAAAAAAGGCATTCTAAATAAAGATATTAAAATAAACCACTGGCAGCTAAGAGATGACCAGTCTCAACTGACAGCGCCCGTTCACGGACATGACGCGCATATCAGCACCACTCAGCTCAACCATTTTGAAGGGAACCGAATGATCCAACACACGCGCCACCATCAGTGAGACATTTGAGTGAGCATGACAAACTCTCAACCACCATGCTCATTTATGTCAAACAAGTCCAATATCCAAAAACCGTAAATTGCTCCATGGTACTCACATTTACAAACTTTGAAAATAAATAATAATAATAATAATAATAATAATTTATTTTCTCACTACAATATACAGTCTACATCATCAATTTAATGGGTATACAAAAAGATCTGTTAGAATATATTGTAGGAGACTGGTGCCTAAGCTAGACTCTAGGCCTGTGTTTCAGGACACCAGGTTCCCACCCCTTAACTTTTACATTACCTAGGTTGTGTACTAGCGCGCTGACAATGTAGTAAGGTACCCAACAACTTTAAATGAAGACAATATGTTTAACAGCTTTAAATTAAAATAATAATATGGTGTTAGTATATTATATGCGTAGTATATGTGAGTATGTGTGTGTGTGATGGTGTGTATGTGTGTGCGTATGTGCGTTTGTGTGGTTCCAGTTACCTAAGAATGATTACACTATATTAGTAAGAATATGCTCGGTATCATCATAGTTTAGCTCTAATAGCCATTCAGTTAGCTTCTTTTTACATTGATATTTTTTAAGATTAAAAATGTTTAGGAGCTTGTGAATTTTATTATAAAGATAACTACTCAAATGTCTAAAGAAGCGTCTAGCAAAAGTTGTTTTTAGATGAGGTTGAGAACGCTTCACTGGGTTATACCGCCTTTTTCCACTAGAGAGCAACGGGTCATACGTTAAAAGAGAGTGTTGTTTCATTATGGTTTGTAATATGAATAGTTGTCGGACTGTGAGGACTTTGCTCTCTTTGTATAACTGTTCAGTGGGAAATCGGTATGGACGAAAGGAAGCGACCTTCAGGATGGCCCTTTGAGATCTTTCCAGTTCCAGTAGAGTAGTTTTCGGTGCTCCGCCCCAGGAGGTGATGCAGTAACTTATTATGGACTGGGCGAGGGCAAAGTACACTTGTTTCATTACTTCTTTATCGACTACGTGTCTTAGTGTTTTAAAGACATATATAAGCTTACGCAATCTGTTACTAAGGGTGTTAATGTGCTCTTGAAATCTCAGTTTATCATCAATTGTTATTCCAAGGTACTTTACTTTATCGGTCTTAGACAGAGCTACACAGTCACAATCACCTGTAGGCGCATCTGCACAAGTGTGTGCTACTATAAAATTTGCTGGTCCACTGGTTTTTAGACAAAATGTCATGTACTTCGTTTTGGCAGTATTAAGAGTCAATCGATTTCCCTGTAGCCACCTGTAGACTTTGTTGAACCCTGATTGTGCAAGTTGGTAAACTTCATCCCACGATTTAGCACTGAACAAAAGTGCAGTGTCGTCAGCGAAACTGACGATTTTGCCATTAGTGAGATCAAGCGCACCCAGGTCGTTGATGTAGATGAGGAAGAGTGTAGGACCAAGGACAGAACCTTGAGGAGTTCCGTAATTGATCGGTTGCTCCTCACTGATGAATTCATCTATCTTGACTCTCTGGGTACGGTCACTGAGGTAGTCTTTAAAAAGAGCCAGCGGCAAACCCCTGACTCCCAAGCATTCCATCTTATCCACAAGAATCGGAACACAAACTGTGTCGAATGCCTTCGCAAGATCCAAAAATATGCCCAAGACTTTCTCCCCACAATCCAGTTTTGTGACTATATAGTCTGTGAGATCATGAACCGCATCAGAAGTCGATTTGGCGGAGCGAAATCCAAATTGAGTCGGTACAATCAAGTTATTATTTTCTAAGTAACTCATTAATCGTTTATTCATTACCCGTTCTAATATTTTGGAAAATGTTGTGAGCACAGCTATTGGCCTATAATTATCGACACAGTCCCTGTCCCCACTCTTGTAGATCGGGTGGACTATTGCTTTTTTAAATACATTGGGAAATTTACCCGTGGAGATGGCAAGATTACATATATACGTCAGGGGAGGTACAATTGTCGTTCCATGCTTTTTCAGTAGGTCACTAGAAATTCCATCCCACCCTGCACTACAGTTATTACGAAGTGATTCTAGTATTTGTTTTACCTCCGCCTCATCAGTTGGAAGCATAGTCATAGACTTCGCCGTTTTTGGACGAATAACATTTGCTGGGCTAGTCTTTATACTTTTAGCAAGTTTTTCACCTATTTTAGCAAAGAAGTCGTTTACACTGTTTATGGAGTCCTGTGGTGTACCCAATGAAGCTAATAAGTGTGATGAAGTATTTACTTTTTTTGTCGTTCGACCCGTAATACTGTTTAAAGCGGACCATAATTGTTTATTGTTTTTACCAGCTTTTTTTATTTCATTTTTTTCAAATTCTATTTTAATTTTCTTTAATAATTTATTACAATAGTTTCTGTATCGTAAGAATGAAATTTTTAATACCTCGTTATTAGGCGCCTGTTTAAACTTTCTATGCAATACGTCCCGATGTCGAATACACCGAAGTAGACCAGGCGTTATCCACGGCTTTAATATTTGTTTACGATTTGAAATCTGAACAGTTTTGGAGTTTGCATCTATTGCATGCCTTAATAACCGAATTATTGTTTCCCCCGCTATATGAGGATCCTGTGTCTGGTATACTTCACCAAAATCCAGTTGTTTTAAGTCTGCATCTAATTGTTCATAATTAATACGGACAGAATACTTTTTTACAATCAATTTAGACATACGTTTTGATAAGAACAATGCAACCATCTCATGATCCGTTAAAGCAGAATGCGCAACCAGAGTTGAAGCAGGTAGCCGAGTTTTTAGTATTACGTGATCTAAACATGCATTATGCCGCGTTGGTAACGTGTGAGCGGGCAGCAAGCCGTGTGAAGCCAGTAAGTTTAGATATGTATTCTTAATGGAATCATGAGACTGCTCATGTATATTTATATTTATGTCCCCTATTAAAATTATATTATTGTACTGCGATAGTCCATTTAAAACAATATTGAGAGAATTTAGAAAACTACTTAGATCTTTGTAACCAGGCGGGCGGTATATCGCTAGAAGGACAGTTGTTTTATCAATTATTACTTGGAGGCAGTTAGCATCTAATAAAGGTGGCTCCTCCACTATGAGTTGCAGTTTTTTGTGTACGTAGACGACTACACCTTCATTTTGAGTACGATTGTTTCCGGTTAAGAAAAAGTTATAATTCGTCAACTCCGGAATATTGTGGGTAGTGGGGAGCCAACACTCAGTTAGCGTAATTATGTCCCATTCAAGTTTTGTCCTAGCCAGTGAGGTGATAAAACCTGTCATATTTTTGTTTATACTTCTTATTTATTTATTTATTTATTTATTTATTCTTTGTGCACACAAACAGTACAAAGGCGGACTTAATGCCTTAAGGCATTTTCTACCAGTCAACCTTTGGGTGATGCAGAGACAAATTGTGGTAGGTGCAAAATTAAGCATTACATATTATCTTATATAAATATATACCTATATCCTATAAACACAATATACCTACATAATATATCTATATGTACTCAAACTATAATGAAGAAGAGAGAAAAAAAATCAAAAAAGAAAAGACAAAAAAAAAGAGAATACACGAACCTATTTTTACATTAGCGCAGAGAAATATTGAGGAATCAAATTAGCACTGTGACGATACTGCTGCCAATTTCTTACGAATGTACTCGCGAACCTTCACTTTGAAGGTCAATCGGTTGGTGGCCATCCTGATTTCCTGGGGGAGTGCATTCCAAAGAGAAATAGCTTGGATATGAAAAGAGTTGTGAACGAAGTCAGTACAGTGAGTGGGACAATGAAGTAGACGGTTATGTGATGACCGTAGACTTTTGTTATGATTAGCGCAAATGTATTGGAAGTGAGGGGCTAGATAACTAGGAGAATTAGGAGAGACTAAAAATGAGAACAAGGTTGTAAGAGCTCTTTGCTCTCTGCGCTGGCGTATGGGCAACCAGTTTAGAAGCGACCGATATGAAGAGACATGATCATATTTGCGCAGATTGAAAACAAATCGAATGCAGTTATTTAGAAGACGGTCAAGTTTGTTGAGGAGATCTGCATTCAGGTCATAGTAGCACACGTCGCCATAATCGATGATTGGGAAAATTAGGGTCTGCACAAGCATTGCCTTCGTGTTCGACGGTAATAAATTTTTCAAACGATACAGGCCCCGAAGCGTTCCCGTAACTCTTTGACTGACACTAGCGACTTGAGTACGCCAATTCAGGGTACTGTCGATGCGCAAGCCTAGATCCTTTACGTCAGTGCTATAAGGAACTGCCGTACAGTCAAACAGAACAGGTGGCAGAGTTGTAAGATCCACTTTGGCAATACTTCGTGGACTGCCGATGACGATCGCCTGACACTTGTCGGGGTTCACAGCAACGCCAAATCTGTCGGACCATGTTTTAATGGCTACCAAGTCCCTATTTAATTTACCAATAGTGTCAGATAATTCATCAACCCTCCCTTGGCAGTATAACTGTAGGTCATCTGCATACAGATGATACGCACACTGAAGTTCGGAAATAAGAAGATTTATAAAAATAGAAAATAGAAGAGGAGAGAGAATGCCGCCTTGAGGAACGCCAGTATCCAAATTACACCAATGAGAAGAAGAATCTCCAATCTCTTATGTTTTGGGTAATGATTTTCAATGATTGATTTAATGGGATATTTGAAGGGGTACAGTTTTCTAGGTCACAAATTGACGATTCGGACACGGTTATAGCATCCAAATTATTTATATTGTTTTGTATGTTATCGAATTTTAATTTAAAATAATTTTATTATGTCATTTTGGGTTTGTGCGCTACAGAACATTAAATCAATCATGTTTATAAAGTTATAATACAATTGCAATAATGTTTTGATTTTAATTACGTTACTGATGGTCCGATTAAATTTTGGTATATATTCCAAGAGAAATATAGGTAAGCTATTTGTATAAATTATATATATTAAGTTACAGTATTTCGTAATTCCAGTTAATTGTAGAGTTAATCTTAGTTGTGTAATGTATTGTGTATGTGTACAGTAAAATTTAAAGTTAGTATTTTTTATTAACGTGTTAATGAAACTTAAAACTAGTGTTACTAAAATATTGTTAAAAAAATTAGCATGCAATAATATGTTCAGCTTTAGTCATTTTTTCTTACGGAGCTTAGCAAGGTCTTCGTCAGATTTAATAAGGTGGCTAGGCAGTCCATCTTTCTCCCGTATATACACCTTGCCATTCATAATCCAACATTGTTCAAAGCCGCATTCTTTCGTAAGTTCTCGTGCCTGAAAGTGCAGGCGTCTAGTCATTGCCGTGAGAACTTCGTTAATAAATATGGGAAGACCGCGTCCTGTTCCTGTTAGATGAGTTGTGCTCAAGCGATTATCCTTGTTTATTTTATTGAAGTCTCTAGATGACTTAAGGAATTGTTCCTTAATAGATGCCGACGAGAATTCCACCATAACAGCGCCCACTGTACCAGACTTGCTTTTGAAACGAAAGATGTTTTTTATTTCTGTTGAATTCACAGGTTGGTTGATGACTTTGCCCAACTTTTTTACGGTTTCAGACAGGGAGTCCCGAGTTTCCAGGGTTGACGTCGGCAGATTTTTTATTTCAAGACAAGCCACTTTTTGTTGCTTTTCTAAGAAGTCCACTTTAGTTTCGAGCGCTTTTATAACTTTTTGGTTATTGCTACATTCCATTTTTAAATGGTTTATTTCAACCAGAGCATCATCGTATTTCGCAGAGAGGAACACGATCGTCTTCTGGATGTCATCATTCTGGGATCTAATTTCAGAGTTTTGTGAACTGATCATAGCATTTTGGGACCGTATATCCTCGAGTGACAATTGCAAAGAATCTATTTTACTGCCCTGTTCATTTTGTTTACTAACCATTTCCGAAAACATGTCCTTCATATCTTTCATCATTTCCTCCAGTTTTTCCCACTCCTCCGCACCATATTTCCTTTTTCTTTGAGTTATATTTAAGTAGTTACCAGTATTAGCACTCGAAACCAAATTCGGTTCTGACGCGTACAGAGGTTTAGGTGAAGGTGGAGGCGTGCGCTTAATTCCAGAGAGCATATTGCCAAAGCGATATTCAAAAGCAGTTCCAGCAGCGATATTCAAAAGCAGTTCCAGCAGCGATTTACAAAAGCAGTGCCAGAGTTAGGCAGAGGTAGGTATACAATCTAAATCGAGTTATGGTAAGCAGCTTAACTCACTCAGTAGTTGCAAGTGTGATCTCGTTGCTCAGGAGTAGCCGCCGACTATATTCACCGCGAGACATACGCAGTAAAAATCTTCGCTGTGCCACAATTCAACGAACACTTCCGAGCAGTACCCGAACGCACAGTACAGCTCACGTCGCCACCGGTCAAAGTCCTCGATCGCTACGTCACTCGCCGTTGCTCGATGACTCGTTCGCCTCCGGATTTAATTTGAATAAATTAACAGTTGTTTTTGAGAAAAATGGTGATAACTTCGGTATAGCTTGATGGATTGACGAACTGTTTTTTGCACCGCAATGCTCGTTTGACTAGCTATAAAACGATATATGTATAAAGTGTAAATAGATACTTTTTACCACAGTTTCGATTTTTTAAAGAGAGAGTACAGCTTGATACGTGTTAACGCTAAGAGAGCGCGCGCGCGCGGGGGGAAAATGCTTCTACATTATACAATAATAATTTAATATTAAATAAAAAGATAAAAAAGTATTTTCCAATCAATTTGTACGCCCTGCTGGCAGTGGAGCTGGACCAGCATTAACCCAAGCATTTTTATCTTGAATATAATCATCCAAGCTATAATATGCCCGTGTACATAGTGTGCGTTTAATACAAGATTTAAATTTTGTTTCATTGAGTTCTAATATGTGAGGAGGTATTTTATTGTAACATTCTAAACAGTACCCCATGAAAGAAGACGCTACTTTAGCCAGGAAAGATAGTGAAAGGCTTTTACTGACTAAAAACTCACTCCTGTTCCTTCGTTGTTTTTCATACCGGGGCCGAATTTTCCTTTCAGAGGCAATCTCTTATTAGGCTTCGACCCTCCTGGGCCCCTACGGTTTGCTGAGAACTCCACGAGGCGCGCGTGGAATTGTACGCGCCGCCGTCACTGGGGTGGTTGGAAATCGGGATGACTATCCTACTCCCACTTCAGCCTAGCCTTTTTTCTCCATTACTTGATTTATGGAGCGTTGCAAAATATCCTTCCGTTCGGTAACTGTCCGCACCAAGCCCGATCCGTCGCCTCAAAGAGATGTCAGCAACTATGGTTTTACTGACATCTCTTTGAGCCTAGCAGGACCTAATGGGGCCCATGAATTTTTTTCTGTGGTCCTGGAACTGCCCCAAGCAAAAAACAGGTATGGTTTTAGTTAGTAAAAGTCTGACATGCCCTCCCGATTGGCCTAAGAGCGGGAGAAGTTGTTAAATGATTTTCCACCTTAAAAAGAGTTTTTCTAAACTTTGTAGCGCGATCTGTTTCTGCTTACCACTTTACTGTGCTCCATTGCCAGCTGGTTTTTTTTTTGTTTAGACTTGTGTCGACCAACTTTGTACACCGTAAATTAAGGTGACCCTTTTTTGTTTTGAGGGTGAAAAATCTTCAAATAAGTGCTAGAGGTGTCAGCCTTTTACTGAATAAAACTCAACTGTGTTCTTTTAGTTTCCCTTTGTGTTTCAGGTCTTCAAACAATTCGTAACCCTGGGTGTTAAGACGGCCCTCAATTATAAATATAAAGTGCTACTAAACATACAGCAAATTATGCCTCCAACAAACAGTTATTTAGCGAATAAAACAGCCGTAATAAAATAAAATATAATATAAAGTAACATTCCCTCCACGTTAACATTAGCATAGAAACTGAAATAAATAACACTTTGCTCGTAAGAAAATGAGTATACGGAAAAGTAACCACTTATTACCACTCAAGTAGTATGTTAATGCCATAACGTCCTCGTCCGTATGAAAACGTTTACCGTGGAAATTATTTATCGTCGTGCGTCGAGGCCCGCCGCCATTTTTTATGGCAGCCATTTTTGTCCCGGACGTTTGCGGACTAATTCGCCTTGGTCCTTTTGTCCTATTGTGTTGTTGAATTAAATTATTATTTTCTATATAGAATGATGTTGGGTAAATTATTTTGTTCTTTTATTTTTTGCTGAGGATTTTATTTCTCTTACAATTTATTTTTTTGAGAACTGTGAATGATTGAATAGCATAATAATTCAGAATGACATGTTTGTTTTTGAGGAAATGACATACTTTTCGGACAGTAATTTGTCAAAGCGGCAGTCGTGTTTTAACGACTTTTAACTTTGTGAAGTCAAACATTTCGTTTTCAAAGATTTGTAGGTACAGGCTATATTTTTGGAAAAAAAAAACTGATCTTACAAAAAAAAACGTATTACATGTATTCTAAGCAATTTAGAATTTAGTTTCTTCGAGGCTTCACGAAGCCCCATTTATGAGTGCTGCTTCGTCTGGCCTAGGGATATCGGAATAATAATTAAAGATTGGTTTTAAATATTTATTTTATTTCCACGTTTAAACCCCATGAGAGAACCGTTCACTTGGACCAGTGCTCAGTCACTGCCCGTTTACCCATACGTCTCGCTCACATATAATTATTTCGCTTTCTACCTACGTGTGTCCCTACAGCAATAGGTATACTATTTTAAAAAACGCTGCAAAATAAAATCAAAACTGTTACTCACTAAAAACATCGTCTGCAGATCAAAATAAGCAGAAACAACAAGCGCTAACGAAATGCCCGACAGTATTGTGTTCTGCAATGTTTTAACTAAAAGAGAATATTGTTGCATGTGACATTCTTTTCACGACAACGTAAAAACCCAAAAAAAGGTTGCCGAAACTGGCAAAATTTTTATATTAAAATGAACAAATATTTTGTTTGCTGTGTTAAATTTGTCAGCAATCCCCACCGAGAATTTTATTTTTCCTGGTTGCTAATAATTTCATCGATATCTTAGCTACGGTGAAGATTTATGTTAAATGAACAAACGTAATCAATTTCTTAAAGGCGTCGGGTGTTAAAGGGAATCACCCAGCCACCGTAGCTGCGAGCTTGCAGACGGCGAGTATTGGATAGTTACCGATCGATAAGGACCAAACCAGGGTTGATAATGCGCTGTGTTCCACACTCGCCTCAAAAAACTGTCAGCAACATTGACGGGGTCTGTCAGCGCTGCCCTTGCGAAACCTTGAGGGTACCAGGCTACGAGGCTATGAGGTGGACTGACCAGATAAAAGCGGCTGCAAATGGCTCATCGTCACTGCATAAATGCTCGAGGAAGGCGGCCATCAGTGAGGTGTGGCGGCGTGTTGTGAAGCTTGCCACAAACATCTGAAGGGATGGTCACAACCACTCTATTACGAGTGATACCGACAAAGAAGAAGAACAAAATGGGTTCAAATCAATTAAAGTGTAACACTTTCTCTCACTTCAACTAGAGCAGTTAAAATAATTAAATGATTAACCATCTAAAACTTAAAAGTCTTGCAATGATGCTGTTAATGAATACATATACGGAAGAAAAGAAAAGTGATAAGAAGATAGACATCTTTCCGAGTAATAAACCATTTAATATTCACCTCCCGTGCAAAAACCCAAAGCAGTTAAACCAAGTTTAACGGTTTTCTTATAATTATGATCTTAAGAGGCCCAAGACATAATGCTGTAACGGCCGGAACTCTGCTAAGCCCCTATAGCAAGGGACGGGACGTGAGCAAAATGCTACACGCAGTCACTCTCTTCCTCGTTTTAAAACAAAATGACATGGGCTACTGTTTGAATACGGAAACGGTATTATTGTGGTGTATAGAAGATTAGGTAGTGTACATACCGGTGGCTTTCATAATAACTGATTCAATAGTGATGAATAAAAAATAATAAAAAAATTACACAAAACATTACACCATAATACAAAGTAATGGAAATAAAACTTAAAATCAGTTTACTAAATAAGAATGACATAGCAGGATTAATCCATTCAAATATTTAAAATGTAATTGTATTTTAATAGTAACTCTGTCTGAACCGCTTTTACTTTTAAACTTAACTGATTTTGATGAAATTTGGTACAAAGCCCCTATGTCTTTAGGCGAGTTTATTATCTGGCTTCGACTTCATTTTCATATCCACAATAACCAGAATTCATGCGGACGAAGTGACCAAAAAGAGCTACTAGTATTTTTTTTCTATTCATCATCATTTCAGCCGAAAGACGCCCACTGTTGAATGTAGGCCTCCCCCAAGTGTCGCCACAATAATTGGTCCTGTGCGTCTCGCATCCTTGCTAGGTCATCGGTCCACCTTGTAGAAGACCTACCTTCACTGCCTCTTCGGGTACGCGGACACCACTTCAGAAACTTTTGGCCCCATCTTTTCTGCGAGCAATTTAGCTTGCCCATTGCCACATAAGTTTGGCGATTCTTTGTGCTATATCGGCAACCTTGATTCTCCCGCGGATATCTTTATTTCTAATACATCACGCAAGGAAACTCCGAGCATAGAGCTTTCCATTGCCCTTTGGGTAACTTTAAGCCTTCTGATGAGGCCCATTGTGTGAGACCACGTTTCGGACTCATATGTCATCACTGGCAACACGCACTGGTCATAGGCTTTCGTCTTGAGACACTGTGGCATGTTGGACGAGAAGATACCACGCAGCTTCCCGAATGCCGCCCAGCTGCGTTGTTTTTTTTCGACGTATGTATTTATTTGCGGTATTCCGCGAGTGCAGATAAAAAAGAAATGAGCTACGCAGACTTCATTGTGAACCTAAATACATTAGGAACTAGTTTTCAGTTTGTTAAAAATGTTAGTTTTCATTGTTCCGAATGCTTCAAATAGGTACAAAATGTCTGAAAATTTCAGAACTAACTAGAAAATAATCATAAAAGTTTCTTAAATGCTTTCAGTTTATTTCGAACAGTACAAACAAGGTTAAAAAAACCAGGCAATTGCGAGTCGGACTCGTGCATGTAAAGTTCCGTAAAAACTTACCTTTGAAAACAGTGCAAATCCCGAATCGAGATTCGAAGATTTTTTCGAATCGCAAAAGTTTTTTTTTTTGTCATACATCTACAAATTTCCGGTTTCTTTTTTGGCCTTCTGTGGTACAGTCAGGGCTCAAAAGTGATCGGCGGCGATCTCACGCGCCGGGGCTTGGTTCAAACCATGCTCCGGAGCGAGGAGGAGTGGCAGGCGGTCGCCTCCTTTTGCGAAGCAGTAATGCTAGCAAAGGAGGAGGCCGACCGCATTAGGCAAAGGCGCACACGCCGCCGCCACCGCCGGGTTTCGGATCCCGATTTCCGGCCACGGTAGGCGCGGGCTCGCGGACTATGGGCAATGGGTAGCTCGCTGTCCGTCCGTCCGGTAACAGACCGGTCCGAGCTCAGGTCGTCTACGGCGCGCACTGTTCCCGCGCGCCTCAAGGAGTTGTCAGCAAACTGTAGGGGTCCAGCAGGGCCGAAGCCTACTGGGGCCAAAGGTTATGTGAGACTGTCACCACGGGCCCCGGGATAAAGGCAAGGAACGGAAAGGTAGGTTTTTAGTCAGTAAAAGTCTGACACTATTTCCCGCCCCACCCAAGGGCGGGATTTGTCATTGGATGATTTTACCTAAATTAAAAAAAAGGGCTCAAAAGTGCAGTTGCACTCTACCGATACTAAAGTATGTAATATTTCTTTGTAAAAGAGGGTCAATGGATCATGACAAATTTAGTTTGTAGCATATAATCTAAAATATCGAATAAACTAGTTGCAGAACACTTGAATTCTACTAGAAAGAAATTTTAGACAGTTTAGCATTGTTAGACCCCTGACTGTACGGACCCTAATAACGTGTCGACAGAGCTACAGATTTGCATACTTCGCAAATAGTTGGCTATGTTTTACCTGTGATCGGTATGAGCCCGAATATCGCCGTACGAGTTTACCGTACAGACTTGTGAAAGTAATTTATGACGACGATTTTAACTGAATTTTACTTAGATAACAAAGTTATAACAATTAGGAACGCTTAACCTGTGATGACTTCTTATGCAACCGCTCTTACGTGATTATGATGTTATTACATATTTTTCTCTAAATATTTTGTAAAAAAAGATATCTTATAGTTATTACTTAACTATAAAAAAAATATATTTATAAACACCTTGCAAGTTGAATCGAAAATTTAAGTAACAAATTTTATAAAAAAAATTTCGTTTAAAAAAATTTATTTCTGTGAAATATTTTTTTTTAAATATTCGAATAAGCAATTAGGGAAGTAATCAAATGTCAATGGAGTGTTCGAAAGCGCTCTCTTTTTTTTTGTGTCGACTCTTCATCAAACATTGCACTGAGTGAAACGACAACCACTCTCACGTTGACACAAGACGTAGAGCCCTCTTAAAAGAACCAGGTAACTCATTTTTAAATACCACTTTCACTTATGTTAAAGAAGGAATAACTCATACACAATAACATTTTAAATTTTCTAATTATGTTTGTAAAATCTATTAAATGCACTTTTCATCATAAATTTTCCATTGTACTATTGAAACGCACACTTTCGTTTAACGACTGACATTTAATGACAGAACCAATGTTACTACTTAAACTATATAGATGGCGTTGCTAGTAAACATTATGTTACAGAATTATAACATGTACAAGGTCCATTGAGCACACAACTCCAATACGTAACTTGAACAGTAATACAATATTGTGTCCAGTTTGCGATCAAATCTTGTATCGTAATATAACACGGTTGTCAAACGTTACATAGCCTTTACACTATATTGTGATCCAAATTTATTTCCCAATTGGCTCTCCCAAGCTGCGTTAAAGTAAGCCAGGTCACATTAGAAGGAGATATCTCTAGCGCGGCATTTGCCAAAAAAGCGCAATAAGGGGAAGTCCGTGCCAAAAGTACGTCCTGATAGAGATCTCATTACTGGACGAAAAAGTCGGCTTAACCATAATCTTTGGGTTTATTTTCTGGCGAGATAAGACCGGATACTTAATGCTGAGGTTACTTTTAACACCATTTTCAAATAATAAGGTAAGTAAGTTTTATGTGACGGACTTATTTATGGCTGGTTTACGAAGTGAAGATTTTTTTATTGATGTTGATAAAGTCATTTATACGTTTTAGCCTTAGACAGCGTTACTTACCATGCAAGATAATCTATTTATCTGTGAGAAATGCTGCACTTTATAGATGAATGGGAACTTCTTTTATTTTATATCACCAGATTTTACTTACTACTCGAAAAACAATGCTTTTAAATATAAAACGGTCCTTAATTTTTGAACCTCTAATATATTTAGTGTAGACCCCAAATAACAGCTGACCCAGACCGCTAGCTTTTCCATTTTCCCCTTTCCATTATAAGATTTACATAATGTAATAAAAACCTTTCGGATTTTAAATTTAAAAAATCTATTCTAAAAACAGCCTACTAAGTCCTTTACATAATTAAAAATTATTTTGGAAAATCTTTTCAAATTCTGTTTTTGTCTATAGGCTTTTTCGGTTGAGGTTTGTAAGGCTCTTAAATCCTAACCACATATTTTATTCCTATCATTACATGATTTGTTGAAGATTTTTTTATTTTATTACGAGTAATAATGAAATATGAGCGCAATAAGTCTAGTGTATAATAAAGTGTATATAACATCAATTTATGAGCAGAAATGAATATAGCTCATAGACATTTTACTAGCATCAGTCAATAACCAATCGTCGCAGAAAAAAAAGCATTGTAGGTACGTAGTTTCTGATGACTATAAAAAGTAAGACGATATTTATACCAGCAGAATGCAAAACAACCACAGCGCGCAGTCTCATAGCGGTTAATTACCAACATCATAAAATAAATACTGGCGCATTAAGCCGCACATTAATGTACCAAATAATAATGAGTTATATTGATCCATTTCCATCGCGTAGTTCGTATGGAGTCAGCGCTCAGCCGCGGTAAGCCAGCCAGCATTAGGGACCGAGCACGGGAACCATATGGCCATGTTCAGAGTGATCGCTAGGTAAATAGAGCGGGTGCGGGTGCGGTGGCGGGCGCGACTATTCGTTTTAAGTTCATCGCGAATCGCTATAGCGGGCAGATGGAGCTATATCTACTTGAGTTTATATTTTGACTTAAGCGTTGTGTCTTCTAAATGGCCGTTGCTTACGAACTCTGGGATGGATTATGACCATTATTATAGGGCATTTTTAAAAGTATTGGCTGCAATAGAATTGGTTATTTACATCTCTAGACGTGTTTCCATCGGGTAAAACAAATAAAACGATCGCTCGCAGCGAACACCACTCACTGCTGAGTGCAGTTCTATAGCTACTTCACTATGGACACAAATTGAGATTTTATGGTATTTTATACTTTATGTCCGCTGTATCGCCCGCGCAAGCCCCTCACTCTGATCACAGACTATTGCTATGATTTCCCGGGATGTGCAATGTTGCGGAATCTTGTAAATTGTTGGATATTTGGTCCAATTCTAGGAAGATGCAATTAGTGAGAAGTGTTATGGAAATGAAGCTAGAACAGCAGGTTGTATAACTTCTCCTGTAAGCAATGTTTACAATATTGTGAGAATAGAACCCAAAATACACTCGGGCGTAGGAGTAATGTTATCCGGATTTACAGAAGTACGCTTACTTAGGCCTCCTGTCTATGGACGCATTTACACACGCTTTATACGCCTATTCATTATTATACGCTTGGTTTACGCCAGATCACAGCTTAAATACAAAACTATGAAACTCAGTCGACGAAACGGCACTACCCGTCCTGCACGATTTTATTTTTGTAAAACTGATGGTAACGTCTTGGCCGTCTAATGGCATTGTCACAAATAATTTAAAACGTACGCGTGTAATACGCCTCGTGGACTGGGTTCAGTATGATGTGTTGCTCAAGCTGCCGCATATTTTAAAGGGTCTATGAAGCTACGCGTCCGTAGACAGTGGGACTTAGATATAACTTTGGAGGTATGCGGAACAGACAGTAAAGTCCCACATACCTCCGTTGAAAAGGGAGGATCCTCCGACTAGACGGGTGTTGTGTCTGGTGGGCTACTGCCCGATAGATGAATTCGGTTTTGTTCTATATGTTCCAATCGCGCTGCGAATCTTACTTGCGCGATGCAGGATTAGTTTATTTGTGACGACATAGATGTCGCTACATAACCAATTCACTCTTGACTTATAAAACTTCAGGTGGTCGCTATAAATTAATAATTAGTAAATTAATCAGCAAAGAATTTGTAACAGTCTAGACGAAACTAAGTAGATTTCTCGAAAGAAAGTTTATTAATCAAAGTGTATTATTACAGCTCTCTGTCTTAACATAATGTATTTAGTACAGAGTTCGAAATTTTATCACTACAGGTAAGAGAATCGCAAATAAATTCTTGAATATACTAAATAGTTTGTTGGTAAACTAACTGTAAATTTATCTCATAGATGCTAGCAGATATGAATATAAGTAATACCACCAGGCGAAGTGTGGTTTCTTGGAACATCAGGTACATTATCAGCGTTAATATTAAATGGCGAGATTTTAGCGAGAAAATGTAGGGTTTTAGTAAACACGTGGGATTACTCGTAATGAGATCTACTCAACCAAAGTGCTTGTTCATGAACAGAAAATGGCTGTGCCTAAAAGGGAATTTCAGGGGCACCGCCAGAACCTGTTTTTTTGACACTTATAGAGGTATGCAGAACAGGGTATCAAGTCTTACATACCTCCGTTGAAAAGGGAGAATACTCCGACCAGACGCGTCTTATGTCTGGTACATCAGTTAATTTAGGACTCTTGAGTTTGTATTCCAATCACGCGCAGGACTCTAATGTCGCGATCCAGGATTGAGAATTTTAGTTCCAATGTGGCGACATAAATGTCACACAAATGAAAATATCTACTTCACAAAATTTAAGTATTTATGGGTAACCTCGCCAGCCTAAACTTGTGATGGCACGATTGGTGCAATTGTTGAAGTGATTGACTACTATGCTGTGTATCACTATTCCTGCACGGGACAAATAGTTGATCCGGGTCTAAATGCTTTTTATAGATGCTTTTAAATGTTTGTGCATTCACCCACCATTCACATATAGGATAGTACAGAATCACTGATAGAAAACTACACTATCACAGTGCAAGTTTTTATTTTATTTTTGTATATTCTATTTATATTTTAGAAAATGGTCTACCCGAGTGCCAAATGTCGAGCCGTTCAAGCATTAAGACAGTAGTAACAAACATATACATACTCACAAACTTTTGCCTGTACGTATTTAGTGTGATAGAAACATTGCTTACCATCATGTGAGATAGTGGCGAATCTGTGAATAATTATAAAATTTTACAAGTTATTGTGGAATAACTGTTACCTACCACTCTAGCCGTCTGTCGATCGTAACTTAAATTTCTCCTTAGTGTTATCAATAATATACCCAAAGAAAACTATTTATCGATAATCTGACTACTGTGTTCATTTAACATGATACTGTTATATCATAACAAGTTCTCTTTGAAGGGCCTGTGCTGTTATGTTGAACGGATATTCTTACAAATAGACGATTGTTTGTTTGGTTCTGATTCAAAGTCCTGGTACCTAGGCTTGTTATTTCATAAGTCTTTAAAGAAAATTCAGTACAAATGAAATATTATAGTTATTATTATCCATAAAAACCGACATTTAATAAATGATAAATTGTACAAAGTTTGGTTAAATAAAGTCACAAACAGACTCGGAAACATTGAATGAAGAGATTCCGTATTTATTTCTTTATACACAGCACAGAGGTGGACTTATTACCTTAGGCAATTTGGCAAGGCTTATATGCTACCCACTTATTTATATATGTATGCAATTCTTATTGTTTCGGAAATTCTCTGTTATACAATGCATGATCTGCAGAAAAACGTGTTAAATGGGTAATTATAATAACAATTTAATACAGAAGAACTTTCTGCATCTGTTGTTTTTCTTTAATTACCTATAAATATAGTAAAAAAGGTTGAAGATTCAAATATCCCACACCATCGTATCAATGTTCCTAAAACATATATCTACATTCTAGAATAAACAATTGCCAATCGTACCCAACTCCAGATATGAGAACCGTTCATCCCATACCATCCTCCCCACTCTGCACTCGGCTTCAGTTGGCTGCAGCATCAGATCCGCTCATCCGGCACTCTCTGGTGCTCTACTAAAGTGCCGACGAGTCAATATCCGCGGTGGACGAGACCAACTCATTTCCGTGCTCACTAGTACAAAACAGACAAAGCTGCAAAAGGTTGACTCCACACAAAACTAACATCCATCAAAATCAAAATCAAAATCAACTCTTTTATTTCAAATAGACCATTTACAGGCACTTTTGAATAGTCAAAATGTCGGTCAGTCAAAAAAAAAAGTGAAGCTAAATTGCACGTTCCAAAGCGTAGATCTCTATGGAGAAGAACGTGCAAGAAACTCCATGGACACTCTTTTAAAATCATTTTAAGTGTTACAATAATCTTGGTTACATATTTCTTGTCGCTACAATTATGTGAGCACCATGTAGAAAAGTAGTGAGAAAAAAAAAAAATAACTAACTAAAAATAGAAATTGAATTAAGCCACTGGCAGCAAAGAGATGACCAGTCTCAACTGACGGCGCCCGTTCACGTCCATGTAGCGCCCACTGCCTATCAAGATCGGAGACTCTACATTCGAAGTTGTGGACGATTACGTTTACCTGGGACAGACGGTCTAGTTGAGTAGGTCTAACTTCGAGAAAGAGGTCAATCGTCGAATCCGACTCGGCTGGGCGGCGTTCGGGAGGCTGTGCGGTGTCTTCTCGTCCAACATACCATAGTGTCTCAAGACGAAAGTGCGTGTTGCCATTGATGACATATGGCTCTGTAACGTGATCGCTTACGATGGGCCTCATAAAAAGACTTAAAATCATCCAAAGGGCAAGGGCTATGCTCGGAGTTTCCTTGCGTGATCGAGTAAGAAATGAGTATATATGCGTAAGAGAACCAAGGTTGCTACAATAGCACGTAGAATCACCAAACATAAGTGGCAATGGGCAGGGCATATTGCACGTAGAACAGATGGCCGTTGGGGCCGAAAGGTTCTCGAGTGACGACCGCGTACCGGAAGACGTCGCGTTGGAAGGCCTCCCACAAGGTAGACCGATGACCTGGTCAGGGTCGCTGGAGTCCGATTGATGGGAGACGCACAGGAATGGTCATTGTGGCGACACTTGGGGATGCCTATGTCCAAAAATGGACGTCTTTTGGCTGAAATGTTGACTTGAGATCAAAAACCATTCACTACTATATACTGTAAAACTGTCATCACGAATGATGTAAAACGATGCTGTTATTTTACAAAGTCGTCAATGGTTACTGGAGCTGGTAGTTTGTCTAAATTTTTTAGTATAAAAAATGTATTATTTCTTCAATGTGGTATAATGGTTTTAGCTTCTTTGTTTCGTCACGCTACAACTAGTAAAATTTTTATAAGACAGAACTCTTACAGTTAGGTATCTGTTTTTAATACAAATATTTAGTATAAAAACAAAAACAGTTTATAAATGTTTGTGTTCATTAACAACCACATTAATATATAATTAATATTGAATCGCAGTCATTACTTTCAAGAGGACATACAACTGACTACTGACGCGTGAATGTTGTAATTAAAAATGTGTGAAGCAAGGCTTCTGATCATTTTACACTGTGGGATTATAAAGCGGTTTAGAGTTTCTTGCCCAGGTGACATGGAAATAGAGGAAGTCTTTTGTTGTACAAATGTTGAATAGAAATCACGGAAATAGTATGCCTCTTGTTTTGACATGCAATTTATATTATGTTTCATGAATATTGTGAGGGAAGGAAGCAGAAAACTGTGGAACAAACGTACAGGGAAATTGATTTTCTACTTACACGAGTTATGTTACCGACTATAAATTTTCATTTACACAGAATTTATCTCGAAATGAATGAAAATCGAATGTATCTCGGTATTGTTTGTTTCTTATTTAACGCTGACTTCCGAAATTAAAGTTTTTTTTTTAGCCTTTTCGAGTTTTTTTTTTTTGTAAAAAGTTTTTTATGTCCTACTTTTTAGATGCGATACACTTATAACCAAAGTGCTTATTTCTAATGACAATTTCAATTAACCCAAACACTGCTAGGATACATCGTTTTATTATGAAGTTCCCGTGTCTCCCTTCCATCATCAGATCAGTTCGATAATACCTTATAGCCAAAGTGCATTTCATGACAATTCTAACGAGCACAAACACGGCTGGGATACATAGAGAGTTTTTTTTTTTTTTTTTTTTTTTTTTGTGGTAGGTAAAATCATCCAATGACGAATCCCGCCCTTGGGTGGGGCGGGAAACAGTGTCAGACTTTTACTGACTAAAAACCTACCTTTCCATTCCTTGCCTTTATCCTGGGGCCTTTGGTGACAGTCTCACATAACCTTTGGCCCCAGTAGGCTTCGGCCCTGCTGGACCCCTACAGTTTGCTGACAACTTCTTGAGGCGCGCGGGAACGGTGCGCGCCGTAGACGACCTGAGCTCGGACCGGTCTGTTACCGGACGGACGGACAGCGAGCTACCCATTGCCCACCGTCCGCGAGCCCGCGCCTACGGTGGCCGGAAATTGGGATCGGAAACCCGGCGGCGGCGGCGGCGTGTCCGCCTTTGCCTAAGGCGGTCGGCCTCCTCCTTTACTAGCATTACTGCTTCGCAGAAGGAGGCGACCGCCTGCCACTCCTCCTCGCTCCGGAGCATGGCTTGAACCAAGCCCCGGCGCGAGAGATCGCCGCCGATCGCCCCCACGAGGACACGGCGCTGCTCTTCCCAAGCGGGGCACACCTCGACTGTGTGCTCCACCGTGTCCACCGGGCGGTCCGCACAGTGGCGACACCCGGGCGCCGTCTCCGCACGAATCTTGTACAGGTACGGACCGAACTTGCCGTGTTCGGTCAGCACCTGCGCCAAACGGAAGGTGACGACGCCGTGGGGCCTTTCCAGCCACGCCTCAAAGAGGGGCCTTACCGCCTCGATCGTGGCGTGCCCAGCACGAGGTTGCGACAATCGCTCTCGCCATTTCACCATGAGATCCCGCCGGAGCTCTGTCCGCCATGCCGCGACTTGTCGCGGCAGCGGAGTTTCGCCCCGACGTTGCATCTCCACGCGTAAGTCATGCATGTGTGCAAGGACTGTTGCCTCCAAATCCCACGGTGGTAGGCCAGCAAGGAGGCTCGCCGCTTCGCAGGACACCGTACGGTATCCGCGGATCATCCGGATGGCCATGACCCTCTGGCAGGCGGTTAGCCGGGCCGCCACTCGCTTCCGTAGCGATGGCGCCCACACCGGCGCACCGTAAAGGGCCATGGACCGAACGATGCCTGCGTAGAGCCTCCGGCAGGAGGCGTCTGGACCCCCTAGGTTCGGCAGGAGCCGCTTGAGCGCAGCCCCAGTCGCATTCAACCTGGGAGCCAGACGTCGGAAGTGCTCCTTGAAGTTCCACCGGCTGTCGAGGACGAGTCCCAGGTACTTCATCGTCGACCCGACGCCGATGTGAACTCCTCCTACCGTTAATTGGGAGCCCGGAGGTGGCGCGCTCCGAGGGCCGTGAAAACACATGGCCTCGGACTTGTGCAATGCCACCTCGAGTCCCAACTGCTGTATCCTCTCCATGACTGTCGCAACCCCGCGCGTCGCTAGTTCGACCGCCGCCTGGTACGACCGTCCCCGCGCCAGGACCAGCGTGTCGTCTGCGTAACAGACCACGCTGACCCCGTCGGGGAGGTCGGCGCGCAGCACGTAGTCGTACCCGATGTTCCACAAGGGCGGTCCTAGTACCGATCCCTGCGGAACACCGCACGACATCTCTCGCCGTTTCAACTCCCCCTGATGACCGGGGTAGATGATGAACCTGTCCGACAGGTAGGCCTCGATCACCCGACAGAGGTAGTCGGGCACCCGGTGGTACCGGAGTGCCCTACCAATGCAACTCCAGGGCAGGGAGTTGAAGGCGTTGGCGATGTCCAGAGACACCGCCAAGACACACCTGCCCCGGGACACCGCATCCCCCGTCGTGAGGGCTCGCACGCGCATGATGGCGTCCACAGTGGAGCGCCTCCTGCGAAATCCGAACTGGCCGTCCGCAAGATCCGGCCCCTTCCGTGCCAGATGCACGACGAGGCGGTCTGCAATTACTCTTTCAAAGAGCTTGCCCACCTCGTCGAGCAGCACAATGGGCCGATACGCGGACGGAGAGTCCGCGGGGCGCCCCGGCTTCGCGATAAGGACCAGTTTCCCCGTCTTCCAGCGAAGCGGGAACTGGCCCCTCTCCATGCATGCGCTGAAGAGCCCTCTCAATCGAGACCCGAGTTCCTCCATGACCAGGACCCAGGCTTTTCCAGGCAAGCCATCGGGTCCTGGGGCGGTGTTCTTGGCACTCAGCCTTCGCACCGCCACTCTCATCTCCACCTCGGTCACCTCTGGAGCATTGTTGCCGTCGTTGCCGTCGTGGTCCGCATCGGACACCGCTGCTGGTGGCGGAGCCATAGGCGGGGGAGTATGCTCCCCTCGCGTAGGGAACAGAGCGCTCACCACACCCTCCACGAGCTGGGGCCGGAGACTCTGAGTCAGCGGGGGAGCCCATGGGCGGAGTTTCTCCATCACCATTTTGTATGGGCGTCCCCACGGATCGACGTTCAGAGACTCCAGCCACACGTTGCGGGCCTCGAGTTTGGCCCGCTTTATCTCCGCTCGGAGGGTGCGCTTTGCAGCTCTGTATCCCTCATACAGCTCCGCCTCTATGGCCTCCGCACCCGCTGGACGGGTGCGGCGCCTGCGGTGTCTAGTATACCGGCGTCGCGCAGCATTGCACGCATCGCGCAGTGCCGCAATCTCTGGCGACCACCAGTGTACTTGGCGCCGGGCACGTCCTGGCCGGACTCGGGGCATGGCCGCGTCGCATATTTGCGACATGGCCACCTGGAACCAGTCCGCCTCGACGTCGATGTCGACAGGCCTGTCCGGTGCTTGCACCCAGGCCTGGACTATCGCGGCTTCCTGGAGCAGGTCCCTGTCCAGCTGCCTCAGCGCCCAACGCGGACCACACGGGGTCTGTCGGACCGGCACGGTCGAGGTCTGGGCGGAGACGTCAAACCGGATGTACCGGTGGTCGGAGAACGTCTCCACCTCCTCTATGACGCGCCAGTCGACGACGCGCGGTGCCAGTGCAGGGCTGGCGAACGTAATGTCCACCACCGACTCGCCCTGCATCCGCACACACGTGGGGACAGAACCCCGGTTTTGTACGACTAGGCCCTGCCCTAGGGCCCATTCCTCCACCCTTCGACCTCGCTGGTTCGTGAACCGGGAACCCCAAGCCTCGTTCCAGGCATTGAAGTCCCCGCAAACGACCACGGGGAGGCTGGAGTCAAACCCAGCAACGACGGCATCCAGCTCCAAAAGGGAGCTATCCAATTCGGCGAGAGATCTGTTCGGGGACAGGTAGACGCCTACCACCACTATGTCCCCGAACCGTGCTGCCACGCAACCCCGACCTTTCTTGACGGCCTCGAGCGCCGGGGTACCGGCGGCGGCCGACGAAATAAGTGTCACCGAGCCGGTCAGGTCCTGAACCCAGTCGGCTCTGGGCAGGACAAAGTGCGGCTCGGTGACAACGGCGATGTTGATCGACCACTGCGCCATGCTCTGGAGCAACAGATCCTGAGCGGGGGCGCAGTGGTTGATATTCGCCTGGAGGAGACGTAATGGAGCCGTTATTGGCAGTCCATTACAGTCTCCTCCCGGGCCCTCCGTGAGGGTCCTGCCGCGGTGTTAGCGGCGGCGGCGTCTGCGGAGGCGATGGCGGCGGCAGCCAACGGGGCAGCCGCGGCGGTGAGCACCTTCGCGGGGATGGGCCTTGGGACCTTGCCCTTGGCCTTGGCGGGGGGATCGCAGGTCCTGCTCCCAGCCCGGTGGTCGGCCGACTTGCCTGCCGCCGCACATGCGTAGCAGTGCGGCGCTGCACTGCAGGTATCGGCCTTGTGGCCGGGCTGACCGCACTGGAAGCAGCGGTCGCTGCGATCTTCCTCCGCTGCGCAACAGACCCCCACGTGGTGGCCCACGTGGCAGCGATAGCAGCGCAGCGGTCTGGGCTCCAGCAGCTTAACCCGCGCGGAGACCCAGCCCACCAGGAGTCGCTTACCCTCCCCGGTGATGCTCCTGGCCGCTGACAGGGGGCAGTTCACTGTAACCGCCCCCATGCCAGTGCCGTCAACACGGATGGTGCCTGCCCGGACCTGATCGGCAGGGCACCCACCCGTCCTGGCGACAGCGGCCACGACCTCCTCGACCTCGACGGAATCGTCCAGGCCCATGATGCGCATGTCGACGCATCTTGTGGGCCTGGACACCCGGGCCTCCTCCGCGTCCAAGATCGCCCTGATCTTGTCAGCCAGGGCGTCTGCGGTGGGGCCGCTGTTGGCTCCGGGGACCTCCAACATCAGGGTACCAGTTGCGGTATGCCGCATCTGGAAGCCCCCGGTGATCCCAAGGTCGGTGAGGTTCACCTCCTGCTTCGCCTTACGGAGGACCTCGCCATAGGTCGCACCCTTTTTCAACGCTTCCGGCTGCAGCGTTATTACTACAGCCGTAGAGCGCGGGGTGCGAATCCTGGCCGCGAGGGCCGTCCGCTTTCGCAGCTTTTGCCGCTCACGCCTCCTGGCAGCCCGAGCCGCCTTGCCAGCCTGTTTTTTGGCTCCGGCCACTTGCCATCCGGCTTCGGCCGGAGGATCTGCAGGTTGGGGAGGCGGCCTCGGCCGCCTGCTTGCCGCCACAGCAGGGGCTCCCGCCGCCTTAGGGGCCGGTGCCGCCTTGCCCTTCTTGGGGGGAGCCGCAGGGGTTGGCTTCCCCTGCTGCTGTTTTTTGCCCTGCGGGGCCGACACAGCGGGGTTCGACACCGCGGCCCCACGCCTAGTCTGCCCTGACGGGCCCACCGTGGGTCCAGCCGCCGAGGCCGCGGCAGCGGCGTAAGACGCCGCCTTTCGCTGGCCGGAGGCCGCTAGTGGAGGGCGCAACACTATGCCCTCCAGCAGGGACAGCTGCTGCTGGATCCGCAGCTGGAACTGCTGCTGCTGCTCCTGCAGCTGCTTTTGCAGCTGCTGCTGGAAAGCAGCCAGCTCCCGCTGCACCAGCGTCAGCAGCTGACTTCCCGACTCGGCCTGGGGCTGGGGCTGGGGCCGAGGCTGGGGCTGGGGCCGACTTTGCCCCTGCCCTTGCCCGCACCCCCCCTCCACGGGCTTCTGGCTGCTGGCTCCATGGACCGCAGCGAGTTCGGCCTGAAGCTCGGCCCGGAGCCCGGCTCGGAGCTCGGTCTGGAGCTTCGCCACGCTCTTCCTGAGAGCGACGTCAAAGGCCTCCTGCATGGAGGCGGCATGGCGGAGGACCGTCCTCTCCTTTGACGTCCTCTCTCGCTTGCGGCCCATATCGCGCAGCGCGGCGACGACGAGCTCGCCGAAGGACCGACGCGACTCCTCAGCGGAGTCTTCCTTCTCGCTGCCAGATGGCCCCGAGGGGTCCATCGCAGCGGGGTGGCGCCCTTCCGCGGCAAGCCTCTCGGCTCGCTCGGCCGCCTCCTGGGAGGTTACTCCCCGTCCTCTTCCCGGTGCTCGGCCCGCTCCCCGCCCACTGGTAGGGATTTTTCGGGCCGAGCCCTTTTCACCGTCGGAGGACGACTTGTCCCTCGACAAGGAGCGTTTCCGGAAGAAACTCGCGTTTCTTCCGGTGTCGCCTCCCGACTCCACCTCATCTTGCCGCGTCGGACTCCGACCGCGCATCACTCTCCAGAGGGTGTTTGAAAAACTTATTCTTGTCCATATTTGTTCCCACGAGTATAAACTTCGGGTACTTGCTCAAAAACCGTGGTCCGCACTAGAGACTAATTTAGCTACCCATTAGTCAAGCTAACAACCTCCCTCACGGTGCGCCGCCGCTTGGAGGTTTGGGGTAATTTTTTATAGAGGTTGTCTTCCTCGCGGCCCGGGCGGTTAAGCCAGGACCCTCGACCCCCATCAAAAGTCAGAAACATGACCTTGGACAATCTCTGGGGCTACGAGAACAACGGTGGCAGAAGGAGGAGAGAGCCTTCCTCCTGCCTGCCCAGTGGCAGGGTGAGTGCACGCCGAGCCCGCTCTTGCTTCGCCACTGTGCCCTCTGCTAAAGCAGAGGGACACGCGTTGAAGCGTACTCCCGACAGAACATTCGCAGACGGCCATCGAGGCCCCTTAGGCAGGAGTGCCCAAGGGGGTGGTTGGCCGCCTCCCAGGGTGCACCGTCCCGCAGACTAGTCTTCGCGACGGACGTATCCGCAAGGGAACTATAGTCTGCGGGCACTCGTGGAGGTTTTCTGTCGTGGCACCCCATACATAGAGAGTTGCACATCGATCCACAAACGACGGAGTTCTGAGATAACAAAAATAATAAAAAACAACCGAATTGAAAACTTCCTCCGAGAAGTCGGATAAAAATATGAAAACACGTTGTTTCTAAGAACAGTACCTACCGTATCTAAGAATAAGCCGTCTACGGCGCGCACTGTTCCCGCGCGCCTCAAGGAGTTGTCAGCAAACTGTAGGGGTCCAGCAGGGCCGAAGCCTACTGGGGCCAAAGGTTATGTGAGACTGTCACCAAAGGCCCCAGGATAAAGGCAATGAATGGAAGGGTAGGTTTTTAGTCAGTAAGAGTCTGACACTATTTCCCGCCCCACCCAAGGGCGGGATTTGTCATTGGATCATTTTACCTACAAAAAAAAAGAATAAAACTTTGCTTTACATTTTAATTTATTTTACCGAAAAACTTTTTACTTTGGAAAGACTATTTATTAATGAATTAACATCAAACGGGTTGTTAATGCTGTCTATTTGCTTGTCATATATTTATTTATATATGTTTCTGTAGTTTTTTCATTACGGTATCCAAGACGTGGGTGGACCAATTCTACAGGTGGGTAAGGTTTACATAAGGAAAATGGTTTCAAACAACAAATTAAGACAGAAATAAAAGCGTTTATTTGGGGCTCAAACGGAATAAATAATACAAAAAAAAAATATAAAGCATTTAAAAACGGCAAAAATAAAACATGTGTGAAGCTAGAAAGGCTCCTATCTCAGAATATTATTGCTGTGATACTTAAAAAAAATAACCCAGTGCTGTGGTACCAAGAACGCACTCACAGGAAAGACTAGAGTAGATAATAAACTATTGTGGACCGAAGTGAGAGGCGTGCAAAGAGACCACAAGAAGCCTCATAAAAGCTGAGAAAGATAAACAAATCAAGTATATTGACTTGGCACGCAAAGTTGTCGACATGTAGGATGTGAACTCAGTGATCATTGTACCGATAGTCATGTCAGGTAATGACTTAGTAGTCAAGAGCCTCGACCAACATCTTAGGAGGTTCACGTTAGGCGGCTGGATCAAGGGCTTGATTCAGAAAGCGGTACTCCTGGACACGGCTCGTATTGTTAGGACGTTCCTTTCTCTGGAGCCCTGACCGCTGGTAGCTTGGACCCTATACCGATGCGATACTAATTTATAAGTTGTGAGTGAAATAAAGAGAATATGAATATATAGTCTACATGAAAGCAATTGCTTTACATTATTAAAAATTGGGCAAGGAATAAATCTGAAAATCTGAAATCGAGCAGTGGTGGCCGAGTGGTAACGGCCCCGACTTACTCGTACGAGTTGTAGGTCGCGGGTTCAAACCCAGTCAGGCACATTACTTTGTGTAATTTATTTCATCACCAATGCTCTCAAAATGGTGAAGGAAAACATCGTGAGGAAACCGGCATGTCCTAGAATCAAAAAATCGGAGACATGTGACATTCACTAACCCGCACTGGGCCCGCGAGGAGGCCTGTGATCCAGCAGTGGGAACATTAAAAAGGCTGATGATAATGATGATAAATCTGAAGACAATTTTGTTGTTATGATACAAAAAAAAAATATATATATATATATATTTTTGCGATCCGGGAAAACCTTCCAGACTCCATTTGGGAAATGAACTATTTACATAATATATAAAAGTTTGTACGGAACCCTCATAGCGCGAGTTCGACTTGCACTTGCCCAGTTTTTTACATTCTTATACTAGACCTCTATTTTACCTGATTGAAAGCGACGATGTGGTTGGTGGAGCACATTTGCCTAGAAGCGGTTTATCCTATGTTGGCTTGAAATCTAGACGAAGAATGATTGAAGTTGTATTATTTTTAGGGTTCCCTTATAGGATCACTATGTTGTCCGTCGATCTGTTTGTCTGTCTGTCTAACAAGACCCTTATCTCGAGATATAGAGTGGAAATTAAAACCTTGAAGCTATGAAAAAATGAAACTTCTTAGTTAACGAAAAAATAAGATACGGCTATTTATACCGCAAAAGCTTATATTTCGATACTCTCAAAGGAATCAAAATTCATAGGACGCTTCCCGTCGACCTAGAATTCCGAAATTTGGCAAGGTCTCATGGCACAAGTATAGTAAAAACTAAATTTATAGTTTACATCACAAAAAATGCGATTCGGAAAAATCTTCGTAACTTAATTCGTGAATTGAACCGTTTTCATAGGTAAGTTTGTATGGAACCCTCAGTGCACAAGTCCGACTTGCACTTGCCCGGTTTTTAATGTACTCCAATTCTGTATTACACAAAGAATAATTAAATGAAACGAAAATCCGTTTAGTTTTACATACGTGCCATTAACTTTAAAATATTGGAAGACTTCTTGAATGGCATGTCATAATATGGAGCATACGAGAAATATAAAGCGTTTAGCACAGCGTAGGCGTTGCACAGAACCTAATTTAAAGCCTAGAACTGAGTGCTGTCTGCGATAAGGAGCGGCGAATATAATAAGATCATTAAAAAAAAAAATATTATAAATACCTTTTTACACACTTGTTTTGATTGTGTTGTTTGAATATCTTTGTCTAAGACTATTTTTTCTTTAATGTGTTTTACATAATTTGTATCTGATATGTAAGTGTTAGCATTAGCATTATCCTTTTAATGTTGCTACTGCTGGGACTCAGGCCTCCTCTCTAGGAAAGGGAGTGTGCCGTAATCCACCACGCGGGCCCAGTGCGGATTGGTGAGTGTCACATGACTTCGATTTTTTGATTCTAGGACATGCCGGTTTCCTCACGATGTTTGATATTGATGTAAGTGTAATCAGTGTAATTGGCTTTTTATCGTTCTGATGGAATAAATAATAAAATAATTAAAAACAAAATACTGAATAAATTATTTGCTTTTATATATATTTTTAAATTGATATAAAATAGTTCTTGACTGCGATCTCACGTAAAGGTGAGCATCTGAAATATGTGGGACTTTACACCCTGTTCCAAATGCAAAAATAATATAATAAGAAGTTTTCTCCAGATGTGTATAACAAAGAATCAAGACAGATTCTTTGTTATACACATGTGGAGAAAACTATCATGCCCATAATTTCTCTTACTCTTGCCATCGGTTTGAGACTTTAGCTTTATTAAGATTAGTTTAAGAGGTCAATCTCTTTCGATATTTTAATGTTCTATCATTATCATTTCAACCGAAAGACGTTTACTGCTGATCTTAAGCCACAACCAAATGAGGGTTTGCCATAATTCTCACGCTTAGCGGAAGAGTTGGTGATCACAGATTGATCGTTAAAAAGTTGCACAGAGTATGCTGCTGCCCATTTACTGGTGTGTCCTTTAATCGCCTCTTACGATACCCACGGGAAGTTATGGGATGGCAATATAGCATTACTCGTATATTTTTTATATCCGATACCAAACGGAACAATGGAACGGTTTCATTGCTCAAAAATCCTTCATGTTTACGAAAGGTTTCCCCAACAGATTAAATTCAATAGTATTTCTGAAGCAAGTAACATTGCTTAAACTGAAACGCTTTCATCTCTACCAAAACCACAGCTCTAAAAATATAATATCATTAATATTCATTAGACGTTGGCGGGAGTCGAAGGCGGGACGTCTGACACGACTGCTGATTATTGTTGTGTTCACCCCACTTGTTCGATCTAATCCCATGGTAATCTATGGGTGCTATATTTCAACCTGAATGCCCGTTTTGTTTTCCAATGTAAAGCGGGATTTATAAAAACTGTCAACAAGGTTGGAAATGCCTAGATAGGTACTAGAGTTAATTCAAGGGCGATTAACTCTGGTACCTATCTAGACATGATTGAGTCATTGAGCAATTATAGACTGCTGTTCTGCGGGTGGCGAGTTCGATCCCCGCATGAAACAAATATTTGTATACAGATAGAAGTTCCGAATGAGTATTTGAAGGATGTGAATTTACATATATGGAAATGCACCTACGATACTGGAGTACCTAATTCTAGTTTGAAGCAAGGTTTTAAAAAAATACGTTGTATTGAAATAGAGTTACAATTAGAGTGATGTTTAAAAAGAAAGCTGGCAGAGGTCTCCCTTATCAACACCTGACACTCACGTATATTATTTTTATAAAACACAACTTCAATCCTTACGAAAAGAATTAGAATCACTATTAAAATTTGTCAATTTTTGTCAGAATTCCGCCACAGACACTGATTCAGCATATCCGTAGTTATATTGATTGAAATATATCAAAGTCAGACAGAATCTACCTGAATCCTTTCATATATGAAAGATATAAAAATATATGATGTAAGAGGCTGCTAACAAAAACCTTGTCGACCTACATCACAATAAAAAAGGTGGTAGTAGGTAATTTTTGCTGCAAATTAAAAACTGAAACAATTTTGTTATGAGCTCTTTTGTAATTACTAGGCTTTTGACAAAATACACACAGGGCTGTGGGGAGGCTGGAGTACGTGAAAACAAATATTTTTTTAATAGCTTGGTCTCGTCTGCAAAACATAAAGCCGGACTTGACTTTGTTAAAGCTTTAAATAAATAGAAGCTGTTTTTAAAATGTGAAACTTTAGTTTAATTTGAAGAGAAAAGGGATCAATTAGGTACCTACTTGTTTTTTTTTATCATTATCATTTTACATAAAATATTACAGACATAAATTTAAGTTATTGCCCAGTTTCTCAATAAAAAGGAACAATAAGGAAGGAATAAATAAAAAATGATACACGTAAAATTGTGTTACGGGTACTTATAAGCAAAGTACTGTTACACCATTTTCTAACGATGTCAAGACGATAACGATACGACTGGGTGCAAAATTATTTCAACCTTTTTAGAAACAAAAAAATTCATCTAAATGAAGTTGTAGTAAGTAAGTGTTGTCTGGTAATCAGAGGACAAAATTCGAATGTGCTAAAAATAAACTGAAATAGAGAAGAAAAAAAGCACATAAAAACGTATGTTTCTTGCAAGCTGAAGTACGATCATTAACAACTCCACAACAACATTCCTTGACATTCCTTAATTAGTTTAGAAACTGGAAATACATTTTATATACCTTGAGCTACGTAAGGTGGAGCAGAGTGAAATACGGCGAGATATTAATGAATGCTATTTCAAATGAAAACCCTTGTAAGGAGTCGTCACGTTGACTGACATTCGGTGACAACCAAACAATTTCGTCTCTGAGAGAACATAAAAAACTTATAAATCCTGGCTTACGTAACGTAAAAGCCCTACAGACAAGCCCTTTTATTAAAATCCCTTACTCTACACCAAAACCTGTATTTTCTCAGTTTAAACGCTGAAAAGTAATCCATGTTTCACAATTTTCTCTGTAAAGCTGTTAAAATTCAGCCTTTTGATAGCCGTAAAATGTACAGGATCCATCTTCATTCTCATTCTGCGTACATTCAAGGTTTTATTATGAATCCGTGCTGTACCACTGTAGGCTTTTTACGATGCCAATTCGCCAAGACATATGTAAACGGTACTGCTCGTAAACATTTTGCAACGCTACCGTAGTCCTCGCCAACTTAGTATTCGACCTTACTGCTTTGTGATATGAGTTAGCGAGGTGCTAAATTTAAGTTGGTTTATCAAAGAATATTATTCCCGTTAGTTAAAGGAAGGATTACCGATGGTGGAAGATCGTTAATATCTCGGGAAAGGCTTTCTTTGAATAAAATTTGGAAGTTGTGTTAGTTTCGCGACTCAAGTGTTGAATATGTTTATGTGGGTGGTTGAATACGAGTGAATGACGATTTTATTACGATGGAGTGGAGGAATAAGCGCTGTTAGCGAGTAATGGCCCTGTTTATGTCGCGCAAGTTATGTCATACATGTATGGAAATGTTTCCGTCGTAATTAATTGGAATACTAGCTGAATGTGATCTGCTTAATCATTTTGTATAGCTATAAATACATGAAAGGAACCTCCTAGTTTATGTAAATTGAAATGTAGATGATTATAGCTTAGAAACCTTACTGACGTGAGCTTACTTTTGGTAAGTAGGTACTTACCAAAAGTATTTTTTTAGGTAGGAAATCATCCAATAAATTCTGACATGTCAGACTGGTGCTGACTAAAATCTCCCCTTCAGTTGCCGTTTGCGTGCTAGGGCTATGGTCACTCTTTCAAACGCTCCTGTAACCAAAAAGGGTTTTTTTGAGGTGAGAAATCATGTCTTCTTCGATTTAAGGTAGAGTGAAAGGGTGTGTCAGACTTTAACAAACTAAAACCACACCGTGTCCTTCTTTTGCCCTTTGCATTCTTTTCAGTAATTTTCCGTGGCCGTTTCGTCACGTTTACTCCTTCGCTAGTATTCCTGCTCCGCAGACAGAGGCGACTGCATGCCACGCTCTCTCGACCCGGAGTATGCCCTAAACCAGGGCCCGGCGCGAGAGGCCGCCGTGGCCTAAGATAATAATATTGAATGACAATTTATAATAAAATTAATTTCCTATACACTTAAAAATCAAAATGGGTATCTAACGTGAAAAATTCTATCATAAGATTTTTCTTAACTTAATTAAATTAAGTTAAGAAAAATGATGAAACATAACCCGGATAAATTTTATCCGGGTTATGTTTCATCATCATCATCATCATTTCAGCCGGAGGACGTCCCATGAGCCTCGCATCCACCGCTTTCCCGCGACTCTCACCAGGTCATCGGTCCACCTAGTGGAAGGCCTTCCAACGCTACGCTATATTTATTATAAAGGAATAAAATTAACCAGTCTTCAGCAAAATGACCCATAGAGTCTACAATGTCTGAACCTTCCCGTAATGACGTGTCCGAAGGCGTTCGGGGTAGTATTTCAGCGTGTAGTTATGCGAGCGGAGGTGCGCAGTGGCAGCATGACGGCGGAACTTATCGTTGAGCGCGCACTGACCGGTAGCATGCGGTATTTGGCATGAGCTGAAGCGGCCAGTGTGTGGTACTTGATTTTTGTGACACATAAAAAAGCTATTACATAGGTTATTATAGCTTTTGAGGTTTTTTTTTTTTTTTTTTTTATGGTAGGTAAAATCATCCAATGACAAATCCCGCCCTTGGGCGGAGCGGGAAGTAGTGTCAGACTCTTACTGACTAAAAACCTACCCCGTTCCTTCGTAGCCTATCGTGCCGGGGTCGAGCATTCCTTTCGGAACTAACCCATGACCCCAGTAGGCTTCGACCCTGCCTGCCTGCAGTTAGCAGGCTGGGCCTCGGGCGCGCCACAATTGGGGCTTTTGAGGTTTATTATTTTATTGCATACCATTTAAATAGAAGATTATTTTCTCTTCCAGCCTTTCCTAATGGAAATTTTTATTTATAGCAGCTCCGAGTCTAAAAATCCAGACTCCAGAGCCAGTTTCTGGCAGTAGACTGAAATTTAAATGGTCTTTCAGATGTAATTTACACTAAAGGTGATACTAAGAGCCAGCGACCTTGAACGAACAAGAGAGGAGCTAACGTCACTCCCCGTGCATCAAGATTATTCAAATAATAACATTTTTTACATTTATTAAACACAATATTTATGAATAAAAACTATAAATCAAAAGATTGGCAATTAAAATATCTTTAAGTTTGTGAAAGTTTCATAAAAATACATCCAATGGTTTTTACTTGATCTTCGCTTTTTTGTTTGTGTTAGACATGACTTTGAAAATAAATCGCAACAACTTCTATAAAAAAATTCGTATATCAAATTATTATTCAAATAGTCTAGATTAACATATGCGTGTTGCGCCGACCCCAAGTAATATGGGACAAGGGCAGGAAGAAGAAGAAGAAGAAGAAGAGTCTAGATTAACATATAATTATTTTTTTCAAAATATACGAATTAGCCGTTTAGATTTAAAATCATTAAAAAACATATATTATCTGCCCCTTAAGAAAATGGCGTGCTGATTTGTATTTTTTTTAAACACTCCATTATTAATGATAAATATATGAATCTCATAATAATAATCGGCGGTGGCGGCATCAATATAGTTTAAAACATGTTGTTAAGCTTTCCAGGGTACAAAACGCTATCGCTTATGCACCAGTTCAGTACATAGGCTTAATTTTATAGCTAGTTTAGGCAAGCGAGTTCCGGTGATGCATAGCCGACAGGCAATTTTGTAAAATAGTGCACCTAATTTTTAGCCAAGCCAACGTTTTACTGAGGCTCGAGTTTTGTAGCAAGTGGCCGATGCATAACTATGCATATATTCTCGTAAACAACCGCCTTAATTATAGCCTTTTCTATGTTATACATTTTTGGAATAGGTTTTGTTTTATTATTTTTGTTGTTTTGCTGTTGAACAAGCAAATTAGGTACAGCATGTTTAGTGTTGTTGAAAAATTGCATCATAAAAATGAATATTAAATTTTCTACATAGCGCTACCATTATAATATGAGTTTGCTCTTAAGGGTTAAGCGGCGACTAGATTTTCCTATCAATTTTTTCAAAGCACACAATTTTTGTTATCATTCATGACAATGGGTCAATAGTTCTTGCATCGAATGGATTCTTATGGTGTTTTTGATATCATGCGGATTTCATCACGGTTCCGAATTTTCTCCGCATTCAGAAAATTACAAAGTCAAGAAAACGCGTCCCGCGTGCGTATTGCTACGCATGTGCGGCGGCAGGCAAGTCGGCCGACCACCGGACTGGGAGCAGGACCTGCGATCCCCCTGCCAAGGCCAAGGGCAAGGTCCCTAGGCCCATCCCCGCGAGGATGCTCACCGCCGCGGCTGCCCCGCTGGCTGCCGCCGCTATCGCCTCCGCAGACGCCGCCGCCGCTACCACCGCGGCAGGACCCTCACGGAGGGCCCGGGAGGAGACTGTAATGGACTGTCAATAACGGCTCCATTACGTCTCCTCCAGGCGAATATCAACCACTGCGCCCCCGCTCAGGATCTGTTGCTCCAGAGCATGGCGCAGTGGTCGATCAACATCTCCGTTGTCTCCGAGCCGCACTTTGTCCTGCCCAGAGCCGACTGGGTTCAGGACCTGACCGGCTCGGTGACACTCATTTCGTCGGCCGCCGCCGGTACCCCGGCACTCGAAGCCGTCAAGAAAGGTCGGGGTTGCGTGGCGGCACGGTTCGGGGACATAGTGGTGGTGGGTGTCTACCTGTCCCCGAACAGATCTCTCGCCGAACTGGACAACTCCCTTTTGGAGCTGGATGCCGTCGTTGCTGGGTTTGACTCCAGCCTCCCCGTGGTCGTTTGCGGGGACTTCAATGCCTGGAACGAGGCTTGGGGTTCCCGGTTCACGAACCAGCGAGGTCGAAGGGTGGAGGAATGGGCCCTAGGACAGGGCCTAGTCGTACAAAACCGGGGTTCTGTCCCCACGTGTGTGCGGATGCAGGGCGAGTCGGTGGTGGACATTACGTTCGCCAGCCCTGCACTGGCACCGCGCGTCGTCAACTGGCGCGTCATAGAGGAGGTGGAGACGTTCTCCGACCACCGGTACATCCGGTTTGACGTCTCCGCCCAGACCTCGACCGTGCCGGTCCGACAGACCCCGTGTGGTCCGCGTTGGGCGCTGAGGCAGCTGGATAGGGACCTGCTCCAGGAAGCCGCGATAGTACAGGCCTGGGTGCAAGCACCGGACAGGCTTGTCGACATCGACGTCGAGGCGGACTGGTTCCAGGTGGCCATGTCGCAAATCTGCGACGCGGCCATGCCCCGAGTCCGGCCAGGACGTGCCCGGCGCCAAGTACACTGGTGGTCGCCAGAGATTGCGGCACTGCGCGATGCGTGCAATGCTGCGCGACGCCGGTATACTAGACACCGCAGGCGCCGCACCCGTCCACCGGGTGCGGAGGCCATAGAGGCGGAGCTGTATGAGGGATACAGAGCGGCAAAGCGCACCCTCCGAGCGGAGATAAAGCGGGCCAAACTCGAGGCCCGCAACGTGTGGCTGGAGTCTCTGAACGTCGATCCGTGGGGACGCCCATACAAAATGGTGATGGAGAAACTCCGCCCATGGGCTCCCCCGCTGACTCAGAGTCTCCGGCCCCAGCTCGTGGAGGGTGTGGTGAGCGCTTTGTTCCCTACGCGAGGGGAGCATACTCCCCCGCCTATGGCTCCGCCACCAGCAGCGGTGTCCGATGCGGACCACGACGGCAACGACGGCAACAATGCTCCAGAGGTGACCGAGGTGGAGATGAGAGTGGCGGTGCGAAGGCTGAGTGCCAAGAACACCGCCCCAGGACCCGATGGCTTGCCTGGAAAAGCCTGGGTCCTGGCCATGGAGGACCTCGGGTCTCGACTGAGAGGGCTCTTCAGCGCATGCATGGAGAGGGGCCAGTTCCCGCTTCGCTGGAAGACGGGGAAACTGGTCCTTATCGCGAAGCCGGGGCGCCCCGCGGACTCTCCGTCCGCGTATCGGCCCATTGTGCTGCTCGACGAGGTGGGCAAGCTTTTTGAAAGAGTAATTGCAGACCGCCTCGTCGTGCATCTGGCACGGAAGGGGCCGGATCTTGCGGACGGCCAGTTCGGATTTCGCAGGAGGCGCTCCACTGTGGACGCCATCATGCGCGTGCGAGCCCTCACGACGGGGGATGCGGTGTCCCGGGGCAGGTGTGTCTTGGCGGTGTCTCTGGACATCGCCAACGCCTTCAACTCCCTGCCCTGGAGTTGCATTGGTAGGGCACTCCGGTACCACCGGGTGCCCGACTACCTCTGTCGGGTGATCGAGGCCTACCTGTCGGACAGGTTCATCATCTACCCCGGTCATCAGGGGGAGTTGAAACGGCGAGAGATGTCGTGAGGTGTTCCGCAGGGATCGGTACTAGGGCCGCCCTTGTGGAACATCGGGTACGACTACGTGCTGCGCGCCGACCTCCCCGACGGGGTCAGCGTGGTCTGTTACGCAGACGACACGCTGGTCCTGGCGCGGGGACGGTCGTACCAGGCGGCGGTCGAACTAGCGACGCGCGGGGTTGCGACAGTCGTGGAGAGGATACAGCAGTTGGGACTCGAGGTGGCATTGCACAAGTCCGAGGCCATGTGTTTTCACGGCCCTCGGAGCGCGCCACCTCCGGGCTCCCAATTAACGGTAGGAGGAGTTCACATCGGCGTCGGGTCGACGATGAAGTACCTGGGACTCGTCCTCGACAGCCGATGGAACTTCAAGGAGCATTTCCGACGTCTGGCTCCCAGATTGAACGCGACTGGGGCTGCACTCAAGCGGCTCCTGCCGAACCTGGGGGGTCCAGACGCCTCCTGCCGGAGGCTCTACGCAGGCATCGTTCGGTCCATGGCCCTTTACGGTGCGCCGGTGTGGGCGCCATCGCTACGAAAGCGAGTGGCGGCCCGGCTAACCGCCTGCCAGAGGGTCATGGCCATCCGGATGATCCGCGGATACCGTACGGTGTCCTGTGAAGCGGCGAGCCTCCTTGCTGGCCTACCACCATGGGATTTGGAGGCAACAGTCCTTGCACACATGCATGACTTACGCGTGGAGATGCAACGTCGGGGCGAAACTCCGCTGCCGCGACAAGTCGCGGCATGGCGGACAGAGCTCCGGCGGGATCTCATGGTGAAATGGCGAGAGCGACTGTCGCAACCTCGTGCTGGGCACGCCACGATCTAGGCGGTAAGGCCCCTCTTTGAGGCGTGGCTGGAAAGGCCCCACGGCGTCGTCACCTTCCGTTTGGCGCAGGTGCTGACCGAACACGGCAAGTTCGGTCCGTACCTGTACAAGATTCGTGCGGAGACGACGCCCGGATGTCGCCACTGTGCGGAGCGTCCGGAGGACACGGTGGAGCACACAGTCGAGGTGTGCCCCGCTTGGGAAGAGCATCGCCGTGTCCTTGTGGGGGCGATCGGCGGCAGCGATCTCTCGCGCCGGGGTTTGGTTCAAGCCATGCTCCGGAGCGAGGAGGAGTGGCAGGCGGTCGCCTCCTTCTGCGAAGCAGTGATGCTAGCAAAGGAGGAGGCCGACCGCATCAGGCAACGGCGTACACGCCGCCGCCGCCGCCGGGTTTCCGATCCCGATTTCCGGCCACCGTAGGCGCGGGCTCGCGGACAGCGGGCAATGGGTAGCTCGCTGTCCGTCCGTCCGGTAACAGACCGGTCCGAGCTCAAGTCGTTTACGGCGCGCACTGTTCCCGCGCGCCTCAAGGAGTTGTCAGCAAACTGAAGGGGCCCGATAGGGCCGAAGCCTACTGGGGTCAAAGGGTATGTGAAAATGGCACCCGGGGCCCTGGGACCAAGGCGAAGAATGGAACGGGGTAGGTTTTTAGTCAGTAAGAGTCTGACACTACTTCCCGCTCCACCCAAGGGCGGGATTTGTCATTGGATGATTTTACCTACCGAAAAAAAAAAAAAAAAAAAAAAAAACCTTCCGTTTGGCGCAGGTGCTGACCGAACACGGCAAGTTCGGTCCGTACCTGTACAAGATCCGTGCGGAGGCGACGCCCGGGTGTCGCCACTGTGCGGACCGCCCGGTGGACACGGTGGAGCACACAGTCGAGGTGTGCCCCGCTTGGGAAGAGCATCGCCGTGTCCTCGTGAGGGCGATCGGCGGCGATCTCTCGCGCCGGGGCTTGGTTCAAGCCATGCTCCGGAGCGAGGAGGAGTGGCAGGCGGTCGCCTCCTTTTGCGAAGCAGTAATGCTAGTAAAGGAGGAGGCCGACCGCATTAGGCAAAGGCGGACACGCCGCCGCCGCCGCCGGGTTTCCGATCCCAATTTCCGGCCACCGTAGGCGCGGGCTCGCGGACGGTGGGCAATGGGTAGCTCGCTGTCCGTCCGTCCGGTAACAGACCGGTCCGAGCTCAGGTCGTCTACGGCGCGCACCGTTCCCGCGCGCCTCAAGGAGTTGTCAGCAAACTGTAGGGGTCCAGCAGGGCCGAAGCCTACTGGGGCCAAAGGTTATGCGAGAGTGTCACCACTGGCCCCGGGACAAAGGCGAGGAATGGAAAGGTAGGTTTTTAGTCAGTAAAAGTCTGACACTGTTTCCCGCCCCACCCAAGGGCGGGATTCGTCATTGGATGATTTTACCTACCAATAAAAAAAAAAAAAAAAAAAAAAAAAAAAAAAAACTATAAATACTTGTAGAAAAAGGACATTTGCAGAGGTTACGTATGCGAAGTAAATCCGCATGCGTGACAAAATCCGCACGATATTAAAAAACCCCCTTACTGCCTTGATCACGTCGGGGTCATCAGTTTAGAGATATGAAACATGGTGCACAGACCCCGTTTAAAAGTAGGGATCTATTTCTGGTCTAGACAATGCGGAGACCTCGATGCAGGATTTTTAATTTGTATTTCTCTGTGTCGCTACAACCAGATCTGACATCGGCCCACCTACGAGGTCTTGTAATGAATAATCGATCACAAGACATACCTCATAGAACCACTGTTTAAAAAGCTCGATTTTAGCGTGTTTTTAATGCTTAAGTGTTGACTATTCAATTTGTCAAAGTTAATACCTTGAAAAAGAAAACTTACAAACACGTACCTGAGTGTAATTAACTTGAGGCAAAGTTGTGAAAGCGAAGCACTGAGTCGCAGTGGTCGGCGCGAGCGGCGTGCGGAGAGGACGTCCCCTTCATTACGAGCTGCTCTTCAAGAGACTGTTTGAGTTAACTTACTGAGGAATAGAAAAGGAGAAGTTTTTTTTTTAAAATTCATGTTTTAGTTTCTCATTTGATGTGTTAGGAAATTACGAAGCAGTATTGAAGTCTGGAAGAAAATTACGTATAATTTTCAGTTAACAGTAACTTTAATCGCTTTGCACTCTTATCTCCTATCTTCTTTGAAACTTTTTTTTTGGATTATTATCCTTTGAGTTCAAAGACATTGAAAATTTCCGAAAAAAAAAAATATTAGCTTATAAAATTAATCTTCTGCTGCTTTATTTACGCTGATCCTTAAATCTGTAGTAACTATTGATAATGCAGTTTTCAGGACAGAAAGTCACAATGAAAAATAAACATAAATGTATGAAACAGCTGCTAAACAAATCACAAGTATTGTGAATTACACACAGGAAAAGTAATTATCAGAGAGCAACATTGAGCCTTTGTGTATTGCTACATTTTTTGCTCATCCGGCAAGGGTGGGTCCTGATTTATTAATCTGGCGCAAAACAAAAGCTATCAGGCTTAATGGTCGGCGGAACCCCGCTGTGTATTATCAACGTTTATAAACGTTTAATATCCTGTGATTGTGCGTAAATCTTGGAATACCATTAATATCAATAAGCGAGCTGTTATTAAATTTTCTGTGGTTTAATATAAACGTGTTGAGGTAGGTTTGTAGTGGCATGTTAGTTGGTTTGTGGGTTTACTACAACACAGCTGTTTATTGGTTTGGTTATGCTTTACTAAATATTTCATTTCGAAAAGGTTTAGGTTGAATTAGGTTACACTGGAGCTTGTATTGTAGAACAAACGTTCGGTTTTATTGAAGTAATAGTTTTTACAAGCTACATTTATTTATATTTCAGTAAGTTAACAGGATCTCCAAATCTACCAACTTTAAATAGAAAAGTACTCGCAGATAATAATAATAATGCTCTGTCTATAGTCAAAAGCTTCGAAGACCATCTTTCGAAGCTGTCGTTGTGCGGTTGGATCAAGGGCCTGATACAGTAGACAGTACTCCTCGATACGGCCGCATTGTGAGGAGGTTCCTGTCTCGGGAGCCCTAACCACCGGTTGCTGGACCTTGCTCCCGACATCGGTAGACTGCTATTTTTTATATTTTTAAAGGTTTTTTTTTATACATATTTGTTAAATGACAAAAATATGCTATTAAGAAAAACAAGAGATAATAATAATACTCAATCTTAATACATCAGGAAGGGGCTACACATAGTTTTTTTTTTTTTTTTTTTTTTTGTGGTAGGTAAAATCATCCAATGACGAATCCCGCCCTTGGGTGGGGCGGGAAACAGTGTCAGACTTTTACTGACTAAAAACCTACCTTTCCATTCCTTGCCTTTATCCTGGGGCCTTTGGTGACAGTCTCACATAACCTTTGGCCCCAGTAGGCTTCGGCCCTGCTGGACCCCTACAGTTTGCTGACAACTCCTTGAGGCGCGCGGGAACGGTGCGCGCCGTAGACGACCTGAGCTCGGACCGGTCTGTTACCGGACGGACGGACAGCGAGCTACCCATTGCCCACCGTCCGCGAGCCCGCGCCTACGGTGGCCGGAAATTGGGATCGGAAACCCGGCGGCGGCGGCGGCGTGTCCGCCTTTGCCTAAGGCGGTCGGCCTCCTCCTTTACTAGCATTACTGCTTCGCAGAAGGAGGCGACCGCCTGCCATTCCTCCTCGCTCCGGAGCATGGCTTGAACCAAGCCCCGGCGCGAGAGATCGCCGCCGATCGCCCCCACGAGGACACGGCGCTGCTCTTCCCAAGCGGGGCACACCTCGACTGTGTGCTCCACCGTGTCCACCGGGCGGTCCGCACAGTGGCGACACCCGGGCGTCGTCTCCGCACGAATCTTGTACAGGTACGGACCGAACTTGCCGTGCTCGGTCAGCACCTGCGCCAAACGGAAGGTGACGACGCCGTGGGGCCTTTCCAGCCACACCTCAAAGAGGGGCCTTACCGCCTCGATCGTGGCGTGCCCAGCACGAGGTTGCGACAATCGCTCTCGCCATTTCACCATGAGATCCCGCCGGAGCTCTGTCCGCCATGCCGCGACTTGTCGCGGCAGCGGAGTTTCGCCCCGACGTTGCATCTCCACGGGGCTACACATAGTACTTAGCAACCATTCAACAATTGAAAAAACTAGAAGCTTATGGTATAAGGGGCAATGTTTTAGACCTATTTCAATCTTATTTACACAATAGACGACAAATTACTGAAATTAATAGGATTAATTTGAAAAACAAACATGACGAGATATTTAGATCAGAAGAGCGAACAGTTAGTTATGGGGTACCGCAGGGTAGTGTGTTGGGTCCATTGCTATTTATATTATACATTAATGACTTACCAGAATGGATTGAACAACCATTGACCCTATTTGCAGATGACAGTACCGTGACAATACCTTTGAAAAGCGTAGATACATACCAGAGTGACATTAATAATACATTAAAAATGATTATAAAATGGTTAGAGCAAAATAATTTAAGAATAAATTTAAATAAAACAAAAATAATCCAATTTAATCAACGCGGGTCTGACATGGATAACATGAATGTGGAATATAATAATAATAAAATTAAAGAGGTAGATAGTACTACATTTTTAGGGTTAAAAATAGATAAGAAACTAAGCTGGAAACAACACATTGAGTCACTTTGCAAAAAGCTAAGTACATCTGCATACGCTCTACATAATTTAGCGAGTGTTGTAAATCTGGACGCACTCATTACTGCGTACTATGGTATAGTTGAATGTCATCTGCGATATGGAATAATTTTTTGGGGCAACTCAACAGAAAAAGAAACTGCATTTAAAGCACAAAAAAGATGTATACGATCTATTTTTAAACTGCAAAGTACCGATAGCTGCGTGCCATACTTCAAACAGTATAAATTATTAACCTTACCATGCTTGTACATTTTAGAAATGGCAACATTTGTAAAATTAAACCCGGATCGCTTCGCACGAATGTCTGATATATTTCCTCGGAATAGGCGCGACAAGAGTAAGCTGTGTATCCATAGTGCTAAAACAACACTGATGCGTAAGAGTGTCTGCTGCATGGCACCGGTTATATATAATAAAATACCCAGTAGTTGGAAGGACTATAACGTGACATTATTTAAGAGAAGACTTCGGAACTTTTTACTTGACAAAGTATATTATAGTGTAGCGGATTTTTTATTGGAGAAAGACATTGTTTGACAATTTTCATTATGTATTTAGTGTGTATTTTAAGAATATTTAATATTGACATTTTAATTATTTGACTATTTGAACTAAATTTATTTTATTTATTGAATTGGTGTTAATTTAATTGTATTGATTTGATGGTTTATTTGTGACTAATTGTAGAAAAATAAAAAGTGTAAACTTGTATAGTTAATGTAGGGGTAAACTCTGCTTTTGCATGCCTTCTTTTTGGCAAAATATGGCTGTTCTCTTGTTTTATTATTTTGTATTACCATGTACCACCCATATTTGCAAAATAAATGATCTTATCTTATCTTATCTTATCTTATCTTAACCATAATAATGAAGTCTCCCAAAATCAAAGTGTATGTTTTCTTTGTTTTCCAACTTGTCGCAATAGTTTTCCAGACACCGAGGATTGTCCTTACGTGCATTTGTATAGTGTACTCAGGAAAAAATCACCGGTTAGTGTCACTTTCCTTTCAATATGTGTCCAGTAAGATCCAGTAGGACCTTTACGAGTTGGTTGGGCCCCTAGCATGCCACTCAGAGGACCAGAACCCCAGAGTCCTGATATTTATTAAGGCTTATAGTAAAACAGTACTACCAATTTACTTTTTAGTGTTTTCAAAGTAGAATTTTAAGCCTCTAATAATATACTGTTATCGAGTATTCGTATTATCAATGTATGTATCGTATTTTTTTTTTCCAAAGGGAAACCTGCAATTTCTAATATATGTTTACACGGTTTCTGATGAAACGAGACCATACACATTTAATAAATAGCCAAAAATAATCATTAAAGATTGATCCTTTTATTTTCAGAAGTCAAAACATTTGTGTAACAAATTGCGGCTCAACTCCGGAACTCCGAAAATCCGTCATTTGGCAAATCCAGCTAATGATGGTGTTAGCGGCCGCGGACGCGCCGGGATTAGACGCCGTTCTTACGTCGCGATAAATGACGGCAAATTAAAATGTTTATGTTTTTAATCTCTAATGTGGGCGCAAGTTCTGGTGTTGAAGACGATTTACAAAAAAAAAAAAAATGTACAATTGCGTGTTTGTGATGTTTCATTAAGTTTGTATTTATTTAAAATATATCTATTTTTAGCAGAAAAAGAAAACTGAACATACAACTGATTTATTTTTGTAAAATATGCTCCAGATCAAATAAAAGGATTTTAATTTTCGTCTGACTGTGTACGAGCTGATATTTGAATAGAATGAGACAAACATAGTAATCATCTTCCAAAATACTATTCATTTTTAAAACACTACACGAAATAAATGCAGGTGTAAATTAATCCAAAGAGTAAACTATGAAACTTCGTTGGCACCTACACTGAAATATAACCTACAAACACACAACAATTAACAGGATAAATTATGTATGTGTGTGTAAAGTGCATGAAATATGCAGTGCACAGACAAAAAGTGTGTATGTGTGCAATACATGTTTTAATGTGATTACGTCTCCAGACGTATGTACAAACACATTCGCAGTGAGAGTTAGTCTCGCGCTAAAAGCATCGTCGGGAAGTCTTATGCAAATGGACTGTGCGGTCCAAGTCTTAGATGTAGTACGAACTTTCGTTTTAAAAGTTTGAGGGTTATAAATGTGGACATGTGTATGTACTATATTATAATAATTAGTAGCATTCCAACCACCGTTGAAACTGTACTACTAAACTATTTTTTAATACACACTGCGCTGTTTTGCTGTGTAGACCTGCTACGCGGGTCGACTTCGTAGCTCGGCTACAGTGCTACGAAATTTCTACGCTATGAGAATTAATACAATATAATCTTCTGATAAATGTCTTAAGTATAACTTCCATTACACTACGCCCTATATTACAAAAATATAGACTAACAATACATTTTTTTTTTTCTTTAAATAAAAGAGCTTTTTTGCTAATGCGAACATGACATCTCGGGCGGAAGGTGTCCTGCTCCGTCAGACTTTTATAAACTTAAACCCATTCTTATGTTCCGTCTTTGCCTTGCGTTCCTGGATCTCTGAACTCAGTACTTAAAAAAAAAAAACCTCAGTAATTTGTGCATACAGTTTTAAATCAATAAAAGGCTAGAAAACTGTTGTCCGCTGTGTCCTGTAGTTTGTATCGTAGGGTCTAGTTCAGATGTAGCTCACGAGAGAGACCAAGAAGAAGTTTTATTTACAATATTATCATGATCTCATTCACAGCTACAGATCACTGAAACATTCACTCCTTGGTCTTGTTTGCTCATTCAGTATTCTGCTGGGTTTTCTTTTATTGGAAGCTCTCGCCATGTGCAAAGTCACGGTTGGCTTTCTACTATCTATTAAATTACTTTCAATGGTGCTGTCATCCTAAATAACTAAATAACTAGGCAAGTGCGAGTCGGACTCACGCACTGAGGGTTTCGTACAAACTTATCTATGAAAACAGTTCGGTTGCCAAATTTTTGTCCTAACTACAAATTTACAGTTTTTAGATTTTTCCCATACGACACTTTGCTTCAAGCTTTCAAGCTTAATTTCAGGATTCTAGAACTAGTGCGCCTCACAATCAACAATTGCATCACTGCTTACCATCATGTGGGATCGCAGTCAAGCACTAGTTTATCATCATCATCATCATCATCATCATCATCATCAGCCTTTTTTAATGTTCCCACTGCTGGGACACAGGCCTCCTCTCTGAGAAAGGGAATGGGCTGTAATTCACCACACAGGCCCAGTGCGGGTTGGTGAATGTAACATGTTTTCGAATTTTTGGTTCTGGACATGCCGGTTTCCTCACGATGTTTTCCTTCACCGTTTTAAGAGCAGTGGTGATGAAATAAATTACACAAAGTAATCCGCCTGGCCGCGTTTGAACCTTCGACCTACAACTCGTAAATCGGGGTTGCTGCCATTCGGCCTTGCTCTCCCACTCTTACTAGTTTATATCAATTAAAAAAAGAAAATTCTAGGTCAACGGGAAATACCCTATGAATTTTGATTCTCTCGAGAGTGTCGAAATATACGTTTTTTGCGATATAAACGGCCGTATCTTTTTCCGTTAACTTAGAAATTTGTTTTTTTCACAGCTTCAAGGAATCGTTATAGACCTGAGCATAGATTTAGAGTTTTAATTTCAACTCGATACCTCCACGCGTTTACGAGATAAAGGATCTTGACAGACATACAGATAGACGAACAACAAAGACATCCTATAAGCATTCCGTTTTTTCCTTTTGAAGTACGGAATCCTAAAAATTATAAATACTTTTAAGAATTTAACTTTAAGCCGTTAATGACACTAATAGTATAAACGCGAATATTTGTGTGTATATTTGTCACATGTACACGCTCAAACAGCTGAAGGTTTGCGCATGTATACGCCTAAGTTTGGGTGACATTTAACACACGGGTAGACTATATCCTGGAATTATAATAAAAAAATAAAAAAAATATTCCACAACTTTCACACAATGCCGTCTAGTCCCAAGCTAAGCAGGGCTTGTTTTATGAGTACTAGATAACTGATAAACTTACTTATATATTTTTAAATAATACATAGACAGAAAAGAGTGGAAGAATGGAAGGGAGGCCTTTGCCCTGCAGTGGGACACTACAGGCTCATAATAATAATAATAAATAACATAGTATAGATAAATTACACCCAGACACAGAACAAATGATCGATTTGTCCTGAGAGGGGATTGAACCCACGACCTCCGGCATAGCAGTCAGGGTCACTAATCACTAGACCAACAGACCAGTCAAATAATATAATAGCCTAAAGAATACTTTTTATCGTAGGAGTATGTTTTTCTGGTACAATATTCAACATTTACGCGTGCGCAGCAGCTAGTTAGTCATATCTTTTACAAATGAGGAAACGATCATTTAATTCACATAATTTAACCCTGGCAAGAAGCCAAGGTTCACAAGGATTAAGAAGAAATCCATTACAACCAACTCGAGGATTTTATTATTTGTCTTTCACTGTTTTTGTTTTGCAGAATTTACACGTTGGTCTGTTATCCTTGACCTAGTTGGGTCACCTTCACCGTAGGTACGTTAAAGTTTATCTTCTAGTACACTAACCATAGGTATACAAATTTTCGTCATCATTTCAACCGATATACGTCCACTGCTGGGCATAAGGTTCCTCTAAGCGTCATTACAACGACAGGTCCTATGCATCAGGCGGTCGCCTCCTTCTGCGAAGCAGTAATGCTAGCAAAGGAGGAGGCCGACCGCATCAGGCAGAGGCAACGGGGCGCTCGCCCCAGCCGCCGCCGGGATTCCGATCCCGATTTCCGGCCACCGTAGGCGCGGGCTTGCGGACGGCGTGCAATGGGTAGCACGCTGTCCGATCGTCCGGTAACCGACCGGACCGAGCCCAAGTCGTCGACGGCGCGTTCTGTTCCCGCGCGCCTCAAGGAGCTGTCAGCACACCGAAGAGGCCCAGCCTGCTAACTGCAGGCAGGCAGGGTCGAAGCCTACTGGGGTCATGGGTTAGTTCCGAAAGGAATGCTCGACCCCGGCACGATAGGCTACGAAGGAACGGGGTAGGTTTTTAGTCAGTAAGAGTCTGACACTACTTCCCGCTCCGCCCAAGGGCGGGATTTGTCATTGGATGATTTTACCTACCATAAAAAAAAAAAAAAAACAGGTCCTATGCAGCTCACATACCTACATCGTATTCCCGCGATCCTCTCCCATTGGACCTCCTTAAAAAAGAACTTCCAATGGTGCGTTTTGCTCTAAGCGCAAAACTCCAAAATATTTCGGCTCTATTGACCATCTGTTCAAAAAACAAACCAGAATTTTATTGTTTTTATTTATAGGCCATTTATAAATTGATGGAAGATAATGCACGGTGCACGGGGCAACATGTACAATGTCCAGCGCCACTTAACTTTGGCAATCCGGTGAATCGCCAAACTTAAGTCTACTAACTTAAGGCTACGTGCTTAAAGCTATGTGCAGATATATCTATCTGCGGAGCACAAGGTTAGCACATAGTTATCATGAATGTATGAATACCGGTATTTTAATTGGAGTGACCATCTGGCCTCCATGACCCAGAAACTGGCACACGATACCCATCGCGAAGACTTGTTATCCGTCTTTTGGGCTCGCACAGTGGATAACGGCCGATTCCTTTTCCTAGAGAGGTGACCTCAGTCCCAGCAGTGGGAACATTAAAAGGTTGATTATGTTTATGCTATACAAAAATGTGCGATGAACAAAAATAAATCATATAATATGATTCAGAAACGGTTTATTACGATATTATTGACATTGATAATATTATTATTGGTTTGGTTTGTGGTCTGGTCTGATAGTCTGCATCATTGAAATGTTTCGGAAACATTGATTTTATCACTCCCTTTGAAAATCAAATTATTGGTAACCACTATAGTTTTGGCAAGAGATTTAAAATAGTAGCTGGTATTATTAGTTTCGTTGTCGTTAACTTAGATGATTATAATTTATTGATTCAGTTTCTATCTTAGCTATAATATATGAATTACAATTTATTATAATCACCACCAAACTGCACTGGGCCTATGATTTAGGTTATGGGCCATTTTCTCTTTTAGAAAGAAGACTTGAGTCCTAGTAGTAGGAACATTATAAAGCTAAGTTGTTTATGCTTTAATCAAGGTTTAGATTGTTTGCTTCTCACTAATGTTACAAAAAAGAAAGTTGGTATGTCTTTTTGTATTTTCGTAGAAGCCGTTCACACTAAATATTAATAAGCTTAAATTGTAAATATATATTGTACCTATGTGTGTGCACATTAGTTACCTACTCCTTCATGCTTAAAAGGCCTTTTGGATTTGGATGAAATATGGCACAGGGGTAGTCCATGTCTTAGAATAGCACAGATATAGATTTAAGATACTCTTTTATCTCGAGAGTCTGTTCCCTCGGGACGCTTGTCTACTTTTACCCAGGTGAAGCCGCTGGCAGGAACTAGTTTATCTCCGTATTCTATAAATATAAATAAAATTGAAGTGTCTGTCTGTCGGTTTGTCTATTTCGCTGACGGCTCTCTGATGTTAAAAGGAGTACCTTAGATTACTTTTCATTTTCTCGTGGGAATGAGACTTTTTTCGCAGAGGGGGAGCTATTTCTGAAATAGATAACATTTTTACATTGTTGCCCCGAAAAAGAAGAGTAACGTTCTTAAACTCAATTTTGATATCTCTAAAACTAGAAGGAGGTGCTGGAACAAACAACCTCACCCAAAGTTGAAAGCGGTAGAGAGAGCTAGTACTCTGTCCTGGAGTGGGATGGGTCAGAGGTTAGGTTAGGTTAGGAATACAAATGTGTATATCTCTTCACATTCAACTAAAACCTCATTTTTAAAATAACTTGTATCACAGGCTAAGGAAATAACAATACATTTCCTTTTATCCTTTCCACGCAAAAATAATGTTCCAAATCACTTTTAAAATAAAACTACGCATTAAATTAAACTCCTCTAACTGAATCCGGAGTTTCCAACAAAAAAGGAATTACAGAATATAAAGCTTTAAGTGTACTCCTAGTTTATACAAAAGCACCTCATTAGGACGATACTGCACGAATGCAAGCACCCACTCGCTGTTGAATAAACAACTCTATTCAGTTCGTCTTAGAGTATAAATTTCAACTCTATCGGCCAGAGTATCTCTGCCAAGTTTGTGACTAAAGGATTTTTTTAATATCGATATGTTTTGTTGGTAAGAGGCCCCGGTTATTACAATGACATTTAGAATGATTATTTTTCCTACACTTATCACCACTACAATGACTTTAGGAAACTAATAAGGCTGTCGTGTTAGGGGGAAGCCTAAGGCTGCGGAATTGTTTGAAAGTCACTGCAGTCTTGGAATGCAAAAGCAATTGAAGGAAAACGGGTGGGTTTAGTAATTAAAAGTGTAACACCCTCTCTTAAGTCCCCACTCGCAATTATTAGAAGATTTTCTACCTAAAAAAAAAGAGGTCATTCTAACTTAGCGTGTACAAAGATGGTCGCTTGCTGAAAGTTTTCAATTAACATCATGTGATTCAAAACAGAACCCGTACTTGCGAATGGGAAAGAATTCTGGAATACGGACCTACACGTTCGGTACACAATAACGTTAGTGTTGCGTTTACTCTACTACGAGGCATTTCTTTGTAGCTGCAATATAACTCTCCTAAGAATTTACTGTAGGGAACCTACTAAAGAACTCTTTTATAGAAAATAAAGAAAAGCACACTTTTCACACGCACTGCGAAATAAAATAAAACCTTTCCTTTCACACCTTTTCACTTACTATTGTTACTTACAACAAAGAAAGAAAGAAAGTAAATAATAAAACCCCAGGTTTTCTCTTACTAAAAGTTGTTCCAGGCCAATCAGATCCATCACTTTTAAAAAAGGAATGCTCCAGTCTGGGTGAAAAATTAAGAGCAGGACAGGACGATATTTTGTTGGCGTAAGAAAGAGACTAAAGATCTAGGTGACGACGAGTATAAATGTGCAAGCTTGGGTAAAATAATGTTGTGTGTAAAAATAGATGCAGTTAGGAATAGGCCTAAGAAACTTGCTTACATGACATTAAGCGCGGTCAATCTCGGATAGTAGACAAAAAATTATCAAAGACACATTGCTTGCAAATTAAAAACTAAACCCATAGAGGATCACTTTGTTGCTTGTCTGTCTGTCAAGACCCTCAGAAACACGAAGAGGTATCGAGTTGAAATTAAAATCATATACTCAAGTCTGCAGACCTTTGCAGCTCTGAAAAAATTAAACGAAAAAAAGATACCGCCGTTTATTTCGACACCCTCAAGGGAACTAAAATTCATAAGGTACTTTCTGTTGACCTAGAATCCTGAAATTTGACATGAAGCAAGGTCTCGTAGCACAATTATAGGAAAAAAATAAAAGAAAACTTTAAATTTGTAGTTACGTCTACGTCACAAAACAAAAACTTAGCGATTCGGGAAAATCTTCGTAACTCAATTCGGGAATTGAACTGTTTTTATAAGTACGGAACCATCAGTGCTCCAGTCCGACTCGCCCTTGGATAGTTTTTTTTCTATCGTACTAATTTAGTTGTGTTATATTTTGAGCACATTATCTAGCATTAATATTAAAAAATAACAAATATATTTACTGCAGTGGATCAAATACTTTTTCACATTATAGAACTGGTGATTAATTTTTTTCCCGCTTGGGAAGAGCCGTCCTGTCCGTCCGTCTGGTAACAGACCGGACCGAGCCCAAGTCGGCGCGCACTGTTCCCGCGCGCCTCAAGGAGTCGTCAGCAAACTATAGGGTCGAAGCCTAATCTGGGGCTTTGGGGAGGTATGAAAATGCATACCAGGGCCCTGGAACCAAGGCAAAGGAGGAGCGGAAAAGGTTTTTAGTCAGTAAGAGTCTGACACTATCTCCCACTCCGCCCAAGGGCGGGGGATGTCTTTGGATGATTTTACCTACTTTAAAAAAAAAAGGGTCCAGCATTGTTGAAGCCTTCTAGTTAAATAAAAATCAACGGAGCCCTCAAAAGCAAGGCAAATTCCAAATTCAACTATTTTTATTTCAAATACGCCTGCACTTATAAATGTCAAAAGCTAGTACACTTGCCAAATTGATCGTTCCTTCTCTCTCCCATGTAGAAGAACCGGCACGACACTCCATGGTTACTTTTTTTACAAAGAAGGAACATAGAAACAGGTTTTAGTCAGTAAAAATCTAACACGAAAGAGCGGGAGAAGTCATTGGATGATTGGTGAAGACTTAGAAAACAATCCATATCTTCAAAAAACAAAATCCGGAAATATACTCTAGCAAAAATATTTCAGAATTGGTTAAAGAAATCGAAATAATACATTGAAAAAAAAACAACAATGATCAACAACATACAACCGAATCCGGATCAATGCTATATAAATGAAGACAACCTAAACTAAGAGTGTGTGTGTGTGACGTCAGACAATACGTAACACCTTATTGTAATTTTTCATTAGCGTGACTCCTAAGACACTGTATTGAGCTGTAGGTAAACATTTTTGGGGCAAAAGTCACCCAATCTTAGCCGAAATCCTACCTCAACCCTCTAAAACTACTTACCACTATTCCTTAAGTCGTCTAGATGAATCCAGATAGACTAAGGACGTCCTACACTCTATTTACAAATGCCAACCACGATCACAAAGTACCAAAGAAACAAAACACTATCTTTATTCAGACCCGAGAAATTCGACCCTAAATGAATGAACACGAATGAATATTTAACTCCATGTAAATGTATTGAGGTTTTGTACCATCTTGCTTTCTAACTAGAAAATACTTAGCTGTCTACAAAATGACTATCGTCATACAAAGCCTTTTGTTACGATTTCTATTTCTTTAGACTCTTGAAACTCGACACTAAGATACGAGGCATTTATTCTGTTGGCATTTCAATTCCAATTGTATTTTCGTGAAGAAATATGTTCAGCCTATTTATCGTATTTGTTCATTACTTGTATTTCTCGGTAAATTTAGTGTCTACAGTATAAAAGGGAATTTGTAATAGAAGAGATTGGGCCATAGTGAATCACGAGGTACAGTAGATTATTCAATATAATTAAATGTTACGCTTAGCCACACAAATGAATGCGTGGTTGCCGTTCATCTATACCCTCTCTTTTACACTAATCTTTCGGCAAGCAACCAAAATATAACAAGTAAAAGCGCTATCCTACTACTATTTCTTATTCTGTGACCTTACTATGCTCCGGTCAGTAATAAGTAGGAATATTATTTTAACACTTAGTTTTATACTTTATCTTATATCTAAGTAAATAACAAACATGAATGTATGTTAATTGTTATTACTAAATTCCCTTGTAAAATAGTCCTTGTAAAATCGTTGATTCTTTTACAATATCTTTATTCAAAGTTTAAACTTCAAGGAAAAGGTCCATCGTCGAATCCGACTCGGCTAGGCAGCGTTCGGGAAGCTGCACTATATCTTCTCATCCAACATACTATAGTGTCTCAAGACGAAAGTCTATGACCAGTGCGCGATGCCGGTCATGATATATGGCTCCGAAACGTGGTAGCTCACAATGGACCACATCAAAAGGCCTAAAGTCACCCAAAGGGCTATGCTTGGAGTTTCCTCTAAGCGTGATCACATCAGAAGTGAAGATATCCGCAAGAGAACCGAAGAATTGCCAACTTAAGTGGCTGTAGGCAAGGCACATTGTTCGCAGATCAGATGGTCGATGGGGATGAAAGGTTATGGAGTGACGAGCACGTACCGGAAGACGCAGCGTTGTCAGGCCTCCCAGAAGGTGGACCGATGACCTGGTGAGGGTTGGAATCTGATGAATGCGAGACGCACAGGACCGGTCGTTATGGAAACGCTTGGTATAGGACTATGTCTAACAGTGGGACGTCTTTCGGCTGAAATAATGGTGATGATGATTATCAGTGTTATAATTCTTCCCACTGCTGCGACCCAGTCGTTAACTTTAGGTGAGAGAATGAAAAGAAAAGAAAAAAAAAGAAAAATAATTTGTTTAACACATATAGACACACATAATACAGAAAAGACATGTTATGTAGACACTTAAGTTTAAAAAAAGGATAAAATTAACATTGTGTGCCTCACGATTGCGCCAAATAGGTCCAGTTCAGCAAAGATGCCAGACAGCTACGTGGTAGTTGTCTGACGCTGGTTTTCAACTGAGCCTTGAAAAAATTAGTTTATTTGTTTACTAGTCGGTAGTTTTAGATATAAAGTAAATAATTAGAAACATATAAGTGTTAAAAAAATAGTAAAAATTGAAATAATGAATAAATAGTTGAACAATGTACAAAATACATAAACTGTAACAAAAAAATAAGTAAAACTATTCGTATCATTCCATGCGCAGACACAATATATACAGTTTTAGTGAGACAATCTCAACACACTGCCATCCGTGCGCGCAGAATGGTCCGTAATCCACTATACGGACCCAATGTGGTACGATGGATAAATAGAAGGATTTGGATGCTGCTATGCCAAACCGTATGAGACTCAAACGAACTACTCCTCAATAGTATTTCGTCATCACCCTACACAGGTGAAGTCTACTCAATAAAACCGTTCCGTTTAAGTTGTACGACTCAAGATTTACACTGACGTAAACCGTTTTACAGGTAATAACCTCCCGTATGGATTCACTCGACGGACATATTTTAGAGGGGCGTAAATTTTTATCACTTACAATACGCTGGTAGTAAAACGAACAACGCGTACAGCCTACCCCTCGCGATGCTGGAGGAAATTCAGAATTTATATCTGTGAGGATTAGTTGGTTGGTATTAATTTTAAAATTTCAAAGGCAGCAAAATTATGACCAATTTATTCATGAAAACTTAACAAAACCCAAAGATACACCGGCGGACTTAACGCTTTAGGCATTCAGTACCAGTCAACCCAGACTGGTTGAGAGAACATTACAAAGGTATCATTTGGGCCGGGTCTAGACGATTACTGGACCATCGGACAGCGACCTAACTATTGCTTGCCGTCCGCAAGCCCGCGCTTACGGTGGCCGGAAATCTGGATCAGAATCCCTGCGGTGGCTGGGCGTCAGAGTCGTTGCCTCACGCGTGCGACCTTCTGCTCTGCTAGCATTACTGCTTCGCAGAAGGAGGCGACTGTCTAGCACTCTTCCTCGCTTCGGACTATGGCCTGTACCAAGGCCCGGCGTGAGAGATTGCTGCCGCCGATCGCTCCACGAGGACACAGCGGTCCATGAACGGATAAGGTAATGAAATAATATTACATCGGTTTTAGATCAGAAACTTTTATCTGAGCCAGCATAGCATCCCTGATTTAGACCTACAAACATAAAAAAAAAACTTGATATTTACTACATAAAGTTAGTTTAAGCATTATTTTCACTACTGTCTTTTCTGTAACTTAATTTCCTTTAAAATACGATTTTCTTTTATCAAATATCAAATCATTATATTGCTCAAGGTGCTCCGAAAGCATTTTTTTATTATTGGAAGTACTTACTCTGACTTTCACAAACCAATTATAGGATTAAATGTGAAGTTCCCATTACGTTCCACAGACTAAAAAGAAATTGATAGTACTCGCCTTCAGCCATCTCTGAAAAGGACTCATTTCAAAGATTTTAATGAGAGTTCTTAGTTCAGATGATTTTTTATTGAAATGAAATCTATTACTTGCTGCTATTAACGGGATTTCTCATTTCTTCTTAATACAAAATCTTTTTCTTGATTTGGATCGTAGATTATCAATTTTCTAATTTAAGTAGGTACCTATTTCTTTTCTTTTTTGTGTTCAAAATGCCTTGTAGATCTTTAATGAATAATTTATATTACAATAGGAATCATAGACTAGAACTATTTGCCTGCTGCGGTCTGCCCGTCCTATACAAATAATTTAGGTGTCTTCAAGGCTAGAATGAATAGGCTTAATGAATTAGTCACCATCAACGATTACGTATATAACTGCTTACCATCAAGTGGGATGGCAGTCCAGAACTAGGTGGGTAGTTTATACACTAAAATACTAAATAAATAGATAAATAAATTTATTTAAAATATTTACTGTCTTAAATATTTAATTATTATTATATTTTTTTATTTATTTATTTATTTTAGACATACATACAGCTATCATTACAGAGCAACCCAATGCGATAGTGTAGTCAAAATATCAAAACATTAATTACAGTAATAATTGCATGTCAATAAGATGAGTCCAATTAATGACACTACCAAAAAATAGGAAAAGGAAGCTATCAGTACAGATCAATTCAATGCGATAATGTCGTCAATAATATTAATTACAAAATAATGTCATGTCCATATTATGTCAGTGTAGTAACATGTACATTAATGTACCACTGAGGCAACCCCAGAAAGTAATTAATAATACTTTCTCCTACTGCCATCATTTCTAGCTAAAACATTCTTTGTAAAAAAAAGTTAACTGTAAATAAAATCCCATCGAGCCGCCATTTCGGTGTGTGACGTCACATATTTGGTCACAGCCCGCCATCGCTCGCCAGTGCTCATTAATTCATTCGCCATTGATTTCTCTCTTTCAATATATATGGCGCCCTGATTCCACATTCAAATACTTTTTATATCGTTATTTACAATTTGTCGACAGTGTTACGGCGTGATAAATGATTAACTTCTCGAGGGATAATATAAAATTAGGATATATAGACTAGCTTCTGCTAGCTACTTCGCCCGCGTGGAAATAGGTATATTTCCATACAAACTTTTCCCCCCCTTTTCTCTCCTAATCTCTATTTAATCACGCATGCGGCATTGCTCCGCATGCGGGGCTGCTTCTCGATATCATGCCCCGCTTCCCGCGTGCGTATTCAACACATTACAATAAATACTTGTATGAAAAGGACATTTGCGGGGGATACGCGTGCGGAGCACTCCCGCATGCGTCATGAAATTCGTGCAATATTAAAAACGCCTTTTGGGTTAAAATTTCGAAAAATCCTTTCTTATCGTAAGAACGTGCCCTCTAAGTTTCAGGTCGTTACAATCAGTGGATTAGGCTGTGCTTTGATCGGTCAGTCAGTCATTCGAAGGACAAAGCATTTTATAGGTTTATAGGCTATAATATAATATATATAAAGAAAGGCTTGCGTTTTGGTTAAAAATTCCTCCGGATTTAGATACTCGGTTTTAACTCAATCAATGCTAAAAGGTCTACAAGAAACACTTTATAAATAAATTATGCTCGCCTTTGTGACAAGATAAAGACTTTCTTAGCATTTTAAAGCCTTTTATAAATAATGTCTTAAGAGAATTCAAATAAAGTTACGTAAATTAAATAAAGCACCTCGAAAAGTTTAACTTAAAACGGCTATAAATAAACAATTGTAGAAATTCTCCAAGTTTTAAGTACCCATGCGTCTGGGGCTGGTGGCAAATTGAATTGCCTACATTTTGCGAATGCCTTACAATTTGCATGAAGATATTGCCATCAGGAGGACGTGACGTCACGGGGATGGGGCGCAAGACTTACGAGAGATGGTATATCTACTTTTTTAGCTGAATTTGCTAATAATTTGCTTAATGAATGGAAATTTTCAAGTGAGCAATTTCTATGCTGATAAAAAACTTCTTGAGAAAAAAACAAACAATCTTTGTAGGGTTCCATACTCAAAGATCTCCACTGTACGTCTGTCTATCACCAAGATTGTATCTCATAAACCATGATAACTAGATAGTTAAAATGAGACTGCATGGAAGGTGTCTCGAATTCTGTCCATTTGCTGCTAATTTCCCATTTTACATTCAAAATTCAGGATTTTTGCTCGCAATTTCGTTTTGGCACTAATTTAGATCATACACACACAGTCGGTTGGTATAAGGAAAAATTTGCTGTAAATACAACACCGCCAAAATCTGCCTAACATTTTGTATCAACAGATTTTCACAAATGATGTATTTCTATTGCCGGTATAATAACAAATATTAAAAACAGAATAAAATACTGATTGATGAATACTGATTGAACTTGATTTTTTGCAGTTTTTTGTTACGCATGGTACAAAAACCTTCGTGCATGAGTTTGACTCGCACGGTCGGTTTTGTTTTTATATAGAGGCTTGGTTTTTATATATTATGTCACTATTGAACGTAAAAACGAAGACAATGAAATTTTCACGTAAAAAAAATATTAGTGGGGTAAATGTTACTACTCTTAAATAGAAATAGCATTTTTCCTTTCCTATCAACTGACAGACGATTGATATCATTCGCATTAGCATTATCAGCCCTTAAATGTTCCCACTGTTGACACTCAGGCCCTCTCTCTAGGAAAGGGAATGGGCCTTACGTATCCACCATGTGGGCCCAGGCGGGTTGACGAATGTCACATTCTTCGAATTTTTAATTCTAAGACATGCTGGTTTCGGTTGCGATCGACATAAAACCTTTAAACTGACAATCAAATAACAAAGCTGAAACCCCGCGTCATATTCTCGTGTAACCTCTATCGCATGTCAGCGTACACTGCATTCATTACCATATCCCTCACGATTGTATTAATAAAGTGAATTTCGAACGTTACACCGAATAATATCTCATTTTAAATTAATTTCCACGTTAGTGCACGTACCACTTTGTTTAATTCAATGGTCATTATCATTCGTGGAGATCAGAAGGACTGCTGACGCATATTGACCGGTCATGTTGTAGGTAACGAGAACCATATCAGCCTCCCTAGCCAAGTTACGATCCTTTCGTTAACGTCGAACGCTCTGAGTTGTCCACGCCTCCAATTCCTTTGTTCTGACGTCACTTAACGCTCAGTCACGTGATCAGAACAAAGGAATTGGAGGCGTGGAGAACTCCAAGCGTTTGTCGTTAGATAGACGATCGTAACTTGGCTAGGGGGGCTGGTTCTAGATGATTAAGAGTTATTAGCTTTTGTCAGCGGTATCGCCTGCAAAAAGTCAAAAATCAACCAAAGGGAACATTCTTCCGGGACCAAAAGACATACAAACTTTCACACATACAATATTAGTGTGATGGGCAAACAAACACGCCTTGATTATATATAGTTCGTAATTGTCATTCAACTGAGCTGTGGTGGCTCAGTGGTAACTGCTATGACTCACAAGTTGTACGTCACAGGTTCAAACCCAGGCGCATTTTTTTTAATAGCCTATTGTATATACCACTGCTATGCAACGGCCTCTCATTTTTCCTTCCAAACCACTGTATAGAGCGATCTCCGGCCAAGTTTGCTCCGCGAACATGATCAGATCGTCACACCACCTCAGCCGCCAGGCGCATTACTTTGTGTAATTTATTTCACCACAAGAAAACATCGTGCAGAAACTGCCATGTCTCAGAACGAAAAATTCAGAGACATGTGACATCCACCAAACTACACAGGGCTACGTGCTGGATTACAACCCATTCCCTCTCCTAGAAAGCAGGCCTGAGTCTCAGCAGTGGAAACATTGGAAGGCTGATTGTGTTGTTATTATTATTATGCCAAATGAGCTAGAAACTACACCACTAAATACAATCATTCAAGTTACATCAGTGAAATGAATAATACTAGCCACTATTTGTCTCTGTCCAAAAATATAGTGGTTACCAACAATTTGATTATCAAAGCGTACTAATAAAATCAATGTTTCCGAACCACCATTCAATGATGCGGACTATTAGGTCCTGACCACAAACCGGCCAGATAATAACATTCTCGATAGCAGCAATATCATAATAAATCGTTTCTATATAATTTGTTTTTTTTTCCGTGAAATATTTTTGTACCTACAATCTCAATAGATATCATGGGTAGACCAAAAGATGGATAACAACTCTTCGCGACGGTAACGACGGGTATTGTCTGTTTTAGTCACTAGATTATGGAGAACCGATAGTCGCTCTAATTAAAACACTGGCATTCATCTGTTGTAGGGCTATACTTGGAGTTTCCTTGCGTGATCATAGCAGGAATGAGGTTTTCGCAGGAGAACCAACGTTACTGACACAGCCAGAGATCAGGACACATTGCTCGCAGAGCATGGCAGTGGTGATGCTTTCTAACAATCATACAACCCTGCAATATCTTTTTTGAGGCTCGCGTGGAATACGAATTGCGGTTAATTACGTTCATTTGCATTACTGCTTCGCAGAAGGACATGACTGCTTCACATGCCCTCTTGCTCCGAACCATGACCTGGACCAGGGCCAAACGTGAGAATTTACCACCGCCAAAGACTCTGCGCGTCCGGGGAATCAAATATATGATCTCTACATATTAAACTATCATGGAGATGCGTATTAGTAGTTCGGAAATTAAAATCATAAAGGAAAAAATACAAAAAATACCATTTTCATTCGTTCCAAATAAACGTTAAAGATCGCCGTGTAATATTATTGGACGGTTGATAGACAGATTCTTGTACCAATACAATCGCAAAGTCTTTTCTAAAGATATTAAAACCTCAGTAACTTGAAATACCAGAGCACAATGGACCAATACATTTCCAGTAAAAAAAAGAAATACAATCAGCCCTTTTCGATGTACACGGAGAGTTTTGATACTTTAATTTGAAGTCCATTTTTATCCGGAGATTTATACGGTGGTACTAGAGCTACGTTTTAATCTCAGAGTGACAGTTTGGGTCGGATCGATCTGACAGCGGCCCGGCCCTTATCAAACGAAACATCGCCAAACATGTACTTGATACTTGCGACTTTATTTCACGGATAATGTGAGTTTGTGATTATAAGTGTCAAAGAGTTGAGAATTTTAATGCGATTTCGTGAATTCGTTGATAAAATTCGTCGCTCCACTTTAGAATTAATAAACTTTTATTTTAGAGACATGTTTTACGTAATTTAGTGTGATGCTATACATATATTGCATATACATAATTGTATAGTAAAAATGGCTTCCGCTTCATTCTTAATTAACCCGTGCGGTGCAGACGTGCTCTGGGTTAGACGCCTACGTTCTCTGATTAGTACTTATGTGTTAATGTAACATACAAAATAATACGGATACTATACCCAATATTCGCTTTCATGTTTGATGTAATGATAATGTGTAGGTGTTAATCAAGGAAAATAATTTGGTCTTACTTGACACATATATAGTTTTAATCACAATTACTAATTAGGTTTTAATTCAACAACTATAGTTTTGGGCACAATTATTAATCTTTACTTCGACAATAGCTTTAGGTACAATTACTAGCCTTATTACTTATTCCCTAATCACAAATCTCATCCAGATACCAACCCATACCAGTCCAAGCTTGAGCTACAAACCAACATCACCCCTTCCCACCATGCAGGCACCATGCAGGTTAAGTTGGATGTATTTTTTGCTTAAGTTTTTTTTTTCATTTTTGTGGTATTCTATAGGTACTAATTATACACAATAAATCATAAAAATCAGTCATGTTTTTTACAAGAGTTCGATAACAAACACTGAGACACGAAATTTTAATATATTTAGAATTTAATCCACGAGTTAAACAATACAAATAGTAGAAGTGGTCTCTAATGACGCATAACTCTCACAAACAAACGCTTAGGTGGTGAAACAGTTTAAGATAACGAAATTAATCGCGTCGTATTGTGAACGTATACTTAATTAGTTTTCAGAGAACAAGTTTCTAAATTAAATTCTTAGACGTTTTGTGAGATATTTTGGCGTGGAGCGGCTCAGCTATGGAATATACGGGAGCCTACTTTTGGTGCAGAAACGTCAACATTTATTTTAGGCCAAAAATAGTTTTTAATTTTTAGTCTGTTCTGTCCTACTCCTGGGCAAAGGCCTCCCTCTACTCGTTCCATCTTTCGCGGGCCTACGCTTCCTCTTGTCTATTTCGTCGCACTATCACATTCGTGGTCTGCCGCGACCCCGCCGCACTGTCTCAGGGCACCAACTTTGTGCTACTTTGGCACACAGTTTATCGGGCATGCGACAGACGTGTCTTGCCTAACCTTTTTTCTGTTGGGCAGCCTTTTGAGCCACGTTTTAGACAAGCGTGATGAGTTAAATGTCTAATCCCTTCACAATAAAATAAATAAATTAAATAAAAATAGCTTTATTTTCCTTCTACTTTTTTTTGTTACTTGACTAATGAATACCTTTTAATTAACTTAAGTAGTGTTTTTGTTTCTTGATTTTGAATAGTTGTATATTTATTCTGTACAGGGGCCGCTAGATAGCGGTTATACCTTCAACTAACATATTATGACTTTTTTTTTCAATATCAGCGTTATAATCAGCATCGATTTGTTATTGCTGCTGCTGATACTGATATTCAAAACAATGGTGATAATCCTCGGATGTAGATACTGATATTCGCAACAACCTTAGTATTATATATTACATACACATAATATATAAAAGTTGTGGTTCATATGTTTCGATAATCAACTGTGTGTAAAAAAAAAATAGTCTAGCATGTAGTAATGTAACAGATAAATGGATTTACATTCAATACAAGCTAGGTAAAAATTCAGTGAGTCCAAAACATGTACGATAATACTCGTATTAAGCTTAAGACGCAAGTACACATCTAGTGAAAATGCTCGACATCGAATTTTCCTGATGTTACTCGAGTTTTTTTGTATAAATATTCTAGCGTCAATAAAATCAATGCAATCAATGTGAAAAGGCCATTAGCTATATTGAAATCATGATTGACATTAAGACCATGGAAGATTGCTAAAAATTCTCTAAGGTAAATAATTGAATATCCTCTAAGGAAACTCGGACTAATATTGTGAAACGTAATTAGACAGGGGACACGATATTTTGAAAATAAGTAGATAATGGTAGCGTTAATAAAGGTTAAAACACTTCGAAAAAGAAAAGAAACAATGTAGGTACTGCGGTTTAGGGTGGGTGAATCGGAGGACAACTTATCAGAGCTACTTACAATAATAAAATTATAGAAAATAATCTTATTATTTCTACTACTAAAGCAATATACACAGTATCTACAGAATTTAAAGAAATAAAAACAACAACTTATTGGATAAAATCGAATGTAATCGAATAATATACGAATCATAAATATAAAAAATATACAAACCTGAAGGCTGCCCCAAATCACTGTTAAAAAAAAATGTGAAAAGCAATATAAAAAACCGGGCAAGTGCGAGTCGGACTCGTACACTGAGGGTTCCGTACAAATTGCAGTTTACGATTTATGACGTATAAAAAAAAACTACTTCTTAGATCTCGTTCAAACCAATTTTATCATTCTCTTATTTTAGAAGTTATTAATTAGAAGGGACACACATTTTATCACTTTGGAAGTGTCTCTCTTGCAAACTATTCAGCTTAGAAAAAAAATATGTTAGAAACCTCAATATCCGTCCGATTATAACTTAGGTGTCTTCAAGGCTAGAGTGAGTAGCCCCAGCGAATCCGATCAATAGGGATTTCGCTAGCATTACCGCGAGCACCCCTGGCGCTCCTCTTATGAAACCTGTGCTTAACAAGGCAAAGAACAAGGTTGAAAATGACGATGGTTTCGTTACGGTGCAAAGGAGGAAGCGTCGAACTCAAACCACGAAGAATCGCTGCGGCATAGCACCTGCGACTCCTGGCGTGAGTCTGCGAGCCGCTCCGCCGAACACTCCAATATACATCTCCCGCCTGCATCACACCACAAGGGTGGAAGACATCGTGGAGTATGTACGCCAAAAGACGAAATACGCACTGAGGGTACAGCTGCTGGCGTCGCATCGTGACGTCAATTTCAAGGCGTTCGTGTTGCGAGTCCCGAACACTTTTCTGCCCCTCGTGTTGAAGGAAGATTTTTGGCCGCAGGGCGTGGTGTTCCGTCGCTTCTGCGGACAGGTGCCACAGAACAGCACGAAGTGAATTTAGTGCAAATGTGAAGTGTTACTAACATAGTTTTAAGTCTTATTTACTAATGATAAATTGTATTTACATTATATATGTTAGTCTGTAAGGTATGTATCTATGGGCCAAGATGCCTGACAATAAATGATTTATTATTATTTCCTTTATTTCTTGTATTACATATTTTTTTACATTTTTAAATATTTTTAACATACATAAAAAAAAAAAAACATTTAAAAATATAAAAAATAGTGTCCCACCGGTATCGGGAACAGAGTCCAAGCTACCGGCGGTCAGGGCTCCAGAGAAAGGAACCTCCTAACAATACGAGCCGTGTCCAGGAGTACCGCTTTCTGAATCAAGCCCTTGATCCAGCCGCCTAACGAGAGCCTCCTAAGGTGTTGGTCGAGGCTCTTGGCTATTAAGCCATTACCCGACACGACTATCGGTACAATGATCGCCGAATCCACTTCCCACATGTCGACAACCTCGCGAGCCAAGTCAATATACTTGATTTGTTTATCTTTCTCGGCTTTCACGAGGTTCTCGTCATGCGGAACGGATATGTCAACAATCATTGCACGCCTCTCGTTTCGGTCCACCACCACTATATCAGGCTTATTGGCTACAATAGTCCTGTCAGTGATGATGGACCGGTCCCAGTATAAAGTGATATGACCATTATCAAGAACTGGGTCGGGCTCATACCTGTAGTACGGCACTTCCGATCCCACAAGAGAGTATTTCAAAGCAAGTTGCTGATGGATAATCTTGGCTACAAGGTTGTGCCTATGCAAATACTCGCCGTTAGCCAGACGAGAAAAACCGGAGATAATGTGACGAATTGATTCTCCCGGACGGTGACATGCCCGACAGATGTCAACCGTGCCGTCCTTCACAATAAATCTCCGGTAGTTATTCGTCATGATAACTTCGTCCATAATTGCACAGATAAAACCTTCGGTTTCCCCAAAGAGGTCACCGAAACGCAGCCAAGCTACGGACGCCAATTGGTCTACATCGGGCCTGTGAAGGGCCCGGAAAAAGCATCCGTGAAGTTCCTTGCTCTGCCATACTTCCCTGCGATCGTCAGTGTCAAGTACTACCGGTTTGCGCCAGTTCTCGTTAGCCAAGGAGAGCGGTGTGAGTCCCTTGTCCACTGCCACTACATCTCGATGCATACCCACGTCGGCAGCTAGGAAATATTCCCTGAGACTGCATACCTCGCGGTTGTGTAGGGTCTTAGCATTTAAAAAACCTCGACCGCCACACTTCCGCGGGATATACAGCCTCATCACCGACGATCGTGGGTGATGCATTCGGTATGCAGTCAGCAGTGTTCGGACCCGCCTATCCAGGGCGTCAAGTTCCGTTTGAGTCCATTTGAGTACGCCGAAAGAGTACATCAATACCGGCATGACCCAACCGTTGAAGGCGCGCACCTTGTTTCCGCCTGAAAGAAGGCTATTGAAAACCTTCTTCAGGCGTCCAAAGAAACGCTCCTGCAACGATTGCTTCATGTCAGTGATATTGATGCCTAGGGCTTCCGACATACCCAAATACTTATAGGTTTCGGTTGAAGAGAGAGATCTCAGGTTTATGGAATCCATGAGTTGAGTGCCCACAGTTTCCACAACCTCCCCTCGCTTTACATGCATGACCGCACATTTGTCCACACCAAACTTCATCCTGATGGCACTACTGAAGGTTTCAGTTACCTTCAGTAGCTCCATCAGTTGCAGGTTGTTGGGGGCAAAAAGCTTCAAGTCATCCATGTAAAGAAGGTGAGATATAACCTGACCACCTCTCTTCAACCGATAGCCTAGACCTGAATTCTCCAGCAGTGTGCTTAGAGGATTCAAGGCTAGGCAAAACCAAAGCGGACTCAAACTATCACCCTGGAATATACCTCGCTCTATCCTTACAGGTTCGCTATTCCTCTGGATATGTCGACATCCTGGATAGCGAAGGACCGTACTCCATTTCCTCATACACGACATCAGGAAGGTGCGTAGTGTTGTATCAATTTTATACAACTCTAGCACCCTCATGAGCCATGTATGAGGAACAGAGTCATAGGCCTTCTTATAATCTATCCAACATGTCGACAGATCCTTTCGGGAACGTCGAACCTGTTGGCTAATGGTCATATCAATGAGGAGCAGCTCCTTAGTACCGCGGGACCCATTCCTACATCCATTCTGAGAAGGCGACATTATCAAATTTTTGTCAATATGGTTGTTAATTTTGCTTCTCAGTATGGATGTAAGAACTTTATAGACCGTCGGCAAACACGTGATCGGTCTATAATTTTTAGGTTCCGCAGTACTGCCTGATTTATGGAGCAGGTGGGTTATTCCTGTCGTAAAAAACTCGGGCAGCGACCCTGACTCTAGGGCAGATTGGAATTGAGATGCCAAACGAGCCTGCGATCTTGTGAACCACTTTATCCAGAAATTGTGCAGTCCGTCCGGCCCTGGAGATTTCCAGTTAGGCAACGGACGGACTGCACGAGCTACATCATTATTATTATTATTATCTTAATAAACTAGTGCGCTTCACCATCAACGATTGCATCACTGCTTAACATCAGGTGGGATTGCAGTCAAGCACTAGTTTAAACCAATTAAAAAAAAAATATATCATTTTTAAAGACCTATCCTTAAATACCCTACACGTATAGGTTTGACGAAAAAAAAAGTTTGAGTTTCAGTTCGAAGTATGGGGAACCCCAAAATTTATTGTTTTTTTTTCTATTTTTGTGTGAAAATCTTAATGCGCTTCACAGAATACATCTTCTTACCAAGTTTCAACAGTATAGTTCTTATAGTTTCGGAAAAAAGTGGCTGTGACATACGGACGGACAGACAGACAGACATAACGAATCTATAAGGGTTCCGTTCTTTGCTCTTTGGCTACGAATCCCTAAAAACAAAAGGAAGATAATTAGATAGATTTACTTTTTTTTAAATTTTTCCAGGAAATAAATGCAAACCCAAATAAAACAAGTTATTACAAACTCAAATGTATTTAAAAAACATAAGATTCCCTCAAAATAATGACAGCAACTAAAGTATCAGCTACCGAAGACAAAACAACCCCAACACGGCCCGTCAAAACTAAAAATAGAAGGGAGAATAAACTACTAGTTGTAGATAACCATTTTGAATACAAAAACATGGCCGAAGGACAAATTCGTAGAGGTCAATCAAACATTAAACGAAATCAAATGGGATATTATTTATAAATTGTGTATGTATTTATTATACAATAATTTTAAATTATAATTATTTTCACAGGAAAAATACAAATAAGTACAAGATGGCTTTCATAATCAAAAAAAGAACTTGTAAATACTTTATAGGTTGAGTCGGAGTATCTCCCTATTCTCCAGTTATATGCTCAACCGAGACGAGCGACAAAAAACATAAATATAGCAAAAACAATGTATAAAACGAACAAAAATATTACATTAATTGGAAATTTTATTGGTTATTTAAGAAACAAGTACACAGAAGAATATATCTTAAGAAAAATTATGACATTGAAAAAAAAATATGATAGGCAACGTGTAGTAACCTTTTCATTAGTAAACTAATTTAGAAATAATTGATACATTTTAAAGTGAAAAACAATAGAAGTCGGAACTGGATTTTTCACAATGGCAAAGGCAGAAATAAGATTGATGACGCGAACATATCCATAATGCTCAGTGGTATCATGATATTACACAACTTTAACTTAAAACCAAACTACCGACTTTAAAGAGGAATCATAAAATGCAAAGATATAAAAACCAACACGAAAGAAACGTAATCAAATCTATCCTCTAATAATAACACATTTAGATCAGCTAGTATCAGAACAAGATTTAAAAAAGAAGTGAAAGAATCTCTAAACAACGTACAAGATAAATACATTGGAACAATCACAATTAAAAGTATTCATAAGTATAAAAAAAACAAAAGAATTTAAAATATTTATTGAAATTCAACTGTAAAATCCAAACAATTTCTTTAGTTCCAAACAAGTGCCTTAGGTTTCTTTTCAAGACGCAGTAATCGTTTATATTCTTATTCTAAAATCTTGCTGCACTTATGGCAAGTTTGCCACTAAATAGTTTTTAAGATATGAAATATTTGACGTTTCTTGATTTACTTTTAGCGTGTCTTTCCTATTTTTTCCCCGTATATCTAGAATCTCACAACTCGGCCAATTGGACGTATATTAATTAGTGTACAAATTGCAAAATCTAACTTTGAAAGTTGATCAGTTTTCTTCTTAACTGCTTTACCAGCAATTATTTACGTTTGCAGCTCAAGTTTGCCAACGCAACCTAGTTTGTTATTGATATACTTAAGTTTTATAGTTGGTAATAAATTTTTGGATTTCAATGAAACCAATCATTACTCATAGAAACTTTGGCAGGCATATTGTCTGTTATAGTATAATAAAATGCTTAATTGGCTAATAGGTGAAAATCATCAGAAAGCACGCTTTATATACCCTAAAACAAAAGTTATTTGGGATTTACTATGCAAGTTTATAATTTATTACCCTATTCTATATTGTTAATGAGCTAATATATTTAAAAGTCAAAAGAACCCCCCTCTACTCCTCCAAGAGAGGAGGCCTGAGTCTCAGCAGTGGGATGACGTTATAAGGCTGATGCAATGCAATGCAATGCAAAAATAACCAATAAACTAAAACTCAATGAGTTCGACCTTATCTCAAAAAACACAACCAAAAGCAAAAGCGTTGGCAGGCATTTTTAGTTGACGTTAAGAAATGATAGTCAACACAATTCAAAGTGTCAAAGATAATCAATTAATTTCAAACCCTGTAACAAAGAGATTTTTCAGCTTTTACCTTTAACAAAAGCAGAAAAAAATATATTCAGCATCAGGTGCCTGTCGTGGCCGGCGATTAGTTAGTGTCAGCTTATTAATAGTTTCACGTTGCAGACAAAGTGACGCAGGCGGCGGTTGCAGGCAATCTATTAGTTATTTTAGTCTTGTTTCAATATCGACATACTTTGCCTTTGTTATTGGCAATACCAGCGAGTATTTGCGTGATAATTTTAAACGTTAGGCGTTATGGAGATATAGATTATGATGAAACCAAAAATTTCAAAAGGATGAGCTCATAGTATTTGATCATCATTACTTCGACCGAAAGACGTCTACTGCAAATAAAATATTATTAGATTAAAATGGCTGGAAGGTAACATGTGTGTTTTAATTCTTCAGTATTTTCAGTTAAAAAACTCTAGTTCACTTGCTAGTCCCTATCTTAAAGATGGATTTGACGATCGGATATTAGATACATACCTATAAAAAAAAAACTTAACCTTACCAAGTTCGGGGCGAATCCCCGCTGCCGCGACAAGTTGCGGCTTGGCGGACAGAGTTCCGGCGGGATCTCATGGTGAAATGGCGAAAACGACAACCCTGCAACCCTATGCTGGGCACGCTAGGATTGAGGCGGTAAGGCCCCTCTTTGAGGCGTGGCTGGAAAGACCTCACGGCATCGTGACAACGTGAACATGGCAAGTTCGGGCCGTGCCTGTACAAGATCCGTGCGGTGGTGACATCCGGGTGTCGCCACTGTGCGGAACGCCCGGTGGACACGGTGGAGCACACGGTAGAGGTGTGCCCCGCTTGGGAAATGCATCGCCATGTCCTCGTGAGGGCGATCGGTAGCAATGATCTCTCGCGCCGGGGCTTGGTTCAGGCCATGCTGCGAAGAGAGGAGGAGTGGCAGGCGATCGCCTCCTTCTGCGAAGCAGTAATGCTAGCAAAGGAGGAGGCTGACCGCATCAGGCAACGGCGCTCACGCCGCAGCCGCCGCCGTAATTCCGATCCAAATTTCCGGGCACCGTAGGCGCGGGCTTGCGGACAGCGGGCAATGAGTAACTCGCTGTCCATTTGTCCGGTAACAGACCGGACCGAGTCCAAGGCGTTTACGGCGCGCACTGTTCCCGTGCGCCTCAAGGAGTTGTCAGCAAACCGTAGGGGCCCAGTAGGGTCGAGGCCTAGTCTGGGGCTCTGGGGAGGTATAAAAATGCATACCAGGGCCCCGGATCCAAGGCAGGGAAGGAACAGGTTAGGTTTTTAGTCAGTAAGAGTCTGACATTATTTCCCGCTCCGCAGAAGGGCGGGATTTGTCATTGGATGATTTACCTACCATAAAAAAAAACCTTACCAAGTTTCAAAGTGGTACTGTCAAAATGTACCTAATATTGAAGCACCGGTTAGCATGGGTAAAATCTCGTTACAATGTAAAGTCGATGAATATCAAAACGTTCGTCCATAAAACACTAAAGTGTTCTTAAATAAAGCGAGTAAATCAGAATTCAACGAGATTGTTCGTGGAACGAAGAATCCAGCTCTATTTTATTTCTGTGCTGATAAAAAAAACCTGTCTAGAATATTCCTTGTAAATTGAAAAGTTTCTCGAAACAGGACGAGGTCTATCGATTGTTAGTTTGTGTTGAGCCGCGGAGATGGCGTGATTGGAGCTTTAATAGCAATAATTATAATGTAGTTTTAATAATATTATAATCATGGTAGCACGGTTTCAGGGCACCAATTTTGTTATAATTTGGTCCAAAGTTTGTCAGGCATACAGTCATGTACTGTCTAGTCAAATTTTAGTCAGCTGCCCGATTAAAATTTGACTGGACTAAATTTTGAGCATCATCAGCTATCCTAAATTTGGAGCACAGTATAATTGGTTACGCGAATAATCTTTGAGTGGACTGTAGGGATAAAAAGCATCTAACGTTTTGTTAACAATATGCAGGTACTGTGCTTGGCCTTTATTGATGGATGGATGGATTGATTTAGGGAGGTACAAGGGAACACTGACCTTTTGACCTCGAAGGCTCCACGTGGCTGCCGGCCGGCGACCCCTGACTTCGCACCTTTAATCACTGCCAGGTCCTATATTGCACTACACTGCACTATTGTTGAGAGTCTTTAAGCGGTTGGATCTCCGAAATAGTCAATTTTCTTGTAATTTCGAGCGGGCGATGTTAGCGGAGCGGTCACAACTTCACATTCGATGCACAAGCGTCATGTCTCCCTTTTTTGAGATCGTGCGGGAAAAAAAGGAAGGGGGATAGGATATCTAGGCTAGCCCAAAAAATTTATTAAAAAAAAACAAAATCGCGGATCATTGCAAATTGGCGTAACCAATAATGTTTAGAACACGATCCGTTAATTTAACACCTAATGTACTGTGCCCTATTGCTCGTTGTCAAAATTTGAGTCTGAACTACCGCGACGAGGTCGCGTGTTTAGTGCAGCTTTATATAGGGGTCCTCCTTCATCTCTAGCATTAGGACTTTGGTCACCACCTCGTTTAATGATGTAAGGATTAACTTCAATCAATTATTTTTAAAAATAAAACTGGGGAAATTCATTGACTGCCAAGGCTAGGTAATTGACCTACCTTTTCTATTTATTAATACCTCGATACAGCGACATGAGGTCGCGGCAAACCATAAAGGAGATAGTGAGACGTCTTGGATTATAGAATCGGAAAGAAGAAATGAAAAATCGTGATTAGTAGAACTTATTTTAAAATGCAATCGGTTTCAAATTCTGTTATACTAGTTACACGTTATTTTATATCTTTTTTTTCCTATATTCTAAACCCTAAGTATTGAAAAACTATCTGCACAAGTTTGTGTTTCAGGGTAATGAGAGTTGAGAATACAAATTAATCTTGCGTTTAAGAACGTCTGGCTTTAATTGGTTTAGTTCGTTCGCTAAGATGGCATTGAAAAATTGTTCTCTTCTCTTTTCACAAAAGGAAAGGATTAAACCAGTTACGGATTTATAGAAAATTCATGAACATAGTGCAGGGTGTGTATAAATAACACCATATAATAATTATAATATTATATCATATGAGTTGTCGATATTATACAAATCACTATTCAAGTGTGCTAGTCATGTTCAGAAAGATGTTGCAAAACTTCTAAATTCTATTGAACAGTCCTATTGAAAAGTTTGTTCATTTAATGCCTTATTTTGTGTGTGTGTATTTTTTTTTAGTTTAAGAGTGCCTTTGTACCCATAGATTTCGTTTTTTATTTCTTTAAAATTGATGTACAACAAAGTTTATTCTATTCCATTTCATTCCATAGTCACAAAAGAACTGGTGTAAAAAATCCGTAAGTTCCTTGGAGGATTCCAGTTTACGTTACCTATGGACTAAAATGCTCAAAGGAAAATAAATCATGACCGTCCTCGTCAAACCTGTTGGCAGAAAGAACGAAATGGAGTGAAGTGAAGCTGAAGACTGTTTGCGATTGAAGATTACTGTGGACGTCCTCTGCTCCCAATCTAGGCGACATGGGATATTAAGTCAAGTCCTTTTATTCTGACATAATAGCATCATAGTATCTTTCAATGTTATGCTAGTTTATATAGTTTTATTCTCCGAGGAAAAATCCTTTTGTTACAAAAATATCTCCCACCTGTCGATATGCGGTGCACCTGGCGCCGTCACATTTGTGCCGCGTTGGTTCGCTGCGTTTTTACGGCACTGATTGTCCATTGTTCGACAGATATGAGTCAGCCTAGAGGATTGTAATACAATGTATGTGTCTTTACCAATGCTTCACGGCACATTTATATAAAAACTTTATGAGATAAAGACCACCTGGGAAGATCTTAAGATCTTAAGGTCCCAAGAGATCTGCGTGTATCTGTTTACAAGCAAGTAAACGACATCAAAGCAAAATCTCATTCAAAATCTGCCACTCAAGTCCAAATTCGTACGCACTCACTCACGCAGCTATATTTTCCCTCGAGATGTATGAAAAAACTTCGTTCCCATTCCGTCTTCCCCTTCAATTTTCTCAGTTTCAACATACGTGCACCGACCATAAAAGTAATAACATACTGCTTCTTTGAACGGGACAGCAATGTTAATATTGTACTGACTGCACAGACTGTCGACAGCTGAATGCCGAGATCTCTTTAAACTTTAGAATCTCGACATGTTTCAGCTTCCGCAGACTTCAAAGTTTAGATAGGACAGCGAGAAAGGAAAACTTCCTTTTTTTCCAACCGGAATACTCCTTATTCCGCTTGTTCTCAAAACATTTGAAAGCTTTTCGGTCTGAAATGCAGTTGCATTAGATGCTACAAAATGTTTCAGAAATTCTGTGTGATTTTGTTCAGATTAAATTTTCAAGTTCTTCAAAGGAGTACTTACGAGATTGAGAAATGTGAAAGAATGTTAGCCAAGTAAATAGTGCGTCTGACATAATAATATTTTCGGTGAAAGCTTTGAAGAAAATTTATTACACAGAATCTGTATCCGCATTAATGCTGTATAAAACGTTTGAGAAAAGTACGGATTCCTAGAAAATGGACTGGTGAAAGGTCTATTAGATTTATATTTCACGCACAAAGGCCAACCCGCCACACTACGCTCCACCCAAGGGCGGGATTTGTCATTGGATGATTTTACCTACCATAAAAAAAAACCCGCCACACTATGGATCGGGCCAGTTTTTTAGTGGTAATGACGAATTTGTTATCCTGTCAAGCGCTAACTGAGACGATTCATTGACTGGCGATACTACAATATACTAAAAGTGCAGTTTATAAAAAGTGTATGGTCACAAGTAAATTCAAAGGCACTTCTAAGACTCTCATTAATTTGATTTAAGTACTGTCCCACCATTAGTTAGCATTTACAGTCTCATACGTCTCCACAAATCTTATTGAATCAACCATCCCATATACAGGCAGTTTTACACCAGCGAAAGTGGGTCTTAGTTTTATGACTATGCTCTAACGTCTCACTTAGATTTATGTTCCATTTACATCACTTTATGGGCCCTGCACCGCTTCTGTCCAGATATTTGAGGATGCACTGCCTCGTAAACTGTGGAGAGATCTGGAGAATTCATTTTTATATGAATTTTTAAAGATTGTATAATGGAGAGGTGGAGAAATGGAGCCGTTAGTTTTTACTAGTGACTATCTCTGATTAAACCAAGTTCAGTAACAGAGTTAGCCAAAATATATTATTAACAAGTCCAATAAAGAAAAACAAAAAGCAGATAAACTTTTTGAAAAGCTTGATTTAAGTTTGAGAGCTTGCAAAAGGTGAAAGAAAAATATCTGCAGCACTTATGTTGCAGACATTTTTGTATACCAAATTAACTTCAACTTCAACTTTTGATTAATGGCCATTGTGGATATACCAAATTAATACTATAATAAAACCCATTTGACATTAAAAATCTGTCACAAGACATAGTCAACAAAACAAACCCTTTTTATTACGATGGCATCTAAAAATACAGACCTTTAAATTGATCATTCTGTTTCGAGAATTTACGACCCAAAATATTTACTTAATTAAGGACAAAATTCCGTAAATTAACCAAATCCCATATATTTTAATTACAAAAGTTTAATAATTACAGCTGTTTTCAATATCGGGCAACCTCAGGTGTTCCCAGAAGATTCCAGTTTTGGTCAAATTAGAGTTGAGAACGTGTAATTTCAACTAGCGCGAATTATTAAAAGTTTTGATAGAAAACGTCAGATCGTTTATTTATTGCTAAATGAGATTTATTTACATATTCTATGCTTGTTTGAATATCGATATTTTTGCCGTCTATCCGCTGAGCTTATAAAATAATTCCGATGTTGACCAAATTTGTTAGACATTATCCCAAAAATATCCCAAGGTTTATGTTAGATTTGAAATGACGCAAAATACTCGCATTTGAGTCAAAAATCGTCAATTTAATTAATATATTACAAACATTTTTTTACAATATTAGTAATATTTTAAACGTATTATTATTATTTCTAAAAAAAAGAGTACGAAAAGAATTGAGCTATTGAGCGTGATCAATATTTTTTCCTCACCATCTTTCATTATAATATCAGCATTTGTTCTACTCTTCTTTAAATATTTCAAACAAAAAAACTTCTTCCTCATCGGTATTATCATCAAAAGAGCGATTATAACTTTACCTAACGTATTATAGGTAAAATCTGTCCAAATAATCTATTTAACAAAATCCAACTTATAAATTATCAATTAAATGACGAAATCAATGTTTCTCTTGAATGTGAAATCGTTATTTTAAAAAACATTATTTGCAGTCCACAATTATAGATCTTACAAACCAAATATTGAATATTAGCTTTTTTTTTACGTAACCTCTCTCAAAGGAACCACCAATGTTTCGAGAAACAAAGAAGACTTGTTCTTCATTTTCGAGGTAGGAAATCATTGACTAACTTCTTCTACTCTGGGTGGAGCTAGCATCAGACTTCAAATATTGAAACCGACCGTATTCCTTTAGATACTCAAATGGTATCCCGTTCCAACGCAGCAGCAATACTTTCAAACTATCCCATATCTTTGGAATAATGTTTCTATCTGTGAATAAATTTTGGTTATCGATTCACTGCTTCTAACTACTCCAAAACTTCTCTGAAAATCAAACAGTGACACTAAAAATAAAGAAAATAAATTTTAAAACCTCAAAGACATTCATTACGGACACACATGCAGTATTGAGACCGCACCAGCAATGTATGTACTCTAATCGTCCACATACAACGGAACTTAGGCGAAACTAAAAGCAAGTAAGATGAATGACGTCACAGATACACACAACATAAATTGTCTTTCGGTACAGTGAGTTATGGCTCTTGTTTATAATTTATGAATGTTTGTCTAAAAGACAAACTTCGGTTTTTCTACGTAAGTGGTTATGAAGATCGGGGCACAAGTTTCTGTTGTGGTGACATTGTTTTTTAGAGGGTGACTTTCAGAAAATAGTGTATCAAGGGCATTGCTTAGTGATTGTTTGTGGTTATTATACTTTCCCTGAGTTATCATGAAGCTAAATTTTCTTGAATATCCTCAAACCCGGATTTCATTCAACTTCGTTTACTTTAACTGCAACATAGAAACGGAAACACCTGAAAAAAAAACAAAATTAAAAAAAAAACATACTGAATACTTAATGCAAAGAGCATAATGCTAAATGGTAATACAAGAACACTACTTGGCGCTGATTGCTAGCTGCAACCCACGAATGCCATATACTCGATAATACAAAATACCTACACATACACGAAAGTCTAAAATATTGCGATTTTATTCATAAAACAACAGAAGCAAAAAATGATTTAAGTACCCATTTTAAACAAATATTAAAAAGACATAATTTAGAAGTATTAAAAGTTGTTAAAAATTTACAAAATTAATAACATTGCTAAAATTTAATAATGCTAAAATTGATATAGGTTTTTTTTTATGTTGGAAATGATCCAATGACTTCTCCTGCTCTTAGGCAGATCGCAAAGGCATGTCAGAATTTTACTAACTAAAACCCACTCCTACTCCTTCTTTATCTTGCATTAAAATGTCATATTTCAAATAGTGGTCCTGTCCTTAAAAAATAACTTTAATTTTAATTTGAATTCTGTAGATGTTAAATCAGATATATGGCATTTATATTACGTAAGCCGCCTTTTCAGATTTTCCATATTTGAAAGCTAGCTATTTTCTAATAGATTTATTATAATATTATTTGGTCCCTCTCTATTCCTTCCAACGTTTACGATTTTTCGCTCCTTCTTTCCAATTTATACGAAACACATTCAGGTCATCCCCCCGTCTCATTCGTGGTCTGCCACTGTCTTAGTTGGTTGGCATGCGGCAGACAGATTCTGCCCAATTATGTTTGTTGTGCAGCTAAATAGATTACCATTATGTCTCTCTCTTCCGAAAAGGATGCAATGTCCCGCCTTGTCGTAATCATAGTCAAAGTTGTCAACAAATAACCAGCGTCGTTCAGTTTGATGTAAGACGAGTGAGCCCCAGGACGCTGCCACCTATGTCACTGCTCCCCATTACCGCTCTCGTGTATTCTAGCCATAAAATAGTTCTCCCTATCTTCGTGACGACGTCGTTCCGTCGATTAGTCGCAGAGTGCACTCCGAGCTACGTCGACGTACCTACATTTTGAAAGGAGTGGCTTTGTGCCCTATTTCCCCTGATAGAACTAAAAACTTGATCAAGCAGGAAATGCAAAACTGTTTTTTTGGTTCTTATGATTACATTTTATTCCACTGATTTATATGTTGATCAAAACTTAACACACATAAAATCATCATTCTTTGTCACATTTCTCAAATCTTGGTAAAAATTTTGAAATTGAGTATTTTCCTGTGAAATTTAATTTTTTGTCTTAAATTATATCCATCTTTGAAATGAAAGTGGATATTAAGATATTCTTAACGATTTTTCCAAAATTTATTTGGATCGCTCTTTCTGATAAAATTTTAATTGTGTAATTTTAGGCAATACCCTCACATAATCATAGCATAGCATCGCATCAGCCTTATAATTTTCCCACTGCTGGGACTCAGGCTTCCTCTCTCGGAGAGGGAATGAGCCGTAATGCACCACGCGGGCTCAGTGCGGATTGGTGAATGTCACTTGTCTTTGAATTTTTGGTTCTAGGACATACTGGTTTCCTCACCCTCACGATGTTTTCCTTCACCAAGTAATGCGCCTGGTTAGGTTTGAACCCGCGACCTACAACTCTTAAGTTGGGGTCGTTACCACTCGGCCACCACTGCTCTGTGCTCTGGCCCTCACATAATCATGTATATATAATACAGTCAAAAATCTCATCTAAGTAAAAAATTAACGTTTTTTAAATTATTTTTATTTCTTTCATCAGCATTCCTTTTTATAAAATCCTAGCCAACGCTGCTAACGTTAACAAACACGTTTAACTACGCTAGCCGTAACCGTTAAAGTGGAAAAGTTAGGCAGGCGATACACCGAACAGGGAACAAGTAAAACAATATAGATACAAATAAAAAAGGGTCGGTATCAAACGAGCCGGGGCGGCCATTGTGGCACATTCCGTTGGAGAATAAATAGGATACAGAAGGCTATGTGAAAACGGTGTATCAAAATTTTATAATATGTATTTCACATAAACTGATATGGACGAACTATGAAACATCAGTAACTAATAGCACGGGTTCAAAATGGCTTATTTCCTGTTGAAAAGAACAAATAAAAGGCTCTACAGAGCAGAGTTATAATTAAAAAAATATGTTATAAACATTTTTCACTCTTCATATTCTTCACTCTTCTCTGCTGAGAGAACCATGTAGGCCTATCAACAAATGAAATTTAAAATAAAATTTAAAAATATCAGTATAACTACGCATCTAAGAGTCCGAGGTCCAAGGAATTTGTTTATGATCGCCGTACATGCGCGTAAATGCCTGTTTTCGTTCTTTGTATGGATCCGGCCTTCTGTACCTATATATTTATTAGTTCCACCGCTCTAACAACATAGAAACACCTTCATAAATTTGTTGGCTCCGTTACGACTATGTTCCTTTAAAATTAAACAAGTGGTTTGCTAGTCTCGTATTAATGTAAGTGAATATACGACGGAGATCGCGATCCGAGTAATTTGTAGCGTGTTTGTTAGTGTCAAGGAATAGGAGGATTAAAATCAACAGTCTCAGCCTCGAGATATTCATCTGTAACACTGGCATAACTTTCTCGTTATTATCAACCTACAGACCTATTTACGGGCCATACAGAACCCATTACTCGCCATCCGAAAGCGCGCGCCTATGGTGGACGTAAGTCACCTTGCGACTCCCTCCCGAGGTGTCTCCTGCTTGGACTGGCGCGTGACAATTGTCTCTTCCTCAACCTCCTTCACCTGCATTACTGCTTCTCATAAAGATATGACTGCTTCTTATTCTTTCTGGCTCCATATCACGGCCTGGACCTGGTGCGTCGATTACCTCCAAGACGACCCGATGGTGTTCTGCCCAAGTGGAACAGACCTCCACCATATGCTTCACCGAGCACTGTATCCCCGGGTATTTCATATAATGGTGACCTCCCGAAACGACCTGTATCAGGCGGAACGTGAAGACAGCGTAACACCGCTCTAACCAGCAGCAGTAGCTACGATTCCAGCTAGGGTCACAAGTGAATTTATAAAATGCAACTTAAAGAACATACTCTTAGATGGATTTTAGTTCGATTTTAATGAGTGCCACCGATGCTGCAGTTAACGTAGCCACCTACTGGGCCCTAGCAGTTTAGCCAGTTTACCGTCGATTCGAAAAGAAGAAAAAGAAGTCGATAATGGTCTGCCACACCCTCCTGTTCCAGCCTAGAGCGGAAGAAAGCATTAGATGACTACACATCTCCAAAAACGCTCTAACCACCTTTCAGAGAGGGGATTGATCGCCGCGATAACTGACGTTAACATTAAAGTAACTTGAGGATCTTACGTTTACTTAACATTTAGCGGTCTGCACGCCCAACGATCATTGGTTCTACTACTGATAATATGGCTGATAACTTATTCTGTTAACTGTCGACAACTGCGGTTTCTTTTTATACTCGACATAAAAAAAAAAACAGTTATCATTTAAACCAGCCTTAACCTCGAAACTTGTGACGCAAGTATAACAGAACTTCAGGACAGCTAGCCCTTAAACTGGTATGAAGCGCTCGTTAACCTTTTTCGTAGGCATAAAGAGAATTTATGATTTTAATATTAGTAGAACAGATTCCCGTGATTACTTAATAATGTTGGATAAGTGGTAGGGGATGATGTCTAGGTTTTTTGAACAAAGATTCAAATAGTTCGCAGAATTTTGATACCTTGATATTTAGCCCTGTAATGGAAATTATTTCTTGGAACACGGAGAGTTCTCGCTGTGTAGTTAAAACAGTCTTACACGTGGCGTTGCTAACTTAAAAGGCAATTAAATTAGTGTATCTGTGATTAAATTGATGTCCCTTACGCATAATTCAAAAGTGAAATTTATTTTATAAGAAAGCTGTTTTTGTATTTATTATTGACATAATTATTAAATTTGTGAAATACTTTTAGCGATGAGATGTTTATGCAATAATATCAGTAAACAGTTTAAACTCACAGTACCAGACGCTGGATGTAATAGCTAAGTAATAATAATATTTATTTCATACATTTTTCAGAACAATTAGGTACACTCAAAGAATATTAAACGTCTTTATTCGTAGTAGATATCGAAATATAGGCCAAAATCTTTTTTACAAAGATTTTATATGACGCTAAATTATTTTTTCCGACCTTTTTTTTTTCGAAGAGCTACAGCGTGTAAAGCAAGTTGATTATACAATACGATGATTTGTACTTTTTAAATCTCATGTTTAAAACATGTTTAACAAAATGTAAAAAGTTAATACACTCCACAGAACAAGCGTAATTTTCTTTGACACCGTTTAAACTCGTAAACTTTAAGCAAAAAGGAAATCTTAAAAATATACAGGAACAAAACAGCGCACCATTTTCCTTTACATTATGGGGCGGAAGAATCACACGTTACGAACATAAAGTGGCTAGATCGCACGGTTCCGCACCGCCCGCACCGACCCGCTGCGCCCCGCACCGACCCGCAACGCCCCGCACCAAATTGCACCTATTATGAAAATGCAGCGTTCACTTTGCGAAACACCCTCACTTTGATAACGATACTTTATTAGGCGTATTATGTTACGATATTCTGGAATAACATTTTGTAAATTTTTGGCAGTAACACCCTTAATGGTGTATTTGAATTTTAGTATCAATTTTGCTTTTGAAAATCTGTGCGCTATGAGCTCCTATTAGGTACACTTCAGGCTATTATTAACAGGCAGGGCTGCTAGGGTGCAATACACGGAAAATAATACGATTTCGATTTATTAAGATTTGTCTGTCTTTGAAGACGACATACGACGGAAGGAATGAGACAAAGAACGCCTAAATACGAGAATGTTGGATATTGTTAGATACTTATTGGTTTGTGTTACAACTATGTAGTTTGAAACCCTTCCACTTACGAAACCCTTTTCTCATCCGTGGAATGTCTTGGATGTTGTAACGAGGAAACTATAGAAATATATGACAAGAAAATGGACAGCTAAATCTTTCAAATCTAAGTCTGACATCCTTCTCACTACACCCTGAGCAGTATGACTGATTTGATGGTCACGTATTAAAAAAAAAACTATTATTGACAACAGATTGTATCCCTTTTTTATTAATGTTTTTGGCTTGGATACTAAGACCTTTTTTATTTTTTTTATTAGTGATAGGTTCGCGCTTGACCGCTATCTCACCTGATGGAAAGCGACGATACGGTCGACGATGGATCGCGCTTACCTAGAAGAAACCTATTCACTCTTGACTTAAAGATTCTCGTGTTGTAGCCATCAAGAAACACAGACTCCGGCAGGGAATTCCACTCCTTAGCTGTACGCAAAATAAAAGTGTTCCCAAAACGCTTTGTGCGTATAGGTGGGTTGGTGGATTTTAAGCCATGTCATAATCGGTTTACCAGTTGATTATTCCATAGAATATACATGGATATTATTAGATATGCTGATACTTTTTCTAATATTTTTTGAAGTATTTGGCAGGAAATCCTATTGTGAAAAACCATTTCGCTCTGTGTGTGTGTGTGTGTCTTCTTTTCACTAAAATTTGACTTATAACTAAACTGTTTTTAAGAATGCGAGTTTAGCACATCTCTTCGGGAAAATCAAAGGTATTATGAAACACAGTCATGCCGTAGTTTGCGAGCCCTTTAGTTTTCCTTACAGTGATTTATTACATAGGGAAGTTATATTCTCCGACAAAAATGATATATTTCGAGAGCTTTTATTATATTTTTAGTATTTTGTTTTTGGGGAAGGAAGGACGAATTATGAGGATGTACCCTTGTTGAGTTCCTGAGGCACCGAGAGATATATAATAAGAGCGGATATAAATTATTATAACTAAAACGTGTTTTTTGATGTTCTTTAAATTAATTTAGCAAACATGTGAAAATGAATATGAAATATAGTAATATAAGCAATCGGTGTCCAAATATCCACGAATAATTCAACACTTCTCTAAGAAATTTCGACTATGACGAATATTCCTTAACTTGAGAGATTACTTAATATTCGACCTGGTTTTCCTTCTATGTTGCGAAGAAAATCTCGAGATAATGTCAGACTTTTACTAACTAAAAACCCAATCCGGTTCCTTCATTGCCTTTCATATCATCGGGCGACGGTGTATAGTTGGCACTTCTTAATTTTTTACATTTTTACTCCTGTATTTATTATTATATAGAATCGTTATATTTTTAGCATATTTTATTTCATTCTTTAGTCGATATATATATATATTATGTCTGTGTTCCGTGAGTGTGTCCGTGGCATCACCAGGCCCTATCAGAATACCAGCGCTGCGTTATTTTACCTTTTTGTTGTATATATATTTTTTGTCCTGTGCGAGTCTCAAATAAATGTTTTTCTTTCTTTCTTTCATATCGGGACCAAACCTTCCTTTCAGAAATCGAGGATGGGCGGTATGAGTCAGTCAGTGTCGCACTGTCCCTTCAATTGTCCCTTGTATTATGCAAACATAGTAAAATCTCATAATTTTTTAAAAGAATAACCGTGGAGTTTAGTGCAGTTTGAATTGGAGGTTTTTACTTTTCATATGTAGGCCGTAAAATGAAATATATTAAATTGAATTGAAGTAAGTGAGTTAGGACGTTTCCATAACCTATTGATTGATAGTAAAATTTGAATTAAACTTCATAGCTTGCAAAATTGCGACATCCCTCTCAGTTTCAGGAATACAGACGATAGTTTATATCAACATCTAACCATTGACCACAACTATTGACCGAAATATTACCGTTTGAGTAATAATATTGGCCAGATATTTATGCGCCACAAAGAGATATGTAATTGAGCCAACGTTCGGTTTTACACAGCGTTGCATGTGATTGCATTTCGCGCCACATTGCGACGTGTAATTGGTCCTTTGCCGATCATGTGGGTAATTATATCAAAGGCTTTAATTTTGGCCAACTTATTAAGTTTATTTAAGCACTTTTTAATTATTCATGCTTGTATAAATGACACTGACAAGTTTTAAAACGCATCACAAATTGTCATTTAATAACATTTTACAAAAATGTCTTCTTTTTCTAAAACTACACTGTTAAATTTTAGTCGTTTTAATCCCGCGGAGGGTCGATTCGGTACATGAAATGCTATCGATTTGTAAAGAAAAAATTAAATATAAAGTACTTTTTTTCAAAAACTCGAATTAATATACGCATGTACGAAATCAAAAGGTAAAAAAGGAACCCTATTACTAAGACTTAGCTGTTTGTCCGTCTGTCTGTCACCAGGCTGTATCTCAAAAACCGCCATAGCTAGACAGTTGAAATTTTCACGAATTATGTATTTCTGATACCGCTTTAACAAATAATACTAAAAACTTTAAGGGCCAATACAAACAACGCCATTCTGTTGTTATTCTGTTATTTACCTAGTCAATGGTACGGATCCTTTCATTCGTAAGTCCAACTCGCACTTGACCGGTTTATCTCGTTTACCGTGGACGTTCAGTCAAAATGTTACAGGCATAATTAAAATGTAAACAAAGGAATTATGACTTGTTCTTTGCTGTTCAAAATGAAGAGTGAAAGAAAGCGGAAAAAAAAGCAATTTCTTGTTGTTAAAGGCCGCACACAGTTCAGTAGCCTCGCTCTCACACAATTTAACTACGTATTTTTAATAATACTATAACTTTCTACACATATTTGTGCCTTTGAAACAGTTTACGAAAGTTTTAATTTAATTTATAACAACATGCTTATCAGGAAGCTTGCGTTAGAAGGCGCGTACAAAGCAAACTTAGTTTTTGCTAACATTTACCAACTAAGATAACTCTGTTATTAGTAGTTTAATATTCTGTTCAAGTAACCCGGCGTTTGTTAGTTTGCGGGCTGTTTTGTTTAAGTTTTTTTAAAGAAAACTTGTACGATACGTATCTGATTATTCAACAGAATAATAAAAAAAGTAGCTAAGCTTTACGATTCATTTGCCCCTATGTTGTTGCGTCAAAGCTTCTTCCTTTGCAGTTTTTACTATCACATAAAACACAACAGAAAAGTTATTCTTTCCAACTAGAAATTCCTCAAAAGGAAATATTAAATAGCTTTTTTAATTCTCGTTTGACTGAAGCCAAGTCTTTTCTCAGTCGACTTACAGATCGTCCGGATAAAAAGTACCTTCATTTCCACGTTTTTCTTGGACTCTTAAGTCAAAATGAAGAAAGAAAAACTAAGAGAAATATCCCCCCATTAACGCAGCTATATAGATTCAACTAGAGCCGTCACCTTTCTACAATCCAACTTAAAGCTTATACTAAATAATAAAAGTAACAGAATGAAGGTAGAATTGAAACTAGTGTTCGGGGACATTTTTTCCCTTGGTTCGTGATTTTCTCCCGTTTTACCGGCTCTCTTTGTTATCATTTTTGCTCTTCTTTTGAATGTTATATTTTTTATCTGAATTGTATAATGATTTATAATTCTTTTTTTATAAACAACTGCAATTGTGAGTTGTCACTGTAAAGACATTAAAACATTCTTTGAAGTATTCCGTTGGTTTTCTTTTACTAGAAAATAATTAGTTTAGTGTGAATAGTTATTGTATTGGTTCAATCTCTATGCTTTATCCAGCTGCTTTCAAATATTCACAAAATAGAACATAAATATATTTTAAAAACTGTTTAGTTATTTGACATTATTAAAAAAGTAAATAAATGAAAACCAACTTCCAATCTAATAAAGCGAAATATTGCGAAACATGAAATATACCACAGTTTTAGCTGTATTTTGTTCGTCGGCTGGATGTATGCTGTGACCTACTTCTGCGAGTCCCCTGAAACCAGAGTCTGACACTCGGGGGACCACAATTAAATTTACGAAATTTTAGGAAAATAAATGTAGCTACAATAAATAAGTTCACTTAAAACTGATTCATTATCCCGATAGAATATAGAACCCGTTATTGTAACCAGGACTGGATTTCCAAATTAAGTATTTAAATTAAACACTGGTCAAGCTCCTCTTTGACCTGAACACCTGCCAAATTTCGGCAAATAGAGTAGGGTTTGACACGTTCTTAATTGTAAAAAACTTAATAAAAATACAAAATTAAGTATTTATATCTTAAATCTGGCCGATAATTTCGTACAAACTTATTTATGAAAACAGTTCAATTCCCGACTTGAGTCTAGAACATTTTTTCGACTTACAAAAAAAGATTGTTTACAATACAGTTTCCAGATTTTTTCCTTGTGCTATGAGAGCTTGCTTCGTGCCAAATTTCAGAATTCTAGGTCAATGGGAAACACCTTATGAATTTTGATTCGTTCCGTTTATTCTTTTTCTTATTGCTATTTACTTAACCTTTTGAATATTGTAATTAGAGACACAATAGAAAAACAATAGGTGTGCGAACACCGGTGTTCTCTTGGAGCTTTACAGTTTAAATATGTGAAACTATAGTAAATATTCCGGCAACTACTTGTGCGTACATAGTAGGCAATTTCTTACTTTAAGGTTGATGTTCAAGGTAGCCGTAATAAATGTGGCTTTACTGAATTATATTTGTATAATTCAAAACACTGACTTTATCATGAAATAGACATCTTTTGAATTATACGAACAAAGAGGATTGCATTGATGGTTTTTATGAATATAATTCAGTAAAGCCACATTTGTTACGGCCGCAAGTCAAATTCGATGAACATGACCTGCAAAATGCAAAAAACTTACGAAAATTTCAATTTTCGAGTGCTACCTTGAACATCCACCTTAAATGCATTACCTATAATAATACATGATGGCAGTTAGTTGTCTTAAACACAACATATTGCAGCACTAACTCCTATTTATACCAACCACCTACTTAATTTGTTTTACAAATAAAATGTTTTCTCCGTTAAAGAAACATACAATTTTTTACTTGCAAATTAAAATTAAAATTCTACTGTTATTGCAAACACTGTCTTAAATATAATACAAATTAAAAGTAAGGAGCTCTTACTTATTTACAAAGAAGAGAGCAAAATAGAGAAAAATTATTAATTTAAAAAAATATTATTTCTACTTTGGCAGTACGTTTCGACGTGTTTTTTTCTTTTTCGCTCCTCTGTTGCTAAAACCAAGTTATTGTAGAATTTTTAAAACAAATAATTGACGTAGAATACAGTAAAGTGCTCTGAATATATTTTTTTTATTGAGGTGGAAAGTCATCAAATGACTTCTAGTGACTAGAAGTGGAATTTTTCATGGAGAGAGAAGCCATTCTAGGGTGGAGCGAAATAATGTGTCAAACTTTTGCGCACTAAAGCCCACCTCACTGTGTAAACTAAGGGTCACCGCATACGGGCCTCAAAAAAAAGCCGCCATAAAAAAGGAATTATTAAATAATTTAAAGTTTTGTGGAGGCCTTTTTTTGTGGCCCGCGTGCGGCAGTGGTGGGGCTTTTTTGTGGCGGCGGTTTTTTATGGCGGCTTTTTTTTGAGGCCCGTATGCGGCGACAATAAGGAGCCTTTTCGCTACAATATTGTCGTCACTCGTATACAGTTATTGCAAGCATGCAGTGAAAAACCCCCTGTGTCGCGGTAGATAAAACAAAACACAAATGTCCACAGAGTAAAGTTCAGGCAGCATCCGATTCCGATTTTTTTTTCTTTATACATTGCTAAAAATAACTACAAAAAATTAATTTTATACAAAATTTACCACAAAAAAAAGAATTCAATTATCAACCATATTGATCGTATAAAGTAAAAAATAACTTACCTAGAAATACAAAAAAAAAACAAACACAATCATTGGTTTTTCAGACTTTTATTAATTCAAACATTGGCTTTATATTATTACTTTTGAAAACCAACGTAAGTAAAAATAAACACTGAAATATGAATTCGCAGTTTTATTTTAGTTTGAAGCCATTAACAGTTATTTTTATAAGCAAATAAATATTATGTGCGTAGTTTTTGCACGAAACGTTATTTGAACAGTAACAGACTGTCAAATATAAGACTTTATCAAACAGCCTGAAAACATTTCTTTTTTGTAGGTCATTTTGTAAAGTTATGTATACAGTATTATTTATTTATCAAAATATAGTTTTATACACCGTTCAATTTTGGTCGTTTTAATCCCGCGGAGGGTCTATTCGGTACATGAAACACTACCGATTTCTAAAGATAAAAATTAAAAATAAAGTACTATTTTTTAAACTCGATTTAATTACGCATGGACGAAATTGATTACTTTAAGTAAACGTCAGCTGATCGAGGCCAATGAACTATAGGTAGTTAGTACGCAACGACCGACAACTCCCTACAAGGTCATTGACTCGTTTACTTAAAGAAATTAATTTCGTACATGCGTATATTAATTCGAGTTTTAGAAAAAAAAGTACTTTAGTTTTTAATTTTATCTTTATAAATCGATAGTGTTTCATGTACCGAATCGATCTTCCACGGCATTAAAAACGACCAAAATTTAACGGGTATAGTTTTGCGTTACTTTAGGCAAGAGCTTGCGAACGACGAGCAATGGGTAGCTCGCCGTCCGGCTGTCCAGTAACCATCGGCCCCGAGCCCGAGTCGTCGTCGGGGCACAGTGTTCCAAGTGTGTCTCAAAAAGATATCAGCAACACCGCAGGTGCCCAGCTGCAGGGCTGAAATCTACAGTAGACTGGGGTCATGAGTCGACTTCTGAAACTACTTGAAGTCATTAGATGATTTTCAATCTTACAAAAAAATACTATTTGCGTATATTACTTCAAAGCTTTACATTCTATCAAAACGTAAAAATATCAAAGAAGTATTATACGTATTATTAATACTTGGGTTCACAAAAAAATACAACTAACTATGGTTCATAAACCACATGATTTAAGATCTTGAGACATTGAACGATATGACCCAAAATAAAGATTACAATTTGAGTTCATGAAAAAGTTAACTCACGAAGGTTTTTAGGACCAGTACCTCTACCATGAGTTTTAAGCAATAGTATTCGTCGCTACTCGATATCGACGCCGTAAATATTTCGTATGGCAAATTTTGGTTCTGCAAGTGACCGCTAGAGGCGATTAATTTTGGTTCTGCAAGTGACCGCTAGAGGCGCTGCAAAATTTGCCATACAAAATATTTACGGCGTCGATATCGAGTAGCGACGAATACTATTGCTTAAAACTCATGGTAGAGGTACAGAAAAGTAGGTAAACTCTAAAGTACTGCCAATTCGATCACAAACAACAAAAGTAAGCGATGAAAGACCGCTATTGTTGCAGTAACAGTAAAGCAATGGCGCGGCAAACGAAGCCAATCGTAAGCAGCACAAACAGGCGCCTGGTCTCATTGCAGGTGTACCAACTTTCGAACAAAGCGCCTGAACAATGAGTGCAGAACAAACGCCTGCTACTGTGCGCCAGGATACGCTCTGCTCTACCTTTAACTAGCCCTTCTAGAGACAGGCCAAGGTACAGGCAGTAGCGGGTTTAACGATGAGTACTTACTGGGAAAAGATAATACAGCATTGACTATTCTACACTGTCCTTGCATACTTTTTAACATTGCAATATAGAAATTGTTCACGCGAGGATGTAAACATACAACAACATCACTGCAAGGCAGTGACCGCGGTGAACTCGAATCGACGTCAATATTGGTTTTTTAACACTAAATTATTGGACTACATCAGCTGTTTCACACAAGTGCGGTAATATAACTAATATACTCATATATATAAATAGGTTAATATAAATATCATGTAAATCTGTAATAAAGTCTCTTTTTGGGCTTCAAGCAACGCTGTTTCTTTACGACGAGACCGACTCTTCGACTCGATCGACTCCTCTCACTGTTACTGCGTCTATAAATGGTTGCCCAGCCTTAGTTATTGGTCGGTCCGTGAGGCTGCGGATCGGCAGTGAGAAAGTCTCATGTGATACACTCTTCTTCCTTCCCACCTTCCGTCTTTTGCCTTAGGACTCATGGTAACAGGCTTCCCGCACTATACTTATACACTGTTAAATTTTGATAGTTTTAATCCCGTGGAAGGTCGATTGTACGCATGTACGAAATTAATTTAAGTAAACGTCAGCTGGGCGAGTAAATTGATTCGAGTTTTAAAATTAGTACTTTATTTTTTAATTTTACCTTTACAAATCGATAGTGTTTCATGTACCGAATCGACCCTCCACGGGATTAAAACGACCAAAATTTAACGGTGTATATACGCATATATTGTAGCAATATGGTTAGGGCTTAGTTGTTAGGTGCAGCTAGGGTTGTTGATAGGCTACAATCTACCCCTTTACTGTACATTTTGGTAGCGAAATGCACAGAAATATTACAAAATCGAGCATTTTTTTAAAGAGTAGGTTTGCAGTTTACTGTCAATTCTTCTCCATAAGAAACGAGTAATCAGAACCGTGCACTAGCTTCTGTCGTTTTATAAGTGCCCATGTAGGCTTATGTGAAATAAATATACCTATGTTGAATTTAGATTTTTTTTAGAGTTTCGTACCCAAAGGATAAAACGGTTCGTCCGTCTGTCTATATGTCATAAGGCCTACCTCATGAACCGTGATAGCTAAACAGTTGAAATTTTCACAGATGATGTATTTCTGTTACCACTAAAACAAAAAATATAACAAAATAAATATTTAAGTGGAGGTCCCATATACACAAACAAAAATTGCAACTAACTAGGAATAATAACAGAAAGGTAAAAACGTTTCGGAAACGCAGTATGATGGTCGAAAAATTGGCAGAGATACGAGAAGATTATTGAAAGTATTACTATCTAGCCGCTCAACTAAACCTGACCGTGATAAAGGCAAGTCGAAAGCGATATAGCTGCACTATGACTTTTCACTACATTTATAAAGCAAAGTCGGTTCCCGCTGTCTGTCCCTATGTATGTCTTTAAAATGACGCAACGGATTTTAATGCGGTTTTTTTAATAGATAGAGTGATTCAAAAGCAAGGTTTTGAAGTATAATAGTTATGCAATCGTTGATGATTACAAACTAGTCTATTAGGACCTTATTCACTCTACGCTAGTTCAGACTGTAGAAGCGTTAACAATGAAAGGGTAAATACTCGCCATATGTCGGGTTGCCCAATGGTAGAAAGGAGATGGTAGAATCAAGTCATTCAATCCCGCGCACACTCTTCAAGGCGCGTTTTTATGTTTTTGGCAACAGTAATTGTAATTCCAATAAATAAATCGTGAATAGTTTAGATTAGTCCCGGATAAAATTACTATTATTAACTCGCTGTATCCCATAAATTACACCACAAAAAAACTGTATAGGAATCGAGGCGCGCAACTGTCGCGGCGTTTCCGTCGCTTTGCACAAGCGTCGGCGAGCAAACAAACATGAGCTCATTGAACGACTGCCGCTAACTCGCACAGGACAGAATTACCGAGGATATTTCCACACAACGCAGATAAACTCACTACGCTTTGAGAAACGTTCAATACTGGTTATGTTCCTGCCGATAGAGCAGTATTACATTGTTCTATTTGTATTTGTGTTATGGTACGAAATACTTTTTAATATTTTGCTAACATCTTTAAAACAGTCTTACCTAGGGTCCTTAATTCAAGAGTGAATAAGTTACTTCTAGGCAAGCTTGCTCCTTCATCGCTTACCATCTAGTGACATCGTAATCAAATGAGAGCCAATAAAAAAATAAATTGGTTGGTGCGTCAGTACCTTGGGTAGTACGTGGTACTTTTTATTAGCAAGCCCCTAACACTTTCACTCTGCTTTATAAACTATATAATTAATCAATCAAGTAGAAGCTGTGGACCAAAATTTTAATATTTAATTTTGAGCTCACAGATGCAACAACCTGTTATAATTATTTATATCTAGCTGCTGCCTGTGGCTTTGCTCACGTGTTAGCAGAAAATTGAGTGTATCCTAAGTGCTATTCTAAGACGTATATATATATATACGATAGTCTACCTATGTGCCGAATTTCATACAGAAGGACAAACAGGTTCACTCACAAATTTTTTCCTTTATAATATAGATTCTAATTTTCACAAATATCTCACAGATATAATAATATTCCTGTTCTTTTATCACATATTTATTTACATGAATATAAAAATACGTCCGTCATCAAAGACTCGGCACACACCCTCTCGCGGTACGCGGGTACAATTGACCATTTCACGCCTCATAGCAATTGTGACCAGCCGACTGAGTAACAACTAGCCCCGCATGTTTTCAAATAAAATCCTAGTCAATCCGATATTGGATAGTAAATCGTCGCTGGAATTGCGATTGCTTTTTTACGTAATATTGTTTACGACCGTGTTTTGTTGTTAAGTAAGCGGAATACCTATATTTTTTGCGGATTTTATGGCTAAGCCCGAAAAGGTAGGGACGCAATTTGGTAGCTCTGATGAAATTACACACAGATTGCTTTTCTTACTATCAGATAGTTAGATCACAAAATAACAGTTGAAATAAATAACAAATATCGTAACAACAACTTTGTTCGAAATGTTACATTCGAAAACTACTGCATTATGTGAAATAACATCTTGAAAACACAATTGTGTAGATAGAACGTTGTCTTACAATAAAATCTTCAAGACTGTTGCGCAAACAACCCACCAGTCATCGTCATAATTAACCCTGCGCTCATTGTGCCAAGGAATCCGTGGTTCGCTTTCGCTCCGCTGTAATGCTCGGTGAGGGCCTGTGGGACCCACTGGCATTGCTAGTGTTAACCCGCTAGAATGGAGAATGCACTGACGTAATTAGACACTCACTGTTCCATTTCTTGTACTTCTGTCTCTTATTTTTTTTTTTTTATATTGGCGATACGTTATCTAAACTAGAAATAATAATAATTATCATCTTACTACTAGAATGTTTACATTTATAACATGCAAAAAGTACGAATACAAAATTTGGGGTAGATTTATTGGTCACTAAACAGTAAAAGCTGCTAAAGACATTCGAATCAATTACCATTGCCCACATCTCTGAACAAGATGTCGTGTTTTTTTTATAACCACAATAATAATGTGAAAAGTTGCGTTATCCAAATATGTAAATGTAGAATGTTTGGATAAAATAAATAACATAAGGCAATTTGAAACTGTTTTTAAAGTTCCATCTTGTTTTAATATAATAGGCACTTTGAAACTGAAGCCACGTTGGAAATACAATGAGTAAAACTGAAAGTTTAGTTGTAATGAAAACGTGGGTTGTTGTGTCCGGATAAATAAATACCGGGATTCATTTTAAGTAAGGTTTCTGTGTTGTGGACAAACAACCCGCTTTCCGTGGACTGTCCTGTTTGTTGGTTCTTTGTTAGGCATCTATTCTTCTTCTAAATGATAATAACGTTGCTGATTGGGTTACATTCATACAAAATAATATTACGTGCTACCCATTTCATTAGAGCGTTCGAGGCAATTGTTCCTCTTGATTGCTTTCCGCTTATCTTTCGTCTTATATAAAGCACTACTTACCGAAATGAATGTCTATTTATGTACCAGCACAATCAGTGAATCTAACAATAGTACTGTCGGACAAAGCCACATTTTACGACAAAGATAAGTTATCTAGTAATTACACTCAAACCTCATTGCGAATCTGAGTAATTTAGACTTGAGGTACTCTCAGAAAGATTAATTGGTTTTTACGGTAAACCATAATTGGCTTTATATTAATAGACCCTGAAGGTAACACCTCACAAAGGCGACCTTGATCAAACCCAGAAATAAACCTCCATCACAGATCTTATGACACCCTCGGGGCTAATCTATTCGCAGAAGCCTGTCCAGCTTTTGGAGCGAACCGCTGGACGCACGAGGCGTCCTCCGCCCCACTAATTGTTACTGCGAGCCCGCGGGAGCTCAAGTTTTAATTAATATCGTATCCCTTTCATACGCGTCCTTTGGTCCGCGCTTTTGGCACTTGTGAAGCCATTAAAATTCAGAAAGGATTAATTTGTAGCTGTGATTGTTCGTGTCTTTGTAGGGTTTGAATTGCGAGCCTCATTTCTGATTATTTCATATTAGTTTCGTGACGAGATCTACGAAGTGGTTTGGATGGCCTTGAGCTTCTTGTGATGAAAACGAGATGTTTTCTAAGAATCTCTTATAAAAGTTTTACCTAAGCCATTGTTAAAATGTAAACTTGTACTGAGTGCTGCTTTATTTTTATGTTTAACTTGTACAAGGCTAGGAATTTGATATGTTTCGATACTAAGAAGCCGTACACAGTGGCCCCACAAAACAAATTATTAAGTGAAATCTACAGTAATTTGACCTTTTAAAGTAATGAAAGTAATTTTACCTTTTAAAGGTTCTAACGATATAAAAGTACCTACAACCACTCTCATTAGGGTTATCTAATTCTAGAGCATTCCAGACTATTGCGTAATCGTGTAAAATGGCTAGACGCTTTACAGTTAACTAGGATAATAGACTTTTAGGTTCTGAAAAAACAAGCGAAGATCTCTCTCATAAATAATAGCTTTTATCTATAAAACATTTTACACCCATTAAAAAGATACCGCGTGCCGTTTTTTCATTATCTCGCCTCCGATAAATAATAATATTCTTAGAATGGCTTCGTAATTTATTTTGCTGGCTCAACGATCATAAATTATCTAGTGTCTGATAATTTATTTGACGTCATTTTATTACGAATTATGACTAAACCGTTCCAAGGAATATTCAAGAATTGGAGAATATTTTGGAATAACTCCTCGAAGGATTCTCAGGGAAAAAATATGTAAGAATCAACCGCATTCGAGGTCGTTTGCTCCAGATTGTTCCTTATGAATCCCATGATACTCATAAAAGCCTGCATGTTTTCCTTCCTTTGCAAAAAAGAAAACCGGTCAAGTGCGAGTCAGTTTTGTGCACCGACGGTTTTGTATAAACTCATTATAGTTTGATTCAAGAATCGATTCTTGAAGACTTTTCCGAATCGCAAAACGTTAGTTACGTTTTGCTTATTTTTTTTGTTTATTTATTGTTTACGGTTTACTCGGCATCTTAAGAACATCAGAATAGTCATGAACATCCGAATCGTTCTCAAATATTGCGTGATCATCAGAACATTCACGAAGGACATACGATTTATCATAAAAACAAAACACAACTGCAGTTCATCACGTCAAAATGTTCATTCCCATTTATGACACGATTTCCTAAATAACCCGGAAAATTGGCACCAAACATTATGCACCCAAAGTGTTCCTCATTTGTACAAATCACAATTCTACGCGCTCCCCCTACATTTGTTTGACAAACTGTCACCCTTTCGGATAAAAACAAGCTCGCATCGCGCATACCCGTCATTGCCGAAACAAACAAACGTCTGGCGTGACAAAGTGTGCAGTTTCCTTGAGCGAGTCATTAGCCTTGAGGTTGAGCGGGGATGGTGGGAAGGAGGGCGGTGTGATGGTGCGGTGATAAGCTTTATTTATTTAAAACTTCTTGCACAAGTAAAAAAACTGCACAAAGGCGGACTTAATGCCATAGGCATTTTCTACCAGTCGACCTTAGGGACCTAAACCTTAAAAAACTTACTTTTGCTGACTGATATTAACTCCAAAATTCCATCATAAAACAAAAATAATTTTGTGACTTGCACAGAACAAACAACAAATTCATTAATCAAAATTAAAAAAATAACCAATGTAAAGCCAAAATAGCTCGTATTTCAGCTTATATATTATGCTTATATAAAAAACTGAGTTCTTACTGTAACAGACATAAACCACAAACAATTCGAAGAAGGGAAAATTAGATAAGTGAAATAGATGGTATCATTTGCAGTAATTCTTAAAAATATATATACTCGTACATATTATTATGTGAGTGAAATTTATTGGCTACGAGAACCGCGTAGCAGACTGGCGTAGCATCGCTACGCGGTTTACCGTAGCTATAGCTGCTACGTCAACCATTCATTTGTGTGTACATTTTTAACATACTGAAGCTACTATGTCCATGAGCATATTTCTACTCCACAACTTACTTCCACTTACCACCCTCACTTATGTACATGCGTGAACGTGACCTAGAGGGATTGATCTCACGACGCACTTTGATACAAGTGCCTTAGTTAGGAGAAGTGGACTGAGTGATACCAATTTATCTGAATGGCACTTGAACGTAAGGATTAATAACCATCGACACAGGACATTAATTACTAAACTTGTAGATACTTTGTGAAATGGTTAGCTAAAATATAGTCGTCACTTTAACACTCTTATGCAATAAACATTATCACAAAAATAAAAATTTTCTGATAAGTTCAGAATGTCTTACAATAACAATAGACATTAACTTTAAAAAGCTGTAAAACTAGTTTCGTTAAGTCTCAAAAAACTAGATTAGGAGAAAGCTATTCTTGACACGTTTCTAAAAATGAGCTTTAGATAAGGAGAATTACATTCCTTAAAATACTAGAAGAAAACTATTCCAAATGATCTCACATTCTGGAAATAAATTGAATGATAAGGAACCAGAAATGCAGGTACATTTCAGAATTCTCATCGACATAAATAAACTAGTTTTTATCTATAGCAGACTACACTATCTTTTTGTTTTCCCACCCGCCTGATAAATGTTAGAAGTAGTTGAAAACATTAATGATAGGCTCTACTTTGGTTTAGCCGAGCTTAGGTTTAGGTCCTGAAGGTTTTAGGGCGTAGTCGTGACGTATTGTGGGCTTACAATGAAATGTGTTAAGGGTAAGTAAACAGTTTGTGCTATTACAATGTGGTGATTTTAGATAAGGGTCAAAACCACAGGGTTTGGTTGTGTGAACATTTTTTAATGAAGTGAGTTTGTTTTTGCGGTTTTATATTAACTTTACCCATCATCTATCTACCCTTGTCCCATTTTTATTGGAGTCGGTACAAAATGGTTTTTGTTCTGTCATTATAATCATCTCAGCCATGGCTCCTTTTTCTTTCAAAGCACTCCTCATACTATGCTATCTTTTTTTTGGTCTCCCTCTTCCTCTCCAACATTTATGACTCTTTTAGTATTTTGCAACCAACAATTCCCTTTCAACGTTTCAGTCACTGACGCCACTTTCAAACTTCCTATAATATTCTCATTTCTCACTTTATCCATCGTCGTCACACCACACATCTATCTCAATATATTCATCTCCATTGTGTGCGATCTGTTTAGCCGTCTTTTTGACAGCGCAATCTTCAGATCCATGCATGCTAATTATTTACAGATCTTATCACGGACTTGTAGGTTTTATCCTCTATCGTCTGCAAGTCACAAATTTTTCCAATGATCTGTCGACGTTTCATCTATCCTTAGTTAATCTGATGCGTTAACTCTCGGCCTATCTCGCTATCCCCTTGGATAAGCGACCCGAGGCACCAAAAGTCGGAGCAGATCTGTATGAGTGTTTTACTAACTATATTATTGTTAACAATATGAATTTTATTTAACAAGATTAATTACAATCATAGATAGGTTTTTATTCTTAACCTGAAATACTACTTTTTGTATCAATTAACTTTTTAAGACATAATTTAAGTTACAAACTTTTTAAATTGACTCAAACTTAACCAAGACACAATATAACATAACTTTGAAGTAAAAAAATATAGCCAAAATATTCTTACTCTTCTGTACTATTTCCATGCAATGTATCAAAGAATGTACCATAAGAAAATATTATATGATTTTCCTCGTCCTTGATCCATTTTTTGAGTCAAGATACAAATTGATGGACAGATCGCCCCAACGAAATCTGACCCAAGAGGCTATTTCACTGCGTACATACGGGCGCGGCGAATGCAAACAAAGGGTTCGGGTTGTTTGTACTGTTTTGCCCAGCCATAGTGATCCTGGTGCTGCGATGATCCGGTTCTCAAGGATTAGGTTACGGGCTCAATTTAGCACAAACACATTCACAATCATAAATACATTATAGTTATATAATGACCCTACCACATTTTTAAGGTAGTTAAACATTATCGACTTCATTCAGAAATGTTTTCTTTTCACACTATTTGACGAATATAAACAACCTAGTTTTTCCTTCGATTTCCAATTTGAGCACTTAAAGTTTAATATTTCTCAAACTCTACTTTAGCCTGACGAACCTGCCGAATTTTGTATAATCATTTTTAACTCAAAATACTCAACTCAGAAACCCACTCTTACACTCGTATTTATAAACAAGTAAAACTAAAAACTTGATTAAAAGTAACTACTATTTGTATTCTACAGTTAAGAAAAATTTGAATTTTGAATGCAAATTTCAAACGTCAAGTAATGAATTAATAAGATTTTACTTAGTAATAAGTAAATACTTCTTTATAAACACGGGTGTTAGTCATCTTGGCCTGATATCAAAACGAATATAGTAAGTCAGAAATGTTATAAATTTATCACAAGACACCTTCATAGAGTATATATTTTGAGCTTGTTAAAATTTAAAAAAAAAATAATGTGGATTAAATTTTCGTTGATAAAACGTGATTTTCTCTAGGCCCTTTTATATCTCTTTTCATCACGATATCGTTAATTTAATTTTATAAAATGTAATGAATACAGTAGACACAAACAAGATACCTAATAAATCCTATCATAAGGAGCTAACTAGATTTTATAAAATTAATTCAGATTTCCTTTCAAACAAGTTAGGTCATTCAGTGGATAAATTGTTCATTAGTTTGTCAATAGTTCTCTAGTAGGCGTGTTCTAACTTCATAATTAATTTATTTGCGAGCTTGTTTATTGCCTTAAAGGCTTCGTGTTAACGACGTTATTCTAAATTGAAAAAGCGACCCTTTATTAATTTAGCTTTCAGGTCAAGGTGAATTTTCTTTTGTCTGTAAATTAGAAATGTTCTTTTTTTCCAACGTTGAAAAAAAGATTGCTTATATAAAAGTGAAGACGAATCTTTAAAACAAACATTATTTCTTAATGGTATGCTCACTTAAAAGTTAAGACCGTCGTCTGTTTAAAAATAATGTAAGAAAAACATTTCGTTTATTACATTTTTTTTAATTAAAATGGTTAAGGAAAAATAAAGCTTAAAAAAATGAGTACTACACATTTTTTCTCTGTGGGAACGGTTAAAAGAGTTAACGTGACCCTAAAACGCATATAGAGAAATGTATATGAAGGAATGTAGGTGGGTTTTAGTTACTAAAACTCTGACACACTCCGCCCTACAGCGGGAGAACTCATTCGATGATTTCACAAACAACAAAAAACATTAACAACACACATCACGGGGTCCGAGTGCGCGTATCCTTTTCATGGAAATTTTACATCGCGTGATCGACATGTGTGTATTTTTTTTGTGTTTTTGTGTATGTACATAGTTAGGTCTAGTATACATTCTTAGTTTAGTTTTTATGTACATAGGTTTAGGAAACAATACTTATTTAATATTTAAGTTTCTTCTGTTTCTGTATTTGCCAAATACACACTTAGATAATTGTAGCTTCATCTTTGCTAAACCATTTGTTTTGATTCTAAGCCCAACCTATTTCAAACGAGCACTACAAAATACTTTTACACTTAGTTAGAACAATAGTTTTGCCACACCATGTAATTTTTCCATCGCATACAATAACACGTAAGTGTTTGCTGTGTCAACGTCCTATTTGTTCAATGTCGATGGTTTTTCACGGTAAGACTATATGGAACCGTTTTTGTACATCATGGGACCTGTTTGCACTCTGTATGGGTTTGGAGAGCTGAAAGGTACACACGGATGCGGGTTTGCTATCGCTTTGGCAACAATACGTGATAACCTTTAGGGTTTTTTTTTCAGTTTTTCAAAGTATGAATTTTAACAAAAACTTTTTTTATATAAAATAAACTTGTCTTTGACCGCAATCCTACGTGACAGTAATCAGTGTTGCATTAATTGATGGTGAGGCGCACTAGTTTGTTAGGAGCCTGTTTACTCTTTCTCTTGTTCAGCTTTGAAGGCACCTATTATAATCAGAAGGGAAGACCGAAGCAGACAAATTGTTGCTGTCCAATAATATTTTTCAAAAATATTAGTATACATAACTATAAAATCATTATGTAATTTTACAATATGTTGTAGTTTCTAAAATATTGACAATTGATAAGGTTTCATATATTATGATTAGTCAATAGTGCCAGGGATTATCTAATAATTCTTTATTTTACGCATTACATCTATTTAAAGCTGTGGTGACCCAGTGATAATTAACGGCACTGACTTATGAGGCGTAGGTCGCAGGTTCAAACCCAGCCAGGCAAATTACTTTGTGTAATTTATACTATCACTATTGCTTTCAAATCGTTGAAGGAAAACCTCTGCATGTTCTAGAACCAAAAATTTGAAGATATGTGATACCCACCAAAACGCATCGGACCCGCGTGGAGGATTACGGCCCATTCCCTCTTCTAGAGAGAAGGCCTGAAACATTATAAAGCCTGAGCATAAGATTATGCAATGCTTATGCTATATCTACTTCAATGAAAGAAAATTGTGTTTTAAAATTACTTGAAAGTGTGTTCTTACTACGATAACCTCTATTTTAAAAACACCCTGCTAACAACCCCGACCCCACAACATTTCTACACGACACTTCCAAAGCCGACAATTACCCCGCCTCTTGATACTTAACAAAAAATAACAATTTACCAAACTAGAGGCAGTTTTATTTCACAACAATATTAGGCCGCCCGCCGGTACAACGGTGCCCTCATTAATTTTATTTTGACGTTATCACGAGAAACAATAACCGCCTATAGGACCCCATTGGACCCCCGACGTGCTCAAATTATATGACGGACGCTAACGCCCGAGAGAAAGCAGTTTAGCTTAATTTCGTTTCGGAAAATCACATAGTCATTTTTGGTATTTATGGAAGTAATATGAATACATAGTTTATTACAGCAGTTTAATTTATTGAGAAAACGATTTTGCTACAGTCCCTGTCTTATCGTTTGAATAATAGAATGTCTTTATTAAACATAACTATTATTGTATTCGCTATATACTTGTGTGTTAGTAATTAATTTGTACAATATTATTTAGGCAATACATCAAAGTATTGTCTAGTATTATTCAAAAAGACATCATTTACACTAAACAAGCTATAGCGAGGTACGAGTACAATGATCTTTTCTACTATGGTTACAATTTTATAAATACAAACTGCAAGATCAAGCTCATACCTCTATAGAGGTTTTAATGTTTTAATCATAAAAATATTTAATTTCGTTCAAAACTACGACCTACATTCTAATAATCTAATCGTAAATATATTTTAATGTATACTTTTTCAATGTCGTTAAACAAGTACTGACTTCTAAAAGTTGCTAAAATTAAAATCACCAAATCTTGATATTCTAAAATCCCAAGCAAAATATTTGCTTTAGATGTTTCTATTAAATTATATAATTACTTATTAAATGAAAGGAGTTTGTCCCAGATGTCTTCGAAGGGACGACGTCGACGTCGGGCGCTGCGACATAAGATGGTCGTTACTCATCAATATTTGCATAACAATTGAAGGGGGTGTTTAGAGGAAGATCTGAATATTTATGGCAGGCTATTACCTGCTATGGCAGGTTTTATGACGGATTTTGTATCCTTAGAAATTGGTAAGAAATAAATGTTTTATACGGAAATATTTAGATGTTGTCAATAGGGACCAAATACTGACAAATATTATAAAAAAGCGGGGCCTAGGTAGGAGGTAGTAAGACGAATGAGACGCCTAGGCCTATCGCAAGGGCTGGTTTGAGGCGGCTCAAGAAAAGAGCTTACCTAGGGCTTACCTCCCCAAAATTCCTTCAGATATTCTTTATGTTTATATATTATACGTATGTATTATATACTACAGGTTATCAATTTTAATAAGTACACAGGCACAGAGCCATGGGAAGTACCTAGTGTTCAGATAAACCAACCTTTCGCGGAAATCTGATCAATGCTGAATCTATTAATTAAGTTGCCGAAATATGTATGAAATTCGTGTTACATTTACATTTTGACAGCTTTTCAAGGGATTTCATTCCAAGTCGCTGTAGATTTTTTATTTTAATATAGACTCTAAATTGGTATTGGTAGTATTCGTCACTGTAGTGTATATTACATTCTTAAGATAGTAATTATTTTGAACTGTGCATGAAAAATTTTATTTTTCACTTAAAATAATAATTGTACACCACGTTTTAATGAACTTTTTATGATTTATCGAAAGACTTGGGGCACCTTAAAGATTAGATTAAAAAGGGATGGCGTGATCTAATGAGTGAGAAAAGCGAGCGAACATAGACCCCGTCATCCCGTTCGTGGTTATTTTTAAGGTTCTGTAAGTTTGTAGTGGCATCACAAAAAAAAAAAACATTTTCAATTCGGAAAAATCTTCAAAACTCAATTCGGGAAATGGTTCAACCATTTACATAAGTTATTTTGTACGGAAACCTCAGTGTGCGAATCCGACTCATACTTGCCCAGTTTTTTTAAACCATTGAAAAGAGAATATTTTAGTGTACAATTAGTATTTTTGATAGTATAAAGGCATTTTTTGTAGTAGAAAACAGGAATAAATTGAGGAATAGAGTAAATACTACAGTCAGGATAATATCAGAAACGACTACTCTTTTCAAGGGCAATGCTATCTCTCGGTATATTTTACCTGTACAAGTGTCGTCACTGTGCGGACCGCTCGGAGGACACGGTGGAGCACACAGTGGAGGTGTGCCCGCGCGCGGGCTTGCGGACGGCGGGCAATGGGTGGCTCGCTGTCCCTCCGTCTGGTAACAGACCGGTCCGTGCTCAAGTCGTTTACGGCGCGCACTGTTCCCGCGCACCTCAAGGAGTTGTCAGCAAACTGTAGGGGCCCAGCAGGGCCGAAGCCTACTGGGGCCAAAGGTTATGTGAAAATGTCACCCGGGGCCCTGGGACGAAGGTAATGAATGGAACAGGGTAGGTTTTTAGTCAGTAAGAGTCTGACACTGTTTCCAGCCCCACCCAAGGGCGGGACTTGTCATTGGATGATTTTACCTACCATAAAAAAAAATTATCTCGCTATATTTAGGAAAAGATTCGTGACTGTTCCACAACGCTCAGCCTCAGGCACTCAAGTGCGTAACATGAAAGGAAGATATTTCACAGTGGGGTTGTGGAGTTGTATTTAGTAAATATTGTTCAAAATAAGCCCACTCTTCATTGCCTGTGTTCTCATAACATGTAATTGGTAGTCAGCTTTATTTATAGTGGCATTTTTGAAGTTATAGTAATTACCAAAAAATAAAATATGCCTAAAATTGATATGCATTACCAAAATACTATGTGATCAATCTCAATTATCATGAAATTTTGACATTCGTTATTTCTGTTTTGTTTTTAGGGTTCTGTACCTCAAAAGGAAAAAACGGAACGCTTATAGGATCACTAAAATTCGAACCATAGACCATAGACCTGGTTCTTCCAAGTTTACGGAAAAAAATAACGGCCGTTCATGTCGCAAAAAAAAACGTATAAACGTATATCGTTGACAATTCTGAAATTTGATATGAAATAAGGTCTCATAACAAAAGGATAGAAAAAAATATCTGGCGATTCGGGAAAAATCTTTGAAACTCGATTCGTAAATTGAACTGTTTTCATAGGTAAGTTTATACGGAACTCTTACTGCGCGAATCCGACTCGCACTTGCCCGGTTTTTTCATTTAGCTTCGCAGGTTTTGTGTATTATTTTATTCAGTATCAAGTTCATTAAGAATTTATTTTATGACACATGTCATTTGTTTTCTATTCAAATACAGATAGACGTATCCAGCCTGTTTCAACGATTCCACATATTGTCCAGTTATATGAACACAAAACTAGAGTAATTTTATATTACAATATCCACTAGGAATTCATTTGGAAATAATCAAAAGAGCAACTAAACTTCACACGTTAAAATACCGCCAAAAACTTGCGTTATTGCTGTTATAATGTCATTGTCAAGATCCTCTAATTCATATTTTAATTCTGATTTCCATTTAATGTTTTATCTTTTTTTTTAAGTAATTTGTGGATAAAATTATATCAGTATATTATGGGGAATGCATTGGCTCTGTAATACAGTTTAGAACTAACTCATGAGCCAGAGAATTCCATTGAGATATGTAACAAATTTATGTAAATAAATAATGTATTTGGGCATTAGTTTATGTCTACCAAAACGTACTTATGTGTTATTATGAAGGGTAAATCAAGTTTCTTTTTTACCCGACTACGCCAGAAGGGTTATGTTTTTTGAGAGTATGTATATTTTTGATTTAAACTATTACTTGACTGTGATCTCACCTGATGGACAGTGATTCAATCGTTGATGGTGAGGCCGTGAGGCGCACTAACTTATTAAGAGCATAATCACTCTAGCCTTGAAGACACCTTAATTATAATCGGACGGGAAAACCGCAGCAAGCAAATTGTTCCAATCTTTCGATGTACGCTGTATAAACGACAAGGCCACTTAAAGCCATTTGACACCAGTTTATTTTATACATAAACCAGGGAAGAAAAAGAATGAAATACAAAGCAAGCGTGACGAACCCCCGTAAAGTCGTGAACGGGCGGTAGATTAGAATGCCGCGCATTAACTAATGAGGCCCGATAGCCCTTCACGAAGCACAGAACAATCCATTCGTTTAGATTCCGATCTACATTAGCAACTACACGAGATCTGGCGATAGCGAAAGTAGGACTAGCTTATAGTAGAACCAGAAAGTGTGTTGATTTGTTAGTGGTCGAATAATGAATAAATAAGCTGATCTAGAAGTTTTAGGAAAATTTACCTATAAATTTTCCTAAAACTTTATAGGAACATAACATTCGTTGTTTAAGGTTTTAAGTTTCTCCTTTCAAATACATTTGACGATTCTCACATTTTTGTGTAGGTTGGAAAATCATTCTCTGACATCTGCTGCCCTTGCGCGGAGCGGGCCCCTGTTCCTTTGTTGCCTTTCACATCAAGGCCGAATCTTCCTTTCAGAAGCAGACCTTTGGCCCCAGTAGACTAAGACCCTGCTGAGCCCCTACGGTTTGCTGACATCTACTCAAGGCGCGTGTGGGACAATGCGCGCCATCGAAGACTTGAGCTCGGTCTGGACGGTTATCGGAAGGTCGGACAGCGAGCTACCCATTGCTGCTCGAACTGACCATGTTCGGCGAGAACCTGCGGCATGCGGAAGGTGAGTAAGCCTTGAGGTCTTTTCAGCCACTCCTTAAAGAGTGGACTTACCACCATAATTATGGAGTGCTCAGTACTGGGATGCGACAGTAGTTATTGCCATGTCACCATGAGATCCCGCTGGAGCTCTGACAGTGGTTTATCACGGCAGCGGAGTTTCCCCCCAGCGTTGCATCTCCACGCGCAAATTGTACTTGTGTGCAAGGACTGTTGCCTCCAAATCCCAAGTTGGCAACGTTTCTTACTAAACATAAGGTGACTAGTTGCAAAAATAGTATGAGTGTAACATATATAAAGTTTATACAAGCAAAATCATTTTAAATTGAAGAAAAATCAATTAACCGAAAGTAATTATAGTAACATAGATAACATGGCCGCCAAACAGACGTGACCACGACTTGGACTATAAATAAATAGTGCCATACTCTTTATAACTCCATTAGTAGTTCTCGCGCCGGTAAGGAAATTGGCAAGCTCGCCGAGCACCTTTACACTGGCTTCCAACATGGAATTAAGTGAAACGATGAATTAAATATTTTGTAAATGACATTGATTGATTTCGTTTCAAGTTTTGTGAGTAACTTTTATAAGTAATATTTTATTAAAAGAACTAACATCAAAAAACAGAAACGAGTTTGTGATGCGACCCGTTAAAACGTAAAAAATAAAACATCTAGCTTAACCCAGTTAAGATGATCTATAAAACCTTGTTTTGCTATTGATACGCTGGCACTTGACTATCGCACCAAATGAAAAAACGAGGGTGTGGTCGACGATGGAGCACGCTTCCCTAGACGTAGCCTATTCACTATTGACATAAATATTGTAACTATCCGGCAACATATTTCACTCCTTCCTTAGCCAAGTTATGATCGTTTCATTTAGTGTAAACGCTCGAAGAAAAACAAAGGAATTTAAGGCGTGGGTAACTTCAAGCGTTCACACTTACCGAAACGATTACGGCTTAACTAACCCACAATGAATGTGTTCCCAAAACGTTTTGTGCCTTCTTTGATTTTGTAAAAAGAAATAACTATTTGAGTGCTAAACTTTGAGAATCGCTGAGGTGTAGGTGGAGGCGCTGCAGCTATTAGGAAGGTAATGAGTGTAGCTCGTGAGCTCAGGATTGTCACTCGTGTCCTCTTATGTCTTCAGAACCCTGGCCAAGAATAGTCGTTTTATTTAGCGCAGTTTTCTGTGGAATATTGAAAATAAGTCAATCTTACTTCAAGGAAAAGGAACGTTGAAAAAAACAGCCCACACGAACGTTGAAAAATACACGCTTAAAATTAGGTATTTTTTCAGTACCTAGGTTTTAAAATAACAAAGAAAAGAGCTGGTAATCATGAACAGCTGTTCGTAGAACCAATTTGTTGCCAGTCATTTCAACAGAATCGATATTTAAAATAATCACAAACCACAAACCTCATTTCTTTTTAGTAGCAAAGATCCCTCCAGTATACTTGCGATTACATATTAAAAAAACAAAAATATACATAAAAAATCACTCTGTACTTAGTTATATTATAAATCAAAAAGTAACTAGAGTAGAACATAGAAAAAGACTTGACGTATATTTTTTTTAAATACATACACCAGTGAACTTGAGCACATTCGCAAGAAGTTGGTAGAATTATAACACTCTTGATTTATTCTATTCGTTTTTTCACAATATGATTCTTTATTTGTATTGTATCTAAGTTTATTATTATTATTTTACCCTTTCTATCTGTCTTCTTATAGGTTGCATATTCTGTCGTGTTATGTCTCTACACATCTCTGCACCAAGCCAAAGGCATTAAGTCCACCTTTGTGCAATATTTCATTAGTGTATAAAGTTACAAATATTTCTTTTCTCTCACGTAAATGCTTTTGATGAATTGACTATTATTATTTGTCATACATTTACTTATCTCAGAATTCTGAGATCCAGGACCTTTGGGAGGAATACGAGGAGCCGAAACCAACTCGCTGAGGCCCTTTAGATACTTTTAATGGAACATGATGCCAACCAACGCTTATCTCTGTACATGCAATGCTAGTACATCCAAAGACAACCCCCGGTTGGTGAACCAGTACCTGGCAAGGTTTGAACCCGGGACCTACAACTCACAAGTCTACCACTGCACTATGAAGAAAGGGAAGGCATTTACCCAGCATTGGGATGCAGACTATGCTACGAATCAAGAAATAAGTCTCAATTTGGGCAAAACTAAAAGCTAATTATCACTTTTCATATTCTACTTAATCTTCCACGCTATGGGTAGCAGCCCTATCATCTTCTTTATCAACACTAGGCGTAATGCGATCAGCGCCTTACAAGTGTTGCACCGGCGTGCCTCTGCGCTGAAGTGCTGACCTCTTTACAACATGTCGAACGCTTTTGTTATACAAGTTAAGAAAGAAAAGAAAGAAAGAAAAATATTTTATTTGACACAATTACATAGACACACACAATGCAGAAACAATATGATACTTAAGATAAAAAAAGGATAAAAACAAATTGTGTGTCTCACGGTTGCGCCAAATAGGTCCAGTTCAGCAGAAATGCCAGACAGCTACGTGGTAGTTGCCTGACGCTGGTTTTCAACTGAACCTTATTTAGAGTGATCGGTTGAAAATTGGTTTATTTACCCAGTTAACAGTGTAAGGTGTAGGGTAATTAAAAAAAAAAAAAATTACGTACCTATTATTTAAGTTTGTGTGGTAAATAAAAAATATGTGTTCAGTGTAAAAAATACATAAAATTTAACAAAAATAATAATAACAATAATAAGCCAATCTAATTGTGCTTTATTCCACGCGCACGACAAAAAACCGGTTTTAAAAACGACACAACCACAACACGTCGCCATCTTTGCGCGCGGTGCAACGATACTATGCTTAGGGCAGCTAAGCGCAACGGACGAATTCTAAACAGCGCAAAATTTTTAAAATAAAATAAAATCTAGTTATTAACTTCGGGTACTTTGAAAAAAGAAAAATAATAAAATATTCCAAGGAGATAATGCTTGAGTTTTTACGTTATCAATTAAGGGAATTAATTACAAAGTGTTATGTGATAAAGGAAGTGAAAAAAGATTATGTACGAGTATATAAGCAGAAGGTAAGTGTCGTTTGTTTATGGCGGTATCTATTTAAAAGAAACAAAGTGCCAAGTGAATGTGTGTTTGAGTAATATAATTATATATTTTTTTTTTTTTAGTTATAGCTCGCAATGCCTGCCATGTTATCGGAATGAGTGGCGACGACAATACAAGTACCGGCTGCGAGTAGACCAGACACATAGGGTAAGTCAACATGAAAATAAATTAATTCAGCAATATTATTATTATTAGAACACTAAGTAACATGTCCTTCGTTTCCCACAGGTCTCCCGAGTATGCGGAAACGCAGGTATCACAGATGATGCGAGCGCTTCGGGCCGCGAACACAATGAAATGAGCAGACAACGGTGCTCAAGGAACCTTCATCACCTACAATGCCGTAGATATGCATAAGCTATTTTTATATTTTTGCAACACATTCAACACACGTCTTACGAATGAAGCATTTAAATTAAAATCCGTATTGGCAGTTTATATGAATGAGACGTTAAGTGTGACCATATCCAGTTTCCTTTGCGCATCTATCAGGTACTGCCGTAAACGCGTTCTAAACGTATGAATTGTGCCCAGTACTCTTATTGGTGGAGGGATGTTATTCCACACCTTGGAAGCAGCGTATCGGAAACTGCCTCTGAACGCTGCTGTTCTATGAGGCTTCGTTGAGAGTTGCTGTGCACAAAGCCTGGGCGCGCAGTCCCGTCTACTAGTTATCCAGCTGAGCTTGTCGTACAAGTACCTCGGTTTCTTAGTCTTGATGACGCCAAAAAGAAGATTTGAGACTGAAAGTAGCTGGTTTATGATGAGGAGCACCGTTTTGTTTTTAGATTTATAGATACCGCTTTGTAGGGCACAAAGCGGTATCTTAAAAGTTTTCGAAATTGTTTGCATCGAAGTGCCTAATACGTTCCGCATTTGCCAGAGATACTAAAAAAACTCGTATTTTTATTGAAACTGAAAAAAAACGCATTTTGTACTCAGTAATAGTTTAAATACAAAAATAACTAGACTAGGAAATGGAAAAGGAATTCAGATATATATATTTTTTTTAATACTAAGTGCCTTAATGGCAATAGCTCTTTACGAAATCCTATAACTCGTATTATCGAATCTCACTATCTTTTTTTCTTTTTTTTTTTTTCATACTCACTATTACTAAATTACCGTTTTTTTGGCTAAGTAGGGCAGTATTACCTACCTAATCAATAGTCCGTTTAGTTGTTACAGTTTAAATTTATTATTTAAAAACTAAAAAGATTTATAAAAAGTAAAAAATTAAATTGGCGAAACGTAAAGGCTTATGTTACTTACATTCAAAAGTTCAATTGAAAATAAATATCGTCAACTAAAAATTTCCAATAGCTATATAGTACCAATACACACTATGCACGTAGACACGCTACTGTAACGATTTAACCTCTCCCCTGCTCGACTACACAAATTCTGAAAATGATATATCGTCCTTTTTGTAAAAAATAAAAACCTGATAGGTCGTTATCTCCCCAAACTTTCGCCATTGTGTTACCTCAAGCGTTCCGGAAATATTTTCCCACTTTCAATTGAAGCCGTGTTTCCTTTTCAATGCAATTCAATAAACCTATGGGTCCCCACAAAAACGCTCAATATAAACATTCTTCGCGAAAAGAATATAGATGTAGGATCCCAAAGAGACGCATGAAGGGTATCCGCATATGTATAGGGCCTACAAAGGGCACATAAACAAATATTTACGTCAAGGCCCTAAAATATCCCTAAATTCAATTCCAGTTTTGATAAGTGATCCCTTAGTCCCCGTGGGTGAACCGCATCCTCAATTTGAATAATCAATGACGCTTTCTGATGGTATGGGACTATGAAATTGAGTGGCTTGTATTTACCTTAAGGTATAATAACTCAGTTTCACCATAAAGCTTGAACGCAGGTTTTCAAAATTACGTGTAAAATTGATTCGTTCTTAACATGCGTGAGGGGAAATAGATAGACATTTTTTTTTGTAAATATTAAATGTATTTTTTTTTTATTTAGGCGAGGTTCAGACGCAAATGTAGTGAGTGTCTATTAAATTTAACACTCTAATTCGAAAAACAACTCATACCATATAAAGGGTGTCCAGCGGGATTTTTTCGATTTGAAAGTTAAATAACTAATATAAGAATGAGTGTAGATCTTTTATTTTATTTTTAAAATGTAACCAAGGTATGCGGATTTTAATTTTTAAAAATAATATCTTCCAAATGTCGTCCATTTCTTATAATGCACTCTTCTAAGCGAACCTTCATATTGGCAAGTACGCGCGAACAAAGCTCTGGGGGATTAGCAGCGATTTCACGCCGGATATTTTCTTGAAGGGCAGTTATTGTACGGGGGTTATTGCAGCTTACACTTTAGATTTGAGGTAACCCCACAAGAAAAAATCACATGGCATTAAATCCGGCGATCGAGGTGGCCAGGGTATGTCTCCGTACTTGCTTATTAATTTTCCCGGGAAAATTTCCCTTAGCCTCAACATTGAGATCCTAGCAGTGTGTGGAGTTGCCCCATCCTGTTGAAAATGGGTTCTATTCGTGCGTCCGTTAAACATTTGCAATTGCGGTATCAAAAACTCGTCAAGCATACGGCAGTATACCGAAGAAGTGACAGTTTCATTCTCACTAAAAAAATATGGACCGATTATTCCATGTGCAGAAATCGCGCACCATACTGTCGTTTTAGGGCTAAACTCTTTTGATGCCGTTCCTTTGGATTGTTGGCGTTCCAGAAACGCATATTTTGCTTATTTACATAGCCCCCGATGTGGAAATGGGCTTCGTCGCTAAATAATATGTTTCCAAGTGTTCTGGGAGTCCGAAAACGTTCCAACATCGTTCGGGCGTATGTTTCTCTTAAAACATAATCACTTTCATTTAGTTTTTGGACGATTTGCATTTTATAAGGATGAAGTTTTAATTTCTTTTTCAAAATCACATGGACAGTTGACTTTTTGATGCCTGTAGAAGCCGCAATCTTTCTCACTGATTTTCTGGGATTTCTGATAATTTCTTGTTGCACCTGTGCCACACGTTCTGGCGTTGCTACTGATGTAGACGGTCCCGTTGACGACCTATTAACTACTGTCCCTTCTTGTCGAAATCTTTGTACCCATGACCATATAAGCTGTGTGCTCGGACCATCGTTTAATCGTCGAATATCGAAGTGGGAACAGAAAGCGCGACGCGCTTGAACTAGCGATTCACCACACTTTAAATATTGCTCAACTGCAAATGCACGGTGCGCTCCTGACCAATGACTCATATTTACTAACAAATCCGCAAAGGTATCGCAACCAATTCTACCCCTCCCGCGCCTCTAGCACCAACCAATACATAAATAACGATAACTTAAAGTTGAAAAGTTTCCGCTGGACACCCTTTATCACCGCTTTCAGTTACAAAATGCAATGTATTTCAGACTTTTGCTGGCAAGTATGTAATATGACCTACTACTTGTGTCCTTTACTTGTACCTTTTGTCTTTGCACTCTTGACGCCATTATGCTTTCAGTTTTGGCCGAAGTAGTAACCCCCCTGAGTACCTACCTACTGTTATGCTAGCTATTCCTACATATTTGAACTTAATAACCGTTCACAACTGACTAACATCATCAACACATTGGTCATTACAAATGCTAAGCTAATTACTCATTTGATTTCTAATCACGAGTTCATTAGCTGGCGTTTCATTGGATTACCGTGCTGCACAGAGGTGTTAATAGAATGTCATGTGTGTTACATGCTAAGTAGTTTGGATGGGAGTGAATAGATGGCGGTGTTGATAGTTTTCTTTTTAAAAAGAGCTTAGATTTTTATTATTTTAGTATGTTTTGTAAAGAAACACGTTAATTTCGTAGCTAAAAGTTGTTGAGGTGGTTGATCGTAACAAGCTTAATAGACTTGTGTCAACTTCAACTTTAACTTTTGATTAAGGCCTTTGTGGAAGAGTCACCACAATTTTGGCAATAACACGTACAAACTGTTAATATACCATCAGACGCTGGAGAGTATTTAGCGAGAATTAACAATAGAATAAATAAAGATATCTTTTTAAATTAAAGTACAAAATTAAAAAAAAAAATCTTCGCAGACCAAAGAGAGAGATAATAAATAAGGAAGGGAACGCAAACCGACCGTCATAGACAGTAAATCTTATGACCACAGATTATGACTATGTAAGAAGGTTTATACATGGAAGAAACTAGAAAGAGTGGAAAAAAAAGCGTTTACAATAGTTACAATTTAATTTGTTAACTTCAATGAATTTACATAGTTTAAATATAAAACGTGTAACCACAAAAGGAAAAAGGATTTAACGATTTTACTTCTCTTTACGAAAAGCTGTCAAACGTCACACTGTTACTTGTCTGCCAATATCACATGTCACTTAGTCGGTTACCGAAATGTACGCATGAACACACAGAAATTCCATTTGTGCGTTTTAACATTATTAAGACTACCGTTATGTACAAAGTTATTTGTAATCACACACAATTTTGCACATAGTCTTAAATACTCTTGTGAAAAATTACAGCGCTTAAACATACTTTCTGCCCTCAAACAATAAAACTAAAAACCAACAAATCTCCCAGCCCACCACCGTCAAACGCGCCATACATTAGGAACTCCAAACACTAAAGTACGCACGTTAAGCTGTCAGCTATAAATTCCTCTAATACAGCACACATTCAGTACATAATATGTATTTTTTTGCTTTTTGTTCAGGAAACATTACAAACTAGTGCGTGGCACGCGAGCTTGTGTTCAGGCCTCGCATAAATACGAACATTAATCACCTGAGTTTTATGTCAAATGGCGAGTTTTGGAGGTAAAAGTAATGCTAGATAACTGGGATTAATAAGAATACATTTATTAAAAATATATTAATTAATTTTTTTTGTCTCTTTTCCTAGTTAATACTATCCTACTGCTAGATAAAAGTCTCCCCCAAGTCCTACCAGACATGTTTCTCCCGCGACTCATGGTACGCGTCTAATTACTATCTCGTTACTTCTTTCTGTGCTGGCCTCGACAGTGCTTTCCATTTGTAGGAACCCACTGCGTGGTGAATTTCCGCAGCGGTCACTGCACAGCCGCATAGCTGACTTGATCCGCCCAAACCTATTTCAGCCTGGCAGCCTTTTTGCCCACGTCCATTATGCCCATTTTCGAATGTAGCATACTATTTAATATTTGATCTGTTATTTTTCGCAGAATATTGCGCTCCATAGGTCTCTGGCAGGACCAAGATTTTATAAGTAATTAAACTACTTGACAGCTAAAGATTCACAGTTTCTAAGATATTTCTGGTAATAGTATTATTAGTATTAGTATACGCCATTTTTAACCAACCCAATTCTTATAAGCGGGCTTAATAATTTAATCTAGGTATTAATAGACCGTACTACACTAAGTCAGCTGAAGGTGAATTCAGAAGCGCTTGTAAATGGTTTAATTGAAATTTAATGTTTCAGTTCTAAGGTTATACAGTTACCACTGACCTTTAGCGTACTGTAGTTACCTCTTCTTTAACAAGAACAAAATGTTTGCCATTTTACGATCTTTGGAGTACTTACGTTCAATCAAAAGCTAGTTTTTGTGACGAACCAAAGAATTTAAAGACATTTAATGACTCTCCCTACCGACTGCAATTGAGTGATATTACTTTTAAAATAGGTAACAAAAACTGTCTTAAAACCACAATTAGTTAAGAGCTGAGATGAGTTGAAAGTTGGTCCTCCTCGGTCGTCAAAATGTTTTCAACATTAATCAGACTAATTTGAATCTGCTGGGTTTTATATTACTTAGTTTGTTATTTCTTTCTATATTAACACAAGAACGAAGCTAAGAAAACTAATTTTGGAGCCACAGAGAGCTATAAAATCCTGGATGTTTTAAATTACCAAACTTTGAAAGTAGTTAAGGTTCTGTGTTCAGCTGCTATACTTGTTCTATGTCACGAAGGCAACTTGGACTTGAATGTGTGTGTCACGTGTATTTTTTCCGCGTAAGTTATTTGTTTTATTTACATACCTACTTGAATATCTCTACTAACCCAGGTAGCTATCGTATATAGAACAACTATATCGTATAGACCACTCGTAATACCTTATTTAAAGAAACAAACAATTTCACATCTTTACAAGGTTGAGGGGTACAACAACAATACCAAAATTATCTCAAACGTTGTTTGATACACGTGCAAATTCGTCACTAAAGCCCTCGGCTCCGTAACACACTCGCCTACGGCTCGTGCGAATTCCGCCTCAAAAGTGTGAAAACCGGTATACATCCTACTTAATATTCAAATATTTTTGAATTTGGAAGACAAACATACACACACGCGCAAAACATTAGTTAATTTGTTGATAGTAATAAATTATTGTGGAAATAATCATATTTATTATAGTCAGTTTTCGAGGAAGTGTATTGCAAATTATTTAGAAGTGCCATAAATAGAGTAAAATATATGTTAAATAGTTGTCACAGAACAGACACTGTACGTGGTCTTTCACAAATCCAACCTCAACAAAAATAAAGCCACAAAGCATGATTTTGAATTAACGTAATCCCATCTTTAAATATGTTGGCACCAGCTTCAAAGTCATGCAAATGTCGTCTGATTGACAGTTTTTTACCCTGAACATCAAACCGTTATTTACATCATAAAGGTATCCGCTCGTGTGAGAAATTGACAAGGGTTGATTCTGCGGTGCAAAGCGTCAAGCCGACATTATTCAATATGATTAGAATGATACCAGGAGGTTGGGGGGGCTATCTGGCCTAAAGGAAATGGTAGATGAAAAATGAAGATGTTATAGGATTTTTTATTTTTAGCGTACCTATCCTTTTCTGGAATGGGCACGACCTGAAAAAATTCTGAGAGTTTAGGATTGATATGCGCTCCTCAAATGTTTTATGGTCAATCTGATACAATTTGACTTCTTGATTTTCCAATTAAGTCTTAAGTCCCAGCAGGCAACATTAGAAGGCTGATTATGCTATGCTTATTATGATGGCCCAATTCAACCAAAATGGTTTTTACTTTGAATGTAATTTTATACAGTTTCTGATTATAATTTTTTAGCTACAAAGTTCTTAGGTCATGATGTAGTAAAAATATAAGATAGTTTATGACAACAAAAAGCAAAGTCGTAGTGCCATTCGAGCAGGCTACCAACCTGCCCTGTATGATTGTAATGGCTCGGTGGTTACAGTAGCATTTTTTGTGTCACCACTTCGGTCACAAATCCGGTGACCCTTGCGTTCGCTGGAAGAGTTGCCGTTTCAAAGGATACGGTTTTTTTTTTTTTTGGTGGTGGGTAAAATCATCTAATGACATCTCCCGCCGGTTCACATCTACGAGCAATTTTAGTCCTGCAGCGACGGACACCTGACACCTGAGTTTGATTGAGTTTTTTTTTAATTTTAATAAAGGGGGTCAATGCATCCTCAATGACCCCTGGCGTCCCAGGGGGTATTGAACCACATAAACTTGCACTTTGATTGTCACTGACAAGCTGGGTGGCTTTCTGCTCCTCAGCAGTTTATGAAACCAAAGTGGTTCAATCTTATGAGCTACTATCTCCTAACTCATCTCACAGATCGATGCCAAGACTCTTGTCACTTCAAACTCCAAAAACCGGGATTGCCTCATCGAAGGTGTTTCTGCCAGCAGGGTTTCGGTACCTTGAGTTACCGTGGCCCTGAAACGTAAAAGGCTATTGAAGGTCACATGTGGTTTAAAAAAGGGTTCTAGTACGTATCATCTGATAACTTCGCATAAAGAAAGAATAGAATAGAAAATATTTATTCGGCACAGGCCAGAACTTCTATCGCAATGAATGAAAAAGTTAACACAGATCTTTTTATTCCATTTTCTCTGAAACGTCTTCCCTTTGATTTGCATTAATAAAGTACCTAAGTTATGCTTCTAAAATTCAATTTAGAATTTTTGAGAATATTTTAACAATAAACTGGGGCCGGGAAAACTTTTTAGCTATTTTTGTTTCTTTGGTACACTTTTTTCTGGTTTCTATTCATTAGGTTATGATTTTCATATATAATAATAATAAATAAACATTCCTAAATACAAATTTACCTAAAGCTTAGTTATATTTACTTGTAAAAATAATTTGAGACAATAGACTCTTAATAAACTAGTGCACTTCACCATCAACGATTGCATCACTGCTTACCATCAGATGCGATCACAGTCAAAGACTAGTTTATAACATTTAAAATAATAATTTCATTGCATTAGCACTCACTAAAATATTGACTATGGCGACTTAACGGCGTATATTTTCAAAACTGTGTAAAGTTACTGTATAGTACTCGTATATATTGTAAAAGCTATTGAAAAAATATGAATTACAATGGCATTTGAACTACGTCATGTTTGACACTGGGTTTGTTGTTTTAAATTCAATAATGATCTCAAATTAACTTCAGAATTATACATACCTATTCGTAGTTGTTTTTATTTCATCGTGAACTTTCAGTCATTTTCTCTTCTAAGAAGTTATTCTAGAAATTTTATGAAATAAAATAACCTTTATTTTACACTGATGTAAAAAACATTTTGCCTACATTATTAATTTCATTTTACCACAGAATAAGAAATAGTACAAATTTTACTGACTATAAAGTAAATATAACTACTTAATCATTTTTTTTACGAATAGGTTCTTGTTTGGCATTGGCAGTATTTTCATTTTAGGTAGTAAAAGCAGTTTATAAACCTAGTAAAATTCAAGTGAAAGTAAAACCATGTAAACCGTTAAAAGGTTCTTTTGAAAATTAAAAAATAAAATAAAATTCTAATTTCCTAAATGCAACATTAGCTTCATTTGCAGAAGAATGACATACTTCTTAATTATTATTATTTTTTATTTTCTGGCTCTCTATAAAGAGTTTAATCTTTGATTAACTTTAATTAATTGTTTTACTATATTATTTTGTAAAGCTAGGAAAAACTTTGGTATTATTGACGGACAGTAGCTGTACGTTGTTAAAAACTTTATTACCTATCATGTATTTTGCATTATTCTAATCTTTTTTGATACTTACATTTTTTTAGCACTACTTTAGCCATTACCGATACCATTCACTAAACATCTAAATTTAAGGTTTCTTACACTAAGTTTCCCAGCTATCTTTCTTCCACTTTACGCTCCACACCACCCACGCAATAATCTCCTTTATTGCTTCATATATAAGGGTTAGTAATGTGTGTAAGTAAGTTAGCAGGTATTGACCCGTCATAAATCGGAGCAGATGGCCCATATGTTCGGTGATAACCTTCGTAACTCTTCGGGACGGATGAGGTGGTTCGATGTGATCGAGCTGAAATACTGGTGCTTAGTTTATGAGTATCTGAGGTGTAGGCGGGAAGGAAAGTCTCATGTATTATAAGAACAGGGAAAGTTAAGCAGGACTATAAATATCAATAGATTCTTAATTTGCAGAGTGTTAAATCTAGTGCATTAGAGTAAGCGTGGTAGAGTATATATACAGCCGTCGCACTAAATCTGGTCTACAACTGCCTTTAACGTGATACAAGGGAGATCATCGCATCAAAAGCGCATTAGGGAACGATTATTGTACAAATTATTCTCAAAAAGCGGAAGATAATTATTTTCTAATGTCATTCAATTAAAGCTGGTTTTGTTAAAACTTTACTTTTATATTTTTGAGGCCATATTCTTAAACCATATTCTTTAGGTTAATCTTCATGATTGCTGTAATCAAAAAGCATTTATTGAAGCGTTTTTAACATTTATAAAAAGAAAAACAGACATATTATCAAACTACAGCTCGTGGTGACTATAAAATGGGTTTAAAACTGCAAAAAATTTATATTTTTTTAAATCTGGTTTCTTTTAAAAAACTCTGTATCACCTAAAACTAATCACATTGTTTTTTCTATAAAATATTAACAATCAATGTTAAAAGATTGCGAGTTCAAATTAATCACTCAAGCACTAGTAATATCCAAAACTAATGGATATAATTCATAACAAATCTCCCAACAGACATTCAATAGATGCCTATTCACTTAGCCCACCCACATATTGGCCACTAAACTTCCACCGAACCTAAATATTAGTTCTGTAACTCTGAACTAACACGACCTACATCGATGATGAACTACCTCGAACAATACACACAGGTAGCCCGCATGTCATCGAGCCCTATTGAAACTCCGTACATACTAAACTAAAAAAAAATAAGGTACAATATAATTTTACCGGCAATCTGTAAAATTCAGGTTTTCATATAATACCTACGCAATGTATAGAATACCTGAGGTGTCCTGGCAATGTATGAAATATTATGAATAATATTATTATTGCTACCTAAGTAATGTATACAATTCGTAGGGACTTTATAGAGTACCTTCTCGTCCATCGGTAAAGTGTAAAATAAATAGATTTTGACCTACCTACAAAAGACGGACAGACGAAAAATGTACTATTACTGAAAATCAATGTGTGTAAAAGAGGAGAATATATCCACTCGGAAATAAGAGCCTTACTTTAAACCACACAGACAGAAACAAGACCTAAGTATTTGTAAGTAAATTACATTATGTTACGTATTCCCAGATTTTTTAGATTCACGATAATTTCATAATCATTGTACTATTAGTTAGCTAATAGACCAGCAAGTCATTTTTAGTAAACAGCGTACGATTTTATAACAAGCTGCCAAAGGAGGTAACTGCACTTAGCGAGGGAAGTTTAAAACTTATATTAAGCATGTCTTAACCAAAAAAGCATATATAAGACTATGTCGAAGACACGCTTGTTTGGCAATGACTGCTTCTGCACATGTGGCCCCCTTGTAACTCATTGATATTGTGTAGATGTGTCTATTAACTGGTCCATTTTTGTTTTTAATATGTGACACGTATTTACTTTTTTATTGTGACACATTACTTTTGCCATATTTTTTATATTATTTAGACCATAAGATAATGTAATTGTTGTAGTGATAATTGTAATTATTTATTTTTTCTTACTTTTATATACCCTCTTTCTACCTATAATGTAAATGTGAGAACACTGTAGATTCCGCAAATTCTTAGATTACTTCTTATCATGACTCACTTTTTTATGATTATTTTTGTTGTGCTCTCTGGTACAATATTGACTGGTCTACGTTGTCCTGACATAATTTATTAATGAATACTGTAATATGGAAATATTGTAATATAAACCATTTTTTTTAAAAGAGTAACCATGGTGTTTCTTGCCGGTTCTTTTCCATAGGAAACGACCAATTTAGAACCGTGCACTAGCTTCTGACGTTTTATAAGTGCCCATGTAGGCCTATGTAAAAGAAAAATATTTTGATTTTGATTTTGTAGATTATGAAATTATCGTGAAACTAAAAGACCTTGATCAGAAATAGGACCTGAGTATCACACATATTAGTACATTAAAATTACCTCACCTCCTTTCCTGTTTTCGTCGTATTGTATAGAATCTAATTAAGGTAAACAATGAAGAATATTTCATACATTACCTACACGTTTTAGGTATTCTATTGCTTTGCATAGATATTGTATAAAATAAAGGAACAACTAAGGGAAAATTAGTGGGTTTTATTCCAATTTGACTGGTCAGCTCGTCTAGTGGTTAGTAGCCCTGACTGTTATGCTGGAGGTCGTGGGTTCGACTTTCACCCAAATCAAATGTTTGTGTGATGAGTGCAATCATAATTTAATCTGTGTCTGGGTGTAATTTATCGATAATCCTCAAGCTCTGCTTAGTTTGGGACTACATGGCGTTAATTATGTTAAAGTTGTGGAAAAAAAAAATCTTCCCACCAACACTGTGAAAAGCCAGTTGATGATTTGCCAGCCAAAAAAAAAATGTTGAGTGTATTTACTGTCATGAAAATCTAAGCAAATAGTTTAGTTTCTGTTCTACCGAGTAATGTTAATCTATTTAGATAATTTGGTAAGGACGTTCGGATAACAGGTGTTTTAGAAAACAATAACGCGGTTTCAATTGAATTGAGTTACTAACTCCTTTCATTACCTCTGTCATGGCTTGTCTGTTCTGGATTGTGTTATAACGCTTTTGTACTAAGGTTTCGTATTCTGGACCAATGATTTTGATAAACTGGATTATTTTACTAAATTAACTTTGAAACTTACCGTACTGTACTTCTTTCGAATAATGACTTTAAATTTGAATTGCCTACTTACAATAAAATTTGAGTGAATTTTACATTGTTCACATGTATTCATCTTTACTTTGGTTTGGTGTAGTAGATCTCATATAGGTTTATCTAAGACCTCCATGTTTCTAAATCCGATCTACATGTTTCTAAAACGACATAGAGTGGTTAAGGAAGTTTAATCCTCTGCGAAATGAAGTAGACGACAATACACGATCACGTCAAATGGTTTTCGCCATTAAATAGTTAACACCAATACTCACATCCATGTAATCCAGTCACAATTTCGGCACAAGAAACTAAGCAACACAAATAGGCTAGATTAGCAAGGCTGCTTAAGCCAAGAATACACAATTGGACGGCAAGGTAACAGGGGAGTGGCAACTCGCCAGCTCGTTGTAAAGTTGGCGATAAATTTGCGGAGCAGGTGGCTAGTACCCAGATTGGACCAGTTAGTGCCCTGTTCCAGCCGCTATGCCAAAAATTATGGACCTCCCCAGGTTTGTTTAAATTTTGGTGTTTTGTTCTAGGAGCTGGTGTAAGTGGAGCATCGCGGTGGTCATAATTCGCACTGGACGCATACCTACAGTAACTGAATAGCTCGCACGGGATTAAATAACTTTAATATAGAGAGAGGTGAGACACAACCATTTTGTTGTAAAATTTCTCATAAAGAGCAGTCAAAAATTTGATAATTTATTTAAAACTAATTAATTTAAATTTATTTAATTAAGTCCTGTCAGACTCGTAGAATAGCATAATCGAAGTCAAAAGTTAAAAGCATTTATTTCAAATAAACAAATGGTTTATTTGAAATAAATGCTTTTAACTAGGCACTTTTGAAAGATCAAGAAGTCTGTCTATCCGAAAAAATGATGTTAATTGTACATTCCAAAGCAGAGATCTAGAGATCTCCATACACACACATCCACCCACACATCATACATTCCTCTCCATAGATGGAGACGAATGTGCAAGAAACTCCATGGACAATCTTTTTAATCATGTTATGTATTACAAATATCTCAGTTACATGTGTCTTGTCGCTGCTATTATATGAGAAAAAAGAGGAAAAAAAATAAAAAAGAGGAAAGAAAATGAAATTCTAAATAATGTAACATTTAAAAAACTTAGTCACGGTTTGAGGTATGTAGCGACCTCTAGTTGCGCATAATGTCACTGAATGCAATGTCAAACAGTTCTGACTGAGGCCCGTCAGATGGCGCCACGATTTAATCGATATGTTTAGTTTTTCTTTTGTTTCGATTATTGAGTTATAATATTTAAATAAATTAATTATAACCTTATTAATTACTATTTACTAAATTTGATATAACTAAATAGTAACAATCGAATAGGAAATATCGATATAACCATAACCTAACCATAAATGACAGGTTTGACAAGATGGGTGTGGTTCATTCTTTTTTCATTTCGTGGCTGATCAGAAGCAAACCTACTTAATATACGAGTTTTATTAATTTAAATCACGTAAGATGTCGAGAACTAGACGTGGAAACAGCGTTAAATTTAAGATGATATTTCCCCGATTGTGGTAAGCATTTTTAGACGAAATTGATGAATATTATCTTAGCGTAAAGCGTGCATTAGTATTCTCAACATGTAAATTCTCTTTGACAGGGTTCAAGATTTTATTTTATTATTTTAGTCTACCATATCCCATGGATATGTATTAAGAAGAAAAATAGTCTCCCAATATAATACCAATAAAATATGTATAAAATATGAAGCTACATCTTTGCACATGAGTCGTTGACAAGCAATCTCACATGGACAGCTAAGCGACAGTTTCCGAATACAGCGTATGGCTCTGGATCTTGGATGAACTGCATTGGATGACGGTACTGGCTGTGAGGACTACACTGTATGGTCATAAGTGAGGTTAATGTATTACCACTCCATGTAAGTTACTTTATTCTAACCTTATCATATATGTTCCTGTCACGGGCTGTAACTAGTGTAGCTGTTTAATTATAAAATATATATTGTGGAGACAAGTTATATCTTTTATTCCAATCAACACCTCATGCAAAACACACCCTTTAGTCTCATGCAAGCTGCCGCTGGGTAAGTCGGTGGTAAGGTCAAAAACCCAACCTTACAAGTTGGAGTCCCATGTAGGACAACCTTACAATAATAGATATTAAAATAAACCACTGGCAGCTAAAAGGTGTCTCAACTGACAGCGCCCGTTCACGATCATGATGCGTATATCAGCAACACTCAGCTCAACCATTTTAGAGGGAACCATTTTTAAGGGAGGGGAATGATCCAACACACGTGCCACCACCAGTGAGACATTTGAGTGAGCATGACAAACTCATCTGCCATGTTCATTTATGTCAAACAAGTCCAATATTAATATTAAACCATAAATGGCTCCATAGTACTCACACTTACAAACATTGAAAAAAAAAATGCATTTACATTATACAATACTATAATAATATAAAATTATCAAATTACAAAAAAAAAAACAAACTAATTCTACGCCCTAGTTGTAGCTGGACCAGTATTGAGTCAAGCATTTTTATCTTAAATATAATCCTCTAACTTATAATATGCTTACATAGTTTACATAGTTTGCGTTTAACACAAGATTTAAATTTATTTCATCGATTTCCAATACGTGAGATAAAAAAAAAAAAAAAATACGTGAAAAGAAATACATTTATTTTCTAAAATAGTGAATGAACGCAAAACCAACTGAATGACCATTCATGGCAAAAAACTGTTAAAAGCGTAAAATAATGTTTGTCTAAAATATGTAAAAATATATACGAAGCTCAAACAATTCGTGATTTCAGAACCAGAAATTGCCTACAGCCAATAAAATATTTATCGCAATACAATTGACGTTCATTGGTTACGTTGATTCTGTATCACTATAAACTAATTTTTTGGCTGTTGGCAATTTCTATATTTATCCCTTTTCTTCGTCGTCACCCGCAAATTCGATGGCGTTTTTGTCTAAAAAATACTTTTTGATTAAATTATGTACAATTTGGTATTTGTTCTTCGAAAAACTGTACCATCGTTAGTGCTGATGTACCGTGTATTAACCAGGCATTGTAAAACCCTTTCTTTAAAAGAAGAATTGTTTTAATCTATTTTTTTATACGACACGTTATTTCCTACCTAGCGACAAGCTCTTCCAATATTTTGGAATCTTTTGCCTGTACCGCGCAAACAAACATGTTGCCTGAAAGAACTTTAAAAATCTTTTACATTCCACCTTCATAACAAACTTATACGCACTTCATGAGTGAAAAACATGACAATATAACAGTACACTTAAGTTAGCCATCAACACCCTGCCCCGACGCCATGCCAAGAACAGACGACCAAAGAAACACACTTTGCTCGAACTTACGTCCGAACTTGGCGGATAAATGGCGTCTGCAATAAACTCGTGTTCAACAAAATGCTCCAAGCATTGTTTGTGTACTAACTTCGCTTGTTTAAGCCAGTTTAGAGGTGAATAAAGTTATGCAAGTTAGGGAGTTGGCTGAACTGAAAACGAATTGTCGGCGTCCTCCTCGGCTTGTCTGGGCACAGCTTTATATGCGTTTTTGGCTTGGAAAAGGATTTTGGAGTCAACTTCAGGGCGCAAGTTAGGGTGTCATAAAGTTGATTTAGTTATTAAGAAAGTTTCGGATAATGCGTTTGGCAGTGACTTTTTAAGGCAAAACAGATTAAATGGTAAAACAATGAAAATATTTTACAATAAGACAGAGTAATTCAAAGCACTTTGTTTACCTTACATTCTAATCAATTACTCGCTTTGCTGTTTCACCGAATTTGTTAGCGGGTTAATTACCACGGTTTTGTGATCAAACAAACAATCGTTTGAACCGAAAGTAATGCGGTTGTCTGTGTTATTTGGTGTACAAAATACTCATGTCATCGTCCAACATATACCGAATATACCAAAACCAATAACCTCATCGGGTTCGACATCCGTTATTGCACAGCCTGGTATTCCTATTTAATCATTCAAATACTCGTACATTCGAAAGCAGCGGTATTCAAAATACATATTCATTTTCCCCGTTTACACAGTCGACGGGGTAGAGTTGACGTATTTAATCCAAAGCATTCGAAGCGTGGGGACGCGACGTGAAGACCTGTTGCCGTTTTGGGGCGAATAGAAGAGATGTCAATGGAACCATTTAACCCGCCCCTTCTCAATAGTTCGGGGCACTTTGAACTATTTATGTGATTCGTTTGTGAGGTTGTTAATTTGGGTGATTTGGAAGGCTCTTGTGTGAAGTGGCACTTTTCTGTGGTGTTTGATTTTTAATTAAAACGATTTTTTGTCATTGGCATTCTTTTGTAGGGTTAAGCTCGATTTAGTCTACTCCACTTAGGGCTGATTTCATCATTCAATATAAAAACTTAGTTCAGCTAAACTGAGCTCAGCGTAATCTAGTTTAAAGACCCGTGTCGTAAACATGAGCGACAACAAAAGAATTGGAACTGAGTTTAGCGTAAACTAGGTTCAATTCATAGCGGTGAAACACAAAATGAAGCTATAATCTCGATTAGGCGCTCAAACTGCGTTTTGTTATATATAAACGCGATTAGTTTATTGGTCAATTTGGTCCTTAGTGTTCGAGGATTATTCCTGCTATCTATCTTAGGTATGGGTATTAACCCTAACTATATACCACAATTCATCCAAATGACTTATCCAGTTACAATAATATATTATTATATATACATAAGTAAACCGTAATCTCATATCAATTTGTGTAGTCACCAACTCAACTCCTAATAATCCCTGTCGGTACATAGAAAAGAAACCGAGTACATAGAAACCAATAAATCATTTTTAATATGTTCCCCACAATATCCTTCTACCCTTACCTCACTAATCCGCAATTACTTATACATCAATTCCCTCTGCCTAATATAAACGAAGTCTTCTATTCAGAGATAGGTAACATATGCAAATCGGTAATATCCAATATGTGGGTTGGGACCTAATCCTTCCTTTGGAAGCCAATACGTCGGGGCCACATGGCCAGAGCCTACGCAAGTACGTACAGATCCATTATAAGCGACCACAGACTACAAATCCATAAACAGTTGGTACAAAAGCCCTGCTTTGTGTATTGCGAATAAATTCGTTAGTGGAGGATGAATATGTATGTTTCAATTTTAGAGAGGCTCGAGAATTTCTGTGCCTAGAATTGTATTGTGGAATCTGAAAATCGAATTACCTATTTAGCCATTATTGAGGTAATAAAACTATCAAAATCTCTATTACCTCAGTTATGCATTCATCATATTACTCCTTGTTTTCGGTCTATTTACATAAACGAGTTCACACTACAACTGCTGAGCTGCGCTGGTACAGCATGGTTTGTTAGGAACTACAAACTAATAAATAGCCAAGGCGAGCAGTCCATAAACGTAACAACGGAGTCAGCGAGCTCTCAACTAACCAGTAAACTAGATTTCAACTTTAATTACTTTCTAAATGATTACTGTTTCTCATTACTGCAACTCCACGATGTCTTATTTAGTTTTAAATTAAGATTTTCATTAAGAATACTTACTTTATGGATGGACTTCGAAGTCTTCAGGTACTTTGCTTTAGTTTATCTCAGCGGACTTGGTATCGTAGATTTTTTGCTCCAACTACGAAGTTTTTAAGAAATGCAGCGAGGCAGAATTCAGAAATAGTAATAGAAGGACTAACAGTTTTTTGAGTAAAGGATCAGAGTGATGGTAGACTCTTGAACAAAATTATGCAGGCCTTTTTTTAGCGTCAAGTGATGAAAAATATACAAAACTATATACTCAGATTAGATTACCGAATAATGTTGTCTAAGACATTACTATTAACAGAATCCTCTTATTAAAGATACTCCAGTTTAAGGTTGATGAGATTATGCCTATTCCTTTCTCCTTACTAATTTTAAAAATCAATAAGTTACGCGTTTTTGAACGTACGACAGATGTCATTCATAATGTGATAAAGTGATTAGGCTGGAAAATTTTAAAATTTGTGTTTAAATAGTTCCAGCCTTGGGATATTTAAGTCTAGATTGAATAGGTTACTTCTACATCATCGCTTACCATCAGGTGAGATAGTGGTCAAAAGCGGACCACTTTAAAAAAAAATTGGCTTAATGGCCAGCTTTTTCTCGTGATTTTTCTATATCCAATTTGCACTATGTCATATATATCATTCTAACCACTATATTCTAAGCATGAATAGTTATTTTTATTTTTATGTTTATTATCAAATGCGGAAATGTATTTCCTAATACATAAAGCAAACCTAGCGTGTTATGTTACGCGACCAAAATATATATTAGACCTTTAGCTTGTTTTGTTAAAACCAAAGACATAAAGTATCTTTTTAATCTCTTTGATTAAAACATAGTAGATTATTTCACCAGTATTGTATCATGGTGACTTATATAGATACTTAATAATTTTATCAACAATTTCCTCGCCGTTGTTCTTTCATCAAAGTATTAAAGGTTACTATCACTACATAGATATAAAAAAAAAAGTAAGAAAAACTAAAAAACAAGATTTTTGGGATATTGAAATAAACAAGGTTAGTAGTATATTATTGGGCATTCTATTCCACTATCGGCAAGTGCTCGGGCGAGTGCGCCTCGCTGCCGATAGTGGTATAGAATGCCCAATAATCGACAATCGACTCGACTCTCCACTCGAACGAGACAGTTTGATGAACCGTGTATTAGGAACGATTAACTCGACCAATAACTAGTTACCTGCTTCTTACCACTATCTTCCGTACGGCTGGCTAGTATGCCGCGTTTAGGAGCACGATGAAAAATCAACCATCAACTCGATTCTCCGTTTACTTACTCTCTAGTGCATTACTGTACACGACCAATGATCTTGCGCGCTCGCTATCGCTCTGAAGGGTGGTACAGAATGCTCAATAATGAACAATCGACTCGATCAATGACCAGGAACCCAAAAGAGGTAAGTTTATAAATGTTAACGTTCTATATACATTCACTCATTTTCAATCGGTTCATTTCCGACAGTAATCATGAAATTTGTAAAACAACCGCAATCGCTGCATGTTAATACAGTCTGCGATGATATTTGTAAGACTAGTTTTCGTCATGGAGAATTATTGCCTAACACAGTACGATGTATCATTTGCGGTCCGTCCAACTGCGGAAAAACCAATTTATTAATTGGTCTTCTTATACACGAAAACGGATTAAGATTTGAAAATGTTTATGTTTATTCAAAAACTCTGCACCAACCCAAGTACATTTTTTTAGAAAGAGTTTTGCAACGGGTGCCTGGTATTTCCCTCCAGAAATATCAGGGAAATGAGGAGGTACTAAGCGTTCAGGACGCAAAACCCAACTCCGTGATTATTTTTGATGATGTTGCTTGTGAAAATCAAAGTAACATGCGTGATTATTTTGCGATGGGAAGACACAAATGCATTGATTGTTTTTATCTAAACCAAACATACAGTAAAATCCCTAAGCAGTTAGTAAGAGACAATGCGAACTTAATCATACTTTTTAAACAAGATGAAATTAATTTACGACATATTTATGAAGAACATGTCAACACTGATATGTCATGGATTGAATTTCGTGAAATGTGTTCAAAAATATGGAGTGAACCCTTCAATTATGTAGTAATTAATAAGGATTGCTCCAAAAATAAAGGATGTTACAGAAATAAATTTGACACTTTTGTTGTCTTTGATTAAAAATATTAATATTTAAGACCTGTACCCTCGCGATATTATTATTCTTCTTCAGACAACGCATAATCAATCACGAACTTTTTTTGTTATTATGGAAAAATCACTGAAAAGACAAATAGTTGAGGCTGCAGAAGCTGTTAAGAAGAAAGTACGAAAGATGAGAGATGTTGAGATTAACAATCAGCAAGTGCTGGAATCAGTTTTCAAGCCGGTAACAGAACCACTCAACCTAATTGCTAATGTCAGTAAGCAGGCTCCTCTCCTGCATAATATAGAAAATGAAGAAACCGAAGTTCCATTTATCGATAAAACTTTACAAAAAGAAGGTCCAATTAGTAAAGGAAACAATGAAGACGATTTTGAATCTGATATCGAAAGTGAATCTTCGTATAAATCATTAGTTGAAAACAAGCAGGGATGTGATACGTCGTCCTGGTCAGTGTCCTCAGAAGCACTGTCAGATATTCCGTTTGGTGTTAGAGTAGAGGGTGGCAAATTGATGTTAGGTTCTGCTCGTATAACGATCAGCGATGAGTATATCATCGTGGCTGGACGCAAATACCGAAATACGCCTGGTTTAAAACAGTTGCTGTTGAAAAAGAACGTAGATTTAAGCTTGGTTACAGAGAGTGATATGAAACATTATAAGTCGATGCTACTAGACACAAATGCACATCGACGAGACTATGAGCCTGGTAAACCAATAAAAAGTAATAAAGGACAAAAATATTTGCAAATTATTAAGCCTCTATTCCAACTACGAAGTACAATTCAAGAGCACCAATCGCAGGGAAAAGGACTACCCTTAACAAAAATGTGGAAGAAAAACGTAGATTTTGTATATTGGGACGATCCCAATGAACTGGTGGATAGATTAAAATTATTGATTGCATCTCGAGATGCTGGTAACACAGGATTAGATAATGAAATTATATCTATCATTGAAGAATTGCGTGAAAGTAAAGTTATAAATAAATAAATATTTTAAAATGTGTTTATTTTATTACCAGCTTCTCGATACAATACACCTAGACATGAACGTAGACAAATTCGGACACTACATTCACAAAAGAATGCGTTTTTCGGAGTTATTTGAGTTTAATGAGAATGCATTGTTAAAATTAGAAAACGGAGATTTTGATTTAAAAACATCAAGACTGAGAGGAATTCGGTATCCGGTAGAATCAGACGATGCTGTGAACAAGGATTATGTGGATCATTTAAATGCTAACATGTTAAAAGAATTTAATAATATGATTGGTTTATTGCGTTCTCAAATCATGAAAGACGCTAAGGGTACAGTTCAGGCTACTTTAAAAGCAAAGATACCTGAGATTTTAACTCATTTGCAAGATAAGTTTTATACTAAGGCAGAGGTAGATAAATTACTTCAAAAACCTTCGTAATGGCAAACCAGCAAATTGTAAATGAAATACACAAAGCAGCACGAAGAAATTTTCTTAGGCGTCCTGTCATTCTAAAGGGAGTCGATGACTTATGGCAAGCTGATCTGATGGACATGCAAAACCTAAAGAAATATAATAAAGGTTACAATTACATTTTAGTAGTGATTGACTGCTTCTCAAAGTATGCTTGGACGGAGCCATTAAAAACAAAAAATAAACTTGATGTTACTCATGCATTCAAAAAAATATTAATTAATAGCAAACGCAAACCTGATAATTTACAAACAGATATGGGAACAGAGTTTTATAACAACTCATTTCAGATGCTTATGAAGTCATACAATATTAACCATTACTCATCATTTTCTACCAAAAAAGCTTCTATTGTTGAGCGACTAATTAAAACTATTAAAAATAAATTATATAAATATTTTAGTTTGAACGGAAACTATAAATGGTTAGATTTACCGTTACAAGATATATTAAAGACATATAACAATACAAAACATCGAACAATTAGAGTTAAGCCAATCGAAGTGAATAAAGCTAATATGTCCATTATAGCAGAAAATATAAGAAAATCATTCAAACATTCCTCTATTTGTAGAAAACCTAAGTTCAAAGTGGGTGATTTTGTTCGGATCAGTAAATACAAACATCAGTTTGAGAAAGGTTATACACCTAATTGGTCAACTGAAATATTTACCATAAAAAAGATTAATTTTACCATACCTGTTACATATCATTTAGAAGATCAGCGAAAGCAAGCTATATTGGGAACTTTTTACGAGCAAGAACTTCAAAAATCCAACTTTCCTGGTGTTTATTTGATAGAAAGAGTTTTAAAAAGAAAAGGATCAAAATTTTTCGTAAAATGGTTGGGTCTAAACAATGAAGAAAACAGTTGGATTGACAAAACTGCAATCGTAGGATAAAATAATATTAATATAAACATTATTTTTGCACTATTTTTATCATTACAATTCGGACAATGCAAGGAGGTGAACTAGTTAATTCATTAATTAATAATTTACCGTTTGAACTTCATTTGCCTGGTTACAATTATTGCGGACCAGGAACCAAACTCCAGAAACGATTACAACGAGGTGATCGAGGTGTAAATAAGCTAGACGAAGCTTGTATGCATCACGACATTGCTTATGCAAACCATACAGACTTAACCAATCGCCACAAAGCCGATTTACAACTATTAAATATGGCTAAACAAAGACTTAAGTCCAAAGATGCTGGAAAAGGAGAAAAACTGAGTTCATGGATAGTAAGCAAAGTTATGAAAGCCAAATTGAAATCTGGTGCCGGCGTTAAAACGTTTAAGAACTTCGTGTCAAAAATAAAATCAACGATCAAGAAACTGAATCCAAAGGATAGCAAAACATTAATCAACGTTGCCTACGCAGCGGCAAAAAAAATATTTCCAAAAATCTCAAAGATTCGAATACCGCGAGTGATACCGTTACCAAAAACTGGAGGAATTCTACCTTTGATTCCAATTTTTGCTGGTTTATCGGCTTTAGGTACTTTAGCTGGTGGTGCGGCGGGTATTGCAAAAACTGTTAACGATTACAAAGCTAGTCAGCAAAATTTGCAAGAAACAGTAAGACACAATAAGGCTATGGAGTCTTTAAAGTTAGGCAAGGGTTTATACATTAAGTCACATAAAAATGGTAAAGGTTTATTTATAAAATGTTCAAAAAACTAAGAAATAAGCTACCTAATCGTCCTCTAACTAATGTAGATATACAAAAGTATGCACGTGACATCCCCTACTTTCGAGGAGTTTACATGAAGGATCAATTACCAAGGGTGCCAAAACGGATTGAATGCGGTGTTGTTAACTTGGATAATTATAAGAATGTTGGGACACATTGGGTAGCTTATGTTAAAATTAACCACTATTGTGAATATTTTGATAGCTTTGGGGATTTGAAACCTCCATTGGAACTAATGCGATATTTTAAGAAATGTAATGTTTTTTATAACTATACTAGATATCAGAAATTTAACACAGAAAACTGTGGGCACTTATGTTTAGAATATCTAAGGACTTTTTGGAATAAAAACGTATAAAAATTATAATTTTCTTTTATTTCAATCATTTGCAAGATGTCATTCACATTGTCAATAACTGGAAACTCGTCAACTTTATCTACGTACTATCCTAACACATTGCAACTAAATGAACAGTATGAGTGTGCCTTATTGCATTTCTCAACATTTAATTCTATTCCAAACATCGACAAAACGAATAATAAGTTTTATTATGACTCTAACGAAGTTATTGAAATACCAGAAGGAACCTACGAATTGGAAGATATTAATGATTACTTAAAATCTAAAATTAAAGATGCATCAATCAAACTGCAGTGCAATAACAATACGTTAAAAACTACTGTATTCTGTACAAAAAACATAAATTTTAATAAAGAGAATACTATCAGAAATTTATTAGGTTTTGATAAGCAGATCTTGGAACCAAATAAATGGCACGTGTCACAGTTTCCAGTCAACATTTTACCTACGACAGTGATCAGGATCGAATGTGATATTGTAAGCGGCTCGTACACAAACGGAAAACCGAGTCACATAATTCACGAATTCGCACTTAACGTACCTCCTGGTTATAGAATTATAGAAATTCCAAAAAACGCAATATACTTTCCAGTCAACCAAAACAACATAAGCTGCATACATATCCGATTGATTGATATAAATAACCGCTTAATAAATTTACGGGGTGAAGAAGTGCAACTGTATTTGCACCTGAGAAGCAAAAAATGATTGACTACAATAAATATGTGCATCAACAAATTCAAAATATCAGTCCCCCTCAAGCATCCACCCAAATAAGAGCTCGCTGTAAGAAAATAAAATTAACTAAAGACAACAAAGCATTTCTCAAAGTGATCGGTTTGCTAAAATGAATATCTTAGACGTTTTATCCGCTCCGACTTCTGATAATACGGTTGAAGGAATTGAATTTCATTCTTACAAGCCCTATGTAACTAGTTTTAATAGAAATGACGAAATTCGCATACCTATTAACCAACAGGACTTGTACATTCTTCCATCAGCGAGTACCTTGTATTTAGAAGGAACCATTATCGTAAGCAAAAAGGATATGAAAGATAAAGTCACTAGTGTTCATTTCACGAATAATGCTCTACTCTACTTGTTTCAAGATATAAGGTACGAGCTGAATGGAGTAGAAATTGATAGAATAAAAAATGCTGGCGTAACTACCACCATGAAATCGTTGATATCAATGAATGAGAACGAATCAAAGACATCTAATTCATGGGGCTGGAATATTGATGGTACAAAAAACATTAATGGTGGTAATTTTTCTGCTTCTATACCACTCTGTAACATCATCGGTTTCGCAGAGGATTTCAAGAAAGTCGTGATCAATTGTAGGCACGAACTGATATTGTTACGAAGCAACACTAACCTGAATGCTGTAAAACTTAACACCGGTGAAATTGTAGAAGACGTTCAGATAAATAAAATCATTTGGCGCGTACCGCACGTTAAAGTGTCTGACAAAGAAAAACTAAGTTTGCTGAAACTATTAGAAAAAGATCGACCACTCCAGATGATATTCAGAAATTGGGATCTGTACGAATATCCGGCTTTACCTAAAACTACTAAACATACCTGGTCAATCAAAACATCCTCGCAAATAGAGAAACCAAGATACATTATTATGGGACTACAGACAAATAGAAAAAACAATAGCAGTTCTGATATGTCTCAGTTCGATCATTGTCACGTTCGTGATGTAAAAGTGTACCTTAATTCTACTTACTTTCCATATGAAAACCTAAATGTGAGTTTCGCGAATAACAGAATCGCTTTATTATACGAGCAATACGTCAGATTTCAGCAGTCTTATTATGGGCGTCGACCGGAGCCCTTACTAAGTGAAAAACAATTTAAAGATTTGGCGCCACTATTTGTCATCGATTGCTCTAGACAAGCTGATAATATAAAGTCAGGCCCTGTTGTAGACGTAAGAGTGGAAATTGAGAGTGATTCGGAAATACCAGATCAGACTTCGGCGTATTGTCTTATATTGAACGACTGTATTATTGAATATAAACCTTTAAGTAATACAGTCAGGAAAATATCATGAATCCGAATACTGTCATATTAGATGTTCAAGGGTTTAAAGACCTGTACAATAATTTTATAATAAAAGAGTTAGCTTTTGCTACCCGTGATTATACCCAAACATTTTTAATAAAACCACCATACTTGTTTAAATACTTAACAAGTGACGAAAAACGGCAAGTTAAGTGGCTAGAAAGAAACAGAGGTATTTATTGGAACGAAGGGTATATCGACTATAAAGAATTTCGTCGTATAATCGTTCCCTATCTAGAAAATAAGGAAATCGTTGTTAATGGTTTGGAGAAAGTTAAGTGGGTTAAGGAACTTTGTGAGAACTGTAAAGTATCAGACCTTGGTACTGAAGGATGTCCGAATTTCTTTATTTTACATAAAAAATACTGTGAAGGAAGAACTAATTTAAATTGTGTAAAACATTTAAAGCATTGTGCTCTTAAAAATGTGTTATGTATAAGAAAGTGGTTAGAGTTATAAATGTGTACCTACTTAGGTTATTGTTTTCTTAAATAAAAAACCATTTGTATTGTAAAACTTCTTTTATTTTGATAAACACCCAACACTTCTTTATATAAAATCATCTACGAGTACTTTAAAATTAAATAAAACAAATTAATAAGTACTTAAATATTTGCCTAATCAACTTCATACGCAAACAGATAAGTACTAAAAATCACTATCTATTAAAGATTTAGAAATTTTTTTAACTAGAGATTCAGTTTCGTCCATAACATTGTCGATAGCGTCTTTAACAATGTATTGCGCACTTATAATGACGTTCTCACTGTCACTGTCACTGTCACTGGTTTGCGGATTGTTATTGCTTAAATCTATGACTGATATTTTAATTAGTTTGATGCCTCGTCGCTGTAATCGACTCATTACAAAAGATTTAGTTGGATTGTGCTTCTTCGACTTGTCCCTGCAACGTTGTTTTGATGTCTTTTCTTTCGTCACTTTTTTGCTGTACTCGGGTTCGTTGTGATGCGTTTCGGAGAATACTTCATAAGGATTTTGAGCATACTGGCTAAACATAATTTCTGATTCTGTATTCTGGAATAAAAATAGGCATTCATTAAGTTTAAACTAAAACGTAGACGTTGATATAGCGATGCATAAACGAACTGTCAGCGGGTTACAACTTTCATAGCAGATCCACTAGTTACTAAACAATATGAAAATAAATTGAGAAACTTACCGATGACATGTTCGAGGTAAGCACAGCGCTGCTTAGTACAAGTACTAAAGACGAGTTTTATTTCGTAAATGGTCAAAAAAAGAAAAAAAAATACTATCGAAACAATTCCTAATGCAGATTAAAGTGTTAACTAAGCATTTATGAGGGTAATGCACTGTTACGTATTGTATGATCAGCGTTATGATTGAATTGACACAAACATGGCTCTTCGAAATTTGTATAATCAGTCTTATTGTAATACGTACAAAATACATTTTACATCTGAAAAATGAACGATTCAAGTTTCGACATGCACTTCATGTTTGCAAATTGAATCTTAGTCAGGTTTCATTATATTTAACCAACTACAAAAAAGGAAGATGATGTTTCAAAACATAAATTAAACAAGTAGTCATTATAAATCACATTTTATTTATATATTCATATTAACTTAGGTTTTTACAACTAAGAATTATTATTTATCATACATTAAACAGTTACCTAGGTATATTTTTAAGAACTATATTAAGATTATATTACACTGGTTACATAAATCAAATTCGAACTCTATTACTAATTAGCTTAATCTTGAAATACATTTTCGCTCTTTAAAATAAGTGAGTGGCCCCAGGCTCGCGTTGATATTCCATCTACAGATATTGAGCGTTTATCGTCATTTCGAGATAAGGCAATTTTGTTGACACTCTTAGTAAATATTTCGTGCTTTATAGATTTAAACATAATATTTTTTCTACGAATAATTCCACCATTTAATAAAATATTTTCATAATCTGTTATAGTTAAGTCTCTTATTACACTTGATTTTACTCCTTTTGCTTTTTTAATTCATTATTCCCCAAGAGGACGCCGGCGTCCGCATACCTATTGTCTTTCTATTGTGTCTCTAATTACGATATTCAACAGGTTAATGACTTTATCGACTGTTTTTATTGAGTAAAGCTTCGATCTCAAACCAACAAAATCTGAGATATATTTTCCTCCCATTTCGTCTTTGAACAAACCTGGAACTTTTTTGTTTATAATTGGTATGTCAAAATCATTTTTATCATTATAGTTACTGGTGTCAAAATATTGCAAAAAATTATACTTCAAGTCCTGATAAAAGTCAAACGTGAATATTTTATAAACAAACGAATCGGTATCTGTGTAACACAACTGTACTCGATCTTCATAAAAAGGTTTTACAATATTATAATGAAAGTCATACATATGTGTCTTAGAAAGTTCTAATACAGTGAACCCAATATAAATAGGTTTATCTAAAATAATTTGGTCAGGTTTCATTTGTATTGCAACTAAGTTTTCAGTTAGAATAGAAGCGCTATGGAAGTAGGGATTGGCTACAAGTCTCTCGGAGGATATAAATTTCTTAGTTCGATTAGATTGATCGCACCATTGATTAACTAAATGAACGGTTACTCTATTTTCAGTATTTTCTAATGTTTTGCCAAAAACACTATTGTTTAACAACTTAAAAAAGTCTTGTTCAAAAGAACTTTTTGCCTTTTGTCTTAATTGAGTGTTTAATTCTATGTACTGTTTTAAATAAGAACTTTGTCTAAAAGTAATAGCTTTATGAACTTTACGTAATATTAAACCATGTTCTAAACACTTTTTTAAATGAACGTAATGTATTACGTAGTTGTATTTATTATGCAAATTTGCAACTAGTTTCTTCGTTTTACCTCCTGGAGGTATACATTTCTCAGGGCAAAATGGTAAATCATTGTGGTGTTTGTGTAAATGTTCAGGATAAAAAAGATCGACTTCTAATATAAAGCCCCACTCAGAGTTATTCTCGATATTTTCTACACGAAAATTAGTTAATTCGTTTTCATCAAGAAATCTAAAACTAGAATACGGTAAATACTGACACATGCTAAAGCCGTATAGGTTATTACAGTCTAGATATACTATGAAACTCTGAGGCTGTGATGCATCATGTTCTGGCATGTATTTGTGATTTGCTTTTGCATACCGATGGGAACACATGCACAAGCCCCCTCGTATACCGCTTTGAATCATTCTGACGATAGCTAAATCCGAAATCAGTTCTAACTGAACACCTGTTTTTAGTAACATTGCATCGAAAGATAAACTGGGTGCAGTTATGTAAAAGGCAGGATCGAGTTTGTAATATTGTTTACATGTTTTCCGAAAATTTTGAAATATGTCTGTCAACAAAAGCACATCTGTTTTTAAGTATAGATCTGTATACTCGCCTAGGTCAGAAATATTGAAAATAGCCCAAACATTCTGAGCATGATTATAATCTTCATCGCTAATACCTTCGTTAGTCAAATAATTATGGAAATAATATTTAGATGGTAATGACTTTTGTTCGTAACATTTCCAGTCTTTCATATAGTCATACGGGTACACACCTTTACGAATCAGCAAACTAAATTGCGCTTCATCGGGAAAAATTGATTTAAGATTCACAAAATCGTCAACTTGCAAAGTTTTAGCAAGTTTGTCTAAACTAGTTCCTAGAAAGTTGAAGGAATCTAAAAACCTTATTTGTATAAACTCATTATTAGCAATAGGAATAAACTTTGTAAACGATATATATTTTTCCTTAGTCTTGGGTATTATTTTAATTTGTCCTGGAATTTCACCTAACTTTTTAATAAATAAATGACAATCGTACCCGGACAGGTTATGAAAAAATATTGGGATGAATTTTGGTACTTTATGTTGTAGGTTGCAGTGTCGGTGTGCTGCACCTCGGTACCGGCCTGTAATATGACAGTGATCTCTTACTCTATCTGTCAACAGTAAATTTTCACAAAGGTAGCACTTAACAGCGCGTTTGAAATCTAGAGCATCTATTTCTGTGAATATCATAGGCTCGCTTTTAGTTAGAATTCTGTGTATTGCTTTAGCATCTTCAGTCAGTAAATGTATAAATTTTGAAACACAATCTTTTCCACGATAACTTCTATAGCCGCCAACCCTATCGTTAAATGATGACACTACATTATACGCGAATGCGGCCGGAATGTGTCGATGTGAGTATGACGTTTTAGCGGTGTTGAAATCATCGCCGGAAATCGGTTCGAGTATCGTTTCGAAATCAGCATATATGACGAAAGGAATGTTTTGTTTTCTATCATAATTTTTGAATTTTAAAAATGTTCCTTTTTCTGGTAATACCGTAGCAATTCCTCCACACAGGTGTGATTCAATTTGGATGCGTGTCGGAAAAAACAATAAGCACGTTTCGCAGAAGTACAGTTTACCATGATGTTTAGTTATCTGATTTCTGACTAGACGAGATAAATCATTGATAAGACAATAATGAGTATTAGTATTATTTTCTAAAAACAATAGATGGATGCTCTTATATTTTTGATTAGATGTTGAATACAAAGGTCCAACGATAGTCTTATTATTTTTTAAACCATACACGTAAATATTCAAAAACGGATTATTTTTCTCAAATACAGCTATATCCGAAAATGTTATCGGAAATGTTAAACCATCAACATTCAAAACATCCCGGAAGTAGGGATAAGATGAAACTCTATCGGGATGTTTGTTAGCGGGGTACAGAGCTGCCACTACGCACCATAAAAAGCAAAACTCATCATTGTTACGAATATTCAAACAAGCTTTTTTATTTTTTATACATTTTGGTAAAGTTATAAATTTAGATCCACCGAGAGGCTGATATTTATTAATATTTAATTCTACATGGGAATTGCTCAAAAATGACCAACCACTATCTCTCTCCTGAAACTCTTCAATTTTCTTTAACAGTAAATCAACCGTTGCTTTATAAATTGAATCAAAATCGTAATTAAAATTAATAATAATGTTTTTTGTGGCGAACGATTTCATTTCCTTTTGATCATTTTTAAACATAAGAAAAAAAGAAAAAAGTTCAAAATTTATTTTCAGAGCTGTATGTTTCAATAATGATCGGTTTATAAGAGTTTTAACTTGTTCACTAATATTATTAAGAAACATTTCAGGAAAATTATTTTTTTGTTCGCCAGTTGCGATGATCTTGTAACTAACGATTCGTTTTTTAAACGCAGAATTAATAATTGCGACATTGTCAAAAACAGTGGTCGCACCATTACTTTTATGAATATTACTACGTAAATGACCAGACCATCGACGATTATCTACAAATAAATTGCAAACCAAACAGTGGGGCATTATTTTACTATTTGATATTAACTATTATCCAATTTAAACTCGAAACGATCTTACCCACGTATAACGACTAATAAACAATCGAAGTTAGTGTAGTGTGACAAAATTATTGAATTTTTGAATCTGGAGCAAGTCTGCATACGCCTTTTGGTTTGATGATCACTAATTGTTCTTCAAGCAGTGCATCTGATTAGGTATCAAGGTATTTCTGAAAAAAAGAAAGATCGGTTAGTACCTATTTTTAGTAAAAAATAACAACATTTTAAACAAAAATACGAAACATATTCTTTAATTACCTTTTTGCATTACTTTATTGAATTTTTTAATCTGGAGCAAGTCTGCATACGCCTATTGGTTTGATGATCACTTATTCATCAGGCACTGCATCTGATTAGGTATCAACGTATTTCTGAAAAAAAGAAAGATCGGTTAGTGCCTATTTTTAGTAAAAAATAACACAATTTTAAATAAAAATACGAAACGTATTCGATAATTACCTTTTTTGAAAATTATTTAATGTTGTACATAAATGTTCCAATTTTATGTACGTGTGGGTGTTTTCAGATCGCAATATTAAACGTCAAGTACAGCTTCGCGAGATTATAAAACTAGTTATTTCGACATTCGCTGTAAATCTATATATTTTTTAAATGATTAAACGATTTACACCCCGTCACGCGTCGTAGCTTTGAGATAATGTCAAATTATTTTTCGACATTACTAATTAACGGAGTATTCGTTACTGATTACCTAGTCAATAACGAATACTCCATTAATTAGTAAATTTATAAAATATTTGATTGAAATAATTGTTATTGCGTAAAACATTACACGTGTAACCTTGTTTCTTTCTTTTCGTCAGCTTAGTTGCATTCGCAACAGTAAGCTGTTTTAGTCAAGGTTGGCACGCATACATATTAAAGTATGGATAAGTATCAGAAACTATATAGGAACACTATCACAAAATAAATAAAATGTCGAATACCAGGTTAGAAACCTATAGGTTTCTAACCGAAGAGAAAGTTCATTTAAAATTTGTTACTGTTACAAGTCAACTTATTTCCTGTACTTACTTTACTCAAGCATAAAAGTATAACAAGTAAAACTTGGATATATAACATGATAAATACTAATCTTATGATTGTCTCTAGATTGCTAAATAATTAAATTACTTGCTAGAATATTCCTTAATACCGTTGTTGCTATTCTATCTACTGGTTAACGTTTTGCCAGCCCTAAGTCGTTTCGCTGTCTTGTCATTCGGTGCTAGCTAAAAGAACCTTAGTGTTCACTTTTTGAACAAGTATAATACGTCTAAGGAAAAATGTTGTTTTACGCAACATTATAATGAACAGTTGCAGTCATTTTTAATATAGCGAATTATCGTTCGTTTTCCGATTTATAAGCTACATGTTTTCGAAGTACTCGGTACAAACCAACTGAAGTCTACAAGTGTGGAAGTAATCTTCAAGAAGTGCTCTGCGATCTTGCTGAGTTATCCTATCAATGTTGATATCTAACCGCTGCCTGCTGCCAACAGTCACTACGCCTGCTATCATCAGCCTGGTATATCAAACGGACATAAGTGGAAAATGTAAGTATAAAATATTTCCGATCAGGTCATAGCTTAGAGATCTGACCCATTGTAGGTGATTGTAATAATTTGATTTGTGTTTGATTATTATTTTGTTTTATCTTTATTTCAGGTCTGACTCTGAGTGCGAGTACCTTCAACAAGCTCCGATCCCAGACCAGAGAACGACTCCCAGCCGCAAGCTGTCTGCAGATAATAGGAAACGCAAGTCGCATCCATCATCAACGAATTTAATTCGTAAGAGGTAAACAAACTATTCAATAATTTAGTTCACCATACCAATTAAAAGTGTGTATTTTTTTTTCTGCTTGTATCTAAACGTTAAATGTACCCTGTAAGTGTATGATAAACTAATAAAACTTTCGTTGTTGTTTCAGTAAAAAAACCAATACAGATAATGATGTATTCGGTATCAGTAACAACTACGGGACTGACACCGTGCCAAAAGACGATTCATCGAGTACATGTCTATCATCATTCTTCGTTAACCGAGTCGCCAAAGGCTGCGAGCGGCGAGCAGCGAGCATCAACGGAGAGTACTACGTCGACTGCAAGGTGTACAAGGCTGACGACGCGCGCCACACCGACTCCCAGGAGCTGTGGAAGAAGGCGCTTGTGCGACTCAAGTTCCAGACCGACGCGAATTCATCTCAGTGGCAGAAACTACAAGAGTTCGTGCGTTCGGTAGATACAATTTTCCGAGAAAAACCAATGTTTTACGAAAAATAAACCTAATATATAATTTGTACCTTGTTTATTATGCAAATCCAGAAAGCAGTGCGTTAACAAGTCGTTTCTAATATTGAAACGCATTTCACAAAGACCAAGTCGTTTCGACCCACGAAACGCATTACAAAAACCAACAAGTCGTTTCTAATATTGAAGCGCATTTCACAAACACCAAGTCGTTTCGACCCACGAAACGCATTACAAAAACCAACAAGTCGTTTCTAATATTGAAGCGCATTTCACAAACACCAAGTCGTTTCGACCCACGAAACGCATTACAAAAACCAACAAGTCGTTTCTAATATTGAAGCGCATTTCACAAACACCAAGTCGTTTCGACCCACGAAATGCATTACAAAAACCAACAAGTCGTTTCTAATACTGAAATGCATGACCAAATCACTAGTCGTTTCCACCTTTGAAGCGCATTCTAAAAACCAACAAGTCGTTTCTAACCACGAAACGCATGTCAAAATGAATAAGTTAAATTTTAATCATTGATCATGTCGATATTTGTCACTACTGTCCGAAGCGAAGCAAACTCGCCTAGCTACTGGCAGGCAGTCGTATAACTCGCACGATCTTTGTATGAGTAGAATGATACCAATCGATTCTAATACTGAAATAAGTACCAAATTCATCAAGTCGTTTCCATGCTGAAGCGCATTACAAAACCCAACAAGTCGTTTCCACCATATGAAGCGCATATCAAAATCATCAAGTAGTTTCTAAAACGAAACGCATGCCAATATGATCCATACCATCGTCCGCAGCACGGAGAACTCGCCTAGCTACTGGCGGCCAGTGGTACAACTCATATAATCTTCAGGCGAGTACAGTAATATACTACACAGTCGAGTCGATCGTTCATTATTGGGTATTCTATACCACTATCGGCAGCGAGGCGCACTCGCCCGAGCACTTGCCGATAGTGGTATAGAATGCCCAATAATATACTACTAAGGTTACTGAAGAAACAAGAACAAAACAAAAAGAAAAGCTGTAGTCACACGTTATATAGGTTTATGTACCAACCATAACACTTTAATAACGTGTGACTACGACTTTTCTTTTTGTTTTGTTCTTGTTTGTCCAGTAACCTTGTTTATTTCAGTATCCCAAAAATCTTGTTTCTTACTTTTTAGCGTTTTTTTTTTTTTTGTCAAAGTCGGGTTTTAGTTTTTTACTTTTTTTATTTAAACTTTTTTTTATTTTTGGGTGTTAAAACACTGTACTTCTACACTTTTTTAACCACTTGAGGGCGCCACATTGAATTTTGATAATAATATTTTTGATAAGCACAAGTGAAGCCCTTTCAAATGATATCAATCACGGTGTATTTATCTTGACATTTTTTTTAACACATGACTTTTTGTCCGCTAGAGGGCGTTAGTTTAAATTTGAATATTTTGGTAATCTACGAGTCAAGCCCTTTCTAATGATATCAAACACGGCATATTTATCTCATTTTTATTTTTTAACACATTACTTTTTGTCCTCTAGAGGGCGCCACATCGATTTTTTGACACGTTACGTGACAGCCTATGTTCAGCGGACGAATAAGACGGTTCTAACGATACCTCATACGTCGAGTTCCGATCAGTTGATTAGGAGCTATGAGGGAACAGATGAACATACTCACATACATACAAACATATAGCCGGTCAAAATCATAACCCTCCTTTGGCTTTGCCGTAGTCGGGTAAAAATAAAGTCTGTATGTACGCGGTAAACTTAAAAACTACCAAACTTATTTTCATACAATATAGGCGGTGCCCACGGGCGCCGTCGGGTTCTCCGCCGCGGACAACGCCTATAATTATTTCAATATAACATGTGGCGATTCTGCCAGTCTCATTTGGAAATCGAACATATTCTACTTATTTTCCTATACAGAGTTGCATATTCCCGAAACTTCTGATGTTCGGTTGCTGTAAACACTGGGCCAATAATTTTTAAAACAGCGTTAATTATCTTCTAAAAAAATGTCGATCATGACATCCTGCATGGATGTCGGCAAGTCACGTATTTTTTGTTCGATTTCCAAACGAGACTGGGTTCTCGTTTGAAAAGCGAAAAACAAAAGACGTTGCATGCTTGTATTGAAATATAGGTGGTGCCCGCGGCGACGGCGGACGCGGCGGGCTCCGCCGCTGTAGTTTTAACCTGTACCTCTACCATGAGTTTTAAGCAATAGTATTCGTCGCTACTCGATATCGACGCCATAAATATTTTGTATGGCAAATTTTGCAGCGCCTCTAGAGGTCACTTGCAGAACCAAAATTTGCCATACAAAATATTTACGGCGTCGATATCGAGTAGCGACGAATACTATTGCTTAAAACTCATGGTAGAGGTACTGAACAAAAGTCGCCGCGGGCGACGCCGCGTGCGCTGCCGCGTGCCTGCTGACGCACCGCGCAACGCGATGCGTCTACGTAAACACGGCCTTAGTCTCGCTAAAATGGAGAACGACTGGACCGATTTCACGAATCTTGGTATTCGTGATAATCTTGGGAAGGTTTAAACGGTGAAAAACTATAGAAAAATTTACGAAACAAAAATCCAACTATTAGGCTGTACGAAGTTTGCTGGGATCACTAGTCTATTAAAAAATTGTTACAAAATAAAGGATAATTTTTAATGAGATATCAAAGTTATAAAATGTAAGTCAATCAGAGGAGATCGAGTGTTTAAATGATACAATAATGAACATGTGAAAATATTGCCAGCGTATGAAGCCCGAGCGGGTCGTTGGTTAAAAATAAATGCAATACAAAAGTTACAATAAACAAGGTGAAAAGAAAAACAATTGATATTTGTCTTGTTCCTTCATAAACTTAGTGCTCTAGAGGTAAAAGGTTTCTTAGCTAAGCGTCTTTAACACCTACTCAAATACACAAAACTGTTCAACAAACCTGACTACAACTAACTAGACATACAGATCAAATTCCTAAACAAACAAAGATTTCTTCTGTTACTGTTAGCTATGGGTAAATACAAACTGATCCCTCACTCGATTTAATGCGTTGTAAACAGCGCGGGTCACGCCTGTGGACGACCGCACACGACCGCCCTCGCCGCACGTTCGCACGTGACTGCAATAGAACTGCTATTACTAGATAAATGGCAGCATATCGAATGGTTTTGGTGTAGGATTACTGGCACATGTGACGTTTTAACTTTGTTGTGAATGCAGTCGATATTGTGGAAGCTAGAAGCGTTGGTACCGTCGATTGTTGATACTAAGGAGGTATATAGCTAGGGTGCACGTGCTTCAGGAGTGACTGAACGACTACTTATTATTGTAGGTACAGATTCTATGCGGGGAGTCATGGGTATCTCGCCGTCTGGCCGTCCCATAAGGACCAAGCTCGGGCGCATTGTGTTCGCACCTCGAGGATACCTGCGAGTTGTGAGACTGCTAGAGCTGTGAATTGTTTCGAAAGCGTTACCGCAGTCCTCACAAAAAAAGTAACAGAAGAAAAGGTTTTTAGTCAGTAAAAATCTGACTCTTGTTCCCGCTCCACTTCGATGTTAAAAAATAGTCCGGGTGGTAAGACGTCAAATACGAGTAAACAAAATACTGTTACGTCGGAGTAATGAGTTTGCATGGGATTATATGCAGACTCATGCTTATACTCGTAAGTTATCATACTGGTTGGATAGTAGTTCGAAGGATGTTAGTATCTTCTAGAATATGTTTGAATATTTGTAAGAAAATAATATTTTATTGTTTTATAGTCAGTGCTATGTATTCATTCGAAGTGAAATGAAGTAATTTTTTAATATATCGTTGAGTAAAGTCTAAAATCGTTTTTCTACAAATCATCGATCCTGGAAGTCAAGCCTGCAGCAGTAAGGGTTCGATAGTACCAAGACTGTACAAAGGGCTTAGCCAAGTTGATAATCTACTATCTTTAACGTTAGTAGAAAACTTCAAATGTATGAAAATGACGTCATCTCAGCGCTCAGTCACGTGCTCAGAACAAAAGAATCGGAGGAGTTGCCGACTCGATAGGATCGACTATCGATCGGTCTGTATTTGATGTACAATAAAGTCTATTCTATTCTATTTTATCGACGAAACAGAATCGAAACGAAACGGTTGTAACTTGGGTAGGTCTGCTGGTTTCATTAATCATTACAACCTACATTCTTTTATTTCTGAAACTTTTTCAAAGTCAATAAAGCAACAGTAATACAATAAAAAATACTTTGATCTGAATTGATGTACGTTAAATTGGTCAAGCTCGCTTTGCTCGCCCATGTATCCACATTTCCTAAGATATTTTTTTATTTCTGTATTATTGACGTCATAACATTAATTCCTAAACCTTGGTACACATTTTCGTAGGGAAAGTAAAATTTTCGCAAAAATATATATATATTAGAAACCTTAATATAATTTTTTGAGTTTCAGTTCTAAGTAATACTTAGAACTGAAACTTAAAAACCCCAATTTTGATGTTTTTCTATTTTTGTATGAAAATCTTAATGCGATTCACAGAATACATCTACTTTTACAGGATGCATTTTGGAGAGTGTGCGCGGGAATTACATGACTTGATTGCGCCATCTCAGTTCTACCATCGAACAACCCCGGCGAACGGCGAATATCCATCCTTACGTTGTTGAAACTTCTACGGTACGAACTAAGCGTTTTGCCTCGTCGTTTGTACTGCGTACATCGAGGTACTGGAACAGTTTGCCTGCTGCGGTCTACCCGTCCGATTATAACTTAGGTGTCTTCAAGGCTAGAGTGAATAGGCTCTTAATAAACTTGTGTGCCTCACCATCAACGTTTGCATCATTGCTTAACATCAGGTAGGATTGCAGTCAAGCATCATCATCATCATCAGCCTTTTAATGTTCCCACTGCTGGGACACAGGCCTCCTCTCTAAGAGAGGGAATGGGCCATAATTCACCACGCAGGCCCAGTGCGACTTGGTGAATGTCACATGTCTTCGAATTTTTGGTTCTAGGACATGCCGGTTTTCTCACGATGTTTTCCTTCACCGGTTTTAGAGCAGTGGTGATGAAATAAATTACACAAAGTAATGCGCCTGGCTGGGTTTGAACCCGCGACCTACAACTCGTAAGTCGGGGCCGTTACCACTTGGCCACCACTGCACACTCGGCCACCACTACACTGCAGTCAAGCATAGTTTATATCAATTAAAAAAAAACTTACCAAGTTTCAACAGTATAGTTCTTATCGTTTCGGAAAAAAGTGGCTGTGACATACGGACGGACAGACATACACACAGACATGACGAATCCAAAACGGTTCCGTTTTTTGCCATTTGGCTACGGAACCCTAAAAACGAACCTATTAAGAGAAGTAGAGAAACACTAGCTTCATTTGTGTAAGTAAATGATAAAATGAGTTCTTCCTCAGTCGATATATTTTTTTGGAATATCCTAAGCAGGTTTTTCTTTCTTTTCTTTCTTTCTTTCTTTCTTGTCTATAATGATAAAGCAAACACCTTAACAAAGAATCCTGTAAAATAAACTGATTTCGATTTATGGAGCAACCTTAATGAAATGGCTGCATTTGCATAGCCTAAAATCAAAATAATAAACACAACACAACCTCGTAATCTAAATAGAACAATCGAACGGCTCGTAAAACCGTCATAAATATATAGTAACAGCGATGTTAATATCGCCCATTTACCAATTATACAGTCAACTTAAAGTCTCATTAAAATGAGCACAATAATAGAGCGGATTCGCATAAATTTTATGAAATGCATAAATTTTAATGTTCGCATAATAATGACACTGCAATGCGCTTGAATTTTGCGAGCAATTTCTTTATAGACAGTAATGAAGAGGGATGATAGCCTTTTTAGCCACTAAAATTGCGTTTCTTAAGTATCTGTTTGGCAAAGTCATGAGAGTCAGTCACGTTTGAGGACGAGCCTTTGTTCATAATTACATTAGAGTAGCTTATAAATAGAGCTTCGCAATAGTATGGTTCTTGGCTAAATAAAAAACAAAAGAGAGGATTAATTTTCAAGATTAAACAATGCCTGTTAAGGATAGGTGTAGTCCCTTCGTGTCTGTGACCCGGCCCCCTGGGATTCCGTGGGGACTCCTAACTTTACCGCAGTAAATTTGTAGAGGGTATAAATGATGTTAGTGAAAATTTAAAGAAACGAGTGCAATCAAAATATTTAAGTATTACAAATCATTAGATTATTTTATATTTAGATCATTGTAACCAGGGTTACAAATAATCTCTAAACTTAAATTCTAGCTTCTTCAGCTCTCTCACCTCGTGTCCATACCGATTTGAATGTGCTTAAAATGGAAACTTAATGCTTATATTTTCCCATCTATTGTATTGATGATGAAATATTTTTTGAAGTGACAAGAGAGATTAGAAGAATTTCTTCTTCTAATGTTTATAACATTTTAAACATCACGTCGGTCAGTGATATCGCACTTTCGTTTTAAATTTAAAGATTAATTTAATACTGTCAATATTCTCGAAAACCATGTTCTTTATTCTCAGACAAGATCAAAATGTTCTAACTTTTGCACCCAATCACGTTTTATGAAGATCTAAGTCTATTGTTCCAAAGAACAGAGCTATACTTCAGAGTTTCAGACAAAACTGTCCGGTTTATACTCAACTTTGAACTTAAGTTATTTCTTTTTGGATAACTTTGTTAAATATGGGTCGAGGATGAAATTGTAACCCTATAAAGATAAACAACAGTAGATTTGTTATTATTTGTTCTAAGTAAGGCTAACCTGACCTAACCTTTGGTGAACCACTTTAAACTTATGAATAAATAAAGTTCCTATCAAATATGAATGATTTTGAAACGATTTTTAATCAATAGATAGAAACCGTACCATTGCTAATAAGGAAACATGGGAGTACCTATGGAATGATTTCTCTATTGTCTCGTTCCGGCAAACATAACTTGTTTGATCGTCTATACACCGTTAAATTTTGGTCGTTTTAATCCCGTTAAGGATCGATTCGGTACATGAAACACTATCGATTTATAAAGATAAAATTAAAAAATAAGTACTTTTTTTCTAAAATTCGAATTAATATACGCATGTACGAATTTAATTTCTTTAAGTAAACGAGTCAATGACCTTGTAGAGAGTTGTCGATCGTTTCGTACTAACTACCTACAGTTCATTGGCCTCGAATCAGCTGACGTTTACTATTAAAGAAATCAATTTCGTACATGCGTAAAATAATTCGCAATAAAAAATTAAAAAAAAAAACTACCAAAATTTATCGGTGTATAACAATATTTTTCCTAGTCCTATCGACTATTTCAAAATTAATTTATTAAAATTTAAGTACTCAATAATGATGCTGGCCAATATTTTCACTACGATAATTCTACATGTCTTTCTTTTTATAAAAAAAAAAACTACCTAGTCTTGATTGCGTATTATTTTAAGATATTCAATTCATGGAATTCTTGAACATTTATATCGTTCAAGAATTCGGTTTCCATCATGAAGCCTTCAGTCTTGAATAATCGTAGCGTGTTCTACTAATTCAGCAAAGTTAATGTATTAGAAAAAAATAGAGAACATTGAAAAGAACAAAATAAATACCTACATGAAAAAGCGAATTTTAAACTTCTGTCACTTGCCAGATAATAATCTTGTAGAATTGGCCCTATTAAAAAATCAAGAGAAGAAACTACTAATTGGTGACTACAACTTCCATTTACCTATTATGCTATGCTAAAATTGTTTGACTGACACTTCCATACGCTGAGAGACTGAGAGTTCTCAAAATATAACGCAGCAGTCACTTCCCAACAAAATATAACAAAAATACAATAGTTTAAACTCAAGACTCCCTGCTCAAATACAACTCCAGAACTTAATTCCCGCGCTTTTATGCAAGTGCTAAAACAAAAAAGAAAATGGCGTCACGTCTCCGAGTATTCTCTTTTAATCCCGTAAGTGGTTCATCTTAGTGATAGTTTCATTTGAATTGAGCTACAGCTCGGCAGCCTGCAGCTCTGCAGCTTCCTAAGAACTTGCACTGCTATCAACTAGTTGACAATCCTCCCCATTAATGTTATTAGGTAGGACAGAGGACTGTCTTAGATTTGTTTGAGTTATTACGTTGGAGTAACTTGAAGACTGTTTTGTAAGGTTTGAGAAAAGGTCTACTTAATATTTTAAAGTAGTTGATGTAGTTGCACGAGCAGTGTAAGATAGAGAATGCTTATTTGTAAAAGAAGGTAACTGAACTAAAAAATAAATTATGACGAAGGTTAGGCTATAAGGTTTAATAGGTTATAATGAAGATAACTTTCCTCATTAAAATCTTGCTCTTTTTTTGTGAAAAAGTAAAATAACGAAGCGATGAGGAAAAATACAAGTACTTCTGGCAAATTCTTTTCCAAAGTACTTACAAGATAAGATAATGGGGCCACAATAAAAAAATTAATAGATAAGTACTTGCAAAGCATCCTTAATCAGGGACCACATCATCGCTTACCACGAGGCGTGGTGTTGGTCAAAAACATGTACTCGTAAAAACAACAAATAACCATCAGATTTATTTATGTTAGCCTTCAAACATGTTCCGAAAACATTTTACACATCCGAGCTGCAATATTTCCGGCATAAAAATCAAAAACATCCTCAAGATCGAAGATTGCGGTGTGCGCCATAACTCGATAGCTGACAAATACAACTATTTTCGTGCTTCTTCGTTGGCACAAATGCACGGTACGCCCACGAGTATGAGATAGACGGCACCTGGGCACGAGTTTGTGGCAAATATTGTGCTATCAAGTTGTTATTGAAAGTAAGAAGTTGCAATCTAGTACTGAATAGATTCCGTTATGGGTGGGTTACGGGTTCTCTTACTGGATTTATAAGGCTGTATAAGTTAAAATTATCTTCTTAATAAGTAAAGCTGTAAAACTTTTTCTCGACTATTACAAGATCAAGTGCTGAAAAGGTGATTAAGTTCAAGATAAAAAGGCACTTCATTAAAAATCCTAAGAGTAAAAAATATACCTACGAGTATCTGTTTAAAAGATCTTCATAAGGTATCTAATCAGGTACTATATCTTATTTTTCATTTGTCTTTTGGCTATTTCAAAATATCAAGTTTTATTTGATATACAAAAGATATAGAAAATTTATTGAATTCCCACTTTGATCTCAATGTTCCTTATATGCTAAAAATGAAAGAAGTCTAAAGCTTTATTTCGGTTCAATACAGCCATATTCTACGTTATCAAGCTCTTTTTACTTTAAGCGTAAAATGCCTTTATTTTAGGAAGAGGGTCTAGTATATTTTCGCACTCTCAGAGGGCCGATATCTTATCTCACGCTATAGAGAATGTAAAATGTCTTCGAAGCTTGTAAAAATAACCGTATTTTTCGGTTTTACTGAATCTTTTATAACGCATTTCTAGGGTAAATTGTTGTCATTAGTTCATTCAATAGCTACTTAGTAATAGTACTGAGCTAATACAAATCATGATGAATAAGATGCATTAAATGTCTTCATACGAATTTCTCGAAAGTTATTTTCTGGTTTCTGGTTTCACCTGCTAGCCAAACACCGTAGGCGTAGGCTTGCGGACGGCGCGCAATGGGTAGCCCGCCGTCCGGCCGTCCGGTAACCATCTAGACCGAGCTCAAGTCGTTGACGGCGTGTAGTATTCCGTTGGAGCCCAGTAGGGTCGAAGCCTTCAGGGGCCATGGGTTGTGCGAAAGAAAACCCCAGGGCCCTGGAACGAAAAGTAGATTTTAATCAGTAAAAGTCTGACACACCCTTCCACTTTGCCTTAGAGGGCGAGAAGTCATTGGATAATTTGTCACTTGCAAAAAATAAACCTACTAGCCAAAAGTTTCTGTTATACCGTAATATGATGAATGCCAGTGAAAAATGTTAGTTGTCAGGCCTATACACGCGAGTCATTTTGTATAATAACATTTAAAAGTAATTTCATCCTAACCAGCCTTTTCATTATTTCCTCTACAAAGAAGAATTATGACCTTTTTCGCCCTACAAATTTCAACTTCCTAGAATATATAACAGTTATTTATAATAGGAGACGTTGAGTTAAACTATGAACTCAAATTTTAACAATCAATATCTACTGCTGGTGCCTATCATTTAGAAGCAAAGCGCATCATTTAGTGGAAATGAGAATGATATGTTCTTCAATGTTTTACGACAAGTTCATTACTCCAGCAGACATGTTTTATTCAGGAGCGCCCTGACCAGACGCTAAAGTGATTGCTTGTTTCTTCAGTCTTTATTGATGATTGGGTTGCTGTGTGGTCCGGGGTCGTGGTGGGATTGATTGATAATATATTTGTGACATATAAAAACTGTTTACTTTTTAATCAAAACCACTTTTTCATTCTTAATGTCTTCTTATTCAAGTACGTTCAGAGTACTTTTTTTTTAATTTACCATAATTACATAAACATTAAGAAGCACTGCATACGTACAAAGTTTCGACTCTTCTATTTTATGTTCCCATTACAATTATTTCTCGTTATCTAAAAAGAAAAAAATGTGGCATCGTCGTCACATTTTCCCTTTCAACATATAAATACCCTTGAGGGGCGTAACTTATTATTACCCGACTGCGTTTAAATAAAACTATTATTTAGCATATAATTTGAATAAAATTCAAACATATTTATTCATTATTTAGCCCGACATATTATTTACTGTAACGATATTCATTTGAAATGCAAATAAACCAACATATAACTATATTTAAGTCGTAGTAAATAAATATTTTGTTGCTGCTCGCTCCACGTAAGCGTAAAAAAGTGCGGTGAAAAATAGTAATTGAAATCATTAGGTTGGACGGGTACATTTAGGGTTGGGGTAGGGGTTAACTCAATATGTGAACGTGAACAAAGCTTATGACCTCGATCGCAATCGTTCTTGGAACTTGTGCGCCAGAATTGTCTTCAATTTTGACATGCCAATTTCGCCTTCCATATAAGACTGGAAAAGTATTGATTGCTTGAAAGTAAGCACAGGCACTGGCACAGGCAGGTTGGTTCGTAGCCTGTGCCCAAGAATGGAACGGGTGCTAAACAGGAAGTTTCTGATACACTTAGAATCTACAGCATAACGGCATCAGCCGTGGCAGGCAATATGGCTTACACCAAAATCGGTATCCTGTGGATATTCTAGGGTATGCCATTTACATATACATCTGAAGTGAGGCCATCGAAAGGCAGAATCAGAATTATTTATTTGGCAGCAATGTAGAGCAGGTATTTTTTTTTTAATGACCTTCTTAAGCTTGATTTTTTTGGGTATGCAAACGACAGCACTATTGCTGAGAGTTATGTGTCCAAAGTACAAACTAGTGGATCACAGATCCGGTCTAAATAAGAGGCTATGGTTGACCGCTTGAAGATTGGTTTCCAAGCAATCTCCGATTGGGGCGATGCCAAATTGGTCAAGTTCAATTATTCTAAATTCTAAGCGTCTTTTTTCCGCTGAAAAGAGCTAATTGCACCTGGTTCCATCTTTCCGAGGTGTAACCATGTCGAGAACCTACAATCTTCTAAAAATCCCGAACTTCACGGAGTGACGTTAAGATTTACCCTCAATTTCGGATCATCGATGTAAAAGCTTAAATGGCTGACAAAAAATTGGGAATTTCAATGAAAGTAAAACGATAGCTCATGTTGGAACACCTGACTTTATCGAGTGTAAGATCGGTCATGTGTTCTCACTTAGGGTTAGATATGCCTAAAACCAGCGTGATGTAAGTGAATCGATTGAGAAAAGAACCAAAAAGGCCACCAAGACCGTTACCTCCACGATGAGCCGTAACTTTTTTGTACCTCGTGTATATACTATCAGGTGTGGTATAGGATTTGTTTAGCGTTTTTCTTACTACTAACGACAACTTTTTGAATCCATCAGATCTCCATTTCGTTTTTCAAACACAAACTTTACTAGTGTCGTGTAGAAATAATAAGGGCCTGTTATTGCAAAAAAACGAGTTAAGCAAACATTGTTACCACGAGACCAAATCAAAATCGAAACTCAAAACTTTATAAAATCCTCCACCGTCTCTCAACCCTGTTCAACCCCGGCTGCATTACAAATTCAACACGAGTGCAGAATGCTACATCACATAACTACCTACTTTTGTTGCCGTAACACGTATGGCCTTTGAGAGGAAAGTTACTATCCCCGTAATTTAGCCATTGAAGAGGATTGAGTGATCTGCTGATAAATTATATATAAGTCGAAAGGTTGAAAATTGGTTAAAATCCTTCTAACCACGGCTTTGCATCTATGGTTTATCTCAGGTCACAGGAGCCGAAAAAGGGTTAAAAAAAAGTCCTTGGTACTCAACGATAACGGAGCAGTCTATGAGCGAAGAAAGAGGTAATTCAAACCAAACCAAATCATCATCATCATTTCAGTCGAAAGACGTCCACTGTTGGACACTGGCCTCCCCCTAGTGTCGCTACAACCACCGGTTCTGTGCGTCTCGCACCCATCGGACTCCAGTGACTCTAATCAGGTTATTGGTCCACCTAGTGGGAGGCCTTCCAACGCTGCGTCTTCCGATACCCGGTCGGCACTTCAGAACCTTTCGCCCGCAACGGGCATCAATTCTGCGTACAATGTGCCCTGCCCATTGCCACTTAAGTTTGGTGATTCTTCGTGCTATGCTTGCAGGCACACACTTGCAGGCCCTTGGTTCTCTAGCGAATATACTCATTTCTGATTCGATCACGCAAGAAAACTCCGATTACGCTACTAATAGTCGAGGTCATTACACTATTACTAGTCCGGATTTTTTTTTATGTGCTACTTAGCTCTGAATCTTAATTTCCTGACTTAAAAAAAAATCGTACATCAGCCACTGTCGCACCTACTCACTATTACCTAAACTATACAAAGCTACTAATAAAATCATTTACCATCTTCAAACCTAGTACTACCACGGCTCCATTACATTTTCCACACGAGTCCAGACGACTTCATCACACACTTCCTCATACCTACAAACGTACGTACATCGCTATAAACGCACGGCACTTGAGAGGATAGTTACTGCCGTCGTAAGTCAGCCATTTGGGGGATTGAGTAATCTGCTTGTAGGTTGTGCTTTATGATGAAAGGGGCCGTTATGTTTCGGAAATGACCCAATGTGGTGTGATTACGGCTTAATTTGGCTTAAACAAAGAAGATGGATTTAAGAGAAGAACAAGGTACACAACATAAACTATGGATTAAGGAACTGTGAGAAAACTTGGAACACAATCAGTTCTCGTATCTTTTATGAGCGAAATGGCTGTTTCGCTTATAACAATACCACGACCGTTTTAAGTGGGAGACAGTTTTTCAAGAGCCATCCTCGCTGCTCTAAAACGTATGTCAGTATAACGAGCACATTATTTTTACAAGCCTCTTTATTACCGCCGTAAGTCAAGCATTTGGAGAGATCGAGTAATTTGGCTGTACTTATCAAGTGGTGGTTTTTTTATTATTGTAATTTTACCTCCGGTACAAAAGAAGACTGTTTTATGGCTTCTAAAATTTTTACTGACTTTTTTACTTCGTGTGACATTAATTATGGTTTTACGTAAAGTTCTTACATTCGGGGTGGAGTGGTCATGATTACGGACCGTCTGATAAACCTATAACCATTACCAACCGGTTGCAGCTTTTGCAAGGCTTCTTTATCTCATTCTATTTGCGGCACTGTCTGTTCATTTTGTAAACGAACACTTCGTAAATGATTTAATGAGGTCTGACCATCCGATTGGTGATCGTTTGTTGGCCCTCAGCTGTTTTTTATATTACTAATCATTTCAAAGAGCTTCCTTTCAATTTGCGATTCACACTTGGATGATCGATGAAAGGATAATATAGTAACAAAATAGTAAGCAAAGAGAAAATTTTGCAAAACCTAATACTTAATTATTGTCATAAACCAATGCTAAAAAATAAGCTTATTTTCCGTAAACACTTCGTTTGTGTCACCGTACTCATCGTACAAGTCCTAAACCAGCATTTAAATTTCCTGTGCCAAAGGATGATAAACCAACCTTACACAATATCAAACGAACCCAGATCTCATATCATAAATCCGGACTGAAATTGAAAACAAAACACGACACAATTTTACTTTCACCACGTTTTAAATTTGAAAATAACAGAGGACATAACAAAAATAAAGCTTTGTTTAAATCACGTATACGTAAGTGATGTTCCAATACACAGGAATATCAGAAAATATTCGTCATTACATTCGATCCCTCAAAAGCATATTTTATGAAAATAAAATATGCATTGATCTGTGGTTTGGTATTTTAAAAGTAAAGGCCGTCACACATGATTATGATGCTATGTTTAATACTTATTTAGTATATTAGAATATGAAAATGCAGTGGTGGCTCAACGGTAATGGCCTCGATTTACGAGTTTAGACATCAAATCCTTCCAACAAACCCTGTCCTAACAATTAAGAACACAACAAAAAAATAATTAGCCAAATAGATGCAGACGTTCTGAAGTGATGTGTTTAAAAAGAATACAATAGAAATAAAATAGATAAAAGAGAAATAAAATTAAAATCTATGCAAGACCAACAAGGCGCCTAACTCAGCATATGCTGCGATACTTATAAAGATAAATATCGCAGCGCTGGTATTCTGTTATGGCCCGCAGTGATGCCACGGTCACTCTTCACAGAGGTTTACGGTTTACATTCGGCAATTAAATTTTATCTGAAAGGGTAGGCTTCACACGCTGATATATCTAAGCAAATAACGCTGCCGCTATTGGTAGCCAAATTGACTGTTTTCACTCTCTCATAGATTAAGAAATTAATATATGAAATACTACACAATACATCGTGTGTGACGGCCTGAAAGGAATAAAGAGCAGCTTTTACAATGTCCATTATTTCAGCCGTTTTCGTAAGCGATGTAAATTGAATTCTATTATTATTCATTGGTACACAACATATCTTTTTGTAAAACGAGTTTTAACCAATCCAAAATAAAATTTTGATGGTGAATTTACTACTGAAACAAGTTTTCAATTAAAATATTTTTTTATAGCAAGCTTTTATAGCGCGGGATAAACTTTTATAATTAATACTCATGAAGACCAGTCCAAAAAGTTCAAACACGATGGTTTCCTTATTGCGCTTATTACCGAGTTTCTATGGCTATCTTCCAGTTCCATCATCAGACCCTGGTTACCAAAATCCTCGTCAAGACGAATCACACGAGCCCAAACTCGATTGGGTTGTTTCGTTTAATTGCCAAATTAATATAGCCACTATCCGGTTACATCTTCAGATCAGCTCAATGTTATAATAATTTTGCATTGTCATCTAATTTACACATGCATGTAAAATTTCAGCTCAATCGGTAGGCGGGAAGTGTATCAAATTTAATGTACAATATTTGATCACAAACATCAGGACAGGTGAAACTAAATAAAAGCATTTAATATACGTTGATATTTGGAAACAAATGGAGGTATTTACCGTAAAATAAATTTTATTGGATGATAAAATATTTGAATATGACAGGATCTGTCGATATGGACTAACAAACCAATCAATCTAACTCGCTGCAGTTTACACGGCGATATTGACAAACACTCGTATTTATAGTTTGCTGTAACCAATGAAACTGTGCCCGTCCACCCGATGTACGAGCCAAATACATAAATAAATTAACCTAAGTTTCAGCTACATCGGCATTGCCTATCTTTCCAGTACCATATATTTTCTGCGATTTTTATAGAACTTAACAGTACTGTAAGCAGTACAGTAATTATCACTAAAATGGTTTTTTTATAGGCTTCCAGAGATATCCTCTAATAAACAAACAAAAAACAATGTGTTTCTTTTTACCCGACTGCGCCAGAAGGAGGGTTATGCTAAAGGTTATGTGAGAATGTCACCACGGGCCCCGGGACAAAGGCAATGAATGGAAGGGTAGGTTTTTAGTCAGTAAAAGTCTGACACTATTTCCCGCCCCACCCAAGGGCGGGATTTATCATTGGATGATTTTACCTACGATAAAAAAAGAAAAAAAAAGAAGGAGGGTTATGTTTTTTGCAATTCTAGTTCAGATGAATTGGGTATATTACGAAAATAAAGTCAGGAAATACAGAAGATGAAGAGCAACTACTTCTAATCGTGACAATACTGAATGGTTTTCAAAAGAAATCGTGTATTTCAAGCCATTCTGTGACTTTCAATGCCCGTACCCGACAATCGTTGAACGGATCTCGAACGACAATGAAGTTTTTTCTTTATCGTACAAACTATGTTGATTTATCTTATTTGTGTTGAGTGTTTTGCTTTGTGAGGAATATAGGTAAACTCACATTAGGTATATAATATGAATTCATAAACTACTGTTAGTGCATTTTTTTTCGATAAACACTGTCATCTCATTCCTGTTAATATTGTAATATTTCAATGTAAAATCAAACATTTTTTTAAAAGAATAGCTAAGTGTGTCTTGCCAGTTCTTCACCATGTAAAACGACCAATTGTAAGCGTGGAGTTGCTTCTGATATTTTTTTTATGTTGTAGGCCTATGTGAAATAAATTGATTTTGAGTTTGAGTTGGCCTCGATTTACGAATGTTATAACCCAGGCAGGTGTTTTACTTTGTGTTCTCTCTGTTCATGAATTTATCATCACGAGGAAACTGCCATGTCCATTTGGCACCTTTGCGTGTGCCATTATCCTCAACAAATTATCAACAGAATTCGTACATTGTGCGTGCAAGCCGAAATTTAAATAAGTTGTAACAGCATAATATAGATCCATTCCTAACTAGTGTGTCCTCGGTCCTTATCGCGAAGCCGGGGCGCCCCGCGGACTCTCCGTCCACGTATCGGCCCATTGTGCTGCTCGACGAGTTGGGCAAGCTCTTTGAAAGAGTAATTGCAGACCGCCTCGTCGCGCATCTGGCACGGAAGGGGCCGGATCTTGCGGACGGCCAGTTCGGATTTCGCAGGAGGCGCTCTACTGTGGACGCCATCATGCGCGTGCGAGCCATCACGACGGGGGATGCGGTGTCCCGGGGCAGGTGTGTCTTGGCGGTGTCTCTGGACATCGCCAACGCCTTCAACTCCCTGCCCTGGAGTTGCATTAGTAGGGCACTCCGGTACCACCGAGTGCCCGACTACCTCTGTCGGGTGATCGAGGCCTAGCTGTCGGACAGGTTCATCATCTACCCCGGTCATCAGGGGGAGTTGAAACGGCGAGAGATGTCGTGCGGTGTTCCGCAGGGATCGGTACTAGGACCGCCCTTGTGGAACATCGGGTACGACTACGTGCTGCGCGCCGACCTCCCCTACGGGGTCAGCGTGGTCTGTTACGCAGACGACACGCTGGTCCTGGCGCGGGGACGGTCGTACCAGGCGGCGGTCGAACTAGCGACGCGCGGGGTGCGACAGTAGTGGAGAGGATCGAGCAGTTGGGACTCGAGGTGGCATTGCAAAAGTCCGAGGCCATGTGTTTTCACGGCCCTCGGATCGCGCCACCTCCGGGCTCCCAATTAACGGTAGGAGGAGTTCACATCGGCGTCGGGTCGACGATGAAGTACCTGGGACTCGTCCTCGACAGTCGGTGGAACTTCAAGGAGCATTTCCGACGTCTGGCTCCCAGATTGAATCGGACTGGGGCTGCTCTCAAGCGGCTTCTGCCGAACCTAGGGGGTCCAGACGCCTCCTGCCGGAGGCTCTACGCAGGCATCGTTCGGTATATGGCCCTTTACGGTGCGCCGGTGTGGGCGCCGTCGCTGCGAAAGCGAGTGGCGGCCCGGCTAACCGCCTGCCAGAGGGTCATGGCCATCCGGATGATCCGCGGATACCGTACGGTGTCCTGTGAAGCGGCGAGCCTCCTTGCTGGCCTACCACCGTGGGATTTGGAGGCAACAGTCCTTGCACACATGCACGACTTACGCGTGGAGATGCAACGCCGGGGCGAAACTCCGCTGCCGCGACAAATCGCGGCGTGGCGGAAAGAGTTCCGGCGGGATCTCATGGTGAAATGGCGAGAACGACTGTCGCAACCCCGTGCTGGGCACGCCACGATCGAGGCGGTAAGGCCCCTCTTTGAAGCGTGACTGGAAAGGCCCCACGGCGTCGTCACCTTCCGTTTGGCGCAGGTGCTAACCGAACACGGCAAGTTCGGACCGTACCTGCACAAGATTCGTGCGGAGACGACGCCCGGGTGTCGCCACTGTGCGGACCGCCCGGTGGACACGGTGGAGCACACAGTCGAGGTGTGCCCCGCTCGGGAAGAGCATCGCCGTGTCCTCGTGGGGGCGATCGGCGGCGATCTCTCGCGCCGGGGCTTGGTTCAAGCCATGCTCCGGAGCGAGGAGGAGTGGCAGGCGGTCGCCTCCTTTTGCGAAGCAGTAATGCTAGCAAAGGAGTACCGCATTAAGCAAAGGCGCACACGCCGCCGCCGCCGCCAGGATTCCGATCCCGATTTCCGGCCACCGTAGGCGCGGGCTCGCGGACGATGGGCAATGGGTAGCTCGCTGTCCGTCCGTCCGGTAACAGACCGGTCCGAGCTCAAGTCGTCTACGGCGCGCACTGTTCCCGCGCGTCTCAAGGAGTTATCAGCAAACTGTAGGGGTCCAGCAGGGCCGAAGCCTACTGGGGCCAAATGTTATGTGAGAATGTAACCACGGGCCCCGGGACAAAGGCAACGAATGGAAGGGTAGGTTTTTAGTCAGTAAAAGTCTGACACTATTTCCCGCCCCACCCAAGGGCGGGATTTGTCATTGGATGATTTATTTTACCTACTTAAAAAAAAAAAAAGTGTGTTCCGGTCAGGAAGTGCTTAAGCCGATTTTTTTTAAATTGAATTTCTTATAATATTAAGGTTGATATGTAATGCGAGCTTAAACTGTTATTGATAATGTAGCGTATTCATTTATTGCCGTCTATTTATTCTCATAATTTATCTGTTTAGCGTCCATAGAATTTAATATTTATTGGTCTGTTATTTATAAGTGAGGACTTGTTATTGGCAGTCAGTCTGTTTTACTGCTCCTTATCTGTATTTTTCTAGCTGTAAGTCTTCCATAATACTTAAATAAATAAATAAATGTCCTAGATTCGAAAATTTGAAGAAAAAATGTCATATATAAATCGCAAAGTGGCCTGACTCCCAACAGTTAGATGTTTGATGTTACATTAGATGTCTGATTTTGTTATATTAGTATGTTACTCACTTCATAACAACGTCAGTTCTATATTCTCTGACAAAAAAATTTCACATCCACCTTCACCTATATGTTTTTAGATAACAGAAAGCAAGTTCAGAGCAATCATTTAGGCACAAATTTAGAATACTAATAATCTAAATATAAACCCAATAGCACTTTTCTTGACCCGGAAATCATACCTAGGACCTTATAGCCTGCAGTAGCGTTTACCACCACTAGACCAACGATGCTTACACCCAAAAAAAAAAATGATTTATTGGCAACTTACCAGAGTATTATTAAAATCCTTTTCACACCAAATTATGACATATTTGAATCACGGACAAAATAAAACCAAACCTATTCAGCTCCGATGCTCGTTACATCATCAATCATATTTGTCAATCCGGCTCCGCTAGTGGATGTAAAACCAGCATGTTTCTATAGGGAATCAACTACAGCATAATCGGTCATACAATACGCTCGAGGCTGTGTCATAAAAGCTTATATTTTGTTTATAAGAAGAAAAATATATTTTTTTATTTCAGAGATCTCTGGACACATTTGTCCAAAATGTCTTGAAAATATTACCCTACAGCACTGCAGATTAGAAAAAAATTTGAACACAACTAGCTGAAATTCTGAAAGCTATGAAACCGAGTACAGAAATTTTTACATTCTAACAATTTTACCTCCAATTTACAACGCCCATAAAATATATGTATAAGGCAACAGATCACATTAATATTATAAAAGAGATAATGTGTACATAAAATGTTTGTTTTTTTTTTATTTGTTATAAACTAGTTTTCCTTTACCGTCTTCTTCATGAAGAATGGCATGTCCTAGAACCAAAAATTCGAAGACATGACGTGACAACCACCAACCCGCACTTAGCCCGCGTGGTGGATCACTGTCCATTCCCTTTCCTAGAGAGGAGGCCTGAGGTCCAGCAGTGGGAATACTATAAAGCTGAAGGCCGATCCCACCTGATGGTAAGCAGTGATGCAACCATTGATGGTGAGGCGCACTAATTTATTAAGAGCCTATTCAGCCTATTCACTGCGGACCATGCGGTCTTCCTATTCGATTACCTACGTAACACACGCTTGTTATGTAGGTATATGATTCTCTCCATAACCTTCAATCAGGGAATCAACAACACAATCGGTCATACAATACTGTCTAGGCTGTGTCATAAAAGCTTTTATATTATATTTACTAGCGACCCGCCCCCGCTTCGCACGGGCGCAATGATATTAAACATATTGTGCATGTACTATAATACATATAAGCCTTCCTCTTAAATCACTCTATCTATTAAAGAAACCGCATCAAAATCCGAAGCGTTGTTTAAAGATCTAAGCATACATAGGGACTGACAGCGGGAAGCTACTCTGTTTTATACTATGTAGTGATAAGAAAAAAATATTTTTTATTTTAAATATCTTAATTCACTCTGACTTTTTCTCTCTGTAATGGAAATGGATGGTCATATTTTATTTGAAATACCAATTCTGTCTATATAAATAATAATTATTACAATTATTTTCTTCAAGAAAGTTACAGTAAACAATTAAAAACAATAACCTTCCGTAAACAATTTTGATATTAGTTCTAAGAGTCCATTGCTGTTTGGCTATGACAAAAGTGGTTCGTTTACCTGGGCAGAAACAGTATTTATAAAATATGACCATTACTAACACCCCGTACCTAGGAAAGCATGTGAAGCCGTTGGTCGCGGTTGTCATTTGTGGATCTTTGTCAATTAGTTTCATTAGGTAGATCAGACGCCAGAAATTCTGACCATCAGTCTATCCAAGGAGTAACGTGTTGCCCAATACTAAACTTATTCTTCTTAGCGTATTAATGGCTAAACTTATTATTTTCAACTTAGATTCCTTGCGTGAACCAGTATTCGGCCACAGCAATGCCCGGTTACTGAGTTTTGTAGGTTTAATAGGTGTGTGCTCAAAGTAAAACATGGGTATTTAGCCGCATCTGGATGAACTGGTTGGTTGTATTTTGTTTCTTTTCTGTTTGTTTTTTTTTTTGCCAAAGGCATTAAATCTCCATATCCATCTTTGTACAGTGTTATGTGCATGAAGTTTCTATAAACAAATATAAACTGACTCCAAGCTAGTTCGGAAAAAGCTAGGGATCATCCATTTCCGTTGCATCCTATGCGCAATATTTAAATTTAAAAAAAAATATCGAACTGTTTCAAAAAAGAGGTTAATTCTTATAAAACACATCTTTGTATGCATAACAAGTTCTACTTAAATTGGAAAGTATATTAATTTCCATGATTTTAGTTTTGATAGATAGATTTTGTGAATGAATTCCCCGTTGACAGTTTTAAATGTGTAGTAACAAACATTACAACATTATTTTATAATAAATGTTATTTATAAAACCTAAATCCCATAGTAAGTAGACAGAAGTTTGAAGCCAACTCCCATTTAGGGCTACACAAATTACAAATAAACATCAATATCCCATCCGTGTCTCGACTCAAAACTACCGCTAAATTATCTCATACGAGCCCATAACAATCCTGAAACACACGTAACTGCCTTCGCAGTATTTATAGCACATTCCCCACCACAGACCTGACGTGTTTATGAATGGTCTGAGATGTAACGGTCCTGCTCTCCACAAGAACGATACATTTTGCTTCTAAAAGGCATTTCCTTGAAAACAATGGATTCATTTATAAATTGAGTCCAATGGCTTATGTTGGAAACTTCCGGGTGCTTAATAAATATTGACACAACGCTAAGCTATAAACGTAAAAGCTAATGGCCTACAATAGAATTAGAAAATTAATAGGGCAATGATTAAGAGGTTTATAACACGAATTACGACCGTGATTTTGCATGAAATGGCCAACTTTAGTGCTTATTCAGAGAAATTGAAAGAAACTTCACTGTAAGTATAGGATGATAATATAGATGGTTCATATTAGAACGCAAGAACCACCGTCTCTTGAAAATAGTACTCTAAGGCAGTAAAGATATAGAGAAAATTTTAAACAGATTAGTTGAAACTCTCTATGAAATTGAATACAGCAATATTTATATTTAAATTTCTAGCAATGCTACATAAGTATACAAAACAAGGATCACATTAATATTATAAAGGGGTTTTGTGTAAAGTATGACTTTTAGTACACAGGCAGATCATGTCTTGAAATATAATATAGAATACATGATCTCCTGGAGTTTCTTCATATAGTTTTACATGAGCAAAGCAACTGACAGGGGCAAATATGTGCAGAATTTTTGTTCACCAGTCCGAGCTGTATACCTGTATTTCTTTTACTGAACTAAAGATTTTCTATCATTGTCAAACCGCAGTATCTAGCACAGTCAGTCCCGTGTCATCTAGAAACATTTCCAGATCGACAGTCACAAGAGGCCAGTGATCAGGTAACTCCATTGTGACGTAATCAAAGCTTGGCTGGCAAGTCGGCGCAGTCGTTTGGGGACATCCAACTTTCACGGCTCAAGTCCTTCACACTTCAAATAGAATAGGTTAAGAGCACAGTGGAAGTGATCTGCTAAGATGTTATTTACATCTTCGTTAGGTTTTCAATATAATTCGTTTCCCGTTTGTATTTTGTGCATTGGAAGGCCTCTCAAAAGGTTTAACCGATGACGTAGTCATGATCGCGGCAATCATCGGATTGCCGGATCCATCGGGATCCTAGATCTATAGGACTAGCTGTTGCGGCTATATTTGGGGGAGGCATATATCTAGCAATGGATATCTTTTGGTTGAAATGATTATGATGAGTTTTTTTAAAGAAAAAATAGACAAGCGTGTTAAGAGCCCTAAGATTGCGGGTGCTGGTCAAAACTATATTCTAAGATAATATGACAAAAGTAAAATTCTGTTGTAATGTGGACAGCAATTGTCAAAATCCCCAAAATGTAAAGAGTTGAACGTGACATTTCAGTAACGAATGACAATCATGGACTTTCCGACAGACGTTATCAGCGATTCCATTCGGATAAATGTTAATATGTTTAAGGTTCAATTCAATATATCTCTATGAAACAATGAATAATGCTATTTTAAAAGTTCACGAGCACGTTTTTTTTTTTTTGTATTCGTCAAATCGAAACGCTCCGTGTCATAGAAAATAGCGTACGCTCATAAAAAGCAATGTGCACACAACGAAAACCAACAACCCCTTCCGTGAGATAGAAATAAGCGTAATATTTACTAAGAAACATTAAGAGAAGTGACTAAACCCAGTTTTTCACAACAACATCTGTTGTTTTAATAACAATGCATTTTCCTAAACAAAATAAAACCAAGTCAGTAATAAACAAGGCAACATCTCTCTTAAGAACCACAGCTACAACGCCACACCAAAATTCAATTTCTCCACAGTAAAGCGCTTGCAGCGCTAATCGCTTTCGCTGTAGCGCGTGCAGAAAATTCTTATAACGCTTGTAGGATCCAGTGCTAAATCAAGTTAGCGGTGCAGCGCTGGAAGATTTATTCGTTCCCCCGCCTCCGTTCCTTTGTGAACTTTAAAAATGCTTAAGATTTTACATTTTTGCTTTTTAGAGCGCGCTTTATTTAGTTGTGCGATGTTTTTGCGTGATTACGTTTATGTTCTTTTTGGAGCTCAGTGTTTAATAAACATTAAATTCTAGGACTTAGAATTGCAACTGCAAAGTTATCTGAAATTTTCCTTTTAATTTTGATTTTATTTTTGTCTGTTGTCGCTTTTTTAACTTACCTATTTCTCTAAAAACCCAGGTTTTTAAAAGCAGTAAGTTTTTTGTCAGTTTTTTTTTTTTTGCAAATAGTTTTTTTACAAACACTTTTACACCTCAATTTTTTTGTCAGTTTAAGCTAGATGAGGCCGGTGTTTCCTAGCTGACTACCCTGAGAAGAAACACCGAAACAAACTCAGGGGTCAAAGTCTTTTTTAATAGTCCATGCAGCAAACATGTAATGGTCAAATCATATGAGAACCATGTAGACTCGTATCTGAGATGGTTTTTTGAGGAAAGAACCACACAGAATTGAGTGGACCTGTCCAGTCAGTGCAAGCATTTGTAAGTATTCGTATAGCTCAACTTAGAACTACTAAGGACCTCAACGAGGTGACGAACAATACCAATGACATTTAAGTAGGCCGCAGAAATACTCAAATTGCCAGACATACGTCAAAACAACTCAAAAGAAAAAAAGAAAATAATCCACATAGTCCTCATATTCACAGTATTAAACGTAAATACAAAAATACAAAAGTGTAGAAAAATTTAATATGTATAGGATTAGTTAAATGTATGTATAGGATTGGTTTCTATCAATTCAAAAAATATCGTAATTTAATCAAAAGTAATCAATAGTCTTGATTGACCTGCACACATAGATGAGCCTTCAAATTATGCTTGTAATAGCTCCATAATTTCAAACCAACGTGTTCCATTCTTATCCAACCATATAGCATGTGAACATTCAATCAAATAAAACCAAAATAATAAAAAGAAAACATTACATAAAATGTTTAGACATCGTAATAAAGTTCAGCTCACGCTTGCCAGCGGAGGGTCTTCTTAAATATTTTATAAGATCTTCTCTGTCGAGCGTAGTCTCTACTTATGCTCCTGCTGTGTGGATTTATGATATTGATTCTAAGTATTAACCTTGTTTAGAATCGCGATTTATTCATGCCCTTGGAGTTTGTTTCTTTGTCTGTTGTATTTCAATGGCCTTGGTAATAAATTGAAATAGATTTTGTATTTTATTACAGAAATATCTATATTTAATTTATTTTTTCCCTAGTGTCACCACTATAACCAACTTCTGTAGTCTATTGGTACGTAACAATTTTTTTACCTACTCTAGCAGTCCGGCGGGATCTCATGGCGAAATGGCGTCAGCGACTATCGCAAACTCGTTCGGGGCGCGCCACAATCGATGCGATAAGGCCCATCCTTGAGGCGTGGCTGGAAAGACCTCACGGCGTTCTCAACTTCCACACGACGCAGGTCCTTACCGAACACGGAAAGTTCGCTAAGTTCCTGTTCCGGATTCGTGCGGAGGATTCGCCCGGGTGTCGCCACTGTGCGGAACACCCGGAGGACACGGTGGAGCACACTGTAGAGGTGTGCCCCACCTGGGCGGAGCATCGCCGTGTCCTCGTGGGGGCGATCGGCGGCAGCGATCTCTCTCGCCGGGTCTTGGTTCAGACCATGGTCCGGAGTGAGGAGGGATGGCAGGCGGTCGCCTCCTTCTACGAAGCAGTAATGCTAGTAAAGGAGGAGGCCGACCGCATCAGGCAGAGTACCGTAGACGCGGGCTTGCAGACGGCGTGCAATTGGTAGCACGCTGTCCGATCGTCCGGTAACCGACCGGACCGAGCCCAAGACGTCGACAGCGCGTACTGTTCCCGCGCGCCTCAAGGAGCTGTCAGCAAACCGTAGAGGCCCAGCCTGCTAGCTGGAGGCAGGCAGGGTCGAAGCCTGCTGGGGTTAAGGGCCGTTTTCTGAGAGGAAGGCTCAGCCCCGGCATGATAGGCAACGAAGGAACGGGGTAGGTTTTTAGTCAGTAAGAGTCTGACACTATTTCCCGCCCAAGGGCGGAATTTGTCATTGGATGATTTTACCTACCATAAAAAAAAACCTACTCTAGCAGTTTTCCAAAAGATAAGTTTCGCTTTTATAGGGGTTTTGGCTTCGAAAAATGTTCTCATAACGTAGGTTTTTACGCGAATTTATCTGCAATTTATGAAGACCTGCCCCCCTAGCCAAGTTACAATCGTTTTGTTTTGCGTTAACGCTTTTTGGCCAGGCCCTCAGTTCATTTGTTCGAACAAAGGAGTTAGGGGTGTGGCCAACTGCAAGCGTTAACGTAAAACGAAACGATTGTAACTTGGCTAGGGGGGCTGATATTTAAGGACACTGTTTATATCTTAATATCAAAATATACTGAATGAACACTAATCTGCTTTAATTTAAATTAAAGAATCATTATTGCTAAAATGTTAACGTTAAAAAAGAAGCTATATGGAAATGTAGCGATATATAAAGATCTATATAAAAATATAAATTCAACCCTAAATAATCTGTGCGTACTGAAATAAATTCTTCTCTCCGTCTCGAATATCTAGGAAACGATCTGGATGGTTCCCAAGATCTCCGTAAACGACCGACTTATGGGGAATCAATAGGATGATAGCAGTGAAACGTTCCACTTTTACGTTATATAGGGTTTCTTGAGCGTAATGTTCGAGAGAAATGGTTATTAGTTTATTTGGTCGATATTTTTTGTGAAGTTGCGATCTGACAATGAATACTGCAGAAAGGATTTGGGTAGTTCTTGTACGTTATATTACTTATTTATTAATATTAGGAACACCAACGCCATATTAACAATATATTTCGCACGTAGGCTACTCTATAGACGTCCGATTCTGTGCAAATAATGTCAGTAACAATTAAAGGTGTTTACAGCTTATACAATTTGACAATACATTATTTTATAAATTAAATTAAAATCGGATAAAAATTGAATTAAATTCGATAAGATACTGTAAATACAATAATTGACAATTATAGAATATATCGTTTGGATTATTAAATTAAATTGGATTGATTTAAAATGTAATGAACGACAAATTAAAATTAAAATTAAAACAAAGAATTAGAACAACGCATTAAAATAATGATTTGTTGTAAGTTGACTATATAAAAGAACTATTTTTTGCCGCGTGAAAATCTGTTTCTCCATACAATTTTTAACCCCTACTTTACACCCTTAGGGATTTTTTTTATGGGAGGTAAAATCATCCAATGACAAATCCCGCCCTTGGGCGGAGCGGGAAGTAGTGTCAGACTCTTACTGACTAAAAGCCTACCCCGTTCCTTCGTAGCCTATCGTGCCGGAGCCGGGCATTCCTTTCGGAAGTTAACCCATTACCCCAGTAGGCTTCGACCCTGCCTACCTGCAGTTAGCAGGCTGGGCCTCTTCGGTGTGCTGACAGGTCCTTGAGGCGCGCGGGAACAGAACGCGCCGTCGACGACTTGGGCTCGGTCCGGTCGGTTACCGGACAATCGGACAGCGTGCTACCCATTGCACGCCGTCCGCAACACCCTTAGGGGTAGAGTTTCGTAAAATCCGTTCTTAGCAGATGTCTACAGGCTATAAGAAACCTACCAGCCAAATTTTAAATTGGTAGCTGTTATAGTTTCTGAGATTTCGTAATTAATCAGTCAGTGGTATTTCGCTTTTATATATATATACCACTATTGTACATGAAGTTTAAATAAATAAATAATATTCTATAATTCTGTCTGAAATGAAAAATCTATGCTACTACACTAATAAATATCATTACTGTACTACTAATCATACTATAGTTTTAAGCCATCGAGATTTTGAAGCCGAACTTTTTCCCAACCGTTTTGGGCCTACTTCCAGTCTGACCTAGTGAACCTGAATACCGGTATCTATTTTACATGGAACGACTGCCTATATCATATCCACAACCCAAGATTGTGTAACACGGTACCCTTGGGTTTTTTTTGTTCTAACTTGTAGGATTGAATTAGTACAAATTATAAACAAATGATAATTTAAAAAAAATATAACACATACATAATTATATATTCAATTAAATTGGTGATATAAAATTGGTCAATCAGAACAACACTAGAAATAACTAAAACTTTTCCTGGTTTTGTTGTTCATTATTAATCATAGACTTCCGAAATCAAAGTTATTTTGAACGATTTAGTGTTTTTTGTAGTGAAGTTAGTTGCTTTTTTGTACCCACAAGTTCTCGCTCCTCAGCGAAAAGTTTCGAAGAATATAAAAAGCAAAATAATATCACAGTAACTTAAAAAAATACACTGAGTAAATGCTTGAAAATAACAAAAATAAAAAGAAAACTGTTACCGGATAGCTCTCTGTTGACTTTTACATAAAAAAGTTTAAATAAATAGCTCTTTGAACTATTCTGTGCTCCATTAGAAATATTATTTCACATCGTTTTTTAAATTTTTTATAATACTGCGTTTTCTTTGTGGTTTTTTAATAACAGGTTAGAATTTGGAATTATTCTGAATAATTGTTGTTTTATTTGTTTTTATCGTTGTTCGTTGAAATTTGTGTTTGATGGAAAGTATTGTCGTACAAGAGTAGTATCATTAACACCGTTAAATTTTAGCAATATACACCGTTAAATTTTGGTCGTTTTAATCCCGCGGATTGTCGATTCGGTAAATGAAACCCTATCGATTTGTAAAGATAAAAATGAAAAATAAAGTACTTGTTTTTAAACTCGAATTAATTTACGCATGTACGAAATTGATTTCTTTAAGTAAACGTCAGCTGATCGTGGTTAATGAACTGTAGATAGTTAGTTAGCAACGACCGATAACTCCCTACAAGGTCATTGACTCGTTTACTTAAAGAAATTAATCCCTCTCTAGGAGAGGGAATGGGCTGTAATCCACCACGCCGGCCCAGTGCGGATTGGTGGATGTCACATCTCTTCGAATTTTTGGCTCTGGGACATGCCGGTTTCCTTACGATGTTTTCCTTCACCGTTTTGAAAGCAGTGGTGATGAAATAAATTACATACATACACCTGGCTGAGTTCGAACTCGCGACCTACAAATCATAAGTCGAGGCCGTTACCACTTGGTCACCACTGTTCCAAATATGTGCTTACAAGCAAGAAACCCCTAACTTAAAGATTGTTAGACTTTTTAAAAAAATCTATAAGTACTGCAATAGTCCAATTGAATTTGGCCGTAACTACGCGATCTGCGGCTGATACAATTATCCGATGACCGCGGACGGTGTGTTGCGGTGCCTCCTGATTTAGAGGACTGCTCTAAATTAAAATGAATCTAGTTTGCCTGCGCTCCCGTTTTAATTAAGGGCCAATGTTTAGTTGATAGGTCCTTGCGGTTTACGGTTTGTTGGTGATAAAGGTGGCTTGAACGTGATGCTATTAAGTTGGATTGGTATGTTACTTGAGAGAAGATTTCTCGTGAGGATTTATTTCATTGAGGTCACGTTTAAGTATGTACAAGTTTTACAGAAACTGTGTAGTTATATAGTGACGATAAAGGTTTTGCAGTCTTGAAGAATTTCCATCATGTAATCGACCATTTTGTCATCAGATGCACTTTTGTCGTCATCCAATTAATAAAAATAATAACGAGAGAGAACTGGGTCGGGCACATATCTGTAGTACGGTACCTTAGCATCCACTTGGTTGCATTTCAAAGCAAGTTGCAGGTGGATAATCCTGGCTACTTGGTTATGCCTGTGAAAGTACTCGCCGTTAGCAAGACGAGAACAACCAGAGATAATATGCCTAATGGACTCACCCAGACCGTCCCGTCTTTCATAATATGTAAGTTCAATCTGGTCCGGTAGTTGTTTTTTAGGATAACTTCGTCCATAATCGCACAGAAAAAACCTTCAGTTTCCCCAAAGAGGTCGCTGAAACGTAACCAAGCCACGGACGCCGTGAAATCTACATCTGGCTCATGAAAAGCCCGGTAAAAGCGCCCGTGGAGTTCCTTGCCTTTCCATAATTCCTTGCGGTCCTCATTAATAAGTACCACAGGTTAGCTATAGCTTATTCTTATTATTTGTCACTTCTGCATTTTCATATTAGTCATTTCTATAGATTTTGTTTTTGTTTTTTTTTTCTTTTTATTTTATATTGGTGTTATATAATTTACGTATATTCTAGTAATTTTGTAAATAATAACAGTTTACAGTCCTTTTAAACCTATTGTTTATGGTTGCACCGATCAGCGTCTCACTGTCAACGACGGCTAGCGCTGAAAATCAGCGCTGTGGCTCTGCTCTGCACACGAGCTCCAGCATTTTGCTGAGCGCTGGCCGTTTTGTGCGGATGTGACGCATATCTTATTATGTACTTTTTTTTATTATTATATAGAGTCAGTGTGTCTACACACACTGACTCTATATAATAATAAAAAAAAGTGTTATTTTAAGATATGCGCCATGTTTGTAACAAATAAACTCTTTTTCTTTCTTTCTTCTTTCTATTACCAACATTATCATCTCTAGAAACACAAAGTATCCCTGAATAATCTGATCGAAATAGTAAGAAAAATGATGATATCCGTTGTGAGGGCTTCCTAACAAAACGCTTGTAATCTGTAGAGGGCCGGCTCTTAATCTTTGCGAAGTGATCCGTGAAATGGGACACTGTCGGCTAAATATAGAAGGAATGGAGATATTTTGTCTGTAAACCTATCGCTTGATCCCCTGTTCACACTCAATTTGATAACGGTGTATCTATAAGTTGTAATAATGTAAATAAATGAAGAGATCTGCAGTGTTTGTTTTGCAGGAGGTGATCTCTAGAAGTTCTGATTACCAAAATTCTTGACACTCGATTTAAGAATCGAATTATTTTCATAGGTAAGTTTATACGGTACAGTGATTTTTGTGTACGTGAGTAAATATGACCACGATAAGGCACAAAAAAAACAAAACTACAAGCCGAATCATCAGAATTATGCAAAGCGAAAGATTGAGTAAATCTCCCTGTTAGTAAGCAAGATAGTGATGTATGGTTGTATGGCGACGGTACTCGAACTCCCTGAGTGTCAGATTAGAGGGAGGGACGAGAGCACTACTAGACATCCTCCTTTGGGATTTTTGTTCGAATCATAAAGTGGTATTATATTGGCGGATTGGTTTTTCTTTTACAGGTTTGATTGTAAGTCAAACCATTATCAAATGATCAACACTAGCAAATGATGGTCTGTAGAGTTTATGGATATACCTTCAACTTTCTGCCGAAGCGAAATAAAATCCATGAATATATAATTTTTATTCAAATACTCGGATAAATAAATAACAAACTATTACTAAAGGTTGACAATACTTTCTTGCTTCTTATCCTAGGTATTATTGTAAATTGAAATATTTATAATCCTTTTAAATCAAAAAAAGAATTAAAAGAAGCATCATCGTCTGACTTCTTAACCTACATAAGTCGGGGCTGGCTAACTGGCTTTCATTCTAATAGAACGTAATACCAGTATTTTACAAGACACGATTGCATGGCTGACTTTCCGAAATCACTCAAATTTACACTAATTTTTGTGTAAAATGAGTTTTAATAGTTTTAATTTAATGAGCATTGGTGGCCGAGTGGTAACGGCCCCGAGTTGTAGGTCGCGGGTTCAAACATAGCCAGGCGTAGTACTTTGTGTTACTTATTTATTTCATAACCACCGCTCTCACAACGGTGAAGAGAAACATCGTGAGGAAATCGGCATATTGAACCAAAAATTCGAAGACATGTGACATCCACCAACCCGAACTGGGCCCGCCCGCGTGGTGGATTACGGCCCATACCCTCTTCTAGAGAGGAGTCCTGAGTCCCAGCCGTGGAAACATTATAAGGCTGATTCTATGAGCTGATGCTGCCAATTAATAAATAGTTCTACAAAAATAAAACCATAAAATATTTCCAGTGGTACCATGAGAACGCGTCCTAAGTTCAGAGGGACCCGTCACGTGTTGGAGGACGTTCGAGAGTTCACGAAGCACGCTACACGCTACACTGATCTCGACGTGACACGCGGACTTTTCAATCTAGACCATAATAGAACTGTAAGAGACCCTCGGACTTTGCTGCTCCTTTGAAAAATAGCGTTTAGATTTTGTGTTTAGAAAAGATTTTATGTGTTAAACATCTTGAATAGAGGGATTGTTTGCTAAGTAATAACCGTCGTATCGGTGGACAGACGGCCTGGCTACGCTCAGTTACTCACTGAAGCTAGGACATTTTTATACTTGAGGTGGGAATTTATTCATCAAAGACTTCTCTCGCTCTGGGACGGAGTGGGAGAGCGTGTCAGACTTTTGTTAACTAAAACCACACTTATGTTCCTTACAGTTACCCTTTGCGTTCTAGGTCCATAAGTAAACTTTTCAGAAGTCAATAAGGCGCCCTAGTACGATTCTGCTCTGCTGAGCCCCTACTAATAATGATTGTACATTTATTTTTTATAAATGTTTGTCCGGTGATAGGCTAAGGTGTGCAATAAAGTAATAACGAAAGTAAAACGTCAAGTTTTAATTAAATTGTTGTCTTCCTTTATGATGAAGGGTTTTTATGAGTATTATTTTGTGATTCGTCATTAATTTTTATTGTACTAAAAAAATTGCATTATAAGGGCTGGCTTGGAGCATCCACCTTTAGAGGGATGACAAAATATATATGTATATAGGTATATATTTTGTCATCTCTCGAGTAGCACATTTGCTACAATATTGTTATATTATAACAAAATTAGCAGTATCGTAAGCATTGTATAGTATGAACTTTTTCTTTTCAATCTAACCCAATACGGAATACGCATGAAAAATATTTGAACATATTAAAAAAAATCAGTCATATTTTTGTTTGTTTGAGCTAAAAATTATTTAATTTAGCAAATAAAATATTTGCAAGCATGTTCCATGCTAAGCAATTTTGCTAATAGCAATATCTCCAAACACAGGTGTTCAAAAATACACGCCAGACTAAACCAATTTTGGGCAATCCGTTGGTGCAGACGAATTGATCCTGCGGTCACTTTTAGGGCATCCGTTTTTGCCAGAGACCTTTTGAGCACTGACCCGTGATGTCCACTACCATTCAGTATTAGTAAAGATCAAAGAACAAGGTAGTTCATGAATACGTTGTAGGTAAGCAGTAAAGATCATTTCACGAATATATTCCTGAGGTATTAATCCTGAGGGCTACATATAGAGATCACAGAGTCGCTTCGGTAGGCACTGTAGGACGATTTTATCAAACTTTCCGGCTGTCACTGTTTAGCCATTTTAAATTATCCAGGATTACCATTTGCCAATTTCAAAGATGACTACGACAGCCAAAATTTCTCTTTAGTGCACATTCCCGGGCATGAGTTTGAGTATTATTAGTCTTTGTCTTCTTAGTTTTTCAAATTTTGTTCGACTAAAGAGTGTAACCGTCTTGATAGCTCTTTTATTATTATTTTTTTAAGTTTGGAAGACACAGGTCGTTGTACATCCTAGGCAATAAAGAAGAGGCATTTCCTATTAACAGGACTACAGCGTCTAAAACGCGGTCACGCTTGAACTGCATACAAATTAAGTAAGAGATGCGTAGGTAGATACTTGCAAGTATGAAGCATTTAGACCATTTAGAGCAGTGGTGGCCGAGTGATACAGCCCCGACTTACGAATTGAAGGTCGCAGGTTCAAACCCGGCCAGGCGTATTACTTTGTGTAATTTATTTCATCACCACTGCTCTCAAAACGGTGAAGGAAAACATCGTGAGGAAATTGGCATGACCTAGAACCAAAAATTCGAAGACATGTGACATTCACCAACCCGCACTGGGCTCGCGTGGTTTTTCCATTCCCTCTCTTAGAGAGGAGAACTATGTCCCAGCAGTAGGAAAATTAAAAGGCTGATGATGATGAAGCATTTTAGCGACTTACTAAAAATCAACAAATTTGATTACAAAATTAAAACACTTTAACGGTAAAATGATACTTGTAGAATATTCTGACAAACAATCAGAATGATTGCACGTGTATTAGTGCGGTTTGTAATACATATACTTTTAGAACCATCTTTGTGATTTTTTTAAATTGGACGAAATTAGTTAAATTTTTTCTATCTTAAATGAGACTGGGCAGAACATAACCGCCGCATGTTTAATGAGCTTTATGTGGGCCCGTAAAACACAGGATTCATGTCCGGACTCCGGACACTCAACGTGGGGCCGCGGAAGACTATGAAGGAGATGGTGGTACGACCTGAATGTTCTCAATGGAGGAAGGCCTTTGCCAGCAGCGGGACAATATGGGCTAACTATAATAATATTAAAAATAAAAATAATTTTGAACACACTTTCTAGCATTTATCTTGAAGAATAACATATATTTTTCTGATTCTGTTTTCTGCAGCGCATTATAAAACTCGCTACTAACTCCTGTACTTTCCTTAAGAAGCTCAACACTGGAACCGATTGGTTATTACAGCACCTATCCAGACAGCAGATGGTGTGCTGAAGTGTTGTCTGTTCGTCACAGACTGCATTTACCATTATTATTATAAGTTTCAGTGCCTTTCAAGTACTATTTACATTAATAAATTCTACAAAAAATAATTTTATCTTTCATCAATAAACGGACGTGCAATCTTTAGCTACAGCACTAATAAACGCCACTCTTTCCACAATTTTATCTAAGCTGTGAAGCTTGTTTTCTTCTGAAAAACTTTCTGCTATAAAACTGTGAGAAAAACAAAATGCAAATCGGTTATTTCGCGATGAAAAATAGATTGCGCAGTATAATAACTTTGTATGCAGTAAATAGGGCAGGGGGCGGGGGTGTTAAAGTGAATGTTAAGATAGTTGCTAAATAGGGTTGCGAGGGCGAAAATTTTACCCTAAATAATGGACTTTCACTGTCCTTGGTGTCGCGGTCATTTTTCTTTTTATTTTGGGATAATGTGCTTTTGAAGTAGGTAAATGGTCTTAAATTAGTGGTTTTTGTAACATTTTTGTTACATTATTAGGGTTCCGTACCTTAGTCAGCAAAAACGGAACTCTTATGGATTATATTGTAGTCCGTCTGTCCGTCTGTCCATCTATCAAGACCCTTCTTCTCAGGAACGCGTGGAGGTATGAAGCTAATATTAAAATCAAATACCAAGGTCGGTTATCCCAAGCAGAAACTGAAAAAAAAGCCAAACTTCAAAGTCTAAACATAAATCCGTTTTTGCTCCATTAGGGCGCATATTTAAACACTCGCTAGTAAATCAAACACATTTGGAATAAGGCTATGTGTCTTGGCAAAAGTATTGAACATTTCAATTTGTAGTTACGTTACGTTCCAGAAAAATCTTCGGGACTCGATTTAGAAATTGATCTATTTTGTAATAGAGTGAATATATTAGGCTCATAATAAACTAGTGTAATTTACCATTAACGATTGCATCACTATTTACCATGAGGTGGTATCGCTGTCAAGCTCTGGTTCATATAGTTAAAAAAAACCCTCCGCCTAGCACTCGGCCGTTTTTTTTTTTCATATAGAGTTAAAATAATAAAACGACGGAAACAAAGACACTTGGAGTTCCAAGTATAGATGAGTGTGATTGTGGTTTCCTTAGTTATCCCCGTGTACTCCACTTGCACACTGGCAACACCACCACTAACGCAGTTAGCCGGGCGCTATCAACCATTATTTACGCGAAGTCTCGTTCGCCTGACTCTTGACGATGTCGCGATGGCTGCGCTAATAGCAACACTGTTGTTCTCCAATGTTGCTCTGTAGAACTATTTTTTACTATTTATGTCAATTTTTCTTTGTAGTTTTTGCCGTCCCATGGCTACTCAAAGCGTAGTTTTAAAACTTTTTTCGGGTAGGTGAGAGGGCGTGTCAGATTTGTATAGACTAAAACTTTCCTGCCGTCTTTCAAAAAATCCTGCAAGCCTGGCAGGCATTGCGTGCCTGATCAAATATACTAACAGCTACTTGAGGCACACGTGAAAATACTACGTGCGGTCGACCCGTGTTTAGTCTTACGAGTATTGGATGCCCATCGTCCAAAAGCAGGCGGTAGTTTGAAGGCTGCAAAGTTGTGACCATATGCATAAACCTAATAATCAGCCTTATAATGTTCCCACTGCTGGGACTCAGACCTCCTCTCTAGGAGAAGGAATGGGCCGTAATCCACCACGCGGGCCAGGTGCGTGTTAGTGGATGTCACATATCTTCGCATTTTTGGTTTTAGGACATGCCGGTTTCCTCACGATGAATTCTTTCACCGTTTTGAGAGCAATTGTGATGGGCCCGTTTTTGTATGATATTTACTAAACAGAGATGTTGCGTGTACGTGTACGTTACTTGTACTTCTCCACTATCGAAAAGTTTCGGAATTGTTGGAATTTCTACGTTCTGAATTAGAATTCTTAGAATTATGTTATTTACTTTGTAGTCTTTGTGGAGAGCTGAAAGGCATCCCACAATATGTTTTTACTGCTAGTCTTTGAAAGTCAACCACTTTAACAAACTTCTTTACTAAAGTTTGGTAGACAAAACTATTTTAAATACCAGACAAGCCAGATTTATATTGTAAATCCGAACATCATAGGCACAAAATGTTTTGGGAACACATTCATTGTGCCTTTAGCTAAGGAGTGCAATTCCTTACCAGAGTCTGTGTTTGCTGGTACCTACAACCTAAATCTATCGTAGTGTGAAAAGAGTCCGTTTTCGAAGAAGCTATTGCTTGCTGTTTGCCTGTTGCGGTCTTCCCGTCCGATTATAATTTAGGTGTCTTCAAAGTTAGAGTGAATAAGCATTAATAAATTAGTGCGCCTCACCATCAACGATTGCATCACTGCTTACCATCAGGTGGAATTCAAGCACTAGTTTACATCAATAAAAAAGTGTACTGAAAAACAAATATCAATACCGTCAATCTAGTCTAAGTTTCACGTGCAAGTCAATCACTTCTCACGTTACTTCAGCCTTACACTTTAGCTTTAACATAAACTTCCGTCTACCACTTGCCACTCCGTCGTCTTCCTTCCTGCCTGCATTTAAGTTCAATCAGCGCCGTAATAGCTGCGTTGTCTGCAATTAGCCGCGTGTTCGTGTTTAGTGCAGGCGGTACTCTTGTGAGGTACTATAGTGGGAGCGTTTAAGCGAGGTAATAGCGGTCATTGAACCAATAGTTAATATCTGTTTTTTTTAGGGGTTCCATACCTCAAAAGGAAATACGGAACCCTTATAGAATCACTTTGATGTCCGTCTGTCTGTCTGTCAAGACTCTTATCTTGGAAACGCGTGTAAGTATCAAGTTGAAATTAACACCATAAAATTTTGATCGTATCAATTCCGAGGAGAGTCGATCTGGTACATGAAAATGAAACACTATCGATCTGTGAATTAATTTCTTTAAGTAAACGAGTCAATGACCTTGTAGGTAGTTGTCGGTCATTGCGTACCAACTACCTACAGTTCATTGGCCTCGCTCAGCTGACGTTTACTTAAAGAAATTAATGTCGTATATGCGTAACTTAGTTCGAGTTTAAAAAAAGTACTTTATTTTTTAATTTTCTCTCTTCAAATCGATAGTGTTTCATGTACCGAATCGACCCTCTACGGGATTAAAACGAGCAAAATTTAACGGTGTATAGTCAGGTCTGCGAAAAAAAAAATTGCGATTCGCAAAAGTCTTCGAGACTCGATTCGTGAATTGAACTGTTTTCATAGGTAAGGTTGTACGGAACCTTCATCTTTCCATTACAGGTCTACGAGTTACCTGTTTAGAAGTGGTTCTTGGTCTTAGTCGGCATCGGGCTTGCTGGGCTTCTATAGTTTTGCTGATTTCTCTTTGAGTTGTGAGTTGCGTGGAATAGTCAACGAATCCAGCTCGGTCCGGACGGTTATGGGATGGCCGGATGACGGGTCATCTATTTTTTTTTTTTTTTGAAGTTATGATGTCCGTTCTCTCACGCTTGCGACTGTCTTCTTCGTTAGCGTTATTGCTTCGCTAAAGGAGACGACCGCCCCCCATTAGGTACCAGGGCCTGATATCATAATTGTGTTAGTACACATAAATATGAAAAGATTATAAAGAGGGCAAAGGCCGCTATAGCCATGCTAAAACAAAACCACTTCAGTTAGTAGTAGTCCGTAGTCGGTAGCATGCTACGAGTTCTGACCTCGACATCGCGTGAGGTGCCAAGTACAGTCAGCTGCGGCCATCAGTGGGCAAAGAAATTAAAGTTGGATAAAAGTCTTATAGGTCCGCTTTCTATAGCTGGTTTTCTACAGTTCGATTGAGTTTAATAAAAAATAAGCTGTTGAAATTCAGTAAGACATAATTTACGTTTATTATTATGAACATTACGTTTTGCAGTATAAAACCTACCAGTTATAATATTAATGTTAGAATAGTTTCTATTATATTATTATTACAAATAGACCTAATACCTAAATAAAAAATAATTACCTAATATATCTAATCCCTAAATAAATAAATAAATTCCTAATATACAAAATATACAAAAGGAAATCCTCTTTCTCCAAAATGTGCAAACTGTCGCTTACTATGTTCTTCCCAAAAAAGGTTATAATACGAGTACATCCCCCTCTTTTATGTAAATTCAATTTGGCATACTGGTTCAACCCCACTTCCATGTGCATTCACTTTGGTATATTGGTTTACTCCCATGCTTTCATAGACTTCCAATCCAAAAAATAATTTATTTGAGAAAATAAATATTATCGTATTCTATGCAGTTCCAAAATTTATTTAATCAAACTCCACATCGAGGCCAGTTACAATTTAGATTGCATCGAAAGATGATAACTTTCCACGAATTTCAGCAACCAATAGTTTATAGTAGTATTAAAATCAGTAATTTTGCTAAAATTACATGTAATTCGTTGTATCACGATTTGCATTGGCATTGCCTTGCAAAACAAACGGTGATTAAGTGAAACATTTGCATGTTATTTTAATGAACAATCCCAACTCATTACCGGTATCTGATATAATGTATTCTGTATATTCATCGAACATTGGCATTTGTTGAAGCACTCCAATGGTTCGCAAATGGCGTCCGTCAATGTATTTATTCAATACGTAGGCATCTACATTATTCATTGGGAAATACTGATTAAATTAAACGTGTTAAAAATTTGTGCTTCAATTTTTAGTAGGAAGTTGAAATAATTTATTACTCTGCAATAGTTAACACTGATTTATACACCGTTAAATTTTGATCGTTTTAATCCCATGGAGGGTCGATCTGGTACATGAAACACTATCGATTTGTAAAGATAAAATAAGAAAAAAAAAAGTACTTTTTTTCTAAAACTCGAATTAATATAGTAATGTACGAGATTAATTTCTTTAAGTAAACGAGTCAATGACCTTAGAGGTAGTTGTCGGTCGTTGCATACTACCTACAGGTCATTGAACTTGACCAGCTGACTTTTACTTAGAGAAATTAATTTCGTACAGGCGTAATTTAATTCGAGTTTAAAAATAAGTACGAGTACTTTATTTTTTAATTTTATCTTTACAAATCGATAGTGTTACATGTACCGAATCGACCCTCAACGGGATTAAAACGATCAAAATTTAACGGTGGTGTATATTTTAACATCACAATACTTTAGTGTATTTTTTAAATTCATCAAGTATAAAAGTAGTTATTATTATTATTAATATGATTAATTGATTAGCTTTACAAGTAAATTTTTGGCTTCAGAGAGCTTTCTAACAAATATGGTTCCGGATAAATAAAATCTTTCTTGATTTTATATATCCGGAACCGCACTTCCAATTCTCAATTTTTTTGAAAATTCAACAATTTTCTTATTTATTTTTTAAGTTAGCGATATCTTGTCGCCACATTGGAACTAAAAAATTAAATTCCTGCATCGCATAAACAGCAGTCCGAAATTATCATAATTAATTAATTGTTGCACTGTTTAAAGTTTAAAAAAAAATGTTATTTTTGTTTCAAGTTATAGGTTGTTGGTAGACCAAATAAACAAATAAATAAACTGTCGGGTATCTACCCGATGACCGATTCTCGATAACCCAGTTTGGTTATTTATACGAACCACACACATCAACTGTACAGATCATATTTCGAACATTGCCTTAATAACATAATAATATTAGACGCTTAAGAGTAGCGGTGGCCGAGTGGTTACGGCTCCGACTTACGAATTGAAGGTCGCGGGTTCAAACCCAGCCAGGCGCATTTCTTTGTGTAATTTGTTTTATCACCACTGTTCTCAAAACGGCGAAGGAAAACATTGTGAAGAAACCGGCATGTCCTGGAATCAAAAATTCGAAGAAATGTGACATCCACCAATCCACACTGGGCCCGCATGGTGGATTATGGCCCATTCCCTTTCCTAAAGAGAAGGTCTGAATTTCAGCAGTGAGAACATTATAAGGCTGATGCTATGCTATGCTATTAGACGCTGGACATAATCGTAGCAGAGAGGTAATTTTCCGGATCTAAAACAACGTCGCTTTCGACATACTCATACTCGTATTTTGCCTCAGCTACAAAGACAAAATCTGATCACAAACAAAAAAATTTACTATTTCCCATTCCGATAATTTTGTAATGTTTTAATCCCAGAGAATATACGGTTCCCGTAGATAAATGTATGGTTTCTGTGGAAAAATGAACAATTTCATTACAAGGAACATAACTAGATATTTGGTCACGGCTTTGTTACAAAAAGCAACACATTTGTGCAGTCGACTGTAACGGAAACAATCGTGTACTTCCGCGGCGTAATGTAGTGCTCGCTGAATTATCGACAACCTTGCTGTGCTAGGCTGCGAATAGGCCGGGAGCTCGACCACGTGCAAAAAACATAAAAAATAACCTACAGCTTTCACACAACTTGGGCCTAGATGGCGATGTAGTCTCAAACTAAGCAGATCTTGTGGTATGAGTTCTAGACTACTAATATTTATTTATTTATAATAAGCACACCAACGGCACAGTCACTTACAATTCAGATAAAGTTACATCCATAAACGACATTACAGTAACCATGCAAATAACAGGTATGCATGACATTGACATAATTATTGTTAGAGACAAATAGAAACAATAAAAAACTGTGTCCAGTAAATCTAAATTCAGAACACTACAAAGGCAAAATAAACAAAACTGTATAGATGAACATTGTTCACATTGTTTATATAGGCAGCGTCTGTATGAAATGAAACTCATTGAGAACACATCAATAGGGTAATCCTACCTTTCATTATATCGAGGGCTTCATAACAAAAGGGCGTACAAACAAAAATGACATTTTTCGTTTTTCAGTGCAACAGATAGTACAAAAAAGGCTGTTAAATGTAGTAAAAGGCTTATATTTTTCTGATATTTTTTTATGTATTTATAAGCCATGTAAATAATAGGCGTAATGTTATGACATGATCAACCGCTTATAACATATAGGCGTAAGCTACATATACGCCATCCACAGTTGTGTAATTTTGAAAAAGTTCCATAACAAATGGGCGTATCCTATACGCTAACTGTCCACTCGAAATGTCCTTGCAACAAAAAGGCATATTAAGTGTTTTTCATGCATACGCCCACCTATTTGATAATAGTTGAAGGCGTATGCGAATACATCTATAAGTTACACTGGCGATTCGGCAATCAAAACAATATACAACAGTTGATTAATTCTGATTATGAGTCTGAAGTTTCGCATGATGAGGGGCAAACATTCCCCTGGGATAAAACTTCCAGATGTTCTAGTTGAACATGCTAACTCTCACTCTCTTTTCCTACCATGCCTTCTCATTGGTGTCGAAAAGATACTAAAAAGGTTTACTTAGACCCTATTTTAAATCAAGAAAAAATGTATAATCTATACTTAGACAAATGTCAACAAGATAATATTGCAAAACCAATTTCGAAAACTTCTTACAGGGAAATGTTATTAAAGAAAAATATTGCTTTTCATAAGCCGCGCAAAGATCAATGTTGGTGCCATCATTATGAAATGTTACCAGAGGATCAACGAGAGGAAAAGAGAGACGAATACACGGCGCATGTAAAAAGGAAACAAGAAGCCAATGCAGAGAAGGCAGCAGATAAAAAAAGAGCTGAGCAAGATCATTCATACATGAGTGCTAATTTTGATATGGAGGCAGTTCTTTACAGTCCACTATTGCTTGGAAAACCTGTGTTTTATAAAAGGAAAATAGCTTGATTTAATTTCACTGTGTTTGGTACAGCAACTAAACAAGGCTACTGCTATATATGGCCAGAATACGAAGGGAATAGAGGCGCTAATGAGGTATCCACGTGCCTAAATATATTTTTAAAACAAATCCCAGCTCATGTTTCACATGTAGTTCTACATTCAGATTGTTGCCCTGGACAGAACCGTAATTCGATTCTTCTTTACATGCTGATGACTTTTCAATCTTCAAATGACTGCAATATAGACGTAATTGATTTGAAATTTCTCGAACTTGATACATGGAATGCGATAATATGCATGCAGCTATTGAAAGAGCATCTGAGTCTGCAAAAATTTACATTCCAGATGATTGGAATAATGTAATAAACCTAGCTGTAAAAACCAAACCTTATAAGTTAAATCATTTAACTCACGACGATTTTATCGACTTCAAGTATATGAAGGAGTCTGCTTTGCCGGCTTCAATTAAAGCAACAGACGGTACTACTTATCGTGTAAAATGGTTGCAGTTCAGGAAACACTGTCCTGGTAGATTTTATTTTGAACTTGATTATTCTGATGATTTTAAAAAAGTTATTAAGCCCAGAACACGCTCATCTAGACTAGAATCCACAAATTTAATTAAAGCCTATAATTCACAAATTTCGTTGACTCATGCTAAAATTAAAGATTTGTTAGAAATGTGTAGGACAGGACTAATCCCTACCATATACCATCCATTCTACAATAGTTTGCCACATAAACCCTCTACCCGCGTTGTCCTACAAAGTGACGATGAAGATGTAGATGATGCAAATTTGATGGCATCTAGGTCTGCTTATCGTAGACGAAACCGGCGAAACTGAATATCTATTTTTAAATTGTTCTTTTTTCTTTTCTTGATTTCCAAATAAAATTACTAAACAAAATTGTGATGCTTTTTACTTAATTATCTACCCATCTATCTACTTACACATTATCAACGCTGTTGCATAGAGATTCCGTAGTAGTACAGATTTCTACAGAAAATTATGTTATCAATTTTATTAACATGCCAATTATAAAGTTACTTAAACTAACTGATACTTGGGCGTCATAAAATAATAAATAAAATAGAGGAGAGATAAGATAGAGTTCGGTTTTCTCAATATAGTTGTTGTTAATTTAGAAATTAAGTGGTAACAGTAGTAAAATCATACGCATTTAAATAAAACCTTAATTAAACTAGTAAGCAAGTTTTCTCTGGTTTATGCGCCTGTCATTTTAAAAATATTTAGTAGTAACAAAAGGGCGCATAAAAACAATTTTATTTTTTATTACAGTAATTAAAGGTTCGGAGTTCGACTTCATACGGAGCAGACGTGTTATCACTTACGTTTAAAAATACTTAAATCAGTGTCCTTCAAAATTAATTATTAGCTTACTCCAAATAGCGTTCAAACTTTTTAAAACCGTGTTTATTCGTTACGTCGCTTCGTCGCTGTGTTGGTACCGCTTAGACAAAGGAGCGCCTGCCGCGGCGCCGGCGCAGCCCCGCACTCGCCGTACTTCACCTCTGCGCAACAAAGACGGTGGCCATTTTTCATCTCACTTGCACAGGGACCCCGCGTTCGGCCGCAACGTACCTCACCTCCGCGAGAAAAGTGCAGTGGTTATTTTTTGACTCTTTCGCACAGTGACTCTGCGTTCAAGTGTACTGAATAGTAAGTTGCACGATTAATTACAAACGTAAGAATACCTTGTTGTTTACTTAAAAATACTGCGAGAAGTTATCACTATATTTGTTCATTTCGCTCTTGGATACGAACTGTATTTAACACAATGAATGTACAAAGATCACCTCCATCGCATACACCTCTCGGTACAAATAGCAGTAGCACAATAGGCACTACTCACAGCTCTCCCGACCTATCTAAATTAAGTGCGCTCGCTGCAGATTCTCAAATAACCTTCCGATCTAAACGTAAACAACCGCTGTCAGACCATGACTGTAAATGTGCGGATGAAATAAAAGAATTTAGATCAGAATTAGGCCGCATCGGTCAATTACTAGAAAAATATGTAGATTCTAATGAGCAAATAATGAATAAAATGCAGGAAAGTTTAACAGAGGTCAATACACAAATTTCTGAGCTAAAATTATCTAACGAGCAAACTTTGCACTTGATTCGCGAAAATATTACCCAGATTAATGAAATCAAATCTTCAACGTCTAATATCGCGAAAGGGCAAAAAGAACTACATTCAACTGTGTCACAATTAGAAAAAAAAGTACAACAGGATGAACAGAAAATAGTATCACTTGAATCGGACCTCAGTGCCCTCAAGCAATCATCTCATTTCCAACCAGACTCGTCTAAAATAAATAGCCAACTTTATTCGAATGAGCAAGTACTCAAAGAATTAACAGACCGCAAGGCTAGAGAAAAAAATATCATTATAGTGGGAGTACCAGAACAAACTACCACCGACGCACAAGACAGAATGTCTAAAGATAAACAAGAGGTCTGGGATATCATAGGGAATGTTTGCCAAGATCTTCCAAAACCCACAAAGATTTTTAGAATTGGAAAATACACCCCTGGAAAACACCGTAGTATTAAAGCATGTTTCGACACCTTAGAGTCTGCTAAATACCTTCTACTAAACAGAGACAGGCTGCCGCAAAACATAAATATATACTCGGATCAAACTCCGACACAACAATTATACTTAAAAAGCATGAAAAATGAACTTGCACGACGTCAAACCGATGGTGAGACTGACCTTACAATAAAATACATACATGGAACTCCAACAATTGTAAAAAAGCATTCAAAAAACTTAAATTAATGAACAATAATGTAACTTCTGACATGAACTGTAACACTTATCAAGTACTTAATGACTATCGCACTATTAATACTGGGAAATCACGTTTAAGATTTTTATACCTCAATGCTAGAAGTATACGGAAAAGCGGGAAACTGGACGAGCTAAAATGCATCCTAAAATCATTACCAAAAACCACACATGGAATTCTAGTAACGGAAACGTGGATAGGATCGGAAACCCAAGCTTTGGCACTAAAAATTGATAACTATACTCATTATTACAACTATAGAACAGACTCAAAAGGGGGAGGAGTTTCAGCATTTATCCACAATGATCTGAAACATAGTTTGTCGGAGTCTAAGTACTCAGGTGGAAATAACTACTTATGGATACATTTGGACAGGCATGCTTTTGAGGTCGGCGTAGTATACAATCCTGGTAACACTAACTACAAGGAGTTTCTTGAAGAATATGAGTCCCAGCTACAACAAAGAAAGAGAGCAATTGTTTTCGGCGATTTCAACATTGATCTATTATCTAAAAGCAACAGAGAGACTAAACAATACAAAGCTGTAACTAAAGAGACCGGATATGTACTACTAAACAAAGTAACTAAAAAATACTGTACAAGGGACTCGGAAACAAAAAAAAGTATCATCGATCATATCAGCACAAATTTAAAACACGACAAATTCCACATGGCAATATTTAAGTCTTCTATGTCCGATCACTATCAAATGTACTTAGAACTCAAGAAAGTAAAATCCCCTCGAAAATTACGAGCTCAGTACGAAGCAATAAATTACACAAACTTATATAACCTTATGGAGGAAACTGATTATGAGAACCCTCAGAATGATTATCTGGTACTGGAGGATGTGATAAAGACATGTGTTGAAAAAAGTAGAGTTACGAAGACTAAAATACTCAACCCTCCACAAAAGGACTGGATTAATAAGGAGATTATAGCCCAGATCAATCAAAGGAACATGATGGGGATGGAACTTAAAAGTAATCCTAAGAACGAACTAATGAAAGAAGCATTTGTTAAAAAAAGTGACTATGTAGCAAAACTAATAAAAGTAACAAAAAATACCTACTACTATGAAGCTTTTACTAAGTGTATAAAAAAACCAAAAAAAATGTGGGGTCTTATAAATTCATTAGCAAACAATAAATCAAATCCAAGCTGTGTTCCTTCAAAACTAGTTGTTAATTCAAAACTCACTACAGAACCCAATGAAATGTGTCAAATATTTAATGATTATTTTTCCACGATAGGACCCTTGCTAGCGAATGAGATACCTGCTAAATTTCATAACGGTAGTAAACACGCTTTACCTATTTCTCCTCCTAAAAACCTCGAAGGGCTGTCCAGTATAACTCCTTGTTCGGCCAAGGAGATTTTTACAATAATTACAAACCTTGATCCTAACTGTAGCACGGGCATAGATGGCATTAACACTAAAGTTATAAAATGCACCAAAAATCTAATCGTAAATAACCTAAGTAAATGTTTTAATAAACTACTAGCCGAGGGGACCTTTCCTGAAACACTAAAAATAGCAAAAGTAACTCCTATATACAAGTCAGGAAATGCCACTGATCCTGGTAACTATCGTCCGATTTCGGTATTACCTGTAATGTCAAAAATACTAGAAAAAGTCCTCCACAATCGACTAGAAACATATTTAAAATCTATTAACTTTATTACCGATCGCCAATATGGTTTCAGACCAAAAAGTAATACAACTACTGCTACAATTGATCTTGTAAACAAGGTCAAGCACAACATAGACCGTAAAAATATATGCCTAGGTGTTTTTATAGACCTGAAAAAGGCATTTGACACGGTTTCCCACAAATTACTCTTAAAGAAACTGGAATCCATTAATATTACTGGAAATGCTCTAAAAATGTTCGAATCATACCTAACCAACCGCTCACAAGTAGTTAAACTTGGTAATCATAAAAGTAGTGCAAGACCTATAACATATGGCATTCCACAGGGATCAATTTTAGGTCCTTTGCTCTTTTTAATATACATAAACAATATAAACGACTTAAAGTTATACGGTCACCTTACCTTGTATGCCGATGATACATGTTTATTCTACTTTGGATCTTCAATTCATGACATAATATCACAAGCCCAAGAGGACTTAAACTCACTTTTCACGTGGTTTCAGTATAATCTTTTAACAATAAATACCTCTAAAACATGCTACGTAATTTATAAGGCAAAAAATAAACGTATACCTCCATTTGACCCGCTTACAATTAATGATGCGCCACTACAGTTGAAAACTTGCGAAAAATATCTCGGGCTGAAAATAGACAATTCCCTTTCGTGGAATGCTCACATTGATTACGTAAAAAACAAGCTTTCGTCACTAGTCGGAGCTCTTCACAACATAGTTCGATGCATTCCACAAGGATTGCGCTACACCATTTATAATTCCTTAGTAAAGCCGCATCTCCTTTACTTGGTTGAAATATGGGGTAGTGCTACAAAAACAAAACTGTCACAACTACAAATTTCTCAGAACAAACTGATAAAAATGCTCTTCAATTATCCGTATTTAACATCAACGACTAAAATATACAGAGAAACCAAAATAATGAATATAAAACAACTACATATTTATAACACATGCATCTTTATCCGTAAAGTTCTAAACAAAAGCATACATACCAACATCACACTTACCCAACATAAACAAGTTAGTCAGCGAAGCACACGACGAGCAAGTTTATTGGTTCTACCAAAAACCAGGACTAATTATGGCAAAAAAATGCTTACATTTGAAGGAGCACAGCTATATAATAAGATACCCTCACGAATAAGGAACCTTCTCTCATTCAGCGCATTTAAAACCCAGCTTAGTTTGTATTTAATCGCCAACCAAACATCAATCGAAAAATGAATGCGTTGGGTGGGACGAGTTTCGGGTAGTTTTTTAATGTTTTTGTGTCCATTGTTATCCGCTGTTTTGATTTAATCTAAGTTTGTGACGGATGTTGTCGAACCTAAATTAGTGAATATTTAAGTTATAATTATTGTTCTCAAGTAAGCGACATGTAATGTTTTAATTGAGAATAAAGTTTCTTTCTTTAAACCTTAAAGTTCATGTGCAATTGCCTTTATGTTTGTTACAACATTACGTAATTAATAAAGTACTTCCATGATAAATTTTTGGTCTAACCTAATAAAAAAAGATTTGCTTTTATACGCCCTAAATTAGTATGAAAATTTTGCCCTTTATTGCGGATGTTTTTTTAATTTGTGATTGAAACAAAGAGGCGTACTTACCATTTATTAAAAAGTACTTATGTAAACAATAAGTAAGTTTTACCAATATAACAATTATGCCCAGAAAGAAGCGTATTCCAAATTTCAGCCTTATCCAATCAACCAGTATTTTATAATCAACATTTTTGTCCCTACTGTAAAACTGTATTTTTGTCTTTAAGCCCCTTTGTTATGAAGCCCTCGTAGCCATGCCGTGCGTGTTAGAGGATTATCGGAGGTGATATTTAAAGTGGAGGTAGGCAATCGAAAAATGCGATGATGTCGCTTGCTACGTTGACTAGCTCTAAAGTTGAAACAGTTAATCTACTGCGCATCTATGGAGTCACTGATAATCTTGTGTAAAACAAGTAAGTCAGAATGACCCGTCTTTCTTATAAGCTAACCATCCCAAAGTGCCGTTACCTATCATTGTAATCGGGTATAGCCTTTCGGATCCCATTCTTGATACATAGGTACCTAACAAAACGGGCCTGAACAGCTTCAATATTAGTAATATAGGTTGAGTAATAGGAAGACCAAATAGAGAGACCAAATAGATATATACATACTAACACACAATAACATAATACACACAACACAAAAACACATAAACAACACAGCATACACAATTCTGTGTTAAAAGAGAAATACTGTCGTAAAACTCTTTATGTGTGTTTATTGCTATAGTACCACTCATTATATCCAAAATGCACATTATTTTTGCAAGTATAACTTTGTGAACCAACAATATTCTGACCCCCAAGATACAGTATACCTATTTTGAGGGTCACCGTCTAACTTCATCAAATTAAATTTCAATAAGAAAATTTGTTTTTCGTAAAATGCTTAATTACATTTAATTTAAAGTACTATTTTTTCTTACTTATTCGTCAGTATTTCTTTACATTTCATTAACACAGCCAAGTACTACATTGAACACTGTTTCAAATTAAAATAATGTCAAGACATTTTACAATAAAACTAACTTTTCTATAATATTTAGATTAATTGCTTAATTTAAACTCGCTGCTTTAACGTAAATCAACCTTCGAGGGTAATACTTTATTCTTATAAACGACTTTTATAAATTTAATACTTACAATTTAAACCGAAATATCATTCGTTATGCAGATTTAAATGGCCGCTCTCACTCTATTGTAATAACAGATTTTGAAATATGAATATTAATCTCAGTTTGAAATAAATTAGTTAAATTATAGTTGATGAATGCTAGAGTATTAGTCCTACTTTCATTTTTATTAAAGGTTATACGAATTTTTAACTGAAGCAAACAGATGTAGATTAATTTTAAAGTTAGTTGATAAGCTCGGGGTGTCATTAAAGTCAGTTATAGAATATTACTGGCTTATTAACATTTACCTAAGTCTGATTTAATTCAGTTGAAAATGGAATTTGAGCTTCGTTCTAAATTCAAAATGATGTTTTTAATGTGAATGATCGCAGTTTACACACAAGCCTTGCTCCCGGTCTAAGTACAGTAGCCATGCTTTTGTTAATGATTGCGGAACTGGGTCGGACAGGGCGGCTCTCGTTAATATTTCCACGTAAACATCCACTGGCACTCATTACAAAGCTTTCATTCTTGGAAACAGAATTTATTTCATATTATAATTTTTACACTATATGCCAATTAAATTGGATTATAAATCCAAATTACATGACGTTCAATTTTAAAATAATTATGTTAATTGTAGTATTTTTTAATGAGATGTAGATATTTAAGTGCCTTGTTTTTATTTATTTATTTACTTTATTTTAAAAACTTTATGCACGTAACACAGTACAAAGGTGGACTTAATGCCTTAGGCATTTTCTACCACTCGACCTTAGGGTGGTGCAGAAACTTAAGAAAATGAACTTAGAGGAAGAGAAGAGAGGGCGAGAGATTTTTCATTAACTTGTGTACAGAAAATCAGTAACCTGTGTACAAATAAAACCTCTTTTGGGATTTATAAACTTGCTTATACCACACTATTATTTTAAGAGCTGGTGCGGTCTATTTACATAACTTTGTGAGAATAAAAAAAAACTTTTAGCGTAGACGGCCTAGTATTTTTTCATTGCTTTAATTACGTTTAAACCTCACGTTCGTTTTTCTACTTAATTAAAATGGTCCAATTACTGTTATTGAAATAATTATATACGAAAATACTAGCTAATTAAGCACCTTTTCAGAGATTTTAGTGATTTTTATTTGAGGCGGAAAATCAGCAAACAACTTTTCGCGCTCTGGATGGAGTGTTTTTTTTTTTCTTCAGTTATTTTACCGTTTCAGGGAAACCCCGGCTAACGTAAGAGATAATTTTTGGAACATTTTCGCAGCTCTAGCAGGCATCGGCCCTACAGAACTGGGCCCCTTTAGTTTTGCTGATATCTATTTGATGCGCATGTGACGGACGTATCGTGAGCTACCTATTATTATCCGCTAAACATGGGATGCCTGTTAGAGCCCATGCTTACGGTGGCCATTAATTGCCCCGAGACTATTAACGCCCAGGGCGACTATTTCAGTGCCTACCTGGCATATTTTATACAAGATTGTTAGTTAGCCAAACTCGACATATAATGTTAGATCATTCTTGAGATGATGGCCTCAACAAAACTGCACATTTAGCTTAACTTAAATAAACATCAGTCAGAGTAGTACGCAACTAACTAGCATAGCAGTACAAACTAATGACGTCACATAAGTCGGCGACCACACGCGAGTTAGTTTGAAAGCTTCGGGCTAGAGCACAGCGTATTTACAAAACTATTCTGAGCATGGAAAAGCGAGGACAGACATAAGTATTTGATAACTAGCTTTTCTCCGTGGTTTCATTTCCTATCCCACAGAAATGTGTGTAAACGAAGCTTTAAATATTTCATGCGTGTTTATGCATACTTCATACTTAGATCCGAAATGTGGTAGCTTGCCACTGCAAGCTACCACATTTCGGATCTAAGTATGAATAAGTATGCATAAGTAGTGTATGTCCATTGACATAAACTCACCCTAAAGGCATTGGAGATGGCTGTTTGGCGTTTCAGAAATTAAGATTTCCGCAGGAGAACCAAGCTTCACAGCTCGAAAAATCGTCAAGTTACGTGGCAATAGACAATTAGGGCACGTTGCTTGTAAAACCGATCGTCGATGAGATTGAGAGGCTCGGAATGGCGGCCACGCATCGAAAGACACAGAGCTAGGAGGTCTCCCACAAGGTGGCCTGATGACCTGATCCAGATAGAGAAAATTTGTTTGATTTCTGATGATGTGGTGAGCCTTGGGAGAGGCCTATATGTCCACTTATGTATATGTAAGTCGATTGAAATCGTGCTATGTCTATAGAAATATTTACGGCCTTAAACAGCGAAGTATTAATTACTTGGGCGTTTTAAGGTTACGTTTTAAATTCTGCAGTAATTATTATTCCCTTTAGTTATTGCATAAATATATAAATTACATTTTTTATTAAACAAAATTATATAAAAAAAATATTATGATTTTCTAACAATGGGAAACTTATGTCTAAAGTACATACAATGGGCGGCCTTATCGCATTCCACGATCTCTTACAAGAAACCTGGAATAGACAGTAATTGTCGGGACATGATATGGGGCAGTCACAATAAGCACCAAAATTTAGTAACACAGATACACACATATGCTATAAAATAGATACATATATACATACAGTATACAAAAATAACAACTTTCTATAATCACAGAGACAGGTAGTGATTTTTAACAAGTCTCTAGAATATAGGCATCGACAGATTTTAAATCAAAGTTTAATGTAGTTTAATGTAGTAGTTAATAAAATCAAAGTTTAATGAATTAAATCTAACTTCATCTCCATAAAATAGTTAATGAAAGAAAATACTTTTTCTGAATGAGATGTCTAGCAGACGGTTAGTAGTTACTTACTAATTAATTAGCAGGAGAAACAAAAAATAAGTCGTTTATACAAGTTGAATTAGTTTTACTCCAAACTTGATATAGTTCAAAACTATTCTGTCTAAACTTTGTTCAGACTGTCCGTCGCCATATACTGAGCATACTTCATTACTTATTAAATGAAACTTTTGCAGAGTTTCAAACTACAAGATTCTGTTGGAGTTCTTACAGACAAATCGAAAATAAGTCTGGTCAAAAATAGCTAAACTATAACATTAACAACCAAAACTTTAAAGCAACCAACCTAAAAACAGAAGCATTTTTTAAGGTGGTGTAGCTCTGGATGGAGCGCGCTGGCGTGTCAGACTTTTACTGACTAAAACCACACCTGTGACCTTCAGTCGCCCTTTGGCTAACAATTTGAGGAGCACGTAGATCACTATGCGCTATCGACGACTCGTGCTCGGTGCAGTCGTTTACCGGACGGCCGGATGAAAAGGAGAAACAAATCTATCAATAGAACACGTAATTGCCAATTGCAAGCACTATTGTTCGAAGGAGTCACTTCGGCTCTGGAATGCTACGCAACTAAAGGAAGGTTTAGTAGTAGTTAGTAAGTCTTACACTCCCCCTTGCTGTAAACACCGCAAGAGCAAAAGGAGTTACGTGATAATTTTCCAACCCAAAAATTCATTTCAAAATCTCTTTTACCCAAACCGCTAATCTATCATTACTCTGAACTCTCCACAACGTTGTGGTCAAGTGGCTACAGTTGAATCTTCATGAGTACGTTCGCTGATTGTATCGGGGACCAACTTGTCCTTTTAATGTTCAACTTAGTTTTCAGTTTAAGATGAGTTATTTCTGAAATAACATTGTAAAAGGATATTGAGATGGTTCTTATTCAAAAAAATTGATTTATCAGCGAGTTTTTGATTGTCGGTGAATTGGTCATAACCCTTACTTATATTTTAAGATACACAGAAGAAAAAGTTGTCATAATTTTCTATTACATTACGACGGAAGCACGGTTTTATGAACGCTTTAGATTTTCTTGAATTTATTTGAACCTACTTTCCAATTTACGAGTATTAGTCGCCACCGAGGACATAAGATGTGGAGGAATAAGGAAAATAACGTAGATAAGAAATGTTCTGAGTGTCAATAAGGATTAGAGAAAAAACACACCAAAGGACCAAAAAATATAATTGTGGCTTAAAAGTGAGAGATTTTCATTCTAATGCATGATGGTAGAGTGATGATGAGTAGAGATGATGGGAGAGATTTTCATTCTAATGCATGAATGATGGTTACTAACAGAAGACAATATTGCACAGATCTCCAATTAACTGGTACACCAAATAAGTTGAGAATATTTTTTTCCTCGTGAATCGGCAGCGGCGACCGGAACAGGCGTTCTAAAATCCCAGCTGCCGGAGCCCCAACCCCGATTTTCAGCCACCGTAGGCGTGGGCTTGCGGACGACAAACGAAGGGTAGCTTGCTGTCCGGCGGTCCGGTAACCGTCCAGACTGAGTCCGAGTCGGCGACGGCGTGTGTTTGAGGCTCGTTGCCCTCCAAGCTGGGCCGAAGCTTGTTTTATAGAAACTCGTGTCCTGTAATACAAGGCAAAAAATAACATAGGTGTGGTTTTAGTCAGCAATTCTGATAAGCCCTCACGCTCCGCCCTAGAGTCCGCAGCAGTCATTGAATGATTTCCCACATTAAAAAAAAAAACAGTATTCTAATGTTTGTGAAAAGTAAACCTTTCTTATGTTTTTATTTAATCACTATAGTATTCAAGATTAGTGTAAATTGAATAGTCACTGCTGTGTTCGCATTAGAGCTTAAAATATTTGTAGTCCAGTTTATTTCATAGAGTTACCTATCATAAGTTCGAAAAAAGTTCGACCGAATTTCATTTCACCTAAAACTTTTCAACTATTATCGTTTCGTTTTTTTTTTATTTAATTGAAGTCACACCTGCCATTGTATCAGTTGACCTATTCTCAATTCGAATTTTTTGTTACACCAACGTTTCATTTGGTCAAAAAACTTTTCACCGATGTTACACTTAGCGGAACTATCATTTGTTCGAAGTATTATGTTTCCGAACCTTCATTATACCACCATGGAAGGCTTTCTGTCTCTGCGGTCCTACGCGAGTTTATCGTCGCAGATGGTTTCAATGCTCACCACTGCAGCTTCGGCTTGCTGGCCGGCTTGGCCACCAGCCTCAGCCGCGGCGGCGGGCCATCAAATCACCTGCTCCTCAGCTCGCGGGCCGCCCTACCCCTCCGCGCCTACGTGGGTTTAAATTACACTCTAGGGGTAGGGCAGACAAGACTGTGTGAAGTCGGATTCGCAGCGAGTCGTTTCTGTCGCAAAATTTTGTACCACAAAGTATTGACTTTTATGACACTATTTTAATTTAATATTGAAAAAGCTACCAATTATAGTACGTGGCAAATAAGTTGAACCATCCGCCGCGGCTACGTGCTGCTCCCTCTCTCGACTGAGACCCGAAATCGGTTTAAATTCTTGTCACACAAGTTGAACCATCATGGCGGTCGACCTTGAATGCACAGTAACCGATTTTTGGGTCCCAATCGAAGTGGAGGGTTGCGCGCAACCATGGCAAATGGTTCAAGTTATTTACCGCGTACTATAACCGTCTATATTTGTGACCAAAATTCTGTAACTGTTGTTTCGGTGTGATGAAAATATGGCAAATAAATCATTTGGCAAATGAAAAAAGTTAAAGTGAGGTTTCGGCCAATAGCAATTGGGTAAAATTATACCTATGACACATGGTACTTCGATGATATAAAAATATGTCAAATAATGCATACAGCAAAAAAGACATCGGTCAATAGTTTTCGGTCACATGAAATACGAACAAAAAAAAATCGGAAAAGTTATCGGTTCCCAAATAAAGTTTTATGTGCTTTATTTTTTAGATAGAAATATCATATTACGAGTAATTTTTTTTTACTAAAAATAATATCTGAATTTTGATGGCATAATGAAAGTCTTAAAACTTACCATAAAAATGATACCAGACAACTCGAATTTCTTTTGAATCCCTGAAAGTTTACGAAGTCACCAAAGTTAAACGGCTGTAAAGACATTTATAGTGGAGCATAAAATTTTCTCCACAATTTTCTTTAATAACACTATTAAAATCACAACAAAAGACTGTTAAATACTCCTTTGTTCCCTCGCATTATTAAGAACACAGACTCATAAATTCCTTAGAACCAAACCATTTTATGAAGACTACAGCAGCGTTAATCTGGTCGTTTTAACTGCTAACAAAATTGAAATTTAACGACAAAAACATTGTATTTGTCATAATAACGGCGGTGATCGTAAAAGATGGTGGCAGTAAAACTAAGCTGATATTAACCGAACTTTAATCGTATGTCGATAACCGCTGTGACGCCAGTTACGGTTTTAAACATTCAAATGACTTTCGGATATTGCATCTACTTAATTGAATATTATTTGAGAGATTGCTCGAGTTATTGATGTGTTTTTCAAATCAAGATTTTTGGTTTTGTTTTGCTTTGAGCTAGTCACCATAATATTAAAATTTGTACGCTTTCGTGTTTGCTCAAACAGATGAAATTTGAAACACGGATTTGATCTCGATTAGTCGCACAAACTGCGTTTTGTTTGAACGAATCGCGATTAGTTTATTGGTGAATTTGGCTCTAAGGGCTGATTTCATCATTCAATATAAAAACTTAGTTCAACTAAACTGAACTCAGCGTAATCTAGTTTAAAGACCCGTGTCGTAAACATGGGCGACAACAAAATAATTGGAACTGAGTTTAGCGTAAACTAGGTTCAATTCATCGCGGTGAAACGCAAAATCAAGCTATGATCTCAATCAATCCCTCAAACTGCATTTTCTTTGAACGAATCGCGATTAGTTTATTGGTGAATTTGGCTCTAAGTTGGTTGAGCGGCGAACGTGAATTGTTAGCAATCCAAATTAACAAAAGAACATGGTTCAATTTACGAATTTTGCATTCTTGACATTTAAAGAATAATAAATTGGTTTAAGCTTTAGGGGGGTATGCGGAACAGAGAGTAAAGTCCCGCTAACCTCCATTGAAAAGGGAGGATTCTCGGACCAGTCAGGTGTCATGTCTGGTGGGCTATTGCCCGATAGATGATTTCGGGTTGTTGTATATGTTCAAATCGCGCGGAGAATCTTACTTACGCGATGCAGGATTAGTTCTTATGTGACGACATGGATGTCACTACAAAACAACTGCCCTTTGGTACCTATAATATTGAATAATGAAGTGCGATGGTACTTCAACACCAAATGGAATTGTCCAATTTGCATCTCTAGCTTATCTAATCTTTCTTTTTTCCGGGGGGAAACATAGTTCAATGACAAATCCCGCCCTTGGGTGTCGTGGGAGATAGTGCCTTGGTTCCAGGATCCTGGTACGCATTTTCACACTTTCCCAAGGCCTCAGACTAGGCTTCGACCCTGTTGGGCCCCCCCCTCGGCGAATTCGGCTTTCAATGTGGCGGTAGGCGAGCGTTGGAACGATTTTCAAAAATTTTTCACTGATGCTTAAAAATTCACTGATTCTAGTTACACTGGAGCGGCAGTATATTACCAAAGCTCTAGTATCATTTTGCAATTTAAATGTCCCAAGGAGTCCTCTGTGTTCACAGGCGAGTGTGTGGCATTACTAGAAGCATGTCGTTTTATAGAGTCACACCATAATATCGATAAGGCCGTAATTTAAAATCAAGTCTTCAATGTGCATGGCAGGAACAGTGGAATACCTCTGGTAAAAAAAAAGGGTAAGTTTTACTATGCAGTACAGCCAACCGTAAAATCAAAACCTTGGTTCTACACTCACAAAAAAATGTCTAAATCTGTTATTTCCGTCCTTTGTAGAATCCGTTTAGGCTTCTGCTGCACGCCTGTTTTTTTTGGAAAAGATCCGTGTTCGTAACTCTTCTTTATGCGAGTGCGGATTGGAGGAAGGTACGCTTGATCACATATTTTTTGAATGCACAAACAACATTCCACCTTTAGACTTATATAGTCGTCTCCCGAAACTCAAAATTCCTCTCCCAATTAATGTCCCCGCCCTCCTAACTTATCCTTCTCCAGAACTGCTTGTGGCGTTGATGATCTTCATCCGCCACAACAATATAAAATTATAAGTCATAAGCTCCAAATATTCTGTCTAAGTAATTGTGGTTTACGTGTGTATTTAATGTTTTAACAATTATATTATTTATGTATCTTTATTTTATGTTTGTTTCAGTCTAAAACTAACACATCAAGTGCAACTGTACCACTCGAAGGATTTTAAATCTCCAGTCACAAGCCCTTTTATTAATTTTTTTTTTTTTATACATTACTTGCTTCTCCAATTTACTTCCGACATTGGCAGAATAGTCGACATCGGCTCATTTGCCATTAACAAAAATAGAATAGAATAGACCCTGTTGGGCCCCTATAGTTTGCTGTCAACTCCGTGAGGCGCGCGGGAACAGTGCGCGCCGTCGACGACTTGGGCTCAGTCCCGGACTGTTACCGGACAGACGGACAGCGAGCTACATATTGCTCACCGCCCGCAAGCCCGCACCTACAGTGGAGCTGATCTAATCAAGGTAACACGTTTGTGTTGCCTACTTAGGACTTGTGTATTAACCAGAGGTGTATTAACACTAGTCGACGCTTTATGAGACACTGACCAAGTGGCTCCTGAACCGACTCAACGCTGTTCCCTAAATCGGGACTCCTTTGTTACTTACGAATGAAGTACAAAAATGCAAAATGACGCCCTGTTGAGTGCTGATGTAAGCGAATTAGACACTAAATACTGGCAAATGGATCAATTCCTATTGGCCCTCATGAGATACTTCTCATGAGGACCATATTAAGAAAGAAAGAAAGAAAAATAATTTTATTGGGTATAGGAAAAAACAATGCTGAAACACAATGCACAATGCTAATTATAGTTTTTTAAATTAATATAAACTAATGTTTGACTGGTACCCGATGGTAAGCAGAACTGTAATCACTGATGGTGAGCCGCATTAGTTGCGTTTCTAAGCAGAAAACTGAACTGTTCTTTTTTTTTTAATGTCAAATGTTAGTGATGTGCCAGTACTCTCTCCTGCTTTTGTCCTGTTTTATTTGGGATCAGCGCCAAAGGATTTTTTCTACAATTACTGATTTCTCACTTTATCCGTTCTCGTCACACCACACATCTATCTCAACGTTCTCATCTCCACTACATGTAATAATTTTTCATTCGTCTTTTCCACAGCAGCGCTGTAGTACTTTCTGAATAAAATAAAGTGAAAGCACTCGCATTCGTGATAATCTACTAGCTGCGGTGAGAAACATAAACTAGAAAAATAAGTAGCAGAAGTTGAACTGCAGTCATATTACTGCTGTAAGTATTTGTGGAGAACAGCAAACGGTTGCGTAGCGGAAAAACTGACGATGGCTAGTAGAAATACTATAACTGTAGGTATGTAGTGATAAGATAGTATAAGTATAAGGTATGTAGTGAGAAGAAATATACGATTATGGCTTCGAAGCCATACTTTGTATGTATTCGAAACCATAATCGTATACTTTTTTGCATCTTTATGCATGTGTTATGTATTAGTATGTATGACTAATTAAATTACGAATTTTAACTGTTTCGCTATTGTTGTTTGTTGTGTTTTATACATTGGTAACATTTGTGAAGTTCAAATCAAATATAAAAGTACCTACCAAGACAAATAATATTGATGTGTGTGTATTCAGATTCAGATTCTTTTATTTGCTCAAACATGAGTGTACATACAATTATTATGGAAAACAATGCATGCAAGGTGTTACAATAAAATGGAGTTGTGCTAACATATTTACCATATTGACATAGTGTGCAAATATTAATATAATATATTTAGGCTTAAAATCAGTAACATAAAAATTGCTGACATGGATTAATTCACTTGACTATAAAATTGCTATGTCATACTAATTATTACATTATAAAATAAATAGACAGAAGCTTACATCATAAAATTGCAAAAAAAAAAACCTTAAATTATACAAATATAAAATCTTAATATAATGTCAGTGCTGGTAGAAGAATATTCCCACATAGATAATAATCAAAAATTATTTTTAAATATTTCAAATTAAAATAATCCATAAAATGTCAATTAATAATAAAATGTCAGAGTGGGTCCAAAAAAGATATTCCGTAAAATAAGAAATAAAAAATAATTAAAAATACTTATATATGTCAATATAAAAATCATTATTATATTAAAATCCAATCAATTTGCCTATGTCAATTTAAAGTAAATCCATTAAAAATTCCCTGACATCATAATATGCTTTACTAGCCAAAAAAGATTTCAATTTCCTCTTAAACAGTTTTAAGTTTAGCTCTTTCCAACCATTCGGAAGCTTGTTGTAAATAATGGGAGCCATACAGAAAATACTCTTGCGCATAAGAGCAGTCCGAGACCTATGTTGACAGAGTTGAGTGTTGTCACGTCTATTTCTAGGAAATACATCTGCCATCCGGGGAAATAGATGAGGATTTGTTTTAACAAATATCGCAATTTCTAAAATATAAATTGATGGTAAAGTCAAAATTTTGTGGTTTAGGAAAAATGGCTTGCAACTATCTGTCATTTGTAGTTTAAACATGGACCTGAGGCATTTTTTTTGAGCCCTGAAAACTATATCTCTATCCGTAGAGTGTACAAATACAAAACTCGAAACTTCTAAAAAGACGTGTTGATGATAATCCTCTAAATTATTACGTATTTTTTAATGATCATTAAGCTTTATCTTGCCATTTATATTGCTACTCTGTTGTAATAAGTTGTTATGACGATTAATACAGAAATGTCAGTTGGTATTATATTCTTTCAAATAAGAGCTAAGAAATACAAATCAAAGTGTTGTAATATTGTTCAAATGATCTTATTTGGTTTTAAAGCTGTTTAACTATATAACAATGGTAATTAAAGATTTATAAAATAAGTTAAATTATGATAATCTTGATGGTTGGTTGAAGGTGGCGGGATATTATTATTTGACGTTTGAGTGAAGTGTCAATCCACCGGTTGGGTTTTACTATAAAAAGGGTCTCTGCCTTTTTACTTGTCACTTTTGATCCAGCAATAAACCACTACTGACCATCAAAGTTCACGTAAGTTATTTAATATATGATATTTTAATGGTGTTGATTCTGTGTTTGTGTCATTGTGGCTTATGTTTTTAAATATGTTATACGGTATTGGAGAATACTTATTCAAATTCTTTACCCTACTATTGTGAAATGGCCCATGACATAGAACATAGAATTACTTGTAGATATTATTGTGACAAACTTTAAGTAATGATATTGTAATATGTCTATAAATACTATAATTGAAGCTACCACAGGTTTTCTTACTTGTTCTTTCCTGTAACGACCTAGTTTTGGAACAAGCAACTAGTTTTTCGATTAATTAACAAGCCTATTTGAAATAAATACTTAGTCTTGTCTTTCTGTGCTTTTCTTCATAAAACCCTTTCCTTACACAACACAATCATAGAAACTTTGATACAGAGTAAATAACCGTTACCCATCTTGACATTTTAGAATGATATATAGTTAGATATAAACATATATAAATATAGTTAACCATCCACCCCAAATTCTAACACATGCAACAAACAAATTTTAGCTCGTAAAAAAATATATTAAATGTTAAGTATCCTTGTATCTAATAAAAATACTTTGCATGATATTTTTTTGATTTTGGTGCAGCCGTGAGGCACACAATAGTATTTTTAGTTCTTTTTTGGTTTCGTATTTGCCTAACTATTATTTGTGTGTTTTGTGTTGTGCCAGGGACTAGTCGTCAATATCCACCCATCTATCCATATTCATAGCACGGTAATATTATGTATCCAGTATTGTAACTCGGTCGTATCTTAGAAATAAATGCCTTCAGCCGCGCGGTACGTAAACATGCGATAGGGCTACCCACTTTCTGCATTTTAATTACATTTGCCTTACTATACTTTGTATTGCCTAGTTTAGTGATTGTAAATATACTTTTTTTATATAAACATATAAAGTACTTTGTGAATTGAATAGGAAGTGCACAATAAAATGCGTGTTGTTTTTTTATTGGTAGATTTAATTAAAAATCCATGTTTATGTTTGAATAATAAATCGGTCTTATAAATTTGCGATCAAAAAATATTTGCGCCTCGACTGAGACGTACGAAATAATTTATTATTAAATTTTAAAGTATAAAAAATCCTCATTTTAATATAAAGCTCAATTTAAAAAAAAAACAAAAGCAGTACAATAAATCCTACTCGTCATATTAAATAGGTAAATATATACTTGAACTTATTACTAGGTAAAAACCATAACTTTTCTTGGGTTTGAAATTGACGGGTGCCTCAAGTGGGATGGCCAGATTAATAAAGTGTGCGGTAAATTGGGAAGTGCATGTTTTGCTCTTGGCAGAATATCGCGCGTCTTACCCGAACGCGATGTGCGGTCATGTTATTTCGCGACGGTGCACTCGCTACTCCAATACGGAGCTGAGCTATGGGGACGTGCTGCTGATTGGCAGCGCGCCTTCCGAATGCAGAAGCGTGCCGTGCGGGCCATCGTCGGGATACCGCAGGACATGTCCGCTAAACCCCACTTTATTAGGCTAGGCATCCTTACGTTACCTGCTATACTTATATATCAGGTCGCATTGTACGTGAGGATTAACCTGGACCTTTACCCAAAAGTAGGCAGCCGTCATTTATGTTGTACCAGAAGCAGGGGTCAATTATTGACGGTCTCGAGAACGCTTGCCAAATCCTCCAAGATGACTCATGTTATGGGCCCGACCGTGTATAATAAACTACCTGAGGCTATCTCTGGTGCCCCGACTATAGGCAGCTTCAAAGCTCGTTTGAAAGAATGGCTTATCGAGCAAGCTTTTTATTCTTTTGACGAATTTATGATTTAATTTAATTTGACTTTGAATATTAATTTGGACTTATTTTATTGTAACGACTTTTTATTTATTTGTTTTCTTGTATTTTCTTTTTTGTTTGACATTGTAATTTTTTATTAATTGACATTGTAATGGAATTTAGTTGTATTCATTTGTTGACATAAATGTAAAATTCTGTATATGACGTGTAAGAATCCCTTACAAATAAAGTACTGTGACTACTATGACTATGACTATTTTTAGCGAAAAAATCGCGTTGAAAAAACGACACACCGTCCGCTCGTCACTGCGGCACAGTCGCGACTGTCTGCTTGCCGAGCGCATGCCGAGACCGAGGGGCGTAGGTATAGCTCTCGCTTCGTCCGTTTGTAAGTATGAAGTTGGAATACTGTATAGATAATATTACCGTGTCCATAGTCTGCCCATCTCTAGTTCAAAGTATTCTTGGGACGACAATGAGGGACTATCGCACAATATGCGAGATTCCCGACAATGTGACTTTTATTGCAACGTGAGCCGAAGCTAAGTGTGGTCGGTTCGAGGGTCGACCGGACAAGTGAATGGCTGTTCTGACTTACGACAACTATTCGAACGGCGGAAAAAATATGTCCTGAATAGGAGCTTAGGTCGGGTTTTACTTTTATAGATATCTTCAGAGATGTAACTTGAAAGAAATTATAAAATAGAATACTTCCATGATTTTTTTACATGTCTGTGAATTTTATCAATGTACTGAAAATCATAAGCAGCTTAATGAAAGTCAAACACTGATTCATAATATGCAGGCTGGTTATAACATGTATCGTTGAACGTTTTGAATTTTGTGTTCCAACCGACGTCCTGCCCGAATGTTAGCTTTTTGTAAGAAATATAAAGTTGAGAACCAAATTGTAGCGCGACATACTTTCTAAAAATTCCCAATAAATTTCGTCAAAATCGATCTAGCTGTTAAAATTTTCAGTGACATATAAATATGAATGTAATAAATATCAATGACAGTACAGAAGAATTATGATCCAACAGTTTATATATATATGTGAACATAACAATGTAATACTTACTTAGGTACTTACTTTTCTGTTTCTGTATTATTTTCTTCTATTATTGTGTGTTCATTAATCGTTAAAATAAATTGTTTATTTTTTATCATAAAAAATAAAAATCTAATAATTTTTTTACGTATTCACTAAAAATCAAAATATATTGAAGAAAAATCTAACCCCGATCCGCTCACTGCTTTTAAATTCCCGGAGTAAGGTTATAACTGTCTGATCGGAAATTCATTTTATGCTTGTTCTACGCCGCTGCACCTCACAGACGGTCTACAACGTAGCTAAGACAATTTAGAAAGATTACGATGCGACGTAGCAAACTGGAGGAAATTTTTGAGGTAAATAAGTTATTTGAAGAACTAGATGTCTCAGGTAATTTGTATTGACCACCATCTAACTAAATATTCAGAGAAAACCAATACTTTCATTGAACGTCGCATCAAAGTGATACATGCTATTTTATTAGTCCCTGATAAGGAAATAAAGGAGTCATTCGCAAAAGACCAAGCACTGATTTACTCTCTGACTCATCAACGCCCGACCCAAACCCTTGAACTTGAAACACTGAAATTTTGACAGAGCTTCCTTTTATGATACAATTTGCCTGCTGCGGTTTTCCCGGCCAATTATAATTTAGGCGTCTTCAAGGCTAGAGTGAATAGGCTCTTAATAAACTAGTGCGCTTTACCATCGACGATTGCATCACTGCTTACCATCAGGTAGGATTGCAGTCAAGTGCTAGTTTATAAAATATATATATAAAAAAAAAAATGATGTATTATGCCGTGACTAGATCATAGAAATTAATCGCCTCATGATATGGCCAAGTAAAACTAGCTAGATAGTTATAAAGTTTGATAATATTTCAGTCCTTGTTTGGCGTAATTTCTTTAGACCTTTTATTACCATAGAAATTCTACATCAAAGATATGGTCAAACGAGGATTGACATTGTCATCAAATGTTTGACGTTTATACGATCCGGCCATTTTTAGTTGGCCATTTCATGAAGTGATCAATTTCTATGATCTGGCCACGACATTACAAAACATAAGAAACGATTTTTGAAAATAAGTGCATTTTGAAAAATCTTTTTTTATTCTTTAGGAAGTGCCATAAGGAGATGAAATCGGGGTCCAAAACTTGTATAGAAAAACCTGTATTCAAGCAAGCAATGCTTGTGGCAGAACGTAGTTGTCAATAAAATGAAAGAAAAAATTCTACAGGATATGTTTTGTTATGAGATAATGCCATTTCCATTGTACTACGGGGTCGAAGATTTAAGTTAGTTTTTGGTATAGCCTTGGAAAGTAAAGGAAAGAAAGTTTACTAGGAGTATTTGATAGAATAATTCGTGAAAAATTGTAAAGTTTTATAGCTGTAAATTAAACTGAGGAAAAATTCTTATTCTCTAACAAAATATATTGCACAAAAAAGTTCCTGTCGTTTCTTTCGCCTACATTTTGAGGGAGCCTGTTCACCCTCAAAGTGTCTAATAGGCAATTAAGTTTGACAGGTGTGAGAAGGGCTCAGCGATGGAGGTTCGTTACGCCAAAGTAATAGTATCTAGCGAAAACTCTCGATTTTGAACTGATATATTAGGAGATATTCTTAGTTCGTTTTGGTATAAATAAATTATAAAAATAAATAGCTGACTAAGGAAGCGTTTTTCTGCTACATGAATTATCAAAAAAAAAAAAAAAATGGCAGGGAGGAAAGTAAAAAAAGCCTACGAAACTCAGGCCTACCAAATTCCATCATCATCATTTCAGACGAAAGACATCCACTGATAGACATAGGCTCTCCCAAGTGTCGCCATAAAGACCGGTCCTGCGCGTCTCGTATCCATTGGATTCACGCGACCCTGACCAGGTCATCGGTCCACCTAGTGGGAGGCCTTCCAACACTGCGTCTACTGGTATGTGGCTGTTACTCCAGCCAGAACCTTTAGCCCACATCCATAATTGGTTCTGTATTTAAGATTGGTGATTCTTTGGGCTATGCCGGTAGTCTTGGTTCTTCCTCAAATATCTTTGTCTGTTGTGATCATGCAAGTGACCTGAGATTGAGATTTGATATATGAGATTAAATAATTTAAAGGGATTTTTAGTTAAGAATCTCATTATTTTGTGAAGATAATCTTTTTAATACTTGCGCAGTATGAAAGCTTTATTAGAATATCTCTCAAGTCGATATATAAGTGAATACAGCGTATATGTATACCCAGTTTTAGTAAATGTCTAAACTTGTATCCCAATCACTCATTTTCCATTAATCCACCCATTCGTTATCGACACGAGGTCCGAACCGACCCAACTATTGCATTAGCTGTGCGTACGTCACCCCTTGTAATTAGTTTGTATCCAGCTCAATACCATCACGGGTTCACAGGAGTGGCCCAAATATAATGCCTTGAGGAACACTTTATGTAACGTCTTATTTTATGGTCAAAATGACCGGTTATGGCACTCGAATGCTTTTACTTACAGGAACAAATGTGTTCCTTAAGCCTGTGCTATTAACATAGTGCTTTATTTTATCATTTTATGTAGGAGAGGGAGGGACCGATCAAACATGTCTAGACGTGTTTTTAGATGACGTTACTGTTGTAAAGGGGGAGCACAAATTCACAGTATTTTCTAACAATACTATTAAAGCATTAATACTGCAGCTTATTCCTTAAAAAATATTTATTATATAAACCACAAAAAAGTCATTGCTTATTAAACGTCTTCAGTTCTTAAAAGAAAAACATGCAAGCAATCACAAACATAATTAAATTAAAGACTACTTAATTAAAATCTTATTTCGTTTTAAACTTCACCTTTGAACTCGTAAATTACTCTCGAGAAGTTTCCCAACAATTAAAACTCCTATAAGTAAGAACGAAAGCAATTAAAGTGATACACGCAACGAAAGAAATTAAAGGGGAATTAAACATTTTCTTCGTGTTCAACCGATAAAGATAAATTACATGCTACCACAAACAAATTTTAAGAACCTACTTTTGTGTTGCTCCACATTGGTGTTATTGTGTAAAGATGGTGCGTACGGTGTCCGGACGTAAAGAATAACACCATGCTATCTCTTCCCATGGGTGTTGTAAGAGGCGACTAAGGGACACACTAGAGAATGGGAAGCAACAACCACACTGCGATCGCCAACCCGCATGCCAAGCGTTGTGATTATGGCATATTAAAACTCCTCAATGAAAAGCACAACCAAACTCTGATCCCTAGTACCCGGCAACCAGGTAAAAAACTCTTCGACTCCGGTAGCGGTCAAGGTAACGGCGAGGCATGGGGTGCGGAGAATCTCCGGATGAGATCCAGCCGTAGTTTTCCAAAGGGGTACATTTGGAAAACTACGTCTGGACTTGGCAACATATAACACGCGTACACTCCAGTCCGACGAGAAGATCACCGAACTTGAAGAAGAATTGAGCAAGTTACGATGGAGTGTTGTGGGATTATCTGAAGTTTGAAGTCAGGGGAGGACACGATAATTCCTGGTAACCTGCTTTATTTCCGAGAGGTTGACCAGCAGTCGTTGACGATGAGTTTGTGAAAACTGTCTTTACAGTTGGGTCTAAGTTCTTTAAGTCTCGTCGTACAAAGAAGAACAGGCTATCTGATCAAACTCTCGAACTCTTGATAGATAGGCGTGAGATGATTCTAAAGTCTTCAGATGTTGCATGCGTCTACCGACAGCTCAATAGACGGATCTCTAAGTCCCTAAAACGCAATATCCGCCTCTTTAATTCCAAACGGATTAAAGACACAATCGAGTGAAGTAAGGGTCTAAGGTTTTTACAACAGATCTATCTATTGAGCAGAGCCAGCTCTCGAAAAGACCGAATTTACAAAATGGATCCTCGCGAGTCTCTCAGAAATATATTCAAAGAAATCAATATACTGACTCTGCCTTCACTTTATACCTTAGAAAGTATTTTGTATGTTCGTAAAAACTTAGGACTTTTTAAAATCAGAAGTGATTTACATACCCCTGATTTCTGATTTAAGCATTTGAAGTTGAGAATTACTCAAACTCTACTTTAGCCCGTAAATCTGTCGAAATTTGGCATTTAAGTATGGTTTGAGACGTTCTTAACTCAAAATACTCAATTCAGAAACCCGCCCATAGTATTAATACGCAAGTAATAAACATGAAATTTTAGTGCCCAAATGGAGTATAGCTCAGACAAGCAAGTCATTTCTTATTGATAGCGTACATTTCAACAACAAGTTGACAAAGTCGGTTACCGAACTTAGCGAGGAAAAGTTCAAAACCCATATTAAGCGTGTCCCAGCCAAGAAGGCGTATTACAAGGTTAAGGACTACGTTGAAGACACGCATGTTTGGCAATGACTACTACTGCACATGGGGCTTGCCTGGCAGCTCATTATTTTATACTTATCTATTAACTGCTCCATCATTGTTTTAACTTCATAATGTATACTGATACTATTTTTTTTCTTCTTCCTCTTCTATGACATTGATTTTGCAATGTTTTTTTTATAATATATAAAATATAGCCGCCTCAATTTTACTAGTAGTATATTGTTGTATAAATCTATAATTTATTGACAGGTTTATTTTTATTTTTAACCGACTTCTTGAAAAAAGGAGGTTTCACAATTCGACCGTATATATGTTTTTTTTTATGTTTATTCGCGGATAACTTCGTCTTTTATGGACCGATTTGCATTTTTTTTGCCCCTTAAAGGGATAAATGGCTTCCGGATTGGTACTATTTTTTTCAAAATCCAGATCTGATGTTTTTTTTTCTGATGATGGGATCTATAAGGAATCGAAGGAACTCTTCAAATATTATAGGCAACTATACAGTCGTTTTGGTATTTTTATCGAGGACTTAAGCATTTAGAGTCAAAAAGAAACATTTGATGAAGTGGAACTGATAAAGAAGACCAGAAATGGCCAACGGAACTACATACTCGCATAGATATCTCAATGAAGATAGTTAAGCGACTATGACAATACAAATAAATAAATGGTTCTGAATAGTTATGTTGAGAATGGTATCATCAAAGTGACCTGATGATGATGATGGAGCCGGAAGATAGGCATCAGAACTCCGTAAAAATTTGTTTTGTATAGCTTCTTTTTATTATATGAATGTGACACAACGTAGATTCAAGGATTACAATTTTTATTGTACTTTTAGGAATAAAGCTGACCGGTCTACATTGTCCTCTCATATCTATAATTATTGTAAAATGGAAACATTGTAGAAACAATAACTTTTTTAAAGGAGAATCCTATGGAGAAGAACCGGCAAAAAACTTCTTGGTTACTAGAAGTTTTTTGCCGGTTCTTCTCCATAGGAAACGACCAATTGGAACCGTGCGCTAGTTTCTGACGTTTTATAAGTGCCCATGTAGGCCTATGTGAAATAAAAGATTTTGAGAGTTTGAAACTGAAGACCGACGATGGCAGAGTCATATCTGCCAGTCAGCCTGTACGACATTAGGATGGCTCTGAAGCAGCTTAAAAACAATATGACGACGCAATTACGGCCGAACTCTTGAACGCGAGTGGAAAACCGGTCTAAAGGCCCTTCAAAGGTTGTTCGATTCCGTCACACTTAAGGGAAAGACGCCACAAGCATGGAGCAGAAGCGTGCTGGTAATTTTCTTTAAGAAAGGCAACAATGCACTGCTTAAGAATTACAGGCCCATCTCGCTTCTGCGCCATGTCAACAAGCTGTTTTCAAGAATCATCACGAATCATCGCAAAGCAGTAATGCTAGCAAGGAGGAGGCCGACAGAATCAGGCAGAGGCAACGTGGCGCTCGCACCAGCCGCCGCCGGGATTTCGATCCCGATTTCCGGCCACCGTAGGCGCGGGCTTGCGGACGGCGTGGAATGGGTAGCACGCTGTCCGATTCCAAGTTTTCGACGGCGCGTACTATTCCCGCGCGCCTCAAAGAGCTGTCAGCAAACCGTAGAGGCCCAGCCTGCTAGCTGCAAGCAGGCAGGGTCGAAGCATGCTTGGGTCATGGGTCAGCTTCTGAAAAGAAGGCCCGGCCCCGGCATGATAGGCAACTAAGGAACGGGGTAGGTTTTTAGTCAGTAAGAGTCTGACACTATTTCCCGCTTCGCCCAAGGGCGGGATCTTTCATTGGATGATTTTACCTATCATAAAAATAAATAAAAAAATCATTTCGCGTGCATGTTTGACGACTTTCGCTATAGACCACACACATCTGCTCCGGCAAGTTATACAGAAGATCGGGGAGTATAACCTGTCTCTCTGCTTAGTGTTCGTGGACTACGAGAAAGCTTTTAATTCGATCAAGAGCTGTACTGCAATCTTTCCAACGGTACCAGATTGACTATCGGTACATCGAAATGCTGAAGTGTTTAAACGCCACAATGTCAGTCGAAAGATATCTGCTGGAGAACCAAGGTCGCCGACATAGCCTGAAGAGTCCCCAAATTAAAGTGGCAGTGGGCAGAGCACATTGCTCGAAGAACGGATGGTCGATGGGGCCGAAAGGTTCTAGAGTGGCCTCCCACAAGGTGGACCAATGACCTGGTGAGAGTCGCGGGAATACGAGAAGCATAGGACCGTTCGCTGTGGTGAAACTTTGGAAGAGACCTTTGTCCAACAGTGGACGTCCTTCGGTTGAAATGATGATGATGATGAATTGATTCTTGATGATTTAAGCCAATTGGTGCTGAAACACTTGGATCATGGGGTACGAATGCGCGTTTCCTTATCAGGAATATTTCTTGCAATGTAATAGACATTTCACGCGACCAAAGGGCTAGTTCGTTCTTTGGCTAAAGAATTAGCATTGCCGTTCGACGTGGCAATTCTGCCGGTCTTCTGATCACGTTTCCGGATGATAACAGAGAAGCTCGACGTGTAAGTTTATTTTGATTCTGTACATAATATTTACGTAATTTATTATACAATAGCCGTATTCTTCGGTTCGAGTACTTAACGGACCCAAATACACAAAGCTCTGTAGTGTGACTAAAGAGACCCCAAGTTAACGTCATACTAATTTATTATAATGTTATTATTGATTAAGTTACCTAACAAGTTCCATGTATAAGCGATAATTTAAACAGTTAAATAATAATAACTAGTTATATCCTATAAAATCTCCGTTTATAAAAACAGGTTATTTTGAACTCTGATATCTTTGGATTGATTTGGAATTCAAGTTCAAATAAACTAAATAGTAAAGGTTGTATGTGTAAATGTTACTTTGTTTTTTTAGAAACTAGTTATATTGGATTCTTTGTGTTTTGTACTTTTTGTAATGTCGCAGTATTTATAACCAGTTTTGTATAAATCTGATATAAACTCAAAGGAGCTCTCCTTGTGGTGGCCGAGTGATAATGGCCCCGACTTACGAGTTGTAGGTCGCGGGTTCAAACCCGGCCAGGTGCATTACTTTGTGCAATTTATTCCATCACCACTGTTCTCAAAACGGTGAAGGAAAACATCGTGAGGAAACCGGCATGTCCTAGAATCAAAAATTCGAAGACATGTGACATTTACCAACCCGCACTGGGCCCGCGTGGTGGATTACGGTCCATTCCCTCTTTTAGAGAGGAGGCCCAGCAGTGGGAACATTAAAAAGGCTCATGATGATTGTATCAAATCTAAGAAAACTCGCATTATTTTGGAACACAAGTTCTACCGTGGAAACAAAGTGTCTCAAACGGTATGCAATATTGACATAATTAGGCAAAGTTAATACTGCAAAAAAAAATTAACGTAATTTTAATAAAAAGATTATTTGATTTTTTTATTCCAAATCAATCCGTAGATATCAGGCCTATTATTATTCAGGATTTACTATTAGGACTGTATATTAACAATAAATACTAAACCTATACCTGTTGGGTAACTAAAACTTTGCAAGTCTTGAACGCTCCAGTAATACTTCTTCATTATTTTGCTCTCCAGGCAGTTTGCGAGTCTTCCCCACTCGTGATTCTAGCACCAAAAATATTCCATTATTTAAACTAACAACTAAAATGTTAGACTCCGGGTTTGGCTTCCTCTACAGTCTCTATGAAGCCATTTATCGGGACACGAGAACATATTTTATATTCTATTCTACACATAAAAAAAAAACAATAATATAATTATGTATGTAGGTATAATATCTCATTTTTATGTTTAGAATAAACAGAATCTTTTTCCTCGAACTAGTTTTTTTGATACATCACGATCTAAAAATAAACATGGATCTTGCTTCTAGATTTGCATTTACACTAGATTGCTACTTTTAGAAACTTGTCATTCACAGTCATCTTTTAAGGTCATTGGCTTATCTACTCGTATAAAGATATAATCTATAGGTAGGATATAGCAGAGTATCCAAAAACATTAATCTAGTCTTTAGTACTAAAATTCACTCGTGTGGGCCGACTAATGGCGGCTCCGGTAGCATTTAGTTTATCGAGGGAATGTGAGTAACGTGCGCTATCCCAACTAATAGTTTAATAACACTTAGCCATGAAAGTTCACAAAGATTACCCTTCGATTTTATGGCGATCCGAGATCGAAAATTCAAGGATCAAAGGAAGTTTTTATGGTGTGTTTATTTATGGGTTATTTTGGAAGCGTTATGGGATTCTTTTCTTTATTGTATTGTGTATTATAGTTGGTAGTAAAAGTAAGTGTTCTGTAAAGGATATTGGTTTATAGAGTTAGAAAACGAATTGTTTTTTTAGGTGAAAAGTCATTCACTGACTTTTCCCGTTCTAGAGTGAAGCGGGAGGGCGTGTCAGACTTTAACTGACTAAAACCACACCTGTGTCTTTCCTCCTATGGGTTTCCTTTTCAGAATTACTCCGTGGCCCTAGTGGACATCGGTCCTGCTGGGGCTCCTACGGTTTTGCTGAGATCTCTTTGAGGCACGCGGTCCGCACAGAGCGGGAACAGTCTATGGATGATTCCTACCCTTAAAAAAAAGAAAGCTCGACCCGGATGATTACCGGACGACCGGACGGGGAGCTAGTCATTGCTCGTATTCGAGGCTAGGGATCATTGTGAGACTCCTGATAATCCGAAAAATGCCGGTGGACAGAGTTAGAAGATGAGGTTACAGTTTGAAAAAGCAGGGAGGGCGCCACCATCACTAATATGGGATGCCATGACAGGAAACCTCCTCGAGTGCCTGCAGGCTGTAGTTCCCTTGCGGATACGTCCGGAGCGAAGACCAGTCTGCGGGCCGGTGCATCCTGGGAGGCGACCAACTACTTCCCTTGGGTATCTCTGCCTAAGGGGCTTCGATGGCCGTCTGCGAATGTCCTGTCCGGAGTCCGCTTCAACGCGTGTCCCTCTGCTTTAGCAGAGGGCACAGTGGTGAAGTAAGAGCGGGCCCGGTGTGCACTTACCCTGCCGCCGGGCAGGCAGGAGGCAGACTTGCTCCTCCTTCTGCCACCGTTGGTCTCGTAGCCCCAAAGATTGTCCAAGGTCATGTTTCTGACTTTCGATGGGGGTCGAGGGTCTTGGCTTAACCGCCCGGGCCGCGAGGAAGACAACCTCTATAAAAAATTACCCCAAACCTCCAAGCGGCGGCGCACCGTGAGGGAGGTTGTTAGCTTGACTAATGGGTAGCTAAATTAGTCTCTAGTGCGAACCACTAAATTTGAGCAAGTAAATAAAGTTCATTACTCGTGGGAACAGCTATGGAAATAAACTGCAAAACAAACCCAACCAACGAAGAGGAAGAAAGTGATGCGCGATCGGAGTCCGATGCGGCATCAAGGAAGAGCTCACAGAGCTCTGAAGGAGAGGATATGGAGGTGGATTTCGGAAAAAACTCGCGTTTTTTCCGAAAGCGCTCCAAGGCGGGGCATGATTCGTGCTCTGAGGAAGAGCTGGCCTCGGCTCGCAAGATCCCCACCAGCAGCCGGGGTGCAAGTCGGGCTGGAGTAAGAGGGAGAGGGCTGACCTCCCAGGAGGTTGCTGGGCGAGCCGAAAGACTCGCTGCGGAGGCGCGCCACCCCGCAGTTACCAGCGCTGGAGCTGACCCCTCGGGGCCATCTGGCGGAGAGCCGGACGCCAAGGAGGACTCTGCCGAGGAGTCACGCAGAAAGCTTGGGGAGCTCGTCGTAGAAGCCCTGACGGCAATGTCCCGCAAGCGCGAAAAGGGCGCCAAGAAGAGGTTCATCGCCAAGTTTGCAACCTCAATCTTGGAGGCCATGGATGCCTCCTTGGAGCTCTCCATAAAGAAGCTCCGGGCTGAGCTCACGGGTGCCCCCAAACTCGGCCCCCAGGAGGAGGAGGCACCAACAGGGAGAATCGTGCAGAAGCAGGGGCAAGAGCAACCCCAACCCCAACCCGAGCGGCCCCAGCTCCAACCCGAGACGGAGAGCCAGCTGCTGATGGTGGTGCGGCAGGAGCTGGCTGCCTTTAGGCAGCAGCAACAGGAGCAGCTGGGGCAGGTTCAGCTACGGATGCAGCAGCAGCTGTCCGTGCTCGAAGGGATCGTGCTGCGTCCCCCGCTCGCGGCCTCCGGCCAGCGCAAGACGGCTTCCTACGCCGCCGCGGCTGCTGCGCCCAAGGCGGGCCCGTCGGGGCAAGCTGGGCGGGTGGCCGCGGCGTCGGGGCCTGTGAGGTCAGCTCCGGCGGCCAAGCAGCAGCGGCAGCGGGCGATGGCTGCTCCTGCTCCTGTTGCTCCTCCTCCTTCCACGAAGGGAAGGGCGGCTCATGCCGCTAAACAAGCTGGAACTCCTGCAGCAGCGGCGACCAGGCCGCGCCTGCCGCCTGCGCCCGAAGAACCTTCGGCTGGCGCCGACTGGACGGTTGTCGGCGCAAAGAAGAAGGCGGGCAAGGCGGCCAGGGCGGCCAAAAAGAACCTGAGGCGGCGAGAGCGCAGGAAGCGCGCCATGGCGGCCAGGCTTCGCGCCCCTAAATCCGAGGCTGTAGTGATCACACTACAGCCTGAAGCGGAAAAGAGGGGCGTGACCTATAAGTCCGTCATGGACAAGGCGAGGCGGGCGGTGCTGCCCCACCTCGAGGAGCTCGGAGCCACAGAGGGCTTCCGCATGAGGCGCACCGTTACCGGTGCCCAAATGCTGGAGGTCCCTGGCGCGTCCAGTGGCCCAGCGGCAGACGCCCTGGCCAAGAGGCTCAGGGAGTCCCTGGACGCGGAGGAGGCCCGAGTGTCCAGGCCCACGAAGTGCATAGATATGCGCATCATGGGCTTGGACGACTCCGTTGGGGTGGACGAAGTAGTGGCCGCCATCGTCAGGGCGGGGGGGTGCACGACCGACCAGGTCCGGGCGGGCACTATCCGCACTGACGGCACGGGCATGCAAGCCGTTACGGTTAGCTGCCCCGTGACGGCGGCCAAAACTATAACGGGGGAGGGCCGAAGGCTTTTGGTGGGCTGGGTCTCCGCGCAGGTAAAACTGCTGGAGCCCAGACCTCTGCGGTGCTACCGCTGCCGCGTGGGACACCACGCCGGGGCATGTTGCGCCGCGGAGGTGGACCGCAGTGACCGCTGCTTCCAGTGCGGTCAGCCTGGGCACAGGGTCGTCGAATGCCGCGAAAAGCCGCATTGCTACGCATGTGCGGCGGCCGGCAAGTCGGCTGACCATCAGGCTGGGAGCAGGTCCTGCGACCCCCCCACCAAAGTCAAGGCCAGGTTCCGGCCCATCCCCGGGAACGTCCTCACCGCCGCAGCCACCTCTGTGGCCGCCGCCGCTATCGCCGCCTCAACCGCCGCGGCAGTGCCCTCAAGGAGGGCTCCGGAGGAGACTGTAATGGACTGTCAATAACGGCCCCATTACGTCTCCTCCAGGCGAACATCAACCACTGCGCCCCTGCTCAGGATCTGTTGCTCCAGAGCATGGCGCAGTGGTCGATCAACATCGCCGTAGTCTCCGAGCCGTATTACGTCCTGCCCAGTGGAGACTGGGTTCAGGACCTAGACGGCTCGGTGACTTTAATCTCGTCGACCGCCGCCGGTACCCCGCCCCTCGAGCGCGTCACGAGGGGCCGGGGTTGCGTGGCAGCACGGTTCGGGGACATTGCAGTGGTAGGCGTCTACCTGTCCCCGAACAGATCTCTCGGCGATCTCCACATCTCCCTGATGGAGCTGAAAAACGTCGTCGTTGGGTTTAGGGACCTCCCCGTGGTCGTTTGCGGGGACTTCAATGCCTGGAACGAGGCTTGGGGTTCCCGGTACACGAACGGGCGGGGTCGGTCGGTAGAGGCCTGGGCTGAGGAGTCCGGCCTGGTCATCCTAAACCAGGGCTCTGTCTCCACGTGTGTGCGGATGCGGGGCGAATCAGTCGTGGACCTATCGTTCGCCAGCCCCGATCTGGCGCCACGTGTCGTTGACTGGCGCGTTATGGAGGGGGTGGAGACGTTCTCAGACCACCGGTACATCCGGTTTGACGTCTCCGCCCAAACCTCGACCGCGCCGGTCCAGCAGAGCCCTTGTGGTCCGCGGTGGGCGCTGAGGCAGATGGACCGGGAGTTCCTCCTGGAAGCCGCGACGGTACAGGCCTGGGTGCAAGCACCGGACAGGCCTGTCGACATAGACGTCGAGGCAGAGTGGTTCCGGGAGGGCATGTCGCAAATTTGCGACGCGGCAATGCCCCGAGTCCGTCCAGGACGTGCCAAGCGCCAGGTGTACTGGTGGTCGCCGGAGATTGCAACATTACGCAATGCATGCAATCACGCGCGGCGCCGGTACGCCAGGTACTGCAAGCGCCGCAACCGCCCGTCGGATGCGGAGGCTGTAGAGGCGGAGCTATACGAGGGTTACAGGGTGGCGAAGCGCACCCTCCGAGCGGAGATTAAGCGGGCCAAACTGGAGGCCCGCAACGTCTGGCTGGGGTCTCTGAATGCAGACCCGTGGGGACGCCCATACAAGATGGTGCGGGAGAAACTCCGCCCCTGGGCTCCCCCGCTGACTCAGAGTCTCCGGCCCGAGCTCGTGGAGGGTGTGGTCGGCACTCTGTTCCCTACGCGGGGGGTACAGTCCCCCCCGTCTATGGCTCCGCCAACACCGGCAGTACCTGACGTGGACCACGACGACGACGACGATGTTCCAGAAGTGACCGAGGTAGAGATGAGAGTGGCGGTACAAAGGCTGAGTGCCAAAAATACCGCCCCAGGACCCGACGGCTTGCCTGGAAAAGCCTGGGTCCTGGCCATGGAGGCTCTCGGGCCTCGATTGAGGGGGCTCTTTAGCGCATGCTTGGAGAGGGGCCAGTTCCCGCTTCGCTGGAAGACGGGAAAACTGGTCCTCATAGCGAAGCCGGGGCGCCCTGCGGACTCTCCGTCCGCGTACCGGCCCATTGTGCTGCTCGACGAGGTGGGCAAGCTCTTTGAAAGAGTCATTGCAAACCGCCTCGTCGCGCGCCTAGCACGGGTAGGGCCGGACCTTTCGGACGGCCAGTTCGGTTTTCGCAGGATGCGCTCCACGGTGGACGCCATCATGCGCGTGCGAGCCCTCACGACGGGGGATGCGGTGTCCCAGGGCAGGTGTGTCGTGGCAGTGTCCTTGGACATTGCCAACGCCTTCAACTCCCTGCCCTGGAGTAGCATTGGAGTGGCACTCCGGTACCACCGGGTGCCCGACTACCTCTGTCGTGTGATCGAGGCCTACCTTTCAGAGAGGTATATTATCTACCCCGGTCACCAGGGAGAGTGGAAACGTCGAGAGATGTCGTGCGGTGTTCCGCAGGGATCGGTACTAGGACCACCCTTGTGGAACATCGGGTACGACTACGTGCTGCGCGGCGACTTCCCCGACGGGGTCAGCGTGGTCTGCTACGCGGACGACACGTTGGTCCTAGCGCGGGGAGAGTCGTACCGGACGGCGGTCGAACTAGCGACACGCGGGGTTGCGATAGTCGTTGAAAGGATCCAGCAGTTGGGACTCGAGGTGGCACTGCACAAGTCCGAGGCCATGTGCTTTCACGGCCCTCGGGGTGCGCCACCACCGGGATCCCAGCTAACGGTAGGAGGGGTTCACATCAGCGTCGGGTCGACGATGAAGTACCTGGGACTCGTCCTCGACAGCTGGTGGAACTTCAAGGAGCACTTCCGACGTCTGGCTCCCAAACTGAATCGGACTGGGGCTGCTCTCGGGCGGCTCCTGCCCAACCTCAGGGGACCAGACGCCTCCTGCCGGAAGCTCTACGCGGGAATCGTTCGGTCCATGGCCCTCTACGGGGCTCCGGTGTGGGCACCGACGTTGCAACAGCAACCGAGGGCCCAGCTGAATGCGTGCCAGAGGGTCATGGCAATACGCATGGTGCGAGGGTACCGAACGATTTCCCGCGAGGCGGCGACCCTCCTTGCTGGCCAACCGCCATGGGATCTGGAGGCAACAGTCCTTGCACACATGCACGATAAGCGCATGGAGATGCAACGCCGGGGCGAAATTCCACTGCCGCGACAAGTCGAGGCATGGCGGACAGAGCTCCGGCGGGATCTCATGGCGAAATGGCGTCAGCGACTATCGCAACCTCGTTCGGGGCGCGCCACAATAGGGGCGATAAGGCCCATCCTTGAGGCGTGGCTGGAAAGACCTCACGGCGCTCTCAACTTCCGCACGACGCAGGTGCTTACCGAACACGGAAAGTTCGCTAAGTACCTGTTCCGGATTCGTGCGGAGGATTCGCCCGGGTGTCGCCACTGTGCGGAACACCCGGAGGACACGGTGGAGCACACTGTAGAGGTGTGCCCCGCCTGGGCGGAGCATCGCCGTGTCCTCGTGGGGGCAATCGGCGGCAGCGATCTCTCTCGCCGGGCCTTGGTTCAGGCCATGGTCCGTAGTGAGGAGGGATGGCAGGCGGTCGCCTCCTTCTGCGAAGCAGTAATGCTAGCAAAGGAGGAGGCCGACCGCATCAGGCAGAGGCAACGGGGCGCTCGCCCCAGCCGCCGCCGGGATTCCGATCCCGATTTCCGGCCACCGTAGGCGCGGGCTTGCGAACGGCGTGCAATGGGTAGCACGCTGTCCGATCGTCCGGTAACAGACCGGACCGAGCCCAAGTCGTCGACGGCGCGTTCTGTTCCCGCGCGCCTCAAGGAGTTGTCAGCAAACCGTAGAGGCCCAGCCTGCTAACTGCAGGCAGGCAGGGTCGAAGCCTGCTGGGGTCAAGGGCCGTTTTCTGAGAGGAAGGCTCAGCCCCGGCACTATAGGCAACGAAGGAACGGGGTAGGTTTTTAGTCAGTAAGAGTCTGACACTACTTCCCGCTCCGCCCAAGGGCGGGATTTGTCATTGGATGATTTTACCTACCATAAAAAAAAAAAAAAAAAAAAAAAAAAAAACCATCACTAATATGGTCTCCCGATAAATTTCGACAGAAAGTTTTTGATACTTTGGTTTATATAATAGTAATTACCGATTTAAGGTCCTTTTACTGTTACGCAGATTATTTTTTCGATTTATCTGACAATCAAAATAATTCAACGAATGAGAAATCAACTCTTATTTTCGTCCTTTAAGCTATTAACATTTTATGTACCACGAAGTGCAAAGTTCTATGATTCGCCTCTCTTTACTGTGAGACAGCAGTACAGAGAGACGAAGCAGAGTATAGCGCTGGTAGAATATCGATAAGTATGAGTTCAAATGCAAAAATAAAAGGGTTTATTACATATTTCTTTATTAATAGGATTCCAAAATCAGAGTCGAGGTATTCGACTCCGGAAATGTTGTCTGAAACTTTTTCATAGTGAATATGGTCCACATCTGACTTCAGATTCACTCAAACTGTCAGCGCTAACTGAGATGACAAATCTGTCTATATCATTATAGAGAGCTCATCCATGGGCAAAATATTCGTTTTAAATTTTGATGACTCACACTTTCGAAAACACCTGAAATCAATAGACATATTAAATTTACAAACCTTAATCATTTCTAAATAAACAACATGGTACATATCAAAACCGTTCAGTGGTAGTATAATAAATCGTAGGTAAATTTCATAACTTCAACAAAATGTAAACAATGTTAAAGATAGGTAAATTGTACTTAAAAACAGAAGATTGATAATCTTCTGTTTTTAATTAGGTACAAACATTACATTTCCGTTAGTGTGTTAAACTTTAGAACATTATTTACGTACCTGTTAACTTTGCTGTTCGACCGTAAAAATCGTCTTTGCTCATCCCAGCGCCTTGAATTTCGGCCATACATCCTAGAAAACGTTCAGATCGGCGTGTATCACCTGTGGAGCACGGAGTATTTGCTGATACGGCGGGGTGTACCACCGGTGTCCACGTCGCACTATAGTTTCAATTTCAAATACCTTATATTACGATTACTTGCTTATTAGAAAGAGAGAGAAAACCTAATTCCTGTCTTATCCTGTCCGTGCCCACAGGTTTTTTTTTTTAAGTATGTAAAATCATTCAATGACATCCCCCGCCCTTGGGCGGAGCGGGAGATAGTGTCAGACTCTTACTGACTAAAGACCTACTCCGTTCCTCCTTTGCCTTGGTTCCAGGGCTCTGGTATGCATTTTCATACCTCCCCAAAGCCCCAGATTATGATTCGACCCTACTGGGCCCTAAAGTTTGCTGATGGCTCCTTGAGGCGCGCGGGAACAGTGCGCGCCGCAAGCGACTTGGGCTCGGTCCAGTCTGTTACCGGACGGACGGACAGCAAGCTACCCATTGCCCGCCGTCAGCAAGCCCGCGCCTACTGTGGCCGGAAATCGGAATCGGAATTACGGCGGCGGCTGGGGCGTGAACGCCGTTGCCTGACCTTACCTTTACCGTGTGCTCTACCGTGTTCGCCGGATGGTCCGCACATTGACTATACTCGGGCGTCGTCTCCGCACGAATCTTGTACAGATACGTCCCAAACTTGCCGTGTTCGGTTAGTACCTGCGCCAAGCGGAAGGTGACGACGCCGTGAGGCCTTCCCAGCCACGCCTCAAAGATGGGCCTTACCGCCTCAATCGTGGCGTGCCCAGTCCGTGCCCGCCGGTGGCGCACCCCGCCCGGCAAGACTTTTGATTCATGGGGCGGTGATGTACCACCGATGGCCATATGAAGATTTGCGCCAAGTACCTACCTATATATCCTGAGGTGCCGGTCTGAACTTATTAAATATAATTTGTCTCGCACCGCTCTCATAAACATACCGATTCATTTTTTATTTCTTAACAGCCACACGATTAAAAAAACTCCAAATGGCACCAAAAATAGTGAATATCAACCACACATAAACGTCGTGACAGTTGAGGTTGCCAGTATTAGCAAAACCAGTAATTCCTACAACATTCTTTTCATGACTTTCTTGACAGACTGTATAGTGCTTTTTTGCCTCATTTATTATATAAGAACATCTTAGATGACCTTAATGTTCGTAACTTTATATTCTCGTTACCTTATGCTAGTTTAATAGAACCTGCTATTATGCGTATAAAACCTGTTTCTTAAACTAGCACACTTGTAATCGACTTACTTGAGAGCAAGCGCAGGTATGTAGATCCAGTAAATAAACATTAATTATACACCATTAAATTTTAGTCGTTTTAATCCCGTGGAAGGTCGATTCGGTACATGAAACCCTATCGGTTTGTAAAGATAAAAATTAAAAATAATGTGCTTTTTTTTAAACTCGAATTAATTTACGCATGTACGAAATTGATTTATTTAAGTAAAAGTCAGCTGATCGAGGCCAATGAACTGTTAGGTAGCTTGTACGTAACGATCGACAACTCCCTACAAGGTCATTGACTCGTTTACGTAAAGAAATTAATTTCGTACATGCGTATATTAATTCGAGTTTTAGAAAAAAAGTACTTTATTTTATTATTTTATCTTTATAAATCTATAGTGTTTCATGTACTGAATCGATCCTCCACGGGATTAAAACAAACGAAATTTAACGTTGTATTATAGAAGCATTCGTGAGACTGTTTTATTTTGTGTTCTGTTGGTTGCTATCAGATCTGTTCCGTCATCACGGGAGGCACACGTTTTCTTACTTTCGGTAAGTGTCAATAACAATGCTAAAAATGTTAAATTAATGGTAAATAAATTCGTGTTTAAAAAAAGTACTTTATTTTTTAATTTTATTTATTTATTTAAACTTTATGTACAGTAGTGGTACATAGGCGGACTTAATGCAACAAGGCATTCTCTGCCAGTCAACCTTTGGGTTATCTTTACAAAACGATAGTGTTTCATGTACCGAATCGACCCTCCACGGGATTAAAATGATCAAAATTTAAAGGTATATATTATATGGTATATATATTAAAGGTGTATATTATTATATTTTTAAATGAGTTCTTTTGTTCTGTTTATCTCCGTCTGTGGAAACTATTTTTATGGAGCTAAGTTCATTGTGAAATAGGAATGGATGTTGTCCCTACCATAGACCCCCTGGTTGTCACTAGTCACAGGAAGAGGTGCAGGTTTGTTAATGTGCATTGAAATTGCACATTTTAATTCCACCATGTCCCTTCGATATCGGACGACTATACGTAAAGCGTTTCGCCATCGGTACATGATTGGCATCCCTCCCACACGTACAAAGCATTTTGGGAGCAAATTCATTGTGCGTACAGCTAAGGAGAGGAATTCCCTGTCGGAGTCTTTGTTTCCTGATAACTACAACCTAGAGGTCTTAAAGTCAAGACTGAATAGGTTAATTCTAGGCAAGCGTGCTCCATCATTGGCTTACCATCAGGTCAAACGCGAGCCTATAAATAAAAAAAAAAAATTCGATGGCACGTTGTGTTTGTCGGCGCATGATGGCCATCGGTGTTGACGTCACACAAAGTTCACAGTCACAGTAATATAGAATGGCAGGAAATGTTATAGTGATGATAAAGAAATACCTTACTTCAAGTTCAAGGTGTTTATTCCATGGGCGGCGAAAGAGAGTGCCTTTCAAAACACATTACATCGGTTTTTATACACAGAAATTGACAAGTATCAAAATTCACTATGAAGGTAGAAAACTATTTTAAATAAATAGAACGGAAATCGTCACAGTAAATTCTTATTTAAATATGTCCGGATGCTCTGATATTTTAAAGAAATAAAAAGGAACTGGTCAAGTTAAATCCTCACAAGTTTAAAAGGAAGTCGTCATTTGATTCGTTATAAATTGAACAGGATGTTGTAATATTTAAAATAAATCAAAAGGAAGTTATCAAATTAAATCCTTATATAAATTCAACAGGATATCGCAATATTTTAAATAATTCGAAGGAATGTTATCAAATTAAATCCTAGTTTAAATTCAACAGGATATTGCAATATTTTAAAAGAAATAAACAGGAAGTGACCAAATTAAATCCATATCAAAATTATCAAATATTGGTTTTGCGCCCATATGTTCTAAGTTCGCCTCAAAGAGACGTCAATAATATTTACTAATCCAGTTACAGCTGATACCTGCCAGGGCAGTTACCGTGGCGTTCACAAAGGGCAACTGATAGAACACTGTAAGTTTTAAACAGTAAACAACTGACACTCCCTCTCGCCACCTAGAGCGGGTCATTTGATAATTTCTCACTTAAAAAAGTATTGGTTACCATAAGTAGGTTACCGACATAGCACGAAGAATCGCCAAACTTAAGTGGCAATGAGCAGGGCATTGCTCACAGAAAGATCCCGACGGCCGTTGGGTCTGATAGGTTCTGGAGTGGCGACCACGTACCGCAGACACAGTGTTGGAAGACCTCCTGCAAGCTAGACCGATGACCTGGTACGGGTTGCGGGAATCCGATGGATGCAAGACGCAGAGGACCATTCATTATGGCAACATTTGGAGGAGGCCTATGTTCAACAGTTGACGTCTTTTGACCCAAAATGATAATGCTGCTTACTTACGGTTGGGCAGCCTTCCAAGCAGACTTCCTTCTGCGACATAAAAATTTATTCATATTATTTTATTTTTTTCTTCAAAACCATAAAAGTCAATAGCTTTGCAATATGTTACATTACAATCAGGTACACCAACGTCTATATTGTCCCAACAGACAAATTAAACATATTGATAACTATGAGTACGTCGTTCTTAATTCAAACAGCGCCATCCCATGACAACAATAAATTAAGCCATGGGCGACTAGACGTCAACGTCATAGATACCTATGAGAATAGTTAGAAGTAATAGCAGGTCGATAATGTAACAGAATTTCTAAAACAAATAAATTAATTCTAAAACTTAGCTGATATAATGTTCAAGACACAGCCAACAAGTTAGTCTAGTATGTTTTTGTTCATTACGATCTAGCAACGATATAGATAAAACTAGTTATTGGATGTCAATGTTTACAAAAAAAAGTAGGTTTTACTGGAGTTGTGACGGGACTTCAACTCTGCATCGAGAATTACGGAAGTTTTGCAATAAATCGTGTCTCCGCATTCGCACTGGCCTCCGCAAGTTGTGAACGGAGTAAACTTTGATTTTGTAGAGATTTCATGATTTTGGACTGGATTAAGGAATTAATTTTTAAATCCTAAAACTCGTCGTGTTTCCTTTTTTATAAGGTGGGAAATCATTAATTGACATCAGAATCTCCTGCTGTAGTGTATCAGATTTTTACCAACTATAACCACACTATGTTCCTTATTTGCCTTGAATTTCCTTTCAAAAGTCAAGCCTTGGCCCCAGAAGGCTTTCGGCCTGCTCCTACCGTGCTTCCACGTCCTAAACTGTTACATTTACGCACTTTCTATTAAATACATTTAAAATGAAGTACATCATAATTATAAATTAAGTCTGTGTCGGTCTATTCCCCGTCCAATCCCAGCCCTAGAGGCACCAGGCGGGTTTGGAGATACACGTCAGCAGATTGGAATGGCTTGCGATGTTTCTTCACATGCTATTTTTGGCAGCCCACTTGCTTTTCTTCGGAGGATGCTTCGTCGTGCATGGACACCGTGACGGATGTGCTGCAACAGGGAATGGAGTACTGCATTCCAATCTCTGACGTAGCAATGTCGGACCAAGCTCGACCATGGTTTGGCGCCGAGTGTGTTCGCGCCGACGCGATTAAGCACGTGGCATACCAAGCTTGGGCCGACGCTCGTATGCGCAAAGCAAGCGACGTGACTCTTAAGAAGAAGGCCTTTAACACCTTTTTGCAGGACATGGCAGCCAGTCCTGCATAAAGGTGTTGCGGAGGTCTCGATTTGATTACATAAGTCGAATAGGGAACAAACTGGCTTCTTACCCAGCAGGTAGTAAAGCGTTTTGGTCCCTGGCAAAGTCGGTTGAATCGAACTTCTGCCGTCCCTCACTTCCGCCATTGCTGAGGCCGCCGCTGAGGAGAAGGCAAACTTATTTGCGTCTGTTTTTGCGGAATCTTCGCGTCTGGATTCCGGTGATGCGCAGCCACCTGTTTTTCCTGATGGGTGCTTAACGAGTATGTCGGAGATTCGTATCCATCAGAAGGACGTACGTAGGGTCCTGCATAACCTTGACGTGAATAAAGCCAGTGGCCCCGATGGGATTCCAGCAGTCGTTCTGAAAACTTGTGCGCCTGAATTGTCTCCGATATTGACTCACCTATTTCGCCTCTCATATGAGACTGGAAAAGTGCCGATGGCTTGGAAGAATGCCAGCGTTCAGCCTATGCCCAAGAAGGGCAGTCGAGCTGACCCGGCAAACTACCGACCCATTTCTATTACGTCCATCCTCTCCAAGAGTATGGGACGGGTGCTTAACAGGAAGTTTCTGGCATACCTAGAAGCTAACGAAATCCTCAGTGACCGGCAATATGGTTTTCACTGAAATCGGTCTACTGAGGACCTTCGTATGCCATTTACATCTGGATTGAAGCCATTGAGAAGCATGGGGAAGCGCTTGCCGCCTCCCTCGATATCTCAAAGGCTTTTGATAGGGTCTGGCACGAAAGCCTTATTGCTAATATGGATATTAATGCCGGGGTCCCTCAGGGGTCAGTACTCTCAGCAACACTGTTCTTATTGCACATAAATGACCTGCTTTAATGCTACTAAAACCCAGACGTGTCTTTTTTTCCGCTAAACGGAGCCAATTTCAACCGGCTCCATCTTTTCGAGGTGTGACCGTGCCGATAACCGATCACCTTGAGCTTCTTGGGGTAACGCTATCGTCTACTCTCAATTTCGGCTCCTATATTGAGGCAAAAGCTGAACTGGCTGCAAAAAAATTGGGAATCTTGGCGAAGGTGAGACGGTATTTCACACCGGAACAACTGCTCAACCTCTATCAAGCGCAAGTTCGATCGTGTATGGAGTATTGCTCTCATCTTTGGGATGGGTCTGCCAAATACCAGCTTGATGCACTAGAGTCGATTGAGAAGCGGGCCAAAAGGATCATCGGCAATGATGTCGAGTCAAAACTCCAAAGTCTGGAGCATCGACGCCGAGTTGCTAGCCTGTCGGTTTTCTATCGTTTGCATTTCGGGGAGTGTGCATTGGAATTGCACAATTTAATTCCGCCTACTCCGTTCCATCATCGAACCACAAGACGTACGGCGTTGCGCCACCGGTACATGGTGGCGATTCCTCCCATACGTACAAAGCGTTTTGCGAACACATTCATTATACGTACAGCTAAGGAGTGGAATTCCCTGCCTGAGTCTGTGTTTCCTGATAGCTATAACCTAGGGGTCTTTAAGTCAAGAGTGAATAGGTTACTTCTAGGCAAGCGTGCTCCACCGTCGGCCACATCTTCTCTTTCCATCAGGTGAGATAGTGGTCAAACGCGAGCCTATCAACAATAAAAAAAAAAGTTATAATAATAAACTATCGGGTATGTTCAGGTATCGTACTGAGTAAATATACCTAGTACCGTAAATAGAAATTCATTTTTATAATGTCTCTGACGTGTCTTTGGTGGTGTCTTTGGTGTCGTGGTTCATTAATGAAGCCAATTTATTTTATGAACCACTAGTACTTTGCGACTTCTTTGCCCAAAATTATTTTAATAAAAACTTTAATACCCCTTAATTACTCAAGCCCCAAGCGAACGCCGGCGTTTGCACACCTATTGTCTCTCTATTGTTTCTCTAATTACGGTATTAAAAAGATTAAATCGTATTTTAAGGGTAGTTTTGATGAACCAATACTGACAATCTTTATTATTCGTTTTGTTTACAATTTGTGCCAAGTTTCAAGTTTATTAACTCAAAGAATAAGATTCTCACATACCTTCAACAACGACGAAATCGTTTTTTTGAGGTAGTTTTAAAATGTTAATGAATTAAAATTAAAAACCTTTTTTATTAACATACTGGAGTTAATATTTGTACTAAGTTTCAAGTATATGAACCTAAGGTATTGATATATTATAAGGAAAGAAACGGTACGCGCTAACATCCCAATAAAAAAACTCACACGTCTATGATCAGTCACAAACGTACATTCACTGATAGACAAGGACAGAGATTAGAGCCGGCGCTGTCGTAGGAGTCAAATCGTGTTAGCCGTCGAATGTTTACGATTATGCATGATGTGAACTCCATCTATGTCGCTTTGCAAAATGGCAACCAAAACCATAAGCGAAATTAGAAATTTCATAAGAAATTTTAAATTTTCATGTACTTATGAGTGAAATGTTCCATATGATTTGTTTTTTTTTTTTTTATTTGAATAATTTGTGCAACACACGAAGACATTTTGATAACCATTATTCCCACAAAAACAAAAAAATAATATATTTGAGTAACACCCTCGTTTATGTCACTCGCCGATAGCGACTGAGTAAAATTAGGACAAACAATCCTGATTTCAGCGCTAGGGGCGAGTCACCTATCTTCCGCTGTTTTGTTTATATCTATGGCCAAAAGAATAAAACTTTTTATACAAATGAATTTTCTCTGTCACATCCCATTAAAAATTGAATTTTCAAAAATCCCTTCTTGGTGTCTGCCTACATTATAAAAGAAAGCTTTGTGAATAATTTTACGTCTCTAGAGTAATCTCAACTGTGCGTTGATATGTCAGTCAGTCAGTAAGAAATAGCTTTGTCGGTAGCAAAATCGCAATTTTATAAGAAATTGTAATTTTTCTAAAGATTAAAATACCAATACCAATATGTTTATTTCTTGAATAAAAGTTTTAAAATCGATACTTTTTCTGGTTTTTCAACATCAGTTTCCGCCAGCACTATGATATGTTTTGCTTCAACATATCACAATCTTGTTAGACCACACTAGTTAAGTATTTTTAAGTAGTGTGGTCTAACAATCTTGATGGATACACGTTACCTTTACTTCTAGTTCTTGAAATTGTAATTACATTTATTTAAAAACAAAAAAAAACAGTTTTTATTTATTTATTTCATTGCCAAGTTTTAGGTTTGATATTTTGTGATTAGCTGATTCCCATGGTTGATGGGTGAGTATTTAACTTTTTTATATCAAATTCAAGCATTCAGCCCTACTTTTGTATCTGAAGGTATGGGGTTATGTTTTATCATAGCTCCTTAACAGATGAATCTATTTTTTCCTGTCCTATATGACAAATATGTTGTCAATCTGTCTGTTTGTCTGTCAATACCCTCTATCTCCGGAAGGCGTGGAGGTATCAAGTTAAAATTAAAACCCTAGAAACTTGTCTGCGGTCTCTTGAAGCTGTGAGAAAATCAAACTTCTAACTCAACGGAAAAAAGGTGACCGTTTATGTCGCAATAAACGTATATTTTGACACTCTCAAGGGGGTCAAAATTCATAGAGGGATACTTGCTGTTGACCCATATTATCTAGAACTATGAAATTAGTATTGATTCTTCTCATAAGACACAACCCCACAACTATGCCAAATCTACTAGTACAAAAATAAATCTGAAAACTAAATATTTCATGAAGAATGAAAAAAAAATACCTGTTGTAATTATAGGTTTTGAAAAATTAATTTTAGAATAAGTTCAAGACTCGATTTCTGAACTATATAAGATGTTCTGTTACTTCGAATTAATTTTAAAAACAAGTTAACCTTGACTTTATGCTGCAGCCTGACTTGACTGTAGAATGCAGAATTCCTCGCTTATAGCAAAATTTTACGTCAAGTCTAACCAGACTTGACGATCCTATTTTTTTTATTGATATAAACCAGTGCTTGACTGCAATCCTACCTGATGTTAAGCAGTGATGCATATTACTATATACTATTTACAGTTTATATATCACTACATAATATAAAACAATGTCGTTTCCCGCGGTCTGTCCCTATGTATGATTAGATCTTTAAAAGTTAGCATCGGATTTCGATAGAGTGATTCAAGAAGAAGGTTTATATGTGTAATACATGCATAATATATTTAATATTACCATTGCATCCGTGCGAAGCTGGGGCGGATCGCTTATATAAATATAAAAGCGAAATACCACTCACTGATTAATCACGAAATCTCAGAAACTATAACACCTAAAAACTTAAAATTTGGCAGGTAGGTTCCTGATAGGGTGTAGAGATCCGCTAAGATTTTACGAAACTGCACCCCTAATGGCTTGCGGACGGCGGGCAGGGTTTGCAGCTCGCTGTCCATCCGCCCGGTGACAGTCCGGACCGAGCCCAAGTCGTCGACGGCGCGCACTGTTCCCGCGAGCCTCAAAGAGTTGTCAGCAAACTGTAACTCAACAGGGTCGAAACCTACCGGAGCCAAGGGTTAGGCAAAAGTGAACCCCGGGGCCCCTGGAACGAAGGCAATGAAGGAACAGGGTAAGTTTTTAGTCAGTAAGAGTCTGACACTGAGTCCCGCCCTGCCCAAGGGTGGGATTTGTCATTGGATGATTTTACCTACTATAAAAAAACCCCTAATGGGGTAAACCGATTGTCACGTGGGCGAAGCCGCTGGCAGAACCTTGTAAACTTAAAACTATACAATTGCCATCAGTGAAACCGCAATTAATTCAAATTTAAATTCATTTAATCACATTTACATAAAGTAATTGCATTCGATGGTTTCTTATCTTACATTATTTCTGGGGCTCTGGGAAGGCTCTGGGGCCATAAAAAAAAATCTTACATTATTGAATCTAGAATTCTATTTATAACATTGTTTTGGTATTTTTTTTTTTTATGGTAGGTAAAATCATCCAATGACAAATCCCGCCCTTGGGTGGAGCGGGAAGTAGTGTCAGACTCTTACTGACTAAAAACCTACCCCGTTCCTTCGTTGCCTATAGTGCCGGGGCTGAGCCTTCCTCTCAGAAAACGGCCCTTGACCCCAGCAGGCTTCGACCCTGCCTGCCTGCAGTTAGTAGGCTGGGCCTCTTCGGTGTGCTGACAGCTCCTTGAGGCGCGCGGGAACAGAACGCGCCGTCGACGATCTGGGCTCGGTCCAGTCGGTTACCGGACGATCGGACAGCGTGCTACCCATTGCACGCCGTCCGCAAGCCCGCGCCTACGGTGGCTGGAAATCGGGATCGGAATCCTGGCGGCGGCTGGGGCGAACGCCCCGTTGCCTCTGCCTGATGCGGTCGGCCTCCTCCTTTGCTAGCATTACTGCTTCGCAGAAGGAGGCGACCGCCTGCCATCCCTCCTCACTACGGGCCATGGCCTGAACCAAGGCCCGGCGAGAGAGACCGCTGCCGCCGATCGCCCCCACGAGGACACGGCGATGTTCCGCCCAGGCGGGGCACACCTCTACAGTGTGCTCCACCGTGTCCTCCGGGTGTTCCGCACAATGGCGACACCCGGGCGAATCCTCCGCACGAATCCGGAACAGGTACTTAGCGAACTTTCCGTGTTCGGTAAGCACCTGCGTCGTGCGAAAGTTGAGAACGCCGTGAGGTCTTTCCAACCACGCCTCAAGGATGGGCCTTATCGCCCCAATTGTGGCGCGCCCCGAACGAGGTTGCGATAGTCGCTGACGCCATTTCGCCATGAGATCCCGCCGGAGCTCTGTCCGCCATGATGGTATGTGAAGTTATTTTTATATACAAAAAAAAATAGGAAAAGAATTGGAATTGAAATTCGGGATGCTAATGTCCATTACTGCTTGCTTAAATACGGTTCAATACAAATAGCAACCTTAAATAATAATATTATAATTTTAAGTATTATTCTACTTTATTTAATGCGTCTATATGTGACAGAACAGAACATTAAATTTTTTATCAAGAACCAACCACATTGTTGGCATTGCAGTAGGTAAGTAACGTCTCTCTTTGAGAACAACTAGACTTGAGAAGAGAAGACGCGTCCGCAGTCCGTCGTACATTGCGATATGTTTGTTTATGCGCGTGCGGTTACACGGCCCACTGCTGCAATGTACGACGAACGCCCAACGCGCCGCGCAACGCGCCGCGTCTCCGTAAGCGAAGCCTTACTCAGCACATTTGGTGCAATGGTTTCAGCAGTTGACTGCTTGTCGAGGGTTCGTTCGTTCGATTTGTATATACTTTTTTTTGATGTGGTATACTCAAATTCTCTCGCTCTAGGGTTATACGAGTAAGTGATTATACGATAATTCTTTCAAATAGAGAGTTATTCCGGGTCTTAGCGTCTTGTGTATCTGAGTTTATACATATTTGTGAACGCATACATGATATAGGAGAAATTCTTAGTATGGAGTAATCTTTCCTTAAATAAAATAAAAAATAATTTTAAAAAATCCATCAGGATGTCGTTTCATCATCTCAGTAGTCACCACCGTTTAAAAGTAACATAAAAATTGTTCTAGACTAAGGTTTAATATTTTCCGCTCTTACAGACGATGCGGCGACTTAACGTTTACACAATATGTCTGGTATTTGGTCTCAGTATTCTTCTCATTATTAATATTGGAACTCAGTATGCATATTATCTCACATCCATCGAACACCGGAGAAATATCAGAATTATAATAAAAGTTGAAGATGGAGAGGACACCTACACGCAACAGATACCCATTGTACTGAATGATGGTTTAACAAAGGATACAGTACCAATAATGACGAATGAATATGCATCTGAAGGGATCAAGAACGCACCAACAAGTTTGACCCACGGGTCTCCAGACATCAGAAAGATATTAGAAAAAGCAAGAACAAAAATAAAAGAAGAACTAACTAACTACAACTTTTCACAATCTAATGCTAAAGGTTTAGAAGATTTAGTTATGGAATCCGGGGGACAGCCCCTGCGAACCTTAATAATATCATCTTGGAGGTCAGGATCTACATTTTTTGGAGACCTGTTGAATTCAGTTCCGAGTACTTACTATCATTACGAACCTCTACTTATGTTTGGTACTAAACAAATCAGAGAGCTAGAAGAGGCTAGGGAAGCCTTGAGAATCATCAAACAAATGTATAAATGTAATTTTGACGGCTTAGAAAATTACTTTGAATTTGAGAGTGAAGACCTAAATCTATTTAGTCATAGCACTAGATTATTCGATTATTGCAAAGATGGCAATAAAAGCGAGCTATGTTATAATGCACAATTTATTTCACGGTTATGTAAGCTGTTTCCTTTTCAAAGTATGAAACTTGTGCGTTTTAGATTACGAGTCGTTGAAGAAATACTAGACGATAAAACGTGAGTAGTAGTTTTGTTTTATTTTTTTATTTTCGGAGTTCATTTAGGTCTTTTAGTTATTTTAATTAATATTAATGCACTCATGAAATACGCATGATAATGAGGTATTAGGACCTAAATAATATGAAGTATTATTAAATAATTAAAAATATTATAAATGTGATTCAAATAAACTAAGCCTTACGAGTAGGATAATATCATTCATTGAGATGAATTTTATATCATTGTTAGAATTTCGCTTCATTGAAGCTCTCTTATATAACGTTTGGAAACATTAATCTTTTTCATGCAACCACACTATCATAATTTATAGTTTGCCACTAATTTTAATGTGAAGAATTTACGTACAGGCTCAACGTGAAGGTGATACTGTTGGTGCGTGATCCCCGCGGCCTGATGCAGTCGAGGCGCCACCGGCGCTTCTGTGAACTGTCTCCAGACTGCTGGGAGCCCCCTCTGGTCTGTGCCGATTTGGTCAGCGACTATGAGGCAGCACGACACATATTGCAGAAGTATCCGGATAGGCTGATGTAAGTTTGAATAAACTTTGTATACCTTAATAATTCGAGATTTACAAAAAAAAAAACATAAAAATCGGTCAAGCGATTTCAGAAGAGTTCGATAACAAATACTTATACGTTCAAATGTCTATACACTGTTAAATTTTGGTCGTTTTAACCCGCGGAGGATCTAATCGGTACATGTAATACTATCGATTTGTAAAGAGAAAATTAAAAAATAAAGTACTTTTTTTTCTAAAATTCTAGTTAATATACGCATATACGAAATTAATTTCTTTAAGTAAACGTCAGCTGAGCGAGGCCAATAATATTATCTATAATATGTTTATAATTAGAAATATATAAGTATGTTTATAAGTTGTCTAGTACTCATAGCGGTTATAGCTCTGCTTAGTTTGAGACTAGATGTGTGATAGCTGTGGAATATTATAATGTTTTTATTGTTAACATTATATGTGTTTAAATTACAGGGTGATACGATTTGAAGACTTAACACTGAAGCCGAATATCACTACATATCAAATTTTGAAGTTTTTAAAGCTGGACGGAAGACAGGCGTTTGACAGTTTCCTGCAGAAGCACACTACTGTGGAGGTGGCTGGTGTTCACTCTACCTTCAAAGTCTCTCGCAATATTCCTTTTAAGTGGAAGCATGCGCTGGACTTCAGTTACGTTAGTAAGCTACAGGTGCGTCACAGTTTACACTTCACGTTCTTTATTTTTCAATCTTTGTTTTTCTTTGATAATTATCTCAGTAAAATATTGTTTGGCCACTTTGGACGGCTGGGCTGAAGTTACGCGGTATCTTCTCATCTAACATACCACAGTGTCACACATCAACACAACAGCCCACTCAAAACGAAAGTATATGACTAGTGCGTGTTGCCAGTGATGACATATGGCTCTGAAACGTGGTCACTTACCATGGGCCTCATGAGAAGGTTTAAAGTCACTCAAAGGGCAATGGAAAGGGAATTTCCTTGCCTGATCGAATCAGGAATGAAAATATCCGCATGAGAACCAAGGTTACCGACATAGCACGAAGAATCGCCAAACTAAAGTGGCAATGGACAAGGTACTTTGCTCGCAGAACAGAGTGCCTTTGGGCCCGAAAGGTTCTGAATTAGCGACCGCGTACCGGAAGACGCAGCGTTGGAAGGCCTTCCACAAGGTGGACCGATGACCTCGTATAAGGTGTGGGAATCCGATGGATGCGAGACGCACAGGACCGTTTATTGTGGCGACATTTGGGGGAGACATATGTCCAGCAGTAGACGTCTTTGGGCTGAAATAATAATGATGATGATGAAAAAAAAAAATGATGATGATGACTTTGGCCAGCTAAGGTTTTCGTACTGATAATGAAAGACTTTGTTGATAATATAATTGCAAGTAAGATTTTGGGTCAGTAGTAAAGAAAATAAAATACACCCTACTCTTTTGTTACTTTAATTTTCAGTTCTTGAGATAGATAAAATAATACACTCAATGGCATAATCACTTAATCAATAACATATTTCAGGTGGCCTGTAGAGAAGCAATGCGTCTATGGGGATACAAGATGGCGCACAACGAGACCCATATGACAAGCAATGATTTCTACCCCATTGAAGATTATATAATTTGATAGTAATCATAATAAATAAAATAAAAAAATCAAGTTGTATATTAGTAGTAGGTATGGCATTCAATCGTATTGAAAGTTATAAGTAACTTACAGAAGGGACTGGATCTCACGACAAAGGATGTCCTAGTGTAGGGGCCAGAGATTATTGTTTCTTTTTTGTATTTAAGTCAACTGATGTATCTTATTTGTGTAAAATATTTACTGTACTAACGTATGAACAAATAAAGATTATTATTATAAAGTTTCTTTCGCTGTACCTAGAAACAGTGACTATAATAATTAGCGACAACGATTACTATCAATACGTTAGAAAACAGTGCACGAATGTTACAGTGTTGACTTCCAAATGTTGTTGAAATTATAAACTAATTGTTTTAAATATTTCTAGTACAATTATTAGTGTTTTTAATTCTTAAAAAAAGCAATTATTCTGATCTAAAATTAAGGCCTAAGGATTTACGTTTAACAAATCTAATTTCGCAACTGATGAAACTATATGTATATTTATAAAAATTTGGTTAACGCCACCGGCTGTGAGACTAGGGATGGCGATCTGAAATCGATTAATCGACGAATTGTTTTTCCGAGTCAAGAAATTCGATATTTAATCTATCATAAATAAATAATCGATAGATTCTGTGAATCGATCTCAGATTTTTGAAATTTAAATTAGATTATTTCCTACGGAATGCAACCAAATTATTATTTGAAAACGTTCAAAGCACATAATTATTTTCTTCAAGATTATTTTTATGAAAATGTTATACACACATTGTAGGAGCATCCGTACTTTTTAGGTCTCAGTACGTGCACGGTTACCAACGGATCGATTTTTCAAAACTTGATTTATTACTGATACGATTCTTTAGACTTTGATTTGAATCGATTTAGAAATCGATCTTCTTTAGGAAGAATTGCAATCTCTTGAGACGACCCTGGCATAAGTTAGATATTGGGTCAAGTTAGAATGTTGATCCTAACTCGTGTACAGTTTATAAACCTTGTTGACCCTATTAACAAAGTCGATTTGAATATTAATTACTGTAGTTTGTGTTGAATTCGTCGCGGTATATGTACGTTTAAACTGGATTCAATTATTTTTTCTTTTTTTTTATAAATCTTTTAATAAGTTTAGATAATTATACTCATATTTGTTTAGGTATTTTCAATTATCGACTGTATTCATTTAACTAAAAACAACAAATATACAACAAGTATTATTCCCAGAATTGTAAGAAATCACGAGAATTGTAAGAAGTCAAAAGGTCACGATCATAAATCATGATGTCTCCTTGCTGAAATTTTACGTCTTCAGTTAAAGCACATTGATGAAGTGTGGGATGTTAAAGTGCAAGTAAGTATGTCTTATTAATATTTTTTTTTTCCAAATATACACCACTATTTTTTAATTATGGCAAATACTTAAAGGGCTTATTAGAAAAGGTCTTGTTATTATTTAAGTAAAGTCTCAATGCATAATATTCATAAACAGCAAAGTTATGAGCGTTTGTTTATATCCCAAAATCTCACTCAATTTCTGGAAATATTGTAAAGGTGAATTATATATGGTGAATTATATTATGTAAGGAAATATTGTAAGGTTTATGAATGAAAGAATGTCAATAAAAATGGAAAAACACTGCGCTTAGTGTTTTCTAGTAGTAATTGTTATGAATAATGATTCAATTATGAATTTACCAATAATGACAAATTTTCGTGGTCAATTTTAGAATTTCGTTTTTTGTACTTCTGACTACACAAATATGATCAGTAACGGGTACTGATTGATCCCCATTTTTTTGTGCACTAATTAAAAAATAGGGGTGTATGGTGTTTTGTTGAAAGACTAGTATTTTAAAACTGAACGACATACAAACTTAACGACGAAACTGCTCCTCATTAGAAAATTGGGACACCATGTGGGCTTTCTGTTTGCTTACTTTTAGTCCATCATACTGCTTAAAAGCGATCTTTGCCACTTTAATACCAAAAGGGTTATAGACTTGATTGAGCGGAATAAGGGCTCCAAAGTGTTTGGAAGAGATCTACCAATTAGGCAGATCCAGCTTACAAAACTGAAGAGCAACGATGGCAGAATCGTGTCCGCCAAATTCAGCTCGGATTTGGCGGACACGATTCTGCCATCGTTAGTCGATGATGAAATATTCTAGGGACATCACTTGTGTGAAAGTCACTGGTACTGGGATAAATGGAGTTTGTATTTATTTTACTTAGAAATCATAAGTCAACCCAAATATTTTTCAATAGCCACGTGATCAAACTTATTTGTTTGTAAAATAAGTTATTTTTTATAAAAATAACTAAACCACGTGAAAATAAGATAGACTCTAATGAACTAATTCTAAACGACTTTCTGAGTGAACGGTATCTTTGAGTTGTTGTCGACGGATGCTCATCAGAGCCCATGATGACTAATGCCGGAGTTCCTCAGGGGTCTGTTCTCTCTGCAACTCTCTTCCTCCTGCATATCAACGATCTGCTGATGCCCGGTATCTATGGATATGCAGATGATAGCTATTGTAGACAGATACCTGCCAACTGCTCGGGCTAGTAAAGACCTAATCCGTTCTGAAAGAGAGCCTTTGGTAGAGTGGACGAATGTTTCACTTCAGGCAGTTTCCAAGTGGGGTGAATCTGGTGGGATTCAACGCCGCCAAAAGACCCCCGTTTATCTTGGCTCCTGCTTTTCAGAATGTATCCTTGGAGTGCACTGACCGCCTTCAGTTCTTGGGTGTAGAAATTTCCTCAGACCTCCACTTTGGGCGGTTCATTGAGTCCAAAACCAAGGTAGCTACTAGAAAACTTGGCGCTCATGCGAAAGTCTGGTGGTACTTCACACCGGAACAGCTTTTTATTTCATATATGGCACAGGTCGAATCGTGTGAGGAGTAGTGCAGCCACTTATGGGCTGGTACTGCAAAATGCCACCTAGCAGCTTTGGACTCGGTGGAAAGGCATGCGAAGAAGCTAATTGGTGATCCAGATTTGGTGCAGTCCAATCTACAAAACCTTGTGCACGGGCTTAGAGTAGCCAGCCTTTCGGTATTTTACAGGATGCAATTTTTAGAGTATGTGCGAGAATTGCATGACTTGATTCCGCCTTCTCCGTGCTACCATCGGACAACCCGTCATAATCGTCAAATATCCACCGTGGTTGAAACTTCACGGTCTGGACTAAGCGTTTTGCCTCGTCGTTTATACCGCGTACATTGATTGAACGAAGACTGGAACAATGTGCCTGCTGCAGTTTTCCCGTCCGATTATAATTTAGGTGTCTTCAAGACTAGAGTGAATATGCTTTTATTAAACTAGTGCGTCTCACCATCAACGATTGCATCACTGCTTACCATCAGGTGGGATTGCAGTCGAGCACTAGTTTATATCAATTTAAAAAAAAACGTCTTTTCTCAGATACAGGTTAGGTTAGAAGGCTAAGGGGGGAGCGAAGGGGAGCGGAAATTGGTTATTTTTCTATAAACAAGAAAGTACCTTACATGACTGGCCTGTTGGTGTAGTAGTCAGTGGCCTTGACTGCTATTCCAGAGGTCGTGGGTTCGATTCCCATCCAGGTCTAATGTTTGTGTGATGAGCACGATCATTTGTTCTGTATCTGGGTATAATTTATCTATATTAAGTATGTATTTAGAAATATATAAGTATGTTTATCAGTTGTCTAGTACGCATAACACAAGCTCTGCTTAGCTTGAGACTAGACGGCGTTGTGTGATAATTGTGGAATACATATTATAGAAGATAATTAGTCGCTAAGATAGTATCATTTAGACGCTCACTGATTGTGGCTGACTTAGCAAATTAGAAAATAGTGAATTTTTATAGACGAATATTGCTATAAAAAAAGAAGTAAAAAAAGCACAATAATTTCTCTACCTTTTTATATAAAGTGGACATTGACATTACAACAGTAAATGAAAACACTGACAGTACCTACTCATTAGCGGTTAACACTGATTCTCAATAAAAAAAATCAGCTGTTCAGTTCGTTTGTAGAACAGTTGGTTTTTTTTTTATTTCAAAATTGGTCTCTTTGCTATGAGACCAATTTTGAAATAAAAAAAAAACGTTCTTCATAATATGAGTATTAGCAGTATATTCAATTAGTTTTGCTTCGTTGTCTCCAAATTGCATGAACCCGCGTGCCTCAGACTCGCATTTGCTTGGTTGGTATAGGGTTCCGTAGCTCAAAAGGAAAAAATGGAGCCCTTATAGGATCACATTGTTGTCCACCTGTCTGTATGTCTGTCAGTTTATCAAGACCCTTTATCTCGGGAACAGGTGGAGGTATCGGGATGAAACTAAAAATCACTTACTCAGGTTTGCGGTCCCTTAAAGCTGTGAAAAAAGCAAACTTATATAAACTAAATAAAAAGATACGGCCATTTATGTCGCAGAAAAGTATAGCGACACTATCGAAGGTATCAAGGTTCAAAGGGCACTTCCCATTGGCGTAGAGCCCTGAAATTTGGCATAAATCAAGTTCTTATAGCACAAGTACAGAAATAAATCTGAAAACTGTAAATTTGTGGTTACGTCACAAAAAAAACTTTTTTCGTATCGAAAAATTTTTATGACTCGATTCGCGAATTGAACTATTAACATAAGTTATTTTGTACGGAACCCTCAGTGTGCGAGTCCGGCTCGCAATTGTCCAGTTCTTTTTTTGTTCGATATGACCATTCTAATAGTATCTGTTAGATTTTGAGAAGCAGTTTGAAATCAAATAATTTACCTTTGCTTATAAACAGCGTTCTTATTCTTATATAAATCATTAACCCTGCTGATCCAGCTATTTTAAATCAAAGGCATTATAAATTCTTGCACTAAATATTGGTGGAACGAAATATTGGTATTAGTAGCTCTTAGCACACAATATATGGAGCAACACTATCCGACCATAAATTCGCTCTCTATAATAATGTCACACACGTTATTTACGGCGCGTTTCTAATGAAAAATATTACTTTGAGCCCATTGTTACATTTATTACGCTTTATCGTGTAATGTTAAAATAGTTTTTGATTTATCACGTTGAATTTTTTTTCAAATGGATGGGTAAGGACACTTTGTTTATCGTTGGTAATTTATCGTCTACATGAAAAATAAGGGTAAAGCAACTCTAAAATCAAAATATTTTTATTTCACATGGGCCTACATGTTATAAAACGTAAGAAGCTAGTCCACGGTTCTAAATTGGTCATTTCCTATGGAAAAGAACCGGCAAAAAACTCTATGGTTACTCTTTTAATTTTTTTTACAATATTTCCTTAATACAGTATAAATCGATATTATGTAAGAACTGTGTAGACCAGTCAGTATTTTTCCCAAAAGCATAACAAAAATAATCACAAAAGAAAATAATCTTTAATTGTTTATTGTACACAAAAATATAACATAACATATAGAGATATAGACAGTTCATGTACAAAGGCGAGCTTAACTCAGCAATGAGTTTTCTTCCAGCAAACCTTTGAGTTATAGAAAGAGAACATATTCGAGGGTAGGATCTAGTGCACAATATTATCCTAAATAATAATATTAGTCTAATATAGGTATATTATACATAAGTCCAATACATAATTATATTATACATACTATATTATATCAAAAAAGAAAGGAAGTGCTCTTTAAGTTTCCTCTTAAAGACATTCAGAGAAAGGCTGTCGCGAAGAGAGTGAGGCAGAGAGTTCCAGACATGCTCTGCAGTTACAGAAAAGGAGCCATCATAGCGGCTAGAAGTATGACGCGGAGTACGAAGGAGAAGAGAAGAGGTGGTGCGACAGAGTTTACCCCTCGGGACGAGTTACTCAAAGTGGGTCACGAAGGTATTGAGGTGCATTAGGATTGTGTAGGATTGGATAGGATATAGAGAAGACATAGAATATGGGTATTTCGTCGACGCCGAATCGAAATAAAATAAGTTAGTCTAACAAATTCTTATTTATTCTACTCGGTTTTCCTGAAGAAGGCATGAATCTAAAATTAATATCCAATACTGAAATCTGCTACTCCAAGCAGCAGTGAAAATATTCAACTTCCAAGTCAACGCAATCTAAACATAAGGCTGTTAAACTCTGGTTAACCTTAAGGTTAAGGAGGTTAGGCTCCGTTTAGGCGCATATTTTCATATTCATATCTGTATTTGTATACCATAATGTCTTACAGATGTTACATTAATTGCTTAAAGCTAAAACACAATTATGGACCCTGTTGGGCACAGCAAAAAATAAAACTGATTTGACACTCTCTACAACCTAGAGGGTCTCTCTCTCCATGAAGCAAGGATTCATTGCACAAGTCTAGGAAAAGTCCGAAATCTGTAAAATTGATTTTGCTTCACAAAAGAGTTTTTTGCGATTGGAAAAAATCTTTGAACCTCGATTCAAAAATAAATTAAACTATAAATGTAGGTAAGTTTGTATAAAACCCTTGGTGCACGGTGCTCAGTGTGTCGGCAGACTTGCACTTGCCTTAGTTTTTCGTTTGATATGACCATTTTGAAAGTGATTTGCGTTAATTGCAATATTTGCGTTGGATGAAATATTTCCTTTAGTTGCAATATTTGTGTTCATTTAAGAGTAGTAAACCAATAATTATAACTATTTTTTACATTAACGTAATTTACATCACACGACGTAATTTTAACAGATACTAAAAATAACAATATAAAACTAGTTTATATTTTATACTAGCTTTTGCCAGCGGCTTCGCCCGCGTGAAAGTCGGTTTCTCCATACAAACTTCCAACACCCGTTTTACCTTGGGTGGGGCGGGAAATAGTGTCAGACTTTTACTGACTAAAAACCTACCTTTCCATTCCTTGCCTTTGTCCCGGGGCCCGTGGTGACAACCCCCTTGGGGTGGAGTTTCGTAAAATCCGCTCTTAGCGGATGTCTGCACCGTATAAGGAACCTACCTACCCAATTTTAAGTTTGTGTTATAGTTTCGTGATTAGTCAGTGAGTGGTATTTCGCTTTTATGTATATAGATTGTCTCAGTATTTTCGGCGCTCCCGCACGGTGGCGGTGCACCATCCTAGCAAGGCAGACCTCCTCCGTGTCTTCTAAGCAATCCGCACAATGACGACACCTAAGCGTTTCTTCCCGCCGAATGCAACTTACGAGTAGGAATCCCCGAAATAACTGTGTCCAGTGAAGAATTGCGTCAGAGGAAAATGAAGACGCTTTGGTGCCTCTCTAACTATTCGTCAAAGAAGGGTCTTATCGCCAGGATAATGTCGTGCCCAGTGCTGAGATGCGATAGTGACTGTCTCCACGTTGCCATGAGCTTGCTCCTGCGCCCCGCTCACGCGCCCTTGCCTTCGCCGCGCTCGCCTGTCGTCTGTGTTTTTGTAGTGTGCGTGGGTTACGGCTTATGCGCGTGAACATGGCCCACGCCATGTAAGCACCCGCTTTTGATGGGATGCAGTGGTGGCACGTTCTTCTGGAACCTCTCATATTATCTTCTGGTAGTAAAGGACATAGCTTGGTGTAAGCCCGCTGTATCCGTCGCTGTTTTGATGTAACAGACTCTGAAGATGCCATCGTGTCCGGTGAAGGTGTTCGTGACTCTGCCGAGGCGTCACTTGAGTGGTGGCAAGATTTTTATTTTTATTTTTATTTTTATACAAAGGAACAGCAAACAGCTACAACATAAAGCTTAGGTACTACAGATACACAAAACATAGTATAAACAATATTGTAGCCCACAGCACTGTTCACAAATTAGCTGCGGAATACTTCGATAAAATCACTAGGATAACAAAATTGTAAATTATCGTAACCCTCGGACATTTTAAAAACAAATACAATAAAAAACGGTAATTTAAAAAACTAAAAAACCCGACTGCTTTTCTGAGCATTCATGAAAAAGCCCTAAAACAAGAAAATCTGGCAGTCGGGACCCATTCTAGAATTGAGAGTACATACCTATATTACATTGCAGATTACTCCAATCTATTGACTAGACGGTTGACTTTCTAGAATGGGTCCCGACTGCCAGATTTTCTTGTTTTAGGGCTTTTTCATGAATGCTCAGAAAAGCAGTCGGGTTTTTTAGTTTTTTAAATTACCGTTTTTTATTTTTTATTTTTTTTAGTTTTAATTTATTACGATATCACCTTGAAAGTAATTACGAATCTAAAGACACCTCTCAAACTAAAATCCATCGAGCCGTTCAGGTCGCAGAGCGTGCCAAACATTTGAATTTGGCGCTAAAAATCCGCCATTCTGTTTTTTTTTTATTTTGATATACCCAGTGTCACTCTCACAGTAAATACGAATCTAATGATACCTCTCAAGCTAAAATCCATCGAGCCGTTCAGGCTGCAGAGCGTGCCAAACAATTATACATACATACATACATACATACATACATACATACATACATACTCTCGAAAAACATAACCCTCCTTCTGACGCAGTCGGGTAAAAAGAAGTAATAAAATAAACTTAAAAGAGTGTAGAGAGAGAGGAAAAAGAAAAAAATAAAGAATTAAATAAGAATAAAAACAATTATGTTAGCTCCTTAAGAATTAGACTTTTGAACATACTTGGTGAGCATGCGAAAATATCTATATGCTCAAAAGTCTCATTGTAGGCATCGACCATCCTACGAATAGGCGAGCGCAATCCAGAGTTGGACTTGCAAGGGCCCACTGAAAATAAATTGCCAGCGCGCACCTTTCGCTTATGGACTGTCCTAGGAACCACATAGCACAACATGTTAGATAAATCTATGCAGTCAAACTTATTTCTAACAATATTATACAAATTCATAGCCTCTAAGTATTGTCGTCTATTTTCAAGTGTCGGCAGCTTGTACTTGGTAAGCAAATTTTGGTAAGATGAATAATATCCATAACATCTATAATGCATGGTACGCAGGAATTTGTACTGAACACGCTCAATCATTTCATTATACTTCTTGTAATATGGACTCCAGACAGACACGGCATACTCCAACTGAGAACGCACAAGGGACTTATACAAGTAGATATAAGAAGACGCTTTTTTAAAATCTGTTGTAGAACGCATTACAAATCCGTACAGCTGATATGCTTTGTTGACAATTTTCCCTATGTGTAGGTATATGCAAAGCTTCGAGTCAAAGATTACACCGAGATCACGAATAGAGTCCACTTTAAGCAGAGGGGCATCGCATAGTGTATATGTATGTTTGATGACAGTTTTATTTTTGGTGAAATTTATGAAGTTACATTTAGGTAGACTTAGTTGCAATTTATTTTTCTGGCAATAGGAGGAAAGTCGGTCCAAATCCTGTTGAAGAAGAAGGCAATCATCCGTTTGCTGTATGGTTCTGTAAACTTTGAGGTCGTCGGCATATAAAAGAAACTTGGTATTTTGAAAACATTGACCAATGTCGTTTATATACAGAATAAACAAGAGGGGACCAAGAATTGAGCCTTGAGGGACCCCAGAGGTCACCTGTGCAATATTTGATTGATGACCATTAATAACAACCCTCTGACTCCGATTAGTAATATAAGAAGCAAACCATCTTAGAAGATTGCCACGAATTCCGTTGAATGAAATTTTGTTGAGGAGTATTTCATGATCAACTTTGTCGAAAGCCTTACAGAAGTCTGTATAAACTGCATCCACTTGTACACGGTTGTCAACGCTATCAAACAAAAAACTTGAAAATAGCAAAAGATTAGTATTAGTCGAACGCCGTTTGACAAAGCCGTGCTGCTGTTGTATGATGATATTGTGAAGTACCGGATAAATTTCGTTATGAACTAACCTCTCAAATAGTTTCGACAAGACAGACAGGATGGAAATAGGACGATAATGTTCAACGTTGCGTTTAGAACCACTTTTATGAACGGGTATAATATACGCGTGCTTCCATTGCGTAGGTACAACTCCCTCAGAAATACATTTATTATAAATAATAAATAGAGGCTTACAGATGGTAGTTGCAGTATTCCTAAGGAAGTGAGGCGTAAGTCCGTCAGGTCCGGGGCCTTTTGCTAGGTCTAAGGATTTAAGCTCCTTCAAAATTTTATCTTCATTAAAAGAAAGGTCACAAATTGAGACATCGTGTAATGCATTATGATCATGCGGAGGTTGCCATTGTGACAGCAAAGGGGACGCAGGTTCATATACCGAATTGAAAAAGTCAGAAAACATGTTGCAGACCATACTGGGATCATTTGTTTCCGCATCTTTGTATTGAAGCTTAGCTGGTATTCCAGGTTTGTCTTTCCGATTAGAAACATATGTCCAGAAATGTTTTATGTTTTTCGTCAGATTATCCTCTACAGATCCAATGTATGAAATAAAGCACTTATGACATAAAGTCTTGAATTGTCTTCTGTAGTTGACAAATGATTCATAATCAGAGATGCTTCCATACTTCTTCCACTTGACCCATGCCTTTTGCTTTTTCTTGGAAATTGTTATTACAGCCCGAGAGAACCATATGGGATAGCTAACTGGCCTAGGATGGGCAATGGGAGTGTCTTGTTTAATGATAGCATCTAACTCATTGTAAAATTTAACTACTGCTTCTTCAGAATCTAGAGGGCAGAGCAGTTCAGACCAATTCAATTTCTGTATGTTATGATTAATATTATCAAAGTTGGCTTTATGAAAGTTGTATTTAAGAAGAGGAGTCTTTGTCATTGGGGTAACCTTAACGTTCAAACAAGTATCACAAATCAGTGCAGGATGGTACGAGTCAATAGGAAGCAACGTAGTTGAGGTACGGGAAACAGTGCAGGGAATGTTGGAAATAACTAAGTCAAGTATTTTGCCTTTATCATTAACTACGTTATTGAATTGAGAGGCACCAAGGAGTGACATTAAATTGTTCAGATTAACACAGTCTGGAGGGGCTCCAGGATGTAACGAAGCAATTTTTGAGGTATGTGTTACAGGGGATGCTAACCAGTTAGCCTCAGGCAGATTGTAGTCACCAACAATATAGAAATTATCGACACTAGGATGGCCTAAGACCACTTGCAGCAACTCAAAGTGTTTGCTATATATTAAAGAGGATGTCTTAGGTGGTATGTATGCAGCACTCACAACGTGTCGCTTGGTGTTAACAGTGCTAGGCAACTCAACCATTATGTGCTCAATATGATTTTGTGAGAGATCACTATGCTGAGTCAGTGAGAGACCTAACTCAGAAGGTTTTAAAGTGCGTAAAATCGCAACCAATACACCCCCACCGTCCCGTTTATTAGTGACAGTACGATCACGATCGCATCGATGCACACTATAACGCTGGTCTATGAACTCACTGTCGTAAATTTCAGGTATAAGCCAAGTTTCAGTCAATATTATAACTTCATATGTATTCATAAGTATATTCGTGAGTAACTGGTGCAATTTGGTGCGAATACCCCTGCAGTTCTGGTAATATATAGTGATATTTTTGTTAGACATTGATAATAATAAAATGTAAATGTGTATTTATTATGTGAGTATGTTCAGTTAATAAGTTTATGGTAAATATTACAAAGAGATTAAATGAGATTAAACTAATAAGATTTAAAATAAGATGACAGCTGCGGTGACCATGCATTGAGAAATAGACAGCAATATATTTATTAGCCGAAAAAAATTCGCAATTTATTAAGCTTGAGGCCACGAAATTAAATAACACTATCGGTTTATGTAAAACACAATCATCACAGATAAGAATGACAAACAATTGGAAAACATTACAGTCAATTTTTATGAGTATATAAAGATAATAGATCTGACAAAAAATCACAAAAAATACAATCCAGTAGTTAACAATATTTATCGTAAACATAATATTATAATCGCACAAGAAACTAAATAATATTGGACGTATTAATGGCACCACTATCATCAACATAACTTTTAATGTTGCTATTAATTCTTGCAACGTCACCTTCTGATCTGATAGCAAACGCGGCATCACCGTCTTTTTTACGAACGAGGATAGTGCAATTTTTAACCCAAACATATTTGTATTGATGAAGTTTGGCTGCTTCCTTGCACTTGCGAAATAAAATCTTATTTTTTAAAGTTAAGTGTTCATTTATGTAAATATTTGTTGAAGACCCAGGTATTCCTATTTGATCAGTTTTCAATGACTTAGCCAGCCGATAAGCACTAAGAACATTATCGCGTAATATACGCGTGGAGAATTTGACGACTATGTTCTTTGGCCTATTTGTTTGTTGGTGGGCGTGTGGCACTCTGTGGATGGAAATGACGTCCTTTTGAGGGATGGGAAAGCTAATGGCTTCACCAATTGACCCCAGCAGCTGCAGCAGATTCTCACCACGCTTGTCAGGTATGTTGCAAATCTCAATATTGCACTGCCTCGCCTGTTGCTCAAGTGCCTCTATTTTGGATTCTAAATAGGATGTCGAAGTGGCTGATTGTTCTGCCTGCAGACGTGAGATGTTTTCGACACGCTTTTTAAGGTCACTTTGTTCGTCAGCATGAAACTGAAGCGAGTGCTTGACACACGACGTCTCATCGTTCAACCCCTTTACTTCCTTTTTGAGGTCAGCTTGGGCAGTGCGAACAGTGCTCAGCTCCTGCTTTATGTCCGTCAAACTGCTCTTGACACTTTCGTGATAACTCAGCATGCTCGACTCCAACTCGCCCCGCCACTCCAGCAAAGTATTTTTAATATCTTCCTTGAACAAAGCCATAGTACGGTCGATGTCAGAGCGCCATCCCTGTAGAGTTTTGTTCAAATCTTGAGAAAAAGACTGGAATTGGTTGTGAACAAGGATCGATGAGGAGTTCTCGCCAACTTTTGCAGCACGAGAAGTGCACATAAGCGGAGTACGCGGCGATGGTGGACGCTGATCCAAGTTATCGCAAGACATATTCATGCTATTGTCTTCATACGCAGGAAGCTGCGTGGAACGTACAGGTGTGTCCAAGTTAGGACGGGTGCGACGTGTTATATTACAGCACGGGGGACATTTCCAGGCAGTCTTAAACTCTTGTGTCAACGCCAGAAAATGCTGCAGAGTTATGTTTAAACACTCATGATGATATCTCCCCTCACACAAGTTACACATCAGGTAACCATCATCAGACGCCAGGACCTGGTTACAACCGTTACAGTTCATCGCTCAGAATGAAATTCTTCAATAAAATGTAAACAAACAAATTGTTCTAGTCAGGAAAGAGAGAGCAGCGCAACCTGACGGAACAGACCAGAAAACTTATTGATAGAACGGTCACTCAACGGGACACCTAGCGCCACCTATCTTATGGCGATAATGTACAATGAAGATCAATCAATCGTCCGCTCGAAAGTCCGGCGTTGAACCAAGATGACTGTTTTCTATACTTTTTTTTTTTTTTTTTTTTTTTTGTGGTAGGTAAAATCATCCAATGACGAATCCCGCCCTTGGGTGGGGCGGGAAACAGTGTCAGACTTTTACTGACTAAAAACCTACCTTTCCATTCCTCGCCTTTGTCCCGGGGCCCGTGGTGACACTCTCGCATAACCTTTGGCCCCAGTAGGCTTCGGCCCTGCTGGACCCCTACAGTTTGCAGACAACTCCTTGAGGCGCGCGGGAACGGTGCGCGCCGTAGACGACCTGAGCTCGGACCGGTCTGTTACCGGACGGACGGACAGCGAGCTACCCATTGCCCACCGTCCGCGAGCCCGCGCCTACGGTGGCCGGAAATTGGGATCGGAAACCCGGCGGCGGCGGCGGCGTGTCCGCCTTTGCCTAAGGCGGTCGGCCTCCTCCTTTACTAGCATTACTGCTTCGCAGAAGGAGGCGACCGCCTGCCACTCCTCCTCGCTCCGGAGCATGGCTTGGACCAAGCCCCGGCGCGAGAGATCGCCGCCGATCGCCCCCACGAGGACACGGCGCTGCTCTTCCCAAGCGGGGCACACCTCGACTGTGTGCTCCACCGTGTCCACCGGGCGGTCCGCACAGTGGCGACACCCGGGCGTCGTCTCCGCACGAATCTTGTACAGGTACGGACCGAACTTGCCGTGTTCGGTCAGCACCTGCGCCAAACGGAAGGTGACGACGCCATGGGGCCTTTCCAGCCACGCCTCAAAGAGGGGCCTTACCGCCTCGATCGTGGCGTGCCCAGCACGAGGTTGCGACAGTCGCTCTCGCCATTTCACCATGAGATCCCGCCGGAGCTCTGACCGCCATGCCGCGACTTGTCGCGGCAGCGGAGTTTCGCCCCGACGTTGCATCTCCACGCGTAGGTCATGCATGTGTGCAAGGACTGTTGCCTCCAAATCCCACGGTGGTAGGCCAGCAAGGAGGCTCGCCGCTTCGCAGGACACCGTACGGTATCCGCGGATCATCCGGATGGCCATGACCCTCTGGCAGGCGGTTAGCCGGGCCGCCACTCGCTTACGTAGCGATGGCGCCCACACCGGCGCACCGTAAAGGGCCATGGACCGAACGATGCCTGCGTAGAGCCTCCGGCAGGAGGCGTCTGGACCCCCTAGGTTCGGCAGGAGCCGCTTGAGCGCAGCCCCAGTCGCATTCAACCTGGGAGCCAGACGTCGGAAGTGCTCCTTGAAGTTCCACCGGCTGTCGAGGACGAGTCCCAGGTACTTCATCGTCGACCCGACGCCGATGTGAACTCCTCCTACCGTCAATTGGGAGCCCGGAGGTGGCGCGCTCCGAGGGCCGTGAAAACACATGGCCTCGGACTTGTGCAATGCCACCTCGAGTCCCAACTGCTGTATCCTCTCCACGACTGTCGCAACCCCGCGCGTCGCTAGTTCGACCGCCGCCTGGTACGACCGTCCCCGCGCCAGGACCAGCGTGTCGTCTGCGTAACAGACCACGCTGACCCCGTCGGGGAGGTCGGCGCGCAGCACGTAGTCGTACCCGATGTTCCACAAGGGCGGCCCTAGTACCGATCCCTGCGGAACACCGCACGACATCTCTCGCCGTTTCAACTCCCCCTGATGACCGGGGTAGATGATGAACCTGTCCGACAGGTAGGCCTCGATCACCCGACAGAGGTAGTCGGGCACCCGGTGGTACCGGAGTGCCCTACCAATGCAACTCCAGGGCAGGGAGTTGAAGGCGTTGGCGATGTCCAGAGACACCGCCAAGACACACCTGCCCCGGGACACCGCATCCCCCGTCGTGAGGGCTCGCACGCGCATGATGGCGTCCACAGTGGAGCGCCTCCTGCGAAATCCGAACTGGCCGTCCGCAAGATCCGGCCCCTTCCGTGCCAGATGCACGACGAGGCGGTCTGCAATTACTCTTTCAAAGAGCTTGCCCACCTCGTCGAGCAGCACAATGGGCCGATACGCGGACGGAGAGTCCGCGGGGCGCCCCGGCTTCGCGATAAGGACCAGTTTCCCCGTCTTCCAGCGAAGCGGGAACTGGCCCCTCTCCATGCATGCGCTGAAGAGCCCTCTCAGTCGAGACCCGAGTTCCTCCATGGCCAGGACCCAGGCTTTTCCAGGCAAGCCATCGGGACCTGGGGCGGTGTTCTTGGCACTCAGCCTTCGCACCGCCACTCTCATCTCCACCTCGGTCACCTCTGGAGCATTGTTGCCGTCGTTGCCGTCGTGGTCCGCGTCGGACACCGCTGCTGGTGGCGGAGCCATAGGCGGGGGAGTATGCTCCCCTCGCGTAGGGAACAGAGCGCTCACCACACCCTCCACGAGCTGGGGCCGGAGACTCTGAGTCAGCGGGGGAGCCCATGGGCGGAGTTTCTCCATCACCATTTTGTATGGGCGTCCCCACGGATCGACGTTCAGAGACTCCAGCCACACGTTGCGGGCCTCGAGTTTGGCCCGCTTTATCTCCGCTCGGAGGGTGCGCTTTGCAGCTCTGTATCCCTCATACAGCTCCGCCTCTATGGCCTCCGCACCCGGTGGACGGGTGCGGCGCCTGCGGTGTCTAGTATACCGGCGTCGCGCAGCATTGCACGCATCGCGCAGTGCCGCAATCTCTGGCGACCACCAGTGTACTTGGCGCCGGGCACGTCCTGGCCGGACTCGGGGCATGGCCGCGTCGCATATTTGCGACATGGCCACCTGGAACCAGTCCGCCTCGACGTCGATGTCGACAGGCCTGTCCGGTGCTTGCACCCAGGCCTGTACCATCGCGGCTTCCTGGAGCAGGTCCCTGTCCAGCTGCCTCAGCGCCCAACGCGGACCACACGGGGTCCGTCGGACCGGCGCGGTCGAGGTCTGGGCGGAGACGTCAAACCGGATATACCGGTGGTCGGAGTACGTCTCCACCTCCTCTATGACGCGCCAGTCGACGACGCGCGGTGCCAGTGCAGGGCTGGCGAACGTGACGTCCACCACCGACTCGCCCTGCATCCGTACACACGTGGGGACAGAACCCCGGTTTTGGACGAGTAGGCCCTGTCCTAGAGCCCATTCCTCAACCCTTCGACCCCGCTGGTTCGTGAACCGGGAACCCCAAGCCTCGTTCCAGGCATTGAAGTCCCCGCAAACGACCACGGGGAGGCTGGAGTCAAACCCAGCAACGACGGCATCCAGCTCCAAAAGGGAGCTATCCAATTCGGCGAGAGATCTGTTCGGGGACAGGTAGATGCCTACCACCACTATGTCCCCGAACCGTGCTGCCACGCAACCCCGGCCTTTCTTGACGGCTTCGAGTGCCGGGGTACCGGCGGCGGCCGACGAAATAAGTGTCACCGAGCCGCTCAGGTCCTGAACCCAGTCGGCTCTGGGCAGGACAAAGTGCGGCTCGGAGACAACGGCGATGTTGATCGACCACTGCGCCATGCTCTGGAGCAACAGATCCTGAGCGGGGGCGCAGTGGTTGATATTCGCCTGGAGGAGACGTAATGGAGCCGTTATTGACAGTCCATTACAGTCTCCTCCCGTGCCCTCTGCGAGGGTCCTGCCGCGGTGGTAGCGGCGGCGGCGTCTGCGGAGGCGATGGCGGCGGCAGCCAGCTGGGCAGCCGCGGCGGTGAGAATCCTCGCGGGGACGGGCCTTGGGACCTTGGCCTTGGCCTTGGCAGGGGGATCGCAGGTCCTGCTCCCAGCCCGGTGGTCGGCCGGCTTGCCCGCCGCCGCACATTCGTAGCAGTGCGGGGCTGCGTTGCAAGTTTCGGCCTTGTAGCCGGACTGACCGCACTGGAAGCAGTGGTCACTGCGATCTTCCTCCGCTGCGCAACAGACCCCCACGTGGTGCCCCACGTGGCAGCGGTAACAGCGCAGCGGTCTAGGCTCCAGCAGCTTAACACGCGCGGAGTTCCAGCCCACCAAGAGCCGTTGGCCTTCCCCTGTGATGATCCTGGCCGCTGACACGGGGCAGTTCACCGTCACTGCCCCCATGCCCGTGCCGTCAGCACGGATGGCGCCCGCCCGGACCTGGTCGGTAAGGCACCCCCCCGTCCTAGCGACAGCGGCCACGACTTCCTCGGCCGTCACGGAATCGTCCAGGCCCATAATGCGCATGTCGACGCATCTTGTGGGCCTGGACACCCGGGCCTCCTCCGCATCCAGGGTCGCCTTGATTTTCTCCGCCAGGGCGTCTGCGGTGGGGCCGCTGTTGGCCCCGGGAACCTCCAGCATCAGGGCACCGGTCGCGGTATGCCGCATCCGGAAGCCCCCGGTGATCCCAAACTCATTTAGGTCCACCGCCTGCCTCGCCTTGCGGATGACCTGGCCGTAGGTCGCACCCTTTTTCGCTGCCTCCGGCTGCAGTGTTATCACTACAGCCGTGGAGCGCGGGGCGCGAATCCCAGCCATCCGTTTTCGCCACTGCCGCCGCTGGCGTTTTTTAGCGGCCCGATTCGCCTTTCCTGCCTGCTTCTTGGCTCCGGCCACTTGCCATTCGGCTTCGGCCGGAGATTCCGCAGGCTGGGGAGATTTCTGAGAGCGACGTCGAAGGCTTCCTGTAGAGAAGCGGCGTGGCGGAGAACCGTCTTCTCCTTCGACGTCCTCTCCCTTTTGCGGCCCATGTCCCTCAGCGCAGCGACCACTAGCTCGCCGAAGGTCCTGCGCGACTCCTCGGCGGAGTCTTCGCGCTCACTGCCAAATGGCCCCGAGGGGTCCATCGCAGCGTTGATCGCAGCGGGGTGGCGCCCTTCCGCGGCGAGCCTCTCAGCTCGCTCAGTCACCTCCTGGGAGGTGACTCCCCTTCCTCTTCCCGATGCTCGGCCCGCTCCCCGCCCACTGGTGGGGATTTTTCGGGCCGAGCCCTTTTCGGCTTCATCGGAGGACGGTCTGTCCTTCGATAGGGAGCGTTTCCGGAAGAAACTCGCGTTTCTTCCGGAGTCGCCTCCCGCCTCCGCCACATCTTCCTCCTCCGAGCCTGAGCTCCTTCTGGATGCCGCGTCGGACTCCGACCGCGCATCACTCTCCGATGGGTGTTCAAAAAATTTGCTAGTTTCCATTTGATTCCCACGAGTAAAAACTTCGGGTACTTGCTCAAAAACTGTGGTCCGCACTAGAGACTAATTTAGCTACCCATTAGTCAAGCTAACAACCTCCCTCACGGTGCGCCGCCGCTTGGAGGTTTGGGGTGATTTTTTATAGAGGTTGTCTTCCTCGCGGCCCGGGCGGTTAAGCCAAGACCCTCGACCCCCATCAAAAGTCAGAAACATGACCTTGGACAATCTCTGGGGCTACGAGAACAACGGTGGCAGAAGGAGGAGTAAGCCTTCCTCCTGCCTGCCCGGTGGCAGGGTGAGTGCACGCCGAGCCCGCTCTTGCTTCGCCACTGTGCCCTCTGCTAAAGCAGAGGGACACGCGTTGAAGCGTACTCCCGACAGAACATTCGCAGACGGCCATCGAGGCCCCTTGGGCAGGAGTGCCCAAGGGGATGGTTGGCCGCCTCCCAGGGTGCACCGTCCCGCAGACTAGCCTTCGCTCCGGACGTATCCGCAAGGGAACTATAGCCTGCGGGCACTCGTGAAGGTTTTCTGTCATGGCACCCCACTGTTTTCTATACTGGTACACGGTTTATTCAATAGATGGCGTTGATTATAGCAAGTCAGATGACCAAGCAAAATTGAAATCAGTTAGACACAAATTTCAACATTATGAATGTCAATATTACTAATAAAGCAGTTCACAGTCAATGTTGTATATAGTAAAATCGATTATCACAGACCTTATTCACCGGTTTATGACACTTTTATACTAATGAAGTGTTTGAGATGGGATGTAAACACAAGATATTTGATTCCCACAATATCACTGATTTTAGAAAATAGTTCACGTTGACTACAATATCAACCAAAGTTTATGTCTTTTTGTCACTCACAATACACAATTCACGGAATTTTGAATACGTTTCGAATTTTCAAGAAATAAATAACGCCGAGAGTTAAAGTAAGCTAGTTGTCACATCTAGCGCCACCTAGTGGATGAAGATGAAGATGCCCTCTTTCGTGAGAACAAGGGTATCAGGGTTGATGTCTTGTTCCTAATTCGTCTATTTAATTCTCATCTGAAGCTCAGTAATGTATTGCTTTGACCATCTCTGCCAAAAGTGTAGCCTCAGTTGTTCTACTCTTGCGTAGCGTGACAAGCGTAGTGGTGAGGTCATCAGAAACAGCTGCAGTGAGTGGCTGACCGATGAGGAAATGTGCTGATGTGAGTGGGAGTAATAGGGATATAGGGCATGAGTTCGGAATAGACGAGATCAATGTTAGAACTGTACTGAACTCTTCGTAAGTTAAATGAGCATTAGGTACACACCACTCGACAGAGATGGCATTTGCTAGACTTAACCACGGCCGCCCATAAGCCACCGAAATGAGGTGCGCACGTCGGAATGCATGAGAACCTAATGATTTCATTAGCAGTATAATTGATAATAGAATTATAGTCATTATTTAAAAATGAACTACATTAACTTGAAGCTCCTACGAAAGTTTTTCATTGTCAGAGAATATCTCTGCAGGTTAACCTCGTGTAAAACCCACCTGAGCCTTCAGTTGCTATAGCTATAATTATAATCACATACACTTTATTTATTATTATTGCACATCTTATAATGTGGATAGGGTAACATTCGCAGAGTCTTATCGCACAGGGCAATCTTTTACAAACAACTATAGGATGAACACATCTTCGGCATTATTAAAGTTTAATTTTGCTTTTAACCATTGTATCCTTTACCCTATATATGTACCTACATAGTTCTGTCCGCAATTGTTGTAACTAATTTCGTAACCAGTAAAATGTATTAGCGTACATAATTGGCTCCCTATCCCTAATCACTAGTTAAACCCAATAAACTTGTTCCAAATCACATGAGGCTAAAGTTTTCTGCTTCGTCACGGCTTTTACCTAATTTATGGACCATTCTGTCTAATGTAGTAAAAATGTTTTCATCTGAGAACCGTGGTTTTTCAGTTTAATGAGTTTATGATTGCTTAATGTCTCCCAATAGATATTGCATGCCATTTAAAATATTTAGGTTGATTACAAATGTAAAACGGCAACTTCCATACAAGATTAACAATATGTCAAGTATCTATTATACATAAACAATTGAAAACTGCTATGATGGAGCTCCTTTTCTGCAACTGCAGTGCGTCTTCGTGATAACCCAACTCTGAAAGGTTGCAAGAAAATCATTTCTTTTCACAACTGACATAATTTTTGAATTTATTAGTATGTACGTATATTTAAATATTAGACTTATTATTTATGTACGTTTGTATTGTACACTGGATTGTACCCCTGATTGTTATCTCTCTCTGTCACATTCGCAAGGCTGATGCAATGCAATGCTGTGTGTGATATTAAGTTTTTAATTCTTTATTGTACACAAAAACATAATATATGGACATACAGACAGTTCATGTACAAAAGCGTGAGTTTTCTCCCAGCAAACCTTTGAGGTATAGAGAGAGAACATATTAGGGGATCCTGTGTACAATATATTATATACACTAGTATATACTGTATATGCTAATATTATGTCAATAATAAAAGGAAAGAAAGGGTGTCGTGAAGAAAGTGTGGCAGAGAGTTCCATCATAGCAGCTAGAAGTATGACGCGGAGTACGAAGGAGAAGAGAGAGAGTTTTTTGTATAGAATAAGGTATAAAGAAAGCTCTCATATCATGCATAAACCTGGCTATTCAAATTAGAGTAAAAGTCCAATCTTGAGGTTTGCCAGTGCAGTATGCTAAAAGTTGTGTGGAGACTCAGAACAACGTACGCGAAAATCAAAGCGGCGCCGCGACCCGTCGCTTTGATTCGCACGGCGCTCTGTGTTACCCAGAAAAATAGTAAGCTACCGGCTACGTATTTTAGTCGAACATGGGTCCTTTTAAACGCCTGATGACAATGTGGTAGACCGATGCGTGGATGGTGGGGTGAGGTCAACTCCTACCACTGCCTCAGCAAAAAAAACTTACTTCAGTAGTAAAGGAAAGTTCGCAAGCAGGTTTTTTCTTGAGGTGACAATCGTCCAATGACTTCTTCCGCTCCTCTTGGAGCGAAAGGGCGTCTCATACTTTTGCTGATTAAAACTCACCAGTATCCCTTTGATATACTCCCCGTGGCCCTAGACTCATAAAAGCTGTAGGTACTTGTAAGATCATTCAATATACTTATAATCATAAGTAAAGAACCTGCGTTATTCTCTTATTTATGAAAAAGTCATCAATTAGAAGTATACAGTACATTTATTTAAAAGTAATATTAAATATAGATATTTGGAACTTGTAATAAAATCAAGATATACTCTCCCGCCGTACCAATAGTATCCATGTAATTTCACATCCGACTATCTCATGCAAACGGACGTGCCTGTCGCAAATCGCCGCTCTGCAAGCAGCCTAACTGGACTTTATATCGTTCACAATTTGTTGCTATTGAAATGCTAAAGCGATGTTGGGACGTTCTGGCGACTGCGCTGGAATATTAAACAGACTATCAACTTCATTATTTGGATAGCTCTGATGTGTGTAATTATGTTAGTGGTCCGCGAGACTTTGTTTCCGGAGTTGGGTTTCTGGAAATTTCTTCTTAAAATGAAGATTTACTCATTGGTTGCGCCAATTTGCTATGATCCGCCACTTTGTTTTTTGTAATTTATTTTTTTGGCCTAGCAATCCTATACCATCCGTTTCCCTTCCCCGCACGACCTCTAGAAATGAAGTGACATTGACGTGTGGGCATCGATTGTGAATGTGACCGCACCGCTAACATCGCCCGCCCGAAATTACAAGAAAATTGACTATTTCGTGATCCAACCATTCAAAACTCAACAATAGTGCAGTGTAGTGCAAACAGGACCTGGCAGTGGTTAAATGTGCGAAGTCGAGGAACGCCGGCCGGCGCCACGTGCAACCTTCGAAGTCAAAAGGTCAGTGTTCCTTCCTAGTTTCCGTCCCATCCAGGCACAGTATCTGCATATTGTTAATAAACCTTAGATCGCTTTTTAAACCTACAGTCCATTAAAACATCAAGCTTATTTGCGCAACCACTCATCGTTATCTGCGTAACATTTTCTCAACAAGAATGAAGTCAGCTTCTAGTTAAACCGAATGCATTGGAATTTGCTGCAGACATCCCTCTTTACTTAAAGTTATTAGTGAGATGTCGCTGTCATTGCGATAGGACCGCTATTATACCCATACACGTATATTTATACCATAGGGCGGACGCAAGGACGACCGTCCGGACCGGGCCCAAGTCGTCGACGGCCCGTATTGTTCCATGCGCGCCTCTCAAGCAGATGTCAGCAAACCGTAGGGGCCCTCAGGGTCGAAGCCTACTGGGGCTATAGGTAAAGTGAAAGTAAACCCCGGGACCCTGGAACGAAGGCAAAGAAGGAACAGGAGTGGGTTTTAGTCAGTAAATGTCTGACACTAACCCGCGCAACGCCCAAGGGCGGGAGATGTGATTAGATGATTTTTCCACCTAAAAAAAAAAACACGTAAAAATTATATAAACGAGTTGTGACAAAACTAATCTGGTTTATATTATATTTAATCGTAATACTACCACTGCTTTGTACGGAACGGTTGCTTCTCGGATCTACTGTGTGAATACGATATCATAGGATAACACGATATCCAATGACTCTGTTGATTTACCAATTTACTGATAACTAAGGTACGGGTTCCTAATTGCTGTGTATTTGAAACCCAGTAAGACTATTGTAATGCACAATGGATAATTAATTAATTATGGGACATCCCATTTTTTTTTTATTGTAGGTAAAATCATCCAATGACAAATCCCGCCCTTGGGTGGGGCGGGAAGTAGTGTCAGACTCTTACTGACTAAAAACCTACCCTGCTCCATTCCTTGCCTTTGTCCCAGGGCCCTTGGTAACATCTTCACATATCCTTTGGCCCCAGTAGGCTTCGGCCCTGCTGGGCCCCTACAGTTTGCCGACTACTCCTTGAGGCGCGCGGGAACAGTGCGCGCCGTAGACGACCTGAGCTCGGACCGGTCTGTTACCGGACGGACGGACAGCGAGCTACCCAATGCCCGCCGTTCGCGAGCCCGCGCCTACGGTGGCCGGAAATCGGGTTCGGAATCCCGGCGGCGGCTGCGGCGGGGATATCCCATAGTATATTCATTGCATTCGTTGCCATGCTCATCTTAAATGACGTCACAGCAGTTATTATGGTCTAGTGGTTAGAAGTGGCCCAACTGCTGTGCCGGATGTTGTGGGTTCAACTCCCACCCAGGACAAATGTTTGTGTGATGAATCATTGGTTCTGTGTATGAGTGTAATTTATCTAGCGATCCGCCCTGACTTCGCACGAGTGCAATGGTGATATTAAATATATTATACACATAAACCTTTCTCTTGAATTACTCTGTATATTAAAAAAAAACCGTATCAAAATCCGTTTCGTAGTTGTAAAGATCTAAGCATACATAGGGACAGACAGCGGGAAGCGACTATGTTTTATACTATGTAGTGATAAGTATGTGTATTTGGGAATGTTTATGTATGTTTATCAGTTGTCTGGTACTCATAGCATAAGCTGTGCTTAGTTTGGGACTAGATAGCGTTTTGTGATAGTTGTGGAATATTAATATATTTATATACTTAATTAAAGCAGTCTTTCAGGACACAAGTTTAAAACATGACATATAATTTAAATTAACAAGGTAAATTAAAATATATAATTTACGACATTAACATACACGTACATAGCAGAATGAAATGTCTGCCATGAATAACAGCGCGTGTAAAGCGATGCGCGCACTGGTGACTTTTGTCACCGTGACTTTTTTGTCACCCTTATCAAGTCCATGGATATGTATGGAGGTGCGCGCACGTAGCGACGTGACAACTGGGTGACATTTTTGTACGCTGACCATGGAGCGGACAAGCCCGTGACATTTTTGGCACCGCGCCGCAATCAGTGGCGTAGCATGGGTGGGGGGCATGGCCCCAGGAGCCATACGAAAGGGGGCGGTAGGAAGCGCCAATTTAATAATTTGGAAAATGTAAAAATATGATTATGAGTAATTATTTATTTATTTATATGTACTTTACTGTACAACAAAATAAAAAGATTATAAAATTTTGAGACTTAGTGCCCGTTTTCGGACACGCGTCGCGTTGCGCGGCGCGTCGGACGGCCCGTCGTACATTGAAATAGGTGTGTGTTTGCGCGAGCGATGTCGCGGCCCGCTGCTGCAATGTACGACGAAACGCCCAACGCGCCGCGTCTACGTAAACACGGCCTTAAATAAAAACATACAATGGGCGGCCTTATCGTTATCTGCGAACTCTTCTAGGCAACCTGGGATGGAAAGAGATTGCATGGACATAAAGTGGGGTTGCACTTGGAGCGTAACAAAACCAGTTAAACAAATAGGCGAAAAAACAAAGTACATACTAAAAACTTAAGGGCGGCCCCATGCTGCGAAAACGCACGCTACGCCACTGCGACAAATGACGCTTCGATTTAAAAAAGTTTCGTCCAAGGATATTAGAAAGGAGAAGATATGTTACGCAGTGAAAAATGTACCGGAACACCATGTCTCCAGTTATCCCTACCATCACTGACTCTACTACATATGCAGCTATTATTACACAGTCCTGCACACACTCGCAAATTATAAATCAGACCATACTACACAGTATATTATAAACCTTATCGTCCTATACACAGCGTATATTTTTCATGCACCATATAACTTACGCACACATAAATGTCGATGTGCTGTGCAAAAGCAATTTATTTTAAATTTATGCTAGTGATTGACTAAATAGAAAAGTTATCGATTTTTTCATTTTTATAATGATATTTTTTTAGGTTCCAAAAACTAATTAAATAAAAATAAATATGTCTAGAAAATAATTATTTTTTTTAGAACAATAAAAATTTTATAATAAAATTAAAAACTGTAATTATTATTTATTCTCATTTGTCCACCGACTTTTGACCTACTCTTTACCAACTTAGTTTACGAAAGTTGCTTACGTATTTCTCTACTACTCCAAAATAAATAAAAATACATTATTTCACTTCGGATATCCAACCAATCGATATTGTGGTCGATAGTCTATATTGGCGGATGTGTACAGGCGCATCCCTAGCTCGGCTCAACTGACTGCGGCCGTAATAAGAAATACACCGCACTGATAAAGTATCGTTATGTTATTTTTACATTACTTGTTCAGTTACTGAGCGTCAAAGTTAGGTAGTGGTTAAAGAGCAATATATTTACTGTATGAGTAATAAAGTCGCTTTGATATTTGAAAACAAAAATAACGTAGTAAAAGCAAGGGATATTATAAGATTTGTTCTTTTTCCTGATTTTAAAGATAAATATACTATTAACATTATACTTATTTATGGTGAAAGATTCTTTGATGACCCAGGCTTGTCTTTTCGCTTTAGTTTTTGCATGAAACCACTGAACAACACGGTATTTTAAATTTATTTACGATCACGTTCGCGATGTAACTGACGGCCGTCAAACGGCTGTTTGCCGGTATGTGCCCTTGTTGAGCAAGTATCGCGGACGCAAACACGCCCCCTTGCCACTTCTCCTATTTTTTATATTTCTGTGGTTTTGTCACTGTCACTGTCGCTCGTCGTGCGCGCACTCCACATTGGATACGTGACGTGACAGTGACAAACACTTAAAAGTCACCGTGACAAAAGTCACCGGTGCGCGCAGGGCCTAACCGTAACTTCTGATTAATGAATATGGAACGCTCTTGATTCAAATTTGGAATGATCTCCACGCCTCTCTAATGACTAACTAAATTAATATCTAGTTAGCTCACTTTATATTTGAACCTGACTAATTTTCATGAATTTTGTCCACTATTTGTATCTATTTAGTACAAAGGCTAGGTAAAGTCGACTGAATTAGTTTCTCAAGATATTTTATGAATCAACTAAATAAAGTTTATTTATTTTATAAACGGAGAATACCTAGATTTTTTTTCATCTATTTCCAAACTAAGCAGAATTTGTACTATGAGTACTAGACAACTGATAAACATACTTATATGTTCTTAATACATATAATAGATAAATTACAACCACAGAGCAAATGATCGTGCTTATCACACAAACACAAACATTTACATTAGGTGGGAATCGAACCCACGACCTCCGGCATAGAGATCAGGGTCACTAACCATTAGACCAACAGGCCAGTCATTCAGTCAGGCTAGTCATATTTTGGGGGATCTGCGTCGGGATTACCTACTTAATATATCCCATCAAGCCGATTCTATCATCGGACCACTAGGCGACGATGGTGGAGGTCTACCTATCTTATTAGTAGTATTTGTACGAGTAGTTTACATGACAAAATTGATCGAAAATAAAACTGTTGAAAAGTTAAGTATCTATGAAACATATAGTGTAAATGCGTTCTGTGGGATGGACTCTCGTCTAACAAAATCTAATAAAGTTTCCGCTTCCTTGCTTATTGAAAGATAATCTCTTATTTAATAATTTATTTGCACTTGGGCGAAGGCAACTACTGATTGGATTCCGAACAGCAAGAACCGGCGACGCGGTAGGCCCAAAAGGAGATGGCGTGACGAATTGGACTACCTTAGGGATTGGCCAGAAGTGGCTAAGGACAGAAAAGAGTGGAACAACGGAAGGGAGGCCTTTGCCCTGCAGTGGGACACAACAGGCTCATAATATAATATAATATAATATATTCCATTCACACAGTAGGCTCCTTTTAAAATAAAATGGCTTTGGAGCTTTCTTGTAACATTACACATTTTGCTACAGTTTAAATAATAAGCGTTTATTGTTGATGGCAATGTTATGTTATTCAAATTGTTTCCTGTCTTTATGCAAAGGTTTCGGCGAAGATGTTGGCATTTGAATATTTCACACAGAAGGTTGATATTATTAGATTCCTTAGGAAATTATTTTTATAAATAACTGGGCCGTCCTTGTGGACTAATTTAACATTACTACTTTAATTAAACTAACAAATTCAGCACAGGTAAGGCTTCGTTGAGTCTTAGAAGACAAATATTAAAAATGTTACAAACATTTTTTCATTTCATTCATTCATAAAGAAGATCTGACGTATTCAAAATAATTTTTCATCCCGAAATGGTATTCAAACGAGACCACAAATCCACCGTCTTCCTCATTCCGGGCCTACATTAACACAAACATTTACAAGCTTCAAAGCATTTAATAGTATTCTAAACAATACAGGCTGACGGAGAAAGAGCCGTCCCAAATTACAGAACGGACAATTTTTCTTGTAACATCTGCACGAGCAATCCGAACCTCATCTCGTTCCGATCCTATTTTATTTACAGCAAACAATTCTTTTGATAAATCGTTTTTAATCCGAACAAAAAGCAAGATTATTCCAATTTGACGAAGGAAAAGATTTTCATAATGGAATTAGTTCATTTGGAGTCCTCGTGAGAAACGAAGGCGGACATTGGAAATCTCTCGCGATCTCGTTAGCATTGGAATATTCTATGAAGATTAAACGTTATTCAGTTTGATTTGAATGCGAACGTGCCTTTTGTTATAGCATTGCACTGAATGGCACCGTCTAATGGTCGGCAAATGAGTGCTTTTGAGGGCCATGAATATGGAAGGCTCGCTCATTTTGGATTCGGTATCAAGTGCAAGGATCTTTTTGTTGTTCTCTAAGCATTATCCATTATTTGCAGTTTGATTTTAGTCTCCTACTCAAACTGTTAGGAAAATTCTACAATTTGGTGAGTATTAGGATGGCCTTTAAGTAGTTTCTTAATTAACATTTGGCTGAAACACGTTTTTAAAAAAAATACCAACTAAAAAGTGTAAATTAACTTTAATTTTGGAAGTCGTTGTTTCTATAATATTTGGTATTTTCGATATTTAACACCGACTTCCGAGTTATTTTGCACTTTTTATTGTTTTTTATTTTACATTGAAGTTGTTTTTTTTTTAAGTTTTTACTTTACTTCTTAGTTGTGGGGTCACAACTAATAAAAAGTAGCCCTCAGCCAAACTAAAATAGTGTGCAATTATCCCAAATACGGTTAGGTTACATTGATATATTATAGAGTTTCGGTGCCTACCTTCCGGCATTATCATCAAATCCGTTCGATATATGGTCCACCTCTTCCTTCTCTCAGTCATCGGCTACACGAATAAACAAAGCAATTTTACTTGTTATGACAGTTCTGCTGTAATCCTATGGAGGAGTTCCGTACCATATCTTCGAAGTCTATTATCAGATCATAATAATATTTCTATGGGACCAACTTGGAAGCATAAACTTTACATCAGAAAAATAATTTTCAAAATCAGTCTCAGTCACCGAGAAATCGAAACGAGCTTCAGTAAATTATTTTTAAGATCCACGAAATGTAATGTTTACAATTTATCAGCCCCTTCCTTTACTCAAAAAAATGTTATACACATATTTATACTCGTATTATATTTTTCAACAAAATAGTTTAAAAAACTGTTATTTTTTTTTAATGACTGGTTCGAGTTGAATCACTATCTCATCTGATAGTAAGCGATGAGGTTGAAATTGTAGCATTTTTACCTAAAAGAACCTATTCACTCCTGACATAAAGGCACCCAGGTAGTCACCATAAAACAGACTCCAGCTCACAAGACAGTAAGAGTGAATTAAATCCTTTTAGTTGCGAATACACTGTTACAATCCCTTGTTCAAATAAACGCTATATCCTAAATAAAAGCAGTATGGCAAATCTGTGGTATTGGAACGATATCCGGCAGATTACTCGGGTAATCCGTAATCAAGCGGCTGTCAATCCACTGGACAATGTGATTTATGCAATTCTAGAGCTCCATTACGTCCGTATTGATGAATGGGCAAACTAACTAGCACTGGTAGGCTAGCCTGATTCGATGAGTGATTTAGTTCGCTGATAGTAATATATTTTTCGTAAGTGTTACAAAATATACTGATTTGACGCCGAGTTTCTTTGTAGTTACTCAAGCCTCAAGCGAACGCCGTTCACACACTTATTGTATTTGTATTGTGTCTTTAATTACGGTATTCAAAAGATTAATAACATAAACTATTGTTTGACTGTAATCCCTCCTGATGGTAAGCAGTGATGCAATCGTTAATGGTGAAGCGCACTAGTTTATTAAGAGCCTATTCACTCTAGCCTTAAAGACACCTAAATTATAATTGTACGGGAAGACTGCAGCAGGCAAATTGTTCCAGTCTTTCGATGTACGTGGTATAAACAACGAGGCGAAACGCTTAGTCCGCACCGCAGAAGTTAGCTAATCACAAGGTTAGGCTAGGTTAGACTAGCTTATAACAGAGTTGAATCTGTCGGTTATTTATCGGTTACATTTCGGGGAGTGTGCATGTGAATTGCTTAATTTGATTCTGTTCAGCCTGTTCCATCATTGGACCACTCTCACACTGGATTAGAACTTATAGGTCTAAGTTCTAATCGTTTTAAGATCATATTTATTGTACGTACAGCAACTATGGATTAGAATTCCCTGCAAAAAGAGTGAACAGTTTACTTATAGGCGCGTGATTCATTATCGACCACATCAGAGCTTACCATCAGAAGAAACAGAGGTCAAACGTGTGTCTGGTTTTTTTTTTATCATTTCATTTGTTTTCAATATAGAGTTCAGGATACGTCTCTTTTGTGTTGAATGTATCCATATTAACAAACCTATAATACAATTCAATATATCACTAATTTGAAACCATATCAATCATCTGATCAATCTTGTTCATGTCAAATATGGTTTCAATCAAGGTAGTGCTTTATTAGTAACTGTATCGAACTTCTCATCGTACTGGCATCAGACTTGCTTTGTCTATCATGTGTTTGTGACCAATATTAATGATTGAGTTTGAAATCAAATTGATTGATTTTGTATTTACATGTTGTTAATGTAATATACGAGTATAAAAATCTTATTTGTTGCTGAACTCCTCCGAAACCGTGAAATTTAATCTTGCGTGCTGATCCGTAAGTGTTCGATTATGGAGACGCGGCGCGTTGCGCGGTGCGTTGGACGGTCCGTCGTACATTGCCATATTTTTATGTTTGCGCTAGAGGTGACGCGGCCCGCTGCTGCTATGTACGACGGACGCCCAACGCGCCGCGTCTCCGTAAACACGGCCTTAGGCTGAAACTCGCAAAAAAGGCGAGTTTTTATAACAGTATTGACAGTATTTGAGTTTGGTTGCATTGTTTTTGCAGACTCATTAAGTTTGAAAAATATTGTAGAGGTCAGTTGTTTTGATTTTAAATAGGTAGTTGTATGAAATTATATCACAGTTTAGTTGAGCATATCGTAAAGGTAAAATTTATCTGACAGTTATAAAACTATATGATTATTTCAATTTCTTTATATTCTATTGATATGACGGTCCCGGGTTAATATAAATAAATATATCAAAGGAAGTTATTTAATTTCGAAGTCAACAATGTACCTAAGTAAAAATATGTCATGTGTAAAAGATATATTTCAAGATTGCTATTGATACTATAATTTGAAAAGAAAGTCAACCTGAATTAAGTATTCTTTTTCGATGCAGAAATATACAATTATGTTACATATATTTATAGTTTCTACGTCACCATGATATGACACAAACAATATAACAAAAGGACAGTTTTTTTTTTGTTTATGGTAGACAAAATATTCCAATGACATCTCCCGCCCTTGGGCGGAGCGGGAAATAGTGTCAGACTCATACTGACTAAAAACCTACACCGTTACTTCTTTGCCTTGGTTCCAAGGCCTAGAGTAGGATTCGGCCCTGCTGGGTCCCCCCTACAGTTTGCTGACAACTCTTTGAGGCGCGTGAGAAGAGAGCGCGCCATCGACGAATTGGGCTCGGTCCGGACTGTTACCGGACAGACGGACAGTTAACATTTCATGCCAATTTATTGTCAAAATCATATAAAATGTCATTGCGAAGACACCATCAACAAGTCCAATTTAAAATTTTAGTAATATTTATTATAAGTTTGTTCTTACGTATCTTTCTTAAAATACCAATTTACAGCAATTTGGCTGTATAAGATAACTATTAAATTAACTTATAAGTGAATATTTATCTGTAGAATGAAGGTTTGATTGTACATCAATATACAGCTATTATGCAGCTTATATACAGTTATTATTATCAACTAACACTTAAAACTACAGCTCTGGAAATTATACATAAATTGCGACCATTTTTTCGCTTATAATAGCTGTATAAGTCTTAATACAGTCTCTATACAGTTTAGAAATACATTATAAACCTTAATACTGCTCTTATACAGCTTTTGTGCTGATTGAACCCTTAAGTCGAGGCCCGAGAGCCTCCGAGGCCACGACTCAAGCTTTCCAAGGAAAGTTAAAGGATTCTTGATAGACGGACAACAAAGTGAATGTAGATGTGAAGGGTTTTAAAAACAACAATATTGATGACAAAAACAAAAGCCACACGATACATATGTACACACATCTGCATCGGTATGTGCTCGCATGATCCCGCTGATCGAAAACGTAGGAATTGCGGATACGAGCGGATACGGCGGATATTACACGGAAATTGTGCCGGCTCGGCGGCTCGACTTCAGTCTAAGGTGTAGCTTTGTAATTAACTGTCGCAGTACTGATTCAGGTAGATCATTTTGTTAGTATTTTCGATAGATTACAGATTTTTTGGACTTACTGTACTCCATTTACATTAAGATTAGACATTTAAAAGAAAACTTTTTTTAGTGTCCGTTCAACCGATTTTAACCATATTATGTTGTGGTAACCATGGTACCATATGTGGGACAACAAATATTATGCGAAACCAATACTATTGGTAAAATACATCTAGTGACATATTTTGGTTGCCATTCAAAGCTTTAATAACTATAACAATTGCAGAGTACTAACCAATATCACTGGATGGTCTGAGTAATTAATGACAAAGAGATTCAATCAAAATTTCGATAGTTGATCTGACCTAACTGTTTACGTAACTACAAAGTTATAAAATAAATAGTAGTTATTATTATTGGGGTTAAAAAAATACAATGATATTAACAATAGTGTATATTAGACATAGGTAGGTTATTTTTCAAATAAAATTATATTCTTCTACCTAAATAATCCGTTTCTTTAAATGTTCCAGTTATGGAACATCATGCATTATTTTACATTTTCATATTCGAAGAAATATGTTTTTTTGTGTGAGTCAAGTTAGTGTGGATGTTGGTCCATTAATTAATATTTAGATGTACTGGCCATCTGGGCTAAGCTTAACTTTAGTAAGAGTGACGAGGACCGAAATAATCAGTAAAAAAATAAAATGAGACTTTCCCAAAATAGAACGAATCTGTAGCACATAGGGGGTTGATCTTGTAGCGACATCCATGTCGTCACAAAAATAACTAATCCTGCATCGCGCAAGTAAGATTCGCGGCGCGATTGGAACATATAGAACAAACCCGAAATCATCTATCGGGCAGTAGCCCACCAGATATAACACCTGTCTGGTCGGAGGATCCTCCCTTTTCAACGGAGGTATGTGGGACTTTACTCTCTGTTCCACTACTTCCAAACTGGTGACCCTCGACAAAGAACGTCAGCGCAGCCTTCGTGCAGCTACTACTTCGTGACGTCATCATCACTTCCTCAAGCTTTCGAGCAGCGAGCCATACAGCCAGCACCCATGGCTATATGGGTATCCTGACCACCAGCATGCCTACTTGGTCATACCTGGTCATCACCCTCAGCCTCATCAGCGACCTTGGCTAAGCACCTGTACCTTCGGCCAGTCACATGAAGAGCCTTGAAGAACCTCTCCTGGTCGACGACAGCAGTCAAGCCCTACGTCGCACAGCACCGCTCCGACTCACTGGAGCCAGCCGCACCACTCCGACTCACTGGAGCCTGCAGCATCGTATCCCGACTCACTGGGATAGCACCACCCCGACTCACTGGGGCATCACCGCAGACAGTTCCGACTCACCGAGAACTATGCGGAATCCGGTTCCGACTCACTGGAGCCAGCCGCACTACTCCGACTCACTGGAGCCTGCAGCATCGTATCCCGACTCACTGGGATAGCACCACCCCGACTCACTGGGGCATCACCGCAGACAGTTCCGACTCACCGAGAACTATGCGGAATCCGGTTCCGACTCACTGGAACCAACCTCCATTGGCCTGGCACGCATCACGACGCCTCAAGAAGCATCAAGAACCATCGATCTCCGATCTCCGGAGGGGAGTGATGTAGCGACATCCATGTCGTCACAAAAATAACTAATCCTGCATCGCGCAAGTAAGATTCGCGGCGCGATTGGAACATATAGAACAAACCCGAAATCATCTATCGGGCAGTAGCCCACCAGATATAACACCTGTCTGGTCGGAGGATCCTCCCTTTTCAACGGAGGTATGTGGGACTTTACTCTCTGTTCCACTACCCCCAAAATCTATTAGATTCGTTTCTGAGGATGCAAAAAATAAAAATAGAATAATAAAATGGTGTCTGTTTATTTTGCCACTTTCTTGGACGTATACATATACTATCCCCTTGAGATATAAGGCGTGATGGATTTGACCATTTTCCTACTAACATTTTGAAGAAACAACGCTGCATGGATCCTCTATGTACCGGGAAGACATATCCTGCGTAAAGTATAGTATTACATAGACTTGAATAAACAAAACAATTCGTTTTACCATATTCGACAATTATAATTTCTATTTTTACTGTCATGTCTGTGCTTATGAGCCAAATACATAAATACGCAGCATAAGTGCATAAATACGCAGTGTGTTTGTACATATGGAATTGTAAAAAAAATAAGTTTCTACTATTTCACAGCATTCTGATTTTGTAAACAATTTTTTCAAGTGTCTAGAACTCTAGACCATACATAGAACCACATGTAATCTTATTAGAAATAAAATATCTTGCATTGTAGGGTTAACTTTTACTGCGTTAGTGGCATGACAAATGCGGCTGCAGTAAATAGTTTGGTTTTGCAACCACGTTTTTGCTTTTAATGCCATCCATCATTTTTTATGTCTACTGAATTCTAGTCAAAGAATCTATAATTAATCTTCCCTATTGCACTTTCCAATTAATACAAATTTAACGGCAATCGCCGACCAATAACAATACTTTTGTAGATAAAATATTTTTACATTTTTGTATTATATTTTTTATACAAATGGTTTGTAAAGGCTTGTTGCTGATCACTGTAAATACGTGTTAGTACAAATTACTGATTCAATATAACATGTATTTATACCTATAAAAACTAGATTTATTTTACTTTATTTGTGTTACATACTACTTTTGGTTTATTTTGACAACGTTTCTTTTTGTTAAACGACCAAAAACAAAATTAAAGAAATAAAAAACGTTTATACTTAATTCGTGCCTCACACCATCAAAAACTAAAAAATATACAATAAAAGCAAAAAGAAAGTTATAATCAGTGTGAGGCCAAAAAGGCGCCTAACTTACTATGTGCTACGTCGTTTAAAACAATAAATAACGCAGCGCTGGTATATAAAATGAATATGAGAACTGTTGGCCTAGTAGTAACCGCTAGCGTTGTAGGTCACGATTTCAAACACAGCTAGGTGCATTACTTTATGGAATTTGTTTCATCAAAACGGTGAAGCAATAGGTACATCGTAAGGAAACAGGCACGTTCTAGAACCAAAAATTCAAAGATACCTACCAATCCTCACTAGATCCACATGGCAGATAGCGTCCCTTTCCCTCTCCAAGACCGGAGGCCTGAGTGCCAACAGTGCGGACATTACTTACTTATAATTCTGAATATAAACATTGCAAAATATGATGAAACTCACATCTATCAGTTACAGATAGAACACAAATGAATATAAATTTTCTTTACGTGACTTATTTTAATGCGTTCCCATTAGCATTTTAAAACAATAATTTTGTAACAAGCAGATGTCGTTTTCGTAAACAATTAAACAGAATGTTTATAGCAAAACATGTCAGCCGTTAACGAAGTTGTAAAACATTACTTTTATATTTCGCACGTTGTAAACAGGACTTTGAACGAGAAGGGTCCTTCTTACCTATTATTTATATATGTATGGATATTCATCATCATAATTTCAGCTGAAAGACGTCAACTGTTACATAGCAAGCCTCCCCCGAGCATCGCTATTATGACCGGTCCAGTGGTGCTATTCTCTAAGAAAACGCAGCGCTGCCGCAAAGACAAACATCCATATAGGATACATTGAATTAAGAATCCAATGTTCAGGTATATTAGGTTGACAATCCAATGTATTCTATTTGGGTGTTCATCGTTGAGGCAGCGCTGCGTTTTCTTAGAGAATAGCATCACTGTGCGTCTCGCATCCATGGAGTCTCGCATGCCCGCGACCCTCACCAAGTCATCGGTCCACCTTGTGGAAAGCCTTCCAACGCTGCGTCTTCCAGTACAATTATTACGTTTATATTATCTTTAAGTCCATATTGTTGTGCAATTTCGACATAGTTTAACGCAATCATACAATTATCGTTTTAATCTTGTTCAAAATTCATGAAACCGGTTTATTGAGATTCAAAAGTTTAAATTTTTGCATTATGTAGAAACTGAGGTCTTAATTTATGACCACCTTCAATAACAATTTTCGTTCACCACAGTATACGGGAAATGGGGAATTGCCAATTATAAAATTCATTTTCAGCCTTCGGTCAATCCGTTTTAGTTGAAATTCAATTCATTCTATGGTGGAGACTGAATGCGAAATTCTTTGATATGATTGGCAAAATAGGGTGGGAAATGCAGCACGCGCCAGAACTGTGAGAGGTTGAAAAATCGTATTAAATTTTGTAACAAATTCGCAAAACGTGATTTTGATGATTTTTTTACGTGTGTAGCCTTTTTTAAAAAGCAAAAAAGTAAAATGAGATAAATAAATAATCTAATTAAATTCGATCTAATTCTTTATGTAGCTAAAGAGTTAGTCAATAAATTAACATTATGACCTCTTATTTTTTTTCACGTTTGTCGAGTTGTCGACAGTGATGATTTTTGAAATTTTATTTTAGAACATTCTAGGTTCTAGTCATCTGTATTTTACAATTTGCAATATTTACCTTGTAAAGTGTTTGGGTACGCCACGATTGAGGCGGAAAGGCCCATCTTTGAGGCGTGGCTGAACAGGCCTAACCGAACACGACAAGTTCAGGACGTACCTGTACAAGATTCGGGCGGAGACGACGCCTAGATGTCGCCACTGTGTGGACCATCCGGAGGACACGGTAGAGCACACGGTAAAGGTGTGCCCCGCTTGGGCAGAGCATCGCCGCGTCCTCGTGAGGGCGACCGGTAGCGATGACCTCTCGTGGCGGGACTTGGTTCAGGCCATGTCCGGAGCGAGGAGGAGTGGCAGGCGATCAAAGGAGGAGGCCGACGACCGCATCAGACAACGGCGCTCACGCAGCAGCCGCCTCCGTAATTCCGATCCCGATTTCCGGCGACCGTAGGCGCGGGCTTGCGGACGGCGAGCAATGGGTAGCTCGCTGTCCGTCTGTCCGTTAACAGACCGGACCGAGCCCAAGTCGTTTACGACGTGCACTGTTCCCGCGTGCCTCAAGGAGTCGTCAGCAAACTGTAGGAGCCCAGTAGGGTCGAAGCCTAATCTGGGGCTCTGGGGAGGTATGAAAATGCAAACCAGGGCCCTGGAACAAAGGCAAAGGAGAAATCGGGTAGATTTTTAGTCAGTAAGAGTCTGACACTATCTCCCGCTCCGCCCAAAGGCGGGGGATGTCATTGGATGATTTTACGTAATTTAAAAAAAAAACCTTGTAAAAATTTCTGTAAACATTCACAATAATTAAATAATCTGAATTACTCTACATGGCAGTTTTATATACTTAATGCAGCCGACCCAAATGTCCTTTATTTGATACTAGCGACCTGCCCCAGCTTCGCACGGGTGCAATTGTGATATTAAATATATAATGTATGTATTATACACATAAGCCTTCATCTTGAATCACCCTATATATTAAAAAAAACTGCATCAAAATCCGTTGCGCAGTTTTAAAGATCTAAGCATACATAGGGACAGACAGCGGGAAGCGACTTTGCTTTATACTATGTAGTGATGATTTTTCGTCAAATCGTTGAGCTCCTTAGGTAGTCCTGAGTTCAGCTTCACGAATACTGACAAATACTTGCACTGACTGGACAAATGTCCACTAAAATCTGTGTGGTTCTTTCCTCAAAAAACCTTCTCAGACATCAATTTGCATGGTTTTCATATGATTTGACCATTACATGTTTGCTGTATGGACTTAAAAAAAAATTTACCTCTAAAGTTTGTTTCGGTGTTACTTAGCAGGGTAGTCAGCTAGGATACCGGCCTCATATAATTTAAATTGACCAAAAACATTGATGTGTAAAAGAGTTTTATAAAAACCTATTTGCAAAATAAATATCATTTATTTTATCAAAGATACATTTTTAATAAATAATTTTTCAGATTGGATTAAAAATCGTCACATTATTGTCATTGTGTAACTGTTTTTGGTGCACAATAAAGTTATATTCTATTCTATTTTATTATTTTTAAATAACAGCGAGTTTCCCTGGAAAGCTACTCTGATAAAACAATGGAAAAATATTCTGATTCATAAAAGTTCATCGAATTTGGGTTTACTCCTAACCTGCTGCCCTGGGGCGCTGTCGCGCGACCAAAATGCAACTCAAAATAATGCAATAAAAACGTATCACACAGCCGCACTGCGCACACCGCAACTAAATGTATATAAATGGGAAACCACCAGCACTGTATTTAATAATGAAAAGTAAAAATACAGAAATATTTTTGGGGAAAATTTTACTTCAGGTTCGCCGAATAAAACTAATTTTATTGGGACCAATAAAGTTTCTGATGAATATCCAAAAGTTATAACAATATTGTTTTAGGATAATATTACAAACAAATTGTACAATGTAAGCCACTGACATATTTGCTATCTCTAATTCAAATATATAGCTTCGCAAATAAGGGGAGAAAATTCAAAAAGTCCTTCTTAAAAAAAAACAAACACGCTAAATTTCCCCCACCGCAGCGTGTCGGAAAATCCGCACCTTCCAAACAGCGTGATCTTCGGTGGGACGTCCAATTTACATTTAAATTACGGCCTTTAGCCTCGACTTAACTTTTTTTGGCTCGAATTTACTGGCAGCCAGTGGCAGGTTGCCTCAACGTTGATACTTTTTGTGACCAAGTTTCGAGGTCTTCGCAAAGTATGTTTTATAACTAAAGTGGTTTAGTTGCCTTCTTCAGACTTATACTGTCGAGCTTGTGATGCCAAACATTGGCTCTAAGTATCGGTAACTTAGTTTGTAATCGAGTTTGTGAGTAAACGAAACGTTAAATTGGTGATTCTGCGAAAAACAAAGCGGTTTTTCGGTTTTCCCTGTGAGCTGTTTTGATATTTAGTTTTAAATTTTTTAAAGTTAAACCGTATTGAATGAACGATTTTGTTATAACTTGAGTTGAAGTTTTTGAACAGAAGTTATTATTTTGAAGGAAAATCTGAATAAATTACGAAACTCCGAATATTTGAAACATCAGGTAGAAAAACTTTGTCCTGAACCTTTTTTACATAAATTAAATCGAATGAAAAGAAAAGCGCCTCAGTCAAGTCCAAAATTAAAGTGGACTCGAAACTTTTATATTGGTGATGCAAGTTCGTCTATATGAGGCCATAAATCGTGGATACAGTGTGTTTCCAGAAACTTGGCACTCTTGTGGGTCGCATCGGAATATAACTCGGGCTCGAATAAAGATAAAGTTTCTCGGACTTTAAAACATTGTCTTATTTCAATGGAAAGTTTACAATAGTTAGCAAAGTTTTGGTCGCAATTTCGAAGCGCTGATGCCTCACAGTATGGACAAAACTTTTTGTATGTTTACTTCTTACTTTCTTGTAATTTGTGTTTATGCATAGTAGTTATCATTTGTTTATTTCACATCATCTTTCGTCACATTTCAGTCGAAAGATGTTTGTTTCTGGTCATAAGCTTCCCCCAAGTGTCGCCACAACAAACGGTCCTGTGCGTCTCGCATCCATCGCATTCCCTCGACTCTCACAAGGTCATCGGTACACCTTGTGGGAGGTCTTCCAACGCTGCGTCTTCTGGGGCGCGGTCGCGACTCCAGCAGGTCAAGTTACGACCATTCCGTGTCAAATCTCTTTCAACAAACGATAACGCCTTAGCGTAAATACTATTTGTAAACATTGTGGGAACGATTACATTTCATTCTGTCATTTTGAGAGATGTGAACTAGGCTGAGATTTTGTAGAGATGATGTCATTCCCATACATTTGATTAGTTTTCTAATAGCATGCACTACTGTAGATTATGACCTTAGGCCTGAAGAACCTTTCGGTCCCTTAGACCATCTATTCTACGAGTAAAATGCCCATATCTTTATTAGATAATATTATAAAACGGAGAAGATTTTTTTTGGTTTGTTTAATAAATTACAATATCTCTGAAACTACCAGTCGGAGTTAAAAAATATTTCTGCATGGGAGAAATTCATGACAAATGTTATAGACTAACATCACGCAACAATCTACGAAAGTGGAGCAGTAACCTCAGAGGCGGGTGGAACCTTGGGGGGCAGTTACTTTATTAATATCTTGATTTCAATCGACCTGCTTTCAATGAATTGAATCCCATGAATCAATCAAATGCACCTATCAAGGTCTACTTCTGGACATACACCGTAAAATTTTGGTCGTTTTAATCCCGCGGAGGGTCGATTCGGTACATAAAACGTATCGATTTGTAAAGATAAAAATGAAAAATAAAGTACTTTTTTTAAACTCTAACTAATTTATTCATGTACGAAATTGATTTCTTTAAGTAAACGTCAGCTGATCAAGGTCAATGAACTGTAGGTAGTTAGTACGCAACGACTGACAACTCCCTACAAGGTCATTGCCTCGTTTACTTAAAGAAATCAAATAAAAAATAATAATAAAATAATATAATAGAAAATGATAAATTAATTCCGTGTATGCGTATATTAATTCGAGTTTAAGAAAAAAAAGTATTTTTTGTTTATTTTTATAAATCGATAGTGTTTCATGTACCGAATCGATCCTCCACGGGATTAAAACGACCAAAATTTAACGCTGTATAACTCACCCAACCTGCGCTGAAACCACTGGTCCTCCACCTTCCGTTACCGGTCTATCCAATGTTTATCAACCTGGGGTGCTCTACATTAAGCTGGCTGGTATGTACATGGTTTCCAACCTTCCGTTCACAAACTATAATGCTGTGTATAATGCCGTTGCCATTATCTACAGAGTAATATAGCAGCGTTATATAGCAGCGTGGATTTTGAACTCAAGGGAATTTAATGGTGACATTAATTTATATATCAATTAAATATATTGTTAAATACCGTGACATGAAAATAAGAAAACACGCCAAGTCCCCTCGAACGCCAATTATACTACATACGTTTGTACAACTTGAATGACCTTGAAAAAACGCTAATTGTCATACTGTAACACATGCGTGTACGAAATTCATTTGGCTGGAAATTTTGTCACAATTTTTCAATATCTTCATTTTTCTTAGAAAAAACTAGAAAATAGATTTTTTTTAAATTATATTGTTTGATTTTCTAAAAAGCGCGCAGTTATGTAATAATATTACACCCCACGAGCGAGGGGTCAGCATGATAACAGTAGAGATAAAAATAGGACTCATCTGGTCCACCAACTATCGGTACTACGACCAACCTAGCCAGCTTACTCTCACTCTTACAGAAATTTTAATTAAAAAAGACAATTACAAATGACAACAAAAACCAATAAAGCATTGCAAACCACTCGCACAGAAGCCCACACGAGTTGATAATAACGTCGCGGCAATCGAACAATATTTACCATTCTGCGTTTGCCCACGACCCAATAACTCGCCGCACCGATGTTAATAGCCAATTTACAATATTCCTAGCTGAACTGCAGGCACACACGTACCGCTCATTCAAATAAAGACTTTATAGTGACTTTGCTAAGGTCGTTTCGTGCTTACACAAATGAGTGAGGCAGCAAAGCAGAAGAGAATTCTGATAACTTTGTTTGCTAAAACTCCCTTGCTCTTGCTTTTGGACGCAGTATCGTATTACTGCAACACACGGCTATTACTGCACAAAGGCTTCTGCAGTAAGCGACGATGAAGATACGATTAAAACGATTTCCCTTTATCGCAACCTATTAATACCGAAGGCACTTTAATAGTTCCCGTAATGTAAGCCTCATCTACACAAAGGCTTTTTGTTAATAGCATACGCTAATAGTTTGCTTGGAAAAATAATCATTCGAAAATTAGATCCAAAATTGTCAGTCGTAACCTATACGAACAGCTGACATGTCTCCACAATAAAAGTTAATTCTGATTAAAAGTGAAGTAAATAACTTTTTATTTTAAAAACGTAACCGATATACTCGTATATTGTGCAATGAAAATAATACAAAAGAACTTAGCTCGTATACTTTTTTGCAAACAAAAGCCCGTTGGGAAACGTTAACTGAAATAAAATTTAAATGATAGCACGATATAGCCCCGGCTTTATTTTACAAAATTATAGATTTCTCTTTTTTTATTTCAGAGTATCTTTTTATTTAAATATAATACGCCACAGGACAGAAAGCGGTTTTCATAAAAACTTAATCATACGAGTGTCTCAGCTCAAACTGCTGTAACAATGTCATACACAGTCAACACAATAATAAAGACTCCAAGACTATCCGAACTTGTGCTTGAATCCAATATGGCCACCTAACCCAATGATAACGAGACATTACAATCATCAGAAATTGCAAATGGCTGCCGGCTATCGGACACGCTAATCAGAACAACTGGATCGCAGTGCGCTAACCTGAAATTTAGTTCTACTAGTTAAACCTCTACTGATGGATCTCGATACAGAAATGAGAGTAATATACCTAACAGAAGGTATCGGTTTATTTTTGAGGTGGAGTTTTATGACTTCTTGCACTCTGGGGTGGAGCGAAAAGGCGTGTCAGACTTTTTTTGACTAAAACTACACCTGTTCTACACTTATTATTGTTCTTCCATACATGTTGCTTCAGTTGCCTTTTGCGTTCTAGGACCTTCAATATCTTTTTCAGAACCAAACCCATGGGCCCTAAGAGGCACCGGCCCTGTTGGGCCCAAACGGTTTGCTGCATCTCTTTGAGGCGCACGTAGAACACTACGCCCTGTCGACTACTTGGGCTCGGTCCGAACAGTTATGATCCTTATAGAACAGGCGAAAACAGAAGTTAATCCAGTAAAGTTAGAACAAACCTTTAAGGACGCGTTTACAAAACTGACCAAATAAAGCAGTTTTTCGGTACATTTTGCAGCAGAATTAAACTGAACTAAACGTAAATAATAATTTCCACAGATAGATTACTCCTTCATCTTGAAATGACATTATTTTTTTATTTGAAAAATTTGGTTTATAACACTGTAATAAATCATTTCCCGTACCTCTTCACACAAAATTGAAGATTTCGTATTGAGTTCAGGAACATTTTTCTTCCGTTTGATAAAAGATTTTGTTTATTTAAAAATATATTATGTAAGGAGACATAATCAACTAAAAAATACGTTAAAAAAAAACTACCAAAATGTTCTAATTAGTCTCAGAAAAAAATCAAATCAATTTTAGTTTTTCAACAAATTTAGCTCTATCGCGCGAATCTTAATGCATTGAACATAAGGGTTATTTTGCTAGTCACTGTCTTGAATTATTGCATAAGAATTGAAATAAAAATTTTAGTCTGCGCTCGGCCGCCGTCGTGAGTGGACACTGTGTCGCTTGTAAGCAGAAATTCGTGTGGAATAAGATCGCTGTACGAATACAAAATATTTGATAAACCTAATTTGATACTTCACGTGTTTTGTGCTGACTAAAGACTATCAATAAGATTTATTTAGTTTCTTTTATTTTTTCTTGAATAAAACATTTCAATTCGAACTTGATGGAGCGACCTGAAGGTATACCACCAAGATTGCTGATGGAACTAATAAACGAGTAGAGCTAGGTGTACCGAGTTTGGGCTCGTTGTGTTAGTTATGATGAGACCTTACCTTAGGACTTGATGGAGCGACCTGAAGGTATACCTCCAAGACTGCTACTGGAACTAATAAACGAGTAGAGCTAGGTGTACCGAGTTTGGGCTCGTTGTATTAGTTATGATGAGACCTTACCTTAGGACTTGATGGAGCGACCTGGAGGTATACCTCCAAGATTGCTACTGGAACTAATAAACGAGTAGAGCAAGGTTTACCGAGTTTGGGGTCGTTGTGTTAGTTATGATGAGTCTTTACCTTAGGACTTGATGGAGCGACCTGAAGGTATACCTCCAAGATTGCTGATGGAACTAATAAACGAGTAGAGCTAGGTGTACCGAGTTTGGGCTCGTTGTGTTAGTTATGATGAGACCTTACCTTAGGACTTGATGGAGCGACCTGAAGGTATACCTCCAAGACTGCTACTGGAACTAATAAACGAGTAGAGCTAGGTGTACCGAGTTTGGGCTCGTTGTATTAGTTATGATGAGACCTTACCTTAGGACTTGATGGAGCGACCTGGAGGTATACCTCCAAGATTGCTATTGGAACTAATAAACGAGTAGAGCTAAGAGTACCGAGTTTGGGCTCGTTGTTATAGTTATGATGAGACCTTACCTTAGGACTTGAAGTGACCTGAAGGTATACCTCCAAGACTGCTACTGGAACTAATAAAAGAGTAGAGCTAAGAGTACCGAGTTTGGGCTCGTTGTTATAGTTATGATGAGACCTTACCTTAGGACTTGATGGAGCGACCTGAAGGTATACCTCCAAGACTGCTACTGGAACTAATAAACGATTAGAGCTAGGTGTACCGAGTTTGGGCTTGTTGTATTAGTTATGATGAGACCTTACCTTAGGACTTGATGGAGCGACCTGTAGGTATACCTCCAAGATTGCTACTGGAACTAATAAACGAGTAGAGCAAGGTTTACCGAGTTTGGGCTCGTTGTGTTAGTTATGATGAGACTTTACCTTAGGACTTGATGGAGCGACCTGAAGGTATACCTCCAAGACTGCTACTGGAACTAATAAACGAGTAGAGCTAAGAGTACCGAGTTTGGGCTCGTTGTGTTAGTTATGATGAGACCTTACCTTAAGACTTGAAGCGACCTGAAGGTATACCTCCAAGACTGCTACTGGAACTAATAAAAGAGTAGAGCTAAGAGTACCGAGTTTGGGCTCGTTGTGTTAGTTATGATGAGACCTTACCTTAGGACTTGATGGAGCGACCTGAAGGTATACCTCCAAGACTTCTACTGGAACTAATAAAAGAGTAGAGCTAAGAGCACCTAGTTTGGGCTCGTTGTGTTAGTTATGATGAGACCTTACCTTAGGACTTGCTGGAGCGACCTGAAGGTATACCTCCAAAACTACTACTAAGAATTGATTAAGATTTTTTTATTTATTAAATAGGGTTAGTTCTGCTTACCTGCTTCTTATTTTTGTTAGTGTTTATTCATTGCATCATTATCTTGCTTTGTACAGCATTCTAATTGCGCAGTGATATACTAGGAAAGTTGTCAATCGATTCCAGCTGGACAGTTCAACAACATCTATAGAGTTGACAATGTATAAAACATTTTATCATCATCATTTCAACCCAAAGACTGTTGGACATAGGCCTCCTCCAAATGTCGCCATAATGAACGGTCCTGTGCGACTCGCACTCTAATTTCTCTTCTTCTAATTACGCTTATTGTTTTGATCGCCATTTTGCGAAGCGAGATAGATAGAGCTCACGTCATTTATAATCGTAAACATTCGGCGGCTAACGCGATTTCACTCGCTCGACAACGCCGGCTCTTAGTCCTTGTCTATCAGTGAATATACGTTTGCGACTGTGTCGACACTGATCATAGATGTGTGAGTTTCGAGTCCAGGTTTTCTGATTGCGATGTTAGTGCGTAACGTATCTTCTCTTATAATATATCAATGGGATAAACAAATAAATAAATACATGGTACACACGGCGACATGGTACACAGGTACATTACCAGTATAACATTCCCTCGCTTTGTAAGTAATTCCCGTACAGTGAGAGATGCGCTTAGATTGCTTACCAACCAATCACTGTTCAATGGTAACTACTGTTTTTTACTATTTCACAATAAAAAAAAATGAATACAAATCACCGTAGGTAAGTTTAAAAAAAATACATTTCTAAAATATAAATAATAGTAGGCTCAAGGATCAAGCCGTGTCAGTTCACTCATAATTTCGCCGCTTCGCGCTAGTCGCTGTGTGTGTGAGCCGTGCACGTGTAGTAGTAAGTCGAAATACCTAGAATTGAAGCGCGCAAATTCGTAAATACGTCCTTAAATGGGACTTTATGCATACAAAATCAAGATATTCTTTATGAAGACGAGTAGGCAAAAGTGTGAGGTTTAATATTGTACTGGGAGCCCACTGGATACCAAATGAGTAATTGATGTGGTGATCCTTAAAAAGCATATTCGCATTTCCAGTATAAAGTAGATAATCTTTATTACAACACACGATTTAGCATTCATAAAGTACTTTGTTTTGCATTGTTTTGTAATTCCATTTGTTATACTTTTATATAATTATTTTCCTTACTTTTGTAACTGCTTCAGAACACTAATATTTCCATATCATATGCGGAGGCTTGTAAATGGTTCGTCCTGCTAATATTATAAGTTATATGCCACCCAAATCTATATATTTAAAAGAAAGTCGTGTTAGTAAAACTTTTTATAACTCAAGAACGGCTAAGCTGATTTGGTTGAAAATTGGTGGGAAGGTAGCTTGCAACCAGGAGAAGGATATAGGGTAATCTTTATCCCGCTAAATAAATTAAAACCTGCTCATTTATTGGTACAAGGTAGAGTAGAAAAAAAATAATTGTTAATTATAATTCGTATTAACCCAATACTAACCTAATATTAAATTTTTATTTTTATTTAAAAATAATTATTTATGTACCTACCGACCAAATATTTGCACGCCAAACGTGGCAGAATGAGAAGAGACCATTAAGATTGAAGACCATATTATGCACCACATTCTGACGAAATAAATGAATTTGAATTTGACTAGTGTGTTATTGAAAAATCTTTTGTAGCCATGCAATGACTTTTTCAAAAAAAAAACCGAGTAAGTGCAAGTCGGACTCGGGTATAAAAACAATTCAATTCCCGAATTGAGTTACGAAGATTTTTCAGAAGCGATATTTTTTTTTGGTGACGTAACAACACAATTTTCAGATTTATCCCTATACTTGTGCAATGGGACCTTGCTTTATGCCAAATTTAAGGATTCTAGGTCAACGGGAAGTACCCTATGAATTTTTATTCCCTTGAGAGTGTCGAAATACACGTTATTTGCGACATAACCGACCGTATCTTTTTTTTTCGACTTGATACCTTTACTCGTTCCCGAGATAAAGAGTTTTGACAGACAGACATATGGACAACTAAGTGATCCTATAAGGGTTTCATTTTATCTTTTTGAGGTATAAAACCCTAAAAATTATAACAACAATACAGCCAAAGATAATTCTAGAACAGGCACCGTAGTACCCAAGTAACCGCAGATCGATCAATTGGACTAATTGCACGGAAGTCGAATCTGTCTCGATATTGTTAAATTGAAACCGCTATTTGCCAGTTGGGGGAGGCTGAATAGAGGATGATTAGAGGGGATGAAAGTACATCTCACGGTTAAAACTCTGTCTAATGTAACGTCTATTATTAATATCGAGTAGGTAAATAAGTGAAACAAAATTGTAAGTACAGTACGGTTAACGGATCTTGGGGAGTCAATAGTAGCGCTAAAGTAAGCAGAGCCTAACTTCAGACTCGCCAAGAGCCGTCTTCGAATGCGCTTTGAGGAATAAACATAATATTTGCACTTTTGGTAAACAAATGAAGATGCAAGGTCCTCTTTACTGACGGAACGGGAACGGAATCAAACGACACGGACAGGAAGTATGTCCTTACACTTATACCTAATAACACTCATAATAAGGAAATCAAACAAGGTCAGGATCGATTATGACAAAGGATGTGTGATTCTGGAGAGAAAACTCGGAAAAATTGTGAAATAACTTTTATTTCGGAAGTAGATGCATGTTGTTAAAGTCGGTTGCATTTGTTATATCGTCCCTCGCTTAACTAACTGGCATAACTAGCATCGGACAAATTTTACAACGTAACCTATTTTCTGTTTAGTACTTGATATCAGAGCAACTGCCAGGCGCGTTTTAAAAACAAGTTTATGGTATACATATAGAGAGAAAAGCACGTACAGGACATAGTATATTTGCATTTTATATGTATTTATTTATTTACACATAAAACAGTTACCTCACTATGTGATAATATTGTTTTTTACTTAGTTCTGGAAATTGACACTTACGCCACCATGTGTAGTGTTACGGGATGGAAAAATAAAATAACAATATCTTATTTAATCACAGCATATTTAGTTTAATCTTAACAGTACGAAATGCACTTAAATCAGTCTTTGCATTGTTATATAATTTATTACTCAGTTTTAATAAAATGTCAGGTACGTCAGTTAGTGATGCGAGGGACAATATATTTTGTGTTAGATTTTTCACTTCCTTGTTGTAGTATCTACTTCATAACTTAAACTAAAAAGTAAGCAAATTCTGCCTAACTTGACAATCCCAATAAAATTTAATTTAGATTTTGGTAAAACTTTATACATTTACGTAGGTACACCTTAAGAATGTACCAGCGTGATGTTATATAACGAAATGGTGTAAAAAATAAATAAACTTGCGGTTGCAGCAATAAAAGAAGATATGCTATGACTTATAATTTTTTTTCCAAAGTTCTTTAAAAAATGGTATGTTTTTGAACTAAACCAAATTTAACCATCTCAAAAGTACCCTTTCATAAATAATTATCACAGTGAACATATACGTAAAACATTAAACATAGTGAAATTAAGTGGTTTAAAAAGGATAAAAAATATAGGGTAAGAAACAAATACGTTAAAATAAATGAAAAAAGCGGTCCTGATACCTAAACGATAAAAAGTTAATATCCACAAGTCTGAATGTAGAACACTGGGAGTAATAAAATCTTCAAGATGACAACATTCAGAATAAAATATTACAGAAACATTGAATGAAACTATAAATTCTGAAGCATTTCACCGAGCTGCAGTAAGCGCACTTGTTAAACACATTGTCAAACAACAAGACATGCTCAAACATGCCATGAATCAGAGAACAGCGATTGAGAATCGAGCGAACGTTTGAGAATATACTCCATTTCAGTTTGACTCCAATTGGATACGAAGACAGCATGTTTTATTCGGATGCTGGATACATTTGAATATTATAATGTCCTGTGTATTTTGAAATTCTGATCTCGGAGTGAATATAAATTTCAACGCTGCAGTCAATGCGCTCAAGATTTTGTCGTGACGATCTTCTTTGTTTGCATAAGTATCATCTTGTTACATCTGTCGATACTTATTGAAGTTGTTTGATCACTACTGACTCTATTGAGAGTTATAAAATCTTTTAACGTTTGTTTTATCGTCCATCACTGACAGAAATATGAACTGGAAGTTTAAAAAATGAGCAAAATTTAAATATTTTGAGCTTTAATTTTTACTCTTAATAAAGCCACGTCAACAATTCTAAACAATCATGCGATAAAACTAAACGCGTTCTAAAACTAACAACCCTTTACGAATCTAAGTTCGCATCTTTTATTCAAACAGGTTATAAAAATCCCATCCAATACCAACTGGGTAAACAACAGAGCTGGCACTTCACATTTAGCACTAAAAATTTTATTGGTACTAAAACTAAGCCCAGTGAAATTATGGTATTAGTAAGACCTGATCCCACATGATTATTGCTAGACGTAAAAGATTGTTGTTATAGTAATAAACTAAGATTGATGAGATCGCTTTCTAGTCGGGTTTGTAGGGCGTGGGAGGCGAGGGTCAGCACAGTTTTTTTTTAGGGATGAACGATGCAAGACTTTTAGGAGAAATTAAAAGACATTTTTCAAACATTCGCCATTAGGGTAGCCAGGTTTTCAATATTTTACAGGATGCATTATGGCTTTCTTTCTTAGAGAAGAAGCCTGAGTCCCAGCAGTGGGAACATTAAAAGGCTGATTATGCTTATGCTAAGCATTATGGAGGGTGCGAAGAAATTGTTTGATTTGATTTCGCCTTCACCCTTCTACCATCGGACTACCCGACGTACGGCAAATACATTGCCGTACTTACGTCCACCCTTACATTGTCAATACCTCTACGGTCTGGAGTAGTCATTTATACCGCGTACATCAAAGGACTGGAACAATTTGCTTGCTGCGTTTTTCCCTTCAGATTGTAATTGTCTTCAAGGCTGGAGTGAATAATCTATTAACAAACTAGTACTCCTCACCATTAACGACTACATCACTGCTTACCAACTGATGAGATCGTAGTAAAGAACTAGTTTAAACTGTTTAAAAAAAAATCGACAGCCCGACCAAAAGAGCTCAAATATATTATTTTGTTAAACGAATTGAAGAAGAAACAATTTTCAAACATATTATACATATAGAACCAGCTTCCTGCTTTGGTAAGTCAGAATTATTTCATCCATAAGTAACTGCAATCACTTATCCATCACTGGCTTGGCGTTCCAGGTACGGCCGATCGAGCAATAGAAAATAGCCAGAATAACACAGTAACCTAGATCGAAAGTGGTAATCCTTCGGAAAATCCTTCGGGAAGGAATTCTTCTATGCTCAATGCTCTAGTGCATTCAAATATTTGCTGAGGAGAGGCGTGAAGTGGAATGGAGTTGAAGTGAGGAGTCAAATGCAGGCGTGGAGGAAGCCGGTCGTTATCGAGGTCTCGCGCCAGACGGGGGTGGCTTATATGGGGTGTGGTGCACACCGAGGTGTAACAAATAACTCGAAGTGGCATACTTCAGTCATGATGTCGCGCACTGCATTAAAAGAATAGAATGCTGACTTGCTTCAAATTGAGCGTTAAAATTTTTGTTGGTTCGGTCGATGTAATGACGCTTGGGGACGCCTGTGTATAACAGTAGGCATCTGTAGACTGGAGTGATGATGATGAGACCTTCGCCGAAAAAACTGCAACGTTAAGTGCGACTTCATGATTTGACAGAAAACTATTAGAATTTGTAAGTTAACCAATCAAGATCTTTGATGTTTTCAATATTGACAAAGTTGGCAGCGTAGTTGAGCAATTTGCTGCTGCGCTTCGTGCCGTGGGTTCGATTTCCGCACTTATAAATTATTTGTTTAGCCTACATAGTTGTTCCAAGGCTGAGAATCTTGTGTATGGGAGTTTTAATGTTTGTGAACGCACTTACGATGCTGTAATATCTAATTCTCATTTTGAGGCAACGTTTGTTAAAAAGAAAATTTGGATCAAAATGTTACTAGTATAAATTCACGCTCTAATCAATTTCTAACAAAAAACACGTATACACTGCAAACAAACAGTCATTAAAATCAATAATCATATCAATGCAGAATGTATTGTAATCAAAATCAATAGTAATAAACTATCAGGGCTCATTAATATTGCACTTCGTGTTTGATTTGGCGTGTAACGATCGTAACATATCGCATTGTCATCTAATGAAGATAAATTTACGTAATAATGATCATATCGCGAATCATCTATAACATTTAGTTGGAAACTAACAATGGAGAGCTCATATTTTATTTAAGGTATATATTTGATTGGGATTACTAATTGATGTTATTGATTTTGTCGGATTTGTCATGTTGGGCATTTGCTAGCGATTTACGGTGCTCATAACTTCTCTTGTCAACCCAATAATCAAAGAATTAAGTACGTGGACTTACTAATAGTTAAGCTTTACTATTTATTTATATTTTTAGTTGTCTAAGCCAAAGGGAAATAACGATCTCATCAACATCATAATTCCAACTGAAAGACATCCACTGCTGGACATAGGCCAGTACCTCTACCATGAGTTTTAAGCAATAGTATTCGTCGCTACTCGATATCGACGCCGTAAATATTTTGTATGGCAAATTTTGCAGCGCCTCTAGCGGTCACTAGCAGAACCAAAATTTGCCATACAAAATATTTACGGCGTCGATATCGAGTAGCGACGAATACTATTGCTCTAAACTCATGGTAGAGGTACTGCTCTAAATGTCACCGCAACGATCCTCACCATGTCATTGATTAACGTTGTAGGAAACCTTTTTTACCCGACTGCGCCAGAAGGAGGGTTATGTTTTTCGAGAGTATGTATGTATGTATGTATGTATAATTGTTTGGCACGCTCTGCAGCCTGAACGGCTCGATGGATTTTAGCTTGAGAGGTGTCGTTAGATTCGTATTTACTGTGAGAGTGACACTGGGTATATCAAAATAAAAAAAAAACAAAATGGCGGATTTTTAGCGCCAAATTCAAATGTTTGGCACGCTCTGCGACCTGAACGGCTCGATGGATTTTAGTTTGAGAGGTGTCTTTAGATTCGTAATTACTTTGAAAGTGATATCGTAATAAAATAAAACTAAAAAAATAAAAAATAAAAAACGGTAATTTAAAAAACTAAAAAACCCGACTGCTTTTCTGAGCATTCATGAAAAAGCCCTAAAACAAGAAAATCTGGCAGTCGGGACCCATTCTAGAAAGTCAGCCGTCTAGTCAATAGATTGGAGTAATCTGCAATGTAATATAGGTATGTGCTCTCAATTCTAGAATGGGTCCCGACTGCCAGATTTTCTTGTTTTAGGGCTTTTTCATGAATGCTCAGAAAAGCAGTCGGGTTTTTTAGTTTTTTAAATTACCGTTTTTTTTTTTTTTCAACACTCTCTTCCAGTACGCGGTCACCACTCCAGAAACTTTCGGCCCCATCGATCTGATCTGCAATATATGTGCCCTGCCTATTGCCACTTAAGTTAGAGATTCTTCGAATCAGATATACAGTCATAATCAAACCTGTATATCTCGCGAGGGTCGGCAGATGCATGATAAAATCGATCTTATACCCCCACAGACTACCCCCTTTTTTAGTTCTTATAGTCTATCCTGAGGTTGTCTGGTAGATATTGCTATCAATACCGCCGTAATAAGACTACCATTGTACCAATTATACCAATAAATAAATAATAATAATAAATAATAAATTTATTCAAATTATACAGTCATTCAGGAAGTACATTTTCTTTCTTAAATGTATAACAAGTCCTCAATGTGTCATATGCCTGAACTAGGTTATCCTGTGTTTCAGGCGAGAAAAGGTAAAACATTATGAATAAATAATCACAGTAATTTATATAACAAAAGTCATCTAATAGGTAAGCAAAAAAGTGTAAATAGTATAAAAAAAGTCTTACTTGCTAATAAAATCTTACTTTACTAACTTAGCTAACTAATCAAAATAAATAGTACAAACCAACTTTATTTTAATACAATTAATAGTTTCTCTGTATCTTCATAGGACAATTTTACAATAGGAGTGAAGTTTGTGTAAGATTTATTTAATTTTTTCAATAGGAGTGAAGTTTGTGTAAGATTGTTACTATTTTTGTATACCATTTGTTATTGTACAAAGACAAAAACTACGCGAATCCACCTCTGAGTAATTTTTTTTTTTTGTTTTGTTTCTTAAATTCTTAAATTCTTTATTGCACACAAAAATATAACATAGCATAAAGAGATACAAATAGTTCATGTACAAAGGCGAGCTTAACTCAGCAATGAGTTTTCTCCCAGCAAACCTTTGAGTTATAGAGAGAAAACATATTCGAGGGTAGAATCCAGTGCACAATATCATTCTACATAACTAAGTCTAAATATAGGTATAATTATATTTTTACTATTTATTTTTTGATCTTAGTTTTTTTATATTGTTTCATCAATAATTTTACTTAAAGCTACATGATTAGGGTGTGTAGATATAATTGTTTTACTATTTACTTATAGAATCTTTAATTAAAACTTTTTTTAACAAAACTATAGATTTTTTTTTTAATCGTCCAATGACAAATCCCGCCCTTGGGTGGAGCTTGAAATAGTGTCAGACTCTTACTGACTAAAAACCTACCCCTTTCCTTCGTTGCCCGGTACTAGTTTAGTTTTTAGGTTAGTTACAGTTTGGTGTGACAGGCACTCCAGTTGCGTGCATAGGATTTCCTTATGTATATCGTAAGGTGCTTCAGGAACACATTCGGTTGATAGTAAATTCGTAAGTAAAGCCTCTTTATGTGGCTGTAAAATAAAAGTAGCAGCATGATGAGCCTTCCGTGTTCGTTCTAACTTCGTCGTAATAATAACTTGGGTTTTGTCGACGCTTTATTGTATCTTTTATTTATTTCTAAATTCAGTTTGTTTCGTTTTTAGGGTTCCGTAATAACGGAATAACGGAATCACTTTGTCGTCCGTCTGTCTGTCTGTCGGTCAAGACCCCTTATCTCGTAGAGGTATCGAGAAGAAATTAAAACCGTATAATCGACGAACACACAACAACAGGACAAGGGACTGCTCCCTTGAAGCTGTTCAATCAAATTTCTAATTTAAGGAAACAATAAGATACGCCCGTTTATATCGCAAAAAACGTATATTTCGACACTCTCGAGAGAATCAAAATTCATAGGGTGCCTCACTTTGACCTACAATCCAATGTCTAATAGCACAAGTATAGGAATAAACCTGAAAACCGTAAATTTGTAGTTACGTCACAAAAAAAAACTTTCTTACGATTCAAAAAAATCTTTGAGCCCTAATTCGGGAATTGAATTATTAACATAAGCTAGTTTGTACAGAACCCTCAATGTGCGAATCCGAGTCGCATTTGCCCATTTTTTTGGATAAGGACTGTTTTAAAAGATATGTAATATTAATAAAGTGCTCTGAAATCTCGCACAAAGTTACATTGCATCAAAACATCGATAGAATAAAACAGCGTACAACTGAATTATCGACACACCGTGTTCGATATAATAAAAATCGAATCACAAGTTACGCAGTCAAAAAGAGAACCCGCTGATCGCCCCCACGAGAACACGATGGTGCTCCGCCCAAGTAGTGCGTACCTCGGCCGTATAATTATGCTCCACCGTGTCCTCCGTACGGTCCGCATAATGGTGACATCCGACTGTTTCATCCGCCTGAATCAGATAAATAATAGACACTTAATAAATTAATTCGCCTTACCTTACCATACAGCTTACTACCAATATTTTACATGGTGACTACAAGTCTGAATACCACCACCCAATAACTAGGAAACTCGATGCTCACTATCAATAAATCACAAAACAAACAGTACTCACAGAATAATAATACAACTGATACAACGTGACATTGTGAAATTAAAAACAAAATGGATGATACTTTCTGTTACAATAAAATGTGGAAATCTTAGCACATTGAATTAAGGGGGATAAGTCATCTACGTCACCGGGAACGGCAAGATCTACTGGTTGTGGCAACTCAGAAATCTGACATCAGAAATTTTATTTCAAATTAACCATCTTCAGGCACTTTTGAATAGACAAAATGATGGTCAGTCAAAAAAAAATCGGACAAATGCGAGTCGACCTCGTGCACTGAAGGTTCCGTACAAACCGTTCGCCTTTGAAAACAGTTCAATTCCCGAATTGAGTTACGAAGGTTTTTCTGAATCGTAATTTTTGTTTTTGTGACGTAACTACTTTACAGTTTTCAGATTTTTCCTATACTTATGCTATGAGACCTTGCTTCATGCATTCATTTTGATTCCCTTGAGAGTGTCGAAATATATGTTTTTGCGACATAAACGACCGTATATATTTTTTTCCGTTAACTTAGAAGTTTGATTTATCCACAGCTTCAAGGGAGCGCAGACCTGAGTATATGGTTTTAATTTCAACTTTATACCTCCATGCATTCCCGAGATAAAGGATCTTGACAGGCAGATTAAAAACAAAGTCATTCTTTAAGGAATCCGTTTTTTTGGAGGCATGGAACCCTAAAGAGTGAAGCCAAATCATAGATCCCTATGGAGAAGAACGTGCAAGTCTAAACTCATTGCCTACAGCGAGACTACAGCTCTTCACCCATCTAAAACCAAACAGCTAGACTACCTTATAAAATACACCTCAAGAAGAAAAATAACTACCGGTATATCCTCTTATTTCCTCAACGCCTGCCAAGAACAAACTCGTAGTCAAGTTCTCATTAAACGGGATTGCAACACGGAGTGGCCAAGGTAAGTGAAATTACTACTTTTCGAAAGCACTGCTTACTTGTCTTACTCGTTCGAACTTGCCTGAAAGTTCGAATTAAAAGGGTATCAGATGCTTTACTTGACTGAGCTGTACAAGAGTGGATTAGCCTCTTAGAACTCATTTAAAGTTGAGTTTGATAGAAATCCTTCATCAAACGAGTCGTATTAAATCAGATTGACTGATTTCTTAACAATTTGAAATTTTTTACGTCTTCTCACTCAAACGCAGGGAAAGACTACGTCTTAAAATCGCATATACATTTTGTTCCAGAAGTAGGTATGTATCTTTTGAATAATTTTGTAATGCTCAAAGTCATTTTCAAATGCTCCAAGTCTCCGATCCGTAATCCGTTTTGACACTATTTACGGATCAACTGTATACAGCGCTGTAGAAGTTGATTAAGCATTCGCCTATTTATTTTTTCACCTATTAAGATTTTTTCACGAGCAATGGAGCGCAGCATTCTGGGTGTCAAGAGAGCCGACAGAATGAGAAACACCACGCTGCGCTTAAAGACGGGCATCATAGACGTGGGAAAAAAGGCTGCCAGGCTAAAGTGCGATTGGGCGGGTCACATCAGCCGTATGCACACTGATCGTTGGGCAAGAGTCTTCACAAGATGGGTACCTGAAGATGGACGACGCCGCCGAGGTCGACCTAGGAAGAGGTGGCGAGACGACCTGGACGCCTACCACAAGGGCTGGTTCGAGGTGGCCCGAGAGAAAAACACCTGGAAGGAATTGGGGGAGGCCTTTGCCCAGCAGTGGGAAAGTATAGGCTTTTCAAAAAAAAAAAAAGATTTTAGGAAAAATAAAAAACAAGAAATTCTTTGGATTTATTTTCGTTCTATAAAATATGTCCAAGTCTTGAAATGGGATGAAAGCGTAGCGTTCTAACACCAAAAAGTTTCAATAAAAATGTGACCTTGAGTTTTACTCCAACCTTGAACACGATCAGTGAATTTCAAAAGAAAAATATCACAACAACAAATCAAATATTTTGGCATTCTCTATTGAAATCCTTTGCTATTTTAAAACACCACTCTCGATATTACAGAGGAGACATATCGTTTCACTTCAGTTCTCGATAAACAGCGTGCAGCGGTGGACACAGCACGATTTATTGGCGCCGCCTCGTAACGGAGCCGGACATTGAATGCTGCTGTGTTTTATTTATTCTAGAGATTTACTTCCAAGCACTTATTCAGGACGGAATAGGTAATGGATTGTGTAAGTCGACTGGACATTTTTTAGTTAAATCTTTGATTTGATCCAGTTTCTTCTTCAGGAAAGATGATTGGCAATAGCTCTGCTTTCTGTATCCCACAGAGTAACTTATAAGCTGCACTTCGGTTTCTTTTTTCAAGTCTATAGTTTTTTTTTTTATATGCTTATCGATTAATGATGGGATTCTTCTTCAATGGACATGTGTCCATGGAGTTTCTTGCACGTTCTTCTCGATAGATATTCTTGAACGCTTTGGAACGACCAATTTACCTTTTTTTACTGACTGACATTTTGACAATTCAAAGGTGCCTGTAAATGAGTTTGAAATATACATTTTGGATTGCTCCTTTCATAAGAATAATATGCCCAGAGTTCCTCAAAACTTGAACAACAGCATACCTTACTCAATGTATTCTGTAATCTATACTTATAATAAATCTGTAGAAGTAAAAATTCTGTACATTGAAAATATCAAAAAAATAAATGGCAGGGGGTGTTACTAGACCGACACCGAACCCAAAAATGTGATAAAAAAAATTTTTGTCTGTCTGTCTCTCTGTCCGTTTGTTCAGGCATCACGCAAAAAATACCAGTTCGATTACGATGAAACTTGGTATAATTATTCTTTAATATCCTGGGCACCACATTGGGTACATTTTATCTCGGAAAAGTACATACAATAAAAAACAAACTTAATTTTGCGATTCGATCCCTACACCCGATTACTGTACCAACCGCAAATAATAAGTTTGTCGTAGGTTACGTCACCCGTTTCTATAGCACTTTACACAAAAAACTCATTGATAAGTTTCGTCGTCCACGCGAACGAAGTCGCGGGCACAGCTAGTCTATATATATAAAAGAAAGTCGTGTAAGTTACACTATTTATAACTCAAGAACGGCTGAATCGATTTGGCTGAAAATTGGTGGGAAGGTAGCTTAGAACCAGGAGACCCTGCTCTACCCTACTCTACACTACATGGTAGAGTAGTGTAGAGTAGGGTAGAGCAGGGTAGAGCAGGGTAGAGCAGGGTAGAGTAGTGTCGAGTAGGGTAGAGTAGGGTAGAGTAGAGTAGGGTAGAGTAGGATAGTGTAGGGTAGAGTAGAGTAGTCAGTTGATGGGAGCGAAGCCGCGAACAAAAGCAAGTATGTAATGAAATAGACATCCATTAAATAATTTAGTATCATAAAAGTACCAACATCACACACAAAGGAAATTGCTTTAAAAAATACATCACAGTATCAGTATAGGAGCTAAACTAAGTTACATTTTATCTCTTTGAGCGAACATCAATAAAAAATAGCTGTACGAGCGCACGGCTAGTAATGGGAATTTCACACAAAGGAGGTTGCTAACGGAATAGGTTGTAAATCTAAAAGAGACGGAATATTAAGCATTTTTTTCCAATCACGGACCCGGGGATGGTGCGAGCAAAAACCACAAAAACCTTGTTTTAATACTAATTTTAAGATGAAAGATGAATGGCCTAGCTGTAGCGAGTTACTGTTTTGGGTTTGTTGTGGTTAATCGGTTTGAGTATATCGATTGTGGAACGAGTTCTATCTTTTGATTTTCTTTTATTTTTATTAACAGACAAATGTTATTATAGTATATGTGACTTTCTGAATGACAATATTTCACATTTCTTTTTTTTTTGTATGGTCCTTAATTTGATTGATGTATAACTACTATTATGCATATTAATAATTATTTGACATTTTTATTTGATCTTAGTTTACATTTTTATTATTATTTTATTCTGACATTTTATATTTTACTCGGACATAATTTTTTTTTTACATTAATGCATACTTATAAATTACAATTTGACATTTTTTAAATTTATTTCGTGATTTTTTTTTCTTTTCAACTTTATAATGCATTATAATAAGTAACTATTTGTCATTTTTTTTTTTATTTTAGACATTTTTATTTCCATAATTATGTTCATTTATATTTTGTAAACATTATAAATTTGTACGCCTAAAGGGTGAAACATGTTCGGACAAAGATAAATTTGTAACATCCTGCATGCTAATGTTGTATGTATACCCATGTTTTTACAAATAAAATGATCTTTATCTTTATCTTTATCTTTTTTTTTTCATAAATACTTTCGTTACGTTTCCTCTGTGTAATACGTAATTAGCATAGATCAGCATATAACAGGCAGCTAAAGGCGATCCCTGATAAGATGTAACTGAAGACGGGTGGTAGCGTTAGGTCATCATCATCATCATTTCAACTTGAAGACGTCCACAGTTGGACATAAACCTCCCTCAAGTGTCGCCGTATCGACCGGTCCTGTGCGTTTCGCATCCATCGGATTCCCGGATCCCCGGAATAGATCATCGGTCTACCTTGTGGCAGGCCTTCCAACAGTATACCACTCCAAAAACTTTCATCCCCATCGATCATAATATATTTTGTTCTGCGAGTAACATAACCACTAACCTCTGCCACTTAAGCTTGGTGATTTTTCGGGTTATGTCGTTAACTTTGGTATAACGCGGATATTTTAATTTCTAATGCGATTACGGAAGGAAATTCCTAGCATAGCCCTATCGAACGTTAGGTATTGATTTCCTAATCGTTTCGACAAAGATATTTAATTATTTGGTCATAAATATATGACTCTGGCAAAATGGACACAAAAATATTTGTCGGATTAATCTGGCGTAAGCGGTTAATGGGTTATGTAAGTTAGAGTGTTCATTAATCATTGTCCAGTAACTGTAAAATATCTTTATTATTTCTGACTAGTTTTTGCCAGGCTTCGCCTGCCTGAAAGTAGAAAATATATAGCCTGTTTCAATCTGAGATAAAGTAACATTCTACTGGTGTAAGAATGTTAGAAATTGGTCCAGTACCTAGTTTTAAAGTTTAATCATTACAAACAAAAATACAAATATTTTCTCTTTATAATATAGTACAGGTTCACGTTTGACCACTATTTTCATCTAAGTCAATAAGCCATGATGTGGTCGACAAATTATTCTTAACTTTTTTCAACCTCTGGAAATCCACAAATATAAAAGAAAACACCATTAAAAAATATTTTTTCAAAATTGACTAATGACCAACCGCCGGGAAAAAATTAAAATATGATATGAGTATAAATTAGATGGCTCGCAATCTGACCCTTACTTACGGTTTCAAACGTGTATGTTTACGGGATTAGATCACGAAAGTATTTCTAAGTTACAAAAAGTAATAAAGCATGTTTTTTAAAATTGTCCTCGCAAAAACAAAAACCGAGAATAGCTATAGTTTTTATTATAAAGATAAAATCGCTGTTACGGGGCCGCGAAGTCGACATAGACCCTGTTGGAGTCCATTCAAAATACTCAGTGACTACCACCGGCTCTTAAAACATTGACTCCAGCAGCCAATTTTACTCCTTAGCTGCTGTACGCACAATTAATACGTTCCCAAAATGTGAATATGCAGGAAAAATATATTGCGTAGATATTTTCCAAACACGAACTTAATAAAAGAAGTGATAAAGCTCCCCTTACATCGTCCCCCTTAGCTTGAACCACTCATTACAATTCCTGAATAAAATCACCTGTAATTGAATGAGACTCGTCGCCGATTGGTGCACAACAAGGCCTTTACGAGGTTGTAAACATTTCGCAGGTAACGACAACCTTCGATGCGGGTTGAGTGCCCCATCAAAATGTAGATGGTATTAAATGCTTTGTGGAGCTGGGTAAACTCCGAGTTCAGCACTTACTTATTTCTTTATTGAGTTAAAAACGTGAATTATTTTAAATGGGTTGGTTTATTCTATTCGTTTTGGTACCGTGACGTCCTTAAGCTACGTATACACGGCGTAACTTTTTGGGTCAAGGGTTAGGTGAAAATGAACCCCGGGGCCCTGGATCAAAGGCAATAAATGGAACAGGGTAGGTTTTTAGTCATTTTAAGAGTCTGACACTAATTCCCACTCCACCCAAGGGCGGGATTTGACATTGGATAATTTTAACTACAAAAAAAAAAGTATTCAATCAAAATTTTGGTCGTTTTAATCCCATGTAGCCGTGACGCCATATCGAGTTTTGTGACACATCACGTAGCCTATGTTCAACGGACAATTAAGACGGTTCTAACGATATCTCATATGTCGAGTTCTGATAGGTAGATTAGGAAACAGATGAACATACTCACATACATACATACATAGCCTGTCAAAATCATAACCCGCCTTTGGCTTTGCCCACAGATTTCGGAAAGGAGAGATACGTTACGTTATGAAAAATGTATTGGAACACGATGTCTCCAGTTGTCCCTACCACCACCGACACCACTACATATGCCACAATAGTTACACAGTCGCGCACACTCCCGCAAATTATAAATCAGACTATATTACACAGTCAATTATAAACCTTATCGTCCTTAGCACATCGTGTATTTTCCATGCACCGTATAACTTACGCACACATAAACATCAATGTGCTGTGCAAAAGCAATTTATTTTACATTTACGCTAGTTTTTGACAAAATAGAAAAGTTATCGATATTTTCATTTCTTTTTATGCAATATTTTTTTTGGGGTTCCAAAAACAAATGAAATAAAAACCGGTATGTTCAAAAAATTATATAGTAATAATAAAAAAAAAAAATAAAAAAAAAAAACAGGTTTACTAATTTCTCAGGAAAAAACATACGTAATACCGGCCTCATCTATTTAAACTGACGAAAAAACATTATAACCAAATTTCAAGCTCATAGCTCGTTTATTGTGCTTTTTTTTAAATAATATAACTTAACTAGTGTTTGAATGCGATCTCAACTGATGGTAAGCAGAAATGCAATCGTTAATGGTGAAACGCACTGAGCCTATTATTCACTTTAATCTTGAAGACACCTAAACTATAATCAGACGGGAAGACCGTAGCAGGTAAATTGTTCTAGTCCTTCGATATAAGCGGTATAAACGACGATGCGAAACGCTTAGTTTGGACCGTAGAGATTTTACCAACGTAACCCTTGTGTTGTTGAAACTCGCCGAACGTCAGAAAAAGGTGATGGCGAAATCAAGTCATGCAATTTCAAAATGCATCCTGTAAAATACTGATAGACTGGCTACCATTATACAATGTGTAGAACTAAAAGTCAAAACAGGCATTGAAATGTCTTCCTTAACATTTCTTCCTTAATCTTTGCTTTTTTATTAGGTTTTCTTGTTGAGTAATTTTGATGCGCGGTCTACGTTTTCGAGTTGTTTCTAATATTTGTATGTTATCAGAAGCGTCTACTGGTTTCTGAAAAAAAAAACAGTGTTACATCTAAATATTTAAATTTATAGTGTAATTATAATTTTAAAAACTTTATACCAAATCTTGATTTTGGGTTTCTTGACTTTCTTCTTCCTTTTGACGACTACTAAGGCGTTTTATAGGCGGTTTTTCAGATTCCTCGTTTGACGGTTTTAATTGTTGCTAAAAGAACACATGATATTTAACAATCATAAAAAAATACAATGTAACAATTTTTGTAATTTCAAATTAAACAAGGGGGGAAGTTAGAGTCAGATATAAGTTAGCTTATTTGACCTATCAAATAAAAGATGCATGTTTACTTACGTAACACTTTAGATCAGAAGGTCTTGGTGATACGGCTGGTGGGGCTGGTCCTGGTTCTATAAAATTCTGAAAAGTTTAATAACTAATATTATTAAGAATTATTACATAAAAAAGCTTTCAGTTATTAAAAAAAAAACTTTAACTCACTTCTGCAAAAATAAGTTCTAGTCTTAATTTAGGGATTGCCCATTCAAAAAGTCTGCGTCTTTTCTTTAGAGGCTGAAACATTTCTGGTTGAAAGTGAATTGAGCATATGGTACTGTTTTTTGTAGGGAACCAATTAGGTGGTTTTCCAGTGGCATCAATCCATTGCGTTTTTAAAATTGCGTCTTTCGGGAAACTGTAAACATAAAATAACATTTTAGTTTTAATTTTTACCTAAGCTACTGCTAAACCTCACCACGTAAAAGGCTTTTGTAAGACAAAAAAAATAGTACATAGCTTGTTTAGTATATAAAATACAACACACACCCATGCACAACAAATAAAGAGCTAGAAAATGTTGTCGTATTTTAAGCAAAAGTCGGTAATATATTCTGAGTCATATTTATAGCCCATTATTATAGCGCATTCGAAGCTTTTAAAGACAGAAGGAAGAAAAAATATCAAAATCTGAAAAAGTAAAGAAATAACACCAAGATAACGCATAACATACTACATCCGAAACCAAAAAATAGACCACGGACTATTAACTTATAATTTAAACAACTTACTTTACGACAGTTGCTTACGTATTTCTCAACTACTCTGTAAAATAATAATAAATAAAAATACATTATTTTACTTCGGATATCGAAACAATCGATAGTGTTATCGACAGTCTACATTTTTACCTACATTACGGACAGCACTAGCTCACCGCGTCAAACAGCGGCCGTATTATGAAATATACCGCACTGATAAAGTATCGTTATGTTATTTTTACATTGCTGGTCCAGTTATTGAGCGTCAAAATTCGGTAGTGGTTAAAAAGCAATGCATTTACTGTAACAATAATAAAGTCGCTTTGATCTTTGAAAATAAAAATAACGTAGTAAAAGTAAGGGATATTACAAGATTTGTTGTTTTTCCTGATTTTAAAGATAAATATACTATTAAACTTGTACTTACACATGGTAAGAGATTCCTTGTTGACCCAGGCTTTTTTATCGCTTCGATTCTTGCACGAAACCACTGCACAACACGGCATTCTAAATTTATTTACGAAAACGTTCGCGATCTCGCAAGTTTATAAATGACTGGCCGTTTGCCGGTATGTGCCCATGTAGTGCTTGTGCCGCGGACTCGGTCACGCCCCCATGCCGCTTCTATGTTTTTAAAATTTCTGTGGCTTTGCCGTAGTCGGGTAAAAACGGGCCTTTTATTTTTTGACAACCTTACGAAAGGAAAATATCGTGATTAAATCTTTGGTCAGTTCAGGATCCTCATTCAATACAAAACTGAATAGAATAACTAATTCAATTACCAAGTTGTGAATAGACAAAGCCGAAGAACTTTTATATTTTATAGAAATAGAGCAAGTTGCAATGTTCATTAAACTAGTTCATCGGCTGGAACACTTACGGCTGGTTTCTGTAGCAACACAATGGACATTGACGCGCTTTCTATCTGCTATCTTGCGAGTCTCTTTTGAGAGCGTTAGGAAGGAGGGAATAAGTATCGATAGTCGATAGAAAATTAATATTTTAGACTTATAATCATTATTGTATATCTTCTCCCGCTGTAGGAAGCGTGGGATGCAGTAACCGATTATTTTTACAAAAACCTAGTGTTCCTTTAGCTGCCCTTTATTGCGAGAACCGTGATATTTCCTTCGAACAATCCACTGCCTTAACTGGCCTCTATTTTGCTGACATCAACACAACGCGTCGTCGATCTAGGCTTGGTTCTTAACGGACGGCCAGATGGCAAACTTCCCATCATTCACTGTGTGCAAAATTACTACTACTACCTGTAGTAGCCGGTTGTAGTCTTACGAGTCCTGATGATGGTGTCTCCGGGACGAGGAACCTCTATGTCTAGCATCCTTTTCCTAACTAAATAAGTATTAGACTGCATCTTAGCCGGATGCAACTGAAAACTTCTGTGCAAGTGTTTTTTATGAAACAACTGCCTATCTAACTGCCATAACCCTGTGACCCAAAAATGATTCGTCTTCTACGATGTCTTTACTGTCCCGTGGTTGACCACGGGACAGTAAAGTTTGTTCATAGGTACTATTGCGAGCTATGTAGGAAACTGGGTCCAAAATGGAATCATTTTACAGCGCGTGTCGTTGTCGTTAGTTTGGACGCAAAATGATACGCGGTCATGTCACACTCCGTAGCTAAAACATTTCGTATTAAATACGTTCATTGTGATCGGCAATATGGGCGTAGTGTGGACGCATTTTGATACTGTGATACGTGTGGGATGAGTTTGATCCCAATGAGAGTTCCATTTTGATGTGTATATTCCCCGATTATCAAAGCGAATACGCAATATGATATTCTGAAAAGTACAATATCGTTAAGTATTTTTTTATTATTGATAGGTTCGCGCTTGACCGCTATCTCACCTGATGGAAAGCGACGATACGGTCGACGATGGAGCGCGCTTACCTAGAAGAAACCTATTCACTCTTGACTTAAAGATTCCCGGGTTGTAGCCATCAGGAAACACAGACTCCGGCAGGGAATTCCACTCCTTAGCTGTACGCATAATGAAAGTGTTGAAGTATGGTCGTGACTAAAGCCTAGGTACTGTCCATGGACGTGTTAGCTTCATAAACGCATCTTCCACAAAACTATTAAACTGTGTCGATGAAGCGGTAGCGTGATACCGTCGTGTCGCTGCCGCTTCGTCGACACAGTTTTATGTCAGCTTCACGTAGGCGCACACCAAGCTTATAATGACAAATACGACTAAATAATATTCGATATGATACGCTTAATAATTTTGTCGTATCGTTCAACGTACAGCCCTACCAGCCGCGACTATTGTCCGAACATTACAATGAGTCACAAACGTGTGTAGCGTGCCTTATTTATAATTAAATACCTTTTGTCTGACAACATGACGACCATCTTGAATGCCTATGAATACATCTGAATAGAACTGCCTACTTTGTTTTATGAATGAAAGACCTCTGGGTTTTATTTTGAAGGATTTTTACAGGCTTGAAATGTGGGGCATCTGTTGGCGTATTTGTTTGATTATCTTTTTTAGATGAGGGTCTTTCTAAAGACAGTCAAATAAAAGTCAATCAGTATAAATGTTAGTAGGGTACAATGATTTAACTCTCTGGTTTAAAGCTGCTGTATTATTATAAAAAGCTATCGTGGCTCTCGCAAAGAATAACTGAGGAAACATAGGTAGGTTTTTGGTCAGTATAAGTCTGACACTCTCTCCCGCTTTAGCTAAAGCGGAAGTAGTCATTTGATGATATTGAAAATAAAAAATGTTTTCTCTTACTTTTATCACATTTAGAGAATGCTCAATTTATTTGTTTGTTTTTTTAATGTTCATATCACTTCATAACTTACGAAATCAAGTTCGTCAGTTATGAAGTGAATTGAAAAAATCTTTTAGGATATTGCGCTCTCAGATTGATCCCATTTTATCAAAATCCAGTTACGATGATCCATGAGGAATCGTGAGAACTCCTAAAATATTATAGGCGCACAGATAGCGATATTGGTATTTTTAGCAAGGACTCAGATGAATCCATTTCAAGGAGTTGTTCGCAAACCGTAGAGGCCCAGCAGGGTCGAAGCCTAGTGGGGCCAAGGGTCTGCTTCTAAAAGGAAGGCACGGCCATGGCATAAAAGGCAACGAAGGAATGGGGTGGGTTTTTTAGTCAGTAAAAGTCTGATATCTCTATCTCACGCCCCGCCCAAGGGCGGGAAATGCCATTGGCTGATTTTCCCCACCAAAAAAAAAAGATGTATTGATTTAAAAAACACCACTTGATGAAGTGGAAATGATGAAGAAGACCACAGATATTATAGAACTGCACAAATACACAGATATATTGATTAAAATAACTAAGCAACTATAACGAGACAGACAAAATGTAGCGGCGATAAAAATGTTACCATCGATTATCTGATGATGAAACCAGAAAGTACGGACGAGTTTTTCACTTTTATGGAGGTGTAGCCGCTAATAGTAGCTAGTATATTTGTTTTTTAGGTTGGATACAAAGAATCGTTGTTAGCCATTCTATAAATACACCTTCTGTAAATATAGAAAATTGGTTTCTACTTTTTTCTGTTTCTAAACAAAAAATGGAGCAACATAATTACCACGCCGCCGCCGTTATTATTTAGGCCGTTTCATCCTGAGAGAAGGTCTGCCCGCCAATCTTCATGATATTTATACTTACTTTTCCCTCCTCTGGACGGACGTGTTGCAGGCAATTTATGTAGATGATGCTCTGAGCAAGTTGTTAAGAACACGAATGGGGGAAGGGGGAGTTTTTATAAGTGGGCTTGTTTGTTTTTATAATGCTTTTGGTTTCGCGTAAATTCAAAATTACGGGTCTTTTCTGTTACGGGACGAATATCCATCGTGATCATTAAAAAGTATACCAGACATTCGATGCATTATTTCCTTGTCTAGCTTATTCAACCGCTCGTTGTAATTTCATTGTATTTGTTATACAGTCCACTACATCTTTCATTTTGCTCCTCCAAGATCTATCGTTGCATATTCGCAAATATACTGAAATATGCAACATTAAAACAGATGCGGATACTACGAGTAGTAGGTGTAAGACGACGTTTTTAATTTTTATCGACAATTGCTCAGTACAAAAAAGTGTGACGGAATTGTCTTTCGTCCTCTATGTCATACAAGTTAAAAAAAAGAAAATATATCCAATAATCAATTTAAAGTCCTTGAATAGTACTATGTATTGTTTATTAATAAACTTAATATAAAAGAGAATTGAGAAACTTGAAAATATCAATCATAAATACGGTATCTATATTATTTTACAAGAGCATAAGCGATTGTCGGTAAAAAAGAAGAAAGACCAACGTATTATCTACACAAGGAAAATAGAGTACTCAATAGGAAACTAGAAAAACTATTGTTAATTATAGTTTTTTTTTATATTTGATGGTATTTTTAGCCATATCGGATGAACTTAGGCTATTTAACATCTAGTGAAAAAAATACGAACACTACTTTCATATTTCAGTACTCTGTTTTTCAATTTTCTTTTACTGAAAAAATAACTAATTCATGTCACATTTCCATCTAAATACGAAAGCAAGATTAAAAATAGTAGATCTGAAAGCTTCTTTGTGTTAATAGCACTTTGCATTCTTCTTTTGCTGAAAACATAACTTTAAGCACTTCTCACCGTTTTAATTAGTAAGAACAAGATCTGAAAGCTGTTGTCTTAGAAGATAATTAATAAAACAGAGCTACAATAGTGCAGTAAGTCAGCTGGGAGTGGCTGCTGCCAACGACTGTTAATGAATATTAATGTTTGGGATGCTGCCTCACGGATGATGGAACAGCGTTTCGGACCCGGCTCTAGATTAGCACATACTCCTCAGTCCTCCCGTCAGCCAAGTAAGTCATAACAATCGTCACATCATATTAGTAGATCTACGGGTCTTTTATTTAATATTTGGTAACGTTATTTAATTTATCTTTTAAGTCTTTAAATTGCTTGCCTTTGCTAAAGGTTAGGTTTTTTTTTTGAAAAGAACCCAACTTGACATCAAACTAAACAAATTTACCTGCTAAGAAAGAGTGTCTATAGATAAGTTCTTTTTATTTTATTGTTGTTTGTCCTATGCGAATCACAAATAAATGTTTTTCTTAGACCTCACGGCGTCCTAACCTTCCGCATGACCCAGGTTCTCACCGGACACGGTAAGTTCGGGAGGTTCCTGTTCCGGATTCGTGCGGAACCGACGCCCGGGTGCCACCACTGCGTGGACTGCCCGGAGGACACGGTGGAGCACACGGTCGAAGTGTGCCCCGCTTGGGCAGAGCATCGCCGTGTTCTCGTGAGAGCGATCGGCAGCGGCGATCTCTCGCGCCAGGCCCTGGTACGGGCCATGGTCCGGAGCGAAGAGGGATGGCAGGCGGTCACCTCCTTCTGCGAAGCAGTAATGCTAGCAAAGGAGGAGGCCGCACGCGAGAGACAACGGCCCTCACGGCCCAGCCGCCGCGGGGGTTCCGATTCCGATCCTGATTTCCAGCCAACGTAGGCGCGGGCTTGCGGACGGCGAGCTATGGGTAGCTCGCTATCTGACCGTCCGGTAACCATCCGGACCAAGCCCAGGTCGTCAACGGCGCGCACTGTTCCCGCGCGCCTCAAAGAGTTGTCAGCAAACCGTAGAGACCCAGCCTGCTAATTGCAGGCAGGCAGGGTCGAAGCCTACTGGGGCCAAGGGTTTGTTTCCGAAAGGAAAGCCCGGCCCTGGTATCTAAGGCCACGAAGGAACGGGGTGGGTTTTTAGTCAGTAAGAGTCTGACACTATCTCCCGCTCCGCCCAAGGGCGGGAGATGTGATTTTACCCACTACCAAAAAAAATATGATTTTCTTTCTAATAAAAGTAGTGTTTGACAAATGGGGTACCACTAAACTTCACTTCCGAAATCAGGGATTTTTTTTATAAGTCTGTTATGTCCTACTGCAAGGCAAAAGCCTTCCATTCCATTCTTCCATTTTACCAATCCACGTCGTGGCCTACCGCGTCGCCGGTTCCTGTTGTTCGGGATCCAGTCAGTGATTACCTTCATCCAAATTTGCTGTGACATGCGGCAGGTATGGCCTGCCCAGTTTGGACTAGTCTACAATTTGTAATTTGGTACAAAATGTATTTATTCTTTTATGGGTTGCTGTGTAAAATTTTATAATAAGATACCACTTGAGATTATTCAATTGAATGAATCCAAATTTAAAACATGCATTAAACGCACACTATTTAGACAAGATTCAGGAAGGATGCCTATTATGTCCATGAGCATTGATGATTTAGAGGGAAAATTAAAGTAGGAATTTCTAAGCATTTTCGATGGGAGCAAAATCTTTTTCTTACTATGCCTGGATTCAAGACATAACATCGAGGGTTGAACCAAGAAAAAATATATTCTGTAACTGTCGACAAACATACAGCAAAAAAAATAGCAAACTCAGAAAGATTATGCTGATGCGAACAAGTATGCAAGTTAATGAAACGGAAATTAGCGAATACCGAAAATTAATCTAAGAACTGAAAACTTATTGCTCTTGTCCAAATTTTCTCGCTATCCGCTCCGCCTATCAACAAGTCTCAACCTTTACAGTTTCTGTTATCTCACGGAAACGTAACGCCGCTTCCGCCGTATCCGAATGTTTATCGCAATGGAATGGCCTGCGCCTCTAGAAATGCTAAACGTGATAGCTAGAATAGTTTACATCCATAGTCCGTACCGTATCTACTTGCAACACAGACATTAAATCATATAGAGATTTGACAAGAGTAAAATTTTGGTCTATTTTGTCAAAAATTATGGAGGTTGAGGAAACGTCCTTTGATTTAACCTAGCTGTTTTGCCAGATCTTAGTTCTAGGCTCACCAGCAAATCTGCTAAATTGACAGAACTTACTTTGAAAATATTGTCTGCCAGGGCTGCAGGATTGTAAAAACCAAAGACAACGTCCGTCACCGCGAACCTAGAACGCAAAAGGTAGCTGAAATAATACAGTTGGCATTTAATCAGTAAAAGTTTCACACTCTCTTTCGCTCTGTTATAAGTGGAATAAGTTACTTATTAAAGTCTCATAAATATTATCTTCATCTAAACCATCTCTGAGCCAATAAAATTTACAATTTTAGCTCTATGCCCATATTTCATCAAAGTTTACATTTACGTTGTCATTATCATTCAATTTTTTCATACTCATGCTCCAATTTCCACGTCCTATACAAATACATCGTGCACCGTCAGTCCTTACAAAGTCGCCCCAGCAAAGTCGCCCCCAGTCATTACAGAATTCAATTTGTATCGAGCCGAGCTTTGTGAAGACCATTCACTCGAATGACTGGCGCTTTGCACTTTTTAAACACATTGTCGGTACGAGAATGGATCCTTTTTACGTGTTCTGAATGGGAATGAACGATACTTGAAGGCAAATGGAATGATATTCAACGTTTAATGCTGCGTTAATTTGTAGAGGAATCAAATTAACAAGAACATAATGAAAATTTGCGTCCCTGAAGCACTAGAAACTGCTCCGATGTTTTGAGAATACAATACTCAATAACATACAGAACTTTGCTCACCAGTGCAAATTAAAATCCTAAGACCAGTCTCTCGGTCGCCTCCTTCTGCGAAGCAGTAATGCTAAGGAAGGAGGAGGCCGACTGCATCAGGCAAAGGCAACGGCACTCACGCCCCAGCCGCCGCCGGGATTCCGATCCCGATTTTCGGCCGCCGTAGGCACGGGCTTGCGGATGGTGAGCAATGGGTAGCTCACTGTCATACCATCCGGTAACGGACCAAACCCAAGTCATCGATGTCGCACACTGTTCCCGTGCACCTCAAGGAACGATTTGCTGACAACAAACCGTGGGGACCCTGCAGAAGGGTCGAACTACTGGAAGACCTACTGGAGCCAAGGGTCGGCTTCTGAAAAGAAGGCTCGGCCCCGGTATGATAAGCAAAGAAGGAACGGGGTGGGTTTTTTAGTCAGTGAGAGTCTGGCACTAACTTCATCTCCGGCCAAGGGCGGGAGATGGCACTGGATGATTTTCACCCACCACAAAGACCAATCTTTAAATATTGGATCTTGTAGCCTGATAGCCAATAATTTTACTCTATTTAATTATGCTTTTCATCCAATGGAAACCCTCTGCCCTGCTGCTGGGGTCGTGGGTCAGCTTCCGAAAGGAATACCCGGCCCCGGCACAATAGGCAACGAAGGAACGGGGTAGGTTTTTAGTCAGGAAGAGTCTGACAGTACTTCCCGCTCCGCCCAAAGGCGGGATTTGTCATTGGATGATTTTACCTACCATAAAAAAACCCTCTGCCCTGCATCTTTGCAAGATATCCAAAGACACCAGAACCTGTCTTGAACGTGACTTCAAGGGTCACGCACTTTTTACGAATTATGAGTTCTTTATGCCCTACAGTCCAAGCCGTATTTAATTTAATAAAGTCAATCACTCAGCAGACCCACTTTTCTACATTACGTTAATGTACGAAATACACAAGTAATTTAATTTCAATACTGTTTCGGGCCCAACGTCGTTACCGAACCATCCCTAACAGCATACTAAAACCTAAAAACAGAATTTTATTTGGGAAACTAGGCCAAGTACCCCGAAGCTATTAATTCGGAGGGTGCACCTAAATATTAAGTACATGGAGTATAAATATTAAATGGTCGATCTGTGAAAAAGTCTAGTGGCGTTCGGTCAGTAAATTGGCTTTATTGGACGAAATACGTAAAAGGAAATAGCGGTGTTGGAAGCGCAGCTCTGTGCCACACTGAATGCTCTAAAGTCTATAAACCGCTTTCGAAAATAGATTTAGAACTTGGTACACGGTAAAATATTTATTGATTGCCTATATTTCAGAGGGTGAAAGTACTCAGTAAAAGTAACGCACCAACCAAAAGTTATATAGCCCCTTTCTTCTTTCTTATTTATTTATGGTTTTCAGTCCCGCAAAATTGCATGCATTTTTTTCCATATTTTAAAATGCCACAAAATCTTATCATCTCATAGTCATAGTCATTTCGAAGGGAAACCAGTCCATAGTCCAAAACCATCTAAGATTTGTAGATTTATTTCGACATAGAAAAGTGAATGACCTTTAGCCACTTGCGTTCAATACCGCACCAGTACAGATTTTACTATTTTAGGATTGCAGACCTTTTGATCAATATTAACCTCTGTACTCTTAAAAATGCTTCAGAATTCTCGTTTACATTAAGACATGCACTTATCTTGCGTTTCCCAGATGGTTGCTTAGCCGAATCTGTCCAAAACTATCCAAAAAGTAGAAACTCCAAACATCAATAACGCATAACTTTTTGCTTATAAAACAGCACTATCCGGGTAATCTATTAAAACTTCTTTCAACTAATAAAAAGCTAGCAAAACTGATAGTTCTTCAACATTATTGATAATATGTTCAGAAACTTTTATCTCACTGAGAAGCAGTTTATCGTCAATATTCTATTTTTTGTGCTCAACTCATTAAAGTTCTGTAGAACTTGGTCTGAGAAAACTTTTTCCAAACATGACATCGATTTCATTTTTTGGCATTTTCTGACCTGAAAAATTAATTGATTGATAGTTTTTTATACTTCTATACCGGCTTACAAAATGTCATCGAGAACTTTTTCGGTTTGGTCAAACGTGAGCCAATTAGCCTTGAAAAAATAAACGAACATTTAAAATCGCATAAGTGGTCCTAATCTTATAACCACTATATTCAAAGCTCATCGACAAATCCAACTAAAAGATAAAATTGATCTAAAAAATTGTAACGACGACAATATCGATTAAAGGAAGGAAGTCAAGACGTTCAACTCAGTTCCATAATGAATTCAGGAGCCATTTCACGCTCTCGAAAACTTTTTATCACGCCGTTCGTTTTTACCGTCACAGAAGGAATGGCCGATTCCGATCGTCTTATTGACAACGTTTATTCTGCGGGTAATTTATGTATTGTTATTGGAGGGGTAGGAGCTGTCAATGATTATGCGCAATTTGTAACCGTTTGAGACTCGCAGCTTCGGTACCGAAGAGTTCATTCGATTCAATTGAATATGTATTTCCAATTCGCTTTTTTGAGGATAATGGATGCTGTTTAAGAGATGGTGCTGTTAGCTCTTCTGTGTCTTTTTCTTTTTGTGTTTCTCTTTCATTTTATGAAAATTCTTATTTCAATTATGAATCTGAATTCCCAACAAACATGTGCGTGCCCAACACTTTTTTACTGCTTTCAGTTACCTCACCATCAACGATTGTATCACTGTTTACTGTCAGGTGGGATCGCACTGGTTTATATCAAGTAAAAAAAAAAATAGACAAAATATTACAACACAAAACATCAAAAGCATATCTACATTAATTCAATTCATAAAATAATAAAGCAATACACCATAAAATTAAATAGATTCAAATCATACAATTATCAGACAAGTGTCATTATATTATGTTTAATTTTTCACTTAGGAAATACAGTAATATCGATATAAATAAATGTTCTATTGTTAGATTAGACCATTCTATGCATGGGGCAGCGCAAACCTGAATTAGTACGACAGCTATTCACAGCAAATAGGGTACCCGCACGAACGCCACGCTTGTTAATAGTGCGTGTGACTGCATAACACCCCTAGTGAAGACAATCTTGTAAAAGCTGTCATGACAATACCATTATTGATACAGCACAGAGGCTTCAAAGAACTTACGTCTGGATTCTAGGGCAATGTGATATTTGCTTACCCAACAGTTTTGAGCGAGTCCTGTACCTACTGCCTGGTACGCAGAAACTTACGCTGAACCGTCTCGATCTCACCTACATACTTCGTACAGAACGGGTTCAGATATTCTAGCTGTGATCACAAGCATTTTATATAAATAAGGATTCGTGGAAACCCGTTTAAATTTTGCAGACGTTGTCTTATCAAATCCGTACACCTTGAATGAGTTGTTAATATTTTTTTCAACATGCTGAATTAACGACAGCTTATTACCAAATGGTGGTAACCCACCACAGCTGTGCAAAAGCCTCAACCAATTTTTTCCGGGATTGTTTTTCCCATCTACCACAACAATTCTCAGTCTGTGGCAAGGTGTTTGTGAGTTTGTGTGTTTGTAAACGCACCCACTATTATATAGGGGCAGGAGAAAGTCCTTGTACGGGGAAAAGGCTAAAAAATAAAAACTTAAATAAAAAATATTCATAATCCTATCTCCCAGTACAGCACAAAGTTTACCTAGCTCGGATGATCCAGTTATGCCGTCCAATTATTTTAAAATCGGACCAAAAGCGATGCGCGCGTGGCCGCAGCGACCACGCTAATAGAATAACCTGGCCGACCCGAGGCCACTTTAGTGCCCACGATGAGCTTAGGCCGTTAGTATTTACGTAAGAACGTCGTATCATATTCCTGAATATTTCAGAAGAGGCGGATCGGGAGATCATTTTAGGAAGAAAAATTTAACTAGTAGATAGAAAAAGTCGAGAAATATTACTGGCTATTTACAGCTTAGAGACCACTTATAAATGCCTCATCGTTCTTTCAATAGCCCGATTTAACTTAAAAAATACAAGGTGAAAATGAAATAAAAATATCTTTGAAAATAAATAATACGTCTAAAAAGAATCATCGGAGTGGAAAACTTATGTGAGATAGAAATGGTGATAGGATTTCTACTTTTTCCTTCCTCGAATATTCCAATAAAATTGTAAAACTTACAGAAACGAAACTTTTATGACGATTTTCAGTACCTATGATCACGAACTAGACCAAGTCTTACGATCTAAACGTATGTTTCATAGGGTCAGCACCGAAATGGCGCCATTTTTATGAAATGTGAAATTGATATTGCGGATGGAGAAGCGATAAGAATTAATTTCGTTTCTGTGTTACTCCGAGAGAAAATGGCGCAAAAATGATTGCAGTAACCTAGATAGATCACAGATCATCACGGTTTTTATCCGACTGCGCCATTTATTTTCGAATGTATATTTCTTGGGCACGCCCTAGAGCGTAAAAGGCTTTTTGCAGAGTGGAATCGTTAGATTTGCTTTAGTTCTGAAAGCGACACTGGGTACCTACATCAAATTAAAAAAAAATAAAAGGGTTTTATTTTTCAAATACAGTTTTTACAATAAAAGGCTAACCGCTAAAAACAGACCTATGATTCATCTGTAATAAATTCCACCACCTGCATCAGATTGCTTGAAGTGGGTTGTTTCGAACTTCTTGTTTTTTTTTTTTTTTGCGGCCGGATTTTTTGACATTGTCAACTTTTTTTATTTCCCAAAGGCATAAACCTTTGGGAAATGAAAAGTTGACACTTACGTTTTGCTAGTTACGTATTTTAGGTCCCATGTTCTCAAAACACTGGAAGATAATCAACTGCCATAAAAAAACTGAAAAAATCCTAGTAATCAAATGTTAATGAACAATGAAACCTATTGAATCTAAAGAACTGTAAATCTTCTCAAATTTAAATTATATATATATATAATGTATGATATCTATTTATGCCAAAGGTACATAATTATTATAGTTACAATAACAAAGCATTTTATTTATATATTTTATTACATACATGTATTATTTATTAGTTTAGATTAAGATTTCACACATTCTCTTGCTTCCTACACACTATTGTCTACATTTCGTTGGTCTGCTGGAAAAAAAACTCTTTGGAAACTGTTATTTTTCAGTTATGCCACTTTTATTAGAATGGTGGGGGACTCGATATGTTGAGAGTTAAAATATTAAGTGACTGCTATAATATTAGTTTGAACATATTTTATTTACCAGTTGACAGTAAGTTAAACACCGTTAAATTTTGATCGTTTTAATCACGTGGAGGGTTGACACGTGATTGTAGTCATAATAACTAACAACTTTTACTATGGGACCATACCTGAATCTAATTATATCAGTCACCTTATATAATTTTCCGATTAATTTTCTTTTACCCTAAATACTATGAACGATTACCATAAAATACTCCCATACCTCTCTGTTGAATTCCTGTAAAGATTAATCAAAGTTTTGGCTCTTCGGAAACTTTCTAATTTGTGTTTTTTTTGCAAGCCATACTTTTCACTCAACAATTAACAGATCGAGGTTATTGGCTTTCCTATTCTTATTTGTATATTAATTCAAGTTTTAGAAAAAAAGTTATTTTTTAAATTTATCTTTACAAATCGATAATGTTTCATGTACCGAATCGTCCCCCCACGGGATTAAAACGATAAAAATTTAACGGTGTATTTTCCAACGTTATCGACATCATTTTGTCAAAATCATCTACCGCAAATCTACCGTCATACTATCACGTCAAACAATAGAGCAGATTTTTTTTTGCCGCGAAGGTAACGTAAGACATAATTCTCTCACAAAAATCTTTGGCTAAAGATACCCAATAATTCATCGTTTAGAAATTGCCAACTTCCATTATTTTTTAATTAAAAACGGAAGGAATCATTATAGGCCCTCAAATTAGAAAGTTTCCGAAGAGCCAAAACTTTGATTAATCTTTACAGGAATTCAACAGAGAGGTATGGGAGTATTTTATGGTAATCGTTCATAGTATTTAGGGTAAAAGAAAATTAATCTGAAAATTATATAAGGTGACTGATAATTAGATTCAGGTTTGGTCCCATAGTAAAAGTTGTTAGTTATCATGACTACAATCACGTGTTTAAGTATCGTTCACTAATTACCAGTCACCCTATATAAATATTACGAAAAATCTTTTGCTAAAGTATAAGCACCTCGGTGCAAATGGTATGTCATTTATGATCATCTTTTCAACCGAAAAACGTCCACTGTTAGACATACGCTTCCCTTAAGTGTCGCCGTAATGCTGGGTCCCGTGCGTCTTGCATCCATCGGATTCCCGCGATCCTCACCAGGTCATTGGTCCACCGTGTGGGAGGCCTTTCAACGCTACGGCTTCCGTACATGGTCGCCACTCCAGAACCTTTCAAATAGGAATGTGGTGCAATACACCTGAATCTTTTCTGGTCGACTAACTGCAGTGATCTTAGTGCTATAATGAATAATATACAACGGTCTAACGATATTTTAATTATTGAATTTCTAAAGTAATAATAATAAATCACATCAGATGGATGCGAGACGCTCTGGACCGTTCGTTGCTGTGACAACACTTTGGAGATGCCATGTCCAACAGTGAACCTCTCTCGGATGATGGTAAAGATACCAGGGTCAATGAATGCGCTATTGCTACCGGACTAGCTAAAACTTAAAAAATAAATATACTGGTGGCAACAAAATACTGGTGAAAAAAAATCTTGATCTTACAATTCTCACTTTCATGTTTTTTTCTTTACACCGTTAAATTTTGGTCGTTTTAATCCCGTGGAGGGTCGATTCGCTACATGAAACACTATCGATTTGTAAAGATAAAATTAAGAAATAAAGTAGTGAAAGAAATCTACTGGTAGTACATTTAAGTTCGCATAACTGGTCAAAATGTACTGAACTTGGCCTTTTTTTGCGCGATTTCAGGTTTGGTCCCATAGTAAAAATTGTATGTTATCATGACTACAATCACGTGTTTAAGTATCGTTCACTAATTACCAGTCACCCCATATATTAATAACCATACTAGCTTCTACCGGTATCTTCCACCGCATCTAAGTCGAAAATTATTCCAAGGGAACATATATCCCCGAGATTGAAAGTACCCTACGTTCTATTCCCGGATATGGTCTACCCGTGTGCGAAATTCATCAAATGACGTTCTGATTTTTTAGCGTGAAGAAGTAACAAACATACATACAAACTTTTAGCCTTTATAATATTACTAGCTGTGCCCGCAACTTCGTTCGCGTGAACGACGAAACTTATCAATGAGTTTTTTGTGTAAAATGCTATTTGTATAGAACGTTATCTATCGAGCATACTTACCGGTATTAATACTTTTGTCTCGGCGCGGGCCTTTTGTGGCTAATTACAATAGAAAGGGGGACGTAACCTGCGACAAACTTATTATTTGCGGTTGGTACAGTAATCGGGCTTAGGGATCGAAACGCAAAATTAAGTTTGTTTTTTATTGTATATACTTTTCCGGGATAAAAAGTACCCAGTGTGGTGTCCAGGATATGTAAGAATAATTATACCAAGTTTCATCGTAATCGAACCGACAGTTTTTGCGTGATGCCTGAACAAACAGACAGACAGACAGACAAAAATTTCTTTAATCACATGTTTGGGTTCGGTGTCGGTCTAGTAACACCCCCTGCCATTTATTTTTTTGATATTTTCAATGTACAGAATTTTTACTTCTACAGATTTATTATAAGTATATATATAATACTAGCTTCTGCCAAATAAAGAATATCGGTTATAGTACGCGGAAAATAAGTTAAACTATTTGCTCTGGTTTCGCGCAGCCCTCCACTTTGATTGAGACCCGAAAATTAAATTAGTTCAGTTTAGGGTGATCTTGACCTATAATATACAATAATATTATTAAAAGAAGATAAAATTTGTTTTTAGTTTCTAGGAGGTAATTTTTAACAGTACTGGTCCGACGGTTTTTTTTTGACCGTTAGAAAGCTGCTTTATTCCTAAATGACATAGGCTATATTTATGTACGCAGACGAAGCCGCGGGCAAAACCTAGTAGATCTTAAAATAAGTCCTCCCCGCTTAGGGTGGAGCGAGAGGGCATTTAAACTTCTATTTACTAAATCGCAGCCGGGTTCCTTCAGTTGCACTTTGCGTTTCCAGGGTCAAGATAACTGTTTCAAACAATAATATAAATAGTTTTAACGATACTAGGAGAAAGTAACATTATAAAGTTTTCTCCACTTAGTAAGTACACACGAAAAAGCTAGGCGTTTTCTGAAAGCTACAAATCCAAATTATCTTTAAGTGGAATCTTTTATCCTTTATCTTCCTTTATCCTTTACGAAAGCTGTTCCACAATTTATTATCTTGTGCTGCAAGTATTATTTTGGCTAAACACTTACAAAACAAAGTGCCTATGAAAGTGAATTTAAATGAACACAAAATATTCTTGTGAGCATGTAGACGACAAGAGGTTTTATGAACCTTCATCATTATCATTCTTCATTTTAGCCGAAAGGCCTTCTTCAATTGTCGCCACAACGAGCGGTCCTGTGCGTCTCGCATCCTTCGGATTCCCGTGACCCTCACCAAGTCATCGAATCTCCGTTTGGAAGGACTTCAAACTCTGTATCTTCCGGTAGGTACGCGGTTGATACTCGAGAACCATCGGACCCATTAACCATGTGTTTTGCAAGCAATGTGCCCTGCCCCCTGCCACTTATATTTGGCGATACTTCGAGCTACGGAAGCTCCGACGGAGCTACGGGAGATTCGGCTCCTACGAATATCTTCGTTCCTGATTCAATCACGTAAAGAAGTTCGCACGCAGCACGTTCTTATCCATAGAGATCTACGTTTTGGAACGTGCAATTTAGCTTCACTTTTTTAATGGACTGACCGACATTTTGACAATTTAAAAGAGCATGTAATTGGTCTATTTGAAATAAACTATTCTGATTCTGATTCTGAAATTCCGAGTATAGCCGTTTCCATTGCCCTATGGGTGGTTTTAAGACTTCTAAACAAACCCATTGTAATCGACCACGTTTCTGAGCCATATGTCATCGCAGACTGGTCACAGACTTTCGTCTCGAGACATTGTGGAATGTTGGACGAAAAGATACCGCGTAGCTTCCCAAAATCTGCCGAGCTGAGCCGAATTCGACGACAGACCCCTTTCTCGTTAGACCTACTCAACTAGACCGTCTGTCCCAGGTGAACGTAATCATCCACAACTTCAATTGTAAAGTTCTTGAGTGTGTGTATTTTGTTGAGACCTTGATAGGAGTGGGTGCTACATGGTTATTTACCATGACTTTGGTTTTTTCCATGTCCATTTTAAGATCCACTCTCTCGAAAGCTCAAGTGAGGAATAGGCTCTCATGAACCATACTTAATCGTCCTAAAAGTATGTGATTAATTGAACACCAACATGCCTTTTTTATGTTTTTCTTCCTTTCTTTACGCAATAAATTGACGATTCTAAAGCAAAACAACTTGAGGAAACGCGCAATATCTTTTCAGAATTTAAAAAGTAAGCAAGAAAGTTAATGAAAAGTTTTTACAAAAGATTAATTAATATAAACCTTTTTAAAATATGAACCAAAAGCCATCAAAGTGTTTTTCATATTCAAAGTTCGTTTTTATGGTAGCCGTCTTGAATTATTTTATTAAAATTCGACTTAGGCCTGGTTCATAAAAGTGCCACTTCGTAGGCCTCTCGGACCGAGGTACTTTGGCCGAATTTACATTTATATTGCAAAGGTATCTTATGTTTAAGCTTGTTTAAACTTAAGGGTGCGTACGGAGTTCCTTGAAGAAGTTCATGATCCTATATCTACTGCATCCTGATGTACTGATTGTTAGATCGTTCAATCATTCTTTGATGGCGCGGTTGGCGCAGTGTTTGAGCGACAGGTTGGTGCTATGCTGCGTGTCGCGAATCCGTTAGTTGTTTTTTGGTCTGGGTGCCTTGTATCATGCCATTTTACACGTTTGTGAGCGCACCCACGATACAGGAGTAGTTTTTAGTGAAGGGAACGATTAAAAAAAAAACAACGGTAGGACAATGAGACAAAAGAATTGTTGTACATATATCGGAAGATACAGAATAGGTGAGTAAACTCCCACAGATTAGATAAATATACCTACGTACCTAAATGACATAATCCTGGAGATGGAGACATTCGCAGGAAGCAGCTGCGAACGGAAAGAACATAAGCCGTCGCTGTGGCGTACTTGGTGGGTGACTTAGGTGAAAACTAGGCGGGACTCCAAGATCACGGGCTCTTAGAGTGGGGACTCTGTCCGCTCACCGAGTGCCTTCAGGAAAGACGGTGGCCAAGTGAACACATGCTGCCGTGCACAACGAGGCTCAACAGAGTCTTCTCAGGGATATGCTCTAACAGACGTTGTACAGACGGGGTTCCAAAGTGGTCTTAGTGAGGTAAGAATCCCATACTATCTGGTCGGGCTCGCGGACGGCGGGCAATGGGTAGCTCGCTGTCCGTCCGTCCGGTAACAGACCGGTCCGAGCTCAAGTCGTTTACGGTGCGTTCTGTTCCCGCGCGCCTCAAGGAGTTGTCAGCAAACTGTAGGGGCCCGACAGCGCCGAAGCCTACTGGGGTCAAAGGGTATGTGAAAATGGCACCCGGGGCCCCGGGGCCAAGGCGAAGAATGGAACGGGGTAGGTTTTTAGTCAGTAAGAGTCTGATACTACTTCCCGCTCCACCCAAGGGCGGGATTTGTCATTGGATGATTTTACCTACCGAAAAAAAAAAATACTATCTGGTATCTCCTTGCTCTTTCCTCTAAAAATCCAGGCGCCGTTCGAAGGTTTCCCCCGGAAACAGAAAAAAGGCAGTTGACAATATACGATGGAAGGTGACAACACTTTGACCTGGGGCTGACCTTCTGCGCTGAAGTCTGAAGGATGAAATTATAGGTACTAAGATACTAAATTATTCCGAATTACTACCGATGCGAAAACGTACGAAATCCATTGAATTTCCGACGTGCCGTTCAATATTTTTTGGGGAAAGGCCGATCTGTAGGGTATACAGTATCTTCTTAGATAAATATTCATAAATTAATAGTCTGTGCACGAACAGTTCTTAGCAAAGGAGAGTAGGTTAACAGCAACATTACTTTAATAAGGTGTCACATTGGGAATACGAAAAGGTAAATATTTCGTTGGAAAGCAATTTGTCCATAATACTAAGTAATTGCATGACAAATATAATAAATATTTTGTACTCCTACTAGGGATGTTCCTAAAGGAAGTGGTTATATTGGAACATTCGGACCCTAATTCGGAACTGGAGTTTCTAAAGGAAAATGCTCAATGCCATCGCTCAGATTCAGCCGGATCTATGCAGTACAGTAATTGAAAATTGGACCTCTCGGATCCGTGCCACCGTTCGAAGCCACGGTGAACATTTAAACGATGTCATATTTCATAAATAATGGCATAAATGGGCCTTTCAAATAAAAAAATAATTTCTTTAATATCTCACATACAGCTTGTTTTATTTAATTTCAACATCGACCCGTCCTTGTTGAAAGACCCATTATATACACCGTAAAATTTTGATCGTTTTAATCCCGTGGAGGGTCGATTCAGTACATGAAACACTATCGAGTCAATGACCTTGTACTTGTACCTACCGACTTATATCTAGCTATACTTTGACCAAAAATTGGAAGTCAATTTAGATTAGGTTGTTTCGGCCGTCTCAAAGAGACGGCGGCTGAAACAGGGTAACGTGAGCCGAAAGAATTTTCACAACCAGAATCTAAACACCTTATTTACTATACTCTTTGCTAAACACTACAAAATGACAGTAAGTGAATAGACACCTAGTATTTTTTTAGTACCTAAAGCTGTTCATCAAATAATCTGAACCATAAATACCTACTCTCCTGCAGCAGTCGGGTAAAAAGAAGGTTTAATATTCAGGGGTAGAAATTATCATACAGTGCCATCTATACAAATTTAGATGAATTATTACAAAACTTGGATGTCAAGTTTTTCACTACCTACATTGTATTTATCCTGCTTAATTTTAATATATAACAGAAAAATGCATTTTTAAATAAAAAAACGCCATATTTTCTAAAAAACTACAAGTTGTCCGAACTGCATTGTTACTTTTTTATGTTTTTGAACGAATACACATTGGACTTTTTTGACACCGACAATGACGTATTCATAACAACATTCCACCTTTAGACTTATATAGTCGTCTCCCGAAACTCAAAATTCCTCTCCCAATTAATATCCCCGCCCTCCTAACTTATCCTTCTCCAGAACTGCTTGTGGCGTTGATGATCTTCATCCGCCACAACAATATAAAATTATAAGTCATAAGCTCCAAATATTCTGTCTAAATAATTGTGGTTTACGTGTGTATTTAATGTTTTAACAATTATATTATTTATGTATCTCTATTTTATGTTTGTTTCAGTCCAATACTAACACATCAAGTGCAACTGTACCACTCGAAGGATTTTTAAATCTCCAGTCACAAGCCCTTTTATTATTATTATTATTTTTTATTTTTTTTTATACATCACTTGCTTCTCCAATTTACTTCCGACATTGGCAGAATAGTCGACATCGGCTCATTTGCCATTAACAAAAATAGAATAGACGTATTCATAATTCTCTAGTGATGTGCCGTGTCAATGTTTTCCTATCGAGTCAAATTATATAGTATTCGAATCGTAACTCGGTTCCATGATTCAAGCCTAGTACTTATTTCTATGAACGAATACCAAAGTAACAATTCAAATCAAGAATTTCAAAGCCAGAATACGTACCTGCAAATTCGAATCCAGAATCCAAGTTCGTTATTCACGCACGGGCACGAATAATTATGCTGGTAAGTCCCCTCTTTGAGGAGCGGCTGGAAAGACCTCACGACGTCCTCACCTTCCACATGACGTAGGTTCTCACTGAAGCACCGGATTCGTGCAGAAGCAACACCTGGGTGTCATCACTGGGTAGACCGCCCGGAGGACACGGTGGAGTACATGGTTGAGGTGTGCACCGCTTGGGCAGAGCAATGCCGTGTCCTCGTGATGGCAATCGGTGGCAGTAATCTCTCGCGCTGGTTCTTAGTACAGGCTATAGTCCAAAGCGAGGAGTGACAGGTGGTCGTCTCCTTCTGCGAAGCAGTAATGCTAGATTTCTGGCTACCGTATGCACGGGCTTGTGGACGGCAATCAATGGGTAGCCCGCCGTCCAACCGTCCGGTAACCGTCCGGACCGAGCCCAAGTCGTTGACGGCGCTTTTAGTTCAACGCGTGCCTCAGGGAGTTGTCAGCAAGCCGTAGGGGCCCGGCAGGATCGAAGCCTACTGGGGTCGTAGACCGGTTCCTGAAAGGAAGGTTCGGCCCCGATATCAAAGACAAAGAAGGAACAGGAGGGGTTTCTAGTCAGTAAAAGTCTGACACTATCTCCTGTTCTACCTAAAGGCGCAGAGCCACTTAAGACTTCCATATTAGAATCGAGTCAGCAAGTATGTAATCAATTCTGCCTCAATGGAGTATTCAAATCAATATAAACAGATATTCGTGTAGACGAGTCCAAAGCAGCAATCGAGTTTGATCCGAGTCAAGCCTTACTCGCCCTCGGCAAGTCAGCACATCACTACACTACAAATCAGAAGACTGACGTTTGTAAATGATAAACTGAGAATGTGATCTGTTTATTTAGTGTTTTTAAATGTTTCAGAGTTAATATGAGTGAAACAGAAGAATATAAATGTGTTAACTGTGGCACTGCTGCTGCCGCACTTTACCGGACATACGGTCCTTCAGTTTTGAAGCTCACAAAATGCGTATGTTTTAATATTTTAAGTGCCGACGTTATTCATCTTGTAATTTAGTAACAGAGGTCTAAAGAGCACTAAAATCAGTACTCAGCATACCTCGTAATTGATAAAGTAACAGTGTCTTTTACAGCCAGCTGAAAAGAAACACGAAAACATAATTAATTTGCATCGTTTAGAACCCGTTTGTTTCGATGTTTCTTCACTGTGTAGTTAGCTAGGAAACACCGGCCTTATTTAGTTGTGTTTTTTAAAACCTATTTGCAATGTAAATATTATTTACTATTTAGGACAGTAGGAAGAGAACTGCTCTTGTAATCTCAACAATTCTTATCAAAAAGGTTCAATAATCCTTTCAATAACATTGTTTCCTTAACATACCATTTGGTAGTGCTATAAGCTAAATCAAATGTGAAGTTTGAGATCATTTACTTCCGTAAGAATTACATAAATTCATGAGAAAAACTAAACATAATTCAATATTATCAAAAATATCTTATTTATCCTATAGATTAGTCTTATTTTAGTTCTGAGAGAGTTTTAAGTATATTTATTACATTATCACAAACATTCTAAAATAGATAGAGGATATCAACATATTTATAAATGATTTACATTTGCTGATCCATAGTTTAACTCCGTTTATAGGTATAACATTAGACATGGCACATAGCCTTACCAGCATACTGAGACCATAATCCATTTATATTATTTAATTACACATAACTGGTAAATACTGAACAAATTCTTAAAAAATAATTGACCATCTCTTTAGTTCTGTAAAAAAAGTATTTTGCCAATCTTCAAGTGCTTGTATGGAATGGATTACATATTGATTGTTTATAAATAGGTAGCTATCATAACAGGTTTTTTCACTATGTTTTATTTGCATTGATTTCAGGAGAAATGTAAAGAGATTGTCGATAAATACATTGAATATGATCCAGTAATAGTAATGATTGATCTTGTGCTGATGTCCAAAGAAGCACAAAGGCATATTTTATACAACACTGAGTTCAAGGTATGTTGAAACTTAATAGTGGTCAATCTTAAAGTTACCTCAACCTAGGAAGAATTACAATTCTCATTCAAACAGACTGATACTCAGTACTGTAATCTGCACACTGTATGGTCTCTTTTTATTTATTATATTTGGTGGAAAAATCATCCAATGACATCTTGGCGCCCTTGGATGGGGCGGGAGACTAGTAGTGTCAGACTTTTACTGACTAAAAACCCACTTCTGTTCCTTCGCCTTGCCTTTCATACTAGGGCTAAATCTTCCTTTCAGAAACCGACCCTGGCCTCAATAGGCTTTGACTTTCTAGGCCCCTACGGTTTGCTACGGTATGGCCCTTAAGGCGCGCGTAGGAGTATTCGCGCCGTCGACGACTTGGGCTTGGAGCAAAGCCATTGTCCAGGAGTGAGACAAATCAAGCTAACAAAAAAAAAACTCCACCTTAGTGTTAACCAAACCAGAGAGAGAGAGCTTGCCTGTTATTCCATACTAATATGGTATCACATTCATCTTTGTTTAATGCTCTGCTTCTATTGGTCTTAGCATAAAGTTATAAAGAATTTTTCTATTCAAACCAGTACTTCGCTAAAACTATAGTCTTTTTAATCAAGAAAGCCTGTAGGCTATAAGTATAATATTTTAATATCACTCTACAACCAACAGAAGCGGAGCAGTATTCAAAGATTCAGGTGAATTTACATTGATGAGTGAGCGACTGAGGCAATTTATACCATAATCCTTAAAAAATTAACCCAAAAACTTAAAATCTCAATCTTTAACTGTTGTCCTTTTTTTTTTCAGGCATTTTGGAAACTAGCTATAATACTAATAATGCTGGAGGCATATGGAGTATGGAAAAGTGATAGTTTATTCAGTTTAGGTGTAAATTCCATTTGTGGGTTTTCAAACAATTCAACTAATCTGTAAGTTCCTACCTGAACACATGTTACGATACCTACTATTATTAGGATAGGTTAGTGCGGATGACAACTGTGGGATTCATACCTATCTTTTTCTCATCTTGAAGATACATAATTATATTCGTCCTACTCATGCTATGTAAAAAGACCATAAGTAGTATCTTGAGAGCAATCCAGCTTGGAACATTCATGGTGAATAATTCAATATGCTAACAGTAATTTTCCCAACCGAATATCGATCATGGTGGCCAATCTCAATGGTGATATACTAGGTACGCAGGAAATATCATAGTGCACAAGTGTGTGCGCAAACACAGGTGCACTGTCTGCTCTTTACTCTCATAGTCGGATGGGAGACAATCCGACACGCACGGAAAGAGATCAGGCGCTGGATCAGCGGCTTTTCGTGGTTCCCGAGGCACAGATGATTGTGTGAGGAGTGATATGAAAGAAAAGGGAGTTTTGGGATAACATGACGGGTGATAGGACAGAGTGGAAGAAAAAAACGCTTTGTGCCGACCCTAAATACACGCGACAAGGGCAGGGAGATGATGATTTAACTAGCGGTGGGTCGTTGTTGAATTGTTGACCGACGAAACGCAACCGGTCTTGCAACGAAAGAAACGGTTGTAAAAACGGTCCTCTTTGCGACTGGTTTGAAGACGAAACTATTATATAGTTGAGTGAAGTAGTTCGCTGTCGCAACTAGTTTGAGCACGGTTTTAGAGTGACAATAAAATTGGTGCTTTATTTCATAGCCATACCTAAAGGTCATTTTCATTGTAAGAACTGGTTTTGAAACGACCACGTGACGAGTGTAATAGTTGAATCAATGGATTCTCGACCTCATTTCCTTTGGGGTAAGATAAAAATTCGCATAAAGCAATTTGAAGACTGGTTTGCAACGAAGAGTGTTTGGTCGCAGGACGGAAAACGGTTATTCCGCTGCAGAATATAAAACGGTTTTTGAAAACGCTTGTTGAAACGCCTATCGCTAGATTTAACACCCCACTTCATAAATTTCAGAACATTACCAATCAACATATCGCAGTCAGTTCCTGACTCCTGGAAGGCGGGCTGTTGGGCCTGGTCACACGTGGAGAGGAGTGAAGAAGACAATGATCTCTTCATCTGGGAAAAAGACTTCTATGTGCAGTTCTCTTCTATCACTTGTGGTAAGTAAACATACAATATTTTCTGTGCATTATATCGGCGGAGGAGGCCTAAGTCCCAGCAAAGGGGTCATTATAAGGCTGATGCAATGCAATGCAATATCGGCAATGTTACTAACAAAAAAACAAAGACACACTGTCAACAAAAAACCTTTTGAAGGATTCCGTACCCGAAACTCCATTATAAGCCTTCGCTGTCCGTCCTTCTGTCTATCAGTTCGTACGCCCATCAGCGGGCAGTATCTCATAAATTGTAAGAGGTAGAGAGTTTAAATTTTCACAGAATGTGTATTTCTACTGCCGCTACAACAACAAATAATAAAATTAAAATAAAGTTAACAGTTAAAGGGGGTTCCCATACAAAAAATGTTATTATGACGGCGTTTTTTAGAAGGAAGTTTTCAATTCGTCAAAATCTTTGATTTTTATGATTAGTCAAAGACGCCTGTACCGATTTGGAAAATTCTTTTTTTTTTTTAAAGAGTTTCATAGAAAACTCCTTATAGGATCATAGCACAGCACAGTCGTAACAAGTAAAATTGCTTAGTGCATATTATACACCGTTAAATTTTGATCGTTTTAATCCCGTGGAGGGTCGACTCGGTATATGAAACATCGATTTGTAAAGATAAAATTAAAAAAATAAAGTAAGGTCAAGGCGTCGAAGTCCGTCTACGGGGCAACACCATCTAGCGTCTCTATAGGCTTTTTCTGAATACCTATGACGTTGACAGCTCGGTGAGCAAAACAGAGTCACTTTTTCGTCCTACCATCATATTATATTGGCCCTGTGTTGAATATAGTAGCAAATAAATTACAAATAAAAAAACTTTTTAAAAACAAGCTTTCAATTAAATGGGCTAAAAAGAATAAAATAAACTTTTCCTTTATAACTTTTACTATCAATTTATAACGGCATTACACGATTTATATGATATAAAAGCTTGTCGCGAGATTTTGAAAATATTAAAATCAATAGATGAAGTTATTTAATTTATTTAATGAATGAAGTTGTGTATTTACACAGTTACATCTCGCGACAAGCTTTTATATCATATAAATCGTGTAATGCCGTTATAAATTGATAGTAAAAGTTATAAAGGAAAAGTTTATTTTATTCTTTTTAGCCCATTTAATTGAAAGCTTGTTTTTAAAAAGTTTTTTTATTTGTAATTTATTTTTTACTTTTTAGTTATACCTTATTTAAATCACATTATTGTATTCTCAGCAAATCCTTTCATTTGTTACCTATATTATAGGAAAGCATAAGAAACTTAGTCTGCTATCTTTAGAAGTCTGCCAGGTTTTTTTTTATGGTAGGTAAAATCATCCAATGATATCCCCCGCCCTTGGGCTTGGTTCGGTCTATTACCTTACGGTTGGACAGCGAGCTACCCATTGCCCGCTGTCCACAAGCCCGCGCCTACGGTGGCAGGAAATCGGGATCGGAATCGCAACGGCTGCGGCGTGAGCGCCGTTGCCTGATGCGGTCGGCCTCCTCCTTTGCTAGCATTACTGCTTCGCAGAAGGAGGCGACCACTTGAGAAGTCTACCAGGTTGGTTTATGAAACAAAAATGATGAGTTGTGTATCGTAAGACTAACAAACAACCTAACTTCCATGAAATAGCCAATTGCGAAGTTGTCCAGAGTTTATCTACCTGGGATCCACAATCACAAATATTGGGAAATGTGGAGAAGATTCACGCACCGTAAAAAGATTGACGCTCTTGAAATGTGACGCAGGAGGCGTCTGCTGAGGATAAAACAGACTGCTCAACGCACTAACCTTTTCATTCTTAAAGAGCTTTGCATCAAAACAAAAACTTTTGTCGATTGTGCAAAAGCGAATTTTTAAAATGTTTGGATATATCATACGCAATGAAAGCTCTTTGGAAAGTTTAGTGGTACAGGGAAGAGTAGAGGGCCTACGTTCTCGCGGCCAATCGCCTATCAGATGGACAGACCTCACTAAATCATCTTCGAAGTGTTCCCTCATTGAATGTACACGAAGTGTCATGAATAGAGAGAGATAGAGAAGTCTCGCAAAAGCCGCAACCAACCTACCAGACGATCCATGACCACTACCACTCCACCAAGAGTATGACTGAGAAAAAGGAGAATATTGGATTTAGAGTAATGTCACTTTATTTCTCATGTTACTCTCTGCAAGCCCTTTCAATTGGTACCTATTTTGTAGGACTGTGTTAAAACTAATTAGCTATTTACTTGTGTAAATTTGTACGGAACCCTCCACGCGCGAGTCCAAGTCGCTTATGACCAGTTAGAACTTATTTTATTCGATCCGAAATTTGATGGGATTGTGTCGTTTTATTGCGGAACTCCTATGGCCACCTTCCAGCTCCATCATCAGATCCAGACTGCCATATTGATCCAAGTACAAATCAAAGTACTTGCCATTACAAATCTAACGAGACCAAAGACGAGAGGGTTGTGTCGTTTCATTGCGGAGTTCTTGTAGCCACCTTTCAGCTCCATCATCAGACCCTGGTTACCATATAGGATCCAAGTACTCATCAATACAAATCAAATGAGCCCAAACTCGATGGGATTGAGTCGATTTCTTACGAAGTTCTTATGGTAACCTTCCAGCTCCATCGTCAGAACCTGGTTACCATATAGGATCCAAGGAATCGTTAATACAAATCAAACGAGCCCAAATTCGATGGGATTGTGTCGTTTAACTACAGAGTTCCTAGGACCACGTTCCAGCTCCATCATCAGACCCTGGTTACCATATAGGATCCAAGTAATCGTCATTACATATCAAATGAGCCTAAAGTCGATGGGTTTATATCGTTTTATTGCGGAGTTCCTATGGCAACCTTCCAGCCCCATCATCAGACCCTGGCTACCATATAGGATGAAAGTACTCATCAATACTAATCAAACGAGCCCAAATTCGATGGGCTTGTATCGTTTAACTGCGAAGTTCCTATGACCACCTTCCAACTCCATCATCAGACCCTGGTTACCATACATGATCAAAGTACTCGTCAATACTAATCAAACGAGCTCAAACTCGATAGGGTCGTATCGTTTAAATGCGGAGTTCCTGTGACCACCTTCCGGCTCCATCATCAGACCCTGGCTACCATGTAGGATGAAAGTACTCGTCAATACAAACTAAACGAGCCCAAATTCGATGGGGTTTTGTCGTTTAAGTGTAGAGTTCCTGTGACCACCTTCCAGCTCCATCATCAGACCTTGGTTATCATATAGGATGAAAGTACTCGTCAATACAAATCAAACGAGCCCAAATTCGATGGGGTTGTATCGTTTAACTGCGGAGTTCCTTTGATCACCTTCCGGCTCCATCATCAGTCCCTGGCTATCATACAGGATCAAAGTACGCGTCAATACTAATCAAACGAGCCCAAACTCGATGGGGTTGTATTGTTATATTGCTGAGTTCCTATGGCTACCTTCCAGCTCCATCATCAGATCAGCTCCATGTCATCATAATGTTGCATTGTCACCCGATTTACATATGCATGTAAAATTTCAGCTCAATCGGTTGAAGATATCTGCTTCAAAATTGAGTTGCAAGATTTGAGCCGAACATTCATAGTTACATACAGTGCAAGCTAATAGAAAGCTTGTAAAAACGGTCTCAATATTGTTTGTAGTTGAAAAGTTGAAACACGTTTACCAGAAGTTTGGCACCGAAACTCCGTAATAATATAACCTAATCTATTTGGGCATACTAGAATTGAGTAATGAATGCTACATATTTTTTTTTTTTCTTCTCGGCTACCTAGTTAATAATATGTTTTTTTTTTTTTCAGGTATCTTAATATTTGTAGCAACGGCACATCTTTTAATGACGATGATACCAACATTCTCCACACGAACTAAAGGTAACTAACTACATCCGTCTTCATTGTTTTCCATTTTTTAACCAATATGTTTGTATTTCACGAACCTTGAACTTCGAAGATATACGAGTACTTTTGACCAATAAAGCTGGGAAACGTTACATACCTCACTATAGTGATTGAGACTATTAGGTTTATGCCGATCTCAAAGTAAGGTACAGACAGCTGCATCAATTGGGTACTCCTCTCACATTAGAATGAATACCTTAGAAAAAATAGGGTAACCAGCTGATGACGTTGTCGACCGTACTTTTTATTATGTAACAATGGGCTGAGCTAAAATCCAATCGTAATAAAATTAGCCATTTAAACAAACCCTTTTTTACTGTCCGTTCAAGCGATTTTGACTTTAATTCCATAAGCATAAGGCTGGCATTATAAGCAAAAAATAAGTTACAATACCAACAATTTACTGCAGCCGCCATTTGTCATGTTACAACGCAATAAAGGTCAAAACCGGTTAAACGGGCAGTAATAAGGTTTGTATAAATGTCTAAGTAATCGTATTGCGAATGGAGTATACTTAGTGTTGGTCGAACGGCTGAACGGATTTGGTTGACATTTGGCACGCCGGTAGACAGTGTCCTGAAATTGCACATAGAATATTCTTCGTTTTATTTAAATTATTTATAGGCTCGCGTTTGACCACTATCACCTGATGGTAAGCGACGATGTGGCCGACGATGGAGCATGATTGCCTAGCAGTAACCCATTCACTCTTGACTTAAAGACACTCTATTCGCGGTAGCATTAGACAGAAGTTAAAAATAGTTTTTTTTAGGGTACACTTTGTAATAAAAGTACAATACATGTATATTGTACTTTATTACAGTTAAGATTGGTGCTGAATTTTATATAATCAACTTACTCGTACATACCAACTGTTTTACTTAAATGAATTCATTTGAATTATCCATCTTCTGAATTTATGAGGATTTTAATTAAATAAATTAATATTTCTTACTTATACTACGAGTAGTATTGTTATAACCTGTACCTCTACCATGAGTTTTAAGCAATAGTATTCGTCGCTACTCGATATCGACGCCGTAAATATTTTGTATGACAAATTTTGGTTCTGCAAGTGACCGCTAGAGGTGCTGCAAAATTTGCCATACAAAATATTTACGGCGTCGATATCGAGTAGCGACGAATACTATTGCTTAAAACTCATGGTAGAGGTACTGGAACGTTTTTCATTATACTATATAAAATGTGTCAAATTTATTTGTAAGACTGTTAAATAATTATCTTGTTGCCTTGTATTATGTACAATTCATATTATGTTTTTTAAGGAAGAAAATACGCCATTTTAAAAAAACATAACGATATTTGAAATAAAGTTGCTTATTTAAAAAAAAAAAACACATTCCATTTACCTATTTATCTAAGTTTTTAGTACTTACCTTACAAAAATGAAATTGATTTAAGTAGGTAATGTTAAAATTTTATATGAAACCATCATCATCATTTCAGCCGAAGGACGTCTACCGTTGGACATAGGCCTCCCCCAAGTGCCGCCACAACGAAAGGTCCTGTGCGTCTCGCATCCACCGCATTCCCGCGACTCTCACCACGTCGTGGGAGGCCTTCCAACACTACGTTTTCCGGTGTGCGGTCGCCACTCTAGAACCTTTCGGCCCCATCGGCTATCCGTTCTACGAGCAATGTGCCCTGCCCACTGCCACTTTAGTTCAGCGATTTTTCGGGCTATGTCGGCGACCTTGGTTCTCTTGCCGATATCCTCATTCCAGATGCGATCACTCAAGGATTGCCGAGCATAGCCCTTTCCATTGCCCTTTGTGTGGCCTTTTGATGAGGCCCATTGTGAGCGACCATGTTTCTGTACCATATTTCATCACTGGCAACACTCACTGGTCATAGACTTTTGTCTTGAGACACTGTGGTATGTTGGGCGAGAAGATACCGCGCAGCTTCCCGAACGCTGCCCAGCCGAGTCGGATTCGACGATTGACCTCTTTCTCAAAGTTAGACCTACCTGACTGGATTGTCTGTCCCAGGTAAATGTAATCGTCTACAACTTCGAGTATAGTTTTCTCCGAACTTGATCGGAGTGGGTACTAAATTGTTATTTACCATGACTTTGGTTTTGTCCATGTTCATTTTAAAACCTATCTTTCGGAAGCTCTACTAACGTCACCGAGCATTGTACTGAGCTCCTCCGTAGTCTCAGCCATGACTACTATTACGTCGGCAAACAGAAGGTGAGTAATGTACTCGCCATTGACATTAATACCTAGTCCACTCCAGTCCTAAACCTTGAAAACATCCTCCATTGCAGCCGTACCTAAACAGTTTCTGAGAAATGACGTCTCCCTGCCTGACACCCCGATGCAAAAGGATAAATAAACCATTATTTATTAAATTGTGTGAATTGAGGAAACACAGGCTCCGGCAGGGAATAAAGTTCAAAATAAATTCCAGTCCTTTATCCCAAGAGTACCTATGTCTACAAAGGCACTGACCCATAATGACATTGAATGAATTTCAATGTCATTATGGGCCATTTTGTTATTCGTAGGTACCGTATCATAGAACTTGCTCACTTTTACTTTTAGGTGTGGGATACCAAACGTGAAGGGCAAGTAAAGTAACATCTGGACAAAAGTGGATTTTAGTCAGTAAAAGTCTGTCACTACCTCTCGCTCGAAGAAGTTATTCGAATCATCACTCATTGGGCTTTTTTGTGGGGTTGGCTGGGGTTGGGAAACAATTCCCTAATCTAACCAAGTTCAACCCCTAAAAATATACAATGAGTTATTATAATTTTATACTGTACCTACTAGCTTCCACCGGCGTGGTATACCCATATGCCATGGATCACCAATTACTTTCATTAGCGATCCATTTTTTCAAAAAAATATGACTGTCGCGTTCCGGAATGTCAAATTTCAACGAATGGGTTTCGGTAAATTAGTTTATTAATAAACAAATATTATGAATAAAAAAAGGAGTACCGAGGGTTTTACAATAGGTACTAATGAGAAAAAAATATTTTTTTGCCTTTGACTATTCCTCCGAAGTGTGGGGTAAAGTTCGTGCAGGGTTCCAAGTCTGTTCCAAGATAAACCGCCAATATCAAATTACGTACCTACTCTAGTTACATAATGTTAAATATTTTGTATTGTTAACACAAGATCCACATAATAGCTTGGCGGTCCGGATCCAGACCGCGGTCCGCCATTTAGTAACCCCTGCCATATGCCATTCAGCCGTTAAAACGACGAAAGATAACAGACAGAGAGAGTTACTGTTACATTTATAATAGCAGCGTGGTCTAATTTTTTAGTGTCTTTTATTTCCAGTGCCCATAATGCGATTGTTAAAAGCCTTCACCCTGGCAGACGTGAGCATACTCTTCACGCTGCCGATGCTGGTGTGGGGCTCCGAAACGTCTGCCGAGACCAGGACCATTCACTTCGTTCTGGTCTACGCGTACAGCTTCGTGGTGTTTCTCAATGTTTTTAGTGGTGAGTTTACAAGACCGGCCCAATGTTCCCGGCATCTTTGTACGCAGCGGGCACATGCTCTCATAACGATCCGAGTGATTTTTTGGTCTAATGGTAGATGACAATGTGACTCCTCCACTAGCATGACTTGTTCGCACGCGGAGGAGACCGCAGCTCGTTTCCCCTCGCTACGGACATGACCTGGGCCCGACGCGAGAGCAAAGCGCCGCTGATTACCCCTACGATGGACTCGGCGGTGCTCCGCCCAATTGGGACACACCTCCACTGTGTCCTCCGGGCGATTAGCACAATTGTGACTCCCGGGCGTTTCTTCCGCCTGAATCCGATGAAGGAACCTCTAGAATTGAGCATGTCATTGCGACATGCGGAAGGTGAGGTCGGCGCGACGCTTCTCCAGCTCCTCAAAGAGCGGACTGACCGCCATGATTACAGTCGCTGTCGCCATAAGATCCCGCTGGAACTCTGTTCACCATGCAGCAGAGTTTCACCTCGGTGTTGCATCTGACTGTTGACTCCAGATCCCATGGCGGCAGGCCGACAAGAAGGCATCTTCGCACCATTTGAATGGCTGTGACCCTCACGTTTAGCTTGGCCGCCGCCGGTCGCTTCCGCAAAGATGGCGCCCACACCTGCAGGCGCTCTGTGAAGGGCCATATCCCTGCGTAGAGCCTACATTGGGCAGTGATTCTTCATATCCCTAAAGATTATGTGGCGGTTAGTGCTATTCGACATTAATTCTGTTTTGGTTAGGCATATTCATCGAAATTCTGAGTTGGAGAATGGAAATTAGGCCTAAAGCTTACGCGTCTAATTCAGCTGCTGACAAAGAGAACAACATTGTCCTCTTTTCCTCTGCCGGCGAAACGTAGGTAATTAGTTAATATCTATACTTAAATGCCTAACATTATTTTTTATTTTTTAGTGATTTACGAATGCCCGGTTCTAATAACATCAATCATAATTATGTTGAGCAACGTGACGAAGAACATCACATGCTACCACGCTACGCCGATTTTTAGAAGAATATTTGCATACTGAGGGCATAAAATGGCTAGCAGACTAGGTAACCAAAGACTCAAGAGTCCAAGAAAACGTGAGTGAACACCATTTCTAAAACAAATGTATAGGCTGTCGGAGTTTACAGGAGTATTAATTAAGAACAAACTTATTAAATATTTATAAAAATAAAAAACACTTCCACAGTATCACAGAGTATTTATTTCAAAAATATAACCTCAACATTTTGCTATTTGTGAGTTTACTTAGCTAAATATACGATAATATACATTGGAGTAGTTTACATTATATTTTACAGGTTTACCAGAATAATATACTGGAAAAATATAATTCATGAAGTAATTAAAAGAGAAATAAAGTCACTACAATCATAGAGGTATAGTCTCGATTTAAACTAAAAAATATATAAAATAGCTAAAAGTTACTATTACTTTTAGCGTAGTAAAGTTAGCCAATCAACTTCTTCTTTGACATCCATCTGGCTCAAAACTTGCCCAACCAATATAATATTTAGCCACCTGGACGGCTCTATTGTTGGCCTTGTAGTATAAGTTGTGGAAGTCAATATAGCTAATCAACTAAATACAATTAAAAAAAAGACTATTCATGTGCCTAAAGTGCTGTGCATAAAAAGGGGACTTATGGCAAAATGTCTATAGTGAACTTATTTGTTTGAAGTGTACTTAAAGTGTTTTTCTGTAGAAAAATATAATTTGGGGATCATTATAGGGGAGATAAAAATCTGAGAACATACTATAAACTTACAGAACTACATATTTTTTATATTACAAGATATTTTATAAGAACTAATGCTTAACTAAATGCAATACTAAATTCGCAAAGTATTCACTAAAGATGAAGTAAATTAATGATGAAGCTGTGATACATAGCTGATTTATACACAATCATTTAAAAAAGTGGTTACATAATTATCTACATATATATACTTTATAAAACAAATTAAGAGAAAAGATAACTATTTTCTGGTAATTAGATAGCTGAGATATTTGACTGACTAATTAAAATAGGTTCCATTATCAGTTTGGCTTGATTTCACATTATCTTTAGATATTTTTTCTTTTCATTCTGAACTGTAAAGACATAGTTTTACTGTTACCTAATTAATTATAAAAACTCAATTTTTGCCAAATAATTACAAATATTTCACTTGTTAACTAAGGCCACCTAATTGCAGTATTTTTTGCAGCTTCGATAAAAAATAAATAAAAAAATATATCTTTATTTAAATAAAAATATAGGTACAAACCCATCAACACTTTGGTAATTAATTATGATTATGCTTACAAAATATTTGACATATAAAATTGAAAAAATACATGCAATTACTGTATTATTTTAATCTTCATCCAATATAATTTATAGAGTAAACACTAGCCTGAACCATTTAACATAGACATAAATTGTATTAAAAACGACAGCAAAATTTACAAATAATAAATTGCGGAAATATATTTGATATAACTGGCAACACCATTCAGTCTTTGGCTAAATTGAGCAGAAGCAAAATCTAAACTAAAATAAAGTGATTGATAGTAAAAATAAATACGCAACTTATACTGGCTAATGACATGCTTAAGCTAAATAAAATAATAGAGAATATAAAAAATAATAATGAGAATTTTCCGTCACATATTAATGCATCAACAATAATTGCCACGCTCCAAAACTACAATGACTAATAATACATTTAATTCACATTTCATATTTTAAATTCAATAGTAAGATAAACTTGTGCTAAGCAATAATCCTAGATTATATATTTTTCTTTGTTTCTCGATTTTGTTTGTTATCAAGTAATGATGATTGATTAGCTCAAGTCTTTGTTCTGCTTCATAAAAAGTTATTTTGGACCAAGTTGCTATTGCAACGGAAACTAAAAACTTGTAATCATATCATACTGTTCTTTAATTACCCACTGAAATAATGTGTCAAAATACTATGATCTTTTGTTTCTTCTTGACATAATGTACAGTGCTATAGAAACCTTAACTTACATTTCAAGCAATAGATATTTTTACATTAAAGGGATAAAGATAAATTTTGGTATCTTTAGATGTGGATAGTGTCAAAAAGACTCAAAGAAAAGAAATATTTTTTATGTAAGGTAATGAAAATCTTGTTTTATAATTTAATTGAAGAAAGTATTACACGTAAATTGTGTGTACCTATATAATATTTGCTGCATTCATGTCTTCAACTCACTACCTATTATTATTTTATCTCGGCATAATTTCGGACACTATCCTCATTTAAAAACACACTTCTCAACAAGTTATCACAAAAAGAACCAGGGAAATAACATAGTATTGATACCAAGAACTATCCTAAAAATGATCATATTTTTATAGGCATCTGTTTATCAACACATAGGCAAAGTGATTCATTGCACATACATTTCTTATGCACACATACAAAGGTCACACACAAAACAGCACATTGTGAAGTTATGATGTCACAAATATTATCAGTTGTTATTTTTGTGTAGATTCCTAACAAACAATGTAACTATTGTATGACATTAAAAAGAAATGCTTTGTTTTATTAAGAGAGTAGTTCACAGAACAATCTAAAGGGATGATAGTAGTTTATTTACACCTCCCGAGTACAACTGGAATTCTGATATTCAGCTGCATCTGTTTACAAAATCAATAAACTAGTATGTTCACCATGAACAACAGCATCACGGCTTACCCTCAGGTGTATCAAGCACTAGTTTACATCATAAAAAAATAAGGTTAATTAATTAGCCGAATGAAAAAAAAAAAAAAATTAATGATATAGAATACATAAACCACAAACAAAGCAGTATTATACCACAATCTAAGCAACATTGTTAGTTTGTGTCTAAACATTTGTTTGTGTGCCATAAAATCTTGAATCACATATTGAGTGTCTTTCCGTACATTGCAATATGGTAGACAAATATGTTATACATTTTTAAGCAGCCACAAAGTCTGGAATGATCAAACATATTAGGCAATACAACAAATATTGCACTAAGTCTGGACATATTTGTTTACCAATTATGATAAGTTACGAAAATTATGCTTTCAATCACATATAGCTAACAATAACATAGAAATAATACATTTTAACATCGGTATTTGGATGTGTTTTCTTTGACCTTTCTTGTTCTTGTCAGATATTTGGTCTGGTGCCAATTTCTCTTTTCTTGAGGCAAACATTGTATTTGGATAAAGAAATAAATATGAATGAGAATTATTTAAGTCTAGTCTGAATATATTTATTTATGACTTACTGATTCATGGTTTTAAACTTGATTATCTGTGCAGTAAAAAAATGCTTTAGTAGCTAAAAGTTCCCATAAATTGTAACTTTCTAAAACACTTTCTCTTTCAATCTACTATCTTTATGTTTCAAATCACTAACTAGTGTGGCAGCTTCATTAATGGTAAGTGGTGACCATTTGGTTACAACAACAATACAAATATTTGTAACTGTGGTTAATGCATTTAGTACTTAAAACATGGTAAGAGTTACTCTGTCGTAATAGTGTATTTTTCCTGTTTAGCAATAATGAAATCATAGAGCAAAGCAATAGCTGTTTTTTCAAGCAGGAAAATGATGCAATTTACTTTTTAGAATTGCTTTATGAATTGTTTAATTTTAGTACAACATCAATACCCCAATTTATAAAAACAGTAGTATCATAACAAAACACATCCAATAACCACTCCATTAAATATAACAATTACAAGCTACATAAATAAATACAAACGGCAAGGCAACTAGGGGCTGAGTGGAGGGTCATCATTACCGATCATAACATCTTCGTACATGACATCATGTGTCCGTCTTGCCTCAATCTTCTGACGGACGTAATCAACTAAATTGTACTTCCTAACTACGAGAACGACGCCTGTTATGAGCAGGGCGAGCGTGAATATCGTTACTATAGCTACCGTCGCACCGTTGTGGGAGCCCGCGGCCTCAGCCGGCGTCACGCAGTCATCTCCGACGCGCACAAACCCTTCCAAGCACTCACATGAATGCGAACTTGCAACACACTTCTGGTGTATAGGACACGTATCCAGAAACGTTTCATTGCAGTGCCGGATACTCTCTGTTAAAAAGAATAAACTTCGTAACACTGAATAAATTGATTCAATTAAATAATCGCTGGCTACTTACAACTTACCCGAGTAACCGTATTGTATCAGATTTAAGAGCAACGTCACCAAAATGTCGATTGTATTCAGCCCCATGATATTGTGACACTGCGCCAGGGTATAATCACATCACAATTACTGCTAAATATGCTTGATATTTTCGTCTGTTTCAAAAGCAGACAATACCTTTCTACGAGTAGTGGAAGCAAAACAAATGTCAAAAATATTGTTGTCTTACTTCAAATAGATACGTTTAGTAAGTAATGTAATTTTGTTTACCGAATGTGGACTTATGCTGACAATCTAAATGATTTTATGTCCTAACCATATGTGAAAGATTTAGTAACTCAGAGTTATATAAAATTTAATAATTGCATGTATCTTTAACATTTTTCTATTTTCGATTTAAAAGGACTGTCGATAGCGTAACAAAACGCAGTACAAACGTCAGTAAGGTCAGTAACGTTCCGTTTAGCGCATATTACTTACCTAAACTTTGATATACGAAACACATTGACGATAAATATCTATTTGCAAAATAAAACATTGTTCCTTATTAATGTATTATATTTACACGTGTTAATACTTATATTGTGAATCACAATGAATACTTACCTAAATAAAAGATTGCAAACAAACAAACGCCCTAGAAATACAAATACTTGCTAACAGATGGCGTATTCTCATAAAATTTAAAAAGTGATAACAAAACCCTCCATTTGGACTATGGCCGCAGTCGGGTATTTTTTTTTCTACAATCTATCAGTCTAGATAATAACAGTTTTCACAAATTGTGAGTATTCTCATTCTGTATCATCTTCGCCCCATGTATATTTTTCGGGTAGGACGTAGTCACTCGCATCATGGCCGTAGGCTTCGACACCACCGTTGCCATCGTCAGCGCCAGCTCTGAAACATTATATAAACAAACGTTAAAATTGACTGGCTGTAAGCACCACTAAGCATGGGAGGATGCTGGATTCAATTCCCAAGTCGGGCAATTTGTTATAGAATAAGTAGATACCTGTAGCAGCACAGTTTTTGGCATTTGGTGGTTGAAAACCATTGTCTGCCTCCAGTTAGGCCAGTACCTACTCTTTGTCAACACTTACTTCAGTTCTGAATGACTCTCCTCGTGATGCTCTGGCTCGGGTTGTTTCTTCTGCTTCTGCTTTTTAGGGCGCTCTTCCGCCTCATCTTCATCGTCTTCAGGTTCCGATTCTCTTTCGGCTGTAATGACGAAGGTTTTATTACTAACTTACACAGACAAGTTTGAAAATAAAAGAGCTTTTCAGGGAAATAAGTTCTTTTATAATTTTATCAGTCATTCAAATTACACATCGAAATAGAAATATGTAGGTAATAGAAATACTTTTATATTTAGGTATTTTTAATATAATACAGTTATTTAAATGAATATTTTAGGATTTTTAACGCGGTATGATGATTTTACAAGCAGCTTTTCTTTTAGATTTTCGGTGGGATTTAGTGTTGGGTTCTAGGTTCTAGCTATTAAAATTGGCGGGGTTTAAAAAATTAAACTGAGCATTTGTTTTATAAATAAGGGTGTTCATACATCATTTTCATATGCTCATAGATATTAAAAACACATTAGCGGTTCCTGAAATTCTATTTGAATTTAGGAATAATCCAACAAAATTTTAAATTGAGAATTTTAAGAGTTTTTAAACTAGGCTCTATGTCTTTTCGCTTTTGTTAGTTATTTTTCATCAGGCCAAAATTAACCCAGCCATTTGAAAATCCTTCGCAAAAACTTTCGTGGTCTCTTAATTAGCTTTTCTGATTCACCTAGTCTCTCATAGTTGTTGCTATAGGCTCCATCCTGGCCCTTTTCCTCTTGTCCGTAGGAATCCTGCTTCTCAAATTCGTAGTTGTCTCCTGCCTTCTTGTGGTAGGAGTCGAAGTGTTGGTAGCCCTTCTTTCCGCCACCGGTCTTTTTGCGAGAGTAGCCGATCTCGCCGTCGCCTTCATTTTGCACTGTTTTATGCCAGTCCTCCGGCTACGAAAGATAACAAATTTTTATCTTTAGGTACTGTGTATATTATTAATATCATAAAGCTAAACAGTTTGCCTATTTGTTTGAATAATTGCAAATCTGAAGAATACATTCTTAAAATTTAAAGAAAAAATTATTGTTAGATAGATAGCTTAATTATTGAGGAGCACTATGACTGTAACATCACGCTAAAACTAGCGGAGCCGTAACCATAGATGCAGATGAAACCGCAGGAGACAGCTATGTACAAGAATATAAGTCCAATAGATGGCCGTAGCATTTCCCATAATATTATACTAACAGCGGTGGCGTGACTTCAAGAACACATCAAAAAGGGTTAGGTGAAAATTGACCTGATTTTTTCAAACAAATTTAATCGAAATTTCAGGCAGCTGTTTTTACAGCCAACCTACAGGACCCGCGTGGTCGATAGCGGCTTGCAAGCCATGCGGCAATGGGAACACTATTCCTATTCCGCTCTATGCTGCTGTTTGTTTTAATGTGGAAAAGTTAAGTGTTTGAATTTTGAAAAAGTGTATAAAGTAATTTTACAACTTACCCCAGCAGCCCGGACTTCTCTAACATACGATCCGACTGACACAGTGTCATCGACCATCAGCAAGTCTTCCAGAATTTTATTTTGGTCGGTGGGCAAAGCCGTGGCCAGCTGTAGCAGGCCCACAGCAATCATCACGAATTTTAACGCCATTATTGAATCACTGAAAATATTGAGAATTTTATTTAATGTCGATTTTTTGGTCTTGTTTAATTTAAAAATACAATTTGTTTTGATTTTTAGTTTTATTATTTACGCTGTTTTGAAAACTGTTCCATAAATATAATTTCAACAAGATCACCATCTTTATCACAAATACTCAATCATGTGCGACAAATAGAATTGTGTTGTTACTTAATGTAATGTTTTTTACCTCACGTTACACAAAAGTACAGTTGCTTTGACGCGTTCAGTTCAATACTAACTCAACACAATAATTCAAATCTTGTATTTTATATAACACGGTATTGCAGTCGCCTGCCTCTTTCACAATAGCTGTCTGACCTATGTTTGGATCATTCAGTTCTTCTCGAGTACCTTCGAGCAGGCTAGTAGTTTTTGCAGTAATTTCATCAATGGTTTCTTTAAAGTCTTTTTCGTGGTTGACGTAGTGTGTTATGACCCGTAACTACAAGTATTTTTTTAGAGAATTTTCTACTTGCGAATCATTATCTGTCTGTACGCAGCGCAGAAACACGTTTCATTCATCATTGACGGCTTTCCATAAATGTCCAAATTTATCGTAGACCTTTTATTCATCACAGTAGTATTTACCAATATAATTACCAGCATCTTTAATTTCTTCCCCAAAGTTTCTATGACCTTCAGGGGTTTAGTAACGTTGGTAACCTGGCAGAAAATTAAAAATGTTTCATTACTTTAAATGCTCCGGGTATTTCAATAGATCATGATAAGTCAACACAGCATGAAATTGAGTAAATACCGCAGACGTGAAATGAACTTGAGAAACTGTTCCGATATGTCGCTGATTGAAGTTGATTTCATTATGAAACGATTTGATTGTATGAGTTTAGGGTGAACAACCTGGATGGTTGGATGGTGATCACCTTTATGGCTGAATCATAAATATTAAAAGGCAGTTTCTTTTTGTAATTGAATCAGGAATGAAAATATCCGTTGTTGACCCGACATAACCTGAAGAATCTCCAATTCTTAATGGCAGTAGGCTCAGCACATTGCTTGCAAAACAGGTGATCAATAGGGCCGAAAGGTTCAGAAGACACAGTGTTTGAAGGCCTCCCACAAGCTGTACCGATGTCCTGTTGAAGGTGGTGGAAATCCGTAAATGGTTGTCGCATATGACTGGTCATTTGGACACTTGGAGAAGGCGTATGTTACTGAAAGTCTTTTGGCTGAAATTTTGAAGCAATTGTTGTTTAATTTGGTAACAAGCAGCCGAGGAACTGGATCCTACCATCGCATGCGATCTCTTTTTGTCACTCAACGGTTTGCTGCAAGAAATCTCATTGTTGAGTTAAGCTCTCCTTTGTACATACATTAGTTGGATTTAGTCTTGGTAGATGGCCAATGAATTGAAGGCAAATTGTCAAATCACTTCGTGCCTACTACGTTAAGTTTTTGTGTTGTTGATTTTTTTTTTTTTTAAATTGGCTGTATCTAATATTCAATTGCCTTTTTTACAATATAATACCAACATAGAGGTGATTGAACTTTCGACCATAATATGTTGTCCGCTTCACAATGCGAGTCTTCAGTCTGCTGGGGAGTTACTATTTTCAACTTGCATTCATTCAACGATATGTTTGTAATGTATACCTATATTATGTAAGTACCACGAATATCTTTACTGAGGTTGGGAATCATCAAATGACTTCTCCCGCTGTAATTGCTCATACTGACAAACAGCACTTTTTTGGCGGTAGATACCACTGCAGCCTTCATGCCCCTTCGGCGGTAGCCACCAATGCGTCGACGGCAGCCGGCAAAGCGGCGGCGGTTGCCGTCGACGGGTTTGATTATGAGCTCCAGTGACGAAATTGACGTTGAATTGCTAGTTGTGGTTGTAAAAAAGGGCTTGTATTTGGAATTTACAAGTACAAGACTACATAGCTACAGTAACAAACAACAAAGCAATAGCAAAGTAAAATTGTTTCTTCATCGGAATCCATTTAATTTTACAACTGACTCCAGTGCTAAAGAAGCCTGACCACGACTGCTTTACGCGACATGACTGTGGGTATATATCGTCGACAGTGTCGCTCGTCTGTATGAGCGCTGAGGAGGAGCACGAGAGGGAAAATCGGACTTTTGCTGAAACTCACCTGCTTTTGCCCTTTGCGTTCTAGGGTCATAGTAATTCTACTCACTCTAAATGTTACTTTCTTAATATGACGTCTCAAAATCATAATAATTCCGATGTAAAAAAGTCTCTCACAGGTTGGTGATCTATCACCCATACGGCTTAGGAGGGCCCTTCTCCACTCGCCTATCATCAACGTCGAGCATGGTTCAAAAGCTTGATGCTTCATCTAAAGCAACCCAATGTGATGTTTGATGGAAATGCAACGAAAAAATAGAGATAAATCCTTCGGTAATTCCGTAATTATCAGAGGTCGGAGTAAGTAGATTGATTTAAGGTCGTTGACGTCAAACGTAGAGGATAATATGGATATGCCTCCAAAATACCGGAACTTCATATTTATTGTGATATTTGTTCCGGAATTTTGAAATTAGCACGAATTTGTGTTTAAGGTGAAAAACGTATTAATAATATCAATCTACGCTGCCAGTGTTAGCTAATGGTGAAAGAAATCAGTAATTTATTTTATACAAAAATTTTGTTGAAACTGTTGAATTAGAAATGACGCTTGACAGTATGACGCTTCATTTTATTTTAGTCCATAATTACAATCCCGGAACTATTTCCGGTACTTCCCGCACAATATGGATAAAATGGCATGTCCATATTATAATATCTTGACGCAAGTATATAAAATCAATCTACCTACTCCGACCTCTGGTAATTATGCTCGAATATCTCACAAAACTTGTTCCAGGAAAGATGTGATTTTTTAAAACCCTTAAATTTTTGAGAAACATCCAGACTCTCGGCCGCTCTTAATTACTCAAGACCCAGGCGTTCGCCTTTCGGTCTTTTTATTGTATCTCTAATTACGATTAACTGCACCTCGCTGGAAATGCGAATGAAGTTATATTATATGGATGATTGAATAATAAAAAATTACCTTTTCTATATTTTTCCATGTTTATATTTATAATTACGATAAAACTTTACTAAAGAATTAAAAGAAAAGACAAAAAAAAACGATTTGCAACTAAAATAAAACACAACGAAAGGTTCGCAAATTGTTTACTTCACCGCTATCACCTCTGCTTAGCCCTTCGGCGATGTTATGTTTATGTTACTGGTATTGTTATTCTTTGTTGCACTGGTTAATTTGTTATTTGGTTCATCTTTTTGTATAACGGACGTGTACACGGCTATAAATTTAGGTGACACCGCTGCATTTTCATTTGTACCAGCTTGTGTCTCCGTTAAGGTTTTTTCTTTCATCGACTCAGGAAGAACATCGTACATAAGTTGCCATTCTTTTTTAAGTTGCAGCCCCTCCAAGGCACTTCCACTGGAAAGTTTAAAAAAAGAAAACTTAATACGAACAAACAAATTGATAATCACAATTTTGTTCATGCTTGGTGGAATAAGATCACTTAATACAGCGTCAAGTATAGCATATTATGTAAACGCACCGTAGATTTAGTGCATGTTAATATTTCAATCAATATTGTAAATTAGTTAAGTGGCAACACGAAGCGATAATTTTTGGTGCACTACCCTTAGCGTCTCTCGACCTCTGGCTAGCCAACCGTCGCGAAACACGTATTGTATTATTTTCAGTACTCCAATTTTCTAATGAGATTTTTTTTATGATAGGTAAAATCATCCAATGACAAATCCCGCCCTTGGGCAGAGCAGGAAATAGTGTCGGACTCTTACTGACTAAAAACCTACCCTGTTCCTTCCCTGCTTTGGTTCCAGGGCCCTGGTATGCATTTTCATATCTCCCCAGAGCCTCACACTAGGCCTTGACCCTACTGGGCCCCTACAGTTTGCTGACAACTCCTTAAGGCGCGCGAGAACAGTGCGCGCCGTAAACACTTGGCTCGGTTCAGTCTGTTTCCGGACAAACGGTAAGCGAGCTTCTCATTGCCCGCCGTTCGCAAGCCCGCACCTACTGTGGCCGGAAATTGGGACCGAAATTACGAAAATTAGCGGCTGCGGCGCAAGCGCCGTTGCCTGATGGGATCAGCATCCTCCTTAACTTCGCAGAAGAAGGCGACCGCCTGCCACTCCTCCTCGCTCCAGACCATGGCCTGTACCAAGGCCCGGCGCGAGAGATCGCCGCTACGGATCGCCCCCACGAGGACACGGTGATGCTCTTCCCAAGCGGGGCACACCTCTACCGTGTGCTCCACCGTGTCTTCTGGGCGGTCAGCACAGTGACGACACGCGCGTCCGCACGGATCTTGAACAGGTACGTCCCGAACTTGCCATATTCGGTTAGTACCTGCGTCATACGGAAGGTGATGTCGCCATGAGGTCTCCATGGTATGACGGACAGTGTTCCGGCGGGATTTCATGGCGATATGGCGCCGACTGTTGCAACCCAATGCTGGGTACGCCATGATCATAGTGGTAAGCCCCTCTTTAAGGAGTGGCTGGAAAGGTGCCACGGTGTCCTCACCTTCCATATGACAAGTCCTCACCGAATACGGGGTATGTTCGGGAGGTTCCTGCACCCGATTCAGGCGGAAGAAACGCCCGGGTGTGGACGGCCAGAAGAACACGGTGTGCACCTCTTGAGCGGAGCACCGCCATGTCCACTTGGGGGCCGATTGGTGGTTACGACATCCTCTCACTTATTTGGTTTATTAAGGTTTTAGAAAAGTCAATGAACTTTAACAGCCTGCATCACTTTTCTTTGTAAAAAAATAACCATCATCATGGAAAGAGAAGCTGTTGGCTAAAATAATGAACGTTTTACAAAAAAATACAACCGTTATACAATGTTTCTAGTTTTGTTTCTTCGTTATTTAACACCGGCTTCCGAAATTAAAGTTGTTTTGCACTTTTAAATGTTTTTTGTACCTATTGAAGTGAGTTAGGTACCTAACGATTGCTTTTTACTAAAATTTATTTTATTCTAGTAGTCCCTCCGTTCCACCAGGCCTGTCTCACTTCCATACAAGCGGCGCAAAATCGTCGAGATATTTACCTACTTTTCTGGAAAACAACCTAATTTCAACCTTTTGCATTGCATATAGCGTTCATAGTACAATAACTGTGTGCCGTCTCGCTTCAATCTGCCAGGGCTGTCAGAGGTATTACTTTATCTGTGAAAGTAATACACGCGAAGCGAGACAGATGGCGACACATGTTGATACGATTTCCAAACGGGCAATAGTCTAGGACCTAGACAACCGAGATTGGTACTTATATAATATGAAATGCCTACCTGTAAAATAATATTAAAAATAGGGATATAATGATAAACAAAGACCAAATTATGCAGTAATTATGTTTAATTAAGTAGGTAGGTACTAAAATATATAACAACAGACAATACGTTTTCTTATTTTTTTAATTTTATAGTTGTTTTACTTTTAAATACTGTTTTATTGATTTTCTTCCTGATTTAAAGCAACGATTGTTAAATTTTGATGTAGCATAAATGCGTAATCTTACAAAAAGCTTCAAGAAGTAATCTGTTGCTCCTCGACTATTATTCAAGCGAGCGGCGGCGCGGTTCGTTCAGTATAAACAGACACTCACCGCCATATTACAACCAATGCAGTTAGAGACCAATTTATGATGGATTGTTTATTTTTTCATTCACGATAATTTTGTTTATATCATAGCGTTTATTTAAGTAAGTATATGACCTGTTATATAAATGAAGTACCTTTCAGGGTCCTTGGGAAGAGCAAACAGTGACAAACTGGGTATTTTAATTGTGGAGTTCAAACATCCATTTGCAATACAATATCTTTTTGTCTTTTTTGTTTTATGTGCCTCCATCACTCACGACACAGAACTGATTAGATTTCCAACAGAATATACCTTACGTATATAGTACCTTACGGTATTAACAGTTTACTTTAAAATTTGTTTCGCGGATGCGTGCGCTGCGTGTGCGACAAGTCGAGCGAGTGCCAGCCTATTGAGACTAGTCCGGTGACCGGACGCTTGCGTTTATCATACCTAAACTCGGGAGTGAAACTTCTGTACCGGTAAGGTACTATTATATATTCTGTGGTTCCACCGGCATCTTAGGTTATTACTGCTTCACTCTTGTCGCCCGTAGCGTGATTATATATACTATATTATGGCCTCCCTTGATAAATTGACTATACATTCAACACTAAAGTCATTTTCGGCTCATTTTTTTTTTATCTAGCCTGTACTTACTTTCTAGCTGCTAGGCAATGACCTCCCCAGGGTAGGGGAGGACACATAAAAATACAATTCTCCTTCCTTTATTGAAGTCTGTTTTTTTTTATGGTTGGTAAAATCTTCCAATGACAAATCCCGCCCTTGGGCGGAGCGGGAAGTAGTGTCAGACTCTTACTGACTAGAAACCTACCCCGTTCCTTCGTAGCCTATCGTGCCGGGGCCGTGTATTCGGGCTTTCGGAAGTTAACCCATGACCCCAGTAGGCTTCGACCCTGCCTGCCTGCAGCTAGCAGGCTGGGCCTCTTCGGTGTGCTGACAGCTCCTTGAGGCGCGCGGGAACAGAACGCGCCGTCGACGACTTGGGCTCGGTCCAGTCGCTTACCGGACGATCGGACAGCGTGCTACCCATTGCACACCGTCCGCAAGCCCGAGCCTACGGTGGCCGGAAATCGGGATCGAAATCCCGGCGGCGGCTGAGGCGAGCGCCCCGTTGCCTCTGCCTGATGCGGTCGGCCTCCTCCTTTGCTAGCATTACTGCTTCGCAGAAGGAGGCGACCGCCTGCCATCCCTCCTCACTACGGATTTTTGAAGTCTGTTAATAATAGTAGCTACTGCAGGTAGGGAAGGGTGACCATCTTAACGTATCACACACTACATACTACATATCTCAGTGCCTCGTATAGCACGTTAAGGCCTTTTCCCACTCGCCTATCGTCAAAGTCGAGCATGGTTTAATAAAAGCTTGTTGCTTCACCTATCGCAATCTAATGCGATGTTTGGTGAATAGGCAACGCGAAAAAAGAGAGATAACGCCTGAAAACTTTGTTGGCATTCGGTGATATTTCACAAAACTTGTTCCAGGAAATACGTGTTTTTTAAAACCCTCAAAAGTTTGAGTTTGAGTAAAATTTTTGTCATTCAGAATCCTGATTAAATGTGCAAGGCTTTCTATAGCTCGACGTCCCCAGGCAATAAGTCGGTAATCACAAAAATTTGTTTTCGATAATCGACTTTATTACCGGATAATAAGTCAATAAATCAAAAAAAGTAATTGCCCGGAGACGTCGAGATGTACTTTTTTTATATCTAATATATAAAATTTCGATGTCACAATGTTAGTTACCGTACTCCTCCGAAACGGCTTTACCGATTTTTACCAAATTTTATACGCGTAGTAGGTCTGAGAATCGGTTACTATCTATTTTCCATACCCCTAAGTGATAAGGGTTGTTCACCCTTAATTTTTTTTAAAGGCAAAACAACGTTTGCCGGGTCAGCTAGCTTTTAATATAAGAGTAAGCTATTTTATTTTTAAAATTTTAAAATTTTATTTTGTTAAATTTTATTTTATTATAAGTAATTTATATCATAATTGTCAATTTTCAATTAAGCGCATGATTTATATACCTCCGATTGTTGCGAATAACGCCGTTGATTACATGATTGTATAATTTTAAGTTTTAATTATTGTTATTTTTTATCATGTAATTGTTTGTTATTCCAAATAAATAAATAAATAAAATAAAATAAAGAGTACATTATGAATGGCCAAAGTTCACGTAAAACAGCAGATTTTCAGTGATCTTTACTGAAATAGTTTTACACAAATTTTTGTTTTGATTTCCATAAAAGTCTAGATAATATCCACAAGATATCTATGATTCCAAAATATTTGGAGAAAGATGTGCAATAAAATCATAATCATGTAAGAGCGGTTGTATGGAAATGTATCTCGAGTTGGCTGCTCTTAAGCCGTTGGTCCAGGCTGTTATTCGCTATCTTTGACAGTCGTTATGTAAATCTAACACCAGTCTTACCAAGGAGTAGGTATCACGTTGTCCCTTGATACCCCGTGGTATCTAGTGTATCCACACCTGGGTTATAGAGGTCAGATAGGCTATCAATCCATGTAAAATGCTGGTTGGATAAGAAGCCGATCCTAACATAGTTTGGAAAAAACTGGGCTGCTGCGCTGGCTGCGTCATCAAGAAACTGGATGCAGTAAATAAACAACAACAATTGAATGCAGTAGAATCAGTGTGCAGAGCGTAATGCAGTGAGTGTGTAGGTGTTCTATATTCTATTCGGTTTTACTGACTTCATCATCTCTCCAGCCTTCTCCCAACTAGCTTGGGTCGGCTAACTAGATGCGGCTGAATACCAGAGTTTGCTGGCATCAAGAGAGAATATTCCTTTGAAGCGTTAGGGTACCAATTCTACATTGAATACTTTATAATTTAATGAATCACGTATTTGTATTAAGCCTTCATTGTCGCACTTTCCAGCAAATACCTCCCCAATTTATTCCATTTCTCTCTATTTTGTAACTTTATCTACCAGGCATTAATTATTATCATTATTTTAGCCAAAAGGTGTCTACTGCTGGACACAGGCTTTCCTCTAGAATCAACTAAAGTGCCTTTTACATCTAGCGGGATCCCATGACCTTTGCCAGATCATCCAACTACGCCCAATTGGTTTACTTATTTGATTTCTCTTTAAGTCACTTCCTTATTTACTAAATAAACTTACACAGCACCATCAGTTACATCAAACCGCAGAACTGAGAAACCGGCGTCGCGACCTCTTTGTATCGCATTTTTGACCAACAAGTGAATTATCTCGTTGCTTTTGCTACAGTCTTGAGGTACAATCAGCATTACCTGAGAAAAAAAAATTAAAGCACTTTCATTAACTTTAAGGATTACCTAGGGGCCTTAGGGGTTTTACCTTTCTATCCCCCTATGTGAGAAAAGGATGGTGTTAATCGTCCTGTATAATTTTGTATCTCTCCGACACCGGAATTATGATGATTGGAGACGTCACAGTAGATCCCTTAGGATTTCTCAGTACAAGTCCAGGGTCTATATTCGTCCGTCTCCTCTAACGACTTATTAAAATATTGAAACTTGCAAAACATGAATGCAATGAGCGTAAGTACCCACCTACAATTCTGAAAAGATATCCCTGCTGCAGGAAATTATCAAATGACTTCTCTCACTATGATTGGAGTGAGAAGGACTGTTGAGTTTTACTGACTAAAATGTTCAATCTATCCGTGTTTTTTCCATTGTCCTTTGGGTTTTGAAGCCCCTGTAATTCTTTCGGACAATCCCGTGCCCCTGGCTAACTAGGTCTGGCCTAATCTAAATGTTATGGTGAAGCCATGAGTATAATTCATAAACTGTGACAAGCAAATTATAATGATATGGTTCACCTAGTAAAGACACAGCTTTTATATCGATGCCCCCCGCGAATAATCCGGTAATCGTAAAAGTGTAAATGTTCAGGAAAAATAAAAAACAATTTTTCCTTAATATCTCCATTAAACTACAAGTATCAGAGACTTTTTATATCGCATATGGAAGCTAATTTTTTCAGCTATCTGGTTATTTCAACAAAATTTAAGTAGCCCCAAGGGCTTCGTTATAATTTAGCTGGATGCATTTTACTATATTAGTGTAGGTCAAGCTCTGGTCAGTAATGTCACTTACGATATTGTTCGTGTTAATTTATATTTTTGACGGCAACAGTAATATCTTGTTGCGATATTATTCGTGTAAATTTAAATTTTCGACGGCAACGGTAAAATCGTGTTGTGCTATTATTCGTGTAATTTGTTTTGTATACTGAACATTTGTAAAAAGCTATTATTATGTTATTCGATTGTTTAACAGTAACGTTCATTTTATTGTTATGACTATTACTGTTTATTCGAATAGTTTACTTAAGTATTATTTGATGATTATTATAGTATATTTTATGAAATAAAGGACATTCTAGTAAATTAAACAACTTTGGTTAATTTGACAAAACACGATAGTTATTATTATCATAAAAAATAGACACTGCACCGAAGACGACTATTACACGTGATTACACATTTACACAATCATGAAAATTATAATAAGGTCCTATTACAGTTAAAATTTTTAATCGGAATCCTCATCGTGACCTGATTCAGTATCACAAAAGCTTAAGTTCCTATAAAATGGTTTATAATGGTGGGGAATTGCTTGGGAGTTACACAGGCTTAGGAGATCATTATACAAAGCTTTTTTAATAGGGAGGGGCTTGTCGTATGCTGGCTTTAATTCAATACTTTCAATTGTTTTGGACACCTGTTTCTGCCGACGCTGTCTACTTCTGCCTGCATCGTAATCCAATTCAATATAATCCTGATCAAAATCATATTTGAAAAGAAAACAGTTAGGTTGACTATATGACACACTAACCTCCATATCACATCGGATCATCGTACTTTTTCTCCTGTCTTATATTGAAGTCATCTTTTGGGTTCAACAAGTTCTTTTATGTTGAGGATTTCAGATTGTTGCGTTTCTTTTAGGATATATTTGTCTCCGGAGACTTTGGCGTTCATGATGATACTATATACTTGGTCCGGTGTATACAAAACTTTGTTTTGCAGAGCTCTTTCAATACATGCGTGCGTGGAGTCGCCTTCATTTTGGCTATGCTCACCAACAAAAAACTGATGGGTAATGTCAATTTGAAGAGTCATTGCAATGTAAAGATACAATGCAAAAATGTATCTGTTTTTATTCTGGCCATAACAACCATCAGAGTACTATAATTTTGCGTATACCTTTTTCGTGTACGGTCTTGACAAATTAAAACAAGCAACTCCCTATTTCGATGCACCCTTTTTTTCCGATTTGAGCTTGCCAAACGTAACACAAGTTTGTTTAGAGCGTCAAAAACTGTAAAATTATAAATCGGGTATCTACGTGTGTAGTGGAAAATTGATACTTCAGACTGTGGTACATTCAAAACTTTTTCTAAATCAAAAATAGCCACAACGTTATCATCTTTATTTTGTGATTCTTTTTCTTCTTTTTTAATTTCACGAACTCTTTCTTTCATACTCAAATGTTGCCTGTAATTTTCTTTTAAAGACGCCTTTTCAACGGAGTCAACAGGAACACTGATCCTTTTTAGTCTTAAAAAAGGAATAGTTGTAGTTAGTAATAAACACGCTTTCATACTGTCGTTTTGAAGCTATCTCAACAATATCTGGATTGTTATTGTTGAGGCTTCAAAACGACAGTATGAAAGAGAGTTCTGATTTGCAAACCATGCCTTGTAAAGTCGGTACATTTTTGAAATATTAAGAGATAAATATTCTCGTTTAGACTCTTTTCTCGTGTAATGCGATTCTACTTTGGGAAATAAATCAATATGATTTCTGATACTGTCTTCTGTATCTAGCTTCAAAGGAAGCTAGATGTGGTCTATTCTGATGCCTGCCTCGTTTATCGATCAAACTTTAATTTCTTTTAATTTTTTCTAAGGCCGTGTAAATCATTTGCTCAGTAATAGTGTTTAAAAAAATACCTTGCCTACTACTACTTGCATATATAGAAAAGGGTTGTGTAAGGAGCCACTCGATAATGAATGTATCTCGAAATCGTTTTCTTGATAAAACCCCAGTAAGCCTTTGTTTTTTTGGTGGTAGGTAAAATCATCCAATTACATCTCCCGCCCTTGGGCGGAGCGGGAGATAGTGTCAGACTCTTACTGACTAAAAACCCACCCTGTTCCTTGGTTGCCTTAGATACCAGGGCCGAGCTTTCCTTTCAGAAGCAAACCCTTGGCCCCAGTAGGCTTCGACCCTGCCTGCCTGCTGCTGGCGGGCTGGGTCTCTACGGTTTGCTGACAACTCCTTGAGGCGCGCGGGAAGAGTGTGCGCCGTCAATGACCTGGGCTTGGTCCGGATGGTTACCGGACGGTCGGACAGCGAGCTACACCCATAGCTCGCCATCCGTGAGCCCGCGCCTACGTTGGCTGGAAATCAGGATCGGAATCGGAATCCCCGCGGCGGCTGGGCCGTGAGGGCCGTTACCTTTCGCGTGCGACCTCCTCCTTTGCTAGCACCTCAGTAAGTCTGTACTAGCACTTACTTAAATAAGGTAGAAAACTATTTACACGAATAATATCGTAACAATGTTTACTGTCAGGTCATATTGATATTTTTTTTCGTAAAGATCTAAAACCATATTATTCGTTTAAAATACATTTTAATGGATTTTTATGGAATATACGCGTAGTTTTTCATATCTTTGTAAATAAAGAAAGAAAAATTCTGAAAAAAAATTACATGGTGTATTTTAACTTCTAGATGCCGAAAAATGCATAACATGAAAAACTCCGTAATAGGTCATTACCGGATTATTCGCGGGGGACGTCGATATAATAATTATAATAATTTATACAAAAGCTGTGTCTTTACTAGGTGAGCTGAGCAGGAGCAAACTACGAATTCGTATAGCGTAGATGGGCTTAAAGCCTCTAATGAATATACAAAAGCAAACAGTATGTTCAAAACACCTGTAATATGTTATGCACTTGGTATTTATCGTGCAGGGCTGGCGCGCGGAGACAATGGGCAGTGAAGTGCATCAGCCTCCGGGATCGAGTGCAGCGAACGCATCGCGCCCATTTCTCCAGCATGGATGCGTCCCACGGACACACCGACATGCCAAGAGCCAACCCTCGGATGCGGGTCCAACCACGTCGCGACTCTTGTTGTTCTGCTAGCATTGAGTGACCTGAACAAAGAATTACAATGTTATAACAGTCTTTTGAAAGTCTTTGACTGTCTTATATTAGAAATTTATCGCCTCGAATATATTACCTCTCCATTTTGTTTATTTTTTTTGCCTGTTAGGGCCTATTTATAAATTAATAAATTTAAAACAAAATGTAACCACGACATTCAACTGTAAGTCAGGGCCGCTATCGCCACGTCACCGCTGTTCACCACATTATCACCATCATTTAAAGCTATCAGCAATATCTCTACAGGTTGGCATTGCAACATTACCTTGGGCCAATGCCCTAGCGACATAGTCGCACAGTACGAGGTGTGACGTGGACGGGGGCGCGACGAGGCCGGGCCAACCGACTCTGGCGTGCTCGCGCACGAAGCGCAGCACGCGCGGCACGTCAGCTGGCCGCGCGCGTCGCACTCGCACGCGTTCCTCATTGTCGGTCCCCTGCAACTACATATTTACAGACTTCTCATTATAAACACATCGAATGTGGGCAGGGTAAATAAAACAGCCGCATTCGTTTTTTCTCCAAGGCTGTGAATGACCGTTTATTACAAATCGAAACCTTTAGAGGCACTAAATGGTTGGGCCCTTGACTGTCATGTAGTTATTAGGGTAAGTCGTAAGTACCTAGTAGTTGATTAGTTTCTGAACATATGTTATGCAAAAGCAGTAGCTCCATTTTTAACTGTATTAGTCATAGTTGCATCACATTAGGAGGCTATGTCTGTCGCGACTAGTCAAGAGGCATTTTGCGGCTAATTTGAAGGCGCACATGAGTTACCACACGTTATCACAAATAAACAATTCGAACACACGGCATTCCTATCATCTGAATAAGGTTTTTAGATAACCCCAGTCCTTTTCTTTTACTGACCAACCTGATTGTTTTGGGCACTTCGCACAAAATCCTTCTTTAATATAATTATTCTGTAGTAAAGTGTTTATGGTAGATATCTATTTATTTATTTGTTCTTACAGAAACGCAAACGCCATTCATACCAACTGAGCAATTTCGTTCTCATGTTGAATTTTTTATCCGCTGCTGGGCAAAGGCCTCTCCAACATCTTCCTGGTATTCTTTATTATATTGTACAAGTCGTTGCGATAGGTGTCAAGATCATCATCAATAATATGAACATATTGCAGTCTTTACCACAAAACAGGCTGAATGATTTAGATTTTCGTTTTAACCTGTGAGCTAACGATACGCTTGGAGGTAACTTCTGGTTTGTCTGAGTAACTCCTCCTGGGATGCCCACTGAGGCAGCTGAGCGCGACTCGAGGTGCCCGTATAGTTTGTCGCGCCGTAAATAACTTGAGCAAATTTGACAATGCCGACATAGTGGGGCATCCGAGAACGATCACTTTATTTCCATGTGATCCCTGAAATCTCTTTATGTCTGCTTTGCATGTTTAGTTCTTTTTTTATTTCAACTTATAATTTAATAAATATAACCAAAACTATAATACAGTGGCATAGTGACGGCGGCTGTGACAGCCTGTTGCTCACGTCACGGTTTCTGAATTTGAAATGGTTTTCTAGTGGCCAGGTTAGGGCGAAAAAGTTTTTAATGCTTTCGGTCTGTCATATTAATAGCCATGTTAATTGGATTTTGTCTATTCAATATTGTGTGTTTTATTAGTTCAATAAAGAATATATTTTAAGAAAAGTATTTTTTGGAAACGATTAAATTTTTTTAATGTCCAAGGCACGGGTCCAATTGTGTGTGCAGTACTGCAGTCACATTTGGGCTGGTGCCACCATTACGTTGTTAACACCTCTACGGTCCGGACTAAGCGCGTTGCCTTGTCCTTTATACCACGTTCATATAAAGGATTGAAACGATTTGTCTGCAGCGGTCTTCCTGTTCGTTTATAATTTAGGTATCTTCAAGGCTAGAGTGAACGCTTTTAAAACTGTGCGATTCATCATCAACGGTTGCATCACTGTTTATTATTAGGTAGGATTGAAGTGAAGCACTAGTTATTAATCATTAAAAAAAATTGGAAGATTAATAACAGAAATCCAAGAATTTGATACCGTAAGGTACCTGATCCTGGTGATGATCCTTGCAGAATCTTACCAAAAATTAAACGGCTTCAAAAATTTCTACCATTTCATACTAAGGTCACTCTTGCGCAATCTCTTCTTCTACCGCTTATAGACTATGCGGATGTCTGTTTTCTAGATGCTACGGAGGTTCTTCTTAACAAAATCGAGCGACTGCAGAACTTGTGTATCCGCTTCATTTTTGGCCTTCACAAATACGACCATGTGTCGGAGTTTCGGACCAGATTGAAGTGGCTGCCGATTCGGCGTCGACGTGATACCCATATCCTATCTCTTCTCTACACTATCCTGCACAATCCGAACTCTCCTTAGTACCTTCGTGAACGCTTTCAGTACTTCGTCCCGAGAGGTAGACCCTATCGCACTGCAAATTCTCTTCTTCTTCGTACTCTATTTCATATTTCCAGCCGATGGCTCCTTCTCTGTCACTGCAGTGCGTCTTTGGAACTCTCTCCCACACTCCATACGTGACAGCCCTTCTCTGGAGAACTTTAAGAGAAAAATTAAAGAGCATTTTCTTTCTCAATGACATAGTATTTATATATATATATAATGTATATAAGTATTTATGTATTTATGTATGTTTATATATAGTTCAATACCTACATTTTGTATTTTTTTTGTTATTTTAAAAATTGTACACTGGATCTTACCCTCTAATGTAATCTCTCTCTATCACTCAATGGTTTACTGGAAGAAAACTCATTTTTGAGTTAAGCTCGCCTTTGTACATAAATTTTGTAATCCACTGTATTTTATGTTATTTTGGTGTACAATAAAGAATAAAGAAAAATAAAGATGTCCGTTTTTTATTGTCGATAGGGTCGCTATGTCACCTGATGGAAAGCAACGATGCGGCCAACGATGTAGCGCGCTTACCTAACCTATTTACTCTTGACTTAAAAATTCCCGGGTTGTAGCAATCAGGAAACACAGACTCCGGCAGGGAATTCCATTCCTTAGCTGTACGCATAAGTAATGTGTTCCCAAAACGTTTTGTGCGTATAGGTGGGATGTCCACCATGTACCGGTGACGCATCGCCAGTCAGATGATGAAACGGGCTAGGTGGAATTAGGCTATGCAATTCTGACGCACACTCTCCGAAATATAACCGGTAGAAAACCGATTAGTTAGCAACTCGGTATCGATGCTCAAGACTTTGAAGCCTCGACACGACGAGTGCATCATTGCCAATGATCCTTCTGGCTCGCCTTGCAGTTGCCTTAAGAGAATCAAGCTAGTATTAGGCAGACCCGTCCACAAAGATCAGAGCAATAGGTACTCCATACACGATCGAACTTGCGCTTGATAAATTTTGAGCAGCTGTTCCGGCGTGAAGTACTGTCAGTAACCTTTTCAGCCAGTTGAGTCTTACGTAGTTATTGTATTCTCTTTGCAGTTGAGCCTTTGCTTCGATGTCAACGTAACGTCGCGTACATACATATACTAAGAAGAACCATTTAAAAAATTAAAAAAACTGTCATGTCTGCCATTAACCATCTGTCACAATTCTGGAATTCAGTAATTTCTTTCCATCTCCCAAAACAATGTAGTGAATTAATTCTCCAAAATACAAACTTGCAAAAAAAAATAGCAAAAGTGAATGAAAATCATGGAATAGATAAAGAAAAAGAATCAAAATGCAGTGTTTGAACACAATCAGGGCAAGTGGGCTGAAATTGTATGGTGCGCTGCCCGTTCAGCCTCACACTAACATTCTTTGTAGCAGGTTATGTCGAAAGTCTACCTTCCGCCATGTACCAATGGTCAAAAAACCGGTTAGTATCACTAACCAACAGAAGTTCCCTGTCAAGTGCCCATTACAGCCTTGCTTGTTCATTTCACAGTTGCCTGCATTTGATGATTTATCATACAAAGTAGTAATTGGAAAAATTGTAGTAACCGCATCACAAAAATCAGTTCCAGATAATATATTCTAGATTTTCATAATTATGCTCTATTCTAGTGTTTCGACTTGCGCAATGTGAGTATCATGCGATACAGAGATTGCCACGCAAAGATGATAACTTGGTTCATAAACACACACTATTGGCCCCGCGAGCCCAGCGTCAGTGCCTTATGGATGTCCCTCAGAAGCCCATACCTGGAATTTCTTACCGCGAAATTTACTCATTCTGGTTAGTAAACACGTGTATTAATTTTTGCAAATAATTATGCAGGTTGCATCTGCACTAATGCTAATGATTAACTTTGACTGGCCTGTTGATTTATTGGTTAGTGGCCCTGTCTGCTATGCTGGACCCACTCAAGATAAATGTTTGTGTGATTTTATTTAGTTTTTTTTTAGTTCACTGATAACAAAAGAACCACAATTTTAGTAAAATTACGTCATAATTATGTATTTACGTCGTTATTATAAAATTACTTTAAATACTATTTTAAGCATTCAACACAGAATATGACTCCAGTTTCATCTTTCCCACAAGAAGCCTGAAAAAAAGGAGAAAGCAGACTCTCCACGACTGTTTTTACTGTGATGAGCATGATTATTTGTTCTTTGACTGGGTGTAATTTATTTATATAATATGAATACTTATATGTTTGTTTATCAGAGTGCCTAGTGTGAGTTTGTTTTACGTAAACGCGATCGAACGTTCATGACGTTCGGCGCACCGATTGGCCTACTCGAAGCTCTTAGCCAATCAGAGAGCCAAACGCGGTAAACGTTTCGATCGCGTTAACGTAAAAACAACTCGCACTCAGCACACAGTTGTCTGCCACAAGCTCTGCTTAGTTTGGGAAAGTTGTGGAATATCATTATTATTATTAACTATCCACAGCCTTTTTGACTGTAAAGCTACATTCCTCAATAAATTCAGATACAATGAAAAGCTAATGGAGCGATATATTTTAGCTCCATTGATAAAAAAATTGTTAAAACGTATTTGTCAGGATGCACCAATACGGAATATGTATGCATTTTTTTATTTGCTAAATAAAGTCATTATAGCTCTAGTAAACTAATATCAAAGAATTTTCAACAACGAAGGCTTTAAAGTTGCTAATAAGAAAGAAAAGTCCGTTATGGAATTTGACATCAATTTACATTACACTCGCACGACCATATAAAACGGCGTTTTGGCGAGAGAGACAAATATATTTATTAAATTGTTATGTCTCGTTTACTTTTCTTCTGATTTTTATATTGTTTTCACAGTTTGCAGTATTTTATTTTTATACTATTGTTAAACTGGTTAGTTAACAAATATATTTTCATACATATTCCCTATTGATGAACTTCAAAAAAATGTTTTGGGTAGCGATAATATGGAGCAGGAATTTCACTGGGACTCGAGCAGATAATTCTTTATTTTTCACTTCATGTTCGGTAAATCTAGTTATAGTCTGTGGACCTCATCAGTTGCGAGTCTAATTTGACTGAGTCTTCGAGGCATTTGTAGTGCTAAACCTAGCACTACAACTACTTAGTAAATAGCGGGTTTTATAACTACAAAACTCAACTATTTGGTAGTTTTTGATTTTGCTAACCTTATCAACGAAGCCGGTCAAATGGACTAATCCTTTATCTTTACAATTTTTGTCCTTTAGGCGAGCGCCTCATGGCCATGGAATACATTCCCCGCACACGGGAACGCAAGATAGTCGGTCTCTGTGTAGCTAACAGAGTGTACCCCTGGATGGCCAGCGAGTTGGAACAGTGGGGTCATGTCACAGAAGGCATACCTGAGCGGAATCGGATATTTTTCTGCGCCCACTGCCTCAGTAGCCCCAATTTGTTTCAAAAGTACAAAGTTGATTACATTTACGATGTGAGTATTTGTGCTGTTAATATTATTCTTCTTTTTAGGGTTCTGTACCTCAAAAGGAAAAAACGGCATCTTTACAGGATCACTTTGTTGTCCGTCTGTCCGTTCGTCAAGACCCTTTTTCTAAGGAACGCGTGAAGCTGAAATATAAATTCCAATACTCAGGTCTGCTACCCCAAGCAGCTATGAAAAATGAAATTTGAAAGTCAACGCAATCTAAAGATAGCCCGATTATGATCCGTTTGGGTGCATACTTGGACACTTACAAGGAAATCAAAACCTATAGTGTACTTCACGTTTATCTAGAATCGAGACATTAAACAATAACTCATAGCAGAAATATAGGAAAAGTCTGAAAACTGTAAATTTGTAATTAAGTAAAAAAAAATGCTGTTTTATTATTCGGAGAAATCGTCGAAAATCGATTCGGGAATTGAATTATTTACCTAGTTTTTACTATTGCACTACCTATAGAAAAATGGAGGAGTCCCAGTCGAAACGGTCGTAATGGTCCAACAAGCTAATGTATTCTAAACAAAAGTACCTAAAAATGCATTTGTATATTCGTGGCAACAAACTTCTTTCCTAATAGCGCTTCGACTGTAAGAGGGAATTTTCCATTACAATTTTAACTTTTGAAGGTACGAATTGTGAGTTTGATGTGAAAACCATTTTCTTTCAAGTTTGTTCGTTGGTCTCTTTTCATTATACTTTATTACTGTCTTACACCTTCTAATCTTACTTCTTAAATACATAGCGGCTATCTTTAAAACATCTTATCATCACAGATTGAATTGCTGTGCACAACAGCAGAAGTGACGGGCCAGGGTGTGGGTACACTTCTGTTGAAGACCGCCTTAGACAGCGCTCGTGAGATGCGCCATCCTCTCGTCCAGCTTGTAGCAGTCAGTAGTTACGCGTAAGTTTATCAATTGTAAACCAAGTTTTATATTTCAATTTCATCATTGGTAACTAAACTTGTGAGTTTCTGTACTAACTACTCAGAACCAGCAACTTACCACTGCTGTGTACGAATTATTATACTTACTATATAATATTGACTATTTTCAGTGCAAAAATTTGTGAAAAATGTGGAATGACAAAAGTTTGGAGCATGGAATACAAAGACTATATTGATGAATGCGGACGAAGCCTCTTCTACCCACGAGCTCCTCATCATACAGTTGCTATTTACGTCAAATACTTTGAACCAGGCAAAGGTGGAGAGTATCCATGCAAGCCACCCTTCTAATTTCAACCGAGTTCAAATCGTCCCGTCTATTATACTGATAGAAATCGTTTATTTCCTGAACAAGCTCTGTATTAGAATTAAACTAGTTGTAGGTATTGAAAATGGTCATAAATTAAAACAAACTACAAATGTAAGTTTCTTTTAATAAAACATTACAAAATATTATATAAAAGTTATAAAAAGGCTAACAGTAATAAATATTACAATAACTGTTCTTAACTAATAATAGTAGGTTGAACCTAGCAACTATAGGTAGTGTTTAATTTTGGTATGGTTATGTTCTACGTCTAATGCGGTAACATAATACCTAAAGTAAACTTGAATATATTACTCATAAATGAGTTTGATGGGTAAAAAGAGATCATGACGATCCCGATCGACCAGCGAGCAGCACATCTTTGAGACTATGACGTCGTGAGCTCATAATACCCAGTTGTATTAATATACAATCCAGTACCTATTATTATGTAGGTATATCTGGTAATAATTATTAATGGACAAACCATGAAATTAAAATCTAAATCCATGATAAAGAAACCATTTTTGTGAACTAAACACATTATGTGTAGCAGTTTCAGTCACAAGCGAAATACATAAGAAAGTTCAGTGTGCGAAAACGTTAACGTACTAAACATGCCTTTAATAGAAAAACCTGCTACATAGGATGATATTTTTTTATACTGAAGTGATTTTTAATTATCTATCATTGAGGTGGTTAAAATGATTATGAATAACTTTAACTATTGTGTAATATAATTTGTTCATAAGCATTTTCTAGACATTAAAATAAATTAAAAGTTACTTTGTATATAAAAAAGTATAAATTTCGTTATATCAATAATAAAAAGAAAACAAATTTATCAAGGCCTCACAAACGACGAACCGATAAAGTAACCTACTGAAATAGTTTGCAAAATTAATTAGCTCACAAAAAAATGAGACTGTAGACTAACAAAAAGTCTTGCTCCATTCAAGGGACATGTTCGATTCGATACGCTACGTTATGCAAACCAATGTTTGTGTTACGGTCAATGTTCTGGTTCAAGTGAATATTCAAGTAATCTAACTTAGAAAGGCTATTTGAATTTGTTAGAGCAATATGTTTTTTGAAAACTTGATCCCGTGAAGAATTTAGAGAAGGAATTGAAGAATAGAAGAAAGACGTGTCACGAAATAAATAGAAGAATTATAAATTTGAAGCAAATTAATAAATTAATAATGTAAAACAAACAAATAAAACAATAATTAAGATAAAAAAGACTTTTCTTTTTATATATAGAAAGCCATTCCCAGCTTAATGAAAAACCGCAAACCAAAAAGATAACTTTTTTATTTTCGTGTAAACATAAATCACGTCTTGGTCATTATGGCATAGATTTCTATGGAAATTAGGAAATAATCAATTATATAGAACGAAAAGCTTCAATAGCGTAATAAAAGAAATTATACACACCTCATCGAAACACTTTCCATTCACTATTGTACAAAGGCCTTGGCATTTGAGAAGTAAAGTACATAAATATTTATCTTATAGATTGCTCCAGAAGTTATCGCCTTGGATCGAAAATAAACATTGACTGCAACTTGTGGCACCGTTAGTTTCGGGTCAATTCAAATTGTCGTTTAATTACAACTATTATGCGATTGTAAAAAAGCCATGAAAATAATTATCTGCAAGATTACACCATCGGGTCAAGTAACTGAGTTATAATGATTACGATAGATTTGATTATCATTTCGTACTTTAGTACATAGAAAGCTGAGAATTTGAAACTGTCCGAAAGTATATATATGGCGAACGATTCTTTTACAAAAAAAATATAAACTAAATCTTCAACCTCAAATTTTTGAAACTTTTCTTCAATTTTAGAGAAAATAGTGTGAAAACAAAATTCCAGAACAAATTTAATGACTATCTTGGACAGAACTAGATATAAGTAAGGTACAAGTTTAGAGGAAAGATGAATCAAAACCTACATATTGCACTGACATCGAACCTTTAAACCAAACTTTAAACCAACATCCCTAAATGGCATATAACACAACAGAATCCCAGAGGAAACTGACTCTTAAAACCTAAGAAGTACGACCTAGTTTTTCTTGTAGCCCCATTGGGATCCTCCTTCACGGGCACCTTTCTTGCCATGGTCATGGTGGCTCTCGTGGTGATGATCGTGACCGTGCTTCCCGTGGTAGCCCTGGTGGTCGGCGTCCACATGGCCCTTGTTACTGGAAAGCAAACAATACGTACGATAATTTGGAGATTATTAATAATTAATCATCACAAAACAAAATGATTAGTGTGCCGCGGTAACACTTATTTGTGTTGCATGAAAGAAATCTACTTTAGTGACTTTAAAACTGCAGCAAACTATCTTTACTATTAGCTAGTTGAAAAACAATCTCAGCTGATTGAATGATTAGGAAGCCACCTATACGTTGAGACGGTTATGCAGCATCCTGTAGTGAGTTCTAAAAATATATGTTAAGCTGTTATGTGAACTTCCTTCAATGCTGATACCAAGCTTGTTCGTTCTTGACCATCTGTTAGTAGAGGAAGTTTACGCTTACGATACCTTGAAAATTGGTTGACGATTTAGAAATGGCTGTAAATGTTTTAACACTTATAGATGGTATAAACGCTTTTCAAGATTGTGTTTAAAAATGGTTTCGCATTGGCCTACCATTGGAGTTTTAATTTACTTTTGTGACCAACGGTTTTAATCTGCTTTTTTCGACTGACTTTACCTTTCCAAGATCGCCCTCTCTTTCTTTCATTTTCATCTTGCCTTGCTTAAAATAATTTGTGACTTACGTGTATCCCTTCTTCCCTTTCTCAACGAAGTCATGTCCAGCGTGGACGTGATGTGCCTTCTTCTTTCCACTCTCGTTACTGGCGTGTTTGGCATTGAACTTGCCATACCGGTGGTGTTCGCCGCTCTTGTGGAAGTCATCGTAGAACTTGTGTTCCTTGTGGAATTCGTCCTTGTGATACTTGTTATGGTAACCTAAAAAATAAGAAAGGCTGTTTGAAGAATTTTGGTATTTCGTATGTATCTATGGCCTTTGTGCAGTGTTTTGTGCATAAAGTTTGTATAAATAAATAAATTTTACTAATATGAATAGTAAATAGAAATACGGATAGTTAAATTCTGTTACAGTCACATACGTGTATCATCAACATCATTTCCGTCGAACGACATAGGAGACATAAGCATCCCCCAAGTATTGCCTGTCATAATCAATAAATGACTACTATGAGTGAAAATGTTTTAAGTTAGAAAGAGAAAATTATGAACAGGGCCAGCTAAAAAGTTTTAAGTAATGTTATTGCTGTTTACAGTGCAACCGTGAGGTACTGTATCTCTTGCTAAATTGTACTGTTACAATGGTAATTCGATAAATAAAGTATACTTATTGAGAACAATAGGTAAGGTTGCGACAAACTGTAGCAAGTAAGATTTACAACAATCAAAAGCTTCTACAAAAGGATTACATTGAGAGTCGTGACAGTCCACATTTTGGATACATTTTTTGTCATACTAGCTCACAATGTTTCCGAAATGAGCGTGAAGGCAAATTAAATAGAACTTTCGTCACGTATATTTGCAATAAATTTCAGACTTAGTTCCCAATCATTTTCAATATGACAGTGAACAAGATTTTGAAGTGTAAACTTGTGAGTTGTTCTTTGTGAACAAATCAATGGTAAATTGTAGTATTGCGGTTGAGGTCAATTCAAATTGAATTCGAATAACGAATAACTTTACGTAACTTGGCTTTCACTTACCGCAAATCGTTACATTTTCTATTATAGCAGGTGTAGTAAGTTGTGTCTCAGCTAATGTCCAAATAACTGTACCGTTCTATCCTAAATCGATTTTTGTAATCAGTAATGTAACTTTACATAATATATGTCTGTCATTTTATTTAGCCTTTTCTTCTCATTCAGCCTTTGTGTCATTTTCTTATTACGTTTTGTGTCATTTTTTTATTTGGTCTTTTTTTGCCTTCACGCTTGTTGAGGTGTAAAATAAGTTGCTCTTTTATACGATATTATGTAAATAGACAAGCATTGCTACTGTAACTGATAAGCATTTAGAATTGATTATCAGAATGTTGCATGGCTTAGTGTATTTGTTTTGCCACTCGTTTGATAGTACCTACTTCCTTTTTACCATTATTTTTTGTAATTTTAACGTAAAGATCTCCAAATTAAAAGTTCACATTATCTAGAACCAGAAATTCAAAGACATGCTTACATCTTACTTTACTGATTGATGATGATTTCCTAATACTCGAAATTTTACACATTGATTATGTCTTTTTATAGGCAACCAATCAAAACTTACCCTTAGTCTTATGTCCCTTCTTATGCCCCTTCTTTTCATCGAACTTAGCTCCTCTTTGTCCGAAAGCCTCTTCTTCATGGAAGCCCTTATGTCCAGCAATGTCGTGGTGTTTCTTCTTTTTCCCTGCAGCTTCCTCGTATTCCTTCCTGTGGAGCTCATCAGTCTTGTAGCCCTTATGTCCTTTGTCGACGTAGTGATCGTGATTGTAGCCACTGGAACCCTGTAATATTAGATAAATAAATTTAAAACAAGTTGTAAGATTTAATATAGGGAAGAAAGTTGAAAAGAGCAAAAATTTATTTGAAAATAAGCAAAACTGCATTCAACCATGTCATGGTCAACAAAAACCTATTATGTACCTAACGCAAATAAAAATATTAGTAGATCTGAATAAAGGATGTTTTCTGACCATGAAATATTGAAAAACTAGCTGCAGCCAGATAGGCAGAGAAGTCACACAGATTCAGACCGGGAGAAGTCTTCCAATGATTTCCCACGTGAAAAAAAGCCTGCGGTCCCGCCCCCATGGAAATACTTCCCACTATCCAATTGATAAACAAAAAAAAATAACCAAAAAAAAAATCATTAAAATGTTTGTCAAGCCGTTATTGAGTTTCAGCGAGTCTAACGAACATCAATTGATTTTTATATATAAAAAAAAGTTTAGCTGCTTTCGAAGTTCAAGGTTTACATAAATTCTAACGGCAAAAAGTGTGTTCATTTCAATTTTATTACTTAATTGTCTTAAGTATTTTAACAAGCATCCACCGGACTTAATTAGTTCGCTGGTTACCTTCACTTGCATAATTGTTTATTTTTATATTCAAGTTTACAGACAAGTAAATCATGATGAAATTTAAAATGATTGTTACTTCCATTAGTTTTATAACTTTAGCCAATGTCTTAGGTATGGTACCACCACGGTTGCAATATCGGTTACACACAATATCCAATATGCACTTGTGGTTTGGTATTCTCCTCGAGCTTAACATTTGAAGGTTATCAACCTACTTACACTATAATACTTCATTTTACGCTTTATTTTTTACAATAGGAATATGCATTTCCTCATTAAATAAAATAATATCACTGTTTAGATTCTCTTTTAGAAAAAGGAAACTATTAGTTGAAGATATGAAATAAAAAATAAGAAAATGTTTCATCCAATAAATTAATGAATTAACTTACTACTGATTACCAAACGATTATGATCCTAGATTTAGCAGGGTTTACCCTGCTAAAAGTGTTTTAGCAGGGTTTACCCTGCTAAAACACTTTCTTTTCAATAGATCATCCTCAATTACTGTACGGCCATTCTAACTTGGCGAGTCTGAAGTTAGGCTCTACGAACTTTGGCGCTCGTGCGCTCGTAAAAAAATAAAGGGCTTAAAAAAATAAATGCCATTAGCAGTTGTTAATGCAGTTAACAAATGTTATTGGAATTTATTATTTTAGTACTCAAAACTTAAACATTGTTCTACAACTTAACACTCAAACATTGTTCTAAAACTCAACACTCAAAACATTGTTAGAACTTTCTTCGATAGTTATCGATGCACTATTTTAAGAATCGCAGATCATGCGTTATCACCTACTACTGTTTTGAAAGAAGGGATTTTATCTAATGACTTCTTCCGGGCGGAGTAGAAGGACGTGTCAGACTTTCACTGTTTAAAATCAAACTTATCCTCCTTCAGTTGCTTTTTGCATCTAGGACCACGGGTATCCTTTTCAGAAGTCGATCCATGGCCCTAGTAGGCATCGGCTCTGCTGGGCCTCTACGGTTTTTCTGACATCTCTTCGAGGCGCGCGTGGAACATGGACGGCTAGTTAATGATCAGCTATTACTGCGAAATTATTCGAAAAATAACCACAGCCCTGGAACGTACAGGGCAACTAAAGAAACTCACCTAGTTCACCTAGTTTTGCTATGTGCAGCATACACTATTTTTTGTTCATGAAGAAGGTAAAATAGCTAATAAACTGTTTAATTACATAGGTGACTAGGGTTAACAAGTTTAAAAATCAAAAGTGCCGGTACGCGTACATAATAATTATTTATCATCATAATAATAGATCTAGTTTCAATGTTGACACTTCCAAATGTCACGCGTCGTGATTCCATTTGATTAACCTAGTTGATACCAAACCGACTTGATATAGATCTCATTACAACATCTTAAAATAGCACTAAGTACTTAATTTGTGGTAAGTGCTTAATAGATAAATCGCCCCTATTACGTAGCCCCTATTTCTTTATGAAAGTACTTTCGTATAAAAAAGTGTGGACAGAACGAATGCATTGTTTGGAATAGAAATAATTAAAGATAACTTTGGCAGTCTTAAGATAATAATAGGCGTTGAAGTGTCTGCTATCAGAGTCTGCTGACATCAAAACATAATGAGGTGTTTCCTAAGCTCTTGACAATTTTGTAGTGGTCATTCATAAACTTAATCAGATGTAAATACTTTTTCTTATTGAAGTAGTGAAATCATCAAATTACTGCTCTTGCGCTGAAGTGGAGCAAGGGGACCTGTCAGATTATTATTGACCAAAACCCTGCCGGTGTCTTTCACTTTCCCTTTAATTTCTAGGGTCACTGTCTTTCAAGCGTTAGCGTACTTTAAAGCTCAAATACGCAAAATATTCACACGATTTACCCTTTTACCCGGTTAGTCAAATCATAAATTATTATCTCTTACCTTACCACCGTGATCAGCATCATACCCTCCATGCTTCTCATGGCCTCCACCATGAGAATATCCATGATGTCCTGAAGATGCACCGTACAAATCTCCAGAAGCCAACTGCTTTGGAGCTTGGATCAAAGGTTCAGCTGCCACAGGCACTGGAATAGGGTGTTCCGCTGGAATTGGATTCGAAGCCAAAGGAACAGCCACTTGTGGACTGGCTATGAACTGAACTGGTTGCACGACAGGTTGCTCCGGACCAAGATTCGCAGCTTCAGCAATGTTCGCACTGTTCACATTAGGTTTCAAATACCGCGGGGCAGGGACGTACACTTTGTGGTAGTGATTCGCGCTCGCTGCAAGCATCTCCTCATATGGAGGAGATTGCATCTCTCTTTCATCAGTGATCTCGTGAACTTCGTACTGATGAAGTTGTCGAGGCACTCGCACGTGATTTGGCGCTCTCTGTGGTTTCGGTTCACAACACCGCTTAACACGGACATGCTCCTCAAAAGGCCCTGCATCATGTACGTCGCGCCTACTCCTGGACTGCTCGTAGTCGTCATAAGATTCGTCTACATCTTCTTCTTCCACCCAGGGCTCCTCCGCTACTTCAGCTGCAGCGATAGCTAGCAACAGCAGGATGACCACTGGCCGCATCTTGTTCTTTAAATGATCTAAAACTGGTTTATTTTTTTGTTTTATACTTCTGAACCTTTCACCGTTAACTAGTAAAGGATCTTGCTAAATGCAGTTGCGTTGATATCAGCGTTTTTATATGAGCTGGTGGGCAAATGTTTGTGGTATGGCGACCGGCGGTCGCGCGCGCGGTACGGTCAGCACTGAAGGCAGACGCCGCTCGGCACCTCCTAGAAAGCGTATCACGGCACGGAGTAAATTAGTTTTCCCGGTGCATTATTTTTGCGATTTTTCGACCGCAGTGAAAACAACGGCCGTGAATTAAATTAAACTTTTTCTAATAGTCGGCCGTGAGGTCCGGTTGCGTCAGCAATTACGAGGGGAACCGAACGATTTGTATGCGTAAACTTTGACAGAAGATGTAACTTATTTTACGCAGGTAGTTTCGGGTAAAAAATATTCAATCTACCCGAAATATTTTCGCGAACGGCAGATATTCTGTTGAAAATGGCTGATTAATGATAAAAAAAATACTGTCAGCGTTTTTTCTGCTAGCAAACTGATAGCGTTTTGTTTTTATTTCTTAAACTGCGGTTACTTTGCAAAAAAAACGACCAGTAATTTTAGCGATTATGACATTTGTTGAGATATTTTACTTTGGTTTCAAGCTTATTTTATTGAGAAGATTAGTACCTATGCCTGTTTTGCGTACCAACATAAACAAATAAACATTAATCATCCATCTACGCATGTTTGTACGAATCACAGATCTCAGTGTTGACGGAACAACGAGAGTTGTTATCTTATCAGACCATTGTCCACGTTAAGACGTCAATGGCGGTAAATAAGGATTCACTTCAAGCCAAAGAACTTATTTTAATTATGTTGCAAGATTAGTAAACAATTTGCATGATATCTAACACCTACGCATTCTTTTTATTACTGTAGCTGTGACAGTAAAATAAGAATTTTTATTTCTATATACTTAAATTCTGTATGGGCCCCCGAAACGGTTAGTTGCGATAGATATATATTTACGTGAAAGTCAATGAAAATGTTTTTGAAAATGGTCTTAATTAATCGTCTATAAAGTAAACGATCAATTTTTGTATCAATTGTCGTCAATCATGTAAATATTGTCATCGCATTTGACGTTTGAAGAGCAATGGTAGCCTAGTGGTGACGAGCCTAAATTACGAGTCGACGGGTTCAAACAAGGGTAGGCGCGGTTTGTAGAATTTATTTCATCATTACTGCTTTCGCAATCGTGAGGCAATTAGTCACTCCATGTGCAATGTTCAGGCGCGCACTGTTCCCGCGCGCCTCAAAGAGTTGTCAGCAAACCGTAGAGGCCCAGCAGGGCCGAAGCCTACTGGGGCCAGGGACTGATTTCTGAAAGGAATTTCCAGCCCCGGTATGAAGGGTTAAGAAGGAACGGTGGGTTTTTTAGTCAATAAAAATCTGACACTATTTCCTTTTCCGCCCAAGGGTGGGCTATGTCATTAGATGATTTCTAACCAACGAGAAAAAAAAACTGTGCAGTGTTCAAAATCCAAAAATTCGAAGACATATAACAGTCATCAACCCGCATTGGACCTGCGTGGTGGATTAGGGCCCCTTCCTCTAACAGCGAAGAAGCTCGAGTCCCACCAGAAAGCCTAAACCGTGGGAACATTATTAGGCTGGTTATGCATGAACTATTAAGGTCTTACACCTATATTTATAAAAAAGTATTTACTTATTGCTAAGTAATTTATTTTTAAGTCATTACTTGATGTTAGAGATCTTCATTCAAAATTAATTTTTTTCTTAAGGTGGGCCATCCTCACTCGCCTATCGAGCATGGTTTGAAAGCATGTTGCTTGATCTAAGGCAATTCAACACGATGTTTGATGAAATGGCAACGCGAATAAAGAGAGATAATGCCTGAAAGCTCTTTTGGCATTCGGTAATTCAGTGATTTACTCGAATATTTCACAAAACTTGTTCCAGGAAATAAGTGTTTTTTTAAAGCCCTTAATATTTTTTGAGAAAAAAATTCGTGATTCAGAATCGTGATTAAATGTGCAAAAAATTTTGTATTTATAATATGTGAGTACATTATGGAATTCCAAAGTTCACGTAAAAGAGCCCATTTTCAGAGGTCTTTACTGGATTAGTTTTACACAATTTTATGTTTTTATTTCTATAAAAGCCTAGATAATATCTACAAGATATCTGTGTATCCAAAATATTTGGAGCAAGATGTGTAATAATATCATAATCACGTAAGAGCGGTGTACATCGGGTTGGCCGCTCTTAACTATAGAATAAAAATTGTTACTTAAGTAGTTACATTTACTCAAGTAATTAGTTTTACTGTTTTACTTGTTTATAAATACGGGTGTTAGTAGGTGACTATATTAATGGTGTTTTATTTTGTAAAAAATGACTGGCATAATTAATGCTTATTTACTAAATATTGATTAAAAAATACGACTACGACCTCAACACACTAAACTAAGATTTGATTTTGCTGGGGTTCCGTAACCTAGCCTCTCCTTGACCAAGATGACTGGCGGCTGCTGCAATGAGTTTTTATTAACAACGATTAATTCTATCTATAGCTAGTATATTTATACTCTTTCTGAAAGGCACGTATTCTTTAATAAAAGTTAATTTGGGACACCTAGGTATCTTTTTCTATTTTTTTAGAGGTGGGTAAAAAAATAAAATTAAATATTCTCCCATTTTGGGCGTGTTGAAACGCATGTTGGATTTTTACAGACTAGAACCCACTTGTCTTTTAGCCCATTGTATTCCTGGACCACGGCATCCCTTTCAAAGATAAATTCCCGTGGCCCTAGCAGCCAGACAACGAGCCCCACGGTTTGCTGATATTGCTGGTTTTGAGGCGTGCGTGGAACACTACGCGTTGTAGAATATATCTATATTAACTAGAGTAACTTGACTAGAGATTTTCGTGTTGGGGATCTCGAGCATGTCAAAATATATGGAATTATGGGCGGTGAGAGCTTCCCCCACTACAAAATCACGAATCATTTGCCGCCTTCTGAATTGATATTCTATTTTACGAAGGTGGGTTGGGCTAGGATGTGTGTTCACGCGCACATCTTTCTGTGTGCTTAACTAAGATATTTGTTGTGACACCGAGCGCTCCAAGCTTAAAATCTGCAAAGCCTTTTACAAATAATGTTGGACTCAGCTAAACACCAGTAGTACCTGGAGCAACTGTTTATTTAACCCCCTCAACCCAGTAACTGGGTAACACAATACCCCTTGGTAAGATTTCCTATTTAGCTTCTGACTGTCAAAAATCTACAAAGAATGGATAAAGTGAGAAATGAGTATATTAGGGGACGTTTGAAAGTGGCGCCAGTGACTGAAAAGTTGAAAAGAAATCGTTTGTCTTGGTATGGTCATGTGAAGAGAAGGGATGAAACGCATTTTACTAAAAGAGTTATGAGTTTACATGTGGATGGATGGAGAGGAAGAGGGAGGCCAAAGAAGAGATCGATGGATTGTGTGAGGAGTGATATGAAAGGAAAGGGAGTTAGTGATAGCGTGACGAGTGACAGGACAGAATGGAAGAAAAAAACGTGTTGCACCGACCCCAAATAAAACGGGACAAGGGCAGGAAGATGATGATGATGATGTCAAAAATCTACAAAGGGGCCAGTCAAGTATTACGTAACCACTAAAGGGGGGTGAGGAGGTTTTTGCTTTGCTTATTTTTTATAACATGGGGGATGGTGGGGTCTGGATTGTGATTACGTCAGCAGTTTTTTTTTAAAGAGAACAAACTCGATGTTCCAAAATCACATCACATGAGAATAAGTAAAAACACATCATTATGCAATGTTTACGCAAGTATGGGGGGGGGGGGAGATCTTTGCTAGTCTAGTGCTTTCAAGGTAGCCAGCTAGGAAACACCGATCACATCTAGTTTAAACTGACGAAGAAAAATATTGACGTGTAAAAGTGTTTTTTAAAACCTATTTGCAAAATAAATATATCATTTATCATTTCACTTTAACGGCCCCAAAATGACAGCTGGAGACACGAGCTCGAGCATGCACAGTGCACACAGAGTAAAAATGTGCGTGATCCTGGTGTGACCTTTACACAGATCTAAATAAATCAATAATCAGGTTGATTAAAAAAAAAAATCTCGATGTTGTCGACTCGACCCTTGTACCGGCTTACAGAATAGGTCTGCGGTGTCGTCTCGCACGATCGCTCGCAACAGTTAAGCAAATAGGATGAATAGGTTTACATCTTAATGTCAAATATTTAAGAATTGTCTGTAAATGTAAAACGTGATCGTCGAGTGCAATTGACCAGGAAATGTTGCTTTGATTGGTCACGTTTGGAATGAGAAATTTGTCAGCATATGGTCTGTAGACAAAACTAGATCAAAATTTACTAATAGTCTTGATTTAAAAACTGCTATCTCCATTGATGTACCTAATCCATTGATGACGGCTTAATGCAATGCATTTGCTAAGCTAAGCTGCGGGGGTATTTGAAAGAGTTACCATGATCCTCAGAAATAGGGCAATTGAAGGAACGCTGTGAGTTTTAGTTGTTAGTCTGACCCTCCCTTTCGATGATTTAGAAGTAAAAAAAAACTGGGAAGTGTGTGCTGAGGGTTCCGTTCAAACTTATCGTACACAGCAAATAAGTTGAACATCCGCCATGGCTACGCGCAGTCCCTCACCTGGACTGAGACCTGAAAATCGGTTATAATGCTCATCACACAAGATGAACTATCATGGCAGTCGACCTTGAACAGGCAGTAACCGATTTTTGGGTCCCAATCGTAGTGTGGGATCGCGCAAAACCAGATCAAATTATTATTATTTATTATTATATTTAGGCTGTACTGTCCCACTGCTGGGAAAAGGCCTCCCTCCATTCTTTCCAATTACCACGGTTACTCGCTTCTTCGTTCCAATTCCTAAGGAAGACATTCAGTTCGTCCCACCATCTCCTTCGTAGTCTGCCGCTGTCCCGCATCGCTAAGAAAAATGGGACCAAATAGGTCAACTTATTTAATAATAATAATAATTAATAATAATAATAATTTATTGACACACACACAAGTTAGTAAGAAAATAAAGGAATAAACAATTAGAATAAGACAGATAGTACAATATAGAAGTGGCCGTGGGCCCCAAACTAGGCGTAGCCTGTATCTTGGTGGCCCAGGTGATTAACACAATATGCAGGTGGTTTTTTTTTTTTTTTTTTTGCGACAGCACAGTTTCTCGGTATACAAATAATAGAAAGGAATTAATAACAATAAAAATAAAAACAAAAAAAAAAATTATGAGTAAGAAAGAAATACAGAATTACATTACAATTAAAATTAAATCAAATGAAATTCAAAACATTACATTAAAATTAAATCTTATTACATTAATCATTTAATTCTTTTCCTATATCACAAAAACTATCTATTAAATTAATGTCAAAGTCCACACTATCATGAAAAGAAAATAATAATAATTAAATAAATCAAATTGCTATGTAGCCATGTCAATCAATGAATAAAAATCGAATGAAACTATAATGAAATAATAATAATAATAAAAAAAAACCAACAATAATAATAAATAAATTTACAAAATATTACTTGTCATAACTTATATATCTTTTTTTTCTGTTTCTTTCTTTCGCTTTTAAAAGACCAAGCAGGACTATAATTGTTGTTAAAGAAGTAGATAGCAGAGTGTATCAGTGTCTGATGTGTATTGTGAACTTGTGAGTATAGTATAGGTGTTTGTGTTCACATACTGATCATCTCAATGGACAGATTAAGTTTTCGGTTTGCTCATACGTTAGGTCTTGTAACCAACTCTTTAACACTTTCTTGGCTTCCAATGTATTCCCGGGGACGCGTATGGAGGATTTATTTATAGTATTGAAGACTCGGGTTGGGAGAAAGAGTGAAAACCGAGTAGCAAGTGTTGTTCTAACTCTTGAGATTGGTAGCCTATCAGCTCCAACCCTACCTCTTTGGGTGTAAGTAAACTGCCTTCCCATCTTGGCAACTAGTTGAAGGAGAGACCTTAAAATATACAGTTGACGGACACGCAGAACACCCGCTTCCTTGTACAGTTCGTCAGTTGGAAAGCGCCGCGGTTTACCCAGGTAGACTTTTAGGACAGCCCGTTGAGCACGTTCGAGTTCAAGCAAGTGTGACTTGGCTGCGCTACCCCAGACGCCCACACAGTACTGTAGTAGCGATTGACATAGAGCCAGATAGACCTTTCTACATATATCTTTTGAGGCACTGCTACGTAGTGATTTCATAATGTAGATGAATTTTCGGGTTCTTTTGGAAAGAATAGAGATATGCTCTCGAAAGGTCAGATTTTGGTCAACCATAATACCTAAGTATTTAGTTGACTTGACTCGATCAATAACACCACAGTTACACTTAGAGTCATGACAGAGAACGCTATGTATTTTTATTTGGTCAATGTCCGGACAGCGGGAGCGACTGATATGAAAAGCGATAAAATAGGTTTTTTCGATATTTAGGGTAAGTAAATTTTTGTCAAGCCAGTGCGTTACGGTGCGCATGCCCTTTTCTGCAGTGTCCTTGACATCCCTCCACGTATCGCCATGAAATATGATAGCAGTGTCATCTGCATAGCAAATCACTTCTGACTGTGGGATGGTTTGTCTGAGTAGGTCATCAACGTACATTGTGAACAATGTGGGCCCCAAGACACTGCCCTGCGGCACCCCAAAAACAACCGGGAGGGCATCGCTAATACTATCCTTGATCACAACATACTGTTGTCTTCCGGATAAGTAGGAACAGAACCAGTCCCAAGCGACTCCCCTTACGCCAAAACATTCTAACTTTTTGAGTAGCATTTTAACAGAAACAGTGTCGAATGCTTTGGCCAAGTCAAGGAATACACCAATCGACTTCTTACTCCCGTCGATCCTGGAAGATACAATGTCAGTAAGAAGCCCCAACGGCTTGCTCTGTGGACCTGCCTTGTCTGAAACCATACTGGCGCCCGGACAGCAAGTTGTGGTTTTCAAGAAAACTGATGAGACGCCTATTTACAAGTTTTTCCAAGATTTTTGAAGTGACACACAATAAAGATATAGGCCTGTAGTTGTCCGGACAATCTTTGGCACCCTTCTTGTAAACCGGCGTGACAGCAGCTACCTTCCAGGAGGCCGGAAAGGAGCCCGTTGACATACTCAAGTTACAAATGTGTGTTAAGGGCTCTAGAATAGATGATTTGACATGCTTAAGGAGGAGTGGACGGATTCCATCAGGACCAGGAGCACTATCGTCTTTTAGGTCAGTAATGATACGATCTATTTCTTGAGCATTAGTGGGATGAAGAAACAAAGAGTTCCTGGATCGGCTCTCAACATTAGCATCACTACAGAGTTTGCTCTCCGTAGTCTGGAGTTTGTCTAAAATGTTAAGTGCTAAGCGTTTACCCACTGAGATAAAATGACGGTTGCAGCTATTGATAGAAGACGAACTGTCTGCTCCAGAGTTGAGCAATGAACTACTATCGTTATTTCTTTTTGGGAAGTTACAGATATCTTTGATGACCCTCCAAAGCCTTTTGGGCTGGACGCTGTGCTTCTCCAGTTCTCTACTCTCGTACTCTGCCTTACGCTTGTGAAGAATGCTGCTACAGAAGTTTCTGTAACGAACATATATCCGTTTCAACTCGTCGTTTAGAGGCTGCATTTTCACCTGAGCATGCAATGAGTCCCTATGTCGCATGCACCGTATCAGGCCAGGGGTTACCCAGGGTTTCAAAATAAATTTAGAGCGACTCATTTTGACTTTCTGTGTATGTTTTTCTACAGTATCTGACAAAATTTTGTTGAAAACTAACACTGCCTCACCCACATCAGCCTTGGACAGTACTTCATCCCAGTTAACGCAACCAATCTCGACAGCTATCTTAGAATAGTCTATAATTTGCCTGAACCTGTTGCGCGGTGGACCGCTAACTTTTAATTGGTTTGTGCCTAAGATCACAAGGTCATGGTCTGTAATTGAGGATTTACAGACAATGCCCTGCGTCGAGCTTGTACCTTTGGATTTGATAAAAGCATGGTCTAGGCAAGCTTTGCCCCTTGTAGGTTCAGTAATGCCTGGAAGGAGTCCGTGCTCCGACAACAAACACTGATAGGCGATATGAGAGGCATTGGGGGAGCTATCAAGAAGGTCAATGTTCATATCACCCGTCACGATCACGCAGGGACAGTCATTGAGACTGGACAGCGATTGATCTAAAGAGTTCAAAAATCTGTCGATGTTATTGAAAGAGGGAGAGCGGTAAATCCCGAGAACCGTAATACTTTTATTAATATTAGTTACAAGACAGTTGGCATCATCGAACTCAGGTTCAACAACAGAAACCGGCCAGGTGTCCTTCACGTAAACTGTCACGCCGCCACTCTTGTTGATTACTTTACGAGTGTGAAAGCAGTTATACCCCGGTAACTGATTAACTATAGAGTTATCATTAAGCCAACATTCTGTTAACACTATCACATCAAAATGGGAGTCAAGCCGATGTAGCATTGTTACTAGCTCTGGGAAGTTTTTATGTGAGCTCCTTATGTTACAAGTTAACAGTTTAAAATCATGTTTTGCTAATAAATCCCGACACAACTCTGGTTTATTGATGATACGGCAAGGCAACGTAAGAGTGTCATCTATATCATCTGATAAGTCCACTTTATCCATTATCTAAGAAATCTGTAGTAAGATAAAGGTGTGAAACAAAGTCATTTATTGCCGCCATAGTGTATGAGGAAAGGGATTGGCTGGGTTGGCCTACAAGTTTGGGGTTAGGTTTGTTGTGTGACTGGTACAAATGGGCCACAAGTTGAGTGTCTGTATTATAGATTTGCTGGTGTGTCAGGATATATAAACCACATGTTTTATACTTTAGGATTGGGTTTCTAAGTGAAATAATGAGTAAGTCTGTACATGTGTATTTGCTACGTATTGTAAATAGTTCAATTCCCGAATGGAGTTAATTTAATAGAAAGTTTTCCAAATCGAAAAAAAAGTATTTGTTTTTTGTAACGTAGCTACAAAGCTGTTTTTAACCGACTCTAAAAAGGAGGTTAAGCATAACTTCGTCGCTTACCAACCGATTTTAAAAATTCTTTTTTTGTTGGAAAGAGTATACTTCCCAAATGGATCCATAGTCACCAAGTCGGGATCTGATGATGGAATCTTGGCGAAATTGAGGGAACTCTTCAAATTTTATAAGAAAACGTACAGCGATTTTGGAATTTTTATCGAGGAATCATTTACAGTCAAAAAGTTACATTTGATGAAGAAGACCAGAAAAGCCCAACGAAACTTCATACTCATATACATAGATATCACAATGAAGATAGGTACAATACAAATAAATAAATGGTTATGAATAGGTATGTTGAAAATGGTATCATCAAAGTGACCTGATGATGATGATGGAGCCGGAAGATAGGCACCGGAATCCCGTAATGAATCAATGTATCCCAGCCCTGTTTGGGCTTATTAGAATTGTCATGAGATGCACTTTAGCTATAAGATAGGTACTATCAAACTGATCTGACCATCATCAGATCAGTTTGAGCCGGAAGGTGAAAGGTAGACACGAGAACTTCATAATAAAACAGTGTATCCTAGCAGTGTTTGGGTTTAATGGAATTATTATGAAATAGGCACTCTGGTTATAAGTGCATCGCAACTAAAAAGTGTGAAATAAAAAACCAGTATTTTTTTAAAGGTCTTTTGTTTGTTTATTTTTTTAACCTTGCTAATCAATCTTATACCAAATTTCAGGATTATGGGTCAACGGGATTTTTTGCGACATAAACGACCCTGTCATTTTTTATTTATTTATTAAAACTTCATGCAACACAAAGGTACAAAGGTGCACTTAATACCTTAGGCATTCTCTACCAGTCAACCAAGGGTAGTGAAGAGAAAACATGGCTTCATGTTCCTTTAGTTACAACAAACTATCGAAAAAAACTCATATTTAATAAGAGCTTGTCGTACTTTTAATACGGTGTGTCAGGATAGCGAACTGGATTTGTTTACAACTAATATTAAAAAAGTAAAGAAAACATTAGCCGATCACTTTTTCAATACAAATTAACCAATGTTTTGTATTTATATTCTTTTAGAGTCGTATAATTGTTCTTGCGCTGTTGTAACCTTAAGCTGTTGTCGTCTTAATTTTTGTCACTCACATTATTATAAGTGAAAACTTGTAAATGGCCGTTTTTTACCTATTTTAAGTGTTTACTGTAACTATTAGCTGTAAGTTTTCCTATAAGTAATAAAATAAAATAAAATAAAAATGGCAGGCGCATAAAAAAAAAAACAGAAGATTAATAAGAAAACAAGGGTACAAATGTATATAAATAAAATAAATATACATGGATAATTCATATAATACAACCTACATATATATTATCTAATATATATTATTTATAAAAAGTAACTGAAAGGAGTTTTTCAATAACTAAAAAGTTTGATTTTTACAGGAGGCTGCAAACCTGAGTGTATGGTTTTAATTTCAATTCGATACCTGTGAATTTGTAGTTACATTACAATAAATAACCTTTTTTGTGATACATAAAAATCTTCGAAAATCGATTTGTGAAATGAACTATTTGCATATATATGTAAGTTTTTACGGAACCCCCGGCGCGCTAGTCTAACTCGCACTTGACATGTCTTTGGTCTATATTTAGGACACTAATAATTAAAAGAACTATTTTTAACTAACAGCCTAATCCAGCCATCTAAACCACGCACGAACAACGATGGCGTAACGTAGGACACTTTTTATTTTACATTTCGAAAACTAATTACTCGTACCTTCCTATCTTTGTTGAGTAGTTTTATTTATTTAATTGAAGGTATATTAGACCAGCCAATAATTATTTCAACGGCATATCGAATTTAATATTACAAAGAAGACCAGTTAACTCTTTTGCAAAACGTAAACCAATCAACTCGGGTGTCGATGGTGTAAGAGGAGTGGCTACCTCACTAGCAAATATAAAACTTTTCGTTTTATGACAAAATTGGTGATTCTAACAGCTTGTAATAAGAGAATCTGAGGTATTGAGTCTTCTTTTTAAGATTGAGATAAGTTGAAATATATATCTATTTTTGTATTTTGCGTAAAATCATCCAATTACATCACATCCAATCACAACCGGGAGATAGTGTCAGACTCTACGCTACTTTTGCTATAACCCCAGTAGAACCGAGTGATATCTCACGAATTATCACTGATCTTAAAAGTAACGCCGAGGGGAGTCATGCTAAGGATATCCAAAGTAATGTTGTCGTAACATTACTTTGGATATCCTTAGCATGACTCCACCGCACACTTTAAACGTTATAACGGAAATAATTAACTGCTCTATAGTGACGTCAACGTTTCCCGAACAATGGAAAATTGCATAATTTAGGCTGTTACCTAAAAATTCAAATCCAACCGAGTTAAAAGACCTACGTCCTATAAGCATTCTACCATGCCTATCCAAATTATTGGAAAAAGTCGTCAGCCAACAAATAACTATTTTTTAGAACAAAATAACATTCTACTTGACTTATAATCTGCGTTCCGGAGGCAACGCAGTACGTCTACTGCTTTACTGGACGTTACTGCCAATATATTAGCTGCCCAGGATCAGGGAATGTGTACAATACTCGTCTTGATAGATTTTTCCCTGGAATTTGATGCAATAAATATTCCGCTACTATTATCCAAGTTAAACAATTACAGTTTCGACTCTTGTGCTTTGCAGTAGTTCCGCAGCTACCTCACAAATAGTAAACAGTTTGTCGATTTGCGTTTGGGTGACGTCACCACTCTTAGATTGGCACTCATTGCAGTAGAACGAGGAGTTTCTCAAGGCTCCATCTTAGGTCCGATTATTTTCATCTTGTGCTGTTCAGATATCATTAAATGTCTCCCTAAATGTAAATATCACATATATGCCGATGATGTTCAGGTTTATATATCTTTCCAACCAGATGAGTACGATGATGCCATTAAAGATCTTAACGATGACATCCAAAGAATTGCCACAGGGTCTGAGGAAAACTGCTTCTTATTAAACTCAACAAAAACCAAATATTTGGTGTTTGGCTCAAGTCAGCAGCTTGCTAGGCTACCTTTATCATTTGACATGAAAGTAATGGGCGAGCAGATCGAGCGAGTGTACGAGGCGAGGTATTTAGGACTAGTTATGGATAAAGATCTGCGTTTTGAGAAACACATAGCAGACTCAATTAGAAATTGTTTCTATCGATTGAAAGTTTTATATAAGATGCGACCGTACTTGTCAGAAACATTACGAGAGCAGCTGGTGGAAACCCTAGTACTTTCTAGGCTGAAATACGCAGACACAGTATATGACCTGCACCTGTTAGCTCGTACAGATCGTCTCATTCAAAGCGTACAAAATGCTTGCGCTCGGTTTTGTTACAACATTCCTCGCAGAACCCATGTAACAAGCACTTTACGCTGAAAATGAACTCTAAGCGTAAACTGCACTTAGCTTGCCTTCTTTTCGGTGTAGTTAAGTATCAAAAACCGGACTACTTGTTGAACAAACTGAGTTGGCTTACGAGCCGTCGGGAGTGCGGAAGAAGGCAATGCTTACAGCAACTTTCGACCCAGTTCTGCGGTACACCTGCATTTAGGGGCAGCTTTCGTTATGCTGCTTCCAAAGTGTGGAATAACATCCCGCCACCGATTAGAGCGATCAATACGTTGGCTACATTTAGAAAACGCTTACGACAGTATCTGATTGATGCACAACGAAAGCTGGATATGGTAGTACAGAATACCTCATTATATAACATACCCGTGTATCTGCCTTGGTTTGAAGTGCTTTTAATTGCTTGGTATTTACAAGTAAGGTATAATTAGGTGCAATTACATATTGGTTTCACACATTAAACAGACACACTATTTTACACCTATTTATTTTGTTATTTATTAAAACCCTAATTTGAAGGTTTGTATTATATGTACGTATAAGTACGCATCACCGCTATATATATTATATAACACTCCAAAACGGTTTTACTTGCGTCCATTGCGTCACAAACACAGGTTCAGTTGAAAACCAGCGTCAGGCACTAGTTGTCTGGCATTCATGCTGAATTGGATCTTTTCTGGTGCAGCCGTGAGGCACAACATATAAACACACATACACATATTATAATTATAAGAACTTTCGTCTTTACAACGTTAAATTGACATAATTCGTGTGTACGACGTGCCTCATTGCGTTACAAAGTTCGCTAAAACATCTTTGCAAGCCTTAGTCTTCAGCAAGAATAAAAGACAGATATTTTCTAGTCGAAGGCTGAGTTTGACACTGTTACTAATTTACAATTAAAATAGACGGACAATCCTAATAAAAGAAGCACGTAATAAAGACATTCCAAGCGTTGTAGACCAATAAAAATAGAGCAAATGTAGGTATACATCGGTTATAATAATGATTGCACGTTGCGCAAAATGATCTTGTCCGAAATCCAAATTAATTTTAAATTCAATTTCTAATATATTTCATTGTCAAGTTGGCCAATTGATATTTTGTTGGCAAACAATGGCAGTAGGTAATTAAAGCAGATCTTGAGTTTCTCTGATCATGGCTAGTGTGGAAATCGGAACGGAAGTAGGTAATTATTGTTTGTTGATGGCGACGGAACCAAATCATCAAGTTTGATGGATTTCAGTTTCTTGTTTTACGTTTTTTGTTTGTCACGCAAAGTTAAACAATGCTGTGAAATCAGAACTTACGCTTAATCGGATTAGAGGATGATATTTTTTTTTACTATTTTCTCTGCTGACAACTTTGTAATCAGAAAATTACTTCCTAAAAAGTTCTTTGAGTAAACTAAGTACGTTAAGACAAAAAGAAAAAAAATACACTGAATTAATTTGTCAATAATTTTATTTCACCGTGTTAGTAAACAAATCGATACATCTAAAGCAACAGAGTGCGATATTTATTTTAATTGTAATACCATCCAACTTACTACTTATTTATTCATATTTACAATAATATTACACATAGTATAAAGTAGTTTTAGTTTTAACATTTGCAACAAAAAAAAATCGCGTTTTTTTATTGGAACCGTGATGATTACAGTATATTATATTCATTAAAAATATTTATTTGACATAATAAACAATAACGAAAATAAACACAGATTATTTAATTTAATATTTTTAACAAATGTTTTGTGGCGTAAATAATAAATTTATTCTAACATAAACTTAGTTAAACTTCTTACGCTAATAAATATGGCACAAATATTATCGACTAGTTATTAGATAGGTATTAACTTTCAAAAGTCTTTTATTTTTCGTCAAAAAATTGTGTGTACGGTGATGTACATTTTTGTGTTACAAAAACAATTACTTTTATAAATTTTGATACTTCATTTTTTTATTTATAGAGTTTCAATATTTTTTTCTGTTGTTTATGCATGCTGTGTCTATCGTTTTATATTGTACACTTGGTTTATATAAAAGCTGTATAATACAGCTTGTTACACTATACATTCAGAATAATAATAATAATTCTGAATGTATAGTGTAACAATTGTTGATAGGCCAATAAACAAATTAATAAATAAACAGAATTTAGAAACAACGTTTCATTACTCGGTTTATAGGTACAAAATTAAATCTTTAATAAAAAAACGTTTGTTTAAGTAGCACAAAAACACCCACCACCAATAAAAATCTAACTTACAAAACTAATTAATAAGTCTTTATCAAATGGTCTGACACAAAAGGCGTGAACTCAGGATCTTTAATTTTCTTTTTCTTGTGTAACGGACAACTTTTCTGCCTTTGTCCTGTTTCTGATTTATTATGCGTCAATTTAAAATGGCTAGATAATGACACGCTTTTTTTTCTGTGTTCTGTTTTTTGGCAATTATTTTTATCTACAATTTTGTCCGCGCCGTCGGCGGTCGAACCACTGTTCAATGTGTGTCGTGCTAATATCCTAGAGCCTACATGGTTTTCTTTTAATTTGTTCGTGTAGTCAGCTGATACTTCTAGCTGACTGTGATGCAAACACGTTGATGTGATCTGAAATTATCAAGACGAAACATGTTATAAAATATAAATAAATAAGAACACTTATTTTGTGGATGTGACAAGTAGTTTGCTTTGAATACTGTTAAAGAAAAAGCTTCAAAACTTCAAATACCTATTACAGTCATTATAGATAGTCAGACGCCAGAAAGTCTGGCCATTAGATTATTCAAGGAGTATCGTGTTGCCTAGTAACTGGGTTGTGGTGCATATTATAGCAGCCACGCACGCGCCTGCTCGCTGGATGGCTGGCCGCCACCACGGACGCCGTGCCATCTGCACTGAGTAAGTACTCACAGGTGTGGGCTGATGCCTCGGCCTCGCGTACAGCGCGGCTCGCTCCGCCAGCTCGCTGCGCAGGCGCCACGCGCGCGCCGCCAGCAGACGCCGGCTGGCGGGCTGGCCGCCACCACGGACGCCGTGCCATCTGCAATAAAAAATATAGGAAATCTAAATGAAGGTGTCATGGGAAAGGATGGAATCATACAATAAATCTGACGAGTTAATTCCGCATTCTCTAATATTTCCAATTCACCTCTTAAGCATTCGGATAATAGAACTTCATCTGACATTTGTCACATAAATGTCAATGTTGATGTTGTGACCGATTTACTTCGTAACTTGGATCCAACAAAAGGTACTGACCCTAATAACCTTTCATCGAAATTTTTAATCAAATGCGCACCTTCCATAGCCATACCTATTTTTATTTTGTTTTTCAAGTCTTAAGCTCAAGGTGTTGTTCCCAAAGTATAAAAATCTGCTTTTATTACACCTGTACATAAAAAGGGGTCAAAAACCGAGGTCACTAATTATAGGTTTATATCAAAGCTTTGCATTATAGCTAAAATATTTGAGAGGATTGTGTACAACCAGTTACATCCCGCCCTAGCTAGCTCTGGCACGGATTTTTAAAAAGACGGTCTACCACTTTTAATTTGATTTTATTTAACTATTACATTACAGATGCTATAGATAATAGAAAGCAGGCCAAACTAGTTTACACAGACTATAGGAAGGCGTTTGATTGGATTGACCACGATACTCTGATAAAAAAATTAAGCTTCATGAGCATCCGTCCAGAACCATCCTTCGATTATTGTGACGATGACTGAAACCATGACTATAAAAGCAAGCATGACAGATTACGTGTTACATTAGGAACACGAAAGATGTGCTGATCGATCTCTCCGGTCTTAATTGATAGAATCATTCTTATGGCAGCCAGTATTACCTGACTAACAGTTGAAGCAGGCGAGAGTATTGCCCAGCAGTGCGCAGAGCCAGACAGGCTGCGCGCAGGGACACCACCTCGCCTCTCGCACTGCCATGTTCGCTGCTGAATGACAGCCGCATAGCTCTTATGTAGTAATCTAGGGCTATTGGTAGAAGACCTGAAAAGCATGTCTAAGGTTAGAACACTGATAAACATAAGTCAGAATCAAGTGCACTTTGCTTCGAATTCAAAATGAAAACAAGTCATCTTGTATTCAATTCTGTTAGTCCTTATAAATGATTGTATAAAAATTTTGTTCTACGTATACCCTGTAAATTTAAGCATTGAGCATTAACATTAGGAGTGTTATAGTCTAATCATACGTCATAAGCATCTAATGCTTGATTATTTCAAAGGAAAACGCAGTGTGTCGGATAGATATCGTTGAGCTAACTGCTTATTTACAGGGGTAGATGGAAGAATGCGTTTTCCAAGCATACTGTCTTATAAAGCATCAGGAGTATTCATTTATATATTCTAAATTAATTTAACTACGAATTGAAATTCAACTTTAAAAAGGATTTGAACATACCTCTGTCTTTAAACCAATTGCCATAAAGTAAGTAATGTTCCCAATTCCTTGGCTCCAATTCCAGCAGTTTGTCCAGAACCCCTCTCTTCTCGTCTTCTGGTTTGAGCAGCAGCAGCTCAAGGTATGCTTGAACAAATCTCGGCTCTAAAGATATGCAGCGTTCTAACATCTTTAGCGATTCTGAAATTCTATTCTTCTTTCTGAAATTTAAGCACAAAATTGATATTTTTATAGGATTTACCTATTAGATATACCCTTATTAACTATTTGGACGTTAGGAAACAAGCCTTACTAGGTTTAGGATACAAAATTTTTCTACAAACCTGTATAATTTAGCTAGATTATAATGAGCATTGACATGGTCCCTGTTGTACTTGAGAGCTTGCAAGAAGTGGTGCTCAGCTCGACCTGATGCCAGCACCAACGTGCCGAGGTTATTGTGAGCACTTGCATAGCTCGGCCATAGTCTGGAAAAAGATGAAAGATGGTCAAGCTTTGGGACCGAGATAAACAACGGCAGCAACTGCGGGTAGATAATGATGATGTGGCAGTAATATTAGCACACTATCATACATAAGTTTGTATGTATGTTTGTTACTGATTCACACTCAAACAGATTTGGATAAAGCAATATGTCCTGAAATAGGACATAGGACACCTTCAACTGTAGAAGTATTCTGTTTCCTTGGGATAATAAATAAATAATTTCCTACTTTCGTGGGCGAATTCAATCCAATGGACACAGAATATGAAATTTGGTAGAAGTAAAAGAGTAGAGTAACCACACAGACTTGGTGAAATAATGACGAAGAGAATCGACAATCTAGGGGAGAAGTAGAGAGTTGAATTAATAGCAGTAATGTAAGTGCCAAAGAAAAATGCGGTTATTTTTGTGTAAGATTTCTACTAAAAATACGTTTGAGAGAAAATATTGCTTACTTCAAGGCCTCCTTGTAGTGTTTGATAGCGTTCTCTTGTTGCTCAATGTCTTTCAGGAAGTTAGCGAAATTATAGTGCAACTTAGCGTTATGCGGCAACACAGACAGGTCCGCTCTGGAAAAATAAACAACAACTTTGATTAAAATGCTACATTGCAAGTTACTACCAATATTATTTTTTCTATTTCGAAAAGTTTAATTGTCAAATATTTATATAGTGAACCACGTTGTTAGTAAGCGAATATTTCCGATTCATCTGCCTAGCTCAGCTTTAGCTAGCTCACCGACGACCTCGATCTGTCACCAGAATGATGGTAACCGACTGGTATACGGTGGAGCGTGTGAACACAGATATTTTTTTTCAAAAGGCGGTAGGGACACATGAAATAGAGAGTAAATATTACTTTTCCTATCGTCATGAAAGTTATGTCACATAGGAACTACAATTCGAAATGCTCCATTACAGCTACTTCACGAAACCTTGAGCCATTGCTGCGAAGTATCATCTAAACGCTGTATACTGTAATGATGAATCTCTACTGACCTTAGCAACGTCTCCCTGGTCCTCCAGTCCCTATTCCTAAGGTGTGTCCTGGCGACTCCACCTGCCACCAGCACTGCTACTCCGAGAACTAGCAGTCTATTACCATTACTGCGGCGCCACATCATCTGTACGCCGTATACCGTGATAATTACTGAGCCCACACTGGAATTAAAAAAAATAAGAATAAAGGAAATTTCGTAGTTTTAAATGTTATGCACTATGACTAAATAGTGGAAACATAAAAATATTCATAGTACACTCCTTGCTACAACCATTCGATATTCGAGGCCCAGTGACTAGTCTAAATAGAATAGTCTCGACTCTCACTCACTCGATTTTCATTGCTCTTTTATGTACCTACTGTCGTCACATATTAGTGAGAGCAGTAGAAACTGCGTTCCTTGATCTTACTTTGTTACTTTTATTAGTATCGATATCTAACTCCACTTCATTATCTTCCGAAACGCGAAAAGCATTACAATCACACAGTAATTACAATCCTTTTAGCTTGCTTGATCATCTACTAGGTAAAGGAATTATGTTCCTAGAAGTGTTTTGAGGCGAGAGGTGCGCGCACGTCCAGTTTTCGCGGTCTCTTCCTGTCGAACCAATGCTGGAGCCCGCGCACCTTTACGTCGTATTTGTAACGATTTTAATAAACTTTTTACTGAGTTGGACATATTTGCAATGCCCATCAACAGGTTTCGGAACAGCCTCATTGAGACTATACAAGGCTTATAATGAAGTTTTGTATTTAAAGGATGATAATAATTAATTGATTATTTGTTTTTTACTCTTTTTGGCCAAAATAACGTTCTAAAATGTATTCTCTGAATAACGGTGTGAGTTGCACATTTGTATGATGAACTTATATGTATTGGTTAGATTAACCTCTAATGTGTAACTGTTTGTTATTCCTAAATAAATAAATAAATAAAAATAAATAAAAGGAAGGTATGTAGTACCTGGGAATATACAGCACCCTCTCAGCTACCACAAAGCCCACGGTGACGAGCAGGTTGGAAGCTGGTAGGTACGGTATCACTAGCAGCATCAGTCCCACCACTGCGGGAGTATGGCGTTGCAACTGGAAGTTATAAATGAGATATATTAGCCTTTTAATGTTCCCACTACTGGGACTCAGACCTCCTCTTTAGGAGAGGCAATGGGCTATTATCCACCACGCGCGCCCAGTGCGTATCAGTGGATAATAATAAATACCTAAAAGAAAGTTTTTTTTCCATTTTTATAATAATTTTTTTTATATTGAAATATTTGAATACACATATATTTTATATGTTATTAATGTAATACACGGTATAATAATAATATTCCACAACTATCACACAACGCCGCCTAGTCTCAAGCTAAGCAGATCTTGTGTTATGAGTACTAGACAACCTGAAAAACATACTTATATATTTCTAAATACATAAATATTATAGATAAATTACACCCAGGCACAGAACAAATGATCGTGCTCATCACACAAACATTTTTCCTGAGTGGGAATGGAACCCACAACCTCAGGCATAGCAGTCAGGGACACTAATCACTAGACCAACAGGCCAGTCTATATTACATGTCTTCCTTGTTTCTAGGACATGCCGGTTTCCTCACGATGTTTTCCTTCACCGTTTTCAGAGCAGTGGTGATAAAATAATTCGCACAAAGTAATGCGCCTGGCTAGGTTTCAACCCGTGACCTACAACACGTAAGGTCGTTACTAATGGCCCTATACTGCTCTTAACATAATAAGAAAATATAATGTGCTCACCCATGATAAACATATTACTGCAATGAACGTTGCTAAACATGAATATTTGAATAGGTCGTAGTTTGTCTTTGTCTTTGTTCTTCAAAGTAAGCATGTCATTTTAGAATATACTTCATAGCATATACAGTACAATATCCTCTATTAGCGAAATCACATGAAATTGAAAACACTGTACCTCTAAATCCACCAGAAACCGGTACGACAGCGCCAACAGGGCTATAAAGGCAGCACAAGTGAGCAGGTTCCTTGGGTCCCACCCGCTGGTGATGAGAGGCACTGAGCCCATCTGCCAGTCGTGGCTGAGCGTCCAGGGGCACAGGAGCAGCCACCAGTTGAATGCGGCTAGGTAGCAGAATGTCATCAACCTGGAAAAATGCGCATTAGGAAATAAGTGAAAGGGAAGGCCGTTGGAAGGCTTCCCGCAAGCTGGACGATGACCTGGTTAGGGTCGCTGGCGTTCGATGGATGCGAGACGCACAGGACCGGTCGTTGTGGCGACGCTTGGGGAGGCCTATGTCCAACAGTGGACGTCTTTAGGCTGAAATGATGTTGATGATTAGGAGGAGAAAAGGTGTTTTAAATAAGCCACAAGTTTGAAACCACTAACCTAAAGGAAGAAACTTTTTCAAAAGCTTTGAGTTACTCATCTTACCTGACACTAAACGATGGATGAAATGCCGGTGGGTTGTCTTGTGGCGAGAAGGCAGGTAAAGATCCCTGCAGCAATGCCAGCCTGGCTCCTGCTAGCAAGACTAGAGCAGCCAGTGCCCGAAGCACCCGCCCGTAGGAACTTTCACTTCGCCACCGCCATTTTATTGAAGGTGAGAATCTGAAGTAGATTTCGTAAAAGATTTTAGCTGAGGAAAAAAATGAATTGGTATGATTCAAGTAAACGCTAAAATGCTTTACAAACATGAACGAAATGGAACCATGATCTAGGGAAGGTCTTTCAATGACTGCGAACAGTGCAGGAATGGACGATGTGGAGAGGCTTGCAGAGGGACGTGTATTACAAGCAGAGTATGTGTTTTGAGCTGATTGATTACAGGAATTTTTCATACAAGAAAGTGTATTTTTTACTTATGACTAACTATTACTGTTTACTGTTGTGGTTGAGATTCATTCCGAAAGAAATTAATTCATTTATTTTACTTTCACACAAAATAAGGCATAAAATACCTTCAGTTAATATTAGGTATTATGTCCAGATGTACGAACGTCAATGAACAGAAAGAGTAAGGTCGTAGCAGTTGGCGTTCTGAGTTTCTGCTTACCCCAAAGGACTAGGCGTTGGTTTATAAATGTTTCTGCTTTATGTTATGGTAAAATGGTCTATACGACCTTTCTACTCCAAGGTGTCGATATGCTGATATTCAGACAAAAAATTCTATTCTGGTTCGTTGAGAGTAAGTTACCTGTTAGAAGTCCAACAGCGGTACAAATCAAAGGCCACGTTGAACAACAGCGCGGTGAGGCCGGTCTCCTTGGCGAGCATGCTGAGTGCAGCCAATGCCACACTCGACCACACGCGGTGCCGACCTGATGAACTGGAATTTGAGGGGTCGTCGTTTAGATGATGGTTTTGAATTAGTTTATCGGTATTTTCAGTAACTCTGCCTAAGCCGGTCTCATGTCTTGCATGCCAAACTTACATGTAATTAATTCAATTACTGAATGGAGTCTCGAAGATTTTTCCGAATTTTTTTTTGTGACGTGACAGTAAGTTCACCATTTTCAGATTGATTCATACCAAATTTCAGGATTCTGGGTCAACAGGAAGTCCCTATAAATTTTGATTACCTTAAGAGAGTCAAAATATGCGTTTAATACTACATAAACCGTTAACTTAAAAATTTGATTTTTTCACAGCTTCAAGGGACTGCAAACTTAAGTATATGGTTTTAATTTCAACTCGACACTTCTACACTTTCCCGAGTTATAGGGTCTTGACAGACAGACCGACGGACAGCAAAGGGATCTTATAAGGGACCCGTTTTTTTTTCCTTTTGAGATAAGGTCACAAGTAGGACACGACGGTCACGGCAGATCATAGTGAGTATAAGACACCAGTGCAAAGCTGGGTACGGGAGCAAAGGAACCCCTCAGTGGCCCGAATGGCCCGGTCATTGCTGATTCACAAAACAGGCCGTACAACTGACTAAATTTCAGTTCTTCGGAGTCATAGCTGTTGCAACTGGTACCAGGCTAAGTGTTTCGGAAACCCAAGTATCCTCTGGAGGATGGCTAGTATAACATTAGGGCGCTGCTACCTTGAGCAGCTGGTGTGGAAGCAATGATACACTTGTCCTATCCGGACGTAAAATACTTGCTTTGATTGTGAAGTTGCAGACACCAACCCGACATAAAATAAAATAATATCAGGATTTCATATTTTATTCGGTTTAGTTAGGTACAACAGTGCCATTTGTTCATAAAATGGCACAACGACATCGAACTGTGTCCTGTTTTTAATCCACACACGTTCGTTTGACCTTCAGTTTTCAACTAAAATGAACCCTAATCCTTCTTCATAACCTGATACATGAAGATGTAATATCCATCCCGTATTGATTACATTCCCTTATTTACGGTAGGGAGCGCCACTCTCGTTAGCTATCTCTTCGCTAATCATTATCGACAGCGATCCGATTCCGAATCGAAGGTTTTTCATATTTCACGATCTGATTCTCAACGAATCTCATTTATTTCAATTTTGTATCTTCGGAATTGAATATAGCTCGAATTTCATTTTTTTTCCGATCAAAGTAATTAAATATTCATGATGTTGGAATGAGAATAATAAATGGATGTTTGTTTTATAGTCAAAGCCTGATGTCAGTTGGAAAATATTACAGTTAACCTTACCTACTTATGACACGTGTATCCTCATGTAGGTGTACTTTCAAGGTAATGTAATGGTTCCTACAGGCGAACAAAAGACGCCCCTATTCATCTTATACCCACCCATTAACGAGATAAGCAGAATCCTTCGGCTATTAAGAGCTCCCTGCGCTCACTTAGATATTAAGGGTGACCGTAAGTAGTTAGGTTTCTAATGTGAAATAAATATCTTTTAATGATATTTTTTTATAAGAAGTCCAGTACTCTATGCAAATATAATGCTAGCAAAGGAGGCCGCACGCGTGAAGCAAATGATACGCTCCAGCCGCCGCAGGGTTTTCGATCCCGTTTTCCGGCTACCGTAGGCGGGGACTTGAGGACGGCAAGCAATGAATAGCTCGCCGTCCGACCGTCCGGTAGCAGTCTGGACCGGGCCCAAGTTGTTGACAGCGCGTATCGTTCCACGCGCGCCTCAAGAAGATGTCAGCAAACCGTACAGGCCCAGCAGGGTCGAAGCCTACTGCGACCATAGGTAGTGAAAAAGTGAGCCCCGGGGCCCTGAAAAGAAGGCAAAGAAGAAAGAAGGAAAAGGAGTGGGTTTTTCGTCATTAAAAGTCTGACACTATCAGCTGCTCCACCCAAGGGCGGGAGATGTCATTGGATGATTTTCAAACTTAAAAAAAAAATTGTTCGTAAAATTGAATGAAAATCGACGTGCCCGAAAACTCCATATATATTTTCAGTCCTCACTATATTTTGGGTAAGATACCTGATCTAAAGAAACGCCAAGTTGATAGAAGACTGATATTTGTGTCAAACTTGCAAGCATATCCGCAAAACTGGCGAAGTTGAGCGTGGAAGTAAAGCCACTGAAGTAGCAACCAGTCTAGAACAACTTCCCAAAGTGTAAGTTTCAGTATATGACGTCATACGCAACTTACGTTAATATTATCTGGCCATTATTATCTTAGAAATATTCTATGGAAAACTTTTAAATTTTTATAAAACCATTTTTTTTTAATAGTTAAAGTAATAGTCTAGTGTATAACCACAGAACGCGTAAGATAGACTGAGGTTAAGAATTAGAACATCGAAGACTACTGGTCTACAGAGGAGGGAACTAACCTTACTGCATACCTTGTCAGGATACTGACTGTTCTAGGACCCAGAACCAGCCGTCGCTGTCTCGGCTTAAAGACTGTAGAATCAGTTGCGAATCATCCAATTTGCGAAACCAGAAATTGGTCAATGCCGCTTGATAGTTCAGAGGTACTGAGTAATCATAGCATCTCAACCTCCACACGGACCGTGGTACAAGCACCCATTACTGACGAATCCCACTACGGCTGAATAAACGATATCCACCGAAAACGACGTGGAGTGTACTGGAAAATGCGACTATACTTATAGATTCAGTTTAAACCACGGAAAATTTAGCAAAATGAAAACCGGGAACTGGTCGTGTGCTTTGGACTCACTGCTTATAACATCTTTAAAAGTAGAAAAAAAATTGTTAATAGACTTTCGATTATGTACGAGTATTATAAGGCTGTTGCTGTAATAATGCCCAAAGTTATTCAAACAAAGCCTGTTATATCAGTATGGCAGTGCAAGATCGAGAGTGTTTCAATGGGGCCAGGATACTCATTGACAAACTAGGTATACTGCTTCAAGGAGGGCAATGCACAAACATAATGCGCTTAATGAGGAGGGTATTCTCAGAGACTGGAATCTGAAGTAAGATGCGCGCTCGGGAAAGCTAAGAAAGAGAAGCTTGACATGTGGAATGTGGACTTGGCCGTCATCGTGCTGGTGGTTGTAATGGTCAACGGCCTGATGGCTTCAAGCCTTTATAAAATTTTCACTAAAATTGCATGGAAAAAATGCAGAAGGTAGAAAATTAAAAAAAAATACAATCTTACCCATGGTACAGCAAAACAGAAGAGAGGAAAAAAAGGCACGCCAGGACATCAGCTCTGCCCACTACTCCGGCCACCTGCAACAAAGAAAATAAACCTTTAAAATATTTGTCACTAAAACCACTATTAATCGAATAACTTTTTTTCCCAGCTTCGCTGCTTTAGTTACAGAAACCCTGCATTTTCCATCAGCAATCCCTGAGATAGCAACACATTAAAAATTTTAAAATAAACAATTTGACATTACTTAAAATAGATAATTTGGTATATTACTGGATTAGGTATTAACAAACTATAATTATGAGGAAACCGAATTAAAACTATGCACACAAACTGCGAAAAAAATACCCATTCCATTCCTAAAAAAGACCTAAAAATCGCTCTCTAAAAATCTGAAGATCTAATCTTTGTCACATTAGGTCTGTATCGAGTAATTAAGGGGCTTCTAACTTCATTAGGAGTCCATTTATTCGTTCTAAACGAGAGTGCTTCTTCTTAAGTGTCCATTACGTGTATAATCGGAATGGTGCACGTCTTAAGTGCGTGGTCCAAGCGAAGAGAATGGGCGAGCTATTGAGTTGGTCCAAGTTAAGAGCGATTCATCTTGTTAGAGTTATTAAATGAAAAGTAGAAAACAAAGTAGGTTGTTCAAAATATGTCTTCTTCTTCTTGCCCTTGTACCGTGTTATTTGAGATCGGCGCAACATGTTTTTTTTTCATCCATTTTGTCCTTGCACCCGTCATGCTATCACGTACAAAATATTTATTGCACGAAACAAAGAACTGCGTGTTACATCATTCAAGTCTTGTTCATGTGTGTACTTAATTGTGTAATGTAAATGCGCTCATAAAATGGGAGATATAATACCTAGTAAGAATAATCCCCTTTAATACTAGAATTATTACCATTACTTACCTTGTATTCTTTATAATTTAGTACAAATTCATATTATTTTAAATTGTTTACTTCAATTAATCAGTTTAGTCATGAATCTCGGAATTGTTTTTCTATTAAGAAATTCGAATTCCTTTGTAAACCAATGAGAAAACAAACTAAAATATCTTTTTTAGACTTAAATGATTGCTTATTATAATAGTTAGCAAAGTACTTTACTAGTTTCAAACAAATTACTTTCATTAGAAATTGGTCGCTATTGTTCTGTTATTAGCATCATCTTGTAGCTGGTGAATTCTGTGAATTTTTACAGCTTGAAGTTTAAAACCATTATTAACCAGACTTAAACGCTTAGACATTGAAGTCGTCTGCCCCTTGAGCGCCCGATTGTATGTACGTCTGTACAACTTGAATGACCTTAAAAAAATCTTAATTGTCGTTTTTTACACACGTTTTTATGAAATTTATTTGGCCGAAAATTTTGGTTTCTAGACTTTGGTTTTTCCTAGAAAAATTCAGAAAGTTTATTATTTTTTTTTTAGCGATTTATTTTAAGAAGTCCCGTCCCAGGGGATAGTGTGCTCGAATCTAGACAATGGCGGCGCTTACTGACCGATACCTGTCAAGGCCTCGGGATTGTTAGAATGTCTCACCGAAGCTCTGAACGTAAAGGGCATCTGAAGGAACATAGGTGTACTTTAGTCAGTTAAACTCTGATACTTTCTCACTCTTCCCAGAGCGAGAGCAATTGTAAAAATTAGAAGATTTGTCACCCTCAAACCATTTAGTCAAACTTCTTCTTCACCTTTTATCCAGGAGTAACGATTGTCAGAAATCTGTTTACGTATTGTCGGACAAACAATATATGACGTAACATCACGAAATGCTGAATGTATGTGGTATAGGCATTTCTTGATAAATCATTGCCACTGATAGAATGTCTCTCGCCTATAACGCCCCTTTGGCAAAATTTTGGTTAGGCTAGTATTCACTTTCGTAGTAACTCCAATTAAATGATAATTTTATCACTTGCGCCACACCTATTACAATATAAAAGGGCAATTTTTGAAGTAGAAAGTGCGCACCAGACTGTCCTTTGCTTTAATATTTAATTAATTGACAATTAGACCCTTATCAATGAGAATTGTTATTGGAAAAGTTACGGCTTACGGGTCTGCTGCGGTCCAATGATTATGTACCCATTATAAGGCCGTTGTTAGGACTTAGGGGGCGTCTGGGCTCAACTAAAAATATTAGGAAAAGATAGACTTTGAAATTATATTTTTTTACTTTGAGATAAGAAATAGATAGTTTGAAGAAGCGAATTATACTTTACTTATACCACACATAATGTGCTTCCTATGTATTTCTAACAACTTTGGACTGATTTTGTGGCAAGTAACATTGCAAGAATCTAATATATGTAAATATAGATATATGTATAGAATATAGAAAAAAAGGCAAAAGAATAAATAGTGATCGATTCATACAAATATATATAATAATATATATTTTTATAAATATATATATTAATATAGGTTTGAAGATATTGAAAAAGGTAAATCCAAATAATGTACCTAATTATTCGAACCTAATTACTTTAGATCATAGTTTTTCTAAATGGTACAACTAATACACACTAAAGGTCGCCCTATGGCGTTTCAGTTTTATTTTGGATTAAGTTAGCCTGCCGCTTTAAAAACTTGAATAGTTTCATTCGTGTAGTTATTTTACTACAGCTTATGCAAACAGCAACACAATCAGTGTGTGTCAAAATTGAATGTAGGAATAAAGTACAGAAGAAGCAAATATGCACAAATACTTTACTTAAAATCTTATTTACATATAATTAGTCTGACACAACCTCCCCACAACCCATTAGCATTAATATTCCCAAAAAAACATACAAACAAACAGAATGCTTGACGCTCAAATTAATTCATTCGGACGACTGTACTAATTAATTCATTAGCCAACTGTACCAGCGAGACACCAATTATATTCGCATCGACAACTCTCACTGCAATTTGTACATATTAATTAATACCCACCCCTTTTGTTCAGGCAGTCCATCTGTTTTACTATTATATAATAGAAGTGTAGCCAATGCAAAATATTTATGGGAAATAATTATTTGGCGTGTGGCCTCGACTATGAATAGAACACTTCACGTGTTTTAGACTATGAATTGTTCTTTGTACCGAAAGTACTGAGCTCGACCCCGATTTGATTGTTTGTCGGATGAGTTGGGAGATCAATATAAAATGGTCGCCTTTCAGACAGGAATATAACAAATAGTTAGAACTTAATTTTTCCTTTGTAATTTAGCACACGGTAACTTCAACACTTGAAGTGATGAATTTACTGTGTCTTCAATAACGAGGCCAATACCAACCTATTAAAGACAATGCTATAAAAAAGAAAAACTTTTGCTAACGAACAAACGATTTTGCCTACTAAACCTACATCGATAGCTAAAGGACCTTGACGTTAACAATAACTAGGATAGAACTGTTTATAGAACGAAGCGCCTGACCGATGTCTCTTAGCAATTATGAAATGCCTCTAAAGTAGCTTATGATAATACCCAATCTAGATGCGTCTCTAAGAGATGTCAGCAAAACCGTAGGCGCTCAGCAGGGCCGAAGTCTACTGGGGCCATGGGTTGACATCAGAAAGGGAAACCAGGGGTCCTGGATGCAAAGAGCAAATGGGCACTTAGGTGTGGTTTTAGTAAGTAAAGGCTGACACGCCTCCCTACTCCGCCCTAGAGCGGAAGAAGTCAATCAATAATTTCCCGCTTTAAAAAAGCGTTTGTGTTCCACAATATAATAAGAGATTTAAGAAAAAAATCAAGAGATTATTCGGAATTTAAATTAATTTAAATTTTATAAATTGAATTGCAACATTTCTAAGTATTAAAAATAATATATTGCTTTGAAACAATTGTATTCTTTTGTTGTTTCGATTGTTACATTTTAATTGTATTGTATATTTTGTATATTGTATATTTTGTGTTCTTTTTGTATATTTTGATTCAGTAACATTCTGTGTACACCCTTATTGTTACGTACATCAGACTAATAGTGAAGCAATTGACTGGCCTGTTGGTTTTGTTGTCAGTGGCCTTGACTGCTATGCCGGAGGTCGTGGGCTCGTTACCTGCCCGGACAAAGTTTGTATAATGAGCATGATCATTTGTTCTGTGTAATCTATCTATAATAAGTACCTATATATTTAGAAATACACAGAAAAGTATAAATATCAGTTGTCTAGTACTCATAGCACCAGCTCTGCTTAGTTTGGGAATAGATAGCGTTGTGTGAACTTTGTGAAATAAAATAAAGAGAAAGAAACATTTCTTTGTTTTCTTTTTCTCACAGTTATGAAATAAAAATAAATATTTTTCTGTAATGTTAAATAGGTATATATGATGTGGTAAAACTCTAAATAAATGAAGTATAAGACTGTAAAATTAAAATATAAAAATAAATTAAAGATAGTGTAATAAGTTTGCCAAAATCGTCGAATAAAACAATAATTTCGAAGTCTTGTTAGTAAAGTTACTAAATTGCTTCTGTTTTATTTCTTTTAGAAGTTTTAATACTCACTTAATTAATTTACTTTAATATCAAATATCAACTAATTAATTTAGTGGTATAAAATTATCAGTTTGTCAAAGCAACTTTTAACTTTCCATTAGTGTTGATTAATTAAACCGCATCATTAATATATTCATTAGGTATTGTAAAATATGTTGTTTATGTGTTATTTTGCACTATTATTCTGCATGAAACAATAATTTTAATATTCATACAAATTAATTCTGCTCATTTATATATCACCAACGATTTCAGAGATAGGAAGGCAAAAGAAATTTATGATGTTTTCGTAATATTATTTAAATCATCAGTCTGGAGAAAATAAACTCTGAATATAACATCATCATCATCATTTCAGCCGATAGACGTCCACTGTTGGACATAGGCCTCCTCCAAGCGTCGCCACAACGACCGGTCCTGTGCGTCTCGCATCATCGGACTTGAGCGACCCTGACCAGGTCATCAGTTTACCTTGTGGCAGGTCCAACGCTGCGTCTTCCGGTACGCGGTCGCCACTCCAGAACCTTTCGGCCCCAACGGCCATCTGTTCTGCGTGCAATGTGCCCTACCCAGCCCTACCCCTTGCCACTTAAGTTTGGCGAATTTAGTTTTGTCAATCATCATTTGCCATACCTATCCATGGTATGTCAGGGTCGTATTATATTGCCCAGTTGGTCTTGTAGTCACTAGTAATACAAGTGGATGGTTGGGGAGGAAGAGGCAAAACCACCAATATCGTACATATAAAACTGCAGATTTTTCACTAATCAGATTTTTTCTCGTAACAGTACAAAAGGGTTCTCAATACCCTTGATAAAATTACCTAATGGATGGCTACTTATTCCTTAGTATGCCCATAAGAAACCTTTGATCCCATACATCCACCTCATCCATTAAATGAAATGAACAGCAAGAACAAAAAGAGTTTGAAATAAATTGCATGGAGCAACTTTGCGAATTAAAAGGCTCGCTCCTCGGCGAGCAATCAAAGATGTTATAGGAAAAGTTGCCAAGATGATTGCCTTCCAATATTCTATGTTATGTGGTAACTTTAGCAGGTAACTTTGTTTCTGGATCTACAGGTTGGATGACGTACGTAAATCATCGACTTACTTCAAAGAGCGCGAGGGTGTTTATAATAGAATGGAAAAAAAAATATTCGAGATGGACACATCACAACGGTTGCAAACATGAAGTAAAAAAAAACAAATGTACAGACACGTCCACTGACTAAAACCCACTCCTTCTTTGCCTTCACTCGACGGCCCTGAAGTTCTCGCACAACCCATGGCGCCAGTAGGCTTCGACCCTGCTTTTGTTTTGTTTTTAGGTAGGAAATCATTTAATGACATCTTCCGCCCTGGGGTGGGCTAACACCACTCCTGTTCCTTTTTTGCCATCGTTCCAGGGTCCCGGGATTCTCTTTCGCACAACATATGACTCCAGTAGGCTTCACCCCTGCTGGGCCCCTACGGTTTGCTGACATCTGTATGAGGCGCTTGGTACACTACGTGCAGTTAACGACTCGAGCTTGGTCCGGATAGTTACCAAACGGCTGAATGGCGAGCTGTCCGCCAGTCTATGACTGCGGTGGTTGGAAATCCGGGTCAAAAGCTGGGGTGTGATGGCCGTTCTCTCATGCATGCGGCCGCCTCTTTCGCTAGCAGTAATGCTTTGCAGAAAGAGGACTGGTTCATGGGTACTCTTTCATCATTATCTGGCTAGTTTTTTCCCAATATGTTGAGCTCATGCAGCTGAATACCATAATTTTACATAGAGTGACTGTCTATTTGATCTCTACAGCACAGTAACTGGGAGACACCGAAGGAAGTATTTGGCAACAATAGTTGTCAGGTCTCTGGCATGTATAGATCGCACACAAAACACATCAGTCACGTCTTTGTAAAGTGGCAGATTCATGACATGTGAATGCTTAAGACGGGCCGGTCGTGACGTGACTGTTGTATAGGTCCAATGTCCTTAGACTTTTAGAAACTATGTATTTACTAGCTTTTGCCCGTAACTTCTTCCGCGTAAATGCCGGTTGTTGCGGCACGAGTTAGATCTAAAAAAGGAACCTATGACTTTTCTAGGGGTTCATACATTCACTACAAAATTTCGTCAAAATAGTTCAGTAATTTAACCGTGAAAGCGTAACAGACAGACAGTTACATTTATAATATTAGTAAGGATTTTTTTCTGTGTAGTTTTAAGGAAGAATCCCATTAGTGGTTAATGGGCGTAGAAAAAAGGTAGTAACATAAAAGGGTGGGTGTTTTACGAGTACTTAGATGTCTGTAGTACTTTGTATTCGAACTAAGAGAATCTGTAGGTGTGTTCTGAACTCCAGAAGGAGGCCGCCGAGCGAGATCGTGAAAGGGCCGATCCCACTCGAAGAAGAAGGCGTCGGGGAGGCAACCGCCTCGATGCCTAACACGCCGAAACCCCGCTTGCATCATCCAATACAAGTGGGACTTTGGAACCACGGGCGCTCAGAGTGGGGACTCTGCCCGCCCATCGAGTGATTCCAGGGAAGACGGTGGCACAGTGTTCACGTGCTGCCGTGCTCAGAAAGGCTTAGGGGAGACCGATATTTAGTCTCTTCAGGGATGTGCCGTAACAGGCGTTGCACTGAGGGGGTTCCGGAATGGTCTTTTGAGAGGTAACGGGGCCCCTTCTATGTGCTGATGGTGATCACCGGGGTGGTTTTAGTGAGGTAAAAATCCCACACTCCCCGGACTTATCCCCAAAGTCCGGGCGCCTTTTGAAGGTTTCCCCTCGACAACAAAAAAAAAAAGGTGTGTTCTGAACAGCCTAATTACCAATGTCAAAGCTATTGACCGGTAGTCTTTTTTCACTGCTATCTATACTTGTGTCATATCGCATTGTACAGATCAAGTAGAAGGTCTACATTTGGAAAATAACATGGTCCTAAGGACAAGTTTTCTAAATCTTGGTTATTTCTTTAAAACCCAAAATTACTTTTATTTCAACTTCATATTTTATTTTATTTTCTGCTTGGCTCTGTGGCTAATACAAAACAGAGGCATCGTTTATGGGAGGCCTATAATATCCAACAATTGTCCTTCTTCAGCTGAAATGTAAAAATAAATGTCTTCTAATGAAAAACCGAATCCGGTCAATATTTTCGTCATATAAAAGTCTCGTGACTTCACTTTTCCTATTAGACAATATCGCATTTGGATCAAGTCATCGGCCGTCGTTTCCCTCCGGGACGGAGTATCTCTCGACAAGCACTGACGTGGAAATTTATCACTACAAGGGATTGAAACGGTCAACGTCAAATGTCCGAACGATATCGCTCGACCGGACACGGGTATGTGCATGTTATTTTGGATAGATTTCTGACCTGATTGCAGGTTTAGGTAATCCTCTTTTAGTTAGGTAGGTCATATCTATCAATTTACTGAAGCTATTTGATTTACCATGTGACTTTATTGTTGCTGCAAAATGCCACCTAGCAACTTTGGACTCGGTGGAAGGGCGTGCGAAGAGGCTAATTGGTGATCCAGATTTGGTTAAGTCCAATCTACAAAGCCTTGAGCACAGGCGTAGAGTAGCCAGCCTTTCGGTGTTTTACAGGATGCATTTTTTAGAGTGTGCGCGGGAATTACATGACTTGATTCCGCCATCTCAGTTTTACCATCGGACAACCCGACGTACGGCGAATATCCACCCTTATGTTGTTGAAACTTCTACGGTACGGACTAAGCGTTTAACCTCGTCGTTTACACCGCGTACATCCAGGAACTGGAACAGTTTGCTTGCTGCGGTCTTCCCGTCCGATATTATAATTTAGGTGTCTTCAAGGCTCGAGTGAATAGGCTCTTAATAAACTAGAGTGCCTCACCATCAACGATTTCATCACAGCTTAATATCAGGTGGGATTGCAGTCAAGCACTAGTTTACATCAATTAAAAAAAAACTTTTTAAAATTACTTTGACAGATAGACTTATTATCACGGCTGTGCGCTCAGAGTTTATTGACTAGGACATTTTTCCGGGACATAAAATATCCTATGGCACCATCGATATATGTCGCTAGGATATATAGGTTTGATTATATAGGTATATAATCGAAGAGCACGTAGTAATAATCCACTGATAAAAATTTACATTAAAACTTTTTAATTGCGGGTTTTTTTTTATAAACAAAATGACAATCAAACAACCTTTCTATTATTCTCATATTTTAGATTTCTTAAACTGTCAGATTATGGATTTGAGTACTCATAAATTATAAAGATTCAAAATCTGCTTTATTGAAACTGTGTGACACAAGGGCTGGCTTTTACCTTGGGTAAATGATGCCTAACTGCCTGACTATGTCGCCATTTTTTAGGCACATTATCATTCAACGGCGAAGCGCAAGAGGTTCTCAACTACCTACCTAATCTTCCGGGAACATTCTTGTTCCCCATCTTCGGCTTGCCGTTTTTGGTTGGCCGTAGGGAGTGCTGATAGGGGACAGAGCTCTCATCTGTCTTGACATTATTGGCTATCTAGAGTAGAGATTTAAGCAAGCTTTTAGTAACCTTGTTATACACGAAAGTCTGTAGATAAGCGGGACATCAATCTAGGAGGAAAGTTGTTCATTGAAGCAGTATACGAAAGTTACGTTTAGAAGTAAATTGTATGGATGTACGAGTATGTATTGAGAATGTACAATTTATTGACGGATGTGGTAAGGAAGAAAAAAATATTTTTTTAAGAAATTTTATATAAGCGCTCTGGGCTCTTTCGAGTACGTATTTTTCGTAGTTTTATTTGTACGTTAGACGTATTACTGTTGACGTACTTAATAACACGTAACTAGTTATACATATGACAACAACAGTACAACTACGATCACAACTACAACAACAGTACTTATGTGTAACAACTATTAAATGTTATAAATTGAAAACAATTATTTCAGATTCTGTAGTAAGTGCTTCATTATAAGTCACTAAATATGAAACTTGACAATCATACCCGAGGTAATTGAGAGGAGAGTAGTTTAAAACTAAAACAAACAATTGAAATGAAAATTATTTTCAACCACTAAAGCTTCTCCAACTCTCTTCAGTCTCAGAAGTTTGAGATTCATAGGACCAAAAATAAATTAATTCTAAGTTTCTATCGCATGGAACAATAAATAAGAAATTTTCACACAATATAAATTTTCTGTCGAAAAACACGGCAGTAACTTAAACTCGGCGAACTCTTGTCCAATAAATTGTGTTAATAAATTAATTAATAACCGATCTCAGGGCAGATCGTTAATCAAAGGAGGGAGTTTATCGATCCTCCTCCTCCTCATCAGGAATTTGACTCGCGACGCGGAACCTTTAAATTTAGCGAGATATTTCCCTATTATGTTATCATAAAGTTCAAGAGTTTGTTTGTTTGTAATCGCTAGTTTTTGGAACTACTTAATAGCCTAATTTTCGAGGAATTTGACAGCCTATTTTATAATAATAAATATGTTTGTTTCCCAAAAAATACAGCTCTTTATATCTTATGTTAAACATCATCATCATTTCAGCCAAATTACGTCCACTGTTGAACATATGAATATAAGCCTTCCCTATGCGTCGCCATAACGACCGGTCATGTGCGTCTCGCATCCATAGGATTCCTGCTCTGGGGCTCTGGGGAGGTATTAAAATGCATACCAGGGTCCTGGATCCAAGGCAGGGAAGGAACAGGGTAGGTTTTTAGTCAGTAAGAGTCTGACACTATTTCCCGTTAGATTTGTCACTGGATGATTTTACCTACCATAAAAAAAAATAGGATTCTTGCGAACCTCAGCAGGTCATCAATCTATCTTGTGGGAGGTCTTTCAACACTGCGTCTTCCGTAACGCGGTCGCCATTCTAAATCGCCTATGCTATCTGTTCTGCGAGTAATGTGCCCTACCCAAAGTCACTTAAGTTTGGCAATTATTCGCTAACCTTGGTTCTCCTGCGGATATCTTTATATCTAATGCGATCACGCAAGGAAACTCCTATCATCGCTCTTTCCATTGCCCTTTGGGTGACTTTAAGCCTTCTGATGAGGCCTAGAGATAAATGTACTGATAAAATGATGCTGCAGAAATCTGTACACAATAGATTAAACTCTGTCCCTTAAAGTAGGCTATCCTGTATCTTAGAAGACAGTGTATCACAATAACATTCCAATATGTGTATGAATTAACGTCACGCTACTACTACCCCCAAGAAACGAGTACAAAAAAAAGAAAATCAAATAGAATGCTCTATGAAAACGAAAGTAATAGCGCGGGCGGGTGACACTGCGGGGCACAGCTAGTTATTTATACATGTGCGTGTTTTCCGATGTAATCTATTGTGTTAAGAGAAACGTGGTGGGTTAATTAAAATAGTTGCGAGTTTATTATTAAGCGAGTTAATTTTAAAGTGGCTAAAGAATGTATTTTTGTGCGTGTGGTTTGGAAAGTTTCGAATTGAATTGCGAAGGTATTTTGGTATGCAGTGAATGCTTAGTTGTGTTTTAAACTTGCAAGGCTTATTACAAACGTGGTTTTAATGCTGATGGCGTAGCTAATACGACTATTTGAGTTAATTTAACCTGCTAAACGCTTGCGTTGTAAAAAAAAGTTTGCTAGAGATAGAAGATATTGGAAGATGTTTGAAGATGCCTATGCTAAGACGCATAGTGAACTAAGAGACATCTAGTAAAACATTACAGTATTTTAGAAATTTATTTTAAAAATTCAGAATAAAAGGCTCATCGATTGATTGATATGCGTTCTTCGGTCCTAACGTGTGTATTAAGTTGAATAGATCTTTCTTAAAATTCAAGTGCCTACTAATTACATTTTTGAAATCCCTACGGTTTTGCTGATCTCTTTGGGGCGTGCGTGTCACATTAAGAGCCGCCGATGACTCAGGCTCGGACGGCGTGCTACCCATTGCTTGTCATTCGCAAGCCCACGCCTACGGTAGCTGATAGTTGGGGTCGGAGTTTCGGTGGCTGAGGCATGAGGATGTCCGTTCCCTCACGCATGCGGTCGTCACCTTCACTAGCATTACTGCTTTGCAGAAGGAAGAGACCGCGCTATCTGCTGCTATGCGTGTATATTTCGTATTGTTTTTAGTATTTTTGGTCCCAACAACAGCAGCACAGGCACATTGCAGACATTGACAGGGCAGGGCGCATTGCTCGCAGAACAGATGGCCGTTGGGGCTGCGGCCAGGTTCAGGAGTGGTGGGCCGGATACTGGACCGGACGACGCAGCGTTGGAAGGCCTCCTACAAGGTGGACCGATGCCTTGCCAATGGTTGCGGGAATCCGATGGATGCGAGATGCACAGAGCCGTTCACTGTGGCGATACTTGGGGGAGGCCTATGTCCAACAGTGGATGTCTTTCGGCTGAAAAATGATTATGATGATGATGGTTCCCACAGCGCCGACTGAAATTCACAGCGATTCGGTCTAAACAGCCGGTTGCCAAGTTAGTCAATTTCATGCGTCCTCAATAAAATATCAGGCAGCAAAATTGAAAGCCGTGCCCACATACAGCACATAAAGTATTTACCTCCGTGCTCGTATTTTATTGGTTTTTATACGAGCCGCTGCACAGTGTCGTAAAACTTGATGGCTTCTATCTCCTTACATCGCTCTTATTATATAGAGATCGATCGATACACGTTTATTGTTTGGGAAAAATTATGCTTTTGTAAGTGTTTGTTTTAGTAGTTCGATTTACAGAGTTTTGTACACAAACCACAACTACACAAACTAATAGACTTGAATGGAGTCTGTAGTTGACACTGACTTTCGAGCTACAAACTAGCAGGAATTGTAAATTGAAATGACTAAAACGAATCAATGTGATGCAAACATAGCCACTCAAATGTAATTTAGTGTTGTAGAATTTAAATAATTTTTTATTTCTTTAATTCTTTCTTTAATTCTTTATTTTACACCATAACAACTAATACAACAAATGGATAACAAAGGTCATGTACAAAGGCGAGTTTAACTCAAAGTTGAGTTTTCTTCCAGCAAACCATTGAGTGATAGAGAGAGAGAAAATACAATAGAGGGTAGAATCCAGTGTACAATTTTAAAATTACAAGTAATACGAATAAACTAATACATAAACATATCTAAATATATATATAAATACAAATAAGCTTATATCCATATTTAAATATATATATATATATATATATATATATATATATATATACTATTTCATTGTGAAAGGAAATGCTCTTTAATTTTCCTCTTGAAAACATCCAAAGAAGGGCTGTCACATTTCAAATTTAGTTGTGAATTATATTTTATTTTGTTTAGTGTATTACAATTATCTAAACCTAAATATTACCTAAATATTACTTACTAGCTTCTACCAGCGACTTCCTACGTGAAAGTCGGATTACACCTTCAGGAGTGGAGTTTCGTAAAATCCGTTTTAGCGGATGTCTACACGCTATAAGGAACGTACCTGTCAAGTTTTAAGTTTTTAGGTGTTATAGTTTTTGAGATTTTGTGAGTACTCGTAATCAGGGAGTGGTATTTCGCTTTTATATCTATAGATTTAAGATATAATTGTTGACTCTCAGCATGTGTTGATTTTTACAGTGAGTGCGCAGAGTAACTGTTATTAATAAAAATGTAAACTTGATAAATCCAACAACTATTACAAATCACTTTTAGAACCTCCAGGGTTATTGATCAACAAGTTGCAGTTCATCTTATCTCAGCAACTATTTTGGTAGATGAAGAAAGTATTTAATTTATTACCATCAAATCAACCTATGAAATATGGTTTTGTTATACAAACCATACATTTAAACTAATCGTTCACAGACTTAATAAAAAAGGAAAAAATAAACCGACCTTCATAGAAACCCATAAGAATATTTCACTTTCAATGTTACTGAAGAAAAAATTTTATAATTTTTAGATTTCGCTTCAATAACTTTGAAGCCTTCGGCAAGCCAGTAATTACATTTTTTTCAGTCAATCCAATTACTCGGCGGAAGCCTCCGACATACCTTTCTAGGAATATCCGAAAGCTTCAGGAAGTGCGTGTCGATCTGTCTGTCACAGTTTATATAACAACGTACTTTTGATTTGTTTAATTCTGGGGTTCATGGAGTTCATGTCTCCGCAAAGGTTTTGCTTTTGTTTTTAATAGAGTAAGCTTTAATGTGGTTTTTGGAGATAGATTTTTTATGGAATTTGTTGTATTTGAACTGAAATTGCCAGTTCAATAAATATTTCATGATAAAAAAAGAACTGGCCAAGTGCGACTTGCACATGAAGGGTTAATAGGGAAATAACGTTTTTTGTATGAGAACTTCTTTAACTTTAACTTCGTTAAAATTTTATCATTTGTTGTTATCGGTAATACTATCGCTGAAAATTTCAAATCTCTACCTATTACCGTTTATGAGATACAGATTACCGTTTATAGACCGCAAATACCCGGACCCGAAAACTTTCGGGTACGAAACCCTAAAAAACCAGAGAAAAAACAAAAATATTAATTTGGAGAAAACTATATTTTTGCCACTACGTAGATAAATTGTATACATACTTTCAAATGTCTTATAAAAACAAATGTCTTATAACATACAGACAAACCATTTCTCATGTTTATTTCACCGTCTGTTCCAAATTCTAAAATTGTTAGTTTTCTACGAGTTAATACGAACCCATTTACCTGTTTCAGTAGTCGTAAATATTTGTAGCAGTTGCTCGAATAGTTCGTATGCACCGAATAAACTGTTACTGAATGTATGACCGCATCGTTAAGTTCCCGTGTAACTGTATAAACAAAGATTTGTGGTGTTTGACATTGTACCTATTAAAGTCGCTAGTTTGAACGGATAAAATATAAATATGTTTTATGCTTAGTCATAATTTTTGAACGGTATTTATCAACTGAAATATAACAAAAGTTTGACAGCAGAATTTTCAAATTAGCTGTCAAAATTATGAACTCAATTTCCTGAAATTTTTCATTAGTTTTCACTTATTTATTTACTTACAATTTGTTGAATACAGCAAAAAATTTGCATAGCAAGTCTATGATGAAATATGTGATCAAATCTCAAACTGCCTTAAGGTGAGAACTCATCTAAATACTTCTTTCGATCTAGGATGGAGCTAGGTTTCAAATATTACAGAATAAAACCACACCTATGTCCCTTTAGTTGCCTCTTGCGTTCGTGGTCCTACCCACGAGTATCCCGCATTTTTCCTCATGGCCCATCAGCCTTGCTCCACTGTTGAGAGTGTTTTTTCCATCTGGTTTCCCTCGTATGTCGGGGTCGGCTTCCAGATGCATGGAGGGACTGCCTATCTGAACTCCACAACCCAACAATTGGGTAACAGATACCTACAACAAGACTAATATCAGATCTCCTGGCATCTATCTAAAACGACTGGCAAAGATCTATAAATGACGAAGGATGATAAAGTATACCAATTTATGATCTAATAAATAATGCAAAATAAAACTTTAAACCACACAAATTTACTAGACTCCCAAAAGGCGAGGTTTAAACTAGCAAAGTTAACAAATCACCAAATCTGATCCCAACAGGCAACAGTGCTTGTGTTGGTTGAGTTTCAAATTCAATAAGTCAGACGGTAACAATAACCGTTCGTTCTTCGTTAATTATAGCAGCCGTAGCTAGTTGGAATCCACAATGAACTGGATAATCTTGTTTACTAGAATTTTGCCGGCACAACTTTGACTGATGCAAATCTGGTGGCTGTGAGTTACGAGCAGTTTGCAATCTTGTTTAAGTTTGAGATTGATGCGCGAGTTTTGTATCGGCTGATTGGCTTTAAAGAAACATAAAGAGTTTATGAATAGGTATAAACTTCACATGTGTTGTTTTATGGAAAATTGTATTATTTGTTAGGTGCCGTTGAAATCATCAATCCCTCAATCTACCTATCATCATTTTCCGTTAACTTTTATTAAAAAATATTCTATTTTAAATAAAAGTTGACTTTGATTCGATCGTTCGATCGACGAGATCGTTAAATTTGATTTTTAACAATTTTTTCACAGTTTCAAGAGACTGCAGAGCTGAGTATATGATTTTAATTTCAACTTGATACCTCCACGCGTTCCAGAGATAAAAGGTCTTGACTTGACAGATAGACAGACAAACAAAACCAAGTGATCCTATAAGGGTTATTTTTTTCCTTTTGAGGTACAGAGCCCTAAAAATAGAAAAAGAAATAGACAGGAAGAAAAAAAGAACAATAAAATGAAAAGGGGAAGTAGAAACCCTTTCTTCTATTTCTTTTTTTTTTGTTAGTTTTTTCTTCCTGGGTTTTTCCTTTTTCTTTTGCCTTTTTTTGTGTTGGGGTTAGCTTCCAGGCTAACCAGATGCAGCTGAGAACCTGTATCTGATATTGGTCTGACTACACACTTATCTGACTTCCATAACCCAGCAATTAGCAGCGATATCTCTCGCCGGGCCTTGGTTCAGGCCATGGTCCGTAGTGAGGAGGGATGGCAGGCGGTCGCCTCCTTCTGCGAAGCAGTAATGCTAGCAAAGGAGGAGGCCGACCGCATCAGGCAGAGGCAACGGGGCGCTCGCCCCAGCCGACGCCGGGATTCTGATCCCGATTTCCGGCCACCGTAGGCGCGGGCTTGCGGACGGCGTGCAATGGGTAGCACGCTGTCCGATCGTCCGGTAACCGACCGGACCGAGCCCAAGTCGTCGACGGCGGGTTCTGTTCCCGCGCGCCTCAAGGAGCTGTCAGCACACCGAAGAGGCCCAGCCTGCTAACTGCAGGCAGGCAGGGTAGAAGCCTGCTGGGGCCAAGGGCCGTTTTCTGAGAGGAAGGCTCAGCCCCGGCACTATAGGCAACGAAGGAACGGGGTAGGTTTTTAGTCAGTAAGAGTCTGACACTACTTCCCGCTCCGCCCAAGAGCGGGATTTGTCATTGGATGATTTTACCTACCAAAAAAAAAAACATGGCATTATATCATTCCAATATATATATATTTTGGCAATATTGTCAATTTCTTATTGTGAATTCAAATGAGAAACTGACATTAGAATAAGGGTGAACAAAGAAAATGTGGCCAAAGAATGATCTTACTAAAAGTAGACACAACATAGAATTTCTGTGGCATACAAAGACTAAAAGGTATCAATGCTTTTGAAAATAAATCAATGTTATATTCATTGATATATATGTACTACGCACTAGATGAGGCGTGCCGTACAGTCACTTTACTTCACTTAATTGACCTGCAGGCCGAACACTTTTACATTGATGGCATTAGTGCAGTTTTGACGTTCATGCAGTGTCAGCGCGACGCTTATAAATACAAATTTAAGTGAACTTGGACATATATAATAATTTTGTAGTCAAGTAAGTAAAACCATTGGTTGTTCAAGCAATGTAATAGCTTCTACTATCGTAATAGTACGTTAGAGAAGATATTATTTTATTTAAATTCTTCCCCATTTTACAATCATAGACTAAAACATGCAGATGTTCCCTCCCACAAAAAGCTGAATTAGGTTTTTACCTACAGCTAGTTTACCAAATACAGACTTCGCACGGTCTTTTATACTGTTTGAAATTTTTTAATATTTTATTTAACGCTCTTTCTTTTTTTGTATAATTAATAACAATGTTTTTTTTTTTAAATAAATTACGACGAAATGTCAGCAAATCATGAGGTATCAGTTTTCATCGGTAAGTTTTGTTGTTAAGCATGCTGTCATTCGTTAGCACTTAGGTAATTTACGTACCATATTACGTGCAGGTTAATATTAAATTTGAATTAGGTTCAGTTGAATTTGTAGTCTGTAGTAGTGATTACTGATTTATTTATTTGTTTTACTGTTATTGAGATCTCGTTTTTACATACACTATAATTACATTTTGAAATAGAATATTATTGTAATGAAGTATTGTAGGCAAGAAACTGTGTCACTTCTGCGGTATAAAAATCTATATAGATGACATGTCATCACACTAAGTTGAACGAAACGCGTAAGTACTAGGAAATGCATGGCGCTTTAGACCTTTTGGTCGCGAAAAAGTATCCTCTATAAGCTGTCTTAGCGCTGTAAGTTTTAAAAGTTTTGTTAGACGACATAATGGCAATCTAGCGCTGCAGCGATTTATTGTTTGAACTTTTCAGTATTTTGACAAATAGTTTATATGAACGTGCTTGTCTATCGCAAGAATATAGGTCGATGGTTATATTCGACTTGCACGCTACATAAACTTAAAATCTCTCTCCAAAAACATTAGTGCTTTTGCTGCCAGTTCACATTTGACGCCTCACGCCCGACCGCTCAGCTCGGCGCGGTGTCAATACGATTTTACGCTACCTTCTATTTTATACGCTTTGGCAACAACGCTGATTTTCCCAACTAAAATCTGTTTGCCACAACTTTATCTAAGTTGAAATTAGACAGCGTCAGCTCTACTGAATAATTTAAGGGCTAAACTGGGTATTTTTGCATTTAAAGCCGAGCTTTTTAGTACTAAGTAGAGGTGTGGTTTAACGGGTCATTTTGCGTTTAAGCGCACGTGTTAAAACTCGTTTTATGAGCTTTAAAGTATTAAATAGAGTCACAAAAGTACTTGAGGCAAATACTTTGATATAAAATGTTCAGATGAAACTTAGATGCGCTGATTTAAGAAAAGAAAATTCTTGTGCAAACGTTGATATTCTTTTTTTTTCTAAAACGGTAATGAAGGAATGAGACGCAAATTATATAGGTACATTAAGCTGCCGCGTTTATTGCCTTTTTTATATATTAATGAAAACTACCTCCGCACCAAGGCAGAGACTTTCAGATGGACGTGGTTAGCGTTTCAGAAGGTTTTTATAAAACTCGTAAATAATCGTATAAATATACGATATGTGGTCCATAATATTAATAATACTTGTTGTTTTGTTATTTTTGGTGTTATTCAAAACTCTCTTGATAAATTTCTTCAAAAAATCAGATTACTCGTTGCGATTTATCCCATGACATGTCACTGTGTGCGTGAGTGCGACAGCCTGTACGAGGCTCTGCCCATTTACTCTTCGAAACGCTTTTACAGATTTCCATAAATAAGAAAAAGAGTACAAGCCCATTTCATTATTGATTTGGGTCGAGAATCACTAACATAATTTTGCTTCCTGAATTTTTTTGGATATTGAAAACTGCACTATTAAATAGCGATTTGTAGGTCTTTGTTGCGAATTCATGATTAAAACAAGATTCATGATAGACGATATGAGGCCAAAAATAATTGAAAACTAAGCTTCCACAAATAAATATCACAAGACGAATAAAAACCAGCAAACACAGGACAATCTCATCTCCGCTTACGGCCCCAATAATCTATCTAAACAAAACACTTAAGTCTTTTACGATTCTCCGAGGCCGCAATGACATAAAGTTTTGATAGGCAGCCATTATGAAATATGGTCGATGACCTTCCGCTGCCAATCCGGGTAATGGCGCACAATAATAATATTACCGTCAAGTTAATGATTAAATACACAAGTTTAGAAGTCATTTGTTTGAGAGCTTTAGGAGCTTCTGTTATGGTCACCGAGGATGATGAGTTTGAAATCCGGACGGGTGCTGAAGTTGAGCGGGGTAATGAAGATGGAAATAGAAATAGTAAACAAAAATTACGTGATAAATATTTTTGATGCTTTTCAACAAGAATTTTATTTAGTTTTGCTCCCATGGCTTAGCCTTCTGAAGAATCGTGCATTTTTCCAGGATTTAAAATAATCTGCTTATAGCTGCTGCTGCTTTTATCCGTTTATTTTTACTATATTTAAAATATTATAATATATAACTCACAATGTAAGTAAAAATGTCCATGGAGTTTCTTGCCCGTTCTTCTCCATAGAGATATATGCTTTGGAACGTGTAAATTAGCCTCACTATTTTTTGACTGACCGACATTTTTAAATTTCAAAAGTGCCTGTAAATGGGCTATTATGTTATTTGAAATAAATGTTTTTGATTTCTGAATAATTTTGTACCAGTATATAGTTTTAATTTGTATTTTATAAAGTTGTTGAATTTAATGTTTCTTCATAATATTTCAATTCTTGTAAATAAAACATTTTGTACCCATGTTTTTCTTTTTATAGATTTATTTTGAGCATCTACCATGTTGTCTCTCAAACTTGGTTGACTGGTAGAGAATGCTTAAGGCATTAAGTCCGCTTTTATACGTTTGTGTGACAGACAGATTTTGGAACAGTTCTTTCAGGGAAAGAACTGTTATTAGACTAAACAACTTAAACCTCGTTATGATATTCTCTTTATTCGTTTAGATTCGATACTTATCCGCTCAGTAGGCTATGAACGATAGAAACATACGAATATTTGTATTTAAGTTGGTTTGGCTTTATTTTGGGGTCCCTCATCAATCATCAAGAAACTTCTTCCACTTTGAGTGGACCAAGGTGGACTATTGAACCATCCATGTTCCTTTAGTTGAGGTCCACATTAAAGGTTACAAACTTCACCAACAATAAAAATACCACTTTCAGTTTATTTTACCACCATAAAAATTTATGCACAAATTTTTTACAAAACAAAAAAAGCTCATTGTAGTTTCAACGGCACTCAACCATCTTATCATCCTTTGCCGACCACCACTTACCTCCACTTGACTTCACAATCACACTACGTTCTCTGTCCACTAAAAAGGAACCACAAAACTCTAGAAAAAGCACTTGTTGCCCGGCTCTGCTGCTTCAAGAGTTATTTTACTAGGTTTTACATAGGGATTGCCTTGTTTATTACTTTGAAGCTGTTCTAAAGCATTCGAAGTAGTCCTTTGAGTTACCGATGCTTTTGTTTAACTATTTACTACTATTCTATCTACTACACATTTATATATCGCTGTGTGAAGTTTTAATGGTCGTGCTGTTTGTAAATGTGGTTTTGTGATTGTTTCAGTTTGGATTTCCGCTTTATTTGTGGTGAGGTGTGGTTGTGGGCTGTTGAACGGGCTACTGGTTACTGTGAATTAATTACTGATAGTAGTTAGTAAATCTTGACTGAAAAGAGCTGATATTACATCAAGCTATTCATCTCTTTGTCTTATTTAGACCAATCCAGTAGGTATAGTACGCAGCAAAGTTTCTGGCATCAATCGAAGCTCCCCACTTTGATTGATAGCCGAAAGTCGGTTATGAACTTTTTTACACTAGTTGAACCGTCATGACTGTCAGCGCTATAGCAAATGGTTCAACTTATTTGCCGCGTACTATACTAGTTACGGTTTTTGGTGCGCTTTCGACCACAACATCACTTAATGGTAAACGAGGTTTGTCATCGGGGCCTTGGACCGCTAAAGGTAACTGAAGGAATACTGACCGAGTCAGTTAGTCAGTAAATGTCTGTCCTTATCGCTATCGTTTTTCCTATAAAATCATCCAATGACAAATCCCGCCTTTGGGCGGAGCGGGAAATAGTATCAGACTCTTACTGACTAAAAACCTACGCTGTTCCTTTCCTGCGTTGGTTCCAGGGTATGCATTTTCATATCTCCCCAGAGCCCCGAGGGGGTAAAACTTTATTTATAAAATTTGTTCTTAGCAGACGTCTACGCCCTATAAAGACCCTACCTGCCAAATTTTAAGTTTGTAGCTGTTATAGTTTCTGAGATTTCATGATTAATCAGTGAGTGGTTTTTCGCTTTTTTCCTATATTTGTTGTTTATGCGGTGTACAATAAAGAATATATATAAATATAGATTGATAGGCTTTCAAATAACAACAGTTAGATATCACCATCAACGATTGCATCACTGCTTACCATCAGGTGGGATCGCAGTCAAGCACTAGTTTATATATATAAAAAAAAAATAGAGGTACCTGAACGTACTCGTACCTAAAATTCAAGGCCCCAAAAGCCTAACATTGTCACGTATCAAAACACCCTAATCTCCTTTGCGCAACAATCATCAGAACTAAACAGCCATAGTGCAAGTTTGCTCGTTAAGGCTACAACCAGGCCGTAGTTAAATTGCCGAGGCCGAAGTCTGAGGACGAAGCCATTGATTGCAACCTGTTACAATTCGCAGCCAAGGTGGTCCAGCACTAAATGAAACTTCCTGATTGGCTATAAAATAAAGTGGGTTGGCGAATATCGAATTTAAGTTGTAGCTTAATTTTTAAAAAAGGTAACATTTTTATTTTAAAGAAAGAAAAAAAATACGTGTACTTGGCACACAGCCACATACAATGAACTAATAAATATATATAAATATACATTAAGCAAAAAAACAATTATAATAATATTATGTTACAAAAGGCAAAGAAGGAACATAAGTATGGGTTTTAGTCAGTAACAGTCTGACACATCCTTCCGATTTACCCTATAGCAGGAGAAGTCATTGGATGATTTTCCACTTAAAAAACCGGGCAAGTGCGTGTCAGATTCGCGCACCGAGGGTTCCGTACTAATTTACCTGTGATAATAGTTCAATTCCCATGGTTGCGCCAATTTGCTATGATCCGCGATTTTGTTTTTTGTAATTTATTTTTTGGCCTAGCAATCCTATCCCTTCCGTTTCCCTTCCCCGCACGACCTCAAGAAATGAAATGACATGACGTGTTGTGTGCATCGATTGTGAATGTGACCGCTCCGCTAACAACGCCCGCTCGAAATTACAAGAAAATTGACTATTTCGTGATCCAACTATTCAAAGACTCAGCAATGGTGCAGTGTAGTGCAATACAGGACCTGGCAGTGGGTAAAGGTGCGAAGTCAGGGTTCGCCGGCCGGCGCCACGTGGAACCTTCGAGGTCAAAAGGTCAGTGTTCCTCCCTAATACATCCATCCCATGCCAGGCACAGTACCTGCATATTGTTAACAAACCTTAGATCGCTTTTTTAAACATACAGTCCACAGCTTATTTGCGCAACCATTACTTTTGGTCCTACGAGCAGGATCGTGAATCATTTTCTTGTAATTTCGCAATATAGTATTTGTTCCATAGGGAATAAACGCAACGCGCCTGTTTACCTAGATATAATAGTAGAAAACCCGCATCTAGGCATTTAGGCAACTAAACGTTATTTCGCTCGTATAGTTAAAGAGCCATTGATAATTACGGTACCTACGCCGTCAACCGCACCGCATAATTATAGTTAGCTACGTAAATATCAGCGTAGATATAAATCGATCGCATTCTTTTTCTTGACAAAATTCATTCGGAAGTCCTACAAATTGCATGTAGGTAGACGCATTTCAAAAATACCCGTTCATTGTTGAGTGAATATTTGTAGGAAACGGATAAACCATAGATTATATACGCATATGAACGACGTGAATGATTTAATCGAGAAATTGGGTAATATTCACTCATTGATTCAGGTTATTCCGTTCGTTCGCCGTTCACTTTGTTGTTTACAATATTACCATATTGTTATCTGATAATTATCGCTTACTTAATAATTCGTTAAGTGTTTGTTTGAGTGTATAGTGTGAATATATCAAAACAAGATGTCTCTTAAGGGAACCAAGGTTAGTACTGATTTAAAGGTTCAGTTAAAGCTTTTATACGCTGAAAGGGACTCACAGTTTTCACGTGTTCAATCAATTTGTGATAAATCTTTGCAAATCTCGGATCTGACGATTAGAGATGCTTTCTTGTGTTCGTTGGAAACTTTAGATAGTTTGCGTGCGGATTTTAAATCTACAATTAAGAATATAAACATTTTAGAGTTGGAGTTAAATCCTGATTACTGTGTGAGTTATCAGGCATTGTCGTCCTTTGATGACTTGTATTGTCGTATCAAACGTATTGCTAGGAGTTTAGAGACTCCCCCCCCCGCGAGTGGTTTATCCAACCCTCCTCGCGAATGCCCACGATTGCCGCCAATTCAAATACCTGAATTTAATGGTGACATTCGAAATTGGAATTTATTTATAGATAGTTTCGAAAATATAATACATAGGAACACATCGCTGACAGATCACGAGAGATTGCATTATCTCGTAGAAAAATTGACCGGTAAGGCAAAGGCTGTCTGTGCTGGAATTACGTTTAGCGCTGAAAATTACACTTTAGTTTTGAACACTTTAAAAACAAAATACGAAGATAAGCGATTAGTAGCCACCGCATATTTAGATCAATTATTCGATTTGAAAAGTTTTTCCGTTTGTAACGATCATAATTTAGAGAAGTTTTTAAATATTTTCGCATCATCTGTTCGTGCAGTAAAGAACCTAAAGGTCAATGACCTCTGTGACTTTTTGTTTTTGTATATCGGTTTAAAGAAATTAGATCCTGAAACTGTTCGTCTGTTTGAAACGACTCGGCGCGGTAACGAAATACCTAAGTTCGAAGATTTAGAATCTTTTATTCGCGACCATATTAAGGTATTGCAGCGCACGTCGGCACGTCATGAAGTCACGAATAGGACAGGTTCCGATCGCCGTATAGACGCGTCATCGAAGTCAGTCAAGACTGCACATACGCTAGTTAATACCGCCTCAACACCTGACTGTTCTCTGTGTAAGGGTAGCCATACACAGCTGTACAAGTGTTCGGAATTTCAGAGATTATCGCCTAGTGATCGTTACAAGTTTGTCCGCACTAATAATTTGTGTTTTAATTGTCTAAGTGACAAACATGTGGTTACGTCATGTAACAGTGGTGTTAGCTGTCGTAAATGTCTAGCTAGACATCATACCTTCTTACATTTTGAGAGTAGTAAGCTGCCATCGCAGCCGCAGCCTGCGCAGACGCGCGACGCTTGTGACGCGCGGCCTGCTGCAAGTGCAAACGACGTAACATTGTGTTCGCTTTCCGCCGCTGGTACTCAAATCACTACCGTTTTACTTGCGACCGCGCAAGTTGTCATTGTAGATGCCTTTGGCAAACCGCACACCGTTCGAGCGCTACTAGATGGCGCTTCCCAGAGTAATTTTATTACTCGGGATTGTTGTCAACGCCTTGGTTTTAGTTTTAATAATTGGTCATCCCGCTCAGAAGTGAAAGGTTTTGGAGGTTTAAAGGCAACCATTCACGGTTCCATTAAAATAATATTTAGTTCACGTTTTAATCGTAATATTTCGTTTGAAATGGATTCGCTAGTCGCAGATAAGATTACGGAACGGTTGCCCACGGTACCGGTTGACACGTCCATGCTGACGGAGTTTAAGAACTTGCAGTTAGCCGACGGAAATTACGCTTTCCCTGGAGATATCGATCTATTGATCGGTGCTTCGATTCTCCCGCATCTCCAGTTATCACGTAAAATTCAAGGTCTTCCGATGTACCCCGCTCCGCACGCACTGGAAACAGTTCTCGGGTTTGTTATAGTTGGTTCCGCACCCGCTTGTTTAGATAGTTACTCGACTGTGTCGCACTGTTGCACCGTCGAGCCGCCGCTTGAGTCTACCATCCGCAAATTCTGGGAGATTGAAGAGGTCAATGTCCCGCCTATTCTCAGCCCTGAGGATCAGGTCACTGAGGAGATTTATACCCGCACGACTACTCGTGATAAAGATGGTCGTTATGTTGTCGCGCTCCCTTTCGAGGGTGATATTTTTTCGCTCGGTGGCTCCCGTGCCTCCGCAGAAAAACGCTTTCTATGCTTGGAACGTAAGATGCAGGCGTCTCCTAAGTTGAAGCAAGCCTATGATGATGTGCTGATCGAATATTTAGATAAAGGTTATATCTCATCAGCGCCTGCCGAGACTGAGGAGACACGTGATTACCCGTTTTACATCATCCCGCACCATGGAGTTGTTAGAGAAGACAAGCTTACAACTAAACTGCGTGTGGTTATGGATGGTAGCGCTAAAACTAGTACTGGCATATCGCTTAACGATATCTTGTGTTGTGGTCAGAACCTCCAGGGTAACTTATTTGAAATAATAGTAAATTTTCGCTTGTTTGCTATTGCGCTCTCTGCTGATATTCGGCAAATGTTTCTTAGTATTGGAATCAGAGAATGTGACCGTAGATTCCAACGCTTCTTGTATAGATTTTCTCCGCAGGAACCTTTGAAGGTTTACGAATTCAATCGTGTTTGTTTTGGGCTTAAGTCTAGTCCCTTTCACGCTCTTCGCACTATCAAGCAGTTGGCCGCTGACGAGGGTGATACATACCCGAAAGCAAGGGCCACTATTGAAACCGGATTGTACATGGACGATTTTGTGTACAGTGTACCTAGTGAAGCAGAGGCTATAGAGACCGCTGCTCAAGTAATCAGCCTCATGAAGTCCGGTCAATTTGATCTGGTGAAATGGACAAGCAACTCGCAAGCTACATTAGAGTCGATTCCACCGTCACACCGGTTGACTTCGGTAAAGGAATTCGATGATAGTGATTCGCATAAGATCCTTGGTTTAAGTTGGCCACCCGCAACTGATATGTTCAGTCTTAAAATTAGCTCGACTCCGCCAACTTGTACCAAACGCGTTATCCTGGCATGTGTGGCTCGGATATGGGATATAATGGGTTTTGTAGCTCCTGTCGTTTTGTATGCAAAGCTGCTTATAAAAGAGCTTTGGCTTTCCAACTGTGATTGGGACGACACCGCTCCTGACAGTGTTGCTAAGTTGTGGGCTCGCTATAGGAAAGAGCTTCCAATGCTCGATCAGATACAGATTCCTCGCCATGTTGGTATGGTACCAGACACTGTTGTTAATGTGGTAGGTTTCGCAGACGCCAGTGAGAGGGCTTACGGGGGAGTGGTTTACTTTCAGGTCCAAAATGGCGATAACATTTCAGTTTTCCTCATTAGCGCAAAATCAAAGGTATCTCCTCGTAAGGTTGTCTCTCTTGCTCGTCTCGAACTCTGCGCTATTCTTATGTTGGTTCAATTGATTACATCTATAGTCAAAACTTGTCGTCCTCGCATTAATATAGAGAGAATTGTAGCGTTTTCAGACTCAACCGTTGCTCTATGTTGGGCCCACTCTTCACCCCATCGATGGGGCACGTTTGTCGCAAATAGGGTGGCTAAGATTCAAGCTGAATTGTCACCGGAAAATATATTCCATGTCGCTGGAACAGAAAACCCAGCTGATTGTCTCTCACGTGGTTTGCTTCCTGCGCAAATTTTAAATCATCCGCTTTGGTTTTGTGGCCCTCCCTGGCTTCATACCACTCCTAACGAGTGGCCAAGTGCTCTGTTTAACCCCGCTACTGTTTCAGAGCCACCCGAGGAGAAGAAGCATACGCTTGTAGTATCAGTTCCGCGTGAAGAGTCAGTTGTTTTGTTGTTGTCTAATCGAGTCTCGTCTTGGTCGAGACTATTACGCTGTGTAGTTTACGTCCTAAGATTTTTGAGATTATTACCATCGCGTGGTTCTATAATCGCAGCTGATTTGGATAGAGCTGAATCAGTTGTACTTCGAGAGTTGCAGAAATTTTATTTTTCAATAGAATTTCGTAGTTTAGAATCACATAAACCTTGTAGTCGCGCACTTCAACATTTGAAACCATTTTTGCAAGACGGACTCATTCGTGTCGGTGGCCGTCTGCGAAATGCTAAGTTAGAGTTTGAACAAATGCATCCAGTAGTTCTACCACGCAAGGATCACGTTTTGGATTTGTTGGTGGATTATCACCATAAGGTGAATTGTCACGCTGGTCCCGATTTATTAATGTCCATTCTTCGACAGAAGTACTGGATACTTTCCGCTCGCAATTTGATACGCGCTAGAGTGCACAGATGTGTGCCCTGCTTTAAGCTCCGCCCGCGTTTCAACGCGCCGGAAATGGCCGACCATCGTTCTTGTCGTGTTGTACAGACGGTGAAACCTTTCATACATACTGGGACGGACTATGCTGGACCGTTTAAAGTCACAGTCGGTACTGTGGTGATACTGAAGACTGAGAGTGCGCCTCCTCTGCACTGGCCTCTTGGTGTAGTGGAAGAAGTTTTTCCGGGTTCGAACGGAATAACGCGAGTCGTAAAGGTTAAAACCGCAACTGGATCGTACCTGCGTCCGGTTATTCGCCTCTGCCCTCTGCCTAATCAGCAGTAGTGGCATAGTTAGTTATAAGTTGTTTCGCTACCTAGTATTGATAGTCTAGATATAGTAATAGGTTTTAGTTTCGCTTTTGTTTTCTCTTTTTCTTTGAAGGTAACCCTTCAAACCCGGGGGGAATGGTTGCGCCAATTTGCTATGATCCGCGATTTTGTTTTTTGTAATTTATTTTTTGGCCTAGCAATCCTATCCCTTCCGTTTCCCTTCCCCGCACGACCTCAAGAAATGAAATGACATGACGTGTTGTGTGCATCGATTGTGAATGTGACCGCTCCGCTAACAACGCCCGCTCGAAATTACAAGAAAATTGACTATTTCGTGATCCAACCATTCAAAGACTCAGCAATGGTGCAGTGTAGTGCAATACAGGACCTGGCAGTGGTTAAAGGTGCGAAGTCAGGGTTCGCCGGCCGGCGCCACGTGGAACCTTCGAGGTCAAGGGGTCAGTGTTCCTCCCTAATACATCCATCCCATCAATAAATGCCAGGCACAGTACCTGCATATTGTTAACAAACCTTAGATCGCTTTTTTCAAACATACAGTCCATTAAGCTTATTTGCGCAACCATCCCATTTTATTTTTGTAAAAATTTGTAGTTAAAATTTATAGTTTTCAGATTTTTTCCTATATTTGTGCTTTGAGACTTTGCTTCATGCCAAATTTCACGGTTCTAGGTCAACGGTACCATCCTATGAATTTTGATTCTCTTGAAAGTGTCAAAATATACGTTTTTTGCGATACAAATGGCCGTATCTTTTTCTCGTTAACTTAGAAATTCGATTTTTTCAGTTTCAGGGGACCATAAATTTGAGTATATGGTTTTAATTTCAATTCGATACCTCTACGCGTTTCCGAGATAAATGGTGTTGACAGACAGACAGACGGACAATAAAGTGATCCTATAAGGGTTCCGAGTTTTTCCTTTTGAGATACGGAACCTAAAAAAAATGGCTGCGCCAAATAGGTTCAGTTCAGCATAAGTCCAGGCAACTATGTAGCAGTTACCTGACGCCAGTTTTCAACTAAACCTTTCATTTTGATCGAACTTCACTTTTAACGATGATTTTCTTAGTTTAAATAAATGGCAATCATCTTTAAATAAAGTTTTATTAAGGAAACTTAGTGTTTAATCAAACTTCGTTTATTGAACTCTTGAGTAAAAGTGGACTTAGAAACAAACTTAAGTTTACTCAATCCATAAGACCGTTGTTAACATTTATAAAGTTATTGGTTAACGTTTTATGTCAACCGATTTTAGTAGGTATTTTGTGACTCATTAGTCCCTTTATAGGTAATTATGGTAATTTATGAGAGGCCAGTAGGCTTCTATTTAAGAAAAAATGAATTCCTATTTCTTTTGGCCACATTATCGGCTGGACAAATTTAGCTAATTATTATTTTTTTGTTTGTTATGATCAAAATAAAGTTCTTAAGAAGAAAACATTAAGAAAATGCGCGTAACAAAAAGGAAAAAAAAAATATCGTAATGACTCTTTAATGTTCACGCATTTAATCATTTGAAAACCGTAATTAGAGACACAATAGAAAGGCAATAGGTGTACGAACGCCAGCGTTCGCTTGGGGCTTAAGTATCTATCAGCCCCCCTAGCCAAGTTACAATCGTTTCGTTTTGCGTTAACGCTTTGAGTTGGCCACGCCCTCAATTCGTTTGTTCGAACAAAGGAGTTGGGGGCGTGGCCAACTCCAAACGTTAACTTAAAACGAAATGATTGAAACTTGGCTAGGGGGGCTGTTCCCACGTTTGACAGTATAATCATTGAGCTAAGACAGAAAAATAAAGTTAGTAGGTACGGGTACTAAATTGAATCTAAAACTAACAATCTTTTCAAACAACATCTGTTGAACATAGCTATAACTGATAGCTACCCTCACATCAGTCTATCCGTCCTACGTATTTACTTTTACAAATAGACCTGTTGTGACCGAGAGCCTTTCAAACAGTTTGCTCAGACGACCAGACATCCGTTACCACATCTCCTTCGAAGCTGCCACAAAATAGATAAAAGTCAAAAGTACAGTTCCATACAACATGCGAAAACGTACGCATAAATTAAAACGCTTCAATGCTAAAACACTGGTTGTGGTTATGGTTGGTTCGCATTCGTTAAACTGCCTTGTTAAAACTTTGATTACGAGATACAAATACTAATTCAAGCCATCTAGTACGCTTATTAAAGCAAAGCATCCAGTACATTGTTTTTTAATTGTTGGAGATTTGTGATTACAAATCTCCTCCCACCCTGAGTAGACCGTATCCTCATACTCCCTGTATCAGAATTTTACTAACTGAAACTGTATTCCTTCAATTGCTGTTATAACTCTTGTGAACCTTGCCACAAGAACAGGGGAAACCTGAAGTAGAGACCAAGGAACGGTAAGCGTACCTAGCGTCGGATACCTCCAGCCATATGGGCCAATAGTTTTAAATAAAAGTGTCAAAGAGCGACAGGATTCAAAGTGTGGAGAAGTGGATATTGTGGTGCAGCTTAGAAGAGGTTGTGTTCAATAAGAAACTAATAAAGTTTAACTGTGTATGCGCCTGAATTTGTGTAGGATCCCTCGTTTCATAGCGCTGTCCTTCTGTACTTATCCATACTGTGACTCTGCTCCCGTTCACTGCCACTTTGAGTGGCTAATCTTTAGAGCTGTGTTGATCTTGTCTGATGTAGGCGTTTTAAACGAAGTTTAGATGGAACTAGGTGGACTGGAGTCGTTTGAAAGATCTTGTGACTTCAGTTTGATTGATTGAGTCTTTTGAACTTGTCGTTAAGATAGTAGTTGATGAAGGTATGTGTTTGTAGTGAATTTTATGAGTGTATGATTCTATCGATAAGAAACATATTATGTAACTGAAATATTATAATACATGATAACATGACTGAAAAAAGTGGTCATGGAGTTTTTGGCACAGAGTTCTAAGCTTTGAAATGCACAATTAGCATATTTTTTACTGATTTCTTCATATTTTAAAAATGCCTGTATAATCGTTTATTTGAAATAAAATGCTTTGAATCTTTCAATCATCTTAAATCTTGTACCTATATGAATGTTATCATGTAGATTTAATTTCAGTTGGTAGGATTAATTTTCAGTTGAAGTTAATAAGGTGTCATGTAATAAACTGCAATAATTGCATTATCATTAAGCTTAACACAATAAATTTCTGCACACATTTATATAGTGAGACAATGTGGCGCCCTTTTATTTTTACTAACAAAAGAGGACAGCTAGTCGCGGCCGGAAGCACGTCTTCGCAGTGTGATATTATCTGTGCACGGATGAACGATGCTTATTCATCCGATATAATTACTCATTTCTTACAGAAACCAAGACAGGGCGCTCTTTTGTCAGCAGATATAAAATAAAGCTCTTTCTATTTAATTTGCGGAAGAAAACCACTCTTTATTGACCATCCCTTTGAGAAAGAAAGTTGTTACTTGGCCAGTTTACCTACAAACAACTTGAAGATGTTCATCCAAGTAATTAACGCTCCAAGTACAGTCCATCGACAGTTTTAAACAGCCATCAGCCGGCACACTAGTCGAGGCGACTTCATTAAATTAACGCCTGCGGTTACCCACGCTTAATGAGCCCCATAACACTGATAGTCCAAGTTGGCGGACTAACTGAGAGGTAATCACACTTTATGCTTCGCGATACCATCGAAGGAACTTCCAAACACCTATAAAACTGTGGACCAAGTTTCACACAAAAATATCTCGGAATTAACAAGTCTTTATATTTAATAGAGGGATGTTCCGGACTTTTTACGACCTGGTAATTCAAGAGAAATTGTGTAACGGCTGCTTGTCTCAATTTAAAAGTTTTAAGAGAATTTGTTGGTAGGTAGAATGTCTCTCTACGTTGTCTCTGGGGTAGGTCTTATGTACGAGAAATAAATAGCATTGTTTAATTAAAAAAAAAGTAATTCGTGTAGTTTGCACAATAACTTACCACAGCGCTGATTTTTATCAGCGCATTGAATGTAGGTATACGTTACGGACAAAGACAGCGCATTCGAGTATTTTTTTTTTCGCAGTCGCTATTTTCAAACTACGTACATAGCACTAGATACCTACATTATGGCAATTGGAAACGGTTCTTTAAAAAGGGTGAGATAAGTAGCTAAAAACAACACAATATAATACTTTCTTTTAAAACAAGTAATGTCAACGAAATGTTCTCCCAGCATACTCCATCTACCAAGTACCTGCCTACTTGGTATAATAAACACATTATCACACCTAGTTTGACATCAATTAAACACAAAACATTACGATTCACAACAAGGCAATTCACCTTCATCACCCAACCTAATAGAACTTTAAGCATCCATCGCCTCCCAACCCTGCTTCACTTTGAAGAGCCTGTCCAACCTTCAGTGGAGCACAAACATAATTAACAGTTAATTTCACACGCTAATTATGCCTGGACTTTTATTCTGGACATGTGGACGGACCCTCGTCTTGTTGAGGCTTGATTAAACAGAGATAAGTAGCCTCGCAGACGTACGTAATAATTTTAATTAGGTAAGGATGCCTTAGAAGTTTCGGGCAAAGGATAGAGCCGTAACAGAAGTTTCAAAAAGCGTGAAAAATCGGCGCACACATACAATGACATGAACGGACGACCATCTCAAACCACTCCTTGTTTCAAGTCAGGATAACATCAGTGTTAACGCGTCAGTAAGTCGCTGATGAACGCGCTTACGGTCACTTCAAACGCACGTTGTTGGCGCGCTAACATAGGTATTACACGCAGCGCACCACTTCTATTGAGACCCGAAAATCGGTTATTGCGCATTCAAAGTCGACCGTCATGGTGGTTCAACCGATTTTCGGGTCTCAAAAAAAGTGGGGGAAATAACAGCTGCAAATAGGGTTGCATTCGTTGACGCTGTAATGTGTTTGTGTGTGCATGCAGTTATCGTTCGTCGTACAGAGCTAGCCTTCTAAATTTATCTATTCTGTGTTTGTCATTTGTCTGCAGATACGTTTGAGTTTGTTGCGTAAGTTTAATTGGAGCTGTTTGTCGTTGAGTGCGGGTGGAAGGGGATTTAGGTGATTATGTCAAGCTCTGTGATGTCAGAGGCTAAAAATTATGGTTGGAAATTTTCTCGAAAATAAAATACAAGAACCAAAATCCCACATAAAAACCACCAAAAAATTATCTATAAACTTCATTCTACTGCTTCACTTCTAGATGAAAGAAAGACAAAAGCATTACACACTCTTTAACATGAAAACGATCTAGATTGAATAATTCAGTCCCAAAAGGACAGAATCAGAGGAGGGGATAGGGCATGAAACGCTCAGGCAATGAACCATAAGTGTGGAAGAACAACTAAGCAGTTAAAAGACTCGCCAACGAAAAAGACCATGATACAAAAATATTGGCTTACAACAGAATCCAATCAGTGACGTGGCATAAAATGGCCACCCCTATTTTACTCCTAGATAAAGCCAGTGAGTCAATTTCGGAAATTACCATCCCATCATTAATCCTTCAAAATTGAATCGCTTAAATGACATGAATAGGGTTTTAGGCTCTCCTTTGTTTAATGCGTTGATGCAACGGGGCCTTATCGAGGGCCTTTGTGAGACCTACATAGTGGCTGGGAATATGGCTATCGTCCTTTTGTGTACGCCTGTAATGAAAGTCTACCTATATCATGGAAGTATCGATTTCTCTTTTCTTTCTACTTTAGTACAGTTTTTAACCGACTCGAAACAAGGAGGAGATTCTCAATTCGATTGAATGTTTTCTTTGTATCATATTCAGCGATAACTTCATCAAGTGTCAACTGATTTCGATCATTCTTTTTCTCAAAGCTTATTGAAGCATACTCAATTTCTAATACATTTACAGCAGTCGTTCTTGTATGGGCGTTTCTCTGGACTTTTCCGACATTAAGTAAAATGTGCCTCTATAACATTTAAAAACTGTCCTCGATTTCCCGAAGATCCCATCATCAGATTATCCTTACCTTGGGGACCATCTGAGACGATAACCTTTCGGGCGTGTACAAGTAATCGGTAAACATTTAAAAAAATAAGAAGGTCCGCTTTTTTGAAGTCTGTAAAAAATAGGTATTTTTTACAGACTTCACTGACTGACTTTATCGATATTTCCAATATATCATAGTTTTTAAAGAAAATCCCTGCAAATTACGAAAGCAACCACCTAATAATATTGATGTAATAAATATAGATTACTTACCATCCCTATCAACGAAAAAAATAATCACAATATTAACGGCCTCCTAGATATTGCAAAATCCAATTTACAATAACCTTTCAACAAAACAGTAATAAAGATAACTCGCAGCATCCCATGATATAGTGGAGCTGTTCATCCCAAACACTGACACTACAAAATTTATGTCCCAATTAAAATTTAAACGCAATATTATCCGGCAAATTCAAAAAGCAACGAGCCGCTCACGAATCAATTAATAAATGAAACGCCTACTTAAATTAAACGGGTTATGTGATGTAATTTTTAACGTTGAATATGTCGTATTTAATTATGTATTTAATATTTCTGTCGACACAATTAAACTTTAAATGAAGTGTTAAATTAAAAAAAAAATTAATTAATATTAATAATAAGTTTAGGACACACTTGGGTGATACTAATATATCTTTCAAGTGCCGGAAAAACGTTAATATAATAACTTTGATTAATATCATACTAATACTATAAGGTGAAAGTCTGTATATATAATTGAATACGTATGTCTGTTACATATTTACTCCCAAATAGCTGAACGAATATTGATAAAACTTTGCGTATATGGATAAGATCATACCTTATTGGAATAATTTCCCTTGATTGAAGCCGCTGGCATAAGCCAGTCTACTATAATTTAAATATTCACTGTTCTGGTTTAGCTAATCTTTTTAAACGAAAGCATTTTTGTATAGGACCAAACATTTATATTTGTCATTGGCAGATAGTAATACTTTAAGCCATAAGAAGTAATAACATTATTACTGTAATGGCGGTAATAACATAAGTCGCTGAGTCAAGACGGTAAGAATGTTAGCCATAACTATTATAATAACACTAACCCGTGAACTGCTAGAAAAACAGATTACTTTATGAATAACAGAAATTAAAAAAACAAAAAACAACCTGAAATAAATTTACCATCTGTGATGGGACAGCTTCCAGCTAAAACATTTTTTGAAATTAATAATAATAATATTTTTAAATGTTTTTTATACGTTTTTTTTTAGGAAATATTTAAAAATGTTAAAAATATGTTTAAGAAACAAATAAAAGAAATAATAATAATAATATTCCACAACTATCACACAACAGCGTCTAGTCCCAAGCTAAGCAGAGCTTGTGTTATGGGTACCAGACAGCTGGTAAACATACTTATATATTTCTAAATACATACATATTATAGATAAATAACACCAAATAACAACAAATGATCGTGCTCATCACACAAACATTTGTCCTGGGTGGGAATCGAACCCACGACCTCCTGCATAGCAGTCAGGGCCACTAACAACTAGACCAACAGGCCAGTCAAAATTGATATAAACTAGTACTTGACTGCGGTCCCACTTCCACCTGATGGTACGCAGTGATATAACAGTTAATGGTGAATCGCACTAGTTCACTAAAGCGACACTACACTAAAGCGACACTAAAGGCCAGCGACCTTGAGCGAACAAAAGTGGAGCTAGCGTCGCTCCCTGCGCATCAAGATTTTTGGAATAATAATATTTCCTTCATTTATTAAACACAATATGATTAAAATCCGTATATCAAAAGATTGGTAATTAATTTATCTTTTAGTTTATGAAAGTTTTATAAAAATACGTTCAATGTTTGTTGCCTGGTCTTTGCTTTTTTTTCAGTGTTAAACATAACTTTAAAAATAAATCACGCTCATTTTTATTAAAAAAAAGTAAATATTCGTAAATCAAATAACTAGGCAAATAGTCTAATTTAACATATATTTTTTTCGAAACATACGAAAAAGCCATTTAGACGTGATATTGGAATTAAAATCAACTAAAGTCTCTAAATCTGCCCCTTAAGAGCCTATTCACTCTAGTCTTGAAGATATAAATTATAATCGGATGGGAAGACCGCAGCAGGCAAATTGTTCCAGTCCTTCGATGTACGCAGAATAGAAGATGAGGTAAAGGAAACGCTTAGTCCGGACTGAAGAAGTGTTAGCCCCTTATTTACTGTTCTCTTTGAGTGTTATCAACGTAAGGATGGTAACTGACCGTACGTCGGGTTGTCCGGTGGCAAAAAAGGGATGGCGGAATCAAGTCATGTAATTCCTGCGCACAGTTTCCAAAACGCATCCTGTAAAATATCGAAAGTCCTGCTACCCTTCGCCTAAATCTTAGGCTTTGTAGAGTGGTGTTAACCAAACTGGATCACCAATTAGCCTCGGCGCATGCCTTTCCACTGAGTCTGCTAGATAGCATTTTGCAGCACCAGCTCTTATGTGGCTACATATGCTGCTTGATATTAACAGTCTACATGAAGCAATTGCCTATCTGGCCTTTACAATCCAGTAATTGAGAAACATACCTCTTGGGAACTAGTGTCAGATTTCCAAGCTTCGGACTTTCCGATGACGTCGGACTTAGCATGATGTCTAAGGCAAGGAGACATCTAGATAATTATGTTGGAATCGCCACCCATCCACAAACCAACCTCAGAAAATTTCGCTTAACTGTAGAGTTTGTCCGTCTGATTTGCTTAGGTACGAAATCATTAAAATAAAAAACTTCAAGTAATATGTGAAATCTTAAATCATCGTTTTGAAAGTTCTAAACGACGGTTCGCTTTGTAAATTGGCTCTATGAAAGCAAAAAAAAAATGACGCTTACTCTGAGAAATACAGTCTCTTTAAAAAGTTTGACATAATCTTCAATCGGTCTTAAAATAATCATGTAGATTTTGCGATACGATCTTTTGAAGAAATAATAATACTTTTAAATAAACCTATCCACTAGACTAGGTAAGTTAGGAATTTTTTTGGCGGGTAAAAATCATCAAATGACATCTCCCGCCCTTGGGCGGAGCAGGAGATAGTGTCCAACTTTTACTGACTAAAAATCCCATCCCGTTCCTTCTTTGCCTTCGTTCCAGGGCCCTGGTGTTCATTTTCACATTACCCATGGCCTCAGGGTAAGTTAGGAAAAGGGTACGCTTTCATCAGAATAAAACTTGTAAATTGTACAAAAATTTGTATGTAAGTATGTATTTAATACTTCTTCAAACTCCAACGGCTGAACAGATTTAAATGAAATTTAATGATAGGGTGGGTACATAAAATCCTGGAATAATACATAGGCTATAATTTATAATGATGAGCAAAACAAATTTTACACAGGCGGCAGCTAATATAAAAAAGTAAACAAAAAAGTCAGTAAATTCGACCAGGAATATATTTATTTATTTATTTATACTTTATTGTACACCAAGATTACAATATAAAAAGGAAACCTTATAAAAAAGAAAATATACAATCGGCGGCCTTATCGCACTTGGCGATTTCTTCCAGGCAACCTAGTATGGATAGAAATTGCTAGGACACAAAATGGGGTTGCACTCGGTGCAAATATAAAAGCAGACAAAACTATATAGGTAACTGTATATTGTTATATAGATAGTGTTTAATTCATATATCTTGAACATTTAAGAACTTTGTTACTTCGGCAGGACTCCGGCTAATCAATTCGTTCTGCCGATACCTCCAGGCGCCATAACCCCTATCACAGAACGCATAGTTTAAATGAAAGCCTTTTGTGTGATGGCCAACATTCCCTTTTAAATGAATCCCCATCGATTCAGAACGATACAAAGGACAGCAATTTCCAACCATCGAAACGGTTTTCCAATCGTAACTAAAAAAGAAAAATATATGGCACCCAGTTTTCAATCTAACCCTTTGAATTCTGAATAGTTTTCAATGTAGCGAATTTAGGGGTTGAACGTGAGCGGAGGAGGCGTCTTGGGTTCACACAGGAGCGAGGCTTTGTGTCAATGCCGGTATAAAAGGATGCTATTGTGACGTTGTTCCTGATACAATGCATATTTTTGGATTAAGATTCGAAATTCAAAACGACGGAAAAAAACCTGATGCTAATTTAAGAACGGTCGATAAATTATATCTCTAGAAAAATTCTCGAGATTGAATTAGAGCTTCTGTTTTTTATACTTCTTCAATCACCGATATAGAAAATTAAACCTAGGTAATAATAAAATAAGCATTATTGCAGACTTCGCTATCCATAGATACAATGTACATAATATAGAAACGTACAACAAAAAACAGTTAAAAAAAAAAATCAATTTAATTATAAATTTTTAAGAAGCTTATTAATTAGTTTCATGAGCTTATATCTACGTAAAGCTTTTAAGGACAAAATCGATTTCACATTACAAAGGAAGCGAAACTTGAGATATAATGTTTGTATTAATCGACATTGCGTGTAAGTCTATAGAGCCAAGCTTCTGGTTTTCAGAACTTTGTCTAAGCCATCTCATAACCGTTGCTACCCACTTACATGAAACCACATATTGGTAACAAGATATATTTCCTGTTTCTGTGATCAGATTTATAGCTTACCATGCTCTTATTCTCATAAAATCTTGGATATCATTTCATGCACATTAACTCAACATATTTTTCAGCAACAGAGATCAGAAACACCTCTTTCTAGTGTTGAATTTGAGATAAGTAAACTTCTTAAGAAACTCCCCAGAAACACTCCTCCAGTACTTACTAATAATAACTTGAAAAGTAATCATCTCGACAACCGAGATGATTATGTTAATACCCAAGATCTCTTGTATTTTTAGGACACCCTTCAGAACTTAGAGGCCATTATAATTTCAACCTTCATTTTTCATCCATTACCTCTAAGCGTCCATCAGAAAAACATAAGCCGACGCCAATATTGATGCTCACAGCCCATTTATAAAATATACGAGAAATTCAACTCTTAAATTGAGATTCTTGAAAAAAAAGCAAGCAACCGTTGAATATTCATAGGAAACATGGCGACGAAAATGCGGAACCTATTATTGGATCAGAGAGGATCGTGCTCCTCGCGGAGAGAGGAGGCTATACTTTTTAAAATTTCTCTCGTAAAAGAGGGAAAGATTTAACAGAAGGGCATGAATATAGCAGGCGACAAAGACGAAGGAATTTAGTTACATAAGCAAGTGCTGGGGACTAGTTTAAGAGCTGCGTACGTTGTGAATTTCAAGACTGAGGATTCAAGTAGTAAATGCTAGTTTTTAAAGTTTATTGTAGTTTAATAAAATACTTTAGGTGACAGCGTGGTATTAAGACGATTTCGAAAACATCATAGTTATGTTTTGACCAAAGCCAATGTTTCATTTTTTCTTTTCGCCAAAAATGAAACCGAGGTTACATTTTAGAAGACAATACGATAAATCAATAGCAACAAAAAAACAGATCTTTAAACCGTCACCGAACTAAGATAGCGTTACTAACGTAATACGTAATATTTTTTTAAGTTTCTGTTGATAAAATAGATTAAGTTATCACTATTATATTTTTCACGCTCACAATTTTTCATCACTAAAAGTTCAAAAAAAAAAAAAAAAGTGTTACACGAATAAAAAAGATACGCGTTAATATTGCGATAGTGATAATACCGAAACCTAAAAAAAAATACGCGTGATATAAAACCTATAGTGGTTTACTAAATAGTCTTTAACTTCGTTTGGTTATGGTTGGTAGACATAATTATTTTTGCTATATTGCCTAGGTTTCACTTTTGGCGAAAAGGAAAATATATATATTATGCCAGCTGTATCGATGATTACTTTATTATGTCCATGATATTTGTACGGTTTTTTTATGGTAGGTAAAATCATCCAATGACAAATCCCGCCCTTGGGTGGGGCGGGAAATAGTGTCAGACTCTTACTGACAAAAAACCTACCCAGCTCCATTCATTGCCTTTGTCCCAGGGCCCAGAAATTATTATTATAAGGGGTAATCACTCCCAGGCAAACAAAGTATCAGTACTTTTCAAAAAAATAGTCTACTCTTATGCTAAATTCCATCCAACAAGCTGAAACTGGATTGGAACTATTTGCCTGCAGCAGTCTTCCTGTCCTATTATAATTTAGATGTCTTCAAGGCTAGAGTGAACAAGCTCTTAATAAACTAGTGCGATTCACCAACATCAACATCATCACTGCTTACAATCAGATGGGATCACAGTTAAGTACTAGTATACATGGTTGCGCAAATAAGCTTGATGTTTTAATGGACTGTATGTTTGAAAAAGCGATCTAAGGTTTGTTAACAATATGCAGATACTGTGCCTGGATGGGACGGAAACTAGGAAGGAACACTGACCTTTTGACCTCGAAGGTTCCACGTGGCGCCGGCCGGCGAACCCCGACTTCGTACTTTCAAATCACTGCCAGGTCCTGAATTGCACTACACTGCACTATTGTTGAGTCTTTGAATGGTTGGATCACGAAATAGTCAATTTTCTTGTAATTTCGAGCGGGCGTTGTTAGCGGAGCGGTCACATTCACAATCGATGCACAAAACGTCAATGTCATTCCATTTCTAGAGGTCGTGCGGTTAGGGAAACGGAAGGGATAGGATTGCTAGGCCAAAAAAATAAATTACAAAAAACAAAATCGCGGATCATAGCAAATTGGCGCAACCATTCCCCCCGGGTTTGAAGGGTTACCTTCAAAGAAAAGAAAAAAAACAAAAGCGAAACTAAACCCTATTACTATATCTAAACTATCAATACTAGGTAGCGAAACAACTTATAACTAACTATGCCACTACTGCTGATTAGGCAGAGGGCAGAGGCGAATAACCGGACGCAGGTACGATCCAGTTGCGGTTTTAACCTTTACGACTCGCGTTATTCCGTTCGAACCCGGAAAAACTTCTTCCACTACACCAAGAGGCCAGTGCAGAGGAGGCGCACTCTCAGTCTTCAGTATCACCACAGTACCGACTGTGACTGGATCTGAAGGAGCGTTCCACTTTTGACGCGACTGCAGCGTATGCAGATAATCTGTCCTCCATCGCTTCCAAAAGGACTGAACTAAGCTATCCAGCAGAGCGTGACAATTCACCTTATGGTGATAATCCACCAACAAATCCAAAACGTGATCCTTGCGTGGTAGAACTACTGGATGCATTTGTTCAAACTCTAACTTAGCATTTCGCAGACGGCCACCGACACGAATGAGTCCGTCTTGCAAAAATGGTTTCAAATGTTGAAGTGCGCGACTACAAGGTTTATGTGATTCTAAACTACGAAATTCTATTGAAAAATAAAATTTCTGCAACTCTCGAAGTACAACTGATTCAGCTCTATCCAAATCAGCTGCGATTATAGAACCACGCGATGGTAATAATCTCAAAAATCTTAGGACGTAAACTACACAGCGTAATAGTCTCGACCAAGACGAGACTCGATTAGACAACAACAAAACAACTGACTCTTCACGCGGAACTGATACTACAAGCGTATGTTTCTTCTCCTCGGGTGGCTCTGAAACAGTAGCGGGGTTAAACGGAGCATTTGGCCACTCGTTAGGAGTGGTATGAAGCCAGGGAGGGCCACAAAACCAAAGCGGATGATTTAAAATTTGCGCAGGAAGCAAACCACGTGAGAGACAATCAGCTGGGTTTTCTTTTCCAGCGACATGGAATATATTTTCCGGTGACAATTCAGCTTGAATCTTAGCCACCCTATTTGCGACAAACGTGCCCCATCGATGGGGTGAAGAGTGGGCCCAACATAGAGCAACGGTTGAGTCTGAAAACGCTACAATTCTCTCTATATTAATGCGAGGACGACAAGTTTTGACTATAGATGTAATCAATTGAACCAACATAAGAATAGCGCAGAGTTCGAGACGAGCAAGAGAGACAACCTTACGAGGAGATACCTTTGATTTTGCGCTAATGAGGAAAACTGAAATGTTATCGCCATTTTGGACCTGAAAGTAAACCACTCCCCCGTAAGCCCTCTCACTGGCGTCTGCGAAACCAACCACATTAACAACAGTGTCTGGTACTATACCAACATGGTGAGGAATCTGTATCTGATCGAGCATTGGAAGCTCTTTCCTATAGCGAGCCCACAACTTAGCAACACTGTCAGGAGCGGTGTCGTCCCAATCACAGTTGGAAAGCCAAAGCTCTTTTATAAGCAGCTTTGCATACAAAACGACAGGAGCTACAAAACCCATTATATCCCATATCCGAGCTACACATGCTAGGATAACGCGTTTGGTACAAGTTGGCGGAGTCGAGCTAATTTTAAGACTGAACATATCAGTTGCGGGTGGCCAACTTAAACCAAGGATCTTATGCGAATCACTATCATCGAATTCCTTTACCGAAGTCAACCGGTGTGACGGTGGAATCGACTCTAATGTAGCTTGCGAGTTGCTTGTCCATTTCACCAGATCAAATTGACCGGACTTCATGAGGCTGATTACTTGAGCAGCGGTCTCTATAGCCTCTGCTTCACTAGGTACACTGTACACAAAATCGTCCATGTACAATCCGGTTTCAATAGTGGCCCTTGCTTTCGGGTATGTATCACCCTTGAAAGGGAGCGCGACAACATAACGACCATCTTTATCACGAGTAGTCGTGCGGGTATAAATCTCCTCAGTGACCTGATCCTCAGGGCTGAGAATAGGCGGGACATTGACCTCTTCAATCTCCCAGAACTTGCGGATGGTAGACTCAAGCGGCGGCTCGACGGTGCAACAGTGCGACACAGTCGAGTAACTATCTAAACAAGCGGGTGCGGAACCAACTATAACAAACCCGAGAACTGTTTCCAGTGCGTGCGGAGCGGGGTACATCGGAAGACCTTGAATTTTACGTGATAACTGGAGATGCGGGAGAATCGAAGCACCGATCAATAGATCGATATCTCCAGGGAAAGCGTAATTTCCGTCGGCTAACTGCAAGTTCTTAAACTCCGTCAGCATGGACGTGTCAACCGGTACCGTGGGCAACCGTTCCGTAATCTTATCTGCGACTAGCGAATCCATTTCAAACGAAATATTACGATTAAAACGTGAACTAAATATTATTTTAATGGAACCGTGAATGGTTGCCTTTAAACCTCCAAAACCTTTCACTTCTGAGCGGGATGACCAATTATTAAAACTAAAACCAAGGCGTTGACAACAATCCCGAGTAATAAAATTACTCTGGGAAGCGCCATCTAGTAGCGCTCGAACGGTGTGCGGTTTGCCAAAGGCATCTACAATGACAACTTGCGCGGTCGCAAGTAAAACGGTAGTGATTTGAGTACCAGCGGCGGAAAGCGAACACAATGTTACGTCGTTTGCACTTGCAGCAGGCCGCGCGTCACAAGCGTCGCGCGTCTGCGCAGGCTGCTGCTGCGATGGCAGCTTACTACTCTCAAAATGTAAGAAGGTATGATGTCTAGCTAGACATTTACGACAGCTAACACCACTGTTACATGACGTAACCAGATGTTTGTCACTTAGACAATTAAAACACAAATTATTAGTGCGGACAAACTTGTAACGATCACTAGGCGATAATCTCTGAAATCCCGAACACTTGTACAGCTGTGTATGGCTACCCTTACACAGAGAACAGTCAGGTGTTGAGGCGGTATTAACTGGCGTATGTGCAGTCTTGACTGACTTCGATGACGCGTCTATACGGCGATCGGAACCTGTCCTATTCGTGACTTCATGACGTGCCGACGTGCGCTGCAATACCTTAATATGGTCGCGAATAAAAGATTCTAAATCTTCGAACTTAGGTATTTCGTTACCGCGCCGAGTCGTTTCAAACAGACGAACAGTTTCAGGATCTAATTTCTTTAAACCGATATACAAAAACAAAAAGTCACAGAGGTCATTGACCTTTAGGTTCTTTACTGCACGAACAGATGATGCGAAAATATTTAAAAACTTCTCTAAATTATGATCGTTACAAACGGAAAAACTTTTCAAATCGAATAATTGATCTAAATATGCGGTGGCTACTAATCGCTTATCTTCGTATTTTGTTTTTAAAGTGTTCAAAACTAAATTGTAATATTCAGCGCTAAACGTAATTCCAGCACAGACAGCCTTTGCCTTACCGGTCAATTTTTCTACGAGATAATGCAATCTCTCGTGATCTGTCAGCGATGTGTTCCTATGTATTATATTTTCGAAACTATCTATAAATAAATTCCAATTTCGAATGTCACCATTAAATTCAGGTATTTGAATTGGCGGCAATCGTGGGCGTTCGCGAGGAGGGTTGGATAAACCACTCGCGGGGGGGGGGGGTCTCTAAACTCCTAGCAATACGTTTGATACGACAATACAAGTCATCAAAGGACGACAATGCCTGATAACTCACACAGTAATCAGGATTTAACTCCAACTCTAAAATGTTTATATTATTAATTGTAGATTCAAAATCCGCGCGCAAACTATCTAAAGTTTCCAACGAACACAAGAAAGCATCTCTAATCGCCAGATCCGAGGTTTGCAAAGATTTATCACAAATTGATTGAACACGTGAAAACTGTGAGTCCCTTTTAGCGTATAAAAGCTTTAACTGAACCTTTAAATCAGTACTAACCTTAGTGCCCTTAAGAGACATCTTGTTTTGATATATTCACACTATACACTCAAACAAACACTTAACGAATTATTAAGTAAGCGATAATTATCAGATAACAATATGGTAATATTGTAAACAACAAAGTGAACGGCGAACGAACGGAATAACCTGAATCAATGAGTGAATATTACCCAATTTCTCGATTAAATCATTCACGTCGTTCATATGCGTATATAATCTATGGTTTATCCGTCTCCTACAAATATTCACTCAACAATGAACGAGTATTTTTGAAATGCGTCTACCTACATGCAATTTGTAGGACTTCCGAATGAATTTTGTCAAGAAAAAGAATGCGATCGATTTATATCTACGCTGATATTTACGTAGCTAACTATAATTATGCGGTGCGGTTGACGGCGTAGGTACCGTAATTATCAATGGCTCTTTAACTATACGAGCGAAATAACGTTTAGTTGCCTAAATGCCTAGATGCGGGTTTTCTACTATTATATCTAGGTAAACAGGCGCGTTGCGTTTATTCCCTATGGAACAAATACTATATTGCGAAATTACAAGAAAATGATTCACGATCCTGCTCGTAGGACCAAAAGTAATGGTTGCGCAAATAAGCTTGATGTTTTAATGGACTGTATGTTTGAAAAAGCGATCTAAGGTTTGTTAACAATATGCAGATACTGTGCCTGGATGGGACGGAAACTAGGAAGGAACACTGACCTTTTGACCTCGAAGGTTCCACGTGGCGCCGGCCGGCGAACCCCGACTTCGTACTTTCAAATCACTGCCAGGTCCTGAATTGCACTACACTGCACTATTGTTGAGTCTTTGAATGGTTGGATCACGAAATAGTCAATTTTCTTGTAATTTCGAGCGGGCGTTGTTAGCGGAGCGGTCACATTCACAATCGATGCACAAAACGTCAATGTCATTCCATTTCTAGAGGTCGTGCGGGAAGGGAAACGGAAGGGATAGGATTGCTAGGCCAAAAAAATAAATTACAAAAAACAAAATCGCGGATCATAGCAAATTGGCGCAACCAATACATGATAAATTTAAAAAAAAAACTTCTGCAGAGCAGTGGCATCATGAAGGACAAACATACACTTTCACAAACTTTGCCTTTTGCTTTTTTGATTAGTGTGTATTCGCTAATTATATTTGATGAGCAGTTGTCGTGCTATCGGTCCTCAGGGACAGACTTGACACACTAGTTAGACTAAAGACCTTTACAGAAGGACCACAATACAATTAATAGTTTTGAACTTAGTGTCCATAATCACATTTATTACATTAACATTTTGAAGGCGAATGTTTATGGTTATGAGTGTGTATATGTTTAGTACTCCCTCACACTCAAACAGCTGAACATATTTATGCGTATTCCAGGAAGAAATTTATATACAAGACATTTTATTATACTAGGAGTATATTCTCTTAGTACCTGCAAGTAAAGCCACTGACAGAAAGTAAAAATAATAGTAGATTATGTCACTAAGGAATAAAGCGAAACGTCCCTCTCAGTACTCGGGAGTTAGTTACATAGATCCCACTCACTGCGTTCGGGGTAAAAACTCAGCAGTCTTTGTTCTATTCGAGATTCAACATGCTATCCGCGATTTAAAGACACTGCCTTATTCCCTAGTCACATAATCTACTGTTACATTTTTTCTCTATACTTTCAGCAAGTTGTGTTTCCTGTGAACAAGGTACGTAACGATTTTTATTTCCCTCAATTGACTGTTATAACCATAGCATGTAAAACATTTATTTAGTATTTAAAAATCCAAGAGTCCTATTATTTTTTGTGTAAACATTTCCGTATTTTATGTACGTCACGTATTTTAACAATTAGCTTGATTTTTATGTCGTAAAAGCCGTTATTGGCTTATACAACATCGTACGTTTAAAACCTTTTTATACTCTTTTCAAAAAACGAAAGGGTTGTTAAGTGTAATGTTTGTACTCAACATATCTAGTACAATACATTGTATCACATAATTTAACCTTAAAACGTAACTACACCAAGCGTCAGAGCATCGACTGGTTTTGTGCATCTGCCATTCAGTGGACTCCTGTAACGTTCTCTCACCCAGTCTTTGGTCCACCTCATAGCACAACTGTCTACTGTGTACTGCTTATTCATGTAAACTAATATTATAAAAAGCTACAGTTTTTATGTAGTGACTATCAGTAGTTTCAGAGGTATTACCAGCATTAATTTCAGAATCAGTACAGACTGATTCCGGAATTATTTCGCCAATATTAAACATTTTTGTTACTTGTCATATGAAAACACATGTCATAAATTTTGTTATATTTGTTTTCATATGACAATTTTCACAGGCAATACCTCTAGAAAAATTTAGTTATTGATAATAATAATATTATGAAACCGGTGTTAAAGATAGAAATTACACTAATAACAATAATTATAAACCATTAATAAATACCAGCCAAGGAGGCAGGTATCTTAACCTTATTCCGCAAACCATTAAAATCATCGTTAATACAACGACCGGCCAAAGGGTAAGTGGGGGCTAATTGCACCATTCTCATTTACCGACAAATGAAATTTGAATGCAATTAAAGTTAACTGGTCGTTGTGTAGCAATAACTGGGAAATTAACGAACAGAGGGCGCTGTACGCTGGTAGAAGCCACTTTTAAAAGAAAAAGGCCTTAAAAGCTATTGCTATTTATGTTTTTTCGTTTATTTTAGCATGTTTTTGGATTGGTTTTCAGTAATTGCTATGAATAAAATTACTGTACTTAAAAAAAAATACCAATTTGAAGTTATTAACATCAATATAAATCGTTTTTAAATAACACGGTTTTTATACGAACTCCTTAAAGTTATTTTTATATAAATGTGCTTGGGTTTGAAGTGGGATATCATATACCGACAGACTGATATACAATTTTATGTATTTCATAAACCTGCCAATAAAAATAATCTGCAAATAAAAACAAATGCCTAGCTCTTTGTATTAAATAACAATGGCTGGCTTTTATTATTCTCCCTTCACAATTTTGTTTAACAAATTCTCTGTGTGCCTCACATATCATTTAGAACTTGGTATTAAACAGACCTAACGAGATTTGCTTTTATTATGGACCTGCTTTAATATCGTATGTGTTTCGTTCAGAATTTGTTTAACATTCATATTTCGTACAATCACGTTCCACACAATTGTTTTAGCCACCTAATCATCGTTTCTCTACAATTGTGTTAGAATGTTTGCTCCAAATTTTAGTTTGCTGGTTTGTGTTTGGGTTGCTTAATTGGTATCTCGACAATTTTGTTAAGTTTATTTATTCATGATTAAGTTATAGTATGGATTGTAGTTAGTGATTTAGGACTTTGAAGTATTATTAATGTAAATTGAAACAACCTAAGTCATTAAAGTATATCTGGGGCTTTCGTGAACTTCAAACGAATAAATGTTTAAATAGCATCTTTAAAAAGAATATTTTAGAAAGTAGTAGTTTGTTTATTAAAAAAATTACATGTCATAATTAGAATTCATTGTAATGATATTACAAAACGAAGTGATAGAATTGTACATTTATTTAAAATAAAATTCAACTAACCTTCATTCCAACGCATCTATTCAAAGATCAAACATAAAGCGCAATTTCTCAGCCGAAAATTTCAATTATAAAAATCCTAATAATATAGAAACTTAATTCTGTTTGAAACATCGAAAATGATATTTCAAGTCTAAGTTCTAATATTTCAAGTCTAAGTTCTAATTTCATCAATCACTCCAAGAGTAGATCTATCTGTGTAGTTAATTTCATACTTGAAGGCGCTTGATCTCTGGCATTTGCTAATTAGTGATAGTTACGAAGTCAGAGGTCGCTACTGCGGCAATATCGATATGTTTTAGATTAATACGATTAATTGGATGCGGTATACGATGATGTTGATAATGTTCGTCCGGGAAAGCTGTGCGGGTTTGACATGCTCCATTTGTTGTTAATTTCGGAAATTGTCATGTACTTGGGATAGCCTGTATTGGTATCATTATTATTGATAGTAATACATCCCTTAGGCCATGAAAATAGAACGCTTGTTCCATCCAAGGTAAATAAATAAACAGTGAACATAACAAAAGTAAATATGTCATATATGTCATCTACACTAATAATATAATAGTTTGTTTGTTTTTTTTTTTTTGTAGAAGGTAATCTCTGAAAATACTGTAACTACTGTACCACAGATTACTAAATAGTTACTGTACTGTGTGTGTGTGTGTGTTCTTTATGTAATTTTATTTTTGGTGTATAATAAAGAATACATGTATCTATCTATCTATACTGGTCCGATTGCTAAAATTTTTTCACCGATAGAAAGCTGGTTGTGTGTTATTCCTGAGTGACATAGGCTATATTTTATGTACGTTAGCGAAACCGCGGACAAAAGCTAGTAAAAAATTATAACCGTAGATCGATAAATTCCCATTGTATTAAATGGAAAATTTCCTCTCTGTTATTTCACATGAAAAACTTCCATAATCACAAGCAATTGCACGGTCCGATTCAATTTGCAAGGGACCCGATTTCACAAAATCGTTTCAAAAAATTGAAAAGCGAACTGTCCAAAATCTTCTATTACATTTTTTTTTGCACTAGAAAAGGCACACAATTAGTTGTCCCAATTCGCCCCGGCCTCCTCGTCAATTGAAAAAGTCGGACCCACCATAAGTTCGTGTCAAAATTTGGTACCTGGCTTGATGATGTTTGATTGAGTAAAATGCTTTTCTAAAATACGTTAACGATAGTGTGTCGAAGGCAACATCTGGTACTTAAATTTTATGACTTCACTGTGATGCTTTCAGCTCTCAACAGAGCATTAAAACTGTTCACGAGTAGCGATCCTTTAATGCACGTCCGAAACACCCTGCTAAGCTTTGGTTTCACCTTGACTTGTTTTTTTTTTAAACGCTTAATGAGCTATTTTAAATCTATTGTTTAAGTATATTATTCAATCCTTGGCGGCATTAATTTTTTTCTACGACGTAGTTCTGTAGTTAAATCTACATATTAAACCATATAATAGAATAACAATAAAAAATAACAATAATAATTAGGGTATTTATTTATTTGTATAGGCACACCAACGACATATTTACAATATAATTTAAACAAAAAATCAAGTTTACGTATGAGTTTTTCATTAGCTTCTGCCTGGGGCCTTGCCCACGTGAAAGTTAAAAGACCGTACTTCAGAAATAAAGTATGCTAGTCCTATTCCAGAAAATTGCGCCGATTCTGTAGGTGCTCGGGGGCTCGAGCATCTATGACAAATAAACAGTAGGTGCCGAGCACCTCTGAGAACAGACATCAAGAAACAGATCAGTAACCGCCTTTTATGGATGGGTGTTTTTTCATTACCCGACGACCCGTTTAGCACAGTGGTTTAAAGCGCTGGTCGGTTCGATTCCCGCATCAATACAAATCTAATATTCAATGTTTATCAAACAGTTTAAGTACGCAGTAATATTATATAATAAATAAATAAAAAAATGTAGTATTTATTTAATAAATAAATTTTCTACTTAGAGAAATGCAATTTTACTTCTCACACTTCATCACTTTTTAGAGCCATCAAATGAACATGACCAGCCTTAAAGTGTTTTAAAAGCCGGCGCCCCTGCTATTAGCTCAATTATGTCACAGCCCGTGTAGCCATTCGAGCTTGTAGGAGTTCCAAACATACACAGAAACTTTAGCCTTTACATTATTACTGTAATATTTTTTTTTCCAACTGATTCTCCCGAGTGAAGAAACTAAGGCCTACTGTCCACGGACGGGTAGCTTACATAAAAAGCTATGAAATTATGTCGATGAAGTAGCAACGTCGTACCGTCGTGTCGTTGCGGCTTTGTCGCCGTGTTGTGAGCTGTGAGCGTACACCAAGCTTATAATAGCGAATAGGAATAGGATGGTTGCCCTAAAATATATCGTGTACGAAAAAAATGTGCTGTCAGTATTAACAGGAACGTTGTTCTAATCTAGGCAATAGATTTCTTTGAAAATCTTCGTCTTAAAGTCAAAGCCGGGTGGCTCTAATTAGCTGTCCATAAATCCATCTAGTCGTCGAGGCATGATTGGTAGCAAAACCTAACGATAAAAAAACAGCCTTTTAATATAAGTAACATTCATAAAAAGTTCCTAAAATATAAAAAATCTATTTGAGGAATAACAGAGACTCTAAAACCACTTTAATCTGACTAAAAATTCTTTATCTACCTTTTTAAAAAAAAACACTACTGGCTACTTTTATTCAGAATGGCTGTCTTTTTTCCCGAAGGCCGAGAGAAACGTAAATCATAATTAAGTACTAAGTTTTGAGAGCCGCTCCCTCGACGCTGAATCTAGAATTAGGACATTAATAATATTTGTTTTATGATTATGCAATGATTCTTTATAACGCTTTGTTTCGTTTTCATAAATTATCTTATGAAATTCAAATTTATTTCTGAGTGCTGTTTGTTTTTCAAAAACAATGTCCTTTTTTAGTTACCTTTTAGTTTTTTAGAACCAATTATTTTTTAATCCCACAAAAGGCTTCCCGAACATTAACGCGTTGATAGATTTAAAAACTTTTGTGCAGTAGTGACTTGTGAAAGAACATGCTCACGACCTAAATGCTGCCGCAAGATGACGTCCATGGGCAAGAATGGGCCGTAATCCATCACGTGGGCCCATTGCGGATTGGTGGATGTCACATGTCTTCGAATTTTTGGTTCTAGGACATGCCGAGAGAAGTATTTTGATGAATTCAAACCTCAAAAAAAGTAGCGACTTGTGTACCTAAGTTTTGTGCCGTGGACTATGATTGCATCTAATTTCAAATCTATTAACAAAATTGTAATTACAAATCATAATTAAATATTTAAATCTGAATTATTTTTGACATTAATTTAACAAATTGTTTGACTTAATTTTTGTAACGTAATATATTTTGCTTATTTGACAATATTGTAATTACAAATCATAATTAATTATTTAAATTCCAATTATTTTGACATTAATTTAATAAATTATTATGACTTCTTGACTTAATTGTACCTAGCAATTAAATAATGTAATAATTTATTTAATTAATTTGGAATTTTCCTACGCGTTTTTATTTGCATGTAAAAATTGTAACTAACTTATTTTTGTATGCCTAAAATTTAGTTGACCATAGCGCACTTTAACTTCAAATATGACCAACCACTGTACCTATGTATCACAAATAACATATTTTTGATTTCTGATTATGGTACTGGGCCAAAAATATTCTGTACCATTAATAAGAGACGTCATTAGAATTAAATCGCAAAGGAACATTTCATCTAAAACAACATTCGTAAGCATTGAAATACAATTTCTTATCTCCATACTCTTCATCAAACCACCTCTCATATAGATCGTACGACCCAATCAGGTGTCGTACAATCTCCTATATCTGTAGAACGTGAAGACACGTCGCACCCTGCTCAGCGATAGTACAACGGCGTCGATCCGGGGATTGTCTATAATTTGCCAATATTTATACGAGACTCACTAGGGTACAAAATTTTGCAGATGTTCAATGTGTGTTTTATGTTTGCGGAATCGTACTTTTTCTGTTAGTTTATTTTTGAACCGCATCAGGAATTATGATATCCGTAAGAAAACCAATTAGTTCTAAAAGGTAAGGCTATCAACATAGCCCAAAGAATCGCCAAACTTAAGTGGCAGTTAGCAGAAAACATTGATGACCGGATCATTGGGGCCGAAATCTTCTGGAGTGGCGACCGCGTACTGGAAGATACAGCATCAGAAGACCTCTCATAAGGTTACCGATGACCTGGTAAAGGAAACCGATGGATACGAGACGCACAAGACAGTTCATTGTGGTGAAACTTGGGGGAGGCCTATGTCCAACAGTGGACGTCTTTCAGCTGAAATGGTAATGATTATGATGATTGTTTTCGAAATCTAGTTGCCGAATTCGATATTGGATTACTATTCAAACTTCGTTTTATTACATAATAATGACGCGAAGTTAGATCTAAAATTTCAGCATGTCTCACTTGCCTCATTATTCAGATTCATTAGTTAGGTACAAGAATTTTCCAGCAGTACTTAGAAAGTTTATCTTTACCAAATCAGAAGAAAAACAACTCACAAGAATGTAAAGTTAGTAAATTTCGAAGTATATTTCTATCGCTGCTTCAGTCTATTTATGAAAGGTCCCGTATTTGGACATTTCATAAATAGACTGAGGCTTGTTTATCAATGCCAAGGAGCTTATCAAGGACGTCTGAAAACGTAAATTGTGATTCGAGGACGCAAGTGTTAACTAAAAGTACATAGGCGTGGTTTTAGTCAGCAGACTCGCTCTCAGCTCTGCTCTGGAGCGGGGGAAGTCTTATTAATTATCTTAATTTAGTCTACACTACCTCAACTACAGACTCAAGCCGTGATAGGACGTCCTGGAAAAGTTTTGACGAAACTACAAATCCCATTGTCACATTGTGACGTGTCAATTAGGAACACTGACAACCAATTAAGATGGGAGTGAAAGACACCTGACAATCAATGCAGTTCAAAGATAAATTGTGTGATACGCACGAGGGATGCGTATCACACAATATTCCGGCTTCCGGATGCCGGCTTAGTGGAGTAAAAATGAAGATGTATCGACCGCTGCAAAGTGACATTTTGTTACAAGTAAAGAATATTTGTAATTGTGACCGAGACGGAATTCACCCAAGCCAAGGGTGTTATGGAGCCGATTACTGCAGTGAAAATCTCGTGTATCAAATGACGTTTTTCAATACATTTACGACGATACCTAAATAAAATCGGGGGTTACAAGAATAATAAGCGGATTTTCGTGTAAATGTATTAGAAAAGGAATTTGCATTTTTGGAATTTCCTGATAATTGTAGTGACATACAAAAAAATATCATATTTCATAAGATCTCACATTATTTTTTGCACTTTTAATATGCCTATTGCAAGCTCAGTAGACACCAGCAACCTGCTTCGGTTGTGGTATTATTCGGAAGTGATACCATGGTTATAAAAAAGGGAAGGAACACAGGTTTTTTTTTTTAAGTAGATATGTAAAATCATCCATTGACATCCCCCGCCCTTGGGCAGAGCGGAAGATAGTGTCAGACTCTTACTGACTAAAAACCTACTCCGTTCCTCCTTTGCCTTGGTTCCAGGGCCCTGGTATGCATTTAAGTTTTAGTTAATAAAAATCTGACAGTCCTCGCTCCATCCAGAACAGGAAAAGTCATTTGATGATTTCCATTGAAAGAAAAAAGGCAGTACCAGTAAACCTATACAAATTGCGTCAACAATAGACACTACATAAAACTCTACATCGCCACAAAGTCACAGTTCTTCAATAGTCAACACGAATGCGGATCGAAATGAATGCTTTTGTTTGCTCGTAGTACCACTGATTGCTGAGAAATATGAAAGTTTTTTAGTGCCTATTGAATTTTGATTAGCATTTTTTAATGAAGTTGTTTTTCTTTTTATTTCGATTATTTAAATAATAGTTAAGAAATTTGTTTTGTACAGCAACTGCCTTTGGGTGGCCCTTCTCCACTCGCCTATCGTCAACGTCGAGCATGGTTTAAAAACTTGTTGCTTCATCTAAAGCGCGGTGTTTGATGGACAAGCAACGCGAAAAAAATGATAACGCTTGAAAACTCGGTATAAGGTAATTCCATTATTTACTCGAATATTTCATAAAACTTGTTCGAATATTTCAGAAATACGTGTTTTTTAAACCCTGAAAGTTTTTGAGAAAAATTGTTATCATTTAGAATTTTGATTAAATGAGCAAGGCTTCTATAGAAATACTTTTTTGTATTTTTAATGTATGAGTACATTTTGGAGAGCCAAAGTTCACGTAAATTAGCAGATTCTTTACTTTTTTTTTCAGTAAGTCTTCTTTTAGATTCAGTCTGTACTGGATTAGTTTTACACAAATTTATGTTTTAATTTCTATAGAAGCATAAATAAATGTGTAATATCCACAAGATATCTGCGTATCCAAAATATCTGAAGAAAGATGTGTAGTAGCATCATGATCACATAAGAGCGGTTGTATGAAAATGTAGCTCGGGTTGGCCGCTCTTAAGCGCTTAACCTACCTTGTATAACAAAAGTGAGAAATAATATATGTCTAAAAATAATGAAGTATTTTTGAAAATTGATGCCCTAAAGGAGGTAACAAAAGTTTGTATCGAAGTTCGCCACTGTTTGCTGCTGATGAGAAACTCCATCAAGCACACGGTTTTGTAGTTTCTAAAAATATTCCTGGTCCTTCATTGTACCGTTCTAAAAACAAACAATCGCGGATGTCAGCAACCAAAATTTGTGGACATGCCGATACCGTATCTATGCCGTGTCCGGTGCTCGTCCGATTTATGAGCGTGCTGCCACTGGCGGCACGAAGCAAGATAACAGTGTACATGCACGCTAAACACCTTGTAATGAACTGTTAAGTGACGTTCCTTGTATGTTTTAGTGCTATGTAATGTAGGTATTGTATGTTGCACGCAAGTGTTTGTGTTATTAAAATACTTTCGTACAGGTGTAGTATCAGTATTAAGGTTTACGTCTATTTTCCTCTGCCATCTTCATGCCATCATTCTGTCCTATTTATTTTATATAATTCTTCTCACGAATTGTTTTTATTTTACTAGTCTATTTGTGCTTACCTTTAATATCTAGATAGTTATGAGTATGTTATATATATTCATCCATTTTCTGTTAACTTGTATTTGTCAGAAAATTGTCTGGTTAATTGATTGTTGTACTAAGACACAAAAATGTCTTTCTCTATTTGTTAATCCTGTTATCACACATAATAAGTGTTAGAATTCTTGAGTATGTTAACCACGGATCTTCTTTGTAAAGTGTTCCTTATTACCAGTTTAGAATACCAACTGTAGGCTGTAAGGCTCCTCAGCCTAATTAGTAACAAGCTAATTAGAAACGTGAGTAGGATTCATAGCTGCTGCTCTTTGCATGGTGTGAGAACATTGTGTTATGTATCAAGATTACTGTTATTTTATAATAATATTATGAAAAATGTAAGCTTTTTATACCAGCTTCTGCTAAGTAAAAGTAGGTTTCTTCATACAAATTTTGGATCGTTCTTTCATCACCTTAGAGGGTAAATTTTGGAAGATCTCTTCTTGTCTACTTTATAAAAGGCACAAGGTATTTGTGCAAAATTTTGCGCTCGTAGTCCCAGTAGTTTCGGCTGTGCTTTGTTAGGTCAGTCAGTTTCTCCTTTTATATTTGTATTATATTTGAAAAAAAGATTGTTTTTTTTTTATAAACAGGATTTTATAATAAAAACTGCATTGTCACAACAAACATACATTTATGCAAAATTTCAGTTCATTTAACACCGGAATGTAGTTCGAATATAATATATAATATTAAATTACAGATAGATATCGGGACAGGTAAAATGAAACTAATTAAAAATTGGTCACAATGGTTCAGGAATCTCTTTTACGAAGTTGTCGTTAATCATAATTACAATCAATTATAAAAAGACTCTGTGAATTTTCTTCCGGGCATCAACAATCTACTTGAAATCGAAATAAATAAATATTAAATCGATTAATAAATGACTTGTCACGAACGACCGCACTTTTATGAATCATGGAAATTTTTTGAACCCTCCTTATATTTTCCCCATTGTTAAATATTTCGCGCTCAACACCCTCTTCACAAGCACCGCTGAAACAAAGAATTTCAAACAACTTTCTACTGAATTTTATATCATAGAAACAATATAGGTACATGAAGTAATAATACAGATCTTTAGGGTAGTTAAAAACGACAAGTAGAGTAAAGCATTCATTGAGAAAAATAATCGTTCTTACTGATTCAGCAACGATATTGTGTTATTCGAAACGAATAGAAAGAAAAACACTTTTATTTGCCACACACAGATACACACAATCTACATAAACTTCTTCTTTGGCTTCTAAAGAGAAATGCTCTTATTCTATACAAAAATTCCGGAAGAAAACAAACATGAAATATATAAGTTAGATATCAGATTGTGCTTCAAATCAACACAACATCTTCAAAGATGATAGCCGACAGGCTCGACTGCTCTTACATAAGGCGCTGCAGTGACTTACATGGCACCTACAGTCATCGGTTGTGATTGTGTGTGTTTTTAAATTTTTTTGTTGGTGTTATGTTCTGTATTTATGTTGAGTTTTAGGTACTTGCATAATTAAAATTTAGTATTATCAATTCATAGAAAATCAGTTATGATCTCAATAATTACTGAGATCATAATTGCTTGAATTATTGATTAATTGATTTTTTCAAATAATTATTTTATCTATAATTTTAATTATAATTAGAAAAACGCTAGATATATTAGATATTAATCAATTTCAATATACGTATTTTTCTGTTTTATATAGATAAATTGTTACTGTCTATATTATATATACTTATTTTGTGGCGTGTGCGCTTTCTCCCACTTTGTCTAGACCTAATTTTCGATATTTATAGACTACTTGAAAAAGTTAGATTATATACGAGTACGTTCTTGGATAAATACCCTACAATTAAAACACTCAATATTTTATAATCTATGCCGAATTGCGCGTAATCCACGTTATATATCCACGCGATATACGGGTTAATTTCATAAATAATGTTATCTCATGAAGAAGTTAATAATAAACAAGAGGTTCTGTTAGTAAGTCTCATCTTAACCACCGTGAAATACTCACGTAGTCATGGAAATTAATACGACGTAAGTATGAAAAAGTTCAATGTTGTTCTTTCATTTTCACTCGAAAAAAACATGTACAATTTTATTTCCCCATGTTCAATCTGTTATTTATGCCAAAATAGGGCCGTAAAATAGGATTTATGATATAATTTATTCGTATGTTTAACAATTTTTTGTAAGTTATTTTATGTTTTGACCTTATCGTCATTCTTAACTTATAGTCCATTGTCAATATAAACATCATGTCCTGAGCCTTTTCCCAACTAGTTAAGGATCGGTTTCCAGTCTAATGAGATGTGGCTAAATACCAGTACCTATTTTACGGAACGATTATCTCTTAGTCTATGGATAGAACAATGGGTATGGGATAACACGGGAAACTGGGCAACATGATACTCTTAAGATAGACTGATGGTCAGACTTTCAGGCGTCTGACTACCTGTCACCGGAATCAGCGGCTTAACATGCTTTCTGAGGCAGGGTGTAAGCACATATATATGAATTGAAAAAGTACTGAAAAATCATCAATACATAAAAAGCAATATTTGTATGCTCAAGAAACCTTAATACATATATAACAAGGAAACAGTATCTCCCATCAAATAGAAATTCTTCAAATAATTGAACACACTTTCGTCCAAACTCCTACAATCTCAGAGTCTTAGTCTGCACATTAGAGTGCGAAATATTCTGTAAGAAATTCAACAATTTCGCAGTTTCCTAGTGCGAGCTAAAATTGTGAAGTTTTGCCCCTCTTGCCTAGATTGTTCGCTGCTAAGTTCCGAAACTTGCCAAAGTACATAGCCTTAGTGTTGTAATAGACTGGCTTCACTATTTCGGCTTGTATAAATACTGGCAGGTCGTTAATGTTAGGAACTGTTTATTATAAGCTATTTGTGTAGATGTTGTGCCAGCAGTGGCATAGCTGCCACCGACGAGGCAATCGACACAGAAGATAAACACGTCTTGCCTTTCTTCAGTAGTCTTTGTGCAAGTTTCGAACGTGTTAACGTATTTAAACCTCAATTTATACTAAAACTGTATAAGCACGTCTGGTGAAAATTATGTTTTTTTTTTTTTTTTCAAACGGTTTCACACACGCGTTCGTTTACGTTGATTCGATTGAGTACGGTAAAAAAACGTAGTACTAAATCAAAACTAATCAAACATTTCGTTTTTATTTTTAAATATGTTTATTAATTGCTGTTAAAAAATTTCCCTTTGCATTGGCTTTTTTTTCCAAACGCAATAGTTTTATTTATTTGTATATACTATACACCAATTTAATACATATACACACACTATACAAAACAACAATATACAACAAAACAATAAATCTTTTAATAGATTTTCTTGCTTAGTATATTTATCTCTCCAGATTGTTAGTCTGTGTCAGAATGGCGACTAGTTTCTATGCTAGCAGTAAAAATACAATATTTTGGTAGAATAAACTGTATAAAATAGGCATATCTGAATAATTTAAATCAATAAAGTTTCCAGCACAGCAGTTTTAATATAGGTCAACTCATTTGTTTAGCACTTGAACACCCTAGAAAACGGTTTCAATAAATCCTCATGTCCAACACTCACACTTGACCTTATCAACCTATGACTAACCATACTACCCTATATCACACAATATTATGATTATGGATCCTGCTATGACAATATGATTATACATAGCTAGACCGTCAAACGGTGACCCCGACGTTTGACGTCGGGGTTGCCAGTTAATTGGCCTAAAGTGAATTTAACTGATAAAATCTGCGAGATGCGAGGAACAGCCCTGATTTATCGCCAATGGTCGGAGATTAAGTAGATGTGTTTCGTTTACGATTTACGATATCGATGGAGACGTGTGACTAACGAGCTGAAGGAAGGTGTATTATGCTGTGGATATTTTTTTATTGCATATAGGTTCAATGTCCCCACTGTTGGGACTCAGGCCTCCGCTATAGGAGAAGAAACGGGCCGTAATCCACCACGCGGGTCCAGTGCGGGTTGCTGAATGTCACCTGTCTTTAATTTTTTAGTTCTAGGGGCATGCCGGTTTCCTCATATGTTGTGTCATGTTTTCCTTCACCGTTTTGGAAGTAGTGGTGATGAAATAAATTAAACAGAGTAATGTGCCTGGCTGGACTTGAACTCGCGTCCTATAACTCGTAAATCGGGTCTATTGTCACTGGTCCGCCATAGCTTTATTGAGAGAAAGGAATTATTTTCCTATTCCTAGATAGCTCTGAAAGAAATGAGTATTATTTTTTCTAAAAGTAGGTTTTTTTTATGGTAGGTAAAATCATCCAATCATCCAAATCCCACCCTTGGGCGGAGTTGGAAATTTTAGATTTTTATTATTATAGAGGAATTTCTTTGAAATTATCTCGAGCTGTAAGGTTTGAAATGAATTGAAATATTTATTATGAATGCACGAAATACCTACCTGTGGCTCACAAAAAGTAATGTGGTTCTAAGAAATCAATTGTGCTTAATGAAAAATATATACAAAATAAACACAGATCGTAAGACTGAAAAAAAACATGTATTATAAAAAAAATCCGGCTTCAAATCAGACAATAATATTATTTTCGGAAATACCGACTTCCAAAAAACAAAAATTATTTCATTTAGACGGAAAGCAAATCTATTTAATTGAGAACATGTTGCAGAAATATTCTTCCAAAAAAAAAACATCAATAAGTATTGTTTCATATTTGGTGAAGATATCACCGATCAAGATACAAAAAAAATAACATTTAGACTTGAGAACTTTCTTTTTTTTTTTAAGTCGGTTGATAGAACGGAAATATGACACATCTGCACAAAAAACTCGAAAATCAAACTTTCTAAGCCTACAATCACTTCAAAACCACTCTTATAAATCTGGACACACGAAGAAACTTGTATTGAATGGAAGTAAAAGCGGCTCCATAATAAACATTACAAATTGACTTACAGCAGGGCCCGCTAAGTGCTTCCTTAAAATATTTATTTGTACTTTGCTTTTAGCGTCCGACGTCCACTCGCCTCCGGAAATACATTTGAAGTGAAAACGCGAACTGTTTCTTGCTTGACGTCGCAACTCGCTGTTCCAAAGTAGTTCTGCTGTTTTTCCTATTTCACGACTTTAAGTGGGAATTTACTTCCATAATCTTTAAGATGTTTTTTGTACTTACATACACATGAAGATTTATCTCAATACTCTTTAAAAATTTCTGTACGTGTGTTTGGCCCTAACTCCTCCTTAAAACTAGGAAGATTTTGATGAATTTCTGAGTGTATGTTTGAGTGGGTCCCTGGACAGTGTAAAAATACAACTGGACCCGGTAGGTGACCAGTGCCGTAAATAGGGTGGCGTTATCAGTGACCCTGTGACACAGACCCTGGAGGGGCGTCGAAATTATCAAACCATAGCCTAAGTTTTGTATGTTTGGTAGTAAGTTTACATACTATAGCTATTCTTTATTGTATTTTAACCTATCCTAGACAACGTGTTCAAAATTTTTGAGCTAACATCACTCACTCTTGTACTTGTGAAAGAATTTAGAGCTTAGTAACATTAAAATTTCAAGGGGCGCAGTTATAGAAGCTCGCACCGGGCGTATAAAAGGCTAGTTACGGCACTGTTCGTAGCTTTCGGGAAAGACCATTGTTGTCGGATCGCTAGTCTATACATATAAAAGAAAGTCGTTTATTGGTATAGGGTAAAGTAGGGTAGAGCAGATTAGAGTAGGGTAGAGCAGAGTAGAGTAGGGTAGAGCGGGAGCGAAGCTGCGGGCAAAAGCTAGTAATTTCATAAAGTTAAAGTTTGTATACTCTTTGCGCTCGAATGACTGAGCGAATTTGAATGAAATTTAGCACACAGGTAGACCACGTCCTTGAGTAACACAGACAATACTTTCTATCTGGAGAGTATGCGCCTTGGAACTACGAGTATTTTACTACTTTCACGCGAGCGAAGCCACTGGCAGCAGCTAGTATACCTATTTATGTTTATTTTAAGTAACCGTTAAATTCTTTTTCAGTTATTCTCTCTTCTTTTTGAGGCCAAGATACAGATCTAACTGAGTATGTACACCGAACATACGTTAGTATTTACCACAATAATACATTTTGATACAAGTGCAGAAAGTTTGTCATTGCGACTGAGGTGGAATTCGCACGAGCCGTAGGCGAGTGTGTTATGGAGCCGAGGGCTGCAGTGACAAATTAGCACGTGTGTCTAACGACGTTTTTCAATACACTTAAGACTCGTGGGAGTTGAACCGCGCCTAGTGGAGGTCGACGCGCACCTGATACGATAAACTATTTTATTACAATTTTGTATAAAAAAATTGATAAAAAAAGCGCGTGCTCCCGCACGCGCTTTTTTCCGCACTAGTGCGAATAACAGTTCATTGCGTGCTGGTTTTCGAGTAAGTGTATTGAAAAGACTTTTTAGTGTGCCCTCAATTTCCCTACCCTCTCCAAAGGGTAGCTCCTCACAAAACTTAACTGAAGCATTGCACACTCATCTAAGCATGATATTTATCAAGTTGGTACAATAATAATTAAACCATGATAACACTGAGCCAGAGAGAGTAACATCGTTAAAACTTGAACCTTCTTGTTAGCTCGCTAGTTTAGCTCATGACTGGGTTCTTGAAAGTGTTCAGGTCTCTACTGAAACAGTGAAGTTAGTTGGTTGTGTGGTGATTAGTGCAATAATTAATTTTGACTGGCCTGTTGGTCTAGTGGGTTCGATTCCCACCCAGGACAAATGTTTGTGTAATGAGCACGATCATTTGTTCTGTGTCTGGGTGTTATTTACCTATAATATGTATGTATTTAGAAATATATAAGTATGTTTATCAGTTGTATGGTACCCATAACACAAGCCCTGCTTAACTTGAGACGGTGTTATACGATAGTTGTGGAAATATAAAAAAATATATTAAAAAAAAAATCTGGTCGTACACTGTTTATTTTTGTCTGTAAAACCAAAAAACCGTATTGATAATCTTTTGCTACCGGCGAGAGCGTTGAATGGTATTAGAAATACTTTCATTAAGTTTAAGCTATTGAGTGTAATTCCCGTTTTCTGTTAGCTAGCTAACCTAATAGTAATTTTAAGCTAAAATTGAATTGTTTACCTGTAACCAAACGGGCTTCAGAGAGAGTGGTGGACCAGTGGTAACGTCCTGACTTACGAATTGTAGGTTGCGGGTTCAAAACCAGCCAAGCGCATTACTTTGTGTCGTTTATTTCATCACCACTGCTCTTAAAACGGTGAAGGAAAACATCGCGAGGAAATTGGAAAGATATTTGACATTCAAGAACACACACTGGTCCTGCGTGTTTGGGATTACGGCCCATTCCCTCCCTTAGAGAGGAGGCCTGAGTTCCAACAGTGGAAACATTAAAAGGCTGATTATTCTTATGCTTATAAGCGAGCTTTAAATAGATCGCTGACTTTTAGGTGAGATAGCGAATAGTCAAAAACAAACAGATCAATATAGGTAGATCATAAACAAGATGTATGGAAATTTGAGTACTACAAAAAATCAAGTCATTACCAATGAATAATGCATAATATCTTCCTTTGTATATTATGCCTACCTATACAGGCGTCGTTTTTTAAAAAGGGCAAAACTGACATGATTTTTTTGGAATTCATTTAAATACATATCTGGAATCAGATTTTTTTTTCTAACTCTGTATGAAATATCTCTCCGAATTTGAGTTATAAATGTATTTAACTCAAATTCTAAAAAAAAAAGGCTTTCCTTTTTTAATAACGACGGCAGTATAATATATATATATATATATAATACCTACCTATTCAAGCGAATAAGCGTATTCCCATAATGATCTAAATCATTAGAACATCCTTCAAAGCATACGTCATTCACAAACGCCGCAGATACTTGTGCGGAAAATGTGGAGGCCTACCCGTTGTTACCTCCCTAATGACCCAGACCTTGGCAGAGTAATTATGCGCAAAAAAAAGAAATTATTAAAGAGTTTCTAAGAGGAAGTGGCCATTAATTTTGTCAGCTTTAATTTAGAGAGTTATTATTAATTACTTTACTGCTAACATTCATTTTCGTGTTTCATTTTTTCTCCTTTTTTGCGAAGTTGTGTAATTGGCAATGGGTTTGAAAAAGTAGGACAGGATGTGATTAATTTATGGGTTTTTTTTTATGTTCCATACTGTTATTTTTTTTTTAGAAATAGCCAGCAACATCTTCAGCACTTTTCAACAAGAACCTCTTACTAGATGAGATATGGTAAACGAAACATAATATTATGCATATTTTAAGTATCGCTTGTTGATAAAAACAACGTCCTATTCATAGGCTGAAATATTAATTTACTCAATCACTTAAAAAAAGAACCCAATTTTAAAAAACGCAAACGAAACATGCCTGACCCGAAATCCAGGAACCCCCAGGTATCCTGATCTACAGTAGCATATCAAAAAGCAGTCCAAAGCAACAAGAACATGTAAGAAACACATCAAAACGTCTTGTTCTAAAAGTGTAACACAAAGTTCAAGTCTTAAAGATTGTGTCACCTCCATTTTACAGAGAGAGTAGCTCGTAACACATTTGAACGGAAATAATGTTAAAGAAAACGGGAAACTCGACACAGAGTTCTAATATGGTGACACTGACAGTATGACATGACGGCTGTTCCCTGCTAACATTTTGTTACACACGTTTGTGTTCAACTGTCTATTTGTACAGCTCTATCAGAACAATAACAATATTTGTATTTGTGCTACAACCGTCAGTAAATGATTTCAGTGCTGTTTGTGCTTGCACATGCACATGTTTTAACATTCTCTTAATAATATTCGGTTCTTATTTTTTTGTAGGACTACTGTTTAGCCAGCATGACTTAAAAAGTGTCACGATTGTATTAGGGTTTCCTACCCTAAGTCAAATTTAGAATAGTAGATATCCGTCTATATTATAGAACATATTTAAAAAAAAAATCACTAACACTAGAAATATTAATAGTATAGCATCAGCCTTATAATGTCCCCACTGCTGGGACTCAGGCCACCATCACCACCATGCCACGCGGTTGGTGTACACATAACTTCGAATTTTTGGTTCTAGGACATGCCGGTTTCCTCACGATGTTTTCTTTCACAATTTTGAGATAATGTAATAGATATTTTTTTTTAATTTTTCATATATTTCTACATAAAAATCTGCCAGTATAACAAATATTCTTTTTTTATTTTTGTACAATAAAATATATAAAGTAACTTGAAAAAGTGTGGCAACTGCTCCGCTCTTACCACTATGGTAGCAATTCACCTGTGATGACGTTTCAAATCTGCCATTTTTGATGACTTATCATATGGTGCAATAAAAATGTTAATGTTAAAAAGGCTTATTCGCGTATTAGCGTAGGACTTATTCCCACGAAATTACTGTTTTAGATTGTTATGAAGAATTACTGTTGCCTAACGACCTGACATCATTCTAAATCTCGCTAACAGTCTTTCTTTTGTAATGTGCCATTAGTATTAAACCTTCTAAATCGGTACTAATAAAAGAAACTACTATAACGTCTTACTTAACAAGGAAAATATTGTAATAAAACCTGTGCAATACTGCAGAGATTATGCCAGTGTCATCATCTTCCTACTCTTGTTCCATGTGATTTGGGGTCAGTGCGACACGTTTTTTTTTTTCTATTCTCTTCTATCAGACGTCACTCTATCCCTTTTATTTCTGAATATCACTTCTCACATACGCAAATAACTTTTTCTTTGGCCTCCCTCTCCCACTCCATCCATCCACACGTTTAATCATAGTATTTTGGTAACATGCGTTTCATCCCTTCTCTTCCCATGACTATAATCAAGACAAACGATTCTCTTTCAACTATTCAGGGACTACCGCTACTTTCTAATATCTGCTAATATACTTATTTCTCACTTAATCCATTCCCGTCACACAATAAAATCAATCAAACAAGAAACAAACCAATAAAAATTCAACCAATAACCGCAACAATACCATAATATATATAAATCCACGCTCAATTTTTTTTCAAAGCGTGCCATGACTAAAGAAAATATGACTGTGTCAGTTATTATAAGCTGATGCTAAAAATAAATGGTAAAAACACCATAAAACGAAAAGTCTCTCAGTAGATAAATAAAAAGACATCCACGATGACATACGTTCTTCATGAACTAGTAAGTGTCAATACGATGTACACGTATATGCTTCTTTATTACGTAATAAAATAAAATAACTCCCGCGAGCCCCCGACGTTGAACAAATAAGCAGTAAAAACATTCACTTGTAACGATATTCGCTTATGTAGTAGTAAATAATAACTGTTTGCTTCAGCCTATACTGTATTCTGAGAACGCCTTTGGTACATATTCTGGAAATTAAGAGCTTCTACGCATACGCTCGGTTTCATACGGAGAATATTCTTTGGCAGTAAATACTGTTGATCTAGACAGCTCTTGGCAATATTTGGTAGTGTAAATAAAATATGAAATTACATCTTACCTGCTAAAAGATAGGACAGTATATGAAAGTAAATGTTTTGCAATAACCTACCCGTACATATCTATATGTCTAAAGTATAACGAATATGAATATGTACTTGTACGTACTTTATTTGTACTGAAAGTTGAATGATTCAGTGCGTCTCGCATCCATCGTATTCCTGCGACCCTCACGAGGTTATTGGTCCTTGTGGGAGGCCTTCCAATGCAACGACTTCCGGTGCGCGGTCGTCACTCCAGAACCTTTCGGCCCCATCGCCCATCTGTTCTGCTCAATGTGTCCTGCCTATGACCACTACTAAATATACTACACTTTCCATATACTACATAATTATACTTGTACTATCATTAACAATAATTATTCGTTATTAAATACTAGCTGGATGAACTCACAACGCTAAAAAACCTGCGCAAATATAGAAAGCATACCTAAATATCACCTTTCCCTTTTTCCTTATTCAAATACCTGATATTTTATGTACGAAACGTCAAATATTCACAATAAAACTCCCAGATCTGAACTCATGGAATTTAAAAAAATATTCAGACAGAACCGATACCTACGTTCTGAACAATTTCGATCACCGCAGATAAACAGAACACATTTGCCACGCAAGCTATTTTCGGTAACGCATGCTCCCGAAAATGAAACGTCGACCTTACACATCAAGTGGTTTTTACACAGAGCCGTTTTTTTTTTCACCCACCGTTTTTTCCCATCACCGTTTTTTTTCTATCAGATTGGAGTGTTCGGAAATTGCGGATATGTTACAGACAGTTCGCACGATATTTACTTGTTAGTACGGGGAAAATATTTGCCTCTATTTTTTTTGTGACACATTTATGCTGAATTTTGCTTTTGTGTCATCTTTAAGAATTTGTTACGAGTCAATGGCCAGCATTTTAGCTACTATATTACTGTTTAATTTCTCAATGAGCCTACTCTTAGCATCGTTCATGTTTAATGGAAAACAATACAGGAAGTTTAGGAGTCTGTATTTCCTGAGAGTTACAACCTTTAGTATTCAAGTCAAGAGTGAAGAGGTTACTTCTAGGCAAGCGTGCTTCATCGTTGACCACATCATCGCTTACCATCAGGTGAGATAGAGGTTTCGAATAAAAGGTAAGCAGAACCCTTAATAATGAAGAAAGTTTACGATTGAACACACGTGGCTAGATAATGCCTGTTCTGTCTTGTCTTGAAGGCAGCTATAAAACACAAATGTTTGTGTATGTATGAGGGAAACATCAGTATTCAAAGAATATGTAAATTATGTGTTTATTGTGTCAAAAGTAACGTGAGAAATACGACGATTTCCTCGGAGATATGTGCCCATCCAATTATATTTTAAGCGTTATGAGCACATTTCATGTTTTGGAGACTCGAAACATATGTCGTAATTTCGAGCGGGGGATGGGGCTCGCGAGTAAAGAGCTTTAGGGTTACTAACCCTTAATTAGTTTTATGTTGTTTAGCTTCACGTTGGACGTATTTTTTATTTCGTGAATTTAAATTATTTCAATGGGTGAAGTTCAAAACTTTTTATGAAGAAATTCCAACCCCCGTTTTACCGCCTTAGGGGTGGAGTTTCGTAAAATTTGTTCTTAGTAGATGTCTACACCCTATAAAAAACCTACCTGCCAAAATTTAAGTTTTTGTGTTATTGGTTCTGATATTTCGTGATGAACCAGTGAGTGGTATTTCGCTTTTATATAATTATAAATGATATTTATTTTGCAAATAGGTTTTAAAAAAAATACTTTTACACGTAATTTTTTTTTCCGTCAGTTTAAACTAGATGAGGCCGGTGTTTCCTAGCTAACTATTCTGAGAAGAAATACCGAAAAAAGCTCAGGTGTCAAAGTCTCTTTTAAAGTTCATACAGTAAACATGTAATGGTCAAATAATATGAGAACCATGCAAATAAGTGTCTGAGATGGTCTTTTGAAGAATTAACCACACAGATTTGAGTAGGCTTGTCTAGTCAGTGCAAGCATTTGTCAGGATTCGTATAGCTCATATTTAGGACTACTAAGGAGCTCAACGACCTGACGAACAATACCAAAGAAAGGACATTTGGGTAGGCCGCATCAAATAATATAAAAATAGATTAATATAAACATAAATTACGACTATTTTCTTTTTTAAATATTTATTTTCAAGTGAACGTTTTTATTCATAGGTATTGCATAAAATGAAAAAAAAAAAGCTGAATACTATATGTGTTGTAAATATAAATGTGAACCCTCAAGTATTTAATTCCGAAACATGATCGCATAATAATTCCAAAAGTTATCTGTACAATCAGAACACGTATTAGAATAATATTTTCAACAAAAAAAAAAAATACAGAAACAAAACAGCATTTCATTTCCGAAAACGGCAAATTTCCGAAACATTGTGTATCTGTATCTCAAGAAAAACGTGAACGGTAATTACCAGTTATCTGGTGAAATATTTCCATGTTAATTTAGCGTTGCCGCGCGGTATGGCTTCAATTTTCCGCCGATTTATTTGTGAACAAAGCAGCCCCCAGCGACGGAACCTTATCGGTCGTTATTTATCGGTCCTGGGCCGAGCTAAACTCGTTAACACGGTTTACCTGTCCCTCTATAATTCACCCGTTTTTACTTAACGAGCGGTTTGTTGGCCGCGAATTAATGTTTTAACTCAGTGGCTTTTAAACTTGTTTAAATCATCCCCCCTCTTTCTTATCTAGCTTGTTGGAAAATGTGAGGGTTAGTTTTTGGTAATTGAATTTAATAAAAAAAAAAAACATTTTATTAGTATTCAAACGGATTTAAATAGAGTTGAAAAAAAATGTGGTTACTGATAATGGTATCTGTGTCAAGTCTATATGTATAAAAGAAAGTCGTGTTAGTTACACTATTTATAATTCAAGAACGGCTTAACCGGCTGAAGGCACCGGCTAAGAACTAGGAGACGGACATAGAATAATTTTTATCCCATAAAAAAGCAATCTAAATGCTCATTTATTGGTATTGGGTAAAGTAGAGTAGAGCGGGAGCGAAGCCGCGGGCAAAAGCTAGTAGTATATAAAAAGTAATATTATTTTTTTTAATATTGTATAAACATAATATTTATGTGAATTGAACAGTATGAAAATATTTGTCACTAGTTGATGCTAGCAAAATTGTCCCAAAATACACCCAAAGGATACCCAGAATAAAAATCTCTGTTATTTTTTTAATCTTACTGGCAACCCGCTTCAGCTACGCAAGGATGCAATTGTAATATTAAATATATTATGTGATGTATTATACACATAAACCTTTCTCTTGAATAACTCTATCTATTTAAGAAAACCGCATCAAAATCTGTTGCGTAATTTTAAAGATCTAAGCATACATAGGGACAGACAGGAGACAGGAGAGATTTTATTTTATTCTAAGTAGTGATAGTGATATGCTATTGCATGATATGGTCTACCAATAAGCCAAATTTCATCCAAATCTGTTCAGCGATCCGAGCGTTTAGAAGTAAAAAACACACATACTCATAATCTTTCGCTTGTATTGAGTATATTTGTGTAATTATGTTGATTTCCTAATTTTAATTAAAAAAAAAATGTTTGCAGAATGTTTGCAACATTGAGAGCCGCTGTTTAATGGCTGTAATGTAAAAATAAACAAATGTACCGTTTAGATGAGGACGGGAATTTAAACGGGTGTAAAGCTTCGTTCACGCGGAAAATGTGCGAGTTAAAATAAGCAATGGTCCTTTCCGAATAAATTGTACATGATAAACTTTTACATGTGTTTTGTCAGAATATTATTCCAACAAAAAGGATTGCTGTGTTTTGACTTAGTGCTTTTGTATTCATCAAAACAATGTGTTTATAAGGTTGTGTAGTTACTGTATGTTTTCGGGTACAATAGTCAATTTCTATAGAGGTTTTTAATGGTTGATATATGATATACCCGAACATTAATATTATAGCTGGCACTCTGTTTTTTTTTTTTGAGTATGTACAATCACAAGCTATCAGATTTATGCATCTTAACTTCTGCCATAGAAATAAGTGTACGACAATTTGGTCTCGACGGCGCGTACTATTCCCGCGCGCCTCAAGGAACTGTCAGCAAACCGTAGAACCCCAGCCTGCTAGCTGCAGGCAGGCAGGGCCGAAGCCTACTGGGGCCAAGGGCCGCTTTCTGAAAAGAAGGCTCGGCCCCGGTACGATGGGCTACAAAGGAACGGGTTATTGCTTGTGACTGCAGTTGGCACGAAAATTCCGACTACGACTAATACAGTATTAGACACGATTTGTGTTTCACGAGTTACCATAAACCTGAACATTTTAAATACATTTTACATAATTAAATTATTGTTAGCGATCTTTATAATTGCTTACATACACTATACTTGTTTTCTATTTTAGCAACACTGAAATGTATTTTTTCACTGGCAACTGAAATGAACTGCGTCTGAGGGGCGCGGCGCATCTGACAGTTACAGTTTATAAAAGTGAAGCGCCGCGCTGCCACGGCCCCATTCCATTTTCGTCAGCGAAGGAAGCAACATCTCAGTAAGTTCTGCCATGTTAATTAATTTCAATTGATTGATAGCAAAAGTATACAGGGTGTGGTACCCTTTTTGGCAGTTTTATTTCCATCATCTACCCCGCTAGGTACACTAAATAAGTTTCTTATCAAATCATCCTTCAAAGTTGACATTATTATCGGTACAAAGCTACGAGTAAAATTGTTATTATCGTCCGTAGCGGACCTTATCTATTCAAGCAAGCTGTTTGAATCCTTTAAACAATTATAATTCCTTAATCACTCCTATCCACACATTGAAAAGGATTAACATGTCACATTGCAAATTAATATATTCAAAGAAGCATGAATATTCAAACGAATATATTCTCCATTTCAAAGAAACCTTCATCTAAACGGGTCTTAAGCTTTCAAATGATTTAAACTAGGTTTAATTTAATACAGATAAATCTGTCGACAATAGAAGCTATGAAACGTTTAAGTTAACCACGACTTGATAACTTTATTCCCCCGTCAATAATTACTGAACGTGTAGTGGGTGGATTTCCGTTGTGTGTGGGGGGGAGAGCTTTGGAGGAAATGTGGAACAATCCTGGTTTTCGATTGGCTTATTCATTAGCATTCAGTAGGAATATTCCCGTCTTATTAAACTCACTTACTTTATCATTTTAGTATTTTAGTAAGTTTTTTTTTATCATCGAGTATATTTTTGCTGATGAGTGATTAAATGCACCACACAGTAATGTAGTAAACTGTTGTTTTTTTTTTTTAGTTTTCATAACTATTTTACAACGCCGTCTAGTTTCATGTTAAGCAGAGCTTGTGTTATGAGTACTAGACGACTGATAAATATGCATGTACATTTCTAAATACATACATATCATAGATAAATTACATCCAAACACAGAAAAAATGATTATGCTCATCACACAAACATTTGGCCTGAGTGAAAATCGAACCCACAACCTCCGGCATAGCAGTCAGAGCCACTAACCACTAGACCAACAGGCCAGTCAATTACCCAAGTACATTTTTGAGCAGTAATGGCCTAGTGGTGACGGTCCCGACTTAGGAGTTCACGGGTTCAAACCCAGTCAGGCGCATTACTTTGTTGACTGCACTCAAAACGAAGAAGAAAAAATTGTGATGGAACCGGCATGTCCAAGAACGAAAAATAATCAATATGTGACATTCACCAACCTGCAATCATGGGCCTGCGTTGTAGTTACTTTCCCTTTCCTAGAGACGACGCCTAAATCCAAGAAGCGGAAATATTATAAGGCTGGTTACGGTTATATTCTAAAGAACCCCATCAATCATTCATCATCATCATCATCATAACTTTAGCCGAAAGACATCCACTGTTGGACAAAGGCCTCCACCAATTGTCGATGTCGCCACAACGAACGGTTCTGAGCGTCTCGCATCTACCGGATTTCCTACCCTCACCAAGTCATCGGTCCACCTTGGCCTCAAGTCTGCTATTACAATAGTGTCAGAAAGGTCTTACACTGACTTCATAATTGTTGATTTTAACAAGTTTGGTAATCTCACAGTAGGCGCGGGCTTGCGGACGGCGTGCAATGGGTAGCACGCTGTCCGATTGTCTGGTAACCGACTGGACCGAGCCCAAGTCGTCGACGGCGCGTTCTGTTCCCGCGCGCCTCAAGGAGCTGTCAGCACACCGAGGCCCAGCCTGCTAACTGCAGGCAGGCAGGGTCGAAGCCTACTGGGGTCATGGGTTAATTTCCGAAAGGAATACCCGGCCCCGGCACGATAGGCTACGAAGGAACGGGGTAGGCTTTTAGTCAGTAAGAGTCTGACACTACTTCCCGCTCCGCCCAAGGGCGGGATTTGTCATTGGATGATTTTACCTACCATAAAAAAAGAAGTTTGGTAATCTACTAATATAATGGCGACTCCAATGATCAACCACCGACACTCCATTGAAAGACCATTTCTCTCATAGAATGGTAATCTCGTACTTACCTACATAATTACAAAAGAATGTCTGCCTTATATCATAACCAAAACCAAACACTGATACAATAACAACAACAAAACACTGAAAACGCCGGCCGGCGGCCGCTCTAAATAAACAGTGAGCAGTAATGTCACTTTGACTTTGACAGCTAAAAAACCACAGACCGACCAATGATTGGATTACGAACTTTTAGCAAAATAATAATGAAATCGTTGTGGAATGACTAATTTATAAAAATAGCAGACTTGGGCCCCTGGTCGGTCTTCCGACGCTGCATCTTCCGATCACCACTTTAGAACCGGTTCTATCGACCATCTGTTCTCTGTACCCTGCCCACTGCTCTTAACTTTGGTGATTTTTCGGGCTTCGATCATTTACAAACATAAAATCCACCCCATCCAACACGTTCCGTTTTCCCAGTAAAGTACACCTTTCCTGCAGGTAATTACGAACACATATGAAAGTAACGTTCAGGCCTTAAATTATTCACGTCGCGTTCCCGCGCGAGAACTTTCGCTCGAAGAATTTTAAATATTTACTGATCGCTCCGCTCTTTGCGCTTTTGCTGAAAATCACATACGACGAAGGAATTTCTTTGAGATTACTTCGATACAGTCTTGAGTTTGCTGGTTATTGCGCTGTATTGGATTTAAGCTTAGGATAGATTAATTGTTGTAAGAAATAATACTCTCGAAAAACATAACCCTCCTTCTGGCGCAGTCGGGTAAAAAGACAGAGTGTCTTTTTCCCTCACCTAGTTTTTATAAGTTCGTGTATGGACATACAAAATAACACATTTAAAATTACATAAACTGTATAACGCAAGTTAATGTTGCGTTGTATATATTTTACCGGCAATCTATATAATCTAGTATTCTATACGATACCTAGGTAATGTATAGATAGAATACGATTTAAAAAAAGGCTTTTAGTTTCAGGTGGTAACAAAAACAAATAACCCTAACCTAACCTGTTCGTGTCGGGGTGCCCTAAAGGGGTCACCTCTTTCCCTGCTCTCGTCTTTTAAAGAAATACTGACTGCGCATTCGGTATTGTATAGAATACCTGAATCATACAGATTGCCGGTAACATATCTGCTTACATCGCCGTCATACTTATAAACTAACATAATCTGCTCAAATAAGCATCAAATTTTAAATGCGTGTTTTAGTTTAGCACGTTACGGCATGAATGCCCGGTTTACCGTAGTGGAAAATGTTCCAAAAAATCCATCGAGTGCAAATCGGACTGACGTATCAAGGGCTTCGCAAAAACTTACCCATGTAATTAGTGCGATTCCCAAATCAAGTATCGAAGATTTTTCCAAATCGCAAAAATGTAATTATTTTCTGATATAACTACAAATTAGCAGTTTTCAGATTATTTTCCTGCACTTGTGCTATTAGCTTCAAACCAAATTTCAAGATTCTAGATCAACGGAAAGTACCCTATAGGTTTTGTTTCCTTGCGATTGTTCGTCTAAAAGCATTTTAACAGAGTATACACAGCCTTATCTTTAGATTGCGTATACTTAGACACTGACTAACTAGAACTTTTAAGAGGAAGCAGACCTGAGTTTTTGATATTTATTTCAGCTTGATACCTTCACGCGTTATTGTGAAAAAGGGTCTTGACAGACGGGCAGACGGAGTGAGAGAGAGAGAGATAAGGGTTCTGATTTAGCTTGTTGAGGTAAGGTAGCCTAAAAATGTAGTCATTTATATATACTTTATTGTACACTATTAATAATTAGTTTTTTTTTTTATGGTAGGTAAAATCATCAAATGACAAATCCCGCCTTTGGGTGGGACGGAAGATAGTGTCAGACTCTTACTGACTTAAAACCTACCCTGTTCCCTTCATTGCCTTCGATCCGGGGCCTCGGGGTTCATTTTCACCTAACCCTAGGCCCCAGTAGGCTTCAGCCCTACTGGGTCCCTACAGCTTGCTGACAACTCCTTGAGGTGCAATTTGAGCTTTAAACTTAAAACATGCAATTGAAGGCCTTATCACCATAACACACGCTTACTTATTTATTTGGTGCTCTATGGTACTACGGGTTACGATTCTATTAAGGTATATTATTTTTTGTAAGAAAAATCTTGAATTTATCGTAATATATTTTACTGACATTATGTTATTGATACGTTACCAACGGGAAGCAAACTCATTATTTTCCTTCAACCAACGTGTTGTGATATTTTTCGTCGAAAATATTTTTTGAAAGATGAGCCTCATATAAATACATCGGTTACTTCCTCATGATTTTACCAAATGATATTATCAGAAATAATATAATTGTAAAAAAATGAACAAAACTAGGTACTGTTAACAAAATAAGTAATTCGTAATGTGAAAATTGCGTCTGAAAATTTTCCAGGCTAGGTTTTAATTTTCCAACTGGTAATAAAGTGAGGATTTTGGAGGGTGTAAAGGCTGTCAGTATTGCCACATCCAGAGCAATGTATGGATCTGTGATCACGCGATGCGTCCCCTCCTGTCCAAGCACACATCGTACGTGGGAAGTGGACTGTTTGCTACTATCTTTTGAGATCTGGCTGGTGCATTTTTATGAGGTCACGTATTCTATTTGAGAATATTAAAGCCCCTGTTAAACTTCTGGATGCTATCGGCACCATGAATATAAGATTACACCACCTATTTTTTGAGGCAGGCAATCATTCTTTCGCTTAGATGGATGTGTGGTGTGACAAGAATGGATAAAGTGAGAAATGAGTATGTTACGTGATGTTTGAAAATGGTGCCAGTGATTGAAAAGTTGAAAGGGAATCGCTTCTCTTGGTATAGTCATGTGATAAGGATGAAAAGCATGTTACTAAGAGAATTATGATTTTACAGGTGGACGGAAGGAGAGAGAGAGAGGGTGGCCAAAGAAAAGATGGATGGATTGTGTGAGAAGTAATATGAAAGAAAAGGGAGTTGGTGATAACGTGACGAGTGACAGGACGGAATGGAAGAAAAAATCGTGTTGCGTCGACCCCAAATAAAACGGGATAAGGGCAGGAAGATGATGAGATGATGATGAATCATTCTTTCGCTATAGTGCATAGCGGGAGGGCGTGTCAGACTAATTCACTCCTATGTTACTTCATTACCTTGCGTTCTAGGACCCCGGGTTTCCCTTAATCTGATTCTCGATGCTTTTTATCTTTCAAGTTTCCCACAAAGTATTTGGGCGCAAATTATTTATGGTGGCATCAGTGGCGTTTTAAGGTCCAGATGACAGTTGAAAGGTCTGTTGAATTGAAAATATTGACTAATGTTAATCTGAGTAAGACGACAGCGTATCTGAAGACTAAATCAAATTCTGCTCTGAATTGAATAAGTATATTACAACTAATTCAATGTTCAGTCTCAACGCTGCTGAAGTAGGGCTATGGCTGGACTACATGAATTCTCTATGCAAATAGATTAGAACTATGCTATGCAAACAGTTAATACACAAAAATAGGTATTAGGTATTATGGCGAAAGCTTGTGTAGTGTTAGCACCCTGCATTTCTTTACGCTGGAACGGCTAAACTGATTTGAGTGGAATTTTATCCTTGGAGTATGTTCCCTTGGGTTTTTTTTTATGGTAGGTAAAATCATCCAATGACAAATCCCGCCCTTATGTTCCCTTGGGTCAATTTTCTATTTTTGCGTGGGCGGAGTCACCGGCAGCATGCATCCTAGGCTTTTTTTTTTTTTTTTTTTTTTGTGGTAGGTAAAATCATCCAATGACGAATCCCGCCCTTGGGTGGGGCGGGAAACAGTGTCAGACTTTTACTGACTAAAAACCTACCTTTCCATTCCTTGCCTTTATCCTGGGGCCTTTGGTGACAGTCTCACATAACCTTTGGCCCCAGTAGGCTTCGGCCCTGCTGGACCCCTACAGTTTGCTGACAACTCCTTGAGGCGCGCGGGAATGGTGCGCGCCGTAGACGACCTGAGCTCGGACCGGTCTGTTACCGGACGGACGGACAGCGAGCTACCCATTGCCCACCGTCCGCGAGCCCGCGCCTACGGTGGCCGGAAATTGGGATCGGAAACCCGGCGGCGGCGGCGGCGTGTCCGCCTTTGCCTAAGGCGGTCGGCCTCCTCCTTTACTAGCATTACTGCTTCGCAGAAGGAGGCGACCGCCTGCCAATCCTCCTCGCTCCGGAGCATGGCTTGAACCAAGCCCCGGCGCGAGAGATCGCCGCCGATCGCCCCCACGAGGACACGGCGCTGCTCTTCCCAAGCGGGGCACACCTCGACTGTGTGCTCCACCGTGTCCACCGGGCGGTCCGCACAGTGGCGACACCCGGGCGTCGTCTCCGCACGAATCTTGTACAGGTACGGACCGAACTTGCCGTGTTCGGTCAGCACCTGCGCCAAACGGAAGGTGACGACGCCGTGGGGCCTTTCCAGCCACGCCTCAAAGAGGGGCCTTACCGCCTCGATCGTGGCGTGCCCAGCACGAGGTTGCGACAATCGCTCTCGCCATTTCACCATGAGATCCCGCCGGAGCTCTGTCCGCCATGCCGCGACTTGTCGCGGCAGCGGAGTTTCGCCCCGACGTTGCATCTCCACGCGTAAATCATGCATGTGTGCAAGGACTGTTGCCTCCAATGCATCCTAGGGTGGGCATTCGGACCAAGCCCACGTGATCTTCGGCTCGTACTGCTCCACGCGCGCCTTAAGAAGTTGTTAGCAAACCGTAGGGGCCCAGCAGGGTCAAAGCCTACTGGGGCCAACAGCCAGCTTCTGAAAGTAATATTCAGCCCTAGTAAGAAAGGCAACAAAGGAACAGGAGTGGGTTTCTAGTCAGTAAAATCTGATGCAACCTCTTGCTCCGCCCAAGGGCAGGAGATCTCATTAGATGATTTTCCCAACTAAAAAAAACATGCATAAAAACTAAGCTAATTATGCATCAGCATAATCAGCCTTATAATGTTCCTGCAAAACAGCTGGGACTCAGGCCTCCACTCTAAGAGTGGAAATGAGTCGTAATCCACCACATGGGGCCTGTGCGGTATGGTTACCTGTTTATCTTTCATGAACGCTAGCGCCTATTTTTTATTTGAAAACTATTTATAACTCACAAATGACTGCGGTAACTGTAATCATTATCGATTTCCACCAACAAAACAATACCCTCACATAACATTTCAAAATCACACATTTACTAATTAAAACCTAATTAACAGTACGAAAACCTCAGCGCTTTGTATCAGACAACAATTTGCTTAGCTCGGAAAGCCTCGAGCTCTTTTATCATGTAAAGCCGGTGAGAGAATTAAAGAGAGCCAATTTTCAGCTCCAATATCTTATTAATAGAGATAGTTTGAAGGAAAATAATGGAGTTAGGAAAATCTTTTCAAAAGACCAGGCAATGTTGGAATTTATAGTGGATTGTGAATCTTGTGACAAAGCTTGGTTTTTTGTAAAAAAAAAGTAGATAGAAATGTGCTCAAGCTTTTATTATAATAATATTCGTTATTACGACTAACAATGTGGCTCATTTAGTGTATGTAAACGTACTATGTTAGTGACACAATTAATTTCGTACATGCGTGAATTAATTCGAGTTTGAAATAAAATTACTTAATTTTTCATTTTTATCTTTACAAATTCGATAGCATTTCATGTACCGAATCGACCCTCCGCGGGATTAAAACGACCAAAATTTAACGGCGTATAGCAGTCCAGCCTGTCAGCAATCATGCCCAGGATGCCGTTGGGACCAATTTCCCTACCTAGGAAGCGTCGTTTCAGAAACCGGAGGTAGTGGAGAGGACGACTGTCGTCTTCACTACCTCCGGATCACTTCACGGATTGCCAAAGCTCGAGCAACCTTCGCGCAAATGAGGCCTGTTTGGCAGTCGCGGAAACTGACTGGAGTCGGTGTACAGGTTGAAAATTGTAGGAGAAATAAGACCCCCTGCCTCACACTTGACATAAGACCATTGGACTCGAGAATTCCCTGTCTTACCTAACACAGTTAACCTGGTTCCCGTACCAAAACTTAAAAATATTTACGAATTCGCGGGTAGTTTCGCAACATTAAGCTTTAATTATTAGCTTTAAGCATTAAGCATCATTTGTGCCCAGTGTGCTTAACGCTCAAAATAGTACTATCGGTAGAAAACCCAGGTTGTAACCCAAAGGTTGTCATGCAATTTAACATGCGTAAAATTATGTAATGATGACGGAAACTGGAATTCGCTTATCATTAATTTTATCCTCCTCATCATACTACGGATTTACATATTTAAACCATAATTTTCCTATCCCTCCCTCCTGGCTCTTTACCTTGAATAGAAGATTAGCATTGCCATACAGCGTGGCAATGCCGCCAGCCTTCTGGGCACATTACCAGTTGTCAGCGATGTGGAGGTTTTTTGACATTATATTTTAGATGCATTGGTTTGATTATTTTTTAAATATTGGTTTGTTTTTATGTATAGATTACGAAATTATAGTTAGTTAAGTGTTAATTATCCTTAGGTGTTGAATAAATTGCGATGAATAAACAGTTTTTAGCGCATGAACACAAAGCTACATTTTGCCGCATGTTGTAAAGCAGTGAAAATTAAGCAAACTCTTTCTTAAACAACAGGCTCAAATTATACGAAAATTCGCAAACATTTGAAACGCAAAACGCGGCATCGTTCACATTTAGCGTTTGCATATCATTGTTTTCTATATTTTCGTACAATTTCAACAGCTGCGCTCGTAAAGATGCAGCGTGCTGCGGTTTGTGGCGTATGAATGGAAATTATTTCGCCCGGCGCCCTCACCCGGCGCTCGCGGCCGGCGCCTGCTGTCTAATTTGAAGACAGCCTTAGCGTCTGCCCCTCACTTTAATGTTCTGCATGTGTTGGTATTAGTTTGTAATGTGAGGCTCTTTGGTCTCTACTTAACTTTGCTTTGTCTATTTCATGGTTGCGAATACTTGGTCCTTGTTACATTTAGGCCTTTTAGTCAGATGTTTAACGGAAAAGGATAAGCGCAGACTGCGTTAAATAATGCGGTTACGTAAATGAACATTATAAAGTATTATTTCTGTCGGTTATGGCTACAGAATAGTTCGTTACGGAAAAGGTTGATAATTTCATTAAATATTGCCAACTCTTCGGAAACAACAACAACACAAAAAGTATTTTTGTATTACTATTATTAAATATGTAATATTTTATCATTATGCATATACATAATATATTATTCTACAGACTGTCGTATTTACATTGTTCGTTATATTTTTTTATGTGAATAGTATAATAAATTTTACTTAGGTATTTTCCAACTTCTCTTACAAATGGCACCGATATTTCTTTTTTTTCCAACCATTTTGATATTTCTTACTACATAAGTAAAAAAACTACTTATTATATAATTAAAAAACTACTTATTACATAATTAAAAAAGACTACTTATAACATAAATAAAAAAAAAAAACTTTTTATAAATCCTTGACCTAATAAATATAAAGATTTTTATTTTTTTATTTTTAGTTCTCCAACTTCTTTTTCAAATGACACCTTCTTACCATCTTGATATTTCTTATTTCATTATTAAAAAAAATCTGTACATAAAGACTTTTTTTAAAAGAAAAAAATCTTTACATTAGTAAAGTTTTTTTATGCTTATTTCATGAGAAATAAATTACAAAGGTATTTCTTGATTTCATATTTCATTATACTTATGCTTATTTCATGAGAAATAAGTTACAAAGGCCACGCCTGTTTTTCGTTCGTTTGTACATATATTTATATATACATTAACTGTTCCATAAATAACTGATAAACAAAGAGATAAAACGTATAATCAATTGCCGGAGTTCATAATTAAGATTATTTATTACAATTGAATGCTTAACGCCACTTTAATCACGAATCAATGGGAAACAATTATCGCCGATGCAAAACCGCTACATTTTTAATCGCTGCTGCGATTGGTCGGTTACATTCGAGAGCCAATCACAAACGGAAGCGTTCGTCGCCGCCATTTTAATTATGTTTTGTTTGAATACGGAATGAATTGCACGCGTTAATCAAGGTCGGGATTTTATTAATGAGTATACTTTGGTGAGAAAGATTAATTATGTAAATTGGTTGACATATTCGGATGGCTGCGGCGGTGGCCGTGTCGACGGATGCCGGAAATGTTTTTTGAATTATTAATTCCATTTATTAATTACTGGGGTGGGGTAAATAATTTATTTTCCTTGTTTGAGCCGCTCGAAAGTGATGTTTGTCGAACTGATGAATAGTTCATTTTGATAGCGCGATGTTTGAGGTTTATCTCAAACAACATGAGGGTACTTGAATATTTATGAAGTTTTTCAAATATGTATAGTAGGCGGCAAATAAGTGGAACCCGTTGCTATGGTTACACGCAGCCCTCACCTCGATTGAGACCCAAAAATCTGTTACTGCCAATTTAAGGTTAATCGCCATGATGGTTCAACTTGAGTGCCGAGGTAACTATATTTTACTTACTTACGGTTTTAAAATTCAAAAGAATTAAACCTGTTCTAGAGGTATTCAGATCAGAGAGTAAAGTCCCCGCAAACCTCTATTGAAAAGGGAGGATCCTCTCACCAGAAAGATGTTATCTCTAGTCTGGGGAACTGCCCGGTAGATGCTTTTGGGCTGTTGTATATGTTCAAATTGGGCGATACAGGATTTCGTAGTTAGTTCCTATATATGTTCACCGTTTTGAGAGCAGTGGTAATAATATAAATTACACAAAGTAATGCGCCTGGTTGGGTTTGAATCCGCGACCTGAAACTCGTATTTCGGGGCCGTTAACACTCGGCCACCACTGCTCTCACAGATAATGTGTACTCTAAGTTATTCATTATACTTGAGTGAATATGTTAGTGCTAGGTTACAATTGTTCGCACAAAATAGTGGAACTAGGTCTGTACGCTGAATATTTAATGTGGGCCCAATTTCCTAGTAATCGTCGCCCGGTACTGTAATTGCATATGCAAAATGGTTTCTGCACAGTTATTGTGTTGTTAAAAATGCAATGTAATAAAGAAATTACGCGACCATTAGGCGAAAATTAAGAAGTAAGTAGACCTATTTTTTAACCCCCGACAGAAAAGAGAGGTGTTATACCTGTATTCGTTAAGTTTGACCTATCTGTCTGTCTGTGTGTCTGTCCGTGGCATCGTAGCGCCCAAACGAATGGACCGATTTTGATGCGTTTTTTTGTTTGAAAGCTGGCTTAGTCGAGATGGTTTTTAGCTACAATTTATGAAAATCTGTGCAGGTGTTCAAGGTCATCAGTTCGTTTGCTAACTGCAGTAGGGTTTTTAAACACTTAATGGGTGTTTACTTGATTTTACACACATGTGTGACCTAATATTAGAAATACTCGTGTATAATCTGGTGCCATTTAACTGGTCTCATAATGGAGCTCGAAGATAAGAACCCTGGATTGCTTATTAACATAGTAAACCTATCGAGTTTGGGCTTATTAGATTTCCTTTAACTAGTGCTATACATTTTTCCTGATAACAAGAAACTGATGCTAGAACTAGGAGCTGGCTGATGGAAATTTGAAATGCCTATTAGTAAACCCATTAAGTTTGGGCTCATCAGATTTATCTTGACCAGTTCTATACATTTCTTATGATGACAAGGACATAATACTAGAACTGGGAGGTGGCTGATGGAACTTTGAAACGCCTACTAGTAAACCCATCGAGTTTGGGCTCATTAGATTCGTCTTGACTAGTTCTAAACATTTCATATTGATGACAAGGACTGTCGGGGGCTTTTTAAATTTTTAATTTTATACTTATTATCTGACGACATTTTACGTTCTTTTCCCGTTTTTACGTTTGACTTTTACCGACTAAAACAATACCTATTCCTTGAGCTGCCCTTGCGTCCTAGCACCATGAATTATCTACCTTCTCAGAAGTCCCTAGAAGGTTTTTGCTGTCATCTCTATGAGGCGCGCGTGGAACACAACGCGCCGTCGACGATTAGGCTCGGTCGAGACAGTTATCGAACAGTCGGACGGTGAGCTAATCATTGCCCGTCGTCCGCAAGCTTACAGCGGATGGAAGTCGGGATCAAGATTCCGACGTCTGGGGCACTAGGACGTCCATTTCCTCACGTTAGTGACTGCCTCCATATCGCTAGCATTATAGTTTCGCAGAAGGATGCGAACGCCGCCCATTTTTCCTCTCTCTGAGCCATGACCTAGACCAAGGCCCGGCGCGAGAGGATATTTGGTTGGTCTAAGAATAGGTCGTGACCTACTTTTAAATTCTCCTACCTCTCCCATGTTTTTTTTTTTGATAATTTATATGGCAGAATAACGTTTGCCGAGTTATCTAATATACAACATTATTTTAAGTATATGCGAAACCTGAATATAGTTTGTTCAGAATCAGTAACTTAATCAATTCCAATAATTTTTATATCATGTCATTATAAAAAAAACATCAAGTTATATTCTTTCCCAAAAATATTTGAAAAAGGTCACAAGGGCAAAGCAAAGCGTGCATTAGGTGGGAGCAAAACCAAACTAAAACCCTCAGTCGCCCGGATGGCGCGGTGACCGTGTATTTATGTCACAATCAGGTAGGTATTAACTGGCTTATAACTTTGTGATTTTTCATAATACATTTTTGAAGTTTTTTACATCAATTCTTTACATTAAAATACTAGACAGTGTGTTTCAAGCTTCGCATATACTATAAATAAGGTTCCATTTAACTACTATTGAGTAGTTATACACAATAGTGAATTTAACTACAACTAGTTTATAAATATTAGACCAACGAACGAAAATAAATGTAGTACGTGTCTTGCTACGGTTGACAAGTAAGAGAGCGAGAGACTCTAAGTATAGCGCCAGTAGCGCCCCGAACTGTCGCTTCGTGTTGCCACTTAACTAACTTAACGATCTTCACTTTAATATCAATGCATGCCATACTATCTCTAAGGTGAGTTCACACATAATACCTATGCAATACCTACATAACGTTACGCAATCAATGAAATGTAATATCCCCTTTTTTATTATGATTATTTTTATTGTGCTTTTGCGTACAGTATTGACCAGTCTACACTGTCCTTACATAACTATGAATACTGTAATATGGAAATATTGTAAGACAAACCATTTTTTTAAAAGAGTATCCACGGAGTTTCTTGCCGGTTCTTCTCCATAGGAAACGACCAATTTGGCACCGTGCACTAGCTTCTGACGTTTTATAAGTGCCCATGTAGGCCTACGTGAAGTAAAAATATTTTGAATTGAATTGAATTGAATTTTTTTTTTGTAATTAGGACACCATTTTGTGAAAAAAAAGAAACCATTTTATCTAATATACAAAAATTTCGTATCACAGTGTTTACTATCGAATTCCTCCATAACGGTTTGATCGATTTTTATGAGATTTTTTGTGTAGGTATATTTATTATGTCTGATATATGTCGCAGGCTATTTTTATACACATATGTGATAAGTGTACTAAATCACAGGCGAAGCCACAGGCAGCAACTTGTCTCCTTATAAAATTAGTTAAGATCAAGCTCTAAATTCACCACCTAATTTCCGCAAGTAAATCCTTTTCGATTCCCTAGTGTATAACACTGTTAAGTCAAGCCAGAAAAGTTTAATATTCAGTCTTCAAAGTCACGCTAACTTCGAAGATATTATGTAATACCTAATCTTACATATTACGTTCAGGTAGGTAAGGAGATAGCGATCGTGATTGGGAGGCTCTCACATTATACATGAAGATTACTTATTATCGGGACATGGGATCTAGGGACGAAGTACAGTATTTGAATGATATTGGAATAAATAATGTTATGAATCCATTAGTCATATACTTCAAGGTATGTTACAAGCCAAATTCATTTTTATTTTATCCTTTATTTTTAACAGTTCGAACACATTTGTATTAAAAAGACATGAAGCAGGACACAGTAAATTAGGTAAAAAAGTGAGCTTATTTTTGAAGAAATCTTCTCCAGCTTGCCTGCGATAAGAGAGTTAGAAAAAGATATAGAGACATCGTGTGCAGTAGGAAAAATAAGTACAAAAAAGACTATCTTGAAGCTTTGCTTTCAATTAATTAGTTTTAATTAGTAAAGTAAATACATGCCAGTGTGGAGCCGATTCACAGGATATGCGTCACCTCCGTTTCCTGCCAGGGGGTACCTGTACGACCTGTACGAGGCCAACGACACAGCTGTCCAGGTGGCTAAATATTGGTCGGATAAAATCTGAGTAAAATCGACATGAAAAGAAGAAGAAGAATTAGTAAAGTCATAGTTTTGTTTTAAGTTTTACTTTATTTGTGTATTTATAATTATAATTAGTAAAGAAAGGAAGCAAGATGGAATTATTAGCATATCCCAAAGCGTAGATCTACATATTTGATGAAGAGCGTAAAATAATTAAATGTTAAAATGATATAAGAAATTAGATTAGATCGAGAGCAGTGGTGGCCGTGTGGTAAAAGCCCCGACTTACGAGTTGTAGGTCGTGGGTTCAAACCCAGCCAGGCGCGCACAAAGTATTGTGTAATTTATTTCATCACCACTGCTCTGTAACGGTGAAGGAAAACATCGTGAGGAAACCGGCATGTCCTACAACCAAAAATTCGAAGGAATGTGACATCCACCAACCCGCACTGGGCCCGCGTGGTGGATTATGGCCCATTCCCTCTCCTAAAGAGGAGGCCTGAGTCCCAACAGTGGGAACATTAGCAGGCTGATACTATGCTATGCTGCTAAGAAATTAGTAGATAAGATTACCAGTGGGTTATAATTCTTGGTCTCAAGGCTTCAATTAAGAAACTTTACCAAAAGAAAAGCCCATTCGTTACAATTAATAAAGTTACCTAACTCGAGCTCACATTTGTTAGTCTAGTTTGCCTTGCGACCTTCACAAAATATATTATTGTTTTATCGGGAATATTCGAATATAAATCTATATTATAAATGCAAAGAGCTTAATCCACCGAGACTAATTGCTAAGGAGCCAATTTCAATTGAAAAATTGAACATCCAGATGAAGCCATCGCGGTGCACGCTGTGCACAGATGGGTAGTAACTTGTTCTATAAAATACTTCAATATTGCGGCCGCGAGACTTATAAATCTCCCGAGATCTAATCTAGAGACAGACGATATCTGATTACGTCAGAACACGGCGCCGCTTACTGCTGTCTTTATTCAGTTTATTCTAGACTTAAAAAACGAGGTCTAGATAATAGTATCAGACTGAATTTTTTCCATTTTAAAGATGCAGAAATTAAAGTCTCTTTTTAAAACAGAGAAGATTTGAGGACACATACCGATGGCGATAATTTTGTCAGCGATGTCGTTATCGAAGTTTGGCGTAATAACTAAATTTCTCAGTGAGATCGCGTAATAACATCTCTGCATCAACCCCTCACGATATTCCATAAATATAGAACACGAGCTCACGGTGACATAATTATACACATATCTAAATATACTGTATAAATATAAGTTTGCTCATTAAGACGAGGGGAGGCTGACGCACAAATGACTTTCAAACCTGTTTGCAATCATCGCAATAACACAGAATTTAATATTTACCATGTTCTCTGCCGTTGACTTACATAATAATTTCCATTTCAAAATATTGAAGTACAAAACTTATTCGGTGTAACATTCTTCATCCAAAATATTTTCTGAATAGTCGTAGTCTCAATGGTGATATTATTTACGAGCGCTGTAATTCCTTCAAGGTTGGAATAAATCAGACATTTTCTCAGTTCTTATTCGATAAAAACTTTCATACATTTCTAGTGTTCCGTGCGGACGGTGAAAATCCGTACATTTGAATCAATTGGGTTTCTTTCTAACTCGCTTTCTTATATCTTACTTTGTGGTCTGAAGGATGAATTGATATGAATTAAGAGTTGAATCGTTTTTCGCCGGAGCAGTTGTGGTATTTAACTGTTTTAATGGAATAAAATTCATTTATTTCACAAACACAATTATATGCATTATATAGAACACTTAATAATTAAAACTATATATACATTAAAACCTACTCCTAACTAAAAAATGGCGTCGTAAAACTGGTGGAATTTGGTACGTCTTCGGTAGAACGGAAATTTTACGTACTACAATAAGGCCTTGCTTTTCACATTTGAGGTTGATTTAAGTTCATACCTTTTCTGTATGAAAAGAAACCTTTTCCTGAAGAGGGACAGTTGTAGTATTAAACTCTCGCAATCAAGAGAGGAGGAAAGAACACTATTTATTGCGTCGTAGTTGCTTGTATGTATACACCGTTAAATTTTAGTCGTTTTAATCCCGTGGAGGGTCGATCAGGTACATGAAACACTATCGATTGGTAAAGATAAAATTAAAAAATAAAGTACTTTTTTCTAAAACTCAAAGTAATATACGCACGTATGAAATTAATTTCTTTAAGTAAACGAGCCAATGACCTCATGGGTAGTTGTCGGTCGTTGCGTAATAACTACCTACAGTTCATTGACCTCGCTCAGCTGACGTTACTTAAAGAAATTAATTTCCTACATGCGTAAATTAACGATGTATATTATTATATAATATTTTTCATTATGTGTTTGTATATCTCAGGACCCTGAGGTCCTGGACCTTTAGAAGGCGTATAAGGAGCCGAAACCAACTCGCAGAGGCCCTTTAGATACTTTTAATGGCACGTGATGCCAACCGACGATTATCCTTGTACGCGCTATGCTAGTGCATCCAAGGACAACCCCCGGTTGGTGAATACTATTGTGACACATTGAAAACAAAGACAATAGGGCTAGGGTTTTCGAGTCTTAAGTGGACTGGTTACTAGAAACTATGTTAAAACTATGGCCCCTGCCTAAACATTGTCATTAATATCCATCGGTAAAAAGGCAGGGATGACTTGCACACTCAATAAATGGGCACCCAAAAACGGCCGCTAGCACGAAGTGACGTAGCAACAAGAGGGCAACATATCCTGAGATGCTTGAGGAGTGGAGAGGAATAAATATATTTTTTTTTTATTTCTCTCATAAAGGTACATTATAACATACATACAATTTTGCCTTAAGATTAAAACCTTTGTGGGAGCTGGAGTCTGAAATAGGTTCGAGACCTGTAAGACAGATCTCCAGGCTCACACCCTTTTAAACATAATCGCATTTTGCGGCACATAAACATGAATCATACTCGTATGTTTGTAAGATTGTGAGCGGGAGAGATTTTTAAAATAACATGCTAAGTGTAAAGTAAAAAGAGAATTAATATTTTTGATGAAACGTGTATGTAGTGTTACGTCTGCGTAATGAGTTTGCATAAGATTATATGCAGACTCATGCTTATACTCATAAGTTAGCATACTGGCTGAATAGTAGTTCGAAGAATATTAGTATCTTCTAGAATTAATTTGAATATTGTAAGAGTAGATTGTTTTATTGTTTTATAGGGAGTTCTATGTAGTCGTTCAAAGTGGAAGGAAGTATTTTTTTAATATATCGACATACAAAGTCGCAAGCAGTTTCCTCTTCTTCTTCTTTTCGAATCGATGGTAAACTCGCTAAATTATTTGGGCCCAGTTTCCTTTTATAAAAGTATAGATCCCGGTAGTCGAGCCCTAAGCACCCAGGGTTCGACAGTAGTGTATAATGTATGTATGTGTGTGTTAGTGTTTTTAATAAATGTGATAAAGTTTTACTTTATGATTTGGATGATACTTTCTGTGGTATGTGGTATACTACGGCTATCAGGACAATCCCGGAAGTAAGGTCAAGCACTCTACTGGATTATACATCCTTCTCCCGAGCACGTTTGCTCTTGCGAATCTCGACTCAAACCAGCCGATAAAGGCAAGAGAGAGGTAGGAGCTCTGTTCCTCGTCTGTTTTCACTACGGCCGGCCAATAAAGGCAAGGCGGAGATGAAGAACGAATTGTCCAAGGAGATCGGGTCCATGGGGTCGCTAATGCCCATCAGTTCGTCACAAAACTGCATAGCAGATTGTATCTCTCTTAGTCTGGCCCCTCACCCTTGGCATGTTACGGCAAAGCAAGCTCTACCGATACACACCTGGGGTTTATATGTATTATGTGTATTTGTGTGTTGATCATTATGTGTATTATTATGGCATTTTTTTTCGTATGTGTATATTTATGATATTATACCTTTATATTGTATGTTATATTGTTTCAATGTTAATTGTTTTGTTTGTACTCTTCTTTTTTCAATTATAATCATCTCTTTTTTTATAACTCTCAAAAAAATTCTAAAGTAATAATCATCACCTTTGTGCCTATTTTTCTATTTCCTTCTTTTTGTCTTTTATTTATATTTTATGTGTGTACATAAATTGTTAAATAAATAGTGTTTTGTTTTTTATTTGTACCTCGAAGTAAACTGGTAACAGAAGTCTTTCTGCAGTTTCAAGGTTCCATATCTACTTTCGACACCTCAGTACGTGACAGAATAGCCTAACTTACAAACCCAATTTATCGTCTTCTGTTTCTAGTGGCGACATTTCTAACTACGGAATATTTTCATCACAATTTTGGCGACGCGTCCAGTTCCGTAATTTTGTTATTGGAAGTTGGTCGAATGATCCTGGAATATAAATTATTGGAACTGTGTCGATACTTTGTATTTTTTATTTAAGAAAAAAATGTCTACAGCATTACTAAAGAGACAGGTCTGATGAAAATTATCATTTTGTTTTTTTGATAAAATTTTAGTCCTTTGAGATGCTTAGGTTCATGAATAGTTTGTGAATCCTATAGCAACCTTATTTTTAGTTTATGCGAAACCCGAAACACGAGTCTAGTATTTTTAAGCAAAGAACCTATGTACAAAATTTCAGAACTGTTTCACAAAACATCATAAGGTTTTAATCTTGTTATGTTACCTGATGTTCCACTCAAACACATGGTCACCAAGCCATCCGGGCGACTGAGGATTAGTTTTGTTCCCGCACCCTGTTGTGTGCTGGTGGTTAATGCCTGCTATGACCTTCCGTGACCTGTATTGTGCTTAGTCTCGATGATGTCCAATTTGTGACCTTTTTTAAATTTTTTTGGGAAAAAATGTAACAAGGCGTATAAATTATTGGAATCGATTCAGTTACTGATTCTAAACAAACTATATTCAGGTTTCGTATATTCCAAAAATAATGTTATATAAATATCACATTTTTTAATGTTGCCTCATACTTGGAACTACTCCTGTGTAAAGAAAGAAAGAAAGAAAATCGTTTTTTCAACCTCACACATACAGTAAAATAAAATAAAAAATAGTAAGAGAAAAAAAAAAACAACATTAAACCAGCATAATTATGTCATAGAAATATTTGTTCCGTGCGGCAATCGAACCCGCGACACGCTATGCAGCAGCCTATAGCCCAACCTCAGTACTAGCCTATCATATCACCATAATTTTGTTATTACTGATTATATTATATACAGGGTCGATTTTTTAATCTATAGAGGAATAGACTCGGTTACGTCTAGGCAAGCGTGAGCAAACTTCGGCCACATCATTGCTTACCACCAGGTGAGATAGTGGTCAAACGCGAGCTGATAAAAATACATGATAAAAAAAATTACGAAAAGAATAAAAATAGCCGTTTGACCTATAAGTAGAAGATAACGGGAAGAATTCTAAAACCAAACAACCTATTATTGTAGAGTCTGTAGATTCTGTAACCATTATTTTTATGTGTTCACGAAAGCTGTAAAAACTCTCAACTGGAAGGGGCCTCCTCATATATCACTCGTGAAATATGTTGAGGTGCCACAGTGGAAATACCTTCATAAGTATAGTAGATTCTGCTTGGTTTGCTTTCCACTAGTTTTCAATTCATGAACCTGGTGACTGGACGATTGATCATCTGTCTTAAAGTGATATTTGTATCGCTACATCGTAATTCTCTGTGGATTTATTTTAAGATCATCTCATCATCGTCATTTTAGCTTTGAGATGTCCATTACTGAGCATAGGCCTCCCCCAAGTGTCGCCAAAATGACCGGTCCTGTGCATCTCGCGTCTGTCAGATTTCCGCGGCCAGGTCATCGGTCTACCTTGTGGGAGGCCTTCGAACGCTCTGTTTCTGGAGTGGCGACCACGTACCGAAAGATGTGTCTTTCGGTACGTGGTCGCCACTCCAGAACCTTTCGTCCCCATCCACCATACGTTCTGCGTGCAATGTGCCCTGCCCACTGCCTCTTAAGTTTGGCAATTCTTCGGGTTATGTCGGTAACCTTGGTTCTCCCGCGGATATCTACATTTCAGATGAGATCACACAAGCAAACTCCGAGCATAGCCCATTCCATTTCCCTTAAGATCATCTAACTAGGCTAATATTATTTTTATTTGTTGGTTTATTTTCAAAATTCTCTATTGTACCTCTACAATAGAGAATTCTCTGTAAGTATAATGTTACAGATATAAATCTATGCTATAACCTACGGGCCAGTTTGCCTATTTTGGGCGCCAATCTCTTACAAATTTTTATGTTATATTAGATTAGGTAAGTATTTCTGTTCACTATGAAATACATATATTATTATTAGATTTTATCCTAAACTAAAGAACAGTTTCTTTAGAGTAAGCCCCGGAAGCGAACCGCGAAAATGCTCGTCGTTGGTATAAAAATGTTGATAACTTTGTATACTATTCCTTTCGTGAAATTACATTCAGAAGTCTCATTCATTACATTTACGAAAAAGAAATTCCCAAATTGGTTCATAAATGAACGAACATAAATAAAAAAAATACAATTGAATTGAGAACCTCCTCTTCTGAAATCGGTTTAACTATGGTAACACTCATCATTACTGAATGAAAAGCTCTGCCATTGAATAAACAAACCACGTTCATTGTTAAAAAATATTTTCCAATGTTTGAAGGAGGCACTTTGGTTGTAATCTCACGAAGACTAAGTTTCGAGAGAGCTGGTCGAAATATTGAAGCTGCGAAGCTGCGGAGGCAAAATAAGCAGAAAACTTGGCTTTATTCCAATTAATTTTTGTTATAACAATAGTTCGTATCTGGATTTGAGAGCGCTACAAGATTCGAGATATTATTTTAAGCGGTTTTAAAGGATAGTTTATTGGATAAGTTTTTTAGCACGGTCTTATTTTAGAAGGTTTTGGAATAAATACATGTGTTATAAAAGATCGTAACGTACAGTTTATTTTTAGTAAAATAAAATAAACTCGTGAATTACACTGGTTTAGTGTCACTGGTTCACTGGTCTGTGGAGTCTATTCCCTCTTGCCTTCACTCTTAACGGAATCGAAATTCATAGGGTACCCGTTGACCTTGGGGCTCTGGGGAGGTATGAAAATGCATACCAGGGCCCTGGATCCAAGGCAGGTAAGGAACAGGGTAGGTTTTTAGTCAGTAAGAGTCTGACACTATTTCCCACTCCGCCCAAGGGCGGGATTTGTCATTGGATGATTTTACCTTTCATAAAAAAGAACCCGTTGACCTAGAATCCTGAAATTTGGTATGGAGCAAGGTCTTATAACACAAATATAGGAAAGAATCTGAAAACTGTAAATTTATGGTTACGTCACCAAAAAAAAGCTTTGGAATTGAATTTTTTTCATAGATGAGTTTGTGCGGAACAATCAGTGCGCGAGTCCGAATCGCACTTGCCCGGTTTTTTGAATAATATAAATTAGTGCTTGACTGCAATCCCACCTGATGGTAAGCAGTGATGCAATCGTTGATGGTGAATTGTAGTGGTTTATTAAGAGTATTCGCTCTTGCCTTGAAGACTCTTTAATTATAATATAAACAGTCGGGAAACCGCTACAGGCAAATTCTATATATTTATTTAATGATTTGCACTTTGTAAATGGTTTATCTGATGGTCTGGTGATATATATTTAACCTAAAAAAAAACCTCGAACGTTGGCTCCTCCGTGTCCTCCGGGTGGTCCACACAGTGGCGACACCCGGGCGTCACTTCTGCAAGAATCCGGAACAGAAACTTCCCGAAATTGCCATGTCCGGTGAGAACCTGTTTCATGCTGAAGGTAAGGACACCGTGAGGTCTTTCCAGCCACGCCCCAAAGAGGGGTCCAACCGCCATAATTAAGGCGTGCCCAGAATGAACCAGGGGTTCAAAGTTTAGCTTTAAGTTTTATATGCAATTATAAATAATGGAAGTTGCCCTTTGCGTTCCAGGGCCACAGTGACTATTTCTGTGGTATACGATCAATTTTAGCACAAATTAAAAACACCAGGACTGTATTTTATTTGACTTGTTATTCAATAAAGTTAAATAGTATTCTATGATAAACGATAGTATGGTAACAGTTTTACGCCACAATTGCACATTCGTAATCCTTAACCCCTTAGCCGTCGCGACTTCAAACACTTAGACAAACTTAATGTTGATACCTTGGATTTCATTCAACCCTTAGCAAGCTTAACAACTTTCAAAATTGAACCTTAACATGATCAATTTAGGGTGGATATTTCAAAGGGAAAAGTAGTTGTAGAATTTACATTTCAATTACTTGATGTTTTTCTAGCTAAGCGAGGGGTTAGTGAGGTGGAAATGGATAGTTTATCGGTACATTGAGCTGGTTTCTCGTTTTTAAGGCTATTATGATTTGTTTAAGGTGATACTGTCCTTTTTTAGGATTTGGATTATATACACATCTATTAAGCTATTAACATTAAATTACAAATAGATGTGTATGTATACATAATATAATAAGTACATAGCATAATACTCACACACCTGGTACATTCCCACTGCTGGGACTCAGGCCTCCTCTCTAGGGGAAGGGATTGGGCCGTAATTCACCACGCGGGCCCAGTGCGGGTTGGTGGATGTCACATGTCTTCGAATTTTTGGTTCTAGGACATGCCAGTTTCCTCACAATGTTTTCCTTCACCGTTATGAGAGGAATAGTGATGAAATAAATTACACAAACTAATGTGCCTGGCTGGGTTTGAACCCGCAACCTACAACTCGTAAGTCAGGGTCGTTACCACTCGGCCACTACTGCTCACAGTCACACCTACATACAGAAGATTTATTAAAAACATATACTAGACACATTCAAGTTAATTTTTTTCCATACAAAATATGAAATCACTTTTGCGAGATCAGTGACTTTCGCATATACTGTTTGACGGGATCAATATCAATATCAGCGCCATATCTTATATATAAAAATAGCTGTTCGTTAGTCTCGCTGATACGCGAGATCGGCCAAACCGATTTGGATAATTTTCTTGTTTAAAAGTCTTGAAATATTCGTGATAGCCCTCGGAAGGTTTAAATGGTGAGAAAATATGGAAAACTCACGAAAAAAAAATCCGCGGTAAATACGCGGTACGAAGTTTGCTGGGCCAGCTAGTTTGCAATATTTTTTAAATATAATTGTACATTACTTGGGATTTGTGCATTATATGCCACTGATAGGTTTATTGTTTGATATTTAGAATCGTCTTCATCTTCCTGCCCTTGCCTCACACATATTATCCTGTCACCCGTCACGTAACCACTGACTCTCTTTTCTATCATATTATTCTTCATACAATCCATCCATTATTCGACATTATTTAATATAAAATATAACATAAGAAATATTAAGCACAAAAGTACAAAAAAGTAGATATAAAATTAATAAAACAGCTTATTTTACATTTCATAATATCATATTAGTATCGGAAACGGCTGTATATATATTAAATGCCTTATTGTTACTTCAATACATCCATATTTATTCATAGATGCCCATAAAAGATAGTCAACAAGCTCAGTTCATAATATCACATTCCTAGTTACACATCACCGTATTGTCCGGTCCGGTTGTCCGAGCCGGACGCCGCTCGGACGCAAATCGTTTACGATTCAGTTCAGCCAAGCCCCGGCTACAGAGAGCCTGTTCGTAGATATCGAGGACGATATTGACGTCAAGAGAAAATAATAAGAGAGAAGTAAATGGGCGTTTATTTAAACCAACTATATTTGCAATGTTATGACATATTATTATCTTCTTCAAACAGACCGTAAAGTATAAAAATAAGTAAAGTATAGTAAGTATGCAAAGAATGCATTATAAACTTAAAAGGACGAACTTCGTCTTTTTAAGAGGACTATAGTACGCATAGCGCGGTCACTGTCGGACTGCATACAAACGAAACAGAAGCGCAATTAAACAATGCCAATACTAGCTTAATGCACCAGAGTCGATTCAGAAGTGAGTTAAGAAGATCATCGGCAATGATGCACTTCTCAAGTCAAAACTCCTAAGTCTTGAGTGTTGCTGCCGAGTCACTAGCCCGTCGGTTTTCTATCGTTTACATTTCGGGGAGTGTGCATTTAATTTTATTTTATTTTATTTTATTTGGGTTGCTTAGCTAATAATACAAAATAGAAGGATAAGGTAGATAGCGATGAGCCATTTACAAGCCTCCACATACATTAGAAATAATTGAGATAAGTATAGGACAATTATGTAATGCAATTACAAAATATTGCTTTTAGACATAACAGTATTTATGGATGCCAAGCTGCTTGTACTTGTAAAGAAATCAATTGAGTTATGTTCTTAGACTAAAATGTTAAGTGCTTTCACTGTGCGAATTATGTAAGAGTTACTACGTTAGACTGTGCATAAATGAGGAGCTTTGACAATAATTCCGGGCAATCTATCTGCCATTTTGATTAAAAATCCAATATCTGATATATTTCTGCGAATTAAAAGAGGCAGCATGAATTCGTTCCAACCTGTCAGAATGGACTGCATAATTTGGGTTCTACATTTGACTACCGTATTCAAGGTGACTGCTGACGTAAGAACAGTATAGAATTTTTAGGGTTTTCATATTTTAAATGAATTAGAGTTACGGATAATTAATCCCCTGGGATTATCATATCGCCAAAAAAGCTGCCAAAGCCCTGGCTTTGGTAGCTTTTTTGGCGATATGATCGACATGACATTCACAGGAAAGCTTACTGTCGATTAGAATATCGAGATCTCTGGTAACGCTAGTTCGCGATAACGCCTGATTTTCGATTGAGTAGTTAAGGGCCAAATTCACCAATGAACTAATCGCGATTATATAAAAAAAAAAAACGCAGTTTGAGCGCCTAATCGAGTTTATAGCTTCATTTTGCGTTCCACCGCGATGAATTGAATGTAGTTTACGCTAAACTCAGTTTCTATTCTTTTGTTGTCGCCCATGTTTACGACACGGGTCTTTAAACTAGATTACGCTGAGCTCAGTTTAGTTGAACTAAGTTTTTTATATTGAATGATGAAATTAGCTCTAAGTAGGACTGGCTGAGTTTTACGTGTAAACGAGATTACTAAACATTTTGAATTATTAAGATATAGTTTATTACTTTTACAATAGTAAGTATACCAGTCTAAGTAAATCTTCCTGTAACAGACTTGTTTCGGCTAAATTCGTAACTGATTTAATTTAGTTCCGCCAAGTTCGTGCCATCATCGGATCTCTAGACGTATGGCGTAGCGCCATGAATACATGGTGGACATCTCACGTATTCATTATGCATATGGCTAAAGAGTGAAATTCCCTTCCGGAGTCTGTATTTCCTGATAGCTATAACCTTGGGGTCTTTAAGTATAAGTGAATAGGTTACTTCTAGGCAAGCGTGCTCCATCTTCGGTCACATCATCGCTTGCCATTAGGTGAGATAGTGGTCAAGCGCACATGTATACTAGAGAGCAGTGGTGGCCGAGTGGTAAAGAGAGCAGTGATGGCCGAGTGGTAACAGCACCGACTTACGATTAGTGCTCGCGGGTTCAAGCCCGGCCAGGCGCATTACTTTGTGTAATTTATTTCATCACCACTGCTCTCAAAACGCTAAAGGAAAACATCGTGAGGAAACCGGCATGTCCTAGAACCAAAAATTCGAAAACATGTGACATCCACCAACCCGCACTGGGTGCGCGTGGTAGATTATGGCCCATTCCCTCTCTTAGAGAGGAGGCCTGCGTCCCAGCAGTGGGAACATTAAAAGGCTGATGAGATGATGGTGATGAGGATGCACATATATACAACATTATAAAAAAATACACAATCAGATAAGATTCTTATTTTATTGTTTTTGTTGTTTATTGCACTACCCTTAAAAAACAAAGATTGCGTAATTTCAGTTTAAGTATTTATTGATCTACTTAAACTGAAATTCAAAACTCCACAAAAATACGCATCATACATGCAATAACGCCACCCCTGTGTTCCAGGAAATGTGATGTAAAAATATATTTATCTATCACGACTGCTCTCCACCTATAATCTACGTTACCAGGTCTCCTGGAACAGTTACAGGAATATGGCCTTTTTCTGCAACAGGGATATGGCTTTTTTTCTTCCTTTTCTTCAGAAATCTGCACTCTGTACTATTTCCAAATGGAAAATTCCAATACCTGTTTCCCTGAACCGGGTACCGGATGAAGTACGTATATTGTGCTGTACCTACGTCAATATACGACCAATTGAAATATACTGGCATAGTGGTGATAGAAGAGTAGGGCCCAGTTCTTCTCCTCGAGCCCTGAATCGCAGCAGTGGGAACAGTATAGGTTGATTAAGTCTATGAGCTAAACAAAACCCTAAAATAGGATGGCGCAATGAGCTAGTCATTTCAATTTCAGTAGAACTACCTTCTTACGTATATAAGTTCTTATTTTAAATATTTCTAAGATAAGAATGATTATAGTGAAAAATGGGGACGGTTTTTGCCCTGCTGACATATCAATAGGTAAAAAGGAACCACAAAAATGAACATAAAGATAAACTAAAACCCGAAAAGAATCGGAAGAAAAATTCTCCAGCACCTTTTTACCTCGGCACTCAATAACTAAAATATAGCTACACGTAACATACCTTAAATACCTCTGTACGATCCAATATGGCGGTTTTATTGGTCGTTCTGTCCCGATAGAAATCTATAAATGTGTTTTATTGTCTTGCAAGCTGACATGGTGTATTGTACAGGTATCCTTTGTAATATTCTGCTTTAAAAATACTACTTTTTGCTATCGATAATAATCGATAGCAAAAAGAATCAGAATCTCTAATAAGAGATTCTGATTTTTAAAGAATTAAGTTAAAGTTGCTGCAATCATTGTTATTTTACTATCACTTTGATCATGAAATAAAAATTATGTTGTCATGTTGGCTTAGGAATAAAGGCTGGCCACATACCTACTTCGTTAAAGTATAATTCCATTAAATCATTGATTGCTGTATGATATTTGTTTCATTACTTAGTTGATAATAATAACACTTTTATATCAATTTTAACTAGATGAGGCCGGTGTTTTTAGTGATCACTCTGAGATGAAACATTGAATCAGAAGAATTGATTCGGAAGTCTAAGTTTGTGAGCACGCCATAATTATGGCGGTAAGTCCCCTCTTTGAGGAGTGACTAGAAAGAACTCACGGCGTCCTCACTTTTCGCATGATGCAGGTCCTCGTCGGACATGGTAAGTTCGGGAGGTTTTTGCACCAGATTCGTGCAGAAGAAACGCCCGGGTGTCAGCATTGCGAGGAACGCCCGCAGAACACGGTAGAGAGAGTAGAGTAGAGAGTAGAGGTGTGCCCCGCGTGGGTAGAGCACCGCCGTGTCCTCGTGGGGGCAATCAGTGGCAGCAATCTCTCGCGCCGGGGCTTGATACAGGCCATGGTCCGAAGCGAAGAGGAGTGGCAGGTAGTTGCCTCCTTCTGCGAAACAGTAATGCTAGCAATTAAGGAGGAGACCGCACGCGTGTGGTAACGGCTCTCACGCCCTAGCCGCCGCCGGGATTCCGATCCTGATTTCTGGCGACCCTAGGCGTACGCGTAGGGGTAGCTTGCCGTCCGACCGTCTGGTAACCGTCCGGACCGAGTTCAAGTCGTCGATGGTGTAAATCGTTCCACGCGCACCTCACGGAGTTCAGTTAACCGTAGAGGCCCAGCAGGGTCGAAGCCTGCTGGGGCCATGGATCGTTTTCTTAAAAGAAGTTTCGGCCCCAGTATGAAAGGCAACGATGAAACAGGATGGGTTTTTAGTCAGTAAAAGTCTGACACTAGGTCTCTCCCGTCCCGCCCGAGGGCGCGGACATATCATTGGATGATTTTCCCACCGTTAAAAAAAAGTCTAAGTTTGTTTTAAATTTTATACAATCTTTATTGGTTGAATTAATTAAAAGATATTGAAATTAATTACTTGAGGTTGTGGTCCTAAATCAGGAAACTGCTATTCCTCAAGAATCTCCTTTGTAGATCTTTGACATTCCTTATAAGTAGTCAAGAAGCCTAACAGTTTGATAATTTGATGAACAATCAGGTCAAGGGACAAGGGGTCAAGTGCTCGTATCACGAATCACGTTACCCAGCTATTTGGCTGCGGTTAGAAAGGCATTCGCTCCGTGACAAAATTCAGCCACATCCAACTGGAAGCTTTCTTGTGGATGCAGGCGGTCGCCTTCTTCTGCGAAGCAGTAATGCTAGCGAAGAAAGCGGCAGCACGCGCGAGGGAACGAACTTCTTCACGCCCCTGCTACTGGGAACGCCGATCCAGCCACTACAGGCGTGGGTTTGCGGGCCACGAGCAATGGGTAACTTGCCGTCCGGTTGGGTATTGTTCAACACGCGACTGCGCGTTCTTCGACTGCGCGTAATGTTCAACACGCGCCTCAAAGAGATGTCAGCAAAACCGTTGGGACCCAGCTAGGCCGAAGCCTACTGGGGCCGTGGCTCATATGAAAGGACCTCTCGGGGGACCTGGGACGCAAGGCAAAGTGGGTTTTAGTCAGTAAAAGTCTGGCATGCCCTCTCGCTCCACTTTAGAGCAAGAGAAGTCATTGGATGAATTCCCATCTATAAAAAAGTAGTTGGAAAAAAGCAAGGCAGGTTTATTTTCGATCAGAAAAAAGTGTATACTTAGGCAACAGTTACTTAAACAAAGCAGTGTTTACATTTTAAACCAACATTCCCCGTACAAATAAATTTCTACTAGAATCCATTCTTGATCAACAGCAAACCCATAATCACTTACTCACAGCTATTCATATTTTATTTCCAACTATAATTTCATGTCGTCCGTATACTCAAACTGTCAGCTTATGTCAATAGGACGGGTGTAACCAATCGATAGGCAGGGCGGAGCCATGGAATAGAGAGGCACAGAAGTCGAATTTGGCACAAAGAACGATAAAGCAAGCATACATATATGTAACATTAGTACATGGGCTGGAAAATTGTCTAAAAGAGTTACTGAAACTCTGGAACACAGAAATTAGTCTGTAAAAGTTTGACACTCCTTTTCACCCCACACAAAGCAGGCGAAGTTATTTTATGATTTCCCATCCTAAGAAAAAAAATTACCAGGTTTGAGTTAGACTTGCACAACGAGGGATCCGTATAAACTTGCCTATGTAAAGAGTTCGATTCCCGTTTTGAGTCTTAAAGGGTTTTTTCGAATTGCAAAACAGTTATTTTCTCTATAGGGTCTGCCTGTCTATCAAAACCCTTTATCTCAAAAACGTGTAGAGGAAAAAAAATAGGTACGGCAGATTATATCGCAAAAAACGTATATTTCAGTACTCCCATTGGAATCAAAATTCATAGGGTACTTTCTATTGACCTAGAATCCGAATATTGGCATAAAGTAAAGCTAGCTTTGAAGACACCCAAATAATAATAGGACGGGAAGACCGCAGGAAGTAAATTGTTCCAGTCCTTCGATGTACGCAATTTAAATAATGAGGCAAAACGCTTAGTCCAGCTACGCAACTCACTGTACGTTGGATTGTTTGATGGTAAAAAGTAATAGCAGAATCAAATCATGCAAAATACCTAAAAATCTGAAAAGGAAGTACCGTGATCGTGATACGAGAGTTTAGAATAGTCTTAATTTGCAACTAGTATAACTCAGTTGTGTCTAGTTTGACAGATAGAAAAACAACGTAGTTGATATTTTCGCTAGCTGTCTAAAGTAAGCATTCTGTTCCTATCTACTCTATGTCGCTCTGTAGGGCGGACTGACGTCCAGCAGGTCATTATAACCTGTCCCTCTATTGTATAAGAGGATTATTTTTAGTAGCAGGAATGTTTGAGTAAATGTTTTCCTTTCCTTTGAGGTAAAGGTAGGTATTTATTGAGTGGCCGGGAATGTTTGGAATGTTATCTGAGATATTTTGAAACGGTCAAGTAAGGAATTTTTGATCTGTTGGATCTTAAATCATTTGAAATTTAAGACTACACAAAACATTCTGAGAATACTTTAATTGTAGGTATGGTTAAGAGTGGTATCCCTCCCGGAGGCTTTGAGTTTTGATAGCTATAACGCGGAGTAAATAGGTTAAAGCAAGTTTGCTCCATCATCAACCAAATGTCATCCTCGCTTACCATCAGGTTTGGTAGTGGTAAAACGCGAGCCTGACAATAATAATGAAAAGAGTTTTTTTTTGTCTGCATATAATAAGTGACACTAAAAGAACTAGCTCAAGTTTACTTTGACTGGCCTTGACTGGCCTGTTAGTCTAGTGGTTAGTGACCCTGACTGCTATGCTGGAGGTCGAGGATTCCCACCCAGAACAAATGTTGGTGTGACGAGACCGATTTATTGGTTCTGTGTCTGGGTGTAATTTATCTATAATATGTATGTATTTAGGAATATATAAGTATGTTTACCAGTTGTCTGTCTAGTACTCATACCACAAGCTCTGCTTAGCATGGAACTAGACGGCATTGAGTGATAGTTGTAGAATATATTACCTTAAATTCATAATCAACATTTCAACTAAAAAACGTCCACTTACACGTTGGACTTACGCCTCCCCAAGCTATAATTAATTTAGTCTGAATAAATATTTTTAATAAAAATCACGACCAATGCCAATCATAATTATGTCTGTTTCAATTAGCTCCATCAAGAACCAAAACGCAACATCCCTAAGTTATTTAACCGTAGACTACCATTCAATTACTGATTCCACCCACGTACGAAAAGCAACAAAATACTCGTAGTATAATGTAGTGAAAATATCGTCCATATAACATGCTCCCCACATCTTTATAACTTCCTTGGCTTTAAAGTGCCACCTCGCTAGACCTCACGCACATAGAATCACTCGTAAAAGCCGAAAAGCCGCGACAGTTCAACGTACTTGCGAACTGAACGGTAGCGCGACAGAGTAGTCAAATACAGAAGATTCAGATACTACGAGCAAGGAAACTTGCAAAGGGCAATTAAAAGTACATTAATGAGTTTTAAGCGAGAACATTAGACCGACGCACACGTGGACCACGCCTGATTTGTACGTAGCACCATGTCGCATGGCGTCGCCTGGCATAGATCTAATGTGTAGAACTACATTAAATCTACGCCAGGATAGTTGCCATATAAAATGTATGGAGACCGACGTGCCCAGATTGGCGTACGTGTACGCAATGTAATTCTACCTTAAGTCATTAAAAAATATGACACGCCCATCCTAGAATAGAAGTTATTGGATGATTTTCTAGTGGGAGTAGTAGAATGCGAGTGGTTTTTCATTCGAAACGTTTATTGCATTTGGCTCTCTAATTGGTTAAGAGCTTGAAGCGGGCCTATCACAGCGTCGAATGGCATAAACTTGTCGATTGGGTTAACGTAACACAAACTCACTCTAGGCACTCGTCAGTTGTTATCGTAGTCTTTCTGAAACTGTGATCACAAGAAACTTAACACATTTCAGTAGTGGATATAATGTTTTAAGGATACTGGGCGATACTGGTGCTAGCAGATGCAGTCGCTCCCAATATAACCACTACAAAGAAAAACTACAGTTCGTGTAACAAATTAAGAGAGCAGCAAAAGTTAAATGGGTACGAAGCAACAGAAGCTTCTTCATATCTATGCATGTTTTTTTTTATCTTGAACATTAGTTTGAGTGAGTCTTCTCTGTATTACTTATTGCGTGGTCTTCTGTTAGATAGTCACGTTTGCCAAGACTTTGCTTTGCGAATATTCACAGCATATCTCGTAAATAAGGTATCACCTTCAATAAATGTAACAGATGAGCAGAGTTCAAGCTATGTGCGATATTATAATTTTATGCAAGTGGGTACTTCTAGTGGAATTGTATGTATGAGTATTCTCCTTTGCTTCTAAAAAGAAAAACTGATTCTTCGAATCTTGAAAATGAAAGCTACATAGTTTTTTTTTTTTATTTCCTGTTCTTGTCAGAGGTTCCTTCATAGAAATACTTAGAACATGGAATTGAAAATCTTAGAATTTGCTATTCAAATTGCTTGAAAGATAATAAAAATATTGCTCTTTACAAAGCTAAAGCTAATTAGAATTCTCAGATACTTTCTGTATATTCCTCAGAAATAAAACGTAATATTTATTTTCTAAGTAAAGCAACATCAAATCAAAGAAAAATATGGTTGTAGCTGCGATGTATTTATTACTGTCGCATAGCATAATATACATTGAATTATTCATACAGCTGTCGCTGGGCCGTCGAGAATCGTCCCGTACTTCAAGAGTAATGGAAGACCGACATGTGAAAATATTGTACCTACGTTATACTGTGATTCAGTTATACATAAGACTGAGAGCAAGATGATTTGTTTGTCCTTGGATTTTTAAGTAAGTTCAATGTCCTTTGTGTAAGCTTTTGGTATCTAGAGAAAATAGATATACGTAGTTTCGAAGTCAATGATTTGGCCTTAAGCTACTGGGTATTGCATAAGACTAGCCCGTCATCATCATTTCAGCCGAAAGACATCCACTGCTGAACCTAGGTCTCAGTCTCCTTTAAGTGTTGCCACAATTATCGGTCCTGTGCGTCTTTCTTTCATCGGCATCACGCTACCCTCGCCAGATCGTTGGTCCACCTTTCGGGAGGCTTTCCAACGCTGTGTCTTCAGATACATAGTCACCACTCCAAAACTTTTCAACCCCATCGACCATCATTCTATTCTGCAAGCAATGAACTCTGCTCACTGCCACTTAATTTTGATGATTCGTCGGGCTATATCAGTTGGCTCGGTTTATGTAAATCGTTTGCCAGCATGGAATTAACTCTGAATTTTCGAGCAAGTCTAGAAAATTCCTAGTCGAAAATACAAGTCTTTTTTGCGACTGTGTTCTTGTAATAGCTATCTCAAAACACAGTTATAAAATATTCACAAGAACTTGTAGTAAACTTCTTCGGAAACAGCAAATGATTTGTTTCACCTGACCTTGCGTGCGCAGTTCTCACTAAATCGAATTGCCGACTGACAAGATAGTGCTTTTAGACATTTTAAGGGTAATTCTACGAAGGAACTGGCAGTAAATAGTTTTCTTTGGAAGGACCATTAGAAGAAACTTGGTTTTACGTGAAAGGTTTGCATTAGGTTCTCGAAATTGAGTCTATTTTATTGCTTTCTAAGTTGGGGTTTTAGTACAGTGGGCCATACGGCAATTATAGTTAAATAACCAATATAAGATGACCCGTCGTTCTAATGAAGCTCCATATTAGGTACAATGGACCTGTTCTAGATATTATCTCACTATTCCAATTAACCAGCTACATAGCTCCCTACCCAATAACTGTTATTTTCTATATCCTAGTGAAAGCCGATTTTAGATTGCAGAAAGCAGCTTCCATCCGCCAAACCTGAATCTTCATCGGACCACCAGGAGTACGGTGGATGTCCATCATGTATCGGTGGTGTATTACCACCGATACATGGTTTTTTTTTTTTTTTTTTTTTTTAACGTAGGTAAAATCATCCAATGACGAATCCCGCCCTTGGGTGGGGCGGGAAACAGTGTCAAACTTTTACTGACTAAAAACCTACCTTTCCATTCCTTGCCTTTATCCTGGGGCCCGTGGTGACAGTCTCACATAACCTTTGGGCCCCAGTAGGCTTCGGCCCTGCTGGACCCCTACAGTTTGCTGACAACTCCTTGAGGCGCGCGGGAACGGTGCGCGCCGTAGACCGATACATGATGGACATCCCACCTATACGCACAAAACGTTTAGAGAATACATTCATTGTGCGTAGGTACAGCTAGGGAGGTTACTTCTAGGCAAGCGCGCTCAACCATTAACTATATCGTCGCTTTGTATCGGGTGAGATAGTGATCAAGTGCGAGTCTATCAATAATAAAAGAAAATAGAAATAAAACCGAAACACTGAAACTATCATAAATGGAGTATCAGTTTCACGGACATTCCAGGAAAAAATCAGCTCCAAAATACTTCACAAAGTTTCTCATTTTCATTCGAAGAACAGGTTTTCATGAGTTAAATATGGTTCCGTCAGTAATACGGTTCACGTGCTCCGTGGAATGTGCTGACTGGTGGTGTTCAGAGGTAACGTCTGAAATTGATGCGGCTCCAGAGCTGCTCATTCTTATTCATAGCCTTTAACCAAGCACCCTCGTATGCACGCCGTATAAAACTAAATTTAATTAAGTCGGTGAGTGTCTTGCACTTTACGTGGAGTGGTATTAGTTTACTGTCGGAGTTTTATAGAGAAAAAATTGGTTGTCCTTAATATTTTAAGTCCCTTTTAGTATTATGAAATAAGCACTATAGAACTTTTATAAGTTTTATTACAATAATGAATCTAGTTTACTTTATATTCACCAATACCTTTCCTAAAGAGTATGTGCATTTTGCAGGCTTCCCTTAAAGTTTATTACTCCAAAACTTTGTCACCTTCATGACATCGACAGCGATAGAATAGAGGATGCTTTAGCACAGTAGTCATCCGTTGCTGTGCATAGCGAGGCTCAGGGGAAATGCCTTTACAATCTCCTTAGGCGTTGTTTAGAGGAGTTTACAAAGTGGTAATTTAAGACGTAGCCCTTCACGTGCTGATGGTGGTCACCGGTGTGATTTGAATAAGGAAAATTTCAGACTCCTTAGATTTATCCCCTATTCCCTGGCGCCATTTAAAGTTAAACCAGCAAACGATAAAATAATAATTTGCATCTCCTCCTAACTTGCACATATTAGGCAAGTTACGAGGAGAAACCAAATTTGAATTCGTTTTAAAACCTTAACTTAATTCTAACTTATGTGTTAAACTCACCGCTTCTGTATGTACAGGATGTACAGCAAATAACAGCGCAGCTAGTGCGGCGAACGGTCGCTGCAACCTTGCAACAACCGCGCCGGTGCGAGCGACCAGCGCGCAACACGCAGCGTGCAACGCAACGTTGCACATGTGCCACCACCACGGTGTGAAACCGCACAGTTTGTAGTTTAACCTGTAACAAGGAATAGATTTTTTTAAATATAATTAAATAATATTAAAATAAACTATATTTACAAAGAGTTTTTACACACATAAAATAACGTTTTAGCGATAAGACCACACTTTACAGACCGTTTCATAATGCATTGAACCGAAAACAAAAAATATTAAATATATGGTTGACTAAGTGCCTTAAACTAGGTACATTAGACAGTTAAGAAGACTGATTGAAAACACATCAATCTAGGATTTGGACCTCATGTTTACAAATCACGCAACACGCTAAATTTTCAGACCAATTTTCAGTATTATTTACAGTAAAACTGAAATATTGTGCTTTTATGGGTCATTTGGTGTTTTAGATACAGAATAAAAACAGTAAAATCCAATAAAGTTAGCTAAAAGCTCACAAAAAAGGGACATGAATGTCAGTGTAACCCATTTCCATTCAGTATTTTCATAGTCACGAGTTATTCATAAAATGTTTTGATAAAATACAGCCGTATTTTTGAAATAAAGAGTTAGAAACGTGAAAACCGAATAAAAATGAAACCAATAGTTGATAGCAAATTCTACTTTATCATATCAATAATACCGATTATGTGGGTATTGATTTTAGCACTTCACACTGATGACACAGTTTAATTTTGAAAACATCAAAATATAATTATGATTTTCCCGCTATGGATAGAGCAAGAGGACAGTCATAGCAGACTTTTACTAACTAAAAGCCTATGTTACTTCAATTAATCTCTGGAATAATCCTGGAGCCCTGGCAACGGCCTATAAGGTGCCCAGTCAATCACTCTGACCGCTGTTCACACGATTACAGCTTATTAGGGAAGAAGGATTATGACATATCGTAACGACGTTTACACATAAATGTACCAACAAGGCAATTATAATATTTTAGCAAAAATCGGAAATCATTAAACTATTTATACACAAACACAGATTCTAACAACCTCAAAACAAAATAAAAATGATTATAAGACACGATATAAGGTCGGGACACACTGGCGGATTACATAGTTATGTCGCGACTATGAGGGCACGTGAACAATGGGGTTAATTGTTTCCTTGTGTCCTGCCTTCAGGCTGAGTCTAGTTTAAGACTAGAACTTGACGAAGTACTTTGACTAAAAACTTTAGATGAGAATGTAGATCTTGAATGTAGAATCTTGTTTACAGTACAAGAACAAGAAAACTTCCACCTTTTAGTTACGAAACAAAGTCATAAGATTTATTTATTGAAGAAAAATCAGTGTGAAAGAAAAGAAAAATTAGAAGATGGGATAATGCTATGGTTTAGATCTAGACTAGACAATCACAGAAGCAGTTTAGAGGAAACCTTTGCTAAGTGCACATCATCATCATCATCATCAGCCTTTTAATTTTCCCACTGCTGGGACTCAGGCCTCCTCTCTAGGAGAGGGAATGGGCCGTAATCCACCACGCGAGCCCAGTGCGGGTGGGTGCACATAAAATAGTAATAATAAATGAAAAATTTAATGCATTTAAACAACTTGCTTTCTGAAAGAACGCTATGGTTAAATAAATCTACTATCCTTAAATTAGGTCATAAAAAAATGAATGCTTCTAATGAAGTTCTTAGAAGCATTCATTTTTCCATTGAGTGGGATTCTCCTTCATTTTAAATAATCTGTTGCAGTAAATCTAGGTGCTTAGTTTTATTTTTCTTCTTATAATAAATAATAATCCTTTATTATCAGGGAACTAAGGCCCTTAAATAAAATACATAAAATAATCTTACAAAATAATAAACTAATACATAGAACACACTAATAATAAAAGAAACTATTGCACACGAAGTGACGGCGCCGTGTTCCGCTGCTAGGTCAGTATCCTACCACGAAATCGTCGATACACGACACCATTCGGCCAAAACTCTCCTTTGACGCAGGTCTCTATGAATAGGTACCCGCACCACAAACAACTTGGAATTAGTGTTATGACGCAGCTCTCACTGCACGAGTCTCAAAGTCCAGTTGGTTTTCATACGTGCATGTTCCACGATATCCTCAACCTTCGTGGTGTGGTGTAGTCCCGAAATATACAGCTGCGTCGTGGGTATTGCTGGACGCAGCAGCATGTTGGCTCCTGCTAGCGCGGTACCGCACTGGTTAATCATGTAAATCGAAGTTTTGATGCATCTCTCTACTTAATACTTGTTTCATTATTGTAACATTGAGCTGTCAGTCCTTATGTGTCCACACACTAGAAAAAGCAATATCATCGTCCATTTTGTGCCCCATTAATATTTATGAAATCGCGTGTAAAGTTCGCATACAACAAGCCTCCTGCTCTCTATGTTAAAATAACGATTTGTTTCAAACCACAGCATATTTGGTAAATAGAATCTGTGAGATACTTGGTATGTAATATCCAGAACCGGCAATATACGTAAAGTTATGGACACAAGCATGACAGTAAGGCGAGTACACAAAAGCTAATTGTTTCCTCATGTTGTGCCGCCGGCGTTGGGTCCACGTCCTTATAGTTGGCCGTGTTCACAAATTCGGGATATTATTGCGTGGTTAGGTTATCCAGAAGTGCACGCTTTGTAGATGGTAGGTACAGGATTGTTACGGATAAGAAATTAAAGTTGAATTATTTATATTACAACATGTAGCTGAAATAATGCATATCAAAAAAATAAAATAAAAAAATTAAATGCATTTAGGTGCGCTACTTTTTATTATTATTGTTGATAGGCTCGTGCTTGAACTTCTATCTTATCTGATGGTGATAATTGATGATGTGGTCGACGGTGTAATACACTTAACTAGATGCCTGTTAGGCGCGGAGCCTGACTGCGGATGCACGATACGTTGACGCATTATACCACAACTTTGTATTGTTCCGAGTCTGATTTATTTATTGATTTGTAAAATGCTATTTTTTGTCGGATGACAATGTTTTTTATTATTATGGATAGGTACGCGTTTGACCACTATCCACCCCGCATCATCACCTACCTAAGGTGAAGGGCGGGAGATGTCATTGGATGATTTTACCCACCACCAAAAAAAAAAAAAAAAACCTACCTAAGGTGAGACCTTTGTTAGGTAATGATGTGGCGGACGATGGAACACTCTTGCCTGAAGTAACCTATTCACTTTTGGGTCTTAAAAGGCCTACCTAGGTTATAGATTGTATTTATCGAAGATGAGAATAATATTGTATAGTAATGTAATGTGTAATAGTGTCAGACTCTTACTGATTAAAAACCTACCCTGCTACTTTCATTGCCTTCGTTCCAGGGCCCCGGGTTTCATTTTCACAGAACCTTTGGCCCCAGTAGGGTTTGGCCCTGCTGAACCCCTACAGTTTGCTGACTACTTCTTGAGACGCGCGGGAACAGTGCGGTGTGTAAACGACTTGGGCTCGGACCGGGCTGTTACCGGACGGACGGACAGCGAGCTACCCATTGCCCGATGTGGACGGATGGAGAGGGGGAGGAAAGCCAGAGAAAAGATGAACAGAGTGTGTGACTAGTAATATCAAAGAAAAGGGAGTCAGTGATAGAGTGACAATTGACAAGATAAAGTGACAGAAGAAAGCGTTTTGCATCGACTTCAAGTAAAATGGAACAAGAGTAGAAAGATGATAATTTTTCTATGCTTACTTATTTTTATTTTTTTATCGCAAGTATCCTTTTTCAGACAAAGACTTCTGATATTTATTACTTTTACTCTTATTACCAAATGTTCACGAATGATATTCAAGTAATAGTACGAGATGCAAACAAGATTTCCAACAGTTTCAAACATTCTGAACAGTACAAAGGCAATAGGCATCCAAATAACAGTAAAACTGTCCCACACGAGCTACAGCGGCATCTTATTACATCGGCTGTAGTCTGGCTGCACGCGCCATATATTACGGTAAGCTCTGATAGCGCGGCGGCCACGCTTCGGCATTGGACCTAGCGGTGTTATTACCATCGTCAGAATATTTGTAGTTTTAGAAGGAAACTGTGAAAGAATAACGGTTACCTACTTTTCATTAGACTGTCTTGATTAAATTTTTTCTATATCTATTTTTTAGATTTACGTAACTAGATGAAACTTTGTGTTTGCTGCAGAATATTATAAATGAAATCCCAAATGATGGTCAAGGGCAGTACCATGACTTGTTACAATGTTAAATGAGCAAGCGAGAAAGAGGACAGGAGCTATTAATAGACCCCTTATAGTTATAGCTCCATCCCATTAATATATCAGTTTAGCGCGCCAAATAAATCGCCTTCAGAGTTAGTGGTTTTTTTTATGGTAGGTAAAATCATCCAATGACATCCCCCGCCCTTGGGTTGAGTGGGGAATAGTGTCAGACTCTTACTGACTAAAAACCTACCCCGTTCCTTAATTTGCAAGGCAATGAAGGAACCAGGTAGGTTTTAGGTTAGGTTCCAGGGCCCTAGAATGCACTTTTATATCTCCCCAGAGTAGGCTTTGACCCTGCTAGGCCTCTACAGTTTGCTGACAACTCCTTGAGGCGCACTGGAACAGTGCGCGTCGTCGACGACTTGGGCTCGGTCCGGACTGTTACCGGACGGACGGACAGCGAGCTACCCAAAAGTTCGTGGTAGTGTCTTGTTAAGTTGATTACTTTTTCTTCTTCGGAATAGACCTAGCTTTGGCGGTTTTGTATGTTATCCTTTTCAACATTACAGAATTTTCTTAAGAATGAAACAAGTGTTTTATAGTAGCCATCACCACTTCACCACCAACGATGGCATCGTTGCTTACCATTCGATGGAATCGCAGTCAGTGGGAAATTATGTCAATTAAAACAAAAAATAGTACGCGGCAAAAAAGTTGAACCACTACAAGGTCGATCGCCATGATGGTTCAACTTGTATGCCGAGGATTACACGACTAGGTCAATCAAGTCTTTAAAAATATTCAAAAAAACAAAATAATATTAACTATTAAACTTTTTAGTTTCAAGAGACAGGTAGCACTTGAAAGCAAAACACTGTTACTTGTTGTAAATACTTTTATTTCAAATTTGTACATGTACACTCAGTTTACACCTTACAGTTCAACCGCCAACAATAAACTGCCAGAACGACCACATTCTAGTCCACAGCTCCGTGTCCACAACATAAAAGTGGAGGAACGGCTCGCGCAATAAGTCAATTGATAGACTAATTTATAAATTTCATCTGATTGAAAATGTAAATATCTTTTAAATGTTTGAGCTAATTTATTATAAAAACGTATGACAATAATTTATCAAACTCAACAGTTTATTGAGCCAAATTATTATTACTACTAGTCAAATGGCGTACTAATAAAATCTTCAAATGTCTGTATTTACTTTAAAAATTATTTTGAGATTATTAGATTTATATTGTGATTGCTTACACACTTGTGATTGAATTAGATATCTCAAACGATAGTCTTAGTTTTATTGGTTCGACCTAATCCTGGTTGCAACGGAGAAATCTTCTAAAAGTAATCCGAATTAAACTTTGCGCGATTGGATTGAACTTTCTGCAGCTAGAACGTAGAGGGAGGATGTCTTCGTTTTAAGTTTTTTTCGATTTTAAAAGTGTTCCTGACAATTTTATACGATGAAATTATAAAGCTATTTATCATCAGTCAGATGAAAATTAAAATATAAAGAAAAATAATGAAGAAAATGATGCTTGTCTTCAGTTGCCCTTTGCGTTCTAGGACTACGTGTTCACTTTTCTGAAAATCTCCGCAGTCCTAGTGGGCATCGGCCCGGCTGGCCTCTACGGTTTTCTGATATCTCTTTGAGTAGCGCGTAGATAGTATAAAAGGGTGTATATTTTACTTCTTAAAACCTTAAAACCAATCTGTTTTCCTTTAGTTACAGTACGGCCGACGAATCTTGGCGCGCCTGAAGTTAGGCTCTGCGAACTTTACCGCTTGTGCACTCGTAAAAAAATAAATGGTTTCCTAGGAATAATTCATAACTTTTTGTCCCAGGAATGTGTATTCCCGAAATAAAAAGCTTTTTTTTCCTATTCTAGGATATGGTCAATCCGTGTGCCTAGTTCAATCCAAATTAGTTTAAGATAAGAAACCAATAAACTCATAATTGAATGAATAAAATGGGTATTATGTTAGTTTTGAAAGTTGCAGCTGTCGTTCCTTGATAGTCAAATAATTCTTCACTTTGTGGCGTGAATCTGCAGCTGCATTTCAAAATCATCTCAATTCAAGTCTACCCAGGTTGTTGCAAACACAGCTTAGCGGTTTACAGTAATACTTAGAGTTAACTAGAGAGAGAACAATAATCCATTAGTGTCACCGCAATAACCAATTGTATGCACTTAGTGACAGGTTGCTAATGCCTTGTCTATTATGCCATTGAGTATGCAGCTCGATACAAAAGGACAGTAATTATTGTGGGTAGTAATGTTTGTATTGCGTTTTTTTAAGCCTAGTAGAATATATTTTTTAAATTTATTATTATCAATTGGACTATTCTACTGTGTTCGCTATGGAAACAGTTTAAACAATGTGTTTTCCAGTTATCTTGTAAAGTCAACAAAATTCCCCGGTCCTTCGAGCCGGATATCATATCCGGCTCAAAGAACTGGATTACCAAGATTATTAGTATATAAATGATATTTATTTTGTAAATAAGTTTTTGAAACACTTTCACACCTCACGTTTTTCCTAAGTTTAAACTAGGTGAGGCCGGTGTTTCTTAAATTACAACCCTGAGAAGAAAAACCGAAACAAACTCAGCGGATATAAAAATAGGTTTAAGATTAAAAAAAAATATGAGAATTGTTCATAACTTTGTAAACAATAAATAAATTAGTTGACCTTCTAAACAAAACGTAACAACATCCACATGCATTACATACATCTTCTTTTTCAGTGCACCAACACGTAAAATCTCTTCAAACCAGTCTCGCACCCAAAAACTCGCACTTACAAAATCCGGCAGTTCCTCAAATTGCTTGTCAAACCATCTCGCTTTACGACACTGTCTCCACATAAGCCCTACACGGCTATAAGAGCTATATAAAGGCTATACAGAAGCTTTCTTTAACGTCCTTCGTATAGCCTCAAACGGTTTCTAAGAATACCTATTCACATGACTAAACGTGTTATGTACGAGGTTTCGTTGAGACGATGAACTCGCTAAATATTTTTTGTCGTCTGAATACATGTTTTCTTTTTGTTCGTTTGAGTTGTTTTAGTTATCGACACACGACCACAAAAGATTTGAAAGCGTATCTCAGCTTTAACAGAAAATAATCTTATTTAATAAAATTAACTATACACATTTATGTCGCGCAAAAGAGTTTTTTAAGTTGGGAATCAAAACCACACCTATGACCTTCAGTTGTCCTTTGCGTTCTAGAACTACATGTTCATTTTTTTGAAAATCTCTGCAGTCCTAGTGGGCATCGGCCCGGCTGGCCTCTACGGTTTTCTGATATCTCTTTGAGTAGCGCGTGGATAGTATAAAAGGGTGTATCTTTTACTTCTTAAAACCCATCTGTTTTCCTTTAGTTCCAGTACGGCCGACGGAACTTGGCGCGCCTGAAGTTAGGCTCTGCGAACTTTAGCGCTTGTGCACTCGTAAAAAATAAATGGTTTGAAAAAATAAATGCTAATAGCAGTTGTTATTGCTGTTAACAACTGTTATTGGCAATTCTTTTTAAAAATCATTTATTTGGCGCGCTTAATTTGAGCGCTAAAGTTCGCAGAGCCTAACTTCAGACGCGCCAAGATCCGTCGGCCGTACTGTACTTTTGCTTTCCAGGGTCATGTGAACTCTTTTGAACCATCCCGCAAGTCATACCGTAACCTTACTATGTAGTTAAACAATGTAGTACATGGTAAACTAACATACTACTTTCCAAGGATAGGTACTAAGCTACAGGCGTATCTTATTTATATACTGAGATTTGCTGAAGTATTGATGATGGCCGAATATAGTAAAACCATAGTCATCATAAAGTATTAACTTGTAGCCAATCGTTCAACCAGTACATCAACCATGTCGTTGAAGTCGACGATATCATTGGTTGATTAAGTATAATGTAATCATAGAATAATTAATTGGACTGATGAGGATTAGGCCTTGAAATGGTTACTGACGTCACAATACAGTAACCTCTAATGATCAAGCAGATGCTTCGCTTGCAGTTTTAGTTAAGGTTTAAGTAAACTAGAATTTCGGTAAGTACCTGCACTGGATTTGTGCGGACGCCCGGAAGACACAGAGGAGCATACTGTTGAGGTGAGTCCCGTTTGAGTAAAGCACAGCCGTATTATCTTAGGGGCAATCGGCGGTGATGACCTCTCTCTGCACCGGGCCTCGGCACAGGCCATGGGTCAGAACTAGGAGGGACGACAGTCGCATCCTTCGGCGAAGCAGTAATGCTAGCAAAGAAGGCGGCCACACGCGCGAGGTAACGGACTTCCTCATGCCCCAGACGCCGGAATCCCGACCCCAATTTGCAACCACCATAGGCGAGGGCTTCTGGAAGGCGAACAATGGGTAGCTTGCCGTCTGGCTGTCTGGTAACCGTCCGGACCTTGTTATGGATATTTGGACATGGAGTCTTGGGTTCAATTTTTTAAATGAGCAGTGTTGTTGTGTTTTTTTTGTTATGTTTTCGATTGATGGCAATAGGGTCGTTCCATATAACATGGCTTATAAACGCAATTAGCGTCATGAGAGTCAAATACTCTTCAAGTCGAGGGCAAAAATCAGTCAATGAATAAATGTAATCAATACTGTACCAAAACAAAAATCAAAATCTACAAAATCACGTTAACCAATAGTCTGCTGAACATATAAAATCATACCGTCCTCATTTTACAAAGCCTTGGATAGAAATAAAAAAACTATGTATATTGAGAATAATGCGGCTTTTTCAGAATAAATCTCCGATAAATATGGTACAGGAACAATACCTCTTGAGGATATAAAACCGAATCCGAAAAACACCTTTTGTAACTATCCCAAGAATATTATACGCAAAATTCTATCAAACTTATTATTCCAAAGATGTTTTCCAGTGAAATATCAAAAGATTATCTCGTGACGGGCTCGGGAGTATCTTTTGCGTATATTTTCGGAGCGTTTAACTCGGCATGTCTTGTGAGACTGGCTACAAACGCGTACGGGGATGACAACGCTTTGTAGTCAATGCCTCAGGCATCTCATGCAACATCTCTTACATGTAAAGAAACAAATTTTTTGGCATGTTCTTGTTTAAGCAGTTCTTTGAGATCCTTTTGAACAAAGAAGTGCCTTGTGATGTTTTGTGTTTCGCGCACGAAAAGACTTTTCATCAAATCTTGTCGTCTTCACTTCAATAAGTCTATATTTCGATTGTGCAGCAATATTAATATCAATAATACATATCAATATCAATAATACATACAGACAGTGTATCTACAATATTAATTACAATAATAATTATTAGTAACTAATCTAGTTTGATTTGAAACGGCTGGATTTGGTAGGAGGTAATCCTATCATGAAATGGATATCGCGGATAAAGCTATATTATTATTTTAACAGTGACAAATTTGAGCTAAAATTTAATCATATATCAACAGCGAACAGAAACTAATATGATAATGGTATGAAGTTTCATAAGCTATGAAAACGAAGTCATAGCTATCAAAATTAGCGATATATTCTAGTAACTTTCAGTAATAAAAAGCATAATTTTTGAAAGACAATGTTTGACATCATATTATGACAAAATGTTTCGGTAAACGTACGAATAGGAACAAGTCTTTGTTATCTGTGTGTCCTGCTGGCGGGAGTGTTTTGTACACTTTGATGTCACATGTCTGAAGAAACCGTTTGGAGTTAAAAGCTATGTTTTTGCGACTACCGAAGTGAAATAATTTCTGTGACGTTTTGATATTAAACGAGATAAACCCACTGGACTTGCAGCAGCTGCATGTTACTTTGGCAAAGATGTTCCTTTGTTTGTACGTCTTTAGAAAGTTGTTGAAGTAGAAACCTTTTCTTTTAAGGAAATTATTTGCATTGGCATTCCTGTGAATCGAACTGTGAATGTTGAAATGTGGGTGTCAGTTGACATTGTTTGTATTATATTTTTTTATTGATTTTTTTTACTTTGTTATTATGATAATGAACATTAAAGTCCCACAAAGTTAGTAGAGAAGGTGTTAGTAAAATAATCCATAAATATAAAAGTAGAAACTAATTGACTGACATTTCAACGCACAGCCAAATCTACTGGGTTTAGAAATGTAAAATTTTGCACAAGGATTTCTTTTATAATGTAGCCGAGCATTAAGGAGGGGTTTTAGAAAATTTATCTTTTAGATAATGTTTTTTAGTTTGCAAAATTTTATTCTTAGGAACTTGAAACTTATCCTAAATAGTAATCTAAGTAAATAAATAGCAAGCATCCCTTATAATGTTCCCATTTCTGGGACTCAGGCCTCCTCTCTAGGAGAGGGAAATAGGTCGTAATCCACCACGCGTGCCCAGCGCGGGTTGGTGGATGTCACATGTCTTAAAATTTTTGGTATTAGGACATGCCGGTTACCTCACATCGCTTTGAGAGCAGTGGTGATGAAACAAATTACACAAAGTAAGTCGGTGCAAACAATAAAAAAAAATCCTAGAAAAGCTTTTCATTATTGATTTTTTCAATACTCCCTACAAAATGAGTTATGAGTATTAAAGATTTTATGAAAATATCCTTTCGAAGGAAGTCACTAGCAAAGTGCTTGTTAAATATATTATGTTGTTAATGTTATATCTGTCCTCAAAGCTATATAGTAAAACAATGGTATTCATGTATGTATAGCTGATGAATTCTATGAAAAGCAAACACAGTTGGCAACAGTACCTCCAGAAAATTAAGGTAAATACAAATTTGAAATTGTTTGTTAATTGAATAATTGTAAACATTAATTAGCAATTTCAGGTCGTTACACAGTAATTCAATGAACTTCAATTTAATTAATGATGATTATGAACAATTCGATTTATATCCATTGTTTTATTGAGAAACAATATTGTGGAGTAAATAGTTAAAGGTATATCAATATCAATTCTACCAATTCCTTAATATGAATTTTAAGCGAAATCTGTTTTAGAAAAGAATTTAATTTGAAAGAAAATAAGAATATTTTTCTTGCCATGGACACGCTAAGTAAGAAAAGCAAATAATTTAAATACCTACAATTTTATTTGTGGTAAACGACACGATTTGCTAAGTGGTAGAATGATTTACTGCTGCATGTCGCGGTTTTGATTCCCGCAAGTAACCTACGGACAGATAGTTATTTCGAATCTGGTGTCTTGTAGTTGTGAGTTTACATGTTTGTAATGGCACCTTACAGGACTAAATCTTAAAGTAGGCAAAAATTGACTCCTACTTTTAATACAAAATTTAAAACAAAAGTTCCAAAGATATGATGCCACAAATCTAAATGGCACATAAAGATTGACGGTAATATTTATTTATACAGACTGCATGCACATAAGAATGTACAAAGGCGGACTTAATGCCTTATGCATTTTCTACCAGTCGACCTTAGTAATAATGATCTATAGGTAGATATAATAACAGATTGTCAACGTAAGCTCATAAACCAGCTTTTGCAATGAAACATATAAAGCTATAAACTTGTAAGCATAATATAAATCGCGATAACAAGCTTAATAAACTGGCGCTTGCTTAGGAAACCGACACACGTCAAGAGAGGCCGACATCTGGCAGGCTTGCGGTCGGCACTGACAGCACTTTGGTTTTGTTACTTTTAATTGTTATTTTATAACCATTTTCATGAAATTACTCTGAGTAAGCAATTCATACTTTTGCCAATTTTTTTTTTTTTGAAGTATTTTTTTTTTTATTATATAAACTATCTTCCCACCTGATGTTAAACATATATATTGTATCAGCCTATTCACTCTAACCTTGAAGACACCTAAATTATAATCGGACGGGAAGACCGTTGCAGGCAATTTGTTCAATCACATATCAATTAATTGTAATTTTAAGATATAAATTTTTAGTTCATAAGGTGCCATTTTAATTTATTGTTAGTTTGTAAGTTACCATTTTAATTCTTATTTTATTAATTAAAATTTTATTTATTACTTAATTATTATCATTTTATTCTTTATTAATCTATTACTTGATTATTATCATTCTTTCACCTAAATTTATCTTAATTCAAATTATATTTTGACCCTAATTTGAATACATAATTGTTAAGCTGTCACCTAGTTATATGTGCAAGCTGTGGTCTCCTGTAACTGAAGGAACACACACTAAAGGACCTTTTGTACTATTTGTGATCTTGGTATGTTATTACTGCGCATCCTTTGTTGGAGATCCCAATAAATAAATAAAATAAATAAATAAATAATCCTTCGATTTATGCGGTATAAATGACGAGACGAAATACTTAATCCGGATGTCTGGTTGTCGATGTAATTCTTGTGCACTCTCCAAAATGCATCCTGACTAGCTGTCTCCCACGGTTTCACCTACATCTTTGGTTGATGCTCCGTTTCCGTAGATAGTAGCATGTTATATTATAACTTATAATTTTTTTCATGAATCTAACTATACCATAAAAAAGACTGATTTTCTTGGTTTCAGAGATTATTCTAACTAAACAAACAAACAAGAAATAAACAAACAATTTTTAGGGTTCCGTACCTCAAAGGGAAAAAGCGGAACCCTTTTATTATCACTTTGTTCTCCGTCTGTCTGTCAAGGCTTATCACGGGAACGCGTGGAGGTCTCGAATTGAAATTAAAACCATACATTTAGGTCTATGGTTTCTTGAAGCTGTGAAAAATTCAAACTTCTAAGTTAACGAAAAAACAAGGTACGGTCGTTTATGTCGTTAAAAACTTATATTTTGACACTCTCAAAGGAACCAAAATTCATAGGGTACTTCTCGTTGACCTAGAACCCTGAAATTCGGCATTAAGGAAGGTCTAACTGCACAGCTCTAGGAATAAATCTGAAAATTGTTCATTTGTGCTTATGTCACAAAAAAAAAAAATACTTTTTTCGATTCACAAAAATCTTCCGAGACTCGATTTGGTAATTGAAGTATTTACGTAAGTTAGTTTGTACAGAACCCTCACTGTGCGAATCCGACTCGCTCTTGCCCAGTTATCTTATTAATAGAAAACATGCCAAGAAGAAGCAACAATCTCTATAGTATTCTATGAAGGTGTTATTCGTCACGACAAACCTGTGCAGATACTGCATGAGCAAATCTGCACTATATCATAAAATTCACACTTAATCCCATTTCCACCTTCTCATAAACTTTCTTTTGTGTTTCTATTCGCCCACGCAGAATATTCTAACTTTTCTTTACAGGCAATTAATACGGACAATCTTGCATCCATTCATTATGCAATTTCCTAGAATCCTTGGTACGGTAGCCCACTATCTCCACATTAAGCTGACCAGGATTTATCTGGAGAACGGTGAGACCATTCTTTACTATTACCAACTAGAAACGGCTGGGTTTTACGTGGGGCTCGAGTTATTGACTTTCGCGGTGAGAAGCCAGAATTCTACGAGAATGTTTTAATAAAACTAGGTGGTATCTGACCAGTAAATATATCGGTGAAAATTTAAAAGCAAGTAAATTTATACAATGAATGAAGGAATTGACAGCATTATAAAACTTATGAGCATAAATAATGCGGTATTGTGAAGTGACTCAGTACTATATAGTGTATGTGTGTCTATAAACTGTAATTTACTATTTTTATGAAACTACAAAGTAAACTCAATACAATAATATAATCGATAGACCTGTTCGTCTAATGGTCTGTGGCCCTGACTGCTGTGCTGGAGGTCGTAGTATCGATCCTCGCCCAGGACAAATGTTTGTGTGATGAGCACGATCATTTGTACCGTGTCTCTGTTTAAATTCTAAATATGTATGTATTTGGAAATATATCAATACATTTATCAGTTGTCTAGTCCACAAGCTCTACGTGGTTTGGGACTATCATGACGTACAAATTAGCTGACAAATAAATTCCAATTCACTCAAAAATAGTTCTTCAGTCATTCTTGAACATCGTGAAAAAGTTAAGACGTACAACTAAACAAAGCCTGCTGGCACTACAAGTGGCAGTATCAACCTTGTACCGAACAAAAAATACTGAAAAAACTACTAAATTTTCCAGACCATGAACTATTAGCAAAACTGCCTTGAAAAAAAAAATCTGCCAAGTGCGAGCCGGGCTTGTACACTAAGGTTCCCGTACCATTGTAACCATTTCATTTATTTTCACCTATTCACTATTAATATCGAACAAAAAACAGCAAAAAAAAAAAACATTTTTGCCTGAGCCCCCATACAACAAAACATGATTATTTTGCTATTTTTAAATGCTCATTATATTTTAATTTAATTATTTATTTTAAAATGAATATACAACTAAATATTCTGTGAATATTGCAAGCATCTATCTGATGCCGTTTGTTGTATGGGAGCCCCACTTAAATATTTGTTTCCGGACTAAGCGTTTCACGTCGTCGTTAATACCGATAATATATCGAAGGACTAAAACAATTTGCCTGCTGCGGTCTTCCCGACCGATTATAGTTTGGATGTCTTCAAGACTAGAGTGAATATGCTCTTAATAAACTAGGGCGCCTCACCATCAACGATTACATCACTGCTTATACTGGTGGGACCGCAGTCAAATATTAGATTATAACAATTAAAAAAAAAATCTTTCATAGTATTTATTGTTATGAAAAACACAAATAGAAATACATCATCTGTGTATAAAAAATTGTCTAGCTATCACGAGTCATGAGATAAAGCCTGATGATAGACAGACGGATAGTGGAATCTTAATAGGTCTTAAGCGGGGACTATATTAGATCGACGCACACATGGGCGACACCTGAGTTGTTACAGAACAGCGTCGCGTGGCTTGGGTTAATGTAGCTCTACAAGTCATAGTCAAGTTGCCATATAAAATGTATAGTGACCGACACGCCCAGATCGGCGTACGTGGCCCACGTGTACCCAATGTAGTTCTACCTTTACAGTTCCGTTTTTACCATTTGGGTACAGAACCCTAAAAATCCAGAACTTGGTAGCATTACCGTCGAAGTCACGTACTAAAAACTCATTTGAGTTCATTGTTATTGGATAAGTAGGCAGACGGCAATAAGGCGCCCTAAGCCTGATATAAGGGCGCGGTTAATTTTCAAGTAAATTACTAAACGACTTTAATACGCCAAGCAATACAGTTAAATGTGGAGTTTTGTCTAAATTAGCAGTCAAATCATGCCGCTCCGCACATACAAATGAACTAGGTAGGCTCTTATTGCCTCGATATTGCATTTAGGGATGGGATTACGTCTTTAAATGCAAATGTAATGTAAATAGCGGAGATGGGTTTGGCCGGAAAAAGAGGCTGCAGTAGGCAATGTAATCAAGACAGAGATTTTAGGAGAGGTTTCTATCATATAAACTTACTAATTTACAAAACTGTGTCGAAACTATCAGCGTAATAAGTTAGTCTCGCCAATTCATTTTCCAAGTACTTTGAGAACCACTTAAATACTGGAAGCCTTCCAACATTTAAAAACAAGTCGGCAGTTGTTAGTGAGTCATACATCGTCTACATAGACGATGTAATATTGATCGTTGGCTTCATGCAAAACATAAAAATCGACGGCAGACAAAACGGTTACGTAATGTTCGTAAGTACTTAATACATTCAGGTTTTCCTTCCCTTTTAAAATTACAAGGCCTTTGACTTTAAGTGGAGGACTGAAAATAGGCAAACTGTTTGTGTTGAAAACCAATAAGTGGTTTATGTTGAAAATAAATAAGTTTATATATGAACATTTTATTGTACACCAGGAAAAATGATATAATAGAAAAACATTGAATTGGCAGCCTTAGCACACTCGGAGACTTCTTGCAGGCAACCTGAAAATTGTTTGTATTAAAAATAAATAAGTGTTTGTGTTAAAAATGGACAAATTATTTGTGTTGAAAACCGGTTTTTTTTTTTGAAAACTGATAAGTTGTTTGTGTTGGAAACCGATAAACTATTTCTGTTGAATATCTATATTCACATCACTTATCTACATATATATGTGACTGAAAAACCTTAATACTGTTTCGTATATAAACTTGAAGGAGTATTAATATTTGAGACTTGTATAATCTGCCGGCTAGTCTCGCGGGTGGAGTGAGCAAGAATCTAAGTTACGACGAATCTTTGTTGTTACTTTCAAACTTCTTCATTATATCATAGTGTATGCCCGTGGGAAACCGGGGCAATATCATTTCAAACTAGGTGAACATTTCTGCTCAGATCCCGGATATAATCCCTTGGACACTTTTTACTACTCCGATGTCCTGGTTCAAAGTGAATAGAAATAAATATTTTTCTCTGTTATGATTACGTTACGATTACGTATTTGTTACGATTACGTATTTATTACGTACCTGTTACGATAACGTATTTATTACATACCTGTTACGATTGGTAATTTTAGTTACAACGTTGTTTCCATAGAAAAGGATTTTTTTATTTTATAAAAAGAGGAGCAACAAACAGTTACATTATAAAACCTTACAACTAATTAAATTTTACACAGGTAAATTTTGGCAATAATGCAACCCACAACGTTGCCAACGGGTAGACATAATTTTTTTATAAATACGATTATTATCGCTAGGGGTGTTAGTAAATAATACAATTCATTTGCAATAAAGTTATAGAGAAAAAAATCAAGAAAAAAGAAATCACTACGTAAACATAAAATAATAAATAAATAAATACAAGTTCATTACTTGGACAGAGAGCTACAGATGAGTCTTTTAAATATACCTATGGTACAATTGAAGATGTCAACATTAGAAAAGTCTGTTAATATACATTTTCCAAGAATATAGCAATAATATTTATTGAGCTTTTTAATATTGTAACTTATTCCAGGGATCGCAGATAATAAAAGGGTGTAGTGTAAGTTTTATATCTATGAAATTACTCTTTTATATTATTATCATTAAAAAAAAAAACGGCCGAGTGCGAGTCGGAGTCGCACACGAAAGGTTCCGTAGCATCGACTATGGAAGCCCCCTTAAATATTTATTTAATTTTAATTTTATATAATATTATTAAAAAAAATACAACTAAGTATTTTGTGAATATTACAATTGCCTACCTGTTGCCATTATAAATATCGAGCAAAAAAGGGAAAAAAAATCGCATTTGTTATACGGGAGCCCCCCTTAAATATTTATTTTGTTTTGTTTTTAGTATTTGTTGTTATAGTGACAACAGAAATACATAATTTGTGAAAATTACAACTGTATAGCTATCACGGTTCTTGAGATACAGCCTGGTGACAGACAGATGAACAGACGGACAGATAGCGAAGTCTTTGTAAAAGGGTCCCGTTTTAACCCTTTGGGTACCGGAACCCGAGTTTTGCTTCGTCATTTATACCGCGTACATCGAGTGACTGGAACAGTTTGCCTGCTGCGGTCTTCCCGTCCGATTATAATTTAGGTGTCTTCAAGGCTAGAGTGAATAGGCTCTTAATTAACTAGTGCGCCTCACCACCAACGATTGCATCACTGCTTACCAGCAGGTGGGATCGCAGTCAAGCACTAGTTTATATATATATATAAACCGTAAAAAAAATTATAAACACACACTTCAATTTTAATTATGTGTGTTCTTACCCCTCTAAAGAGATACTGCTAGTGCGGTAGAATAACATAAAACATTACTAAAAAAAATAAGAATGAAAGATATTGCATCGTTTTTCTTCAAAAAATACAATTTTTCTGTTATACAGTATTAATGCACACCTATCACGTAACAGGAAAGAACCTCCGTAATCAGATTCCCAACATCTCGCGACATCCCATGATTGGCACGAGGACACACGACTATGTTACGCTGTGTACACTCAGTTGGCGCGCGAACGCTACAAATTTTCATACCAAAGGAAACTCAGACGTAAAATGTATTTTTAGTGGAAACACCGACGAGAATTCTGGCAATAAAATTTTATTCGCCAGCGCCTCGGGTGTAGGCATATTCTGAGCTGTACGTGGAGCGACGGCGTTGATCTAAAATAGGCCTTAAAATGGGAATGTAAATGAATATAGAGATTTTGTAAAGAAAAAGAGTGATCGTTTTTTGTCTGAATAGATTGGATCCAGATAAACATTTCTATACAATTAGAACGTTTGTTTTGAACTTCTTCATGATTGTGTTTCGATTCAAAATTAATGTTTCAGCTAATTGATTCTTTCAGTTTATTTACCCATGTTTTATTAAAGCTATTGTTAAAAATCATCGTTAAAAACAACGCAAATATTGCGCAAGTCTAGTTCTTTGTTAAAACCGTTTTCATAACAGGAAAGGTTTTCATTGTAAATTAACAACCCATAGTATTTCCTTTCACAGTTTCAACTACTACGAATTCATTTGTTTCAAAGAAGAATAACACAGCAATTTAATTTCATAATCTAGCGCTTTTACCTTTGTTTTTTAAAACCTGTATTTTGAGGTTACACTGCATTGTTTAGTTTCACTCAGTCAGTAGTTCCCTTGGTTGCTTATTGCTTGTTTTGTAGTGAGATATTATCTTAAACCACAAATATTCCGTCATTTAGATTTTCAACCACAACGGAAGCTTGTGGAATACGTCCCCAAGGATTAACATACAACAACAGTGTGGCAGCCTGGGATATTCGTGACACGATCTGATTTGTTCCCCGTATCGCTGTTTTGAAATACATTTATGGAACCTTACAGGGAAATGGCAGTACAACACTGGCAGGTCAATGCAAGCTGAACTACAATAAAAGTTGAAAATTATGCTTTGGTTTTCATTGTGGGGATCATACGCGGAAAAGTTTTTAACTGTGCATCAAAATTTTTATTCTTCATTAAAAATACTAATTGTACAACAAATGTTAATCATCTTTTTTACAATTATTAAGGGTCTTGGGGCACTCCGACTCGGGCAAGTTAGGTTAGAATGGGATAGCGGGGTCTAGCGAGTACGTGAAATAAACTTCGCCATTCCCTTCGTGGCAATTTTTTTAAACCACCCAGATGAGCATATTTTAGTGTACAATTAGTATTTTTGGTGGAACAAATATATATTTTGCTGTAAAAATCAGCAATAAATTGAGGAATAGTCCCTACCAGTGCTACCCATAAACTAGCTGCCAGGAATACAGTGTGAAACCACGTTGACTTAATAATCGAAATATGGTTTAAATGTCGAAAATCATTCGCAACTGGTGCCTTTGATAAGTTTGTATGACCGCCTTTGACCTTTGTTACAATTTGGTGTAAATCAAAAAACCAATAAGTATAATGTTATTTCTACGTTTACATATCTGTTAAAAGCAGTAACTAATTAGTATCAACTAACAATTAATTAAACATGTTTTATCAAAAGGAAAATTGTATAATTTGGTAGTTAATAGAACATTCCAATTTAACAGTCTGTAGGTAAGGCCCGGCTGACAGGATAGAGTGGAAGAAAAAAACGTGTTGCGCCGACCCCAAGTAATATGGGACAAGGGTAGGAAGAAGAAGAAGAAGAAGAAGAAAAAGGTAAGGCCCGAAATGGAAAACAAGCTTCCAACTAAGTTAAACAATTTTCTAGGCGAGTAGAGGCTATTTTCTATTAGGCTGAAGTTTATTAAGACAGTGTATTTTGAGTCACATTTAGAATTGCATCTTAATCGAAATTCGATCGACCTGTAACTAACTGTTAAAAAAATAACCATGTATTTTAGATTCAGCCTGGTGTAACTAAAGGTTAAATAGTATTTTAAGCAAATAGTACCTACTGGTTAATATTGTTTCTATTATAAGTGAATAAATCATAGTATATTAGCCTTATACACCGTTAAATTTTGATCATTTTAATCCCGTGGAGTTGAAACACTATCGGTTTTTAAAGAGAAAATTAAAAAATAAAGTACTATTTTTTTAAACTCGAATTAATTTACGCATACGAAATTAATTTCTTTAAGTAAACGTCAGCTGTACGATGCCAATGAATTGTAGGTAGCTCAATCAATAACAGAGTCAATAACCAACAAGGTCATTGACTCGTTTCATCATCATCAGCCTTTTAATGTTCCCACTGCTGGGACACAGGCCTCCTCTCTAAGAGAGGGAATGGGCCATAATCCACCACGCAGGCCCAGTGCGGGTTGGTGGATGTCACATGTCTTGGAATTTTTGGTTCTAGGACATGCCGGTTTCCTCACGATGTTTTCCTTCACCGTTTTGAGAGCAGTGGTGATGAAATAAATTACACAAAGTAATGCGCCTTGACTCGTTTACTTAAAGAAATTAATTTCGTACATGCGTATATTAATTCGAGTTTTAGAAAAAAAGTACTTTTTTTTTAATTTTATCTTTACAAATCGATCGACTCTTCACGGTATTAAACAATCAAAATTTAACGGTGTATAATGTTCCCTCTACTAGGATTCAGACCTGTTCTCTATGCGAGAGAATAGTACATAATCGAGCACGCGGGCCCAGTGCGGGTTGGTGGATGTCACTTGCTTTCTAAGATTTAGTTTGTTCTAAGGCATTACGGTTTCTTTATCATTCCATTACCGTTTTGAAAGCAGCGATGATAAATTAATTTACACAAAGTAAAACGCGAGAGTTTGAACTTGCGACGTACGGCTCGTAAGTACCACAGGGCCACCGCTGTTAAAAATTACTCAGTAGTTTTATTACTTTGCAGATTTTTTGCTCATTTGTTTTGAACTATAAAATCCTTATGATTACTTACTAGCTTCTGCCAGCGGCTCCGTCTGCGTGAAAATCGGTTTACTTCCTCAGGCGTGGAGTTTTTGGTAAAATCCGTTCTTAGCGGACGTCAACACCCTTTAAGAAACCTACCTGCCTAAGTTTTTAGGTGTTATAATTTCTGAGATTTCGTGATTAATCACCGAGTGGTATTTTGCTTTTATATATAAAGATTTATCTATTGTTTTACCTCTTCTCTCCAAATACAACATTTCATTGTTCAGGTATATAAAACTTAGAATTAAGATTTATATTTAGGAAGGTATTAATTTGTACTATTAAGAATTTTTAATAAAAATTTATAGTAACAATATTATTATGTACATTCATTAACCCGTAAGAAAATCATTTACATAATATCTGCCGGAAAATCCATTTGCCATGTTGAAAACCAACTAAACAGGACAAGTATCTAATTAATGCATTCCCAATTCCCTAATCCATAGTTTCAATGAAACAGCTAATAAAGCTGAGCACCGACATAATTTCCTAACACACACAAATGTAAGGCTCAAGTTTATAGCATCATATGCATAATAAGGTAACCGTTAAACCTCTTCGCGATGGGACCACCAACTATCCGCCGGAGGGATTTCGGCAAAATCTTTCACAAACCCCATAATATTCCGTGGGGACTATTAAAGAGGCCGTATGGCGGTGTATGGATAAACAATGTTTGAAATTGTTTTTGCCGGACCCGGATAGTTCTCTGTTGGGGCTGCTGAGGGTCGGGATAACAAGTGTGTCTTGTCCGGGCTTTAAGGAACTTTGAGTGATGAGTTCCTGCATGAATTTGTGTTGTATTTATAGAATATGTCGGATAAGAACGAGTAGGCCGTGTGATGGCCTGAAGTTACAAGCGTGTTATTGTAATCCCTTCTTATAATATCAAAACAGTACGTATAACAGTTTTGATCTTCCAAACGCTACGCAAAGATAGAGGTAAGATATCGGAAAAGTTACTGCTGATAGGAAAATTAGACGGAAAAAGACTCTGAGGTGGAAACTCCGGCGCATTGATCAGACCAAATCCGTACTGTACTTGAGAACACAATCTGCGACGCCATCTACATCTTCAAAGATAGGGGAACGTTAAAATATTGCACACAAAATAGTTATTCGTCGAGGTCACGACCCTCAGCACTGAGGATAAACGACGCAAAGAGGAGGATTATTTTGATATTACCTATAAGAATTCTCATTTTAATCCTATTTTTAGGAGGTAATCAATAACAATCAGAGCGAGTATCAGACTTTTACCGACTGAAATCAACCAGTGTTTCTTCATTTCTTCTTTGCGTTTTTTAAAGAACACCGTAACCCTGGGGGCTTACTCTCGAGTTTAATTCCGATCGGTCGTTATTGGAATTGTGACGTTAGGTACTCTTACATTCGATGCTATCGCCAAAATGGGTTTGGTTTTGGGTAAAATTGCATGACCACACGCCAAGCCCAATCCCCATTTTACTTAGTTTCACAAAAATGTCACGCAATTTGTCCCTAGCATCGAATTCAAGAGTACCTAACGTCCAATTCCAATGTCGTCCGAACGGAATTAAACTCGAGAGTAAGCCCCCTGGCCAGGTCTTTAATGCCCGCAGTGAATCTTCAGTTCAGAAGAGTTTCCGTTAAGAAAGCATACAGTATAAGCAAAACACTTTCATCCATCATTACGTATAAAGTCATGGCCCACAAAAGCACACAACACAAATTTATAAAATTTGATTATTATTAACATCATCAGAATCATTGAATCGTTCATAAATAATATCAAAATAAAAGCTTTCTTTTGAAGAAAAAATCAATTGGGTTGGGACTCCCATATAAAGTTAGAAGCTTAATGCGCTTAAGTCAATTGAGAAATGAGCCAAGAAGATCAGCGGCAATGATGCAGTCGTCGAGTCAAAGCTCCAGTCTCGAATCTAACATCAACGTCGAGACTCGTCGAAACTGACTAGCAACAGTCGATTTTCCATCGGTTATATTTCGAGAAATTTGTGTTGGGATTGCACAATTTAATTCAAAATACTATCTTTGCGTAAGAAGTGGAATTTCTGACCTAGACTGTGACCCTGATAGGTACAACCTAGGGGTTTTTAAGTCAAAAGTGAATAGGTAACTTCTAGGCCAGTGTGCTCTATCGATTATCACACATCATCGCAAGCCATTAAGAGGGGCCTTCCACAATCGCCTTAAACCATAACATCGTGCCTAACCTGCCCCCCCTGCCCCAACCCCCTTTTTCAGGTTTCTTGTTCTTGATCAATGACCGGTTGTTTTGGTCTCAAATTAATATATTTCCTTTGTGCTTTTCATCTGTGGATACATCTTCATCTTTTGGAAATAACGGACCATTATCCGATAAACTCTTTCATCAATTTTAAATGTGGCCATGGACGAATCGAGCTTGGACTCAATCTACCCTTCCCGAGGCCTCAATGTACGCAAAATAACTAGTATTAGTTTACCAGTTTTTATATCCTCGGTTCACAGTGCTGAGAAATTAATCAGGAATATCCTATCTGCCTCACCGATTGCGTTTAATGTGCAGTTCCTCTCTGAGGCTGTAGAAACCTGAAGACTCGCTTACCCGAATCACAAACTGACCAATGATCTTTCTTTCTAAAGACGGTGGAATGGTCTCTGTAAAGTAGTTCTGGAAAACCTGTTTGTAACATCTGCTACTACTGCGGAGCGTTTCTGCCTACTGATTGTGGAAGAATGGATGATGAGTCTCTGGCTTCACGCACTACCGTCGTAGAACATGTACCCTTATTTAACGATACTACTTTTCACCTCGCTGTTTCCCTACAACTAGGCGCTCTTTGCCGTTCCCTACTACTACTGTGGCGAAGTTGTCAACAGCTTCGGACACTCTGATCTGTCATGCGTCGAAGTGCGGGTCGAATAGCGCGGCACTCGAATATTAACGATATTATTCGATGCGGTTTTGTCACTGTGGATGTTCCAGCCGTATTGGAACCGCATGGCCTGGCATGCGACGACCTCAAGAGACCGGTTGGCATATTCTGGCTTTATTTCCAAGGAAATTGGGTAACCTTTAGTTACCATCCCATCTTCCTAGCTTTTGTATTGTGCAGGTGCCGCCGTTGCGTCCAAGGAGAACCTTGAGCGGCGGAAGTACCTTGTTGGTAGATATATTTTCGAGCCGTTAGGGGTTGAAACTCTCGGAGATCACAAATTGTTTAATGACCTTTTCAAATATCTTTTTGACACTTTGTGTGACCCAAGCGTTGGTTTTTACCTTGGACAGAGGATTATTATTTTTTTATTCATTTTAATACATGCGTGAAATATATTTTTAAACATTTCAATGAAAAAATAATAAAATATATCAACAGGTATCGGGAACAGGGTCCAAGCTACCAGCGGTTAAGACTCTAGAGAAAGGAAGGAGGATCCTTTCTCTAGAGTCTATTATACGCATAGTTATAATAAGACGAGTCGTGTCCAGAATCGATAGATACTTTTAGATATGGCTCGACTTTCTGAATCAAGCCCCAGCCGCCTATTGAGAGCATCCTAAGATGTTGGTTGTCGCTCTTGTCTATTAAGCCATTGACTGACAGAACTATCGGTACAATGATCGCCGAATTCAATTCCCACATGTCGACAACCTCGCGAGCCAAGTCAATGTACTTATGTGGGATGGATATATCGATAATTTATACACATGCACGCCACTTCCTTTTGTTCGTTCTGTTGTAGACGCCACACAACTTTTAGAAATAAAAAAAATGTCAATGAAGAAGAAAATTGTAAATAGCTATTATATCCTTTGCATTATACGTCATCTTACACAGTTCCATTCCGCGTAATCTTCAGAATAAAAGAAAAGAAAATATACAGGCAACTTATCAAAAGGTTCGTCGAAAAGGCTCAATGAGAAGTAATATTGTGTTTCGTAATTTCACGAATCAACATTTCTAATGTAGGGACGAGCGGCATTGTCAGCGTATATTGAGGAAAATATTTTCCCAAACCTTTATTTTTTGTTCGCCAGGAATATCATAATAATAGTCATACTTATGTAGAGGATCAGTATTAAGGACTGGGGTTTGGGCGTTATCAATTTCATGTAAAAGCTGGATTGTTTGTTGGTTCATGCTTCCCTATGAGTTACTGTTGGGAACGAGTATTAAACTTGAAAATTTGAGAACAATTTGGTACATTTAAAGCTTTTTAGGGTTCTGTACCTCAAAAGGAAAAAACGGAACCCTTATAGGATTAATTTGATGTCCGTCTGTCTATCAAGACCCTTTATCTTGGGAACACGTGAAGGTAAACTATATATATTTTTTTTTCGTTTAATATTGTGAACGTGAGGACAATGTGGATTAGTTTTTATTATTATTATTTTTTCTCTTCTCTTCTCTCTTTTCTTTCCAGTAATTTTTAGCATATGTCTGGCAATTTGAGTATTTTCTGCGGCCTACCCAAATGTCCTTTCCTTGGTATTGTTCGTCAAATCGTTGAGCTCCTTAGTGTCCTGAGTTGAGCTTAGCGAATACTGACAAATGCTTGCACTGACTGGACAGGTCCACTCAAATCTGTATGGTTCTTTCTTCAAAAGGCCATTTCAGACAAATCTGCATGGTCCTCATGTGATTTGACCAATACATATTTACTGTATGGACTTTAAAAGAGACTTTGACCCCTGAGTTTGTTTCGGTGTTTCTTCTCAGGGTAGTCAGCTAGGAAACACCGGCCTCATCTAGTTCAAAATGACAAAAAAAATTTGACGTGTAAAAGTGTTTTTAAAAACCTACTTACAAAATAAATATCATTTATCATTATCATTTATCGAGATGAAAATAAGACCATATACTCAGATCTGCGGTTCCTTGAAACTGTAAAAAAATGGAACTTCTAAATTAACGCAAAAATAAAGTTACGGCCATTTATGTCGCAAAAGAACGTATATTTCGAAACTGTCAAGGGAATAAAAATTCATTGAGTATTTCCCTTTAACCTAGAACCCTGAAATTTGGCAAGACGTGAGGTCTTATAGCACAAGTAGGTATAGGAATAAATCTGAAAACTGTAAATTTGTAGCTAATTCACAAAAAAATCTCGATTCGAGAATTGGAATTGGTGTGCGAATCCGACTCGCATTTGCCCAGTTTTTTTTAAGAGTCGGGAAATCATCTACATGACTGTATAACTTCTTCGAGATGTTAGACTTTTACTGTCAAAAATCTACCTATGTTCCTTCAATTACCCTATGCGGTCTGGGATCACAGGTTTCCTTTTTTGAACTTCCCCCGTGGCTCCAGCAGGAGTCGGTCTTGCTGGAACCCTACTGTGTACATTTGTAGCTGAAGAACTTGTTCGAGCCTTTCTTATCTAATTCAACTGATGATGTAACAAACTTCAGTTTTTGTGGATATGCTTCTCCCACTTTTATTGGAGCAAAATGCATTCCGAGGTCGCGGTGACGGTTGAAGAAACCCTCAGCGGCAGACTCTTGAAAGTTTATCTTTAAACCCGAAATCAATTTCCAACAATCAAAAAGACGGCTAACGAGCTTACTAAAATAGAGATCAACATACTCAACATACAAGTCATCTGTATACCTACTCAACATCAACTAGAATCGCTACTCAAATATTTACTCTATTCACTTGATTCTCAGAAACCCCGACTCATAATATACAACAAAACTCTATCTTACTTTAATTTCGGAATAAACATAGACGTGCAAAATCCGCACTCACTTAAATTTTAATACCCTCCAGCACACCACCACTTCGGAAGCAGTATATTATTACCATAAAACAAACTACCCTACATTCCACCGACTTAAAGGATTACAGTCTAAAATCCACGAAACTAGAGAAAATAATGCGTAAATTAATAAATAAACAAGTTTACTCGTGTAAGGGTTTCCTGGGATCCTGCCCGTATAATTGCTGGGAAAATAATCTTTCCTCTGGTTATTGGGCTAAATGACCATTCGTAGCAACCACCCGTTAATTTTCATGAGAGCTCCGCACCAAGATGCCCGTGTTGATTAAATTAGGCCCTCACATTCATCGCGCATATGGCCGCACTATTTGTTACCCAGTTCTGTAGTCGCTAAATTAAATTCGGCGGATCATAATATTGTTGTAAATCTAAAAGTTTGGACGTTCACCTCTATTTGTTGGTTTAATTAAGGTGAGTATTAATTGAAATTGTGAACATTGTCATTTGAGATAGAGGATGTAAATTCTCAAGTTGCTGTATGAAAAATGTATTAAAAAGAAAAGAAAAGAAAAAGAAGGCATAAAAAGAAAAAAAGAAGGCATGAAATGAAAAGAAAAGGCATTAAGTCCGCCTCTGTACCTTTATGTGCATGAAGTGTAAATAAAAAAAAAAACATTGTAAAGGGAGAATCTTTTGACCAGATATCATTTCTAATCCGGTTAACTGCCTGATGGTTGATTTTGGGTTGTTGTATATAATTCCAATCCACGCGGAGAACTCTTTTCTCTTTAGTTCTTATGTGTCGCTATACAGATGAGACTTGAATTTTAAATTAACATATAAGACAAATTTTATTTTTTTACTTCAATTTTAAAGCGCACCACATGATGGAGGAGCCCTGAGACCCTACCATGACCTCTTAACCGTTAAAGGGATTTTTTTTATGGTATGTAAAATCATCCAATAACAAATCCCGCCCTTGGGCGGAGCGGGAAGTAGTGTCAGACTCTTACTGACTAAAACCCTACCCCGTTCCTTCGTAGCCTATCGTGCCGGGGCCGGGCATTCCTTTCGGAAATTAATCCATGACCCCAGTAGGCTTCGACCCTGCCTGCCTGCAGTTAGCAAGCTGGGCCTCTTCGGTGTGCTGACAGCTCCTTGAGGCGCGCGGGAACAGAACGCGCCGTCGACGACTTGGGCTCGGTCCGGTCGGTTACCGGACGATCGGACAGCGTGCTACCCATTGCACGCCGTCCGCAAGCCCGCGCCTACGGTGGCCGGAAATCGGGATCAGAATCCCGGCGGCGGCTAGGGCGAGCGCCCCGTTGCCTCTGCCTGATGCGGTCGGCCTCCTCCTTTGCTAGCATTACTGCTTCGCAGAAGGAGGTGACCGCCTGCGATCCCTCCTCACTACGGACCATGGCCTGAACCAAGGCCCGGCGAGAGAGATCGCTGCCGCCGATTGCCCCCACGAGGACATGGCGGTGCTCCGCCCAAGCGGGGCACACCTCTACTGTGTGCTCCACCGTGTCCTCCGGGTGTTCCGCACAGTGGCGACACCCGGGCACCATTAAAGGGATGGAGTTATACTGGGTCTGTACCTCCATCCCTTTTCCTCACTCGCACGCTTCTTTTTTAAAACGTCATGAGAAGGCCCCTGTTCAGCTTTGCCAACGGATGATAGCAGTCACATGCCTGCAATGCATACAGATTGATGTTGTGTTTGTTGTGTATTTTGACTTCAAAAAACCTTTTGAACGCGAACATAATGGCATACTAACCAGGCTAAATAATATCGGCTTTTCACTAAAAGTAGGTACTCTGTTTTTTCGCAAGTTATATGCGGGAACAATGTATGAGATAAAATATGATTGTTTTGTTTCAAAACTATATAACACTCGGCATAATGTTAGTCAAGCCATTAAATATAAACCGTTAAATTTTGTTCGTTTTAATCCTGGGGAGGGTCGATTCGGTACATGATGTGTAAAGACAAAATTAAAAGATAAGGTACCTTCTTTTTAAACTCGAATTAATTTACGCATGTATGAAATTAATGTCTTCAAGTAAAAGTCAACTGAGCGAGGCTAATGAGCTGTAGGTAGTTATTACGCAACAACCGACAACTACTTACAAGGTCATTGACTCGTTTACTTAAACAAATTAATTTCGTACATGGGTATATTAACTCGAGTTTTAGAAAAAGTACTTTATTTTCTAATTTAATCTTAACAAATCGATAGTGTTTCATGTACCGAATCGACCCTTCGCAGGATTAAAACGACCAAAATTTAACGGTGTATAAGGGACGATTTAGGAACTAAAATTAGTTTTCGTTATAGTTATTTAAGATCTTGAAAAGGTTTTCAAACACACCGATGATTTCAAGAGTAACATCAAATATCAGAATTATAAGAATCATAAGATTTTTTGAATAACGTTCAATCATTCATTTCCTTTCGCCAATGCCTACCTACTTGTGTAGAAAAAAGATATTATACGTATTTACTTCATTTCCCCAGCCTCTTAGCAACGTCTTTACAAAAAGAAAATACAAAGCGAAAGCAAACCAATATTATGAAGTAAGAATTTTGCTAACAAGTAAAATAAATAGGTATTACCGTTGTACACGAGCTTTTTACTTACTAGTCTTACATTGAAATAGAAAATATACCGTTATAAGTAGAAAATGTTAATCCTTTTCCGAAGGCTGTGCCCACGCCGACTCTCTGTTGAGTACATCTCTAGTGTATACAAAAAATGTACAGAAATGGAGTGTTATGAAATATTTTCTTCAGTGCTCGATGTAATCTACCTACAGGAAAGAACGTTTCTTTAGCATGAAATAAGAAACCTTTCATCTACGTCTGAAACATTAATAACATCAGAGGGAAAAAGCTGTCTCTAAATTAAATGAAACCTCGGTACAGTTTCAGAGTAACATAGCAACTAAAACAAATAGAGTTCAAGATGGAGTCTTTATGAAAGTTCATCAGGACACTGCAATTACCCATCTCACCTTTCAGTTTGCAGGAAGGCAATGGGCAAGAACTCATCTAACTTTCAACTGCTCTCACAATCCTCTTTTGAAGAACTTAAATTAATTTCTCAAATACAAAAATAGTTCCGGCAATGTTCAAGTACTGTTAGTAAATTGTGAATGAACTTTAGTGTCTGTGAGTTGAAGTTATTTTTGGTTTGATTGAGCTGAATTTTTTTAAATTATAACAATGTTAATGAATAAAAAATTCGAAATAGAATTACATTGAATTCGAAATCTTGAATCACTTGCAGATAATTATAACTTCTAAGCAAACAATATTTATAAAGGGTGTCTCAGTAAGAGACCCAGTTTTTTCAAATTTTTTGACCACTCTTCGAATGGTTGACACATTAGGACTTTCTCGGCTGAAAATTTGGCGAAGTTTGCGAGCGGTTTCAGCGTAACTTCCCCATTTTTGTAATGAGTTTTCACAATTATAACGCGTTGTTCTTTCAAAAAGCTCTCCATTTTTAATAATCGGAATAAACATAGGTGATAGCTGTCAAATTTCAGAGCTGCCACCTGCATGAAAAAAAAAAATTCCAGTTTTAAAAAGTGCACTCTTACTGAGAGACCCTATATAATGCATTGCTTGATGTTGTTCAGATAAAAATCAAAAATTAAAACAAGAATTTTTACGGACTAAAAATATCTTTATACCATGAAAACCCAAAGGGATCATGGGAACCATCAGCTGTTTATCTTTAAAGCAAAGCCTGCCAAAGAAATACAACTTCATTGTTACTAAAGGCCTAAACTTATCTTTTCAACCAGTGAGTTTATAGCCTCATAAATCAAATTTATTTTAGCGCGTTTTAAAATTCAAATATCTGTTTTGGGAGCCACAGTACAATTTAAACTCTGAAATAACTTTGAACTACTGCGACGAGGAAAACTTTTAAAAGACAATCAAGACTTAAATGGAACTACCTAAGTCCCATCTCGAATTGTATGAGTGTGTTTTGGACTAAGTTTGTCTCTATGAATGGAAATGGTATAGTTTTAGCGAAGTGTTAATATTGGAACGAATTTTGATTAGTTAACTTTTTAGTTGTATCACTGACATTAAGTAGACTAGCTATTTATAAGGATAACTAGCTTTGGCCCGCGATTCTACTCCCGTCGACTAACTACTATATTCTACTGTGGAGTACCCTACTCTACCTTACCCAACCTAACCCTACTCTACACTACTATACCTACTCTACCCTACCCCATGTAACTCTGCCAAGCTGCTTACCTACCCTACCCTACCTACCATAGTTATGTATTTTTTTTTAATTTAAAACCTCCCCTGTATGCACCACAAAACAAAAAAGAAGAATAATTAAAATTCGTCTAGCCTTTCTTAATAGTGTAACCAAGAGAAATAGGGGTTCATTACCCGACTACGCCAGAAGGAGGGTTATGTTTTTCGAGAGTATGTATGTATGTATAATTGTTTGGCACGCTCTGCAGCCTGAACGGCTCGATGGATTTTAGCTTGAAAGGTGTCGTTAGATAAATTACCGTTTTTTATTTTTATACATAATTATATAGATACTACATTCATTATCAGGGAAGACATATTTTCCATTTTGTAAAGATATTTATACTTATAAGAATAGTTTTAAAAACCTTACCCAAGCTTGCACATTATTATAATTTATAAAAGAACCAATTTTGCGAAGCTTCCATTCCTTACAGATTTCCGCCGTTAATATTTCCATCAAATTGGTTAGAACAGTAAGCGGATTTCAAGTTCTGGATAATCTTTATAATGTGCTTAGACATATACGTGAGCCGAAGCAAAGGCGAGGCTTCCACTGCCAGTACGGATTTGTGTCGGCCCTTGTATGATTGCGAACTTTCGCGATTTCGAGAGCCAGTGAAAATAATATTGATATAAGTAAAGGTGCTGAAGTGCGAAATTGGATTTCAAATCTCAAGAACTTTTATGGATGAAAGAACCTAGAAACTGGAAAGGCAGGCTTAGTGTTAAAATTACCTTTACGGATTCTACGGAACTTGAAAATTTAATACCGACGTGATTTTATTGGTTCAATTATTTGACAAACAATGGCTTTTCTTGAAACAGTTGGTGATGTAATCGGCCGGTATTTAATTAAAGTTATCAAAAGGTTTTCTATTAAAATAAGTTGTTTTAATTTTTCAGACTAAGGAGTTGGTTTTCATAAAGTTGTGATACAATTTCGTACCGTAGTTTTAATGACACTGAGGAGATTAATACATTTTCATGTATATTATTCTTAATACTAAGAAAAATATCACCAACCTACGTGTTAAACAAAATAATCCTTCAGCAACTGGATATAAATATTTCTACAGTGTCCATTTTAAATGTAGGACATAGTATTTTTATGCGAAAGTAAGTAAGAGAAGCAGCTGTCATGTAGGCGACACCTGCCCGCTCCGCGTGAATATCAAACGAGCCGTGTCCGGGCCAGGTCCGGGCACTAGCTCCGGACTGGATAAAAACGGACGCAAATGAACTCAGCAAGCATGACGAGCAATCTGCGAACATGAACTACTTTATCGTCATTATTTTATGAGCCGCGGCTCATATAAAATAATGACGATAAAGATTGTTGATTTGATTTTGAAATAGGATAAGAGCGTGTATAAAGATTTGAGTTCATATTATTATATTATCATTGCAAATATCAAAGTTAACAATTATAATATGCAATTTAATTTTTAACCTATGTGAAATTTTTACGGTTTAACATCCGTTATTATGGATATTTTTTGTTTTCTAAATGTTTGTGAGAAATTTTATGAAACCAGAAACGTAACAAACCATTATCTTATTGTAATTAAATAAAGTTCTAATTAACTATCGCAGCTGCTAACTCGTTTACACATTACACTAACATATTTGAACGCTAACATTTTCTTTTAAGATGTATTTAATAAAATAAATTATGTTGAGAAATATTTATAAATAAACGGATTAATAACTACCATTAAAGAAATTATGTTAATCCCAAATTCCAATAAATCAATCCATAACAAAAAAAAATATTTCAAACTTTCGAACAAAAACATATGTCTTGTATGCTACAGGGGTGTATCTCGGGCCCTCAGATGAAACCCTTTACTATAAATTCGCAATTCGTGTTAAAATATCTGCTAGTCCACCAGTGTATATGACACCTGTGCTATGCAGGCTACAGTGAATAGCAAATGAACCGAAACCCGCCGCGTTCGGCTCGGACGGTCCGCGCCGCGCTGCTTAATTGTATGTGGCGACGACGGATTGGTGTGAAAAGATTTTGTATTGGAAAACGGTGAAGTAAAAATACGTTTATATTATGTATTTTTATTTGTATTTAATATTATTTATGATTTTTGTACACTGACCTTTCTTCTTTCTAAGAGATATTTTGTATCTCTATGTCCTTTGATAGAGATACAAAATATCCCATATATTATTTACTAAAGTATCAACTTGAAAAAGAAAAAGAGTAATTTTTTTATTAGAAAATGAAACATTTGCGACATGTAATTGTTTCGTTGTACATTTAACCAGTCGACACCGATGTGGTGAAGTCTTTCGACGCCATATTGTAGATTTTGTTTGTAGGTTTTTTAGATAAAGTTGTTTGCTTGAATAATCTCAGTTCCATGAGACCTAATAAGTTCATTTTGAAAATAAATGCTCATACAAAATAATAAAAGCTTGACAGACGTGAAACTCAAGAGAATATTGTTATGTCAGACTAAAAAGAAAGCACTCACATAAAACAATTTCCCCATTCATCATAGAACCTGACCTTACGTACACATCACATTGTGCTGGTTACATTCCCTTACGAGAACCATAATATTTTGAATTATTCATATTCTTAGTACCTCTTCACTTCCATGTTTTTTTTTACCAACAAATTATAAATCATACTTCAAGGTACGGAAGAGGAAAGGCTTCAGGGTAAGCGGTACCCCGGGCTCTGTGTCAGGGTCAATTCTTATGAACAATTCGGGTTAAAGGGATCTTTTACAAGTTGAGTTCGATTGAGAGCATTGTGATTTTCGTTTTGATTGGAGTAAATAAGTGGGCAAATTGAATATTGTGTTCTTTTGTTTTGTTTTGATCTGGTTAGCTATAGAAATAACAATATTTTATTATGTTTGTGAGGCTCTCTAATATTCATTTTTCTCATCTACACAGTTCGTGTGTGCATTCTCAGATACATATGTTATGTTCCGTTTTGCTATTTTGCTAGATTGTGATTATTTATGAATTTAGAATTTATCAGTAAATACCAAACTAATTCAAACCAAATTTTGATTCAGCTTCCACTGAAAAAGCTCCATCAAGATTAGTTTTTTTTTAATGGTTACTGTCAATTTACACTCAAAATATAAACTAAATATAAACAATCTTCAAATGTCTTTTATTTATAAATTGTCTAAAAATGTTATCTGAAAATGTTTACAATTAATTAATTACCTAAACCGAATTTGGTTAATTAAATAAATTTAAATAGTCTTTGATTTTTTTTTAAATAAAAAGACATCAAGATTGTTTACGTCTAATAAAGTACTTAAACAGATAGAGTATAAGTCATTACTGAAATCCCATGTCTAGGAAAGCACGTAAAGCCGTTGGCTGGCCTCATTGATGATAGATGCTAGAAAGTATAGTGTTGCTCAATAACTGGGCAGCGGAGGTCTGATCAGGTCGTCGTTTCATCTAAAACACAGGTATTCAGCTGCATCCGATTTAACTGGCAATCGACCCCAAGCTAGTTGGAAATAGATTAGGCAGATGATGATTATACACCGTTAAATTTTATTCGTTTTAATCCCGCGGAGGGTCAATTCGGTACATGAAACACTATCGATTTGTAAAGAGAAAATTAACAAAATAAAGTACTTTTTTTTTAAACTCGAACTAATTTACACATGTATGAACTTAATTTCTTCAAGAAACGTCAGCTGATCGAGGCTAATGAACTGTAGGTAGTTAGTACGTAGCAACCGACCACTACCTACAAGGTCATTGACTCGTTTACTTAAAGAAATTAATTTCGTACATGCGTATATTAACTCGAGTTTTGGAAAAAAGTGCTTTATTTTTTAATTTTATCTTTACAAATTGATAGTGTTTTGTGTACCGAATCGACCCTCCACGGGATTAAAACGACCAAAATTTAACGATGTATAAGCAATATAACGTTTACACGAGTTTGGATAGTTTGCACATTTCCAAGAAAACTTAAAAAGAAATACTACTGAGAAGTAGGTACTGGCCATAATATAAGGCATGAGATTCTTAATACTCACGGTACATTTTAAGATATCTATATAAAATGAACGGAAAAACTGACTGCCTGACATATCAACGCACTGCCGAAAATACTGAAACTAGGAACGTGAAAATAGTGCTCAAGTTTCCTTTTGTGACGTAGCCGAGCACTACGAGAGGAATTCCCAAAATTCACCCCCTAAGGGGAAGAAACGAGGGGTCCAAAATTTGTATGGAGAAATTTTCTTTCACGCGGGCAAAGCGACCATCAGAAGCTAGTTATTCATATAAATTAAACCTGCCTAAAAGAAGTCATGCAGATAGTTTTTACTAAAAGAGAATTTTAAAATCTAAATGAACGTGTTGAGAGCTTCCATGAATGCAAAAACGGGTTACTACGTGCTTTTTTTAAATATTTTGGTATAATAGGTCTTGACGTGAAATGTGGGAATTTCTGAATAACTCTCCAAGGAATATGAAACCGAGAGCCAGAGCAAGGATTTACAAATTACACAGTATGTCACGCTGCTTTCAACGTTACGTGTGAAGCTACTTTATTATTATAAAAACAGAAAAGAGATATGTTAAGAAATTAGTCGATTTTCAGCTGCAGTACACTTAATATTACTTGTGAAAAATGCTGTATTCTAATAATAAAGTAACTTCCATTATCGGCGTTTTACAAAAATCAAAAAGCTGTGCCTTCAAAAATGTAAAATAAAGCCATTTTAAATGTAAAACAGTATTAAAAACTGGTTAAATATCTATTTTTATAAATTATTTAAAATTATTTACTGATCGAATATTATACTTTCATCAAAATGATAGGTGAACTCTTTATCTACGAAAAACATACGAATCTTGTGAGATTAGTTTCAGCTGTATTCAGTTGTCGTTAAAAAAGACAAAACGAACGACAAACTAAATAATGGTAAGCTAAACCAATTCTTCAGTAAAGTATCTGATGTAACAAAATGTTCATGAAGTAACAATATAATCACCTCTATGTAGAAAGTGTATAACATTCTGCTATAAAAATACCAGGAAAGTGAGGACAAAATAAAGCTCTCAAGATAAAAGCCATACACGGTACATAACACATAACTCAAGCTATTTTTCAACTAACTCTCCATAATCAGGATGGAGCAGATAGAGTCGAAGAAGAATAGACTGAGCGAACCTATCTGTTGGTTGGTTGTGAAGTGACAAAAACGTGTGAGGGAGACAAAGCAATCGTGTGACTAGTACTTGTTTCATTGTTTTATTTAAAAGTAGATTTTTGCATAAACCGTGTTTTTTGGGTTCCATACCCAATGGATAAAACGCGACCTTATTACTAAGACTCCGCTGTTCGTCCGTCCGTCTGTCTGTCCGTCTGTCACTAGGCTGTATCTCATGATGATAGCTAGACAGTCGAAAAAAACACAGATGATTGCCGTTGTAACAACAAGTAATAAGAACAGAATAAAATAAATATTTATCCCATACAACAAACATGATTTTTTTGCAGTTCTTTGCTATGGACGTGCACGATTTTTTTTTTCAATAATATTTATTTCTTAAAATAATTTTAAATGGTGAAATAAATCAGGTAGGACAAAATAACAAACAATTTATCTCTTTTTATTTACACTTTATACAATGGGTCTCTACTCTTATTGTAGGTATTTCGGCAGAGTACTTATGTGCTCGTGCGGGAGGCACTAATTCCAACCTTGCTTACTGCAGGTTAGCTTAGGTACTGTTATTGGTTCCGTTTTGCACACGTAATGATGCATTGTCGTCTTTGGGCTACAGAAAAGAGACAGGTATTGATCGCAGTGACTTTATTTCATTCTATAGATCGTTCTTTTCTGACGGAATAGTTCAGTCCATTCTCTATGTCTATGGGATGGGCATCGTTCTCCGTCCTAAATAATGATTTGGTCCAGTCGGCCATTAATCCTTTCTGTTGAAATTTTCATGCTCTATTTGAAGGGTTGGAATGGTTTGGACCCTTTTAATATAACAAGTGTTTTTGAGGCCTCTTACGTTAGGTATGGGTATTTTGGCATATGGTTTTGTGTGGAGTAATTTCCCTATATCAAAGAAAGTTGACTGTTATGACTATATTTCATTAAAGCTATCTCTCTTTCCGGTAAAGTTTAGATACAACAACAATATATAGTCATATGTAAATTTCTCACCTTTTTCTCATGAAGGTTGGCTGACAATAGAAAACGCAACTTGCTTCGATAAGTACTTTCTTCTTTGACTTTGTTTACTTTCATACAACTGGTCATACATGCACTCTAGTTGCGAGAACTACACACCTTATACCGATCCTATCTAAGATCTTTGAAAAATGCATGTATAAGAGGTTGATTGAATACTGCAATAAATTCCAAATAATTAAAAACGAACAGTATGGATTCCAAAAAAAAAAATCCACTACATTAGCTGTCTTCTCTCTTATGGATACTGTTTTAACAAACATTAACAAAAATTATTTTACTACAGGTTTGTTCTTTGACTTGTCTAAAGCTTTTGACCTTGTGTCTCATAATTTATTGCTGCAGAAGTTAGAAAAAATAGGGATAAGAGGACCTGCCCTTGAATGGATATCATCATACCTGAAAAATAGACAACAGCGTGTAATCATTACCAAAGTAAATAAAAATAACGACTTGACATCGTACTCATCCGAATACAAATGCAACAAATATGGCGTCCCACAAGGAAGTGTCCTGGGGCCAATACTGTTTCTATTATATATAAACTCCATTACCAATATCACAAACCATAAATGTATATTATTTGCAGATGATATATCTATTATAGTTACTTCCGACAGAAAGAATAACACAGTTAATGATCATGAATCTGACATAAATAACACAATTGAAAAACTAATAGAATGGTTAAACATAAATAACTTGTCAATAAATTTAAATAAATCCGTATACATACAATTTAATAAATCAAATAATCCTAAATATAACATAAAACTAAATATAACCAAAATTGAAGAAGTGACACAAACAAAATTTTTAGGTGTAACTATAGACCAAGATATTAATTGGAAAACCCATATAGATACTGTGTCTAAAAAAATTAACAAATTTGTCTATGCCCTAAAACAGGTCAGAAATATAACTAACACAAAAACAGCGATAACATCCTATCGCGCTTATGTCGAATCGTTATTACGATATGGTCTAATAATGTGGGGCAACAGTACGGATCACAACAGAGCATTTGTTGCGCAAAAAAAGTGCATTAGGGCAATTTACGGCTTGCAACCAGAAGAATCATGTAGACCTATATTCAAAAAACTTGGTTTGTTACCGCTACCGGCTCTGTACATCTACGAAATATGTATGTTCGTCAGGAAACATCAATATTTATTTGTTATGGCAGACGACATAAATGTTCGCAACCGACGAGACCCCAAAAGGCTAGTTCTAAGCAATGTTCCAAGGTTGACCAAATATAATAAAAGCTGCGTTACAATGTGCGTACGCTTATATAATAAGTTACCAAGTGACCTAAAAACTCTAGGCATACGATTATTTAAAAAAAAGTTGTATCAATGGTTATTGATTAATAATTTTTATTGTGTTAAAGATTACATTGAAAGAAGAAATTAATGTAGGTATTTACCTACTTACTTACTAAATTTGCATGCTAATAATTAGCGAAACATGTTTGCTCATACTTGTACCTTTTACCATCTTTTATACCATGTTTTTTGCAAATAAATATATTATTATTATTATTATTTCCTTTATTTCTTGTTTTACATATTTTTTACATTTTTAAATATTTTTAACATATACTATATAAAAAAAAAACATTTAAAAATATAAAAAATAGTGTCCCACCGGTATCGGGAACAGGGTCCAAGCTACCGGCGGTCAGGGCTCCAGAGAAAGGAACCTCCTAACAATACGAGCCGTGTCCAGGAGTACCGCTTTCTGAATCAAGCCCTTGATCCAGCCGCCTAACGAGAGCCTCCTAAGGTGTTGGTCGAGGCTCTTGGCTATTAAGCCATTACCCGACACGACTATCGGTACAATGATCGCCGAATCCACTTCCCACATGTCGACAACCTCGCGAGCCAAGTCAATATACTTGATTTGTTTATCTTTCTCGGCTTTCACGAGGTTCTCGTCATGCGGAACGGATATGTCAACAATCATTGCACGCCTCTCGTTTCGGTCCACCACCACTATATCAGGCTTATTGGCTACAATAGTCCTGTCAGTGATGATGGACCGATCCCAGTACAACGTGATATGACCATTATCAAGAACTGGGTCGGGCTCATACCTGTAGTACGGCACTTCCGATCCCACAAGAGAGTATTTCAAAGCAAGTTGCTGATGGATAATCTTGGCTACGAGATTGTGCCTATGCAAATACTCGCCGTTAGCCAGACGAGAACAACCGGAGATAATGTGACGAATTGATTCTCCCGGACGGTGACATGCCCGACAGATGTCAACCGTGCCGTCCTTCACAATAAATCTCCGGTAGTTATTCGTCATGATAACTTCGTCCATAATTGCACAGATAAAACCTTCGGTTTCCCCAAAGAGGTCACCGAAACGCAGCCAAGCTACGGACGCCAATTGGTCTACATCGGGCCTGTGAAGGGCCCGGAAAAAGCGTCCGTGAAGTTCCTTGCTCTGCCATACTTCCCTGCGATCGTCAGTGTCAAGTACTACCGGTTTGCGCCAGTTCTCGTTAGCCAAGGAGAGCGGTGTGAGTCCCTTGTCCACTGCCACTACATCTCGATGCATACCCACGTCGGCAGCTAGGAAATATTCCCTGAGACTGCATACCTCGCGGTTGTGTAGGGTCTTAGCATTTAAAAAACCTCGACCGCCACACTTCCGCGGGATATACAGTCTCATCACCGACGATCGTGGGTGATGCATTCGGTATGCAGTCAGCAGTGTTCGGACCCGCCTATCCAGGGCGTCAAGTTCCGTTTGAGTCCATTTGAGTACGCCGAAAGAGTACATCAATACCGGCATGACCCAACCATTGAAGGCGCGCACCTTGTTTCCGCCTGAAAGAAGGCTATTGAAAACCTTCTTCAGGCGTCCAAAGAAACGCTCCTTCAACGATTGCTTCATGTCAGTGATATTGATGCCTAGAGCTTCCGACATACCCAAATACTTATAGGTTTCGGTTGAAGAGAGAGATCTCAGGTTTATGGAATCCGTGAGTTGAGTGCCCACAGATTCCACAACCTCCCCTCGCTTTACATGCATGACCGCACATTTGTCCACACCAAACTCCATCCTGATGGCACTACTGAAGGTTTCAGTTACCTTCAGTAGCTCCATCAGTTGCAGGTTGTTGGGGGCAAAAAGCTTCAAGTCATCCATGTAAAGAAGGTGAGATATAACCTGACCACCTCTCTTCAACCGATAGCCTAGACCTGAATTCTCCAGCAGTGTGCTTAGAGGATTCAAGGCTAGGCAAAACCAAAGCGGACTCAAACTATCACCCTGGAATATACCTCGCTCTATCCTTACAGGTTCGCTATTCCTCTGGATATGTCGACATCCTGGATAGCGAAGGACCGTACTCCATTTCCTCATACACGACATCAGGAAGGTGCGTAGTGTTGTATCAATTTTATACAACTCTAGCACCCTCATGAGCCATGTATGAGGAACAGAGTCATAGGCCTTCTTATAATCTATCCAACATGTCGACAGATCCTTTCGGGAACGTCGAACCTGTTGGCTAATGGTCATATCAATGAGGAGCAGCTCCTTAGTACCGCGGGACCCATTCCTACATCCATTCTGAGAAGGCGACATTATCAAATTTTTGTCAATATGGTTTATTATTATTCCCTTTATTAATTATTTATACATGTCTTTTATAATTTTTAAATATTTCCTAAAAAACGTATAAAAAAACATTTAAAAATATAAAAAAACAGTAGTCCGCCGGTGTCGGGAGCAGGGTCCAAGCTACCGGTGGTTAGGGCTCCAGAGACAGGAACCTCCTCACAATGCGAGCCGTATCGAGGAGTACTGCCTTCTGTATCAGGCCCTTGATCCAACCACGCAACGATAGCTTCGACAGATGGTCGTCGAAGCTTTTGGCTATAAGGCCGTTGGCAGTCACGACAATCGGCACAATGACAGCCGTGTCCACATTCCACATGTCGACAACCTCGTGTGCTAAGTCGAGATATTTGATTTGTTTCTCTTTCTCAGCTTTCACGAGATTCTCGTCATGTGGGATGGTGACATCGACTATCATTGCGCGGCGCGCTAATCGGTCTACCACCACTATATCCGGCTTATTGGCTACAATAGTCCGGTCAGTGATGATAGACCGATCCCAGTACAACGTGGCATGGTCATTTTCGAGAACTGGGTCGGGCACATACCTGTAATACGGTACCTCAGAATCCACTAGGTTGTACTTCAAAGCAAGTTGCTGGTGAATAATCCTGGCTACTTGGTTATGTCTGTGCAAATACTCGCCGTTAGCCAGACGAGAACAACCAGAGATAATATGTCTGATGGACTCACCCGGTCGATGGCATGCCCGACACACGTCAACCGTCCCGTCCTTCATAATATGTCTCCGGTAGTTGTTCGTTAGAATAACTTCGTCCATAATCGCACATACAAAACCTTCAGTTTCTCCGAAGAGGTCACTGAAACGTAACCAGGCCACGGACGCCGTGAAATCTACATCGGGCTCATGAAGAGTCCGGTAAAAGCGTCCATGGAGCTCCTTGCCTTTCCATACTTCCTTGCGGTCATCAGTAGTAAGTACCACAGGTTTGCGCCAGTTCTCTTTAGCCATGGACAACGGGGTGAGTCCCTTATCCACTGTGACCACATCGCGGTGCATACCCACGTCGGTCTTGAGAAAATATTCTCTGAGGTTGCACACCTCACGGTTGTGTAGAGTCTTTGCGTTCAAAAAGCCCCGACCTCCACACTTCCGCGGGATGTACAGTCTCATCACCGATGATCGTGGGTGATGCATCCGATTTGCGGTCAGCAATGTACGGACCCGCCTATCCAGGGCGTCTAGCTCGGTCTGAGTCCATTTGAGTATGCCGAAAGAGTACATTAAAATCGGCATGACCCAACCGTTGAAGGCGCGCACCTTATTTCCCCCTGATAGAAGGCTGTTTAAAACCTTCCTCAGGCGTCCAAAGAAACGCTCCTTCAACGTTTGCTTCATGTCAATGACGTTAATGCCTAACGCTTCCGACATACCCAAATACTTATAAGTTTCGGTCGAGGGGAGGGACCTAAGGTGTATGGAATCCGAGAGTTGAATTCCCTCGGATTCCACAATCTCACCTCGCTTTACATGCATGACTGCACATTTATCCACACCAAATTCCATCCTGATGGCACTACTGAAAGTTTCAGTTACTTTCAGTAGTTCCATCAGTTGCAGATTGCCGTGGGCAAAGAGTTTCAGATCATCCATGTAAAGCAGGTGAGATAGGACCTGACCCCCTCTTCTCAACCGATAGCCCAGGCCTGAATCCTCCAGCAGCGTGCTTAGAGGATTCAAAGCTAAGCAGAACCAAAGTGGACTCAAACTGTCGCCCTGAAATATTCCCCGTTTAATCCATATTGGTTCATCATTTGCCTGGATCGGTCGACATCCTGGATAGCAAAGGACAGTTTTCCATTGCCTCATACATGACTCAAGGAAGGTGCGTAGAGTTGCATCTATTTTATACAACTCCAACACCCTTAAGAGCCATGTATGTGGAACGGAGTCATAGGCCTTTTTATAATCTATCCAACATGTCGACAGATCCCTGCGGGATCGACGAACTTGTTGGCTTATGGCCATGTCAATGAGAAGTAGCTCCTTTGTACCACGGGACCCATTCCTACATCCGTTCTGAGAGGCAGACATAATCGAGTTTTTGTCTATATGTACATTAATTTTTACTCTCAGAATGGATGTAAGAAGTTTATAAACCGTAGACAAACATGTAATCGGTCTATAATTCTTGGGTTCCGTGGGACAACCTGTCTTATGGAGCAGATGGGTGATACCAGTTGTTAGAAACTGAGGTAGCGACCCAGATTCTAAAGATGACTGGAATTGAGATGCCAGGGGCGCGTGTGAGCTGCTGTACCATTTTAACCAGAAATTGTGCAGTCCGTCCGGTCCTGGAGACTTCCAATTCGGTAACGGACGGACTGCTCTGGCAACATCAGATGGGCTAATGACAACTTTTTCCATTTCTGGTACAGCTACGCACATGCTCTCGACATCACGCATCCAGTCATCCTCAGTGTGACAAACGGGCACGGACCAGATGCTGCGCCAGAAAGCATTCGTGGCGGCATCATCCGGCCGGAGCACGTCAGTCACATTTTGATCAGGTCGCTCCCAAGCCCTGTACACCCACCTTTCATCGCTCTGGAACATGCGATTCTGCGAGTATCGATCAACCCGCCGCTTATACCGCCGGATACGGTTGGCCCATGCACAAACTTTCTGCTTCAGGAAGTCGATGCGCTCCGTGACACGGGACATGTATTCTCGGGGGGTTATTCCCGTTCCAAAGAATGCCCGCCTCACGCATCGCATCACACGTGGTCGTGTATTACCCTCCCTGAAGCAGTACAGTTTGCCAATGAGTGCTCTGGCCTCATCAATGCGCCTCTCAATCCTACATTGCCAGGCTGGTACAGCAGGCTTCGGTCGATTAGTTGCATCTATATTTGGGAACTTGACTTTGGCTAATCGACATGCCGCAACAGCCCCACAATACAGGATTGAGTGCGTATCAACAAGGCTCTCGCTACTCTCAAAGATGTTTTTGAGAAGCGAGTCCAAAGCACACACTAGCGCCCTATTTTTTTTATGCATGGGTAACCTTGGCAGACGGGGTCTAAGTTCGGCTGGAGTGGATCTATACTCACGAAGCGCATCCTCCATTGCACTCCTCAGTCGATCGTTGCACTGGCTACTTACTGTGTCAACCCTATCATCTAACTCATTATCAACATCATTGGACCGCGGTGAGATTGCGTCTGTGGCCGGCAGCACCAAGGTCTGTGTCGGAGTCGGGACGATACGGTTGTTCAGTACCTCTGAGCGCAGCCTATCAAGTGCGGCGTCGTTCAACCTATGACTGCGTTGAATTACCCGCACCTGATCCGACAATCGTTGCGCCGAGACGTCTACGGTTGGCTCTAGGTCCTGGAACAGAGACAGCATCCTAACACGGTACGCAGTGAGGTTAGTTCCCCCCTCTGTAGCACCGTAATATGCGCGCATGACGTTCTCGTTCATAGATTGAGTCCATCTCATGCGCTGCACACAACCACCGGCAGCGGGGACCCGGCTCGGGGCCGGTTGGCCCCTAGATCCCAAGCCGATCGGTGGCCGGCCTCTCCCCGGCCGACGTACAGGTGTTGGCGACGTTGGCGGGGAAAAATACTCGTCGCTCGAGCTCGACGCAACTGCAGCCGCCGGTAAAGCTGGTGATCCGAAGTCCGGCGGTGGCGAGGCGGAGCTGAGCGGCGAGCCCGGGGGTGGAAGGCGTGCGCGTCTGGCAGCTGCTCTCGTCAACATCTTCTTAATTGTTTTTTCATTCCTGTTTCATTAAATTCATCGTATATGTTTTTATTGTAAATGACATATGACATCTGTCTGTCTAGCATTTTTTTTCGATCTTGATGATTTTCACTATTGTTGGTTTTGATGTTGGTTTTGGTGAGTTTTTATTGTTCTTGTGGCTTTATTGTTGTAAAATTTGGGTAAATATGAGCTCAGAAATTATTTTTTTAAGGTTTAAAACACCATGAATGAAAAAACAGAACTTCCGTTGACATCAAGTGTTGCCAGTTGATGTCGATGACGATATTATTATTATTATTATTATTATTCAAAAGAATATCACAAATAAGGTCAGTATTGTGTAGTTCACGAGTAAAGAGAAGTATGCTCCGAGTTTCCTTTATGTAAGGAAATTCCGAGCATACCTTTCTCCTATTAAATCTGAAATGATACTCGTAGTATCCGCCGAAGAACCGAAGCTACAGTCATAGCCCGAGGAACCGTTAAACTATAGTGGCAGGGCATAGCTTGCAAGATAGATAGTCGATGTGGTCGAAAGGTTTTGAAGTGACAACCGTGTACCAGGAAACGTAGAATTCTTCTTACAAAGTAGACCGAAGAACTAGTGAGGGACGTGGAAATCGAATGGATGTGAGACACAAAGCCAGTCGTTGTAGCGATGCTTGGAAGGGGCCTAAAGCCATTAGCGGCCGTAACTTATATATCATCATAATTTTCAGCCGAAGAAAATTATGATGATAGATAAGTTACGTGTTAAGAAATCTCAGGTCGCTTTTCAGATGCGACTTTAGATAAAATTACTTGTAAACCTACTTGATTTTTACTTTCGTTCCGCAAACTCAGGTATCCACTTTGTGCCCTGGGCCCTCAAAGCAAGAGCAGCTGAGCGATAAACACATACTTTAGCGTGTAATCCGGAGGCAATCACGCGGTACTCGCTGAAAGTCACGTTCCGGTTCGAGTGGCTCAAAATAAGCACGCTTCACGATATTGATTGGACTGGAATTGACGTTGCCGTGTTAACGTTGTCTTTATCAATTGTGATATTCAAATTTTTGTGGATTCAGCTGCTGCTACCTCAAAGAGAACCTAACCTTCATTGTCTTGTTAATTTATTTAGGGTCGTCATTGTCGGTGCTTCATTTTATGTAAGTCGGTAGGAAGATACAAATGTATAAAGATCCTATTGGTTATTTAAAAAATAGTTATAAAAAATTTTTGACTGCTACATGGAAATTTGGGCATTGCAATGGCCAAGGGGACACTGTTGACAATTTGTGAAGATGTTTTGTTTAATTATACTTGTATTGTAATAAACAAAATGGTGACATGTATTTTTATTCTTAGACAAAATCAATATCCCTAGCATTCAGTTGCTAATATTAAATTTATTTAATTTTGTGCTTAATTGATTTCTATTTTCACTTCATTCAAATAAAACTATAGAATTCTGACCTAACCTGTATTCAAAACTATTCTGAACACACAGGTATGTGAGTAAAATAACACGAACTAGCTCCGAATTAGTTCAGTATTCGCGGTGCTTGCTACATTATATAACAGTTTACACTCGGAGACGGCTAGGCCGGCTTTTGCAGACGACTAGAGTCAGCGTGCTTTAGTTTTACTATGGAAACACGTTTATAGAATAACAACACACTTTCAGTGTTCCTGGATAGGGGAACGTATACGTCACCATCCAATATTAGCTAGTTAACCTATAGCAAATGAGTAATCCCTTTACTTACTTGAATGTAAGTAATTCCATGGTGTTAGATATTTCTTATTTTTATTATTAATAAACTCACTGTTGGCCAATATCTCATCTAATAATAAGCGATAATGTGGACGAAAATGAAGCATGTCTAGAAATAACCTATTCACTCTTGATTTAAAGGACCCCAGGTTAAATTAAACCAGGTATGAAGTAAACCAAGTATGCTATGGAAAGGGTTGTGGAATTGTTCGAAAGAGTCACCGTGACCTCGAGAGCAACTGAAGAAACACCAGTCGGCTCTAATTAGTTAAAGACAGACACTCTCTTTCACTGCACCCAGAGTGCGAGAAGTTATTTGATGATTTACGTATCTACAGATTTGCGTAGAGACAAAACGGTTTTGGAATATGAACAGAACTTGACCCTTCATGATGTATCAAAAGAGAAACAGCGACGAAACTTTAAAGGAAACTAAGCACAGCGACACACTTTACCGCATAACTGAATACTGCGGCCTTTTCATCCAGAAATACAATTCGTGACGTGTCTCAGCCCGCTGCGAGCGTCCCTATTCTCAGTCGGACCCACGCCTCGCTAACATATTCAGGTAAACCAGACAAATGTCTAGAAACAAGGGATGTTCTAGTTATTCGCAGCGCGCCGTTCCGCGTAAATTATGCAACGTTTTAGACTCGCAGCCGTGTGGGTAACTCAGACATTTATTTACATCCTAAAGTCAACTTTACGTTCAACTCTTCAGAGACCGTCAGGAAGAATCCTGCTCCTTTGATTTACGAGGAATTAATTATTCGTTGGCTGCTGCTTTCAGTGTCCAAATATAGGATTTATTTTGAAGTTAGTTAAATCATTCTGCTATTCTGAATGCTCTCGTTTATAAATATTAAATTGATGTACAAACAAGCAAATATATACAATGGTAACTTATTTTTCTTTTTCGGAGATTTGTTCGGAGTGAGGAGGGACGGCAGGTGGTCACCTGCGACGACCACCTGCTAGCATGAGAAAGGAGGAGGCTGCACGCGTGAGGCAACGGCCCTCACGCTCCAGCCGCCGTCGGGATTCCATTCTCGATTTCCGGCCACCGTAGGCGCGGGCTTGCGGACGGCGAGCAATGGGTAGCTCGCCTTCGGACCGTCCAGTAAACGTCCGGACCGACCTCAAGTCGTTGATGACGCGCACTGTTCCCGCGCGCCTCAAAGAGTTGTCAGCAAACTGTAGAGGCCCAGCAGGGCCGAAGCCAACTGGGGCCATGAACTGATTTCTGAAAGGAATGTCCGGCCCCAGTATAAAGGGCTGACAAACGGGGTGGGTTTTTTAGTCAGTAAAAGTCGGGATGTCAGTGGATGATTTTTACCCATCGACAAAAAAAAGCCAGTGACTTTCTCTGCGATTTTTTTTTTAAATAAAAACTTTAATACTTTTTCATCCCCTTCTGAATCAGAAATATTTCATTTGTAAATTTGAATTTCCAAAAACCTCTTCTTAGTGCTCGCTTAGTGCTTCTTAGTGTCTGTCTCGAATAAAAGTATTTCTTTCTTCTTCTTTCTATGTCAGTCAGTATTTTCTTTTAAATGTACATATAGCAAAACCCCGCCAATATGATTAAACCATGTCCCCACCAAACAATGCCCAAAAAATTTATTTTTCCCAACAGTGCCAGAGCCGAATAAAAACCTACCCGTATAGACATGCACATATTAATTAAAAAATACACTCACAATCCGCCTCGTCACATGATTGACGCGAGCTCACCGCAAAACTCCGAGCAAAGGGGTTTGATTAATTCATTTAATTAAAACCTTATGGGATCGCGGTACCTACACGTGGATTCGATGTATTTTGAAAAATGAGCTCTTACTATATTTTGGTGGGCGGTAATTAGTGAGCTGCAGATGATTTAATTGATATATTTATTTATTTATTTATTTATATATACTTTATTGTACACCAAGATAAAAGATTATACATTTTGAGACTCAAATAAAAACATACAATGGGCGGCCTTATCGCTATCTGCGATAAGCATATAGATATATTTGTTTTGTAATTAATTTAGAATAATATAGAATAATTTTCTATATAAATTTTGTTGTATGTGGTTAAAACACCAGACTCTCATACATGAGGTTCGGTAACGGGCAAGTACCAATGTGATTTTTTTTTATTCATATGTATTTTAAGTTTATCTAAGACATTATTCTCACCCTAGCCCCGGAAAGCACGAAAAGTCTTTGGTCCAGGTGGTCATTCTTTGGTCTTTGACAGTCGTTACATTTAGTCAGATGCCCTGAAGGTTGACTAGTTGTAGGTATATGTTCAATGAGTATCGTATTGCCCAGTAACCGAGTCAAGCAGTCGCTCCATAAAAAGAAAATATTCAGCCGCATTTTGTTAGACTAGAAGCTCGTCCAAGCTAGTTCCGAAAAGGCCAGGGAAGATGATTAAAAATTTATTATGAGATATTTTACATAAAAAAAATGTCTTTGAAAAATTAACAAAAAGCGATTTGTGCGCACTGTTCCCGCGCACCTCAAGGAGTTGTTAGCAAACTGTAGGGGCCCAGCAGGGCCGAAGCCTACTGGGGCAAAAGGTTATGTGAAAATGTTACCCGGGACCCAGGGACAAAGGCAATGAATGGAACAGGGAAGGTTTTTAGTCAGTAAGAGTCTCACACTATTTCCCGCCCCACCCAAGGGCGGGATTTGTCATTGGATGATTTTACCGACCATAAAAAACAACCAAAGCTCATACACCGTTAAATTTTAGTCGTTTTAATTCCGCGGAGGATCTATTCAGTACATGAAACTCTATCGATTTGTAAAGATAAGAATGAAAAATAAAGTACTTTTTTTAAACAAGAAATAATTTACGCATGTGCGAAATTAATTTCTTTAAGTACACGTCAGCTGATTGAGGCCAATGAACCTGTAGGTAGTTAGTACGCAACAAACGACAACTTCCTACAAGGTCATTGACTCGTTTACTTAAAGAAATTAATTTCGTACATGCGTATATTAAATCGATTTTTAGTAAAAAATCTTTGTTTTTTTAATTTTATCCTTATAAATCGATATCGTTTCATGTACCAAATCGACCCTCCACGAGATTAAAACGACCAAAATCTAACAGTGTATATATAGCAAAGAGATTCTTTTTAGCACACGTTCATTACCTTTATACTCAATAAACAGAGTATGTAGGTACATCACCTTTAATTCAAAATGCAGGAGACAAAGGTTGCCGAACAAAACCTTATTCATTAAATAAACAGAAGTTCGTGTTGACCTTGGAACAGTATCGGACAGAATAAACAAGTCCAAGGTTGAAGTTTGCGAGTTCAGGACTTATTCCGCGAAAGCCGAACCTTTCTGCGAAAGTTTACTGCATCATAGGACTTATTGTACTGGCTTGGTAAATATCAAATATTTGAGAGGAAGAAACTTTTTTAAAATTGACTTTGGTAGGTTTTCGTTGCCTTACTATTGGTATGAGGAAACTTTAAGCAATTTTTTATAAGAACAATTAAATTGAAAATAAATTAGCTACACGTAAAATTAAAATTCTTAAGTGGCAACATATTAAATAAAATCCTTTGATGCCTTTCACTTAATCGTAAAATTGTAATTATACAATATACAATTTTACTTGTATTGTCAGCGGTTTTGCCCGCGTGATGGCCAAGAGCGGTGGTGGCCAAGTGGTAACGGCTCCGACTTACGAGTTGTAGGTCGCGGGTTCGAACCCAGCCAGGCGCATTACTTTGTGTAATTTATTTTATCACCACTGCTCTCAAAACGGTGAAGGAAAACATCGTGAGGAAACCGGCTTGACCTAGAACTAAAAATTCGAAGACATGTGGCATTCACCAATCCGCACTGGGCCCGCGTAGTGGATTACGGCCCATTCCCTCTCCTAGAGAGGAGGCCTGAGTCTCAGCAGTGGGAACATTATAAGACTGATGCTAGGCTATGCTGAGCTTGTCCGCGTGAGAGTAGAAAATTACCCCCGGAATGAAGAAATAGTTTACATTTGCTATTTCAAGGTATAGTCTACCCTGTGCTAAACCTAATTCCGTTCCATAATTTGAGAGTGAATGAGTAACATACACACAAACACACCACACATACATCCAACACACTTATTACGCCTACTACTTATTTCTGAGACATTGTTCTTTTTAATGTTAAGACGAGCAGTGATAGCTGCGATACAGTATTAAATAAAGAAACTGGGCAAGTGCGAGTCGGACTCGCGCACCGAGGTTTCCGTGCAAACTTATTGAAGACAGTTTAATTTCCGAATCGATTCTCTAAGATTTTTTCGTAACACAAACAGCTTTTTTTTTGTGACGTCCCTACAAAACAGTTTATTTTTACCTTGCTTCATGCTAAATTTCTGGATTCCTCGTCAACGGGAAATAGCCTATGAATTTAAATTCCCTTGAGAGTGTTAAAGTATAAATTTTTTGCGATATAAACGTCCGCAAATGTTTTTTTTCGTTAACTTATTAGAAGTTTGATTTTAGGCCTAAGTATATTCTAGGCCTAAGTGGTTTTAATTTCAACTTGATACCTCCAGGCGTTCCCGGGATAAAGGGTCTTGACAGACAGACAGACAGACAGACATACGAAAAACAAAGTGTTCCGTCTAAGTGTTGTAAGGGTACCGTTTTATCTTTTTGAGGTACGTTTGAACCTTAAAAAACCAAAATACACTGAAAACAATAAATAAATAAATATATGACATTGAAAAACTTCTCATCACTATCAACAGGTAATGTATCCAGCTCTAGTGATGTTGGTACTGCTACATTATATGGCTCTGACCAAAATTACAGCTAGCCCAGAGTCACGCAAAGTGTCAACTTTGGAAAGTTCTTACCCTTGAACATAAACACCAACAAGAACCTTATGCTCAAACAATCGATCGACCATACATCAGACACTACAATCGCTGTCACAATCACGACATCGGCCAGGGAGGCAGGGCAGAAAGGACCTCGTAACGAGTCATCGATAGGCAGTGAAGCGGACTGTAACACTGCAGATAAAGATTATTGTTTAACGCTCACAATAGCACGAGTTATGGGTACTCACAAAGGATTACAGCTTTATTGGAGCCCCAACGTTATATGGGGATATATTTGGAACGTTATCAGTAAGGTTTAGTATAATATTAAATTATGCTTCTATCTTGAACATTTGGAAAGGGGTATTTATGGAATTATCATGAATATTTGGCACATTTGGCATAAATTCTTCGAAGTCTTATTTCTTATCTGCATTGTTATGATGTATTTTAACCGACTTTATAAAATGAGGTTTTCAAAATGATTGTATTTTTAAGTTTATTAGCTGGACACTCCATGTCCCTTTGGGTGATTTAAAGCCTTCTGATGAAGCCCATTGTGAGCGAAAAGGTACTAAAAACACCCTATATCATTATCCATGGTGTACCCGTGACCTAATTTATCAGGACAACGGAAAGACACTTCCCATAGTTGGTTTTGACTACTCAGTAATTCCCTTTAGTGAGAAAGTTAAGAACTTGGGAATATTTATTGACAAGAACTTCTCTTGGACTACCCAGCTATGGGAAGTCAGCCGCAAGTTATTCGCATCTGCCGCATCTTTGAGAAGACTGCGTAATATTCTACCGACTGCCATCGTGATGGTACTTGCTCAATCTCTTCTTCTACTCCTCTTTACTAAACTTATGCTAAAGGTAGCTTTTTTGACTTCACTGAAGTACAACTTGAGAAACATGATCGTGTTCAAAATGTTCGCATAATACGCTTCAAATTCAGTTTACCCAAATATGATCATGTTTTCGTATTAAATTCCGTCGGACGGTGACCTACTCATTGCTCGCCGTCAGCAAGCGTACCTACGGTGGTCGAAAATCGGCTCGCGCGTGCACGTGCACCCTTCTCCGTCCTTTGCTAGCGTTACTTGTTCGCAGAACCAGCAGATACTAGTGTTTTATGTTTACCTAGTAGAATATTACATAGTGGGTATTTAGATGAATACTAATAATATCAAAATCTGTTACTGAACACGTAAAATTTTGTCCCAATATATATTCTTCTCCATGAACACCACATGGTTGCATTAAAAGCTGTTCCGGAAATCAAGCGTTCATACGCCAGTAACATAAATCAAAAACCCGTTTTAAACGAACGTTGTTCAATAATGTATGAAGAGTTGTTCAAACACTTCGTGATTTCCGATTTCGAATATTTTATTATTGACAGCCTTGAATTATGAAGTATTTGTGTTATTTGTTATATGTTTAAATTTGGTTTGTTTATTTGTTTTAAATCTGCACTGTCGATATCGTTATCGACACCGTCGTCGTTATCGTTATCGATACGATACGTATCGTATCGTCACTATAGTAAACTGTAGTGTTTTTAGGGTACCGTACTTTAAAGGAAAAAACGGATCCCTTAGGTGTAGGATCACTTTGTTGTCCGTTGGTCTATCTGTCTGTCTGTCAAAACCCCTTGATCTCAGGTACACGTGGAGGTATCGAGTTAAAATTAAAACTGAAAACTCAGGTATTCGATCCTTTGAAGCTGTGAAAAAATGAAACTTCTAAATTAACGAAAAATAAAGATAGGTACGTTTATGTCACAAAAAACGTATATTTCGATACTCTCAAGGGAATCGAAATTCATAGGGTACTTTTCGTTGACTTAGAATCCTGAAATGTGGCATGGAGCCCTTGCTCTATGCACAAATATTGCTCATAGCACAAATACAGGGAAAATTCTGAGGACTGTAAATTGTACGTATGGGTATGATAAGCTCGTGTTTGACTACCATATCTCTTGAATTTTTTCGACTTTCGGAGGCACTTTTCAACTTGTTTGAGTTTCTCGCCACTACTCAATCTACATTAATACTTGTATACGGGGCCGCAAAAATAACGGGTTACATAGATCGATGTTTCTAAAATTATGTACATTGATCACTCATAAAAAATATTTTTTATTTATATTTTATATGCGATTTTATATGGAGCTCAGAAACTCAGAAAAAGGCAGCTTAAGGTGCATAAATACACAATAACATTGATTTATTGTGAGAACTAGGCTAAGAAAACGACATTTCGTGACTGTTCAGGTCTGAGGCAGCCTTAAAAAAATTAACCATGACAATAAAGATTGAGAGAAGACTTGTCATCAACTGGAGCTCTGACACGAGTTGCTAGAAACCCCGACAGATGTATAGATTGAGATTGATTTAGCGTTATGTTTTGGGCTACGGAATTGTTAAAAACATATATCGCGGCTCTGGAACGCAAAAGGCCACTGTAAGAACACAGGTGAGACTTAGTCAATAAAAGTCTGACTTACACTTCCATTCCACCCAGAACAGGTGAACTTATTTAATAATTTCCTACCAAAAAGAGAATTCCAGATTTTGCTTATTAACACAAAATGGAAGACAGAGAGTATTATTAGACGAACAGAAGAACAGTGCCTATCATCAAGAGTGTTTTGAAGATGCCATTTGATAGAGGAGATTTGTTTGTAGTTCTTTCTTAGTTAGTGCTGTTGCCGGTAGTTGCGCCCGCGTAGAAGTAGAAATGTATCCCAAGGAAACATGCTCTCGGAATCAACCCTATGTGCTATTATAGGACATGGTTCATCCGTGTACCAGCCGTTTTGAGCGTGAAGAAGTAACAAATATACCTACTCACTCTCACAAACTGTGAATTATTTTAATTTACAGCACATTCTTCACTTCCCACAAACCTCCGACATTTTCCTTACCGTGAACATTCCCCATCTTGCTGCAACGGCAAACAATAATTCTAATAATGACATGTCAGTACTATGACACGTGTCAACACGTGTCATTTGTCACATGTTCGAGCGACAGCACGTGGGATTCAAGCGAGTGAGTTGTAAGCATTCACGATGAGGAATACACAAAAGCCAGTTCTTGGAAAAGGCGGTATAAAGTTGTAGTGAAAATTAACAGTGATGGTGAAGATACGAAAGAACTGAACAAAGAAATACTACATATATTAATGAAATCAAAGTCAACGTTTTTATTTGGGATTCTAAATATACCATTAAATGTTTATCGTTTTAATCCCGTGGAGGGTCGATCCGGTATATGAAATACTATCGATTTGCAAAGATAAAATAAATAACTTTTTTTCTAAAACTAGAATTAATATACGCATGTACGAAATTAATCAAAACGAAATAATTACAGTTAATCAAGACGAAATAAGAGAGAGAATTAATCAATCAATATTTTGAAGAATAATAAATTGCTATATTAACCAATTTAAATGATGTGAAGTAAGCCTTCTGATTCTATCAGCATTATGCTGACAGTGAGAGAACTGCGAAGACGCCTCGATAGCACGAGGCGTCTTCAGCTGGTCGCGTGATAGACGAGCGTTGTCAGCATTATGTTCTACTTTATTTCCCGATTTAACTACTTTTACGACTTTTTTAATGTTCCTTCTTACTCTTTTCCTAATAATGATAGCGTTATTTGCGTGAATGATGACTTGTATTATGATGTGAATGGAGTTTCTATGTTGTGTTTTAGTAGTCCGTACCCAAACCGTAAAATAGAAACCCTATTGCTAAGACTTCACTGTCCATCTGTCTGTCACCAAGCTGTATCTCAAGAACCGTGATAGCTAAATAGTGTTTTTCACAGATGTTGTATTTCTGTTGCCGCTGTAACAACAATTACCTAGGTACTAAAACATAATAAAAATAATATTTATAAATAGTTGTTTAGATAATGTTCGCAACTCTTCGTGCGTGAGTCCGACTCACACTTGTTTATTTTTTTTTTGAGATATTCTCATCCTCATCATAAAGATAGTCTTAATAAATCGAAACTGCGCACACCGTATTTTTAACCGACTTCGAACGTAGGAAGTTCTATGTTCGGCTGTATGTATTTTTTTTTTTATAAATGTTCACCGATATCTCGGTCAATTGTGTTTTATTGTTTGTGGTTAATTTTTTGTTTGAAAGATTATACTCCCGAGTAGGTCCCAAGAAATATTGTTTTTATTTGATGATGAACTTCGAAGATATATAACGGAACGGAAAATCATAGCAGAACTGTCGTAGCAAGTAAAATGGCTTTGTTTATGCATGTACAGAGCTTACATGCGTGAGGTGGTAATTTCCATTTCTGGGAAACCATTACATTGAAGATAGTGACACGTGTTTCTTGGTTGTTACTTGGAACTAACTATCAGTTTATTGTATTCAAGTTTTACTTTGAATTAAAATGATCCTGATAACGAAATCAATCAAAGTAAACAATCAATTTCATAGACATAAATAATCAACTTCAAATACCTACTTAAATCAGAAATCGAGAGATAGGGCGGGTTTCTGAATTGAGTATTTTGAGTTAAGCACGTCTCAAACAGGTTTATAGGCTAAAGTAGAGTTTGAATAATTCTCAACTTCAAATGTTTAAATCAGAAATCGGGGGATAGTAACATAAAAATCATCAAAATACTTTGCAACTATTTCTCATTGATGCCCTTTTGTTTTACAGTTTCCTAACTCCAATCAACTCTTGTTGGTAAGCGCATAAATATCATACATCTAATCTACGTCCCTTTCACCCGTATCCAAACAAATTACAATATTAAAAATGTTCCACCGTACGCCCCATGTTTGTTCAGGGAACCTCGGATCGGGCGCCAACTTAAATTATTCACCAACGGATATTGCAGCGCAGTAATAAGCCCGTATCACGCGAATCGTTTCCTTATTTCATTTCCTAGCTAATAGTTTGCAATACACTTCATTGTGTATCGTAATTATGAGGGACTTGTGGGTAAATAAATGCAAACATACCGCTTGATCAAGGTACCGGGTTTTTTTTTTTTTTGGTAGGTAAAATCATCCAATGACAAATCCCGCCCTTGGGCGGAGCGGGAAGTAGTGTCAGACTCTTACTGACTAAAAACCTACCCCGTTCCTTCGTTGCCTATAGTGCCGGGGCTGAGCCTTCCTCTCAGAAAACGGCCCTTGGCCCCGGCAGGCTTCGACCCTGCCTGCCTGCAGCTAGCAGGCTGGGCCTCTACGGTTTGCTGACAGCTCCTTGAGGCGCGCGGGAACAGAACGCGCCGTCGACGACTTGGGCTCGGTCCGGTCGGTTACCGGACGATCGGACAGCGTGCTACCCATTGCACGCCGTCCGCAAGCCCGCGCCTACGGTGGCCGGAAATCGGGATCGGAATCCCGGCGGCGGCTGGGGCGAGCGCCCCGTTGCCTCTGCCTGATGCGGTCGGCCTCCTCCTTTGCTAGCATTACTGCTTCGCAGAAGGAGGCGAATCAAGGTACCGGGTTGATCTGTTTTTAAATGATTGTAAATACATCACATATTAAGCCTCCTCCGTGCCTCAAGCGTGATTTGCAAGAGCTCTCGCAGTCATTAGTATATGACATAATAACAATAATCCGCAACTATCACACAGCGCCATCTAGTTCCAAACTAAGCTGAGCTTGTGCTATGAGTTGTGACAACTGATAGACATACTAATTATACATTTCTAAATACATAAAAATTACAGATAAATTACACCCAGATGCAAAACAAATGATTGTGCTCATCACACAATCTTTTATCTTGTGTGGGAATCGAACCCAAGGCCTCCGGTATAGCAGTCGGGGCCACTAACCACTAAACCACTAACCAGCCATAAGTCGGCCAGTCATTAGTAGATCGTTGACAGTTGCGTCGTTACAAGTAAGCAAAAACCATGATAAGATGATAACCAACATTATCAAGGATATATATCATTACCCAGTCACTAAATTCTGAAATATAGAAGCAGACGTTTTTTGTCACTGAGCTGCACCCGGTGGCTGCACCATAATTGTATAAAGACTAGACAGATGACGATCGAATAGTCTAGAACTTACTTTAATATCTACCGTATTCATGTGGGGTAAAAAAAAGGCATCTTAGATGAAAGGGTGCCTTTTTTATCAGCAAGGATTCTTGCCACTCTACAATTCAGGGATTGGGAATTTGAGCTACATTTATTCTAACTTAGAGTGGAAAGATGTTACAACAATTGATGAAATAGCTTTAAATAAAATCGCCAATCTCAAGGTGGAGAATATTTTTTTCTGTAGATATTTCGTATTTATAATGTTAAAAATATCGTTGAGTAGTTTTTGTTTGGATCAATTTAGTTTAAAGCTCGGTCGGATTTAGTTTCATGACTTATTGCTCGATAAATGCGGTCGAAAATCACGTCAGTCGTGTTGAAATGAAATGGCAGAATTCGAGTTTGAAATCGGTGTTGAAAGTGAGTCAAAACGTGAATGCATTTGACGACCACTGATTCTAACTTAATGTACGTCAATTCCAATTCATTTACATGAATTTTAAACAAGTCACTGAATTCATTTGCTAGCGGCCTATAGACTATTCAACATAATGACAATTACTTACCCGAGGAGATTAAAAGAGAAGGACAATAGACACAACACAAACACTTTAGACCCCTTCAATCCGAGTTTAAAGCCCGAAAAATGAACCTCTCCAAACATAATTAGCGAAACGCAATTAAAAATGTAAGAACTGAAGCGCTCCTAATCTGTTTTTTATTTAATTTTCTGATTACAAAAGGCAGTACTTTTCTGAAAATAACGCAAACGTTGTGTTTTTTTACTCAGATAATCTGATAATGTCTGCAAACCTCCAGAGAGGTCTCTTTGTCTCTTACTTTGAAGAGTTCAATTAGAGGGCAGAACGCGAATTCGAGGAACGCAAAAATACTAACGAAATTATGCCATTATATCTAATTTATTTACTTCAAATGGACGGCTATTGTCTATAATCCTCTCCAAGTTGAGTTGAAGAATATTCTGGCAACATTTTGCTCATTTTAGAAAGTATTTTACTCATTTTCGTGCTCACAGGCATTAAGCTGACAATACAAAATAATCGCTGCACTCACACACGCGATGAGTTTTCCCAGAGATACAGCGTAGCGCTCGCGAGCGCGCCTGCATCGCGGCACGAAATGAATTGACAAAAGAGTTAAAAGTTTAAAACTCGTGAGCTACTGAGTCGATTTAGAATTCCGTTTCTTCGTCATTTTGATTTATTATTTACAAAGAAATATTACTGTGAGAATTTTTGTAGTATTATATTTAAATTTGTGACATTAGCAAACATCTCAGGACTGGGCTTTTTTTGGCCAACGAATGAGCATTGCCATTCTATGTGGCAATGCTGCCATTGTTCTAGGCATTGTTCCTATTGACATCGATGTGGACGAATTTTTTGATGCCCAGTAAATCCTTTTTATTTTATACATAATTGTACATACATCTTTAGTTTGTATGTGTATATATATTAAGTGGTTTTTTAGTTTAGTTGTTTGTTTAGTTAAATATTTGTAACGATGTAAATAAATATTTCAAATTCATTTAAAAAATTTTTTTTATGAAATCTCGTTTCATGAAAATGTCTAAACCAATTCAACTACCATTTTAACCCATTTTACAGCCCATAAACAGCCCATTATCATCAACTATCAAAAGAATGATGTCAATTAAGTATAGAACTGGTAAAGTGACAAAGTTTAACTAACGTTTCTCTCAAATAGTTGAGAATGTCTCTTGTCATTAACAAGTTTGATAGCGGCCATCAATCTGGCCCGCGGTCGCGCGCAATGTAACTTAATTACTTTCATCTACTTCAGTAAGGAATTTTACTAAATTAATAAATACCTATTTTTCAAGGTGAAAAATCATCCAATGACTTTTGCCACTCTAGAGGGAATTCTTTTTCACAATTTCCCCGTGGCCCTAGCGAGCATCGGCCCTGGTGGGCGCGCATGAAACTCTTTGTAACATCGATGACTCGAACTCGGTCCTTATCGTTCGACCGACGGCGGGTTATGAGTGCTCGTCATCCAAAAGACCTCGACATAACTATATTTCCTAAATTCTTAAGTCTTGCACAAACTACCAGCTTGTTTGTTTGGTTAGGTTGTATGTTAGGTTCTATGACCTGCTGACTTCCTCACGATATTTTTTTATAACCTAAACACGATCGTTAAATTTCAGAGATATAAACAAATTTGGTTCTTCAAACAGCTTTATTTCATTTTTGATATTATCAAAAAGAAAAACATCGAAGCTTTACCCAATATTTACTTTCTTTATTGTATTAAGCTCATGATACATTATTTTTTTAAATAGAGAGCTACATTAACATCGGCGTCCATTAGGTTATTTCGCGCCAAGACGCAGACGCTAATGAGTATCCATTATGCTTTCTTTCATCCATGAAAAGAGACATGACGTGACTTTCTCGTCTAATTTGTGAACATTTTATGAAATTATACGAAAATGTCACATCAGTTCCGTACTGATTTGCAAGTGACAAGCAAATAGAATTCATCAACTGCCTTTTATCTTCCTTTTATAAATTTAGCAACGAAATATAGAAAATTAAGATCCTTTAATGCTCCAAAATGGTGGAATGATGAATAAAGAGGAAGACTTATCTTAGATGCTGGTCATTGTGTATTTTAGCTTGTGGATTTTTATGATGGTGAGGTTATAACATAATGAGGCTTATAATGTTCCCACTGCTAAGACTCAGAACTTCACTCTAGGGAACGGGCAAGGGCCATCCACTACGCGAGCCCAGTGCAGGTTGGTGATGTCACATGTCTTAGAATTTTTGGTTTTCTTTCACCATTTTGAGAGCAGTAGTATTTGCACACTATTTTCAAATTATAATGCAAACTTAATAAGTATTTGAATAACAAAATTGAAACTGAATCTCATTAGTGTCGCACTTCCTCATAACATAAATCATACTTAAACAAACCATCATAATTCATCTCAAGAATAACACCACCCAAATCCCATAGTGATACCCTTGAACAAGAAACCTTAATAAATACTCATTCAATTCACAAAATTATATTTTTCTCTCAGAGATCCTGAGTGGGATCGTCATCAATCATTCCGGTCCCCTTTTAATTTACACCGGAGTATTTTTCAGCTACTCATCTCTGTGTCGTTTATCACATTTGCCGGCCTCTGTTTCCGCCACCTATTGTCTTTAGACTCAGCACTGTGACCTGGTTTTGCTGTGTCGTGCACGTTTCCCAAGTTTGCGAGAGACAGAACAAGTTTTTAGGTTTATGGAGGATTTGAGGCTGAATTGGGTGCTTAGAGCCTGAATGGCGGCGGGTTTTGTGTATTTAGATTTGTGATTGGATTAACAAGTTCAGATTTATTTCAGAAGTATGGGGAGTATATTGTTGGACTGTGATAAAAAAAAAACGCTCAAAAAAAAAAAACAGTACTGTACCATTAAAATTCGCTGTAAGTTGTTTTATTTATATAAACCTATCAAGTGAGACTTTGACTTGCATACGAAAGGTTTTATTTTTATTTTTTGTTGTTCTACGACACACTGAAAAAATTTAAGTATCTACTTTTTACGATTATGAGACAGCGCCTGCTGACAGACAGGTGGATAGATGGACTGATGACGGAGGTTTAGTAATATGGCACTATCAATTACACAATCGAAACCTGCACCAAATTTTAAACTTGCAATTTTAAAGATCTCATTGGTTTTTAAACGTTTTCATAGATAGCCATGAAATCTACTTTTTAGACAGTGCTAATTTACCACTTTTTGACTTAGTGTATCCCTACACTACCTTATAAAACCAACATCCCACATCCTTCACCAAAAATGAATACCAAATATCTCTAATTCAGGTACCTCCCAACCAAGAGCAAAGTCGTTATATTCGTCATTACATTACACAGCCGTCGTAAATTCCTTTGTGTCTAATGTGGGGACCGCAAAACTTCTTTGAGCCCCTAATGGTAGGAAAGGTGAGAGCGTCTTGTATACATAACGTTAATGCGCAATTTTGAAGCGGATTCTTGCGAGGAACGTTCTAAGAATATCATACGGTACAGGACCAAGCATGCTCCCTTGGGGGACGCCTTGTTGACAATCGGAGGTATACTTAAGGCTTGATTAAGTTTTGATGGAGTAATTGCTAAGCTCGTTGCAAATAGCCCATTAGATAGTCTAATGCGAGTAGATAAGGCCCTAAAGAGGTTGTTACTTTTTATTTTATTCCCTGATAGACTTTAAAAATATATTAATGCTGCCAAAGGCCGATACGCAATAACAGACTGATGTTTTCTACTATAATGTCTCCCAATAAGCTAAAAATACGTTAATATAATACACCTTTGCATACAAAAAAGGAAAAATATTGTATTATAACCCTCTCATCTTGATGAAATCGAATTAAAAAGATCACACAAAACCCACATGACATGAATATACTAACCCTTGAAAATTGAGAGATAGATGAATCGATTTTGCTCCATTAAAGGCACAATGCGGAAACCTTTACAATAATAAGTGTAACACAACAAATCTACATATCACACGTTCCATTACCCTCTCATCTTGCATGAACACTGACATATCTACCAGGCCCTGACATAAAACAAACAACCTTACAACCAAGAAACAAAGATCAAAATTCGATGTGACAAGATTTTGATGTGTTAAATTATTTTCGTGTTACATATGCCTTTTCCGTGAGATAGCAAAAAGGCCTGTAGAAACACACTGTGGTGAACGAGTTCACATTGATATTCGATACAGCTCAAGTGATTCTTTTACTTTATGGGTTTGGTGTTGACTGCTATTTCTGTTGGGGATAAGTGGAAATCCAGGCCGTATCAATGCTATTCATACCACACATCACAATCTTCATAGATCAACAATACTATTTGAGTATACAATTTCTTACTCGGCTAGATTCGGTTCGTATATCCAAAGATCCATTAATAAAGAAAAAGGTTAAAGGTTTTTCATACAAATATGTTTATCAATAGACGAGATTTGTATTGTTGATATTATATTCAGTAGTATTTGCTTAAGCTTCGTGAAAACCTTGCTTTGCATTTTTACGCTTATTATTTTGATGGTCCCTAAACACTGAAGATCCTATTTCTTCATCAATAACATTTACTAAGTATTTGATAGTGTCTTATTAAATACCTATTTCGTTGAAGACAATTTCAACCAATATCTTTAATTACGACGGTTATTAGGAACGTTTATCGAAAATCAATGACACTTAGATATTCTGGTGCTACTGGATAAACCTTCAGTAACATGGTATGTAACAACCTATGTGTATTTATGGAGGCGTATTCGTAAACGTTTTATTATAAACGCTTTAATGTTGGCGGTTCGCTCTTTCGGAAACCAATGTTTACAAGGAAATGACTACTCTTTATTTTCAATGGCATAAATTATTATAATACTCATGACACATCTTGGTAATTGTAATAGCAATACCTAAATCTTGTGTAGTGTTATTTACCAGAACACATAAAATTGTATTTTTGAGCTTGTTAGCGATTAGTGGGGGATTGTTACGCCTAATCCTTTGAGGATTGCAGCTCATCTTATATCGTTCTTGTCATTAAAATTTTGAGGTTGAAATATTTTTTGTAATCGTTTGCGATAAATCAAAAATATACAAAATATTGCTGAAGTGCCACTATAACACACAATTCGAACAAAAGGCACAAAGTGATATTCTTACAGCAATAAAGATAGTCAAAGCATAAAATATTTTAGATAGACTACGTGACCTTATAATATAGTAGTGCACGTCAAACCTATACGTTTTGGACTCTTCAGCAATTTTTATTACTGATAGAAAGCTATGTTTTTAGACCAAAAAACGTTATCAAACAAACAAAAACATGGAACGTTTCAAATTCGCGTGCCTATTCTTCATTACCTTCCAGTATAAATGGTATTCGCAGCCTCTCGCAAGCCTCTCCGTAACGTTGGAAGTATGACGGCGCTCTTAAGGCAAGACGTGATTTATTTTCAGGATTCCACTGTTCTGTTACACAACGTTTTATTTGGACTTTTGTGTCGGTAATGGTAGTCAGTTGGAGTTACATGGAAATGGCTGTAATTTGACGTGTTTTGTGTAGTAGGTTAATTATAGGTTTATTTAGTAGATTTTTTTTCGATGATTTACTTGAAGTTTCTATTATTATTGTCGTGTATTAAAATTAAAAGAAGTCTAGGACCCATTACATTATGTATAAAATTTTGTCAGAAATATGCAACATCTATCTACTTATTTGACTGCAATCTCACCTGATGTTAATCGTTGATCACCATCAACGATTGCATCACTGTCATCACTGTCACTGTTATCAGTTGGGCTCAATAGGCTTTTAATAAACTAGTGCGCCTCACCAGGCGCACTAGTTTATTAAGAGCCTATTTACTCCAGCCTTAAAGACACCTAAATTTTAATCGGACGGAAAGACCGCACCAGGCAAACTGATCCAGTCCTTCGACATTAATAATTTTAAAAAGTCCAGGAGCCATTTAATTAACGGGGTTTTTCCAACTCTCCTTTTGCAGGTATGCTGAATGTTTTTTTTTTTTTATGATGTCATCATCTATTTTTCTGTTTGCTTCTTTATATCTATTATATGATTGCAATTAAAAATAACCGAATTGTTTTATAATTCTTTTTTAATTAGTTTTGAACACTTATTGATCTTGCTTATTTTCTGGTAACTATTCTATTATAATTTAATTTCAATTAATTGCCCTTTTGATTCCATTTAAACAGAGCAAACAATTAATAAACTCACAAGGAAATCAAATAATTTGTGTTAAGGTCATTGTTTCCTATATTATTGTGCATTTTATCGATTTTATGTTGTATGTTGTCAACAGTTCCATAAAACTATCATTATATACTTTAAAAAGAGAATTATGAGCCTCATACAGAATTTTTAGATTAATGGGTGTTTTTAATATCGTGCTGATTTCATCATGCATGTGGATTTCCTCCGCATGCAGAAAATTTCAAAAGGCAAAAAATCGCATCCCGCTTGACACGATTCTCAATAAATACTTATACAAAAAGACATTTGCGGAGGTAACGCATGCGGGGCAAATCTGCATACGTGATGAAATCCACACGATATTAAAAACACCCTTCGTTTTAATTTACCTAAATTAAAACTTACCCATACGCAGAAAATTTGGGAATACATTCATTGGACGTACAGCTAAGGAATAGAACTCCCTGCTGGAGTCTGTTTCTTGATAACCACAACCTTGGAGTTTTTAAGTGAAGAGTGAATAAGTAACTTCTAAATAAACATGTTATATCATATCTTACCATCATGCGAGATAGCGGTCAAGCGCGAGTAAATCAATACAAAAAAATAAATTAATAGTAGCATGGCATAATGTACTGCCAGGTGTTTCTTAGTGTATCTATACTTGATGCTAGTTTACACAGACGATGGCACTGTAGCACTAATATCAACCAAGTATAATGATGAGCTATACGTAATCTCCTAAAACCTGCCTAAGCCAGCCCACACCCAAACTATCTCCGACCGTTATGTACAGTAACATAAAGTAGCCATTCCCAATACCATTATTTTGCGAGCTTTCGAACCGTTTCCCATCTAAGAGAATAGAAGTAGGTACATAGGCGAAACGTAGATACATTGGGTGCCGACTCAATAAGATAAATTACTTTGTTATCTAGTTATTTACGGATCTTATTTTCTAGTTTGGCTCTTGGTTTTAGACTAGTAGAAATGGTAAAATGATTGTTTTTGGGTATGTTTTTAAGAATATAAAGATCAAAGAATGACTCATCGGCCCACCTTCTTTGAAAGCCTTCCAACTTTTCATCTTCCAGTACGCGATTGCCACTTCAGAACCTTTTGGCTTCATCGAACATCTATTTTGCGAGCACTACACTTGTCCACTTTAATTTTTTTTCCACAACTATTACACAACGCCGTCTAGTCCCAAGCAAAGCAGAGCTTGTGTTATGAGTAGTGGACAACTGATAAACATAATTATATACTTCTAAATACATACATATATTATAAATAAATTACACCCAGACAAGAACAAATGATCTTGCTCATCACACAATATTTGTCCTGCTTGGGAATCGAACCCACGGCCTTCGGCATAGCATTCAGGGCTACTAACCACTAGACCAACAGGCCAGTCAGAAGAACTTAAAAGTGATTCTTCGGGCTATGTCGATAACCTTGAATTTCCTGCGGATATCATACTTGATTCGATCACGCAAGGAATCTACGAGTACAGCCCTTTGCATTGCCCTTTGGGCGCCTTAAATCCTTCTGATGAAGTCCACTGTAAGCAACCACGTTACACAGCCATATGTCATCATCATCATGTTACCAGTGATGACAATGACCTTAAGACACTGTGACATGTTTGACAAGTAGATTCCACGCTGCTACCCAAACCTGACCTCTTTCTTGAAGTTAAACTTACCCAACTACTTGGACTGTCTGTCCCAGGTAAACGTAATTTTCCATAACTTCGAGTGCAGAGTCCCGGATCTTGATAGGAGTAGATCTACCATCCACTCCTTTCAAGATCGGGGACTCTTTTTTGTGATTTTGGTTTCGTTCACATTTATTTTAAGACCCACTCTGTCGGAAGCTCGGAAGCTAAGGATAGAAATCTTTTAAATTGAGTACTAAGTTGAGTTTATTATATGGAAATCAAATAACGAAGTGGAATGAAGGAGCATCACTTGTAGTAATATCTGGTCATCTTTGAACTACACGTCAATACCATATAAAAATTATATCAAAGTAAATATAATAATTTGACCCAAACGCATATTTCCAGGAAAATATTTGACAACAGAATGCCGTCCTTATCACGAGGGTCGCTTTGCCTTTGTACGTACAGCGATCGTTTTGCCTGTGGAAAAATGTGGGTAGCATGGAAATTCCTCCGATAAAGATATTTTGGTCGGACTATAATGCCATTCGATATTCGCGTTTTTTCTTGGAACATTCTTTAACGTAAATAGTTTTAGGTGAAACTTGAGGGTCTTGAAGTCAAGAGTGAATAAGTTACTCCTACGTGAACGTACTCCATTTCCAATCTTATCATCTTTTATCAATAGGTGAGTTATTGGACAAAAGCAAGCTTACTAAAAAATATTATGTATTTTATCTATTATTGTAAACTAGCGCTTGACTGCGATTCACCTATTGATAAGCAGTGCCACAATCGTTAATGATGAGACGCACTAGTTTTAGCAGCCTATTCATTCAAGTCTTAAAGACACCTGAACTATAATCGGACGGGAAAACCTCAGCAGGCAAATTGTTCCAGTCCTTCGATGTTCGTGGTATAATCGACGAGGCTAAACGCTTAGTCCGGACCAGAGAGAGGTTTCAACAACATAAGGGTGCATACTCGCCGTACGTCGAGTTGTCCGATAGAAGAAAGGAGATTGAAAGGAATCATATCATGCAATTCCCGCACATAATCTCCAAAATGCGTTCTTTAAAATACCAAAAGCCTGGCTAACCTACGTCTTATAATAGAATTTTACGTCATCTTTCTCACTTCAAAATTAATGACAAGGAAAACTGTTATTCACAATTAATTATTTCGTAAAAGCTAACACGGTTTTCCTCTTATTTCAAAATGGCTTGTGAACAAATTCTCCTGAAAACATTTTATTTTAATTTAAAGGTAAACAGTGATTAACTGGAAACAATAATTAATATCCGTTGGCAAAAACGGAGGCTTCACGAGCATTCGCCGAACGATGCTATGATAGATGACCGACGCGTCACAGCACTGCGAACCGGCAACGAAACGCCATTTTTGTTGAGTCTGATTTGATGTAAATTAATGGTGTTTTTTAGAAGGATCTAAAACTAAAAATAAAACTTGACATATGAAAAATGAATAGCTTTTTTAAAGCCTCCATGGCCAAAACTACAGGAACCAAGCATATTTCCGGGATAAAAACAGTTATCAGCGATTAACTTCCTATCAATGAAAAAGTCAATCGATTTGCCTGCTGCGGTTTTCCCGTCCGATTATAATTTAGACGTCTTCAAGGTTAGAGTGAATAGGCTCTTAATACACTAGTGTGATTCACCTTTGACGATTGGATCACTGCTTACCTTCAGGTGGGATCATAATCAAGCACTACAATTTTATATCATTATTTTTTTTCTTTATAATCAGATTAGTAATACTAGAGATTATTTTGCAAAACAATTTTATGCATTTTAGTTTATATAATCTTTCCGATTCCATTTTGCAAAAGTATATTATAACTATTTCACTAAAATTAAATGCCATACACAAAAAAGAAAACAGATTGAAAATCAAGATCAACAAAAGAAAACCTCCAAACGCAAACTAAACGACCGCTACGAAATGCCATGTCTACGAGTGTTACGACATTCTCTATTTCGTAGCAACGCGCTACGAGCTACGTGCTACGCGTCTAACCAACCCTTTTGCTTCGCCGCTCATAAATCTTTCTTTACTTACGTATATTTCCCGCACCTGACCTTTTTTGAGGACATTACCATTGACCGTGTATGCCTTCTCGAGGCTTTTTTTCTGTAGTGCTCTCACTATTTTGTGTGTTAAATACTATGCTAACTTTGGAGAGTACTTCAAATAGCCATCTAATTTAGAATATATTATTTAGCGTATCGGTAAATGCTAAATAGATAAAACTTAAAAATAGAATAAAGTTTATTTTGTTTTTATTTTAGATTGTGTTTATTATTATTATTTTGTTGATAATTTGACATTTTCGTTTATTTTATAGTTTCTTATTTTATTTTATTTTTTATAATTTGACATTGTAAATTATTTTTATTTTACAATTTGATATTTTTTTTTTCTTTTTAATCAATATGTGACATTTTCATTATTGTGAATGTGAGAACTATGAGGATTGCCTTTTTTTTTCTTTTCTTTTCAGTAATTTTAATGGTTGTATGTCCAGACATACTCAAATTGCTAGCAATTTGAGTATTTTCTACGGCCTATCCAAATGTCCTGTCTTGGGAACGAACTATAGTTCGTCAAATTGTTGAGCTCCTTAGTAATCCTGACTTGAGCTACACGAATACTGACAAATGCTTGCACTGACTGGACAGATGCACTCAAATCTGTATGGTGCTTTCTTCAAAAGACCATCTCAGACAAATCTGCATAGTTCTCATTGTGATTTGACCATTACAAATTTACTGTATGGACTTTAAAAGAGACTGTGACCCCTGAGTTTGTTTCGGTGTTTCTTCTCAGGGTATTCAGCTAGGCAACACGGGCCTTATCTATTTTAAACTGACGAAAAGAAATATTGACGTGTAAAAGTGTTTTTTAAAACCTATTTGCAAAATAAATATCACTTATCATATTGTACACCAAAATAGTAACAATTCACAGGAACTTAAATCTATGGGTACAATGGCGTAAGATGTTGAAGGCTAAAATTAAATCTTAAACTAAAAGCAAAAACTACAGAGGGGCGCTTTGCAGTTTTTGCAGCGACGATCCTTACTAATTGTATTACTACTGACTGAATACAATTAGGCATAAAACCTAATACTCTTTGAAGACAAACTTACTTTAAATTAACAACTAGACTACTAAAAACTCAGTTAATAAAACCACTTTTTATCTATAATATGTATGTATTTAGAAATATATAAGTATGTTTATCAGCTGTCTGGTACCCATAACACAAGCTCTGCTTAGCTTGGGACCAGACGGTGTTGTGTGATAGTTGTGGAAATATTATATTATATTATTATTATATTACTTAAGCTCATTCACAAACCTCCACAATCAATAAACAACTTTGTTTTTCCATTTTGCTCCTAAAACACTTTTATTTAAAATTTATCGCAAAGTCGCAATATACGAGACATTTCAGGCAGATATTTCACAAAGTCAGCCGTCCGGTCCTTTATTACACACTAAAGCGCTTAATCCTGCAATCAATATTGAATTTCGAGTATCGGCCGGTGACAAATTAGGCGTGAAATGGCTAAATAGAGAGTGCTGCCTCACTACATATTGTGTAGGTTTAGTTACTGTACAATAGGGTATTTATTTGATGTAAGAACACACTAGTGAAAAGCATTATACAAAGTCTTATCATGTTCCCACAGCTGGGACGCAGGCCTCCTCCAGACAGAGTGGGCTGAGCCACCACCCAGGCCCAATAAGGGACAGACGTAAACCGCTTTTGGTGAGGTATTATACTATACTACACCAAATGACTTTGTTCTTGGTAAGCCCCCTAAAACCATATTATTAAGATATATTATTTATATTTTTATTTTCCTTATATCACAATAGTTTCCCACCAACTGAGGGTTGTCTCTGGGTGCAAAGGTATAGTGCGTAGGGATAATCGTCGGTTGGTATCACGTTCCATGAAAATTGTGAGTAAGGCCTCTGCGCGTTGGCTTCGGCTCCTCATACGCCTTCTAAAGGTTTAGGACCCTGATAAATAAATTAACACATAAAATAATAGAGAGCAGGGATGGCCGAGCGGTAATGGCCTTTCAAGTCGTAGGTCGTGGGTGCAAACCCAGCCAGGTGCATTACTTTGTGTAATTTATTTCATCACCACTGTCACTCAAAACGGTGAAGGAAAACATCATGAGGAAACCGGCATATCCTAGAATCAAAAATTCGAAGACATGTGACATTCACGAACCCGCTGTGGCACTGGGCCCGTGTGGTGGATTACGGCACATTCCCTCTCCTAGAGATGAGGCCTGATTCTCAGCAGTGGGAACAATAAAAGGCTGATTGATATAAAATACTATACTATACCAGATGACTTTGTTTGATGGTACATACAGTCATACACATTAGTCTAATAGTCTACGTTTTTGGTTACTGTACGTACCTTTATTTAATCCAACAGTAGTACTTCATAACGTTATGATTAGTACAAGGCCAAGACTTGCTAAAAATAAGTTACGTAAAAGGACTCTGTAATAAGTCTCAACCATCTTAAGAGATGTGATCTTGGAGAGGCAGTCGTTAGGTAGTCGGGTCAACAAAATTTTGGTCTTAAAAAAGTTCTTTTAGGACTTCTTGCGTCAAAAGATTTTTTCTTTTGACCCTCGTTTAGTTTATGATAGAAGTGACAACCTTAATTGTACCTCGTTTTAATTGCTCATAACTATGTGAAATTAGTGTGAAATATTTGCTTTAAAATTACTACCTTATTATTATTGATGTGGCCACAAGTTTGAAGTCCTATTTTTATTTTCTGTTGGAAATTCATTTATTCAGGAGCGATAGTGTCAGATTTTTACAGACTACAATTTACTGGTCAAGCCGTTTCGGAAGAATTGTACAAAAACAATGTGACACGACATTGTATTTTTTTTTTCATTAATTATGAGCTATCTGTGTTTTCGAGAACTTATTCATTTTATAATGTTAAGTTACGTCAAATAAATGAAAGATATAAGCAAATTTTTAAAATCAGTAGTGTACGACAATACGCTAGAGTAGCGTGCCACAGACTAACCACGGGTGGTTGTCACGGGTGGGTTATCCGGGTTACCCGACGGGTTACCCGACGGCGGGTTAACTGGCTATAACTTGTGCAAGTAACCGACGCGAGCCTTGATGTCACCGCAACGATTTTGTTCGCACACAAATTAAGGGATGAATTGGCGAATAACTCTTATATGAGGAAAGCTTGCTACATATGTTGAACATTGAATTTCAATGGGAAGAATACTGGTTTGCATTTTTTCTCAAATGATTCTCAGTAATTTTTGAAAGTGAAGATGTCTATTAATAAATGTCTATCACGAACATGAACTGGAATTTATGACGACTGGAATTCAGTGTCTTAAATATTTACGGAATTGTATAATATATAAATGATAATATCTAGTTAAATGAGTGTAAGCCCGGCTTCATCCGCATCACGTTTCTAAATAAAACAGCGCAAGAAGTATTATTTTAGAGCTGAACCCATATTTTTCTAAAATAAAATTAACATCTGTTACTTTTTACACCATCAACTAGCTACCGTCAAAACTAGTCCATCTGTTTCGGGGAATAGCAGGAACTAATAAAAAGACACTAAAATATTTAAAATTGCTTTTTGTTATGGGTATCGAATATACCTATATTAAACACTAGCTGTGCCCGCAACTTCGTTCGCGTGAACGACGAAACTTATCAATGAGTTTTTTGTGCAAAGTGCTATTTGTGTAGAACGTTATCTATGGAGCATACTTACCGGTATTAATACTTCTGTCTCGGCGCGGGCCTTTTGTGGCTAATTACAATAGAAACGTGTGACGTAACCTGCGACAAACTTATTATTTGCGGTTGGTACAGTAATTGGGCTTCGAAGGGATCGAACCGCAAAATTAAGTTTGTTTTTTATTGTATATACTTTTCCGGGATAAAAAGTACCCAGTGTGGTGCCCAGGATATTAAAAAATAATTATACCAAGTTTCATCGTAATCGAACCGGTAGTTATTGCGTGATGCCTGAACAAACAGACAGACAGACAAAATTTTTTTTAATCACATTTTTGGGTTCGGTGTCGGTCTAGTAACACCCCCTGCCATTTTTTTTTTTTTTGATATTTCAATGTACAGAATTTTTACTTCTACAGATTTATTATAAGTATTTAGTAAACTGTAAAGTCATTTTAATATCGAAATAGATTCATAATCCATCTCATGTTGTAAATACTACATCATTTTATCCAAGAAAGAAAAAGAAACAAAAGCTAGCACTCACCGAAAAGACAGCGTTGTCAGTGGCCGATACGACTTGTGACTATTATGATCCGACATCGGCGTCCCCCAGAAATCGTTCCTGAACACTTGTAGCACATGGTTCCCCCCATTCACGTCACTGTTCGACACGATCGCGGGGATGTCGTCATGCACGAACTCGCCACTCAGGCTGTTCGCGTACGTCAGGGCCCCCACCGAAGCGACTAAAGTATACACCGCCCACTCACTCTCACAAAATGTCCGCCATGACTTCGAGTTTGACACTTCTTCGCGAACCGGAGGTAGCGGACGACGACGCATTTTCACGCACTTTTTGCCACTTTTTTCGTCGGTTTTATCTTTTTTATTAGCATACCCAGAGCCGTTTTATTTTCTATCGTTTGATAGCAAAAAAAATATGAAAACTTTAGAAATGAAAATTGAGGCTATTTGAAACTGAATTGGTTGAACTTTTATTTGAATTCGATAGGTAGTTCTAACAACTTAATAAAAAATAACACTTACAAAAACTCTTTGGAATACATTAACCCACTTTACTAACAAAACGTAATAAAACTCAAACACAACCGACAGTAAACCTCATCGATTCAATATATCGCTTGAAACTTCATGCATACTGAATTGGCAAACAATCTCAGTTCGATGCACAAAAGGTTGTTACGGACCGTTGTCGTTTGGAGCAAAAGTGTGCCCTGTCTGTTTGTACGTTCAGTTATCCGTAGCCCGAGTGATGGATCACCGACGCCGCATAAATCAACATCGTGGGTCAGCTCCGACCGCTGATGTCATATTCATGAGTGCTCGGGAACGTCGGCTAAACGATAGCCCGCAAGAACGATGAGCCACCGCCCTTTTTTCCTTTCGTTTTTTAATTCTTGGCTCACTTTGGAATGAATGCGTTCGTTTTATATTTTATTTTAAATGCTCCTGATTTATATGGCAGCGGCTGCAACCTGGAACAAAGGATGGATGTTATTTTTATTTCTGCTATTGCTCTGAGGAGTAATGAGTAAAATAAAGAAAATGTGTTATTTTATGATGTGAATGGGAATGGAATAAAATAGAATAAACTTTATTGTACAACAAAAATAGTAAAAAAAAATACACAGAAACTTATATACATGGGTACAATGGCGGTCTAATGGAGGCTTTTGTAACATTGCCTTTTTTTAGTTTAGTTAAAGTTCTTGTGAAGCTAAGGAGAGGAATGCCTTGCTGATCTGTGTTTTCTGAAAGCTACATCCTGTGAGTTTTACAGTCAAGAGTTAATAGGTTACTTCTAACCAAGCACGCTCCATCGTCGATCATATCAGGTGAGATAAAGTGCGAGTCAATCAATAATAATAAAAATTCATTAATTCATGACTTATTTCATCACCACTGCTCTCAAAACGGTGAAGGTTAACATCTCGAGGAAACCGGCATGTTCTTAAACTAAAATTTCGAAGACATGTGACATCCACCAACCCTCACTAGGCCCGCGTGGTGGTTTACGGCCCATTTCTTCTCCTAAAGAGGAGGCTTGAGTCCCAGCAGTAGGAACATTATAAGGCTGATGCTATGCTATGCGTTTGATGTTCAGACACAATGTAAACTACAATCATTACTAATCCATCTTTCAATATAACAGCTTAGTACTAAGAAAATATTGATTTAACCATCCCTAAACGGCCACAAACCACAAGGGAAGAAAAAGGCCGCTCCTTTCGCACACAAGCGCCACCCCATAACCTCAGCTCCGACACGCCTAAGCCTCGCCACATCGCTCAAAATTCTATTAACTACCCCAAAATCCCTATGGGCCCGAATATCCACAGAAACTTACAGCGACTTAGTTTGAGAAAACAAACTGAACTAACGCGTCATAACTTCGCTAAGAATGTCGGCGTATGTACCGACTCTAATCTGAATTGCAAATGACTTCCTTAATTCAGTTCTGGGGCGAATTAAAAGCTCTATGAGTTAATCACATTATCTGTCTGTTTGTGTTCCGTCTTTATCTAGTTGCTGAATGTTTGAGATAAGTTTTTGTAAGTACGTTTAACCCGTGGTAATCTGGCCCCTATCTTATTTGGCTACCTATAATACGATATAATGATGATAGAATAGAATAGAATAAACTTTATCGTACATACAAATAGAAACAATTATATAGAAATTTAAATTTCCCATTTTATCATTGCTGGCATTAAATTTTTGAAAAATGTAACCTAGGCCATTTTTTAAAAGCATGTATGAGAAATTAATAGCAAAAAGAATTTTGTCTACCAACTGTTACCAAACGCAGTTAGAGACTATTTAGCGTATTGCTTTAGTTTTTTTTTTTTTCAAGTTTTATTTTTGATTTTAGTTTCGGTATTTATGGCGTGTATGCATTGAATAGTATCAGTCACTATCGCAACACTTAACGCGTATGTTTTCAAATCGTTTATCACTCATTTTTTTTTTTACTAGTTTTTGGTGATGAAAATCTGCGAGTTTGAAAAAATATAACAGCAACTTGATGTATTTTATCAACAGAAACCTCAACATATTACGTATTACACTAGCAATAGGTATGTTAGTTCGGTAACGGTTTATGGACTTGGTTTTTCTACCTAGGTTTCATATTTGGCGAAAAGAAAAAGAAAATCATGTCAATAGTTTGCATTAGCTTTTGAATCTATGGGTACAATGGTGGTCTTAAAGCTACCAGAGATAAATACCAGACTGTAAGAACTTAAACTAAAAAAGGGGGGTAGTCTACGGTATACTACTAGCAAATATTAATCAAACGAAATTTTATATTTAAAAATTATACATGGATAAAAAATCCTCAGTATTTAACTGATTGACATCAACATATTTTTTTCTTTTTTGCAAAATATCTTTAAGTAAACGTCAGTTGAGTGAGGCCAATGTACTGTAGGTAGACCCTCCACGGGATTAAAACGACCAAAATTTAACGGTGCTTGTATACCACCGGGGAGATGACAATAAACCATATTGTTTTGCTTATTCATTCAGTTTCATACTAATATTACATGAATTTACCAATTCTATAAATAATTATGTAATTTACCGGATTACCAGTTTCGGTATCGTGACAGTTCTTTAAAGTTCGACAAATTTTAATAATCCGACAACGACTCCCAAAATGTCGCATTACCTGGGGCACACCCCGGGCCTGTGTCCTCATTAAGGAGTGTGGCTACTGTTGATTGTGTTAATCAAAACTTATTAAAATACCACTGGAAATATTTTACTATAAAAAAGAATTTCATTTAATATCTTGTAATAAATGGATGGTAAGATAGCGATCGAAACTGAAAGACGTACACTGTTGGACATTATGCCTCCCCCAAGTGTCGCCACAATGAAAGGTCCTGTGCGTCTCGCATCCATCGGATTCCCGCAGCCCTTATCAGGTCATTGGTCCACTTTGTAGGAGGCCTTCCAACGCTACGTCTTCCGGATAGTGATAATTTTGTTGATTTTGATACAAAATAATTGAACAGATTAAAGAGCACTTTCAATTCGACCCACACGAAATGAAACACCCTATACAGTTCCGTCCACTCTTACTAATAACAACTAAGCACAAATATGCCAAACATTTGCACAAACAAGTGTCGACAAACGGCGAACATGGGTCATTAATCACGCCACAATTAGGGGCTCACCCCGTCGAACACGTTGGACAAATATTGGATTATGTATGATTGATTGGCCCCAAGTTTTGTGGCCACCCAACTAATAGAAGAACCAATCGATATGAATTGGAGTTTGGGCGGACTGTCATAGATTAATGACGTGACATGTGGGTCGGAGGGATTGGGCTGTAGGACAAGTATTGCTGTTTACTTTGCTACATACATTGAGGTAAATTCAGTTCTACTTGAGCTCAACTACATTTATTCGTAGAGGAACAAAAATGTTAAAAAAATAAAAAGATTTTAATAATAAAATAAAGCCAGGAGGCCGACCGATTCCGATCTCGATTTCCAGCTACCCTATTTCTTCGAGTTCAATGGCGAGCAATGGGTAGCTCGCTGTCCGACCGTCCGGTAACTGTCCGGACCAGGCTTAAGTCGTCGACGGCGCGGGAACAGTATCCCGCGCGCCTCAAGGAGTTGTCAGCAAACTGTTATGTAGGGGACCAGCAGGGTCGAAGCCTGCTCTGCCTACTTTAGGGCCTTAGGTAAATGTGAACGTGTACTCCGGGGCCCTGCTACGAAATCAATGAAGGAACGGGGTGGATTTTTTAGTTAGTAACAGTCTGACAGTCTACCACCCTGCTCAATAAAGAAAAACCTCAACACCGAAAAAAAACTGCACCGAAGGTTCTATTGGAGTTCGGTTCCAGAGGAGATTTGATTCCCGAATCAAAGCTCGAAGATTTTTCTCAATCGCAAAAAAGTGATTATTTTGTGATGTAACTAAATAAAGAGTTTTCATATTTTTTCTTTACTTTAGCTAGATGGCAATGCTTATTGTCAAATTTCATAATTAGGTCAACGGAAAGTCCCATCAAAACCTGCCCCTGAGATTTTGATTCCTTAGCGAGCGTTAAAATCGGCCTTGTCTTTAGATGCGTTGCCTTAGCTTAAATTTTTCACTACTTCTAGAGTTATAAGACAAGGGGGTATATTTGATATTAATTTCAGCGTGTCATTTCTATGTATTCCTATTTCTATGTATTCCTGAGAAAAACGACAAACGGATGGACGGGCCACACTAGCTCTCGTTTTTGCCCACTGATGTATGGAACTCTAAACCCCCTATTTTTGGTTAAAGTTAGTCTTTTTTCTATCTTTTAGTTATGGTACCCAACAGCTGCACTTAAATAACGTGTAAGGTCAATAAACCATTATAATATTTGAGCCAATATGTGTATTATCTGTGTGCCATATACCTATACTGTTTCCCTTCTTTCTTCTGTCTATATAATTTGATGAGTTCTCACGATTCCTCCAGGATTCCTCCGTCCTATCACCAAATCCTGTCCTGGTGATCTTGGGACCTTGAAAGTATACCATTTCATACATAAAAAAATTTAAATGGGTCTGAGCATTTTTGAGTAATCGGGGAACCTACATAAAAAATATAATATTTCGATAAATTAAGGACAAACTCTGAAGTTAGTTAAAAAGAAGATAGAAAATCTGTAAATACATTAATCACCAAGTAATCCATCATAAATTATCTAGGAAAGAAAATACTTTTAACTTGATATTATGTTTAACACGAGATACTAAATAGCCTCGGCCCATATTTCACGTGCGCAAAACCTCAACTTACTGAACCAAAAAACTTAAAGAATATTAATAGCTGATAGCGAAATTTTTACCCCGTCCAAGCTCGGAACGGACAAAAAACCTTCGCACATATTTTGCTCAAAAAGTTAGTTAATTTATTATTCCGAGAAAGTTTGCCTTGTATCTGTTCAGTATTACACTCGCAAATTGTTTTAAAAATATCGCATATCAAGATAACGTCCAAGTTTTCGGTATTTTCCTTTGCGGAGAACAAAAAGTTTTGTCCCCTAAAGACTGGTTTGAAATATGTCGACGGTGATATATAACATCATTTTGGACGTCCATCATTGAATTTCGTTGTTCTATCTGTTGAAGATGTGATAATTTAGTTAATTAAATAAATTAATTATAACCCTCAAGTTAGGTTTTTTTAGGTTGGAAAAAATCACCTTAAAAAAATTAATGGCTTCTCCCGCTCTAGGAAGGGCGTAACAGACTTTTATTAAATAAAACCACCTTTGTCCTTCAGTTCCTCTCTGCGTTCTAAGATGATGGGTTTCTTGTTCAGAAATTTCCTATGGCCCCTGCGGGAATCATCCCTGCTGGGTTTAGCTAACTTATCTTAGGGCTGATTTCATCATTCAATATAAAAACTTAGTTCAACTAAACTAAGCTCAGCGTAATCTAGTTTAAAGACCCGAGTCGTAAACATGAGCGACAACAAAAGAATTGAAACTGAGTTTAGCGTAAACTAGGTTCAAGTCATCGCGGAGAAACGCAAATCGAAGCTATAATCTCGATTAGGCGCTCAAACTGCGTTTTGTTTGAACGAATCGCGATTAGTTTATTGGTGAATTAGGCTCTTAGCAGTGACGGATTAAGACTACTTGATGCCCTAAGCAATCCCACGCCTGTGGGCCCCCCTATCTGTATGTCAACTAAAATCGATCTTTAAACCTTTACTGCCTAAAAACTTTAGTTTTTCGGGTTCCGTAGAAGTTGAAATTTTCACAAATTATGTATTTCTGTTGCCGCTATAACAACAACTACTAAAAACCAAATAAAATAAATATTTAAGGGGGCTCCTATACAACAAATGCGATTTTTTTGCCCTTTTTCCTCTATATCAATAATGGCAACAGGTAGGCGCTTGAAATACTCAATTGTATTTTTACTTTAATAATAAATAATAAAATTAAAATAAAATCAATATTTAAGGGGGGGGGGGCATACAAAAACGCCATTTTTAACCGACTTCGAAAAAGAGGAGGTTCTATGTTCTGCTGTATGTATTTTTTTTTTGTATGTTCACCGATATCTTGGTCAATTGTAGACCAAATTTTTGTTTTGATTGAAAGATACCTACCGAATTGGTCCCATTGAAATATTGTTTTGATCTGATGATGAACTTCGAAGATATAGAACGTAACTCTTCAAAAAATCATAGCAAAACTGTTGTTTTTGATATTCACCAATATCTCGGTCAACTGTGGACCAATTTTGAAAATTTTAATTTTGATTGAAAGATGCGATACTCCCGAGTTGTTCCCATACAAATATTGTTTTGATCTGATGATGGACTTTGAAGATATAGACCAAAACTCTTCAAATCATAGCAGAACTGTCGTAACAAGTATAAAAATTGCTTTATTTAAACATACTGGTGACTAACTGAAGGAAAAGGGGTAGGGGATACATAGAACTGATCTGATGATTAAGCCGGAAGGTAGGTAAGAACCGGAATTCTGTAATTAATCAGTGTGTCCTTATAGCCGTGTTTGTTATTATTACAATAACAAACACGGCACGGGAAATCATGATGATTTGATGATGGAACCGAATGGCGGAAGGTATCTATTTATGTTTAGCTAAGGGTACTACAACTAAAAATTGTGAAAAAAAAAATCTTTTTACAAAAAAAACAAAAAAATACTTAACCGACTTCATTAAAAAAAAAAACACTAAAAGGACTAAAATAACTTTAATTTCGGAAGTCGGTGTTTCTCGGTATTGTTTGTTTCTTATTTAACACCGACTTCCGAAATTAAAGTTATTTTAATCCTTTTCGGTTTTTTTTTTTTTTAATGAAGTCGCTTAAGTATTTTTTTTTTGTAAAAAGGTTTTTTATTTCACACTTTTTAGTTGCGATGAACTTATAACCAGATTGCCTATTTCTCATGATAATTCCATTAAACCCAAACACTGCTAGGATACATATTTTTATTATGAAGTTATCGTGTCTACCTTCCACCTTCCGGCTCAATCATCAGATCAGTTTGACGGTACCTTATAGCCAAAGTGCATCCCATGACAATTCTAACAAGAACAAAAAAGGCTAACATATTACGGAGTTCCGGTGTCTATCTTCCGGCTCCATCATCTCATCAGGTCACTTTGATGATACCATTTTCAACATAACTATTCAGAACCATTTATTAATTTGTATTGTCATAGTCGCATAAAAAAAAAAAAAAAAAACTATCTTCATTGTGGTCTTCTTCATCAGTTCCACTCCATCAAATGTTACTTTTTGACTGTAAATGCTTAAGTCCTCGATAAAAATACCAACATCACTATATGATTGCCTATAATATTTGAGGAGTTCCCTCGATGCCTCATGGATCCCATCATCAGAACTGGATTTTGAAAAAATGGGACCAATCTGGAAGTTTACTGCATTTAATTTATCAATGATGCTACGAGTATAATAACACGTTATTTTGAATTGTTCTCTTAGGAAACTATTTTAGGTGTGGTTTTTGGTGACGTGAGAGTGAGACGTGATTCCCTAAGGACGGATTTTTTGTGCTGCTTCTGGTGCCCCCCCCTGACGTGATGCCCTAGGCAATTGCTTAATTTGATTAAGGGTTAATCCGTCACTGGCTCTTAGAGGCACGCGTGGAAGACTACGCGTCGTCGACGATTTGGACTTGGACTGGATGGTTACCGGACGGTTGGCGACGAGCTACAGTGAACCTCAAGCTAGATGGAGGACAATATTTAAAGAGCGGTTAGTAGCAGCATTATGAGAATTGACGAGAATCGAGATGAAAGATGTCCAATTAGAGAAGTCTATGTTTAGCAGTTGACGTTTTTGGGCAGAAATTATGATGATGATGTCCAGCAGTAGACTGCGCAGGTTGATGAGAATAGTGACGATTTAGTCAGTTATTCAAAGAGCTTTTGATTTAAAAGATAATTGGAGGGTAACTATTCTCAAATTAATTGAAAATTGATTGACCTTATCATCCTACACAATGATTAAAAATTTCCCAAACGAGCGGAGATTATTTTTCCATTCAACTTAGTAACAAAGCATAGAAAAACATTCTTTACAGTTTACGCAAAAAAAAAATATTCTAAGATCTTGCTGCATAAAAGATTAATTTTCACTCGAAGCAAAATTGTTTACACCATTCCTTTCATGGAGTAAATTAAACTAAGACACAATAACGAATGACGACCCGATGAGGATTCGCCAATAAATGTTTGCGTAAAGTACTATTGTTAACTCGATACTATAAATGTTATTGAAGAAGATTAACTGTGCAGTAATAAAACTAGAAACCAAACACAATGATCGCACTATCGCACAGCCCATCCTCATAAATCCAGTTACTACTCCTACTCTTTCTCTGTCCATTTTTTTTAGGTAGGAAATTCATCTAACGACATCTCCCGCACTCGGGCGGAGCGGGACTAAAAACCCACTCCTGGTTCTTCTTTGCTTTCGTTCTAAGGCCTCAGGGTTCACTTTCGCACAACATGTAGCCCCAGCAGGCTTTAACCCTGCTGGGCCCCTACGGTTTGCTGACATCTCCTTAAGGCGCGCGTAGAACAATACGCGCCGTCGACGACTTGAGCTTGGTCCAAAAGGTTAACAGACTGTCGGACTGCGAGCAATCGGGTGGAGATCGGGGTCGAGATCCCGGCGACAGCTGGGGCGTGAAGTTGCCTTTGCCTCATGCATTTGCTAGCATTACTGCTTCGTTGAAGGAAGCAACCGCCTGCTACTCCTCCTCACTTCGGACCATGGCCTGAATCAAGGCCCGGCGCGAGAGATCGTTGCTGCCGATCGCCCCTACGAGGACAAAACGGTGCTCTGCCCAGCGAGGCACACCTCTACCTGTCCTCCGGGCGGTTCACATAGTGGTGATAACCGGGCGTCACTTCCGCACGAATCCGGTGCATGAACCTCACGAACTGACCATGTCCAGTGAGGACCTGCGTCTTGTGAAAGGAGAGGGCCACGAGGTCTTTCCAGCCACTCCTCAAAGAGGTGACTTACCGCCACAATTATGGGTTACCCAGCACTGGTTTGTGACAGTCGCTGTCGCCATTTCACCATGAGATTCTGCCGGAACTCTGTCCACCAAACCGCGACTTGTCGTGGCAGCGGAGTCTCGCCCCGGCGTTGCATCTCCACGTGCAGATCGTACATGCGTGCAAGTACTGTTGCCTCGAGATTCCATGGTGGTAGGCCAGCAAAGAGGAAACCGTGCATTATCCTCACACCATCTGTATGGCCATGACCCTCTGGCACGCGTTCGTCGGCGGTCGGCGCCTAGTGAAATTCACTTTCACCCGGCGATCGAGATTTGAATTCACAGTTTAAAAATCAAATGATGGAGCACTATTTTTCCTCTTAATTGCGAAGTTTATATATTATGTATCTATTAATAATATTGGTTATATAATTATAAATTATATCATTTTTAAAATTATCACACTTGAGAGGTATAATTCACATACTTTTCTTCACCTGTTCTTGCACACTATTGTCTACTTTTCTTTTATTGTTTCATTTCGCAGATCTGCTGGAAGAAATATCTAAAGAAATAGGCAGTTCCTTTGTACTCATATTTGTAACTAAAGTTCCTGAGTCAGAAAACTCTTCAGCTTTATAATATAAATATAGATGTGTTTTATCTATTATATTGTTTCAATCTGTATAAATATATAATTTAATAAATATATGTAAAACTCACGCCTTTTTTCCATAGGAATAGGCAAACATCAAAGAGTGCACCATCGATACACTTATTACATACGACTCATTAGCCACATCCAGTCATAAACGTATTTTTTTCTGGAGGCATCAGACATAAGATCTGTGTCAGACGTAGTTGATTTTAATATTTGATTTTTCTCTTAACACAATAAAACATATTTTTATCTATCCATTCAACCCTTTAAGGGTAAAGGAATAACAAACAACATACACACACACGGACTGACGGACATATAAACTTTCACCTTTAAAGTATTATTGTGCTGTGACAAGTTGGTAAACAATATACTTAAATACTAAATTATACACTACCTTTATACATATTTAATGTCCCACGTTTCAGCAAATGAAATAGCTCTCAGCGATGTCAGTGAAACACTTGTAGGATGTCACTTCAAATGAACCACAGTGTGCTATCTAAGTAACATATATTATGCCCTTCATACGACCTCGAGTAGTTACAATTATTTGATTGCGTTTCTCTGAATGTAGGTGGCACGCTGTTTTCCTCTGAAAGTGGATGTCATATACGTCTTTCAAAGGCACGTCGTAATAATGTATCTGCTGATTCCTTACTTCCTTGTACGAAAGCAGCATACTAAATCTGTAATGAATAGTTTTTTAAGGGTTCCGTACATCAAAAGGAAAAACCGAACTCTTTTAAAATCACTTTGTTGTTCGTCGGTCTGTCTGTCTATGAAGACCCACTATCTCGGGAACGCGTGGTGGTATCGAGTTGAAATTAAAATTATATATTCAGGTCTGCAGTCCCTTGAAGCTGTGAAAAAATCTTCCCACTGCTGGGACACAGGTCTCCTCTCTTGGAGAGGGAATGGGCCGTAATTCACCGCGCGAGCCCGGTGCGGATTGGTGTATGTCACATGTCTTCGAATTTTCGGTTCTAGGACATGCCGGTTTCCTCACGATGTTCTCCTTCACCGTTTTGAGAGTAGTGGTTATGAAATAAACTACACAGAGTAATGCGCCTAGTTGGGTTTGAACCTGCGACCTACAACTCGTAGGTCGGGGCCATTACCACTCGGTCACCACTGCTTCAAACGTTTATTGTAGACCAAACAAATATTTTTCCGTGCTGGAATCGAATCAACGACAGCCTATATTTATAATTGCAACCAGCTTTCAATCTCCAAACAAGCAGCCCTTTTATTGAACTAGCATACCAGCGTATAACCACTTCCTACCAAACGTATGCAAATTTTACCACCATCATCACCTTTGTCTTAAGATTTACGCAACATGATTTCTTTTTTAATTGTCAACCTTCACGCCTTCATTCACTCCCTTTTCTTCAAAATATTCCAACTTTACTTTGGACTCCATCTCCCTTCATCCATATTTATCAGCAAATACCATTATTACTCATGCTCAATTTTCAATGGAAGTACTAAAACAAAACTCATCAGGAAATCGCTTCAGTTCTATCGAGTTGTATTCCCCGATTACCGGCTGTACTGTAGTAACCCAAAACCGCAAGAGGCGAGTTAATCTTCCGGCGGGTGGTTCGTAATTCGATTTAAGTTGCCAACTCTTGGCCGACTCTTAATTATGTTTTCGGTGAATTCTCTCGCGGGGCCACGTCACACGAGCCATTGTTGCCTATCGAATTTGTTTGAGTAATGTCGCGCTAATAGATTTGTTCAAGCAGCTCTGTGTTTATTCTGTTTTAAGGTTTTGTGGGGTCTACGTTCTGATCTGTTTTGGAGATTTTGCTTTGTTGTAGATGTAATATCTACTTTTCTTTTTTTATCTACACGGATTTCCTGGGTAAATTCCTTTCATTTGCATTTTTTGGGAATTTCCTAAAGTTTGCAGTGTAGCTTAGTTTGGAATACCAAGATAAAGTTGCTTTTTACTGCTACTGATAAAAACCACTGAACAAAGTTTTTAATTCCAGAACAAAAAAGCGAAAATAAAAATCTATAGAGCAATTAGAGCACACCCCATAGAGTCAATGCACAAACTTATAATGAGTCCATTCCTGAACTCCAAGGTCTTCAGCGAAAATCCCGAAACTCAGAAAGCCTTATCCCTTTATTTATTCACAATGCAGGCCATTGTCGACGGCGAGCCTGTTACAGCCGCAGTTACTATTAACTAAAGGAGTCTTAGCTTCGTAATCTCGAATGGAATTTGCGAGACTACATTAGCATTTCAAATCAACCTCTCGTCTTTTAGAAGCCTATCTTTTCAACCTTACGGATTGTGTTACTGCAAAATTTACTTAACTATCCAACTTGTGTATTCCTCGAAGCTAGCCTGCTAAGAGGCGGTTCGTGTACGCTTTTTAGAACGTGGATTATAAAAGTTAATGAAGCGTCTAAAGGTTGCTAAATCTCGCATACTTATCGTCTGTTTATCTAATCATGTTTACAAATCCACCTTAAAGTATTATAGGGAAAAACTCCTCCATCTAGTACCCAAGTTTTTAGAGCCATAGAAACTAGGGATGTAGAGCGTCTCTCAAGATGATTGCCAAGCTTCAACGGCTCAATGATTAGGGATCTCCACTCGAGAGCCGCCACTCGCTCCGAATGCGAGAATTGTAAAAATATTTTTTCAGGCTCTTCTAATCTACTTTCTTACAATTTATTTTCTTATGAAAGTAAAATGTATTAGCATAATTTGATCTTACTTCGACATAACTATGAAAAGTGTTATGAGGATCCTGGCCTCATACGAACAAAAGGAACATAATGCCAGCACCGTCCTTCGTAAATATAAAAGGGTAGATGCCATCTAATTACCTCATGTCTTCATTACTCTCCTGCCTTATCAGTTCAATCCAAACGATCTGTCGTCAGCTATAAATGGCGCTGATAACTCGGGCTCCTTTCAAATCCAGCTCCTATTCATCACTCCGCTCTTTCACGTTATAAATAATTTAAAACAAAGCCTGGTGACATTGATCGTTGTTTACGCCAAAGATCCTGATCTTAATGCGAATAAATTACTTGTTACAAGGATTTGTTTGAAGCCCCCTTCCTGCTGCCCCTGTAACGGTATCTAGGACGCTGATCAATCAAGTGTTCAACTTAATAAGTTTATTAACGCCGTAAATTTTCGACGGAATTCTCTTCGTTAATTTAATATCAGATTAATTTGTTTGGAGTGAAAAATATGAGTAATCCCGTCGGTGGGAGCCGTTAATTGATTTTTGTAATAAAGTAGCTGATATTTATTTGATTTGTTCGAGTGTGTTATTTTTGTTTCTAATAAATTATTTCTTGAGTTTTTCATCAATTTATTCTGTATCGCTTTCTGTCACGTACTGAAATAAACATGACAAGTTCGAATTGATATTCCGTCCTGTCGGCGGAAGGTTAGGGAGCTCTTCGTATATTTTGTTCTTGGAGACACGACTGTAATCAGAAAGCGGTGTCAACGTCAAAATGTTCAGAGTTTCTGACGGAGAGAAACGGGACAGGTTATTTGTGTAACGCCAAAATCATTCGTGAATTCTCACAGTTGAATCGAAATAATCATATTACTTGATATCTTCTGAAATTCTTAAGAAATAGCTTTTCAATATCCATACGTACGTTTGTGCAGATTAACTGAAAAGGATTTTAATTTTAGATAAGCCTAAAATAAAATGCTTTTCAGGCAAATAATTAACACGTATATAATATTATAAAAATAATATTATACATTATTCTGAATATACTATTAGATAACCATACATAAAGACAAACCCTTTGTTTTTTTTTCGTAGCTGTACACTGTCAACAACACAATAACAATATTCCATGTTATAAAGTTCAAAATCTTTGACAACAATTTCTTCTCTTTTATCATAATCGTTACTTTCAGAAACAATCATATCTCTCTGATCCTAAGGTTCTATTTTCTTTGCTATTTCAGATATTGATGTGTGTAAGCAAACATCTTAGCAGGCGTGATTGATTATGGGCCAAGTTGCTTCGACACTTGTAATTTCCGAACTATAATATGTGGCATTATTGTGTTTGTTAGTTTTGTCGGCATTAGTAATGTGATCATAGTTTCGTTCGCTTATAGGAAGGGTAATGTGGTTAGGGACTTTGATTTGATTGCTTTGAAGGAATTCAGGAGTTATAACATAACGCTTATAATACCAGAACTTGTCTACATTATCCAAACTATTACAAATAGGTTAAATGGTTTTCAAGTGCTTAGATGTATTTGTTTGTTTATAGGAGGTAGTTTGGGAAATATTTTGCACCATTGTAAAAAATACTTCATTGATTAAATTCTCCACTAATGGCACCTCTTTTCATCCTCGAAAAGTACATGGACCCTGCAATATGTAAGTCAGGTCAGAGAAACAAATGAAAAAATAGTCACACTTTAAAGGTAAAAGTTGGTATATCTGTATACGTCTAGTCGTCTATGTTAGTTACTTGCATAATATACGAGCGAATTTGAATATAATTTGGTACAAGACCATGTCTTATAATAGGCAAAGTAAATATACTTTTATCAGAGGAGTAGTTATGTCTCTTATATAATTTTTTCTTACCCGTGAGCGGAGCCGGTATGAAAAGTTAGAAATTAATACATATATGTACAACTTAAACTACACAATATTTTATGTAGGTTTAAATTGCTAGTTTCATAAATCAACAAAAAAAAAACTATCAACTAATGATTTTTTGTGGCAATAAACAATAGTTGTTGGAAACATAAATCATAAAGGACTTTCCCTGTTCCTTAAACGTTGCTCACAAATAAAAGTGCCGTTATCTTTCGTAGGCTTTAATACATTTTACTTAAACGAGGTCAAAGGAAGTCGTGTTTATTTGATCAATAATGGGACTGGGACTTATACAAGCAATTTTTTGTTCTAACCTTTTCAAATAACGTTATACGTCTTTCTTATGTATATTATTATCTTTATGATAATAAATAATAATGGCTAATAATGACGACTAGTAATTATGATGGCTAGTAATTTAGATAATAATGGCTTGTTGGTGTAGTAGTTAGTAGCCCTGACTTCTATGCCGGAGATCGCGGGTTCGATTCTAACCTACGACAAAATAATGTTTGTGTGGTAATCATGATCATTTGTTCTGTGTCTGGGTGTAATTTATCTACACTATGCATGTATTTAGAAATACATAAATATGTGCATTTATCAATTGTATAGTACTCGTAGCACACGCTCTGCTTAGTTTAGGAATAGTTGTCGTTGTATGATGTTGTGGAATAGTCTTATTAATAATAATAATTTAGTGGCCCAATGTACAACCCTCAGGTAATCCAATAAAAAAATTGTTACAAAATATAATCACAATGAAATATCTCATTCCCCTGTAAAACACTTTGATAATTTAGAAAATGAACGTTAACAATTCAATACAGTTTTCGTTTATTCGACTGAACCGATTAAAATTGTAAATGAGCTTCTTAGCAGCTTTTGTTTGAATAAACAATACGATGTAGCTGTTATTTCGGATGTTATTTTTCTTTAATTGTAGAGTTAGATTAAAGCTTTAGATGTAGATTAAAGGAGTTATAGTAACTTATTTCCATTTGGAAAGTTATTTTAGCAGAGTAGGTAATATAAAATTTCAACAAAATTATTCCAAATATCATCTTTACTTTAACTATCCTTTTTATTTTTTGGCCTTTGATTAATTCAAACCCTATCTTGAATTTACACCCAAAATTCATCAAACTAGCATGCAGATCATTCGAAAAATAGAAGCAGCCTCATATTTCCCGTTGACAGCAGAAATCATAAATAAACATCACATTCGAAGGCAGCTATTCTCATGATCTGAGATCGCGATAGCCCAACTTACAAACAAAACAATGGAAGTTGGTACACTCTTTATATTGACGTTCAGTGGCCGCATAAAATGCAACGTTCGTGGCTCGCTTAGTTTTGCAATTCAAACTTCGTCTCATATCGGTTTATGGACGAATGGTTTGGCTACTGGGCCGTGAAGGGTGTACGAGCGGGGCGGGAAGCGGTTTTGTGTAGTAAATTATGATCAGGCCTTACTGGAAGAGCGAATTATTGAAATTGTATCCTGCATGCGATAATTTATTATGAAACTGTATATTATATTGATCTCAAATCTCTGACTAGTTATCTGTTAATTAATGATATTCATCTCAATTCCTCTCTTTTGAGAAAGTATTGGGTATGGATATATCATCAAAACCATCATATGTCATCTGCTTAGTAACTCTTCTCTAAGTTGGAGAGAATTCTCAGTCGATATCAGATGTAGCTGACACTAGTACGTTACTGAGGTTGAATGCTTTAGTGGTTATTTCAAAACAAGTTTTTTTTTTACTAGACTTGACTATATTCCTACGTTAAATTGGTGACAGCAGAAATATTTCTTCTATTTATTTAAAATCGCTTCCGCTCAAATACCGAGCAACCTAACGTATGACTTTCTGATACAGTGGGCACGGAACGTGAATATTTGTGTAACCGCGGTGTAAAACACGACCGCTGACCGACTACTGTTGTTTGAGTTATTTTTCATAGCCCAGCCGAGTGTGGCAGATAATACACGTTGGATCGCTTTCAAAGCGAGCATCAATTTATTGTTTGTTGGGACAAGTTAGCTTGGAACTTTCGGATGGGTACTATGGACAATGGGATTCCCGACCATTTTTCTCTTATGAAGTTTTGTGCATAATTTTTGTTTAAATTTTTAGTATTTATGGTTGATTTTGTAACACGTATTTCAAGTAATATTGCATATTTATTTCTTTAAATTTTGTATAGCGTCAAGCTGAACTCCTGTTCTAAGTTTACATATCTGCCTTTGTTTGTGATTATGTACTTTGTTTATTATGTATGTGAGTGTGTGTGCGAGTTTTTCTAAATATTAATAGTTACCTAACTATTATTACGTACCTACGTAAGGACAACTTATTCCAAGATTATTATTATTAATTGTCAAGTAAAATCACCAATCAACCCTCATACCACGGAAGCATCACTACTTACCTTCAGGTGGGATCGCGGTCAAGATTTAGTTTATACCAATAAAAATAAAGAAATCACTTCAAGGTTGAACACATTTAAAAAATTACAATGATCAGGCAAAAGAAGAAAAATGGTAAACTAGAAAGAAAAATAGTGACGTATCTAGTGATTGCTAGAAAAATACTAGATCTTCCTCAAAGCTACAATTTCCTAAGACGGAAAAGGACGAAGCTAAGTTAAACACTACATTCGTCAAAGCGCTGCCCGCGGCTGACCTAATTTTCTACGTGACTTTACTTCGTTACCGCCAACATGGAACATTGGCGTCTGGGGAGCAGCGAGATTGTGATATACATAATACGCAAACGTTGGTACTACGTGTTTTATTGGGACTGGAGAAAGAAAAACATTTTGCAGTTTGTTGGTGATTGGGATTTGGATTTGTGGCTGAGTTGTAGAATGATAAAACGTTTGTAATGTAGTTGGAAGCAAACAAAGTAACGAAGATGTTCGATAAATGGATATTAATATACTCGTAACAACAGTCGAGCTGTTTAGTGCTCACAAATTGTGTGTATATCTATCTAAATGCCTTGTTGACACTTTGGGTGACCCATTTTCTGGTTTTTACCCAGTGTAGAGGATAAGCATTGCTATACAGGGTAACAATGCCGCCAGATTTTTGTACAAATTACCATTTGACAGCGATGCAGAGGAGTTTTTCGTTGTAATATATTGTTTTTAGTTACCTAGTTATAATTAGTTAAAGATTTTTTGTTCACTTGTATGATACCCATATACTCGTAACTGAAGTAAGCTAAGTCTGTTTAAGTACTTAGGTAAATAGTACAAGAGGAAAGATTTAATTTTTTGTTTGGTAGTTTGTTGGTTTGTGTGTTAAGATTTAACTCAAAAACTACTTGACCGATTTCAAAAATTCTTTCACCATTAATAAGCTACATCTTCACTGAGAAACATTTAGGTTATTTATTTTCTACTTCCATGTGGGCGAAACCACTGGCAGCAGCGAGTTGATAAAGAAAATAATAGGTATAGAGAAAAAAATATGATACCATAGAAAAGTTTGGTTTAAATTAAAATATTACAGTAAAAAGTAATTTCTCTTAGTACAAAAAAATAAAATAAATAAATGATGTGACAAGAAACAACTATTTGTAAGTGTTAACTGTGTGAAGTTTGTGTACTTTTTTTTATATAATGTGTGTGTACCAACTGTTTTTAATAAATGTTGTGTCTGTATTGCTTCAATATATGTGTGCATAAATGTTTGTATAATATGTTGTGTCTGTAAGAAAATTATTATTGCCATTGTAGCTATGATTCATGTTGGTTGAATTAAATTATATTATTATTACATTTATATGAAATTATTGCTGCGAATGCGACCAACTCTCGTACGAACACCATCACGACCGCGACGTCCCAAAACTAGGCCTAGCATTAGAACCAAATTATGTAGTAGCAACTTGTGCTCAGTAGGTACATAATTGCGTTGCCACTCAAATCTACGAGTACTTACACTGAACTAATCTGTTGTTCGTGGAAGCGACGAGCTCGTATGAAATGCTTTGCTACAGACTAATTCTTGAATTTAAGTGGCACATGCAACGTCAGCAGTAATTTCTAGGAAATATGTAACATTAATATGATTTTAGAGCGAATTTGCGATTTTCTACACATAAAGCAGTAATGTTACTGTATGTAGCAGCTCGTATATCCGCAGTATGTACTGCTTATGTACATGGATCGGCTGCCTATTTAGTTTCTACAACCCAGTTGGGAAGGTCAAACGATTCTTCTTCAAGAAATTGGTTGCCAGACTTTCAAAACTTTTTTTTTAGCCTCTTGTGTGTTCCACTGCTGGGCAAAGGCCTCCCCTTTCTCTTTCCAAACTTTCCTGTCTAGAGCAATCTCTGGCCAGGTTTGCCCCGCGAACATGTTCAGATCGTCACACCACCTTCGGCGTATTTGACTTTATGAACTCTTGATGAATTACAGAGATCTATTTTTTTTTTAATCGATATAAACTATCTCTTGACTGTGATCCCACCTAATGGTAAGCAGTGATGCAATCGTTGATGATGAGATACACCACTTTATTAAGAGCTTATTCACTCTAGCCTTGAAGACACCTAATTTATAATCGGATTGGAAGACCGCTACAGGAAAATTGTTCAAATTCTTTGATGTACGCTGTATAAACGACGAGACGAAACGCTTAGTCCGAACCGTAGAAGTGAAAAGATAGCTGAGACCTTGTATCACGGATACGGATAAGTTTCTTTCAATATTATAATGAATATTCAAGCATTAAAGAATCGATTACGCTAAGCACTGCCTTGCATTGTTAAGGCAACGCTTGCCGACGCGGTCTGACAATTACTGTCCATTTCAGTCCCTCTAGCCAGTTTACAATCGTTTCGTTTAGCATGAACGCTTGGAGTTGGCCATGCTTCCAATTCCTTTGTTGAGATGACGTCAGAACTAAGAATTTGGGGGCGTGGCTAACTCCAAGCGTTCACGCTAATCGAAACAAATGTAACTTGGCCAGGGAGGCTGGTTGCTTAAATGAATTAATGGAATGCTGAATAGGGACACTATGGATGTGTTTTAAATTTATAAGTTTCCTTTTATATGTATCAAGTTGTGTCTCTATATGTAAATAAAATTGAAGTTACTGTTTGTATTATCAAAAAAATAATAACACATTTTTACTTCATGCACTTTTTTATTTTTTTACTTTTACTGACTAAAACTAACTACATCTACTTATGTTCTTTTAATTATCTTTTGCATTATCCTATGATCATGGATAACTATTTTAGAAGTCAACGACATGTATATGAAGATATATTCGAAATCTATAACAAAAATGCCTATAACAATTTTTAAATTTTGGTCTGTTTGTCCGTAAGTCTGTTTGATTGTTTGGCTCATCTCCGAAATAGCTGGACCGATTTGAACAGAATTTGCATTGGTAGATAGTTGATCTTATAAGGAAAAACTTGTACTACTTTTATTTTATAAAAAGAATTTGGGTTCACCCAAAAAACTTCTTGAAATTTTAACCAAATGGCATAAAGCTGTTTTTCTAGCTAGCCTTGAAGATCGAACAACTACTGCCACTGCAATAAATTAGCTACAAGCCCCTTTGAAAAAACACCTGAATTAAAGTAATAATAATATAAGTAACATTCACGTTTGACCCATTCCCGGTATTTGGAACAAAACCCAGCTAACCTTTTGAACGATATGTTTTACTTATTTCGCAAACGCAGCGCAAGCTGGTTGCTTCATTCTTCTGCCTTTACTGGCCGTTTTATTATGTGCTGTTTCTATACGTTTCAGCACAATCATTCCAGACCAAGTAAACACTCAATGGCATATATTACTACCTAAGTTAATTTATCCTGAAGAGTTTTCTACAGAATGGTTTTAAATATATAATAAAACTAAGAGCCCATTTGACCTAACGAATAGTGTGTATTGCTTATGAGGCTTTCTTTAATTGATATACACTAGTGACTACAATCCCACCTGATCGCAAACAGTAAGTTCGGGAAGTACTTGTACAAGATTCGTGCGGAATTGACGCCCGGGTGTCACCACTGTACAGACCGCCCGGAAGACACGGTGAAGCACACAGTAGAACTGTGCCCCGCTTGGGAAGAGCATCACCGTGTCCTTGTGTGGGCGATCGGCGGCGGTGATACCTCGCGCCGGGCCTTGGTACAGGCCATGGTCCGGAGCGAGGAGGAGTGGCAAGCAGTCGCCTCCTTCTGCGAAGCAGTAATGCTAGCAAGGGAGGAGGCCGACCGCATGAGGCAACGGCGCGTGAGGCAACGTGCCGCCGCCGGCACCGGGTTCCGATCCCGATTTCCGGCCACCTTTGGCGCGGGCTAGCGGACGACAGGTATGGGTAGCTTATTGTCCGTCAATCCGGTAACAGTCCGGACCGAGCCAAAGTCAACGGCGCGCACTGTTCCTGTGCGCCTCAAGGAGTTGTCAGCAAACTGTAGGGGCCCAACAGGGCCGAAGCCTACTGGGGCCTAGGGTTAGGCGAAAGTGAACCTCAAGTCCTGGAACGAAGGCAATGAAGGGGCAAGGTAGGTTTTTAGTTATAAAGAGTCTGACACTATCTCTTGCCCCACCCAAGGGCGGGATTTGTTATTTGATGATTTTACCTACCATAAAAAAAAATGACGATGCGAAACGCTTAGTAGTTACTTTAGTATTAATTCTGCCTGAATTTGCTGCATCCATCTCTCTAGTTTAATAAAACAACATTTGATTAATAAAACAAAACCTCACCAGCTGTATCTAGACACCGCACTCTTAATACGCAAAGACATCCAACAGATTGTATTATCATAGAGGCTGTAATAAGACAAATTAGTTTTGTAGAGACGGACCGCAGCGGCGCCGTCCTTCGGGATAATGCAATAAGAGCCGTTACTCGGCTGCTAATTGATCGAGCTCTCTGCGACTCTCGGCTGTATCGATCTCCACATGTATGTAGAGCTAATGGAGAGTGTAATGGCGAGAGTGTTTAAGGACTTGTACATAATTTGCGAAAATTTAATAGTTTTTATTGAGAACGCTTTATTTAGACAGCGAGCATTGGATAACTCGCCGTCCGACTGTCCAGTAACCAAGTGGTTGACGGCGCGTATCGTCCCACGCGCGCCTCAAGGAGATGTCAGCAAACAGTAGGGGCCCAGCAGAGTCAAAGCCTATTGGGGCCACTAGTTGTGCGAAAATGAACCCCGGGGCCCTGGTACGAAGGCAAAGAAACAACAGGAGTGGGTTTTTAGTCAGTAAAAGTCTAAAAAAAAGAGCGTGAGATGTCGTTTTTTGATTTTCCCACGTAAAAAAGGACGTTATATTTATGTTACTTTATTTTTTATTACTAACTTCTGCAAACGGTTTCACCAGCATTGAAAACGTAGAAAATATGAGTACAGTGTCGACACATTTTACTTTCAATATGCCTTTGTTACTCTGTGTTGAAAGGTGAAAGAATTTAAAGAAAAGAAAAAAAGGTAATGAGACCCTTAAAAGGACATTACAAATTAGGATACAAAGCATTTAACTAGACTTTGATATGTTCAGAACTGAATACTCAATTCAACTAACCTAACCCTTAGATTAAAATAATAAATGCTCAGGGTTCAACTTATAATTGTTTCAGATAAATTTGTTTGAGTAGGTCATCATTTATGATACTCATACTGATTATGAATATAAATGTTTGTATTTAAACCTACACTATATTCGCAGACGAAAAAATATTTCATTCGTAGAAAATTAAATGCTTTTCCCTCTTTTTTCTTTTGTTCATGATTGAAATAACATTTTACTCTCAAGTTTAATCAGCGAAATGGAAACCAGATCAGAGTAGATCTCTATTCTTTTAACTTCTGTGTCCCTGGTCGTCATGGCAGGAAATCTGCCTTTATTATACTCGATATTAGAAGAATATCCGACCAAAGCTCACTGTTCAAATTAATATTATCGAAAGGCGAACGATACTCGGAATATAAATCTGTTTCCATGCCTTTTATGAGGAAATTTTCATAAAATATTATCAAATGATTTCAGTTAAACAAACTCTGACGACGAACTAAGAAAATGTTGGAAAAAGGAATTGTTGAAAATGATATCGCTGTTCTATTTTAACTCAAAGTGGTGTCAGGTAAAACTCTGGTAGGTGCTTTAATGTTGACGGCATGTGGTTAACAGATTAGCCATCCCACGCAGAACCAATATTTGTATGGCCTATATATTGTTGTTCTGGGACTGGCTGCCTTGCGTATGTGAAATAACAATTACATATTTGTGAACGCACGATACAGAAATAATTCTTAGAGTGGAGCAACGTTTTCCATAAAATTTGGAGACAAGACGTTAGAGAAACAGACGGTAAAAAAGGAGCAAAAAAAATGAATGATAAAACAGAAATAAGAGCACGTCACAAGCACGTGACGACGTCAAAGGAACACCACAAAAGGATAAACAAACCGCCGTCTTCATCTAACTTGGCGACTCCATCGTGCACATCATAAGCACAAAGAATCACTTAATTTCCCGCTCCGTGAACTGGCCTTATCGCTGATTTTCCGCCAAACTCGACCCCGGGCTTTGGTCCCGGACATCGGGATTGGGGGGATTCGGGAATCACTCTCGCGGGATTCACACCCCGTTTGAGACGGGAAGTATCGGCTAATACTCAGCGGTGGGCGGTCGTTAGTAGACTGTAATAAAATTTAACTCTCCACCAATCTGCGGATTTGAGTATCTTAGGACCAGATACAATGATGGTGATTTGGTATATATTGTGATGGTATCGCTTACGATTCTATTTAACGGTGTAAATAGCGCTCCGAGCGGAGAGGCGATGAGTTTTATGTTACTCGCAGCATTATTTTTAAATTGAGCTTTTAGCGCTTTGAAACGGAACGTTTTAGTAAGTGTTGAATTTCTATAAACAGTGTCAAATATTTCACAAACACAAAACATCCAAATAAAAACGCATAATTAAAACCGTAATACAATATGTATTAATTGAACGTTCAAAAGCATATCCAAATTAAGTCCGAATACCTTTGCAAATAGTTTGGGACAAGATTAATCCATCAAGCTATCAATACAACTGAAACTAAAGACGCAAGTGATCAAGCAGGACCATCATTTAGGAGACTGGGGCCCATTTAACTAGATTACAGCACCAAGGACCTGTTTCACCGACCGGAGGATCGAGAAACTTGGACAATTAAATCCATCTATTTATAATCGACGTGCCCCTGAGAACCTTTGCCAGGATTATCAATAAAGGAACATTTAACCATCGTGGAAGTTACAACTTCTCCAATTTTGGTCACTTTATTGGAACACCGAATGTTACGTATATTTTGCGGTCTTATTCTGGGTTGAGCTATTTTCTTTTATATTTCTTGATGTAGAATTGTTTGAAAGAATAAGATGACAGTGTCGAAAAGGAGCTCTAATTTTGGAAACAAAATTACAACCATTATTAGAAAAAAATTCGACCGCAAAATGAATTTCGTTTGTCTTAGAAACAAAGGCTTAGTCTGCGACTTATCGATGAGATGTAATTTGTGTTTTGGTATGCCAACGTTCGTTCTTTTATTAAATATTTATGATCGCTACTGATACCACTTCTCAAAACATAAACCATGTTAACAAAACGCTTCCTTTTTTATTATTATTGATAGACTCACGTTTGAGTTTTCTACCTCACCTGATAGTAAGCGATGATGTGGTCGAAGATGTAGTACGCTTGCCTTAAAGTAACCTATTTTTTCTTGACTTAAAAACTCCTAGATTATAGCTATCTGAAAACAAGGATTCTGGCAAATTCCACTCTTTGGAGGCTAGCAATGCGACGTCGATGCTCAAGAATTTGAAGCTTCGACTCAACGAGTGCATCATTGCCAATGATCCTCTTGGTTACTAATACTACATTGTACTTCTTTCACAAGGAAAAAGCAAAGGAGTCTTCGCTCTAACCTGATCCCTATAATTCAGTAAACCGTCTTCCTATATCATAGCAACTCAAGCCCAGAATACCCCTTCATGTCTGAAAGCTCGTTACAGGCGCCCTTTATTGGCCGCATTTGGTCGCCATTTGACAAATTGATTCGTTCCCGTTCCCCACTCGTACAATTATGGGATCCGATCGGACTCTCCGATAGACATAGCCGATATTACTATTTAGCAAGGCTGTGTAATTGATGCTGTTATTGAACCATGTATTCCTCATTATCGGCTAACGCCACTACTTGAATATTTTGGGCAACTAAATATAACCAAATATATTGAAGAGTGTATGGTATAATAAACAGAACTATAAGCTCAGAGCAACAAATAAAATCAAATTTACTACCGAATTGAAGTGGCCGTAAATAAAATCACATAATCATTTAAATTAGTCATAAATTTTCATCAGATTTGAGGGATTGTTTGAAACAGTTACTGGGGCCCTGGAACGCAAAACGCAATTGAAAGAACAAGAAGTATAACTCTCCCTCTAGCTACTGGAATCTGAGAACACTTCGATATTAAGGTATGAACATAAACTAAAATAAACTACAAGGTCCAAAACATATGCTAACAATACGCACAAGGGTTCTTCAACAATGACAAACTTAGCAGCTCTAACTTTAGGAGGAGCAGATCATAATGAAGTAGCCTACAGCGATGCCCCAGATTCAAGAACCCTCTTGACTGCTTCGAAAAAATTAGTAGTATTGACACTTGACCCCATCGACCCCTTTGTGGAACATTTCTGAGTGCTCTCGTCATGTTGTGGGGTCGTATGAAAATCTGTTCAGTTATATGAAGAGTCTCCACAAAGTTTTCATGTCCACTTCGATACTTCGGTTTAACAACGTATACAGCTGCTTTTGTTACTTCGTTTAAGGTTGGATAGGTACAGTTTTTATTTTTTGTGCAATCTTTATAGAAGTAAAGTTTTTTAGCCTTTAGTAAGTCCATTCATACGCACAAAATGTTTTGGGAACACATTCATTATACTACTAAGAAGTGGAATTCCTTGCCGGAGTATGTACATGTTTATTTTTATTTTTAATTATATGAAATTCTTTATGTCGAGAGTGTATAGGGTACTTCTAGGGAAGTGTGCTCCATGTTCAACTAATCATCACTTACCATCAGATAGTGGTCAACCCCGAGCCTATCAATAATAAAAAAATAGTTTTAACTATATATTTTTTTTTTTTTTTTATTATATTTTTCGTCCTTTATCCCCTGAAATTAGCTAATTGAAACTTTGTTTTTAGAATCCAAGTAAGCAATTACATTAAAAAAAAAAAACATTTTCACTTATATTAAATAATAAATAAATAAAATAAAAAACAAAAATAATTAATTATCAGACCGGAGTCCATAGTCAATTAGAATAAATCACAAATAAAATTAATATCACTTTCACAGTAAATATATTAAATCTTAAGTTATTATCTTTATTCTTTTCGTAGAAAATGAATACGAGCTTTCGTCAATTTATTAAAACAAATTTTATGAACAATATCTAAATTAATGTCTAATAGAAATATTGTTTTCATACTTGTAATATTTTTCGACTCGAAATACTTGATTTTCGGCTTTAATAATTTTATTGAGAATAAAATAAATTAAGTTACTTATCTGAAATGGGAATAAATTTATTACAATAGAAAATAATAAAGTGAATTTTCTTTTAAGTTTCAAATTGATTACAATTATATTTTTTTAATTATTTTTATTTATGTAAAACGTTTAACATGATTGAACAAGTTTTAAGTGAAGACAGAAATACAAATTCGAAGAAATAAACAAATTGTCGAGATTATATTAAAGATAGATAAATTAGATATACTCACATAAACTATTATACTGGATTTAAAACTTACTTAGTATCATACAAATTTTATAAAGACGATAGTTTATATGTTTGTACGTGTGTGTGTCTGTATTTTTAATTCCTTCAATTTCAAACTAATAAGAAAAAATTGACATACGGGATAGAAAATATGAGATTTTTTATCTTAAGAGCATTTCCTTTGGGATATTTTCGCCTTCTTCTCAGTCGTACTGTCCTGATGGAGTGGTCGTGGCTACAGATCGTCAGACATATTTGTGGCAGTGCGTGTTCATTCTGTAAGGGAAACACTTCGAAGATCATTCAATGAGATCTGTCCATATGATGAGTGATCGGCAGCGAGAACATTGGCGCTCTATTCTTTCTTGTAACGTTATACGTTCCGAAGAGCTTTTATTGTGAATTATATTATCTTCAATATTTGTACTTTTGTTCTTTTGTAACTACTGAAATGCAGGCTGTATGCTTGTACTAAACCTAGCTCAGGATTCAGGGTTTCACTTATTTGTTAACAAGTATAATTGTATCAATAAATAATTATTCCTTCTATTTTCTATACTTACATTTTTAAATATTTCATAAATATATATATATAGAAATAGTAGCCCACTAACATTTGGAACATTATTATAATTACCTATTACTTGCATACCTAATCGATGAAAGTTTGTGTTCGATGATTCTCTTTCAAAATGGAAACTTTAGTCCAGTGAGCAATCCATTTTATATTCTCAATAAACACCAAAACAGAGATTAGGATAGTATAAAATAAAGTTACAATTTTGCTGATTATATTTCATTTTTATAACTACGCGAACAAAGCTGGCGAAAGAAACTTAGTAAAAACGCGTTGTTTTGAAACAAACTCGAACAGCTCTCACCCCAATCCACTACATCATAAAAAAGGAACGCTAGCTACATTTCAATACACGTTTGTATGAAATTTTATAAGGTCATCAAAAAGCAGTGTGCGTAGCTCAGTATAGACAGTATCCCGTGCCGAGAGTGCAGACAATAAAATTGTAGCACCGGCTTAGGGGGTCTCCACATATGACGGTGTCGGAGCGACTTTATGACGTGTAATCGTATAGAAAGTGTCTGCCAGTTAGAATGTGGGGTTACTTTACATTTTTATGGAGTGACTGAATGTTTACTGTGGGAAAAGAGTGACGAAATGTGGGAGTACTGTAGCTATTTTCACAAAAGCTTTCTGTCTTACGCTTTTGGTATGGTTTGGTATTCTGACGCCTTAATATGTTATATTTAGTTAAAATGCATTATAAACTTATATTTTATACAATATGTAACACTATTTTTTTTGTTCTTCTTCCAAATTTGCCACTTATTTTCTTAAGCACTTATTTTCTTACACACTTATTTTCTTAAGGTACCTGTGAGCACAGCCCTACATAAGCAAATCTAACCACACGTAATACTATAACCGCATTCCTTACTGCGCTTAGAGTTTCGCCTTAAATACGATTTAGATTTAATTTACAACGAAAATTATATTCAAAAGAAACCCACACATTTGACGTGGCATAACCCTATATCCTCAAAGAAAAATTCCAGCTCCCGTTTTCTAAAACCCGTTATAGTACACATCACGAGGTATTACGGCATTTTGGTCGAAAGTTTAACCCGAAAATGCCCACGCTTGCACTAAAATCCTGTCACATTTACCGGTCGCAAATTCCAGTAAAATAACCCGGTGCGGGTACAAAATACCATCGAGCCAGGGCTGTGGTGGACGGTATTTGACTTCTGTCCGCCATTTTGGATAGGACAGAGGCCGAGGATTTCGTTCTTACTACCTAATTACATATTTGAGTTGTTTTCGTTTATATTGTTGGTTGGTCAAGAGGGTATCGTGAGTGAAACAATTAAAGGAACGTAAGTTGTGAATTTTATTCTGTGATTTTATACTTTTTAAAAAAAAAAGCTCTATATCCAACATCAATTTGTCTTTATCTTGCTGGGAAATCATAAAATGATTTTATTTATTTATTTATATTATACAACGATGTGGAGGAGAACTTTGACACCTGAGTATATTTTCTGTTTATATGTACAGTCAGGGCTCAAAAGTGCAATTGCACTCTACCGATACTAAAGTATGTAAAATTTCTTTGTAAAAGAGGGTCAATGGATCATAACCGATTTAGTTTGTACCATATAATCTAAAATATCGCATAAACTACATAGTTGTAGAACACTGGACTTCTACTACAAAAAAATTTTAGACAGTTTAGTATTGTTAGAGTGCAACTGCACTTTTGACCCCTGGCCGTACATAGTCAGGTAGTATAAATACTCATTTATTTATATGGATACATCAACGACTTTCTTGAATGGGCTATTCTGTGTAAAAAAGACAAGTACGTATAGCATTTACAGTGGGTCTTATTAATTAATTAATTATAATAATGAGGTTTAAAAACCTAAAATCATCATCATCATAATCACCTTTCAGCTCTTGTCTCGTGTTATTTGCTGTCATGATAAAAAAAATAAAGATTTTGACGTTCACTTGATGGACTATTTCTAAACCAGTCAACACTACATGTTATTACAGTACAGAAACATTTAAAATTTCTAAAACTTACTTTGGTTCACCGTATTTCTGCAAAGAGACCACAGCAGACTTTTTTTCTAACTAAATTAGCATAAAACCCACCCTAACGTTGGTACTAAAACATGTTTTCTATTTTTACCAGCAATATCGTGGTCTGCATTACTAATTTTCTCATTAGCCGTACGTACGGAGCTTCAGGTAACGAATGTGAACACTAATGACACGTTCATTATAATTATATTCTAACTTGCAAGGTGAGCATGAATTTAAAGTTATGAGCGGCATTTCTTCGAAGGAAAACACAGATGTTTTCGTATATGTCCTTTTATCGAAGTATTTAGAAATCAGCTTACAATGTCTTCATAGATTGTAAGTGCTTTGATAGATTATTATGTTATATATCATATTTTGTTGTGACAAATATTATATCATTTCATAACAATTTTGAAAACGTACAATTCGTAGAGCTAGGACGCGTAAGGTCTGAGATATCGTCGTTATAGTGAACGCGGGGAAGACATGTCGCGCGGATGAAAATCTCGAATAGAAATTTGAGGGTTTTAAGCGCGCGGGCGTGTTTGCCGGCTTACCGGCTATACGTATAACTAAAATTAAATTATCTGTAAGCAATACCAATTTTTTTTTCTAAATATGACAATATATTCGACAGTATAATAGCATAGAGCATAATCAGCCATTTAATGTTCCCACTGCTGCGACTCAAACCTCCTTTCTAAGATAGGGAATGGGCCATAATTCACCACGCGGATCCAGTGCGGGTTGGAAAATGTCACATGCCTTCGAAGTTTTTATTCTAGGACATGTCGGTTTCCTCACGATGTTTTTCTTCACCGTTTTGAGAGCAGTAGTGATGAAATAAATTACAATTACAGTAATGTCAGTCTGGTTGGGTTACTTACATCCATCAATATATTCGATACCTACAATAAAAACCCTCTCTTAGAGAGGAGGCCTGTGTCCCAGCAGTGGGAACATTAAAAGGCTGTTGATGATGATGACAATAAAAATGATTTTTTTAAATTGCTGTCTACGCTCTCTTTATTTCGGTTAATCTCACAAGTTGCTGAAACGATTTAGACGGAATTTTTATTGGTAGAAAGCTAATGTCATTAAGAGTAACTTAGGTTACTTTTATTTTAGAAAAATAATTAACGTTTTAGCGGGCATCACTTAGTATTTAATGTATACTCGTTAAAACGTAAGTTTATTGCATGTCAGTATGTATGTTTGCAAGTTCATAATACAACAATACAAAATATCCGTCGCACAAAAATAACTCCAGGCTTTTACCGCTAACCCTGGCACGCGATTAAGCCCGTTCAGTGACCATTGAAATGCAGGTATTACTGCGTAAAACGACCAACTCTGAATTAGTAGCACTAGTCGTGTTCAGTGCATGATGTCAATTGTGGTTGTTCGGAGTAATGACTTCATTTTAAAATGTTGGTAACGGTTCCTTTAGCCGACAGTATTTTCCTAACTGGCTTTAGGATCTGCTTCCAATCTAACCAAATTCTGCTGAATACCCGTGTTCACATGGAGTGACTACCTATTAGAAATTCACAACCCACTCACTGGGCAACACGATACTCCTTAGGCCGTGTTTACGGAGAAGCGGAGCATTGCGCGGAGCGTCGGGCGATCCGTCTTACATTGCCATATATTTGTGTTTGCGCGAGCGATGACGCGGCCCGCTGCTGCAATGTATGTCGCAACGCCCAACGCGCCGTCTCCGTAATCGAGCACTTAGATAAACTGGTGGTCAGACTTTCGCAGTATGACAACGGGGTCCAACGGCTTTACGTGCTTTCCGAGGCACGGAGGGTCAGTAATATACTAGATGTCAGCAACGGTTGACAGAATAAAATGATCGTTATACAATTTAGTTAAAATTGAAACACTAGATCGTTGACTCAGTCTCAGTTTTATGTTTTCCATTCGCTAAGCGCTGTAAGCGTTTTCTGGCAGTGAATGATTTCAAAGTAAAATCTGGACACACATGGCAGAGTGTCAGCTAAGTTCGCAAATCAAAAAAGTACAAATTTTAGAGGTGAACGTGGAACTTTTATGATAACTATGTATTGATATTTCTTCCTCGACACGATTTTTAGCTGCCAGTGGCTTGATTCAATTTTTATTTTGCAATTAGTTTTTTTCAGTAGTTTTCTACATTGTGCTCACATAATAGAAGCAACAAGAAATACAGACTTTAGGATTCTGCTTACTTAGGAAAGTAACCAAAATTCTAAAGTCTGTACGCAACAAGAGCTATATCTTGAAGTCTAGTCAGAGATAGATTGACTCCTTAAATCACGCTGGATGCTGAGAAAATTACACGCTAAATTATTTGCATCAAGGGAGCTGTAAGGTATCTAGTTCAGTGTAATGGATACTGGTGTAATAAGAATCACTTTGCCTCGTAGATCTAGTGATCACAAGCGTAACTAATGATCAATGGGTCTTGGGTAAGGTTTGCATGAGACTCAACGTGCACACAATGCCTACCCTGCACTAGAAAATCAGGTGCGTCATAGGTAGCGGTAGGCGTTTCAACAACGAACATTTTTCAAAGACCGTTTTATGTTATGCAACGGAACAACCGTTTTCCGTCCTGTGACCAAACAGTCTTTGTTGCACAAACCAGTCTTCGAATCACTTGTTACCTTTCTTTTAAGGAAATAAGGTCGACAACCCATTGATTCAACTATCTCAGTCGTCGCGTCGTCGTTTCATAACCAGTTCTTGTAATGAAATGCGTACTTTATTATTATGAAATAAAACACATCACAAATTTTATTGCCACTATTAAACCGAAAACGAACGTTTTCTGCCACTACTTCGCTCAATGATAGTTTCGTCTTCAAACTAGTCGCTACGAGGATGTTTTTAACAACCGTTTCTATCATCGCAAGACCGGTTGCGTTTCGTCGGGCAAGAATTCAACAACGACCTACCACTAGTCATAGGCATGATATAAATATCAACCTTCATTGAATCAACATGAGTGTTATTGTCAGTACATACCATTTTTCAAATTAACTGTAGTGTTTCGAAAATTTTGGTTTCATTCAATGTTCTTTTATTCTTTATTGTACACCATAACTGCTTATAATGTAATCAATAGTGTTTCGTTTTCATCCAGGCTTGTGATATATTAGTGGACAGTGGTGGCCCAGTGGTGAACTTGTGAACTTTCTGTAATTTATTTCATCACCACTGCTTACAAAGCGGGGAAAGAAAACATCGCAAGGAATCTATCATATCCTAGAATTAAAGAATCAAAGACATGTGACATTCACCAACCCGCACTGGGCTCACGGCCTATAAATGCTTTTCTTAAAGGCCTGAGTTTCATCAGTAGGGTTGTTAATTATGTTTATGTTTATAATCTATCAGAAATAAAAAGTATTTTCTGTATGTATTTATCCAATAGCTAAACGTAATTTGATCTTATTTCGACCTATTTAGCACATTATACACACCAAATCAATTTCTCACACTCCAATTCACCAGTCACCGAACAAATACTTAATTCAACACAATTTTTCCTCTCCCCGCATCCCCTCAGTTAGCCGAAATGAACAGCAGAACTAAAGTGAGGTGAATTAATCTGAAAGGGAGGCTGGATCCGGGCCGCTACTAGAGATTGACAAATGATGCGGGCATACGTTCCCGTTTACCGACTTCACTGTTTTTGCAGGGTTGCTAAGACGGAATTTATGCGAAATGTACGCCAAGGGATTTGATATTTAATTTGTGGAAGGGAAGGACTAATTTTGAAGGCAAAATGTTTCAGGTTTTATCTTGAGGCTTGAACGGCAGGGAGGTGATATGATCACCGTGTTATGTCATAACCTTGAGATATTTTATGTGTTGGATTTTTATGCGCAAATAGTATGCTAGGGGTTTTATGAATTTTTGATGGTTTCTGATTAGTTAGGTATTTTCTGCCACATTTTTTTTTTACATAATGTAATTTCCGGACTCGTAGAATATTAGACAGGTAAAAACACGAAAAAAATGTTTCTACTTTTAAAACTATCTTTTTGTTATTGGTAGCCTCGCGTTTGACCACCGATGGTAAGCGACGCTTGCCTAGAAGTGAACTATTCAGTATTGACTTCAAGAACCCTAAACTATTTCTCCAATAAAATTGATTACTACTTAATGACTTAGTGAAAACAATTCTTGCAAAAATATTCGTCAAATATTTATGTAATTAAGAGCAATTAATCACATATTTTATCTATTTCAAAATCAAACAAAAATCTTTCTATTTCGACACAGCCCTCACTGTCAATTCTTCGTTACTAATGCCCAAACAAATAGAACTCATGTTCTTCCAAATAGATATGGGACGAAACGGATAAATGTACAACATTCAGTTGTAAAATCTGTTTCGTCCCGTTTTCAGTCCATATTTCGCAATTAGGCAAACTAGCTCCCAGCATTGCTGAAACATTTTCGATGATAGCAAACTATTGATTTGTGCTCAAATCCTAATTGCTTCATAAATTGTTCACTAAAATTTAAAGCTATATTGGAATATGGCTGCTGCAAGTGGATTTATCCCAAGAGAAGACATTCTTTAGATAAATAGTATTTTATTTTCTATTCTTGAATAGTCTATCCTTATGCGAAATTTTATCCAAATCGGTCAGAATAACAAATATAAACAATTAATTTACAAGAATTCGAATGTACTTACGTTAGGTGATATAGTAAATGTAGTTATTTTAAGTTTTTGAAATATTATTATTTTTATTTGACCCACTGAACCTTAATAAGAGTCCATAATTATTATTTTTTATATGTTGTTTTTATTATTATTGCTTATTGTATTATATTGCAGCGTTCGTGACGTTCACCAGCTCCTAGAAAGTAAGTTTGAGTTGAAAGAAATAAATGTATATCACCAATATAATAATTTATTTATAACACTTTACAAAGGCGGACTTAATGCCTTAGGCATTTTCTACCAGTCGACCTTAGGGTGGTGCAGAAACTTAACATAATTAATTAATTAATAATTATTATAAATATATTGTTTCAATACAGTTAACAGTGGTCGGCGGTTAATACTTACAGGTTTATTAATAGACATTTATGGAAACCTAGTTATAAACAAAATGATTAAACCAGGGTTATTATTAGATAGTAAATAAATAAAACATTTAGAGACCGTGCCACAAATGAAATAAAAACAGGTTTTAAATGCTTCCAGAGAACAAATTAAACGTAGTAATACTCAGGGTGTTTCAAACGCGCACTGAGCTTTATAAAATGGGTCACAGAGTAAATAGATTCAGTAGAATCACATTAGAATCTTAAACTGTGAGATTTCAGAAAGATAATAATGAGAAAGAAATACTAAGTATACTATGTAAGTATTTTTAAATACTGTTGTGTGTTTAAAATTCCTTGCGTTTCTTTACTTGCTACCTACCAAATTGATTCATTGAGAAATTTCTTTCTTTCAAGCTTCTTTCTTTTATATTGTTGTTTTATTTGAAACTTCTTAAAAAGAATAGATTTAACTTTATTTTACACCAAAAAAATAATAAAACTTATACATAAACTTTAATCTGTGGATATCGGTATGGCTATCAGTAATCGCCTCCTCTGCGAAGCTCTCGAAGGCTGCACGACCTCACGCCCCAGCCGCCGCCGGGAGACCGATCCCGATTTCTGGCCACTGCGGACGGTTAGCAACTGACTGTCCGATCGTCCGTCAACGACTTGTCCGGTAACCATCCGGACCGAGCCCAAATCGTCGACGGCGCGTAGTATTCCACGCGAGCCTCAACGAGTTGTCAGTAGGTAAACTGTAAGAGCCCAGCAGGGTCAAAGTCTACTGAAACAGGGTGAAAGTGAAGCCCGACGCCCTGGAACAAAGGCAAAGAAAGGCAGGAGTGGGTTTTTAGACAGTTAAAGTCTGAGACTATCTCACGCTCTGACCAAGGGTGGGAGATGTCATTGGATGGTTTTCCCAACTTCATCAGTATGGGTATCGATAAGGGTATGGGCACAGAATTAGTAATAGTACAAGTAATGAGTGGGTATGGTCTTCAGTTTAGATTTATGGCCAGTTGACGTCAATATGCTAGCCTTCTATCTAAGAGTATAGTAAGTATAGACAGGAATATCTGTGCCTGTTTCTTCGACAAAAATACGTACAAGATAGATATCATGTTATTACCAAGAGAAGATAATACTTGCAATGTTCATTTTCGAATAAAAAACGATTTACTCGACTAGCGTTTTTTTTTTTTATGGTAGGGAAAATCATCCAGTTACAAATCCTGCCTTGGGCGGGAAGTAGTATCAGACTCTTATTGACTAAAAACCTACCCCGTTCCTTCGTTGCCTATCGTGCTGGGGCCGGGCCATCCTTTCGGAAGCTGACACATGACCCAAGCAGGCTTTGACCCTGCCTGCCAGCAGCCAGCAGGCTGGGCCTCTAACCCGACTAGGGTTGTAATTTCGACTTTTCTCGTCTGAGTTCTGGAGCTGTAAGTGGATTTGCAAGAAGTTAAACTTCTGTAACTTGTTATTTGATAAACAAACTCGGAGAAATAGGTTACTGCAGTGCTCGTTAACAGTGCAGGCACGGTTTTGCAGTATTGCCATTTTTAACCCAATATTCTGGAATATGCGTTTCTATGCATCTATAGCTAAGAATGGATCTTGGAATGACTCAGGAATGTCTAGCTAAAGCGGTCAGATGCTAATGGAATATTACAGAGGAGATAGAAATGCTTTTCATTACTGTTTTAGTGCGCTTAGTACAGTGCGGCATGGAATTATTTTGTATGGATATTAAGTGAAATTATAGTATTATGTTTTACTCGAAAATCTGCTGATAATGCCCCTACCCCTTTCAGGCTCGGAATGTACCTACAATGTAATCTATTTCGCAATACCGCTGAAACATATATTTGCCAGTCAGTGCTACTATTTACTAATTTATTGTGCTGGTCTGGTTAATGTTATTTATTAATTTTGAGTGTGTTCAAAACGTCTTTTCCTACACGTGGTCATTTAACATTGCAGTCTCTCTCACACCGGCATCACTTTCGGATAAGGCGTCTATTCCATCTTGGCTACAATGATAAAGTTTAACATGACTAAGTGCTTATTTGTTAGTCTGTGGAATAAAAAACATGGCTTTGATATATATGAAAGTCACCATTTAATAACAATAATTCATCGCCATCAGTAGATAAAAACCTGAAAAATCGCACAGTTCTTTGCCATTATTTTTTCATAACTGACTGATTGTACAGTTTTCATTCTGTGTTTTTGTTAGCAAATCCCATGACAGGTGAAATTAAAATTATGATAATACTCCCACCACGTTGTCTAGTAACATCATAAAAATCTAATATCATTCCAACCTCGCTTTACCCTGACCCCTTTCATCCTAATTCTCACCATAATCTGCGTTACACGATCATTATTTAAAGCCATAGCCTAGCTAAATAACCGCAGTACGACAATGGTGGCCCTACAATAATGGTCATATTACCATGGCACACAATGGCTTGACAGGCTTCATTTTGTAGGCTGTATTTATGCGTGCCTTTTCTTGCGCTTAATAACTTTGGTTCCTTGTGCAAGTTGAGTGATGCCTGGTATTGTTAAAAATGTAGCAGTAATAATTTTGTTTTTAGGGTTTCGTACCAGAAGGCATGCAAACGAGACCGTATTACCAAGCGTCCACTGTCCGTCTGTCTGTCTGCTCGTCTATTAGCGGCCTGTATATCATAAACCGTGAGAGGTAGATTTTGTCTGTGTTAATGCTTTTGGCTTGGATACTAAGCCCTTTAAGTCATATCTGCGTATGAATGTTTAATTTGTTTACCACCAGAATATGGTTATACACATTCTAATTTTTTATTTTTGTAGTATTTGGCAGCAAATGTATTCCGTCATCCTTCTCGGCAAACTTCGTTGAGGTAATCAACCAACATCATCATCATCATCATCAGCCTTTTAATGTTCCCATTGCTGGGACACAGGCCTCCTCTCTAAGAGAGGGAATGGGCCGTAATTCACCACGCGGGCCCAATGCGGCTTGGTGAATGTCACATGTCTTCGAATTTTTGGTTCTAGGACATGCCGGTTTCCTCACGATGTTTTCCTTCATCGTTTTGAGAGCAGTGGTGTAGAAATAAATTACAAAAAGTAATGCGCCTGACTGGGTTTGAACCCGCCACCTACAACTCGTAAGTCGGGGTCGTGGAGAGCAGTGGTGGCCGAGTGGTAGTCAACCAACACTACAATAAAATTCTCAACTGCGTTTTAACTACATTGCGCCTATTTCGATGATGAAGCTGAGTGCTCGACCGTTTTGCGCAGACGAGGTGCATACTTCTCACAATATTAATTTATCCTTGTAAACCTGTTACTTGCGCCTTTATCCGGCAAATAAAAAGTTTTTCTTTCTTTCTTATGATTTCAAATGTTGTCCAGTTGTGCAGATACTTGAGATATAATTCTACAGCACCTTTACATCACAATATCCCCTAGGAATCAATTCGCGAATAATTAAAACAGCCAATAAACTTCACTTGAAGGACTCTCGTCAAAAAAACCCGTAAGAGGTAGAAAGAACCAAAATTGTATGTACAATAAAGAATAAAGAAGAACGAACGAAGAACAACAGATGTTCAAATGAAATTAAAAGAAGTCTCCATACATATTTGAGTAGTTTATTTTAGTTTTAAGTATAATAAATACAATTTATGTTCTGAGTAGGTTAAGTTCTGTTGTGCATATGAGTTATCCTCATGTCTGAAATTTCACACATACAATTTATAAGGTTTGCTGTAAGAAAACCCAATTATGGGTTAAGCTCGCCTGTGTACATCACCTGTTCTATTTTTTCTTTAATTTAATGTAATTTATGTACAATAAAGAATATAAGAGACTTTATTTTGTTGGATATAGTGTAAAACGAACCTTTTATGTGCCAGTCCGACTCGCACTTGGCCTGTTTTTTTTTTAATTGGTTAGTTTTTACAGACTATTGCAACTGATAGTATTAACTGATATTATCGCCACTTACCTAGAAGTAGCCTATTCCCTTTTGTCTTTAAGGCCAAGATGTATAAAACAAATCAATAGGTATTAAGGAGATCATGTTTGGTGAATTGTTGCTATTTATCATCAACTAGCTGTCGCCAGTGACTTCTCCTGCATAAAGGTACCAACTTGTTTCATGGGAAACAGATGGGAAGAGTATTCTTTATTTAATTTTTTTTTACTGTGTCTGTATATTTCTTTTTCTTGTTTTTATCTTAAGTTTTATAAATTTGGTTTTACAGTGTGTCTATCCATGCGTGCCAAAAAAAATATTATTCTTTCTTTTTCTTTTTTATTTATTTGATTTATACTTTATCTTACACCTTGTAATGTAGACAGAGTAAACGTTTGCTTAAACTAGTGGACATAATTATCGGATAGGCTCTTACAAACAACCTTAGGAGTAATATTATTGAGATGAGAGCAGATAACACTTCTGCATCACCTCTTAGTCTAGTTATTCAACAAAATGTACACTAAATCAACCATGAATCTCAATTTATAACCGATATTCTGCGTCAGCGAATCTTCCTTAGGTGCTTAGCGCAGGTCAGTTGCTGGTCAAAGATCAAACCGAGCTGTTCAACACGTGCCTCCCAATAGATTGGCTTTTCACACATGATGATCTGACTAGGAGCTTGTGACTACTGTAAAATTTTGATTCTTGGTCTCTTCAAAATCAAGCGACTTTAACTTTACATCTCATACCAACATCCCAACTTACTATAAATAGAAAAGGTCGTAATATAATGGTTTATGTTTCCAAGAATAATGAATGGTTCAAAACATTTAATTTACTTCCTACTTCAATGGTAATTAACGTTATAGTAATACGCCGTTAAATTTTGGTCGTTTTAATCCCGTGGAGCGTCGATTCAGTACATGAAACACTATCGATTTGTAAAGATAAAATTAAAAACTAAAGTAGGTACTTTTTTTATAAAACTCGAGTAAATATACGCATCTACGAAATTCATTTCTTTAAGTAAACGAGTCAATGACGTAGGGAGTTGTCGTTGCGTACTAATTACCTACAGTTCATTAACCTCGCTCTGCTGACGTTTACTTAAAGAAATTAATTTCGTACACGCGTAAATTAGTTCGAGTTTAAAAAAAAGTATCTACTTTATTTTTTAATTTTCTCTATACTAATCGATAGTGTTTCATGTACCGCGCAATCGACCCTCCGCGGGATTACAACGACCAAAATTTAACAGTGTATAATTACAATATACATATTTTTCTAAAATACTGGGTAATATTTGTAATAGAAGTAAGCCCTTATTATTATATGAGGATAGGATTATTTTCATTATTTATGAAATTGTTGAGAAATATTACGTTTAAACAATGCTTACTTTAATTTAAAACCTAATTATACAGTAGGATGCCCGGCTGAGCGCTCTGCACTCTTTGTGGTCTACCTCAAACTCCACTTGTGGACATAATCATAGACCTATGCCTCTCCTCTCTCAAGCTAAGCCTTAAACCCAGCCACTAAATATTATTACAATTAAACCTTTCAAAATATTTGAACTGTATTATGTATTGTATTATCCGAACGCCGTCAGTTGAGAGTCTATTAAGGAGGTAAATGTTAATTTTGAATTGAATATTTTTATTTATTAACTTAAGCCGTTGTCACATAATAGAAGCGACAAGCAATATGAAAAGGGAATTTTCGTAATTCATAAAACGATATAAAAAGTATTCATGGAGTTTCTTTTTTGTTTCATTTTCATACTACCACTCTTATGTTATTATGTTATTATATTAATTCGAGATTCTAAACAATGACCATTTTTTTTCAAAAAACTTTTAAAGGTTATACAAAAACGTATTTTCTGAAACAATTTTCGTGAAATATTCGAGTAAATTACGGTATTACCAAATGCCAACAGAGTTTTCAGGCGTTATCTTTCTTTTTTTGCGTTGCCGCTTCATCAAACATCGTTTTGGTTTGATTTAAATGAAGCAACTAGCTTTTGATGATTTGCGAGTGGAGAAGGATCACCTTAAGAATAGTTATAAGCCTATTTTTTCTGCCTAACCAACTTGACAATTCAAAAGTGGTTTAATTTAAATAAATCTGTGAGTTGATGATGCCCAACTTTTCCCATCCATTTATTTTTTCAGGTTCAGAATATAAATCGTTTCCACAAGCAGCCTAGGCAATTTCGTACTTATCTTGTTTATTTAATCCTTGAGGAACCAAAGCCGTGAAGTTTTAATTCATGTTCTTTTTCTTATAAAAGTTCTTAGCAGCCTTCTTTAATTACCTTTCGGTCATTCACTCCAGCATTTTATTCTTTCATGTTTTCTTTAGATCTTATTACCTTCCATCTATCTGATTACTCAGTTTATTTTGTTTCTCTGTTGCTTTGAAATTTAATACTTTCAAGATAATTGAAGTTCTAAAAACAAGGAATAGATCAAAGGAGGAAGATTATGAGATAAATTATTATTGGAAGTTTGTGATAAGGTAACTGTTTTGTTTTTGTTATTGTTATTTGTTAACTGGACTGTTTTTTGAAACAATCATTTTCGCAGTTTTTTTTTTAGATTTGGTTTACTAATTTATCTAAGTTAATAACAAAAAAAGGTATGGCCGTTTATGTCGTAAAAAACGTACATTTCGACACTCTCAAGGGAATCAAAATTCATAGGATATTTCCCGTTGACATACAATCCTTTTTCGCATGAAGCAAGGTCTTATAGCACATTAAGTGCAGGAATGAAAACTGAAAACTGTAAAATTGTGATTACGTCACCAAAAAAAAAATCCTTTTACTTTTACTTCTTTAGATTCGCAAAAATCTTCCAAGACTCGATTTGAGAATAGAACTATTTCCATAAGTTAGTTTGTACGGAACCCTCAGTGTGCAAGTCCGACTCGCTCTTGACCAGTTTTTCTAGAGATTTATTAACAATCTAGCAAGCTGTTGCCCGCTATTTTTTCCGCGTCAAGTTTGTAAAACTGCACTAAAGTAACTAAATTATTCTGTGCTTGTGATTAATTCCGAAAGCATAATATTCTTTTATTTTACTTTTACATAAAACAGCTATAAGACGAAACATCAATTACCTTACGAACGCCAACAAAGCAGAAGGAATATGTAAAGGTCGTAACAGTTGGTGTTTATATATTATGTTTCTTGTTTATTTACAAATTAATTTAATACGTAATAAGGTACTGGATACTTATAAAACTCGGCAATTTGAAAACAGAGGTTTATAATCGAAATATTTAAACATTTATATTTAAAATATTTCGAATATATTATATATATAGAATTTCATATATTTTTGCATATATTTCGAATCAATGCAGGAGAAGATTTTTGCATTAGGTTAACTAACCTGACCAAATTATTAAATAGGAATATCACTTTGACCACTCAAAACCGAGATTTACAAAGAATTATTCCAAAAATAAACATGTATCAATTGGTTGCGCCAATTTGCTATGATCCGCGACTTTGTTTTTTGTAATTTGTTTTTTGGCCTAGCAATCCTATACCATCCGTTTTCCCTCCACCCGCACGACCGCAAGAAATGATTTGACATTTGACGTGTGTGCATCGATTGTGAATGTGACCGCACCGCTAACCGCGCCCGCTCGAAATTACAAGAAAATTGACTATTTTCGTGATCCAACCATTCAAACTCAACAACAGTGGTGCCGTGTAGTGCAAAACGGGACCTGGCAGTGATTTAAATGTGCGAAGTCGAAAATCGCCGGCGGTGCCACGTGGAACCTTCGAAGTCTAAAGGTCGGTGCTCTTTCCCAATACCTTTATCCCATGCCAGGCATAGTATCTGCATATTGTTAATAAACCTTAGATCGCTTTTTTAAAATCTACAGTCCACAGCTTATTTGCGCAACCATTACTTTTTTGGTCCATACGAGCAGGATCGTGAATCATTTTCTTGTAATTTCGCAATATAGTATTTGTTCCATAGGGAATAAACGCAACGCGCCTGTTTACCTAGATATAATAGTAGAAAACCCGCATCTAGGCATTTAGGCAACTATACGTTATTTCGCTCGTATAGTTAAAGAGTCATTGATAATTACGGTACCTACGCCGTCAACCGCACCGCATAATTATAGTTAGCTACGTAAATATCAGCGTAGATATAAATCGATCGCATACTTTTTCTTGACAAAATTCATTCGACCATCCTACAAATTGCATGTAGGTAGACGCATTTCAAAAATACCCGTTCATTGTTGAGTGAATATTTGTAGGAAACGGATAAACCATAGATTATATACGCATATGTTATTCCGTTCGTTCGCCGTTCACTTTGTTGTTTACAATATAACCATATTGTTATCTGATAATTATCGTTTACTTAATAATTCGTTAAGTGTTTGTTTGAGTGTATAGTGTGAATATATCAAAACAAGATGTCTCTTAAGGGAACCAAGGTTAGTACTGATTTAAAGGTTCAGTTAAAGCTTTTATACGCTAAAAGGGACTCACAGTTTTCACGTGTTCAATCGATTTGTGATAAATCTTCGCAAACCTCGGATCTGGCGATTAGAGATGCTTTCTTGTGTTCGTTGGAAACTTTAGATAGTTTGCGCGCGGATTTTGAATCTACAATTAATAATATAAACATTTTAGAGTTGGAATTAAATCCTGATTACTGTGTGAGTTATCAGGCATTGTCGTCCTTTGATGACTTGTATTGTCGTATCAAACGTATTGCTAGGAGTTTAGAGACTCCCCCCCCCGCGAGTGGTTTATCCAACCCTCCTCGCGAACGCCCACGATTGCCGCCAATTCAAATACCTGAATTTGATGGTGACATTCGAAATTGGAATTTATTTATAGATAGTTTCGAAAATATAATACATAGGAACACATCGCTGACAGATCACGAGAGATTGCATTATCTCGTAGAAAAATTGACCGGTAAGGCAAAGGCTGTCTGTGCTGGAATTACGTTTAGCGCTGAAAATTACAATTTAGTTTTGAACACTTTAAAAACAAAATACGAAGATAAGCGATTAGTAGCCACCGCATATTTAGATCAATTATTCGATTTGAAAAGTTTTTCCGTTTGTAACGATCATAATTTAGAGAAGTTTTTAAATATTTTCGCATCATCTGTTCGTGCAGTAAAGAACCTAAAGGTCAATGACCTCTGTGACTTTTTGTTTTTGTATATCGGTTTAAAGAAATTAGATCCTGAAACTGTTCGTCTGTTTGAAACGACTCAGCGCGGTAAAGAAATACCTAAGTTCGAAGATTTAGAATCTTTTATTCGCGACCATATTAAGGTGTTGCAGCGCACGTCGGCACGTCATGAAGCCACGAATAGGACAGGTTCCGATCGCCGTATAGACGCGTCATCGAAGTCAGTCAAGACTGCACATACGCTAGTTAATACCGCCTCAACACCTGACTGTTCTCTGTGTAAGGGTAGCCATACACAGCTGTACAAGTGTTCGGAATTTCAGAGATTATCGCCTAGTGATCGTTACAAGTTTGTCCGCACTAATAATTTGTGTTTTAATTGTCTAAGTGACAAACATCTGGTTACGTCATGTAACAGTGGTGGTAGCTGTCGTAAATGTCTAGCTAGACATCATACCTTCTTACATTTTGAGAGTAGTAAGCTGCCATCGCAGCAGCAGCCTGCGCAGACGCGCGACGCTTGTGACGCGCGGCCTGCTGCAAGTGCAAACGACGTAACATTGTGTTCGCTTTCCGCCGCTGGTACTCAAGTCACTACCGTTTTGCTTGCGACCGCGCAAGTTGTCATTGTAGATGCCTTTGGCAAACCGCACACCGTTCGAGCGCTACTAGATGGCGCTTCCCAGAGTAATTTTATTACTCGGGATTGTTGTCAACGCCTTGGTTTTAGTTTTAATAATTGGTCATCCCGCTCAGAAGTGAAAGGTTTTGGAGGTTTAAAGGCAACCATTCACGGTTCCATTAAAATAATATTTAGTTCACGTTTTAATCGTAATATTTCGTTTGAAATGGATTCGCTAGTCGCAGATAAGATTACGGAACGGTTGCCCACGGTACCGGTTGACACGTCCATGCTGACGGAGTTTAAGAACTTGCAGTTAGCCGACGGAAATTACGCTTTCCCTGGAGATATCGATCTATTGATCGGTGCTTCGATTCTCCCGCATCTCCAGTTATCACGTAAAATTCAAGGTCTTCCGATGTACCCCGCTCCGCACGCACTGGAAACAGTTCTCGGGTTTGTTATAGTTGGCTCCGCACCCGCTTATTTAAATAGTTACTCGACTGTGTCGCACTGTTGCACCGTCGAGCCGCCGCTTGAGTCTACCATCCGCAAGTTCTGGGAGATTGAAGAGGTCAATGTCCCACCTATTCTCAGCCCTGAGGATCAGGTCACTGAGGAGATTTATACCCGCACGACTACTCGTGATAAAGATGGTCGTTATGTTGTCGCGCTCCCTTTCAAGGGTGATATTTTTTCGCTCGGTGGCTCCCGTGCCTCCGCAGAGGAAAATATATTCCATGTCGCTGGAACAGAAAACCCAGCTGATTGTCTCTCACGTGGTTTGCTTCCCGCGCAAATTTTAAATCATCCGCTTTGGTTTTGTGGCCCTCCCTGGCTGCATACCACTCCTAACGAGTGGCCAAATGCTCCGTTTAACCCCGCTACTGTTTCAGAACCACCCGAGGAGAAGAAACATACGCTTGTAGTATCAGTTCCGCGTGAAGAGTCAGTTGTTTTGTTGTTGTCTAATCGAGTCTCGTCTTGGTCGAGACTATTACGCTGTGTAGTTTACGTCCTAAGATTTTTGAGATTATTACCATCGCGTGGTTCTATAATCGCAGCTGATTTGGATAGAGCTGAATCAGTTGTACTTCGAGAGTTGCAGAAATTTTATTTTTCAAAAGAATTTCGTAGTTTAGAATCACATAAACCTTGTAGTCCCGCACTTCAACATTTGAAACCATTTTTGCAAGACGGACTCATTCGTGTCGGTGGCCGTCTGCGAAATGCTGAGTTAGAGTTTGAACAAATGCATCCAGTAGTTCTACCACGCAGGGATCACGTTTTGGATTTGTTGGTGGACTATCACCATAAAGTGAATTGTCACGCTGGTCCCGATTTATTAATGTCCATTCTTCGACAGAAGTACTGGATACTTTCCGCTCGCAATTTGATACGCGCTAGAGTGCACAGATGTGTGCCCTGCTTTAAGCTCCGCCCGCGTTTCAACGCGCCGGAAATGGCCGACCATCGTTCTTGTCGTGTTGTACAGACGGTGAAACCTTTCATACATACTGGGACGGACTATGCTGGACCGTTTAAAGTCACTATTGCCCGTGGTCGTGGTATACGTTCCACAAAGGCATACATTTGCCTATTCGTTTGTATGACAACTCGTGCGGTTCACATAGAGTTAACCAGTGATTTGAGTACGCAGGGTTTTATGTCTGCATTTAAACGATTTTTATCTCGCCGTGGTCCCGTTAAGCGCTTATACTCTGACAACGGCACAAATTATGTTGGAGCGCGACGCAATATTTCGGAATTACATACATTCTTACGCTCCAAGTACTACCAAAGTGAATTCGCCCATGTCTTAGCTGAGAATCGCATTGATTGGTGTTTTAATACGCCAGCAGCTAGTCATTTTGGTGGCAATTGGGAGGCGAATATTAAAAGCCTTAAGTCGCACCTGTTTCGGGTCATAGGCGAACAGATTCTCTCGTACGAGGAGTTGAGCACTGTACTCGCTCAGGTAGAGGCGTTGATGAATACGCGTCCGTTGTGTCGGACTTTGTCTAGTGATCCATCGGAGCCACTAGCGTTGACGCCGGCTCACTTCTTGACGACGACTCCTCTTAAATATTTGCCCGCTTTAGATGTCGAGACTGACAAACTGCAGCTCCACCCGCGTCACGCTCTGCTAGATAGCTTAGTTCAGTCCTTTTGGAAGCGATGGAGGACAGATTATCTGCATACGCTGCAGTCGCGTCAAAAGTGGAACACTCCTTCAGATCCAGTCACAGTCGGTACTGTGGTGATACTGAAGACTGAGAGTGCGCCTCCTCTGCACTGGCCTCTTGGTGTAGTGGAAGAAGTTTTTCCGGGTTCGAACGGAATAACGCGAGTCGTAAAAGTTAAAACCGCAACTGGATCGTACCTGCGTCCGGTTATTCGCCTCTGCCCTCTGCCTAATCAGTAGTAGTGGCATAGTTAGTTATAAGTTGTTTCGCTACCTAGTATTGATAGTTTAGATTAGTAATAGGGTTTAGTTTCGCTTTTGTTTTTTTTTTCTTTTCTTTGAAGGTAACCCTTCAAACCCGGGGGGAATGGTTGCGCCAATTTGCTATGATCCGCGACTTTGTTTTTTGTAATTTGTTTTTTGGCCTAGCAATCCTATACCATCCGTTTTCCCTCCACCCGCACGACCGCAAGAAATGATTTGACATTTGACGTGTGTGCATCGATTGTGAATGTGACCGCACCGCTAACCGCGCCCGCTCGAAATTACAAGAAAATTGACTATTTTCGTGATCCAACCATTCAAACTCAACAACAGTGGTGCCGTGTAGTGCAAAACGGGACCTGGCAGTGATTTAAATGTGCGAAGTCGAAAATCGCCGGCGGTGCCACGTGGAACCTTCGAAGTCTAAAGGTCGGTGCTCTTTCCCAATACCTTTATCCCATGCCAGGCATAGTATCTGCATATTGTTAATAAACCTTAGATCGCTTTTTTAAAATCTACAGTCCACAGCTTATTTGCGCAACCATCAATAATTGATAAAAACCAAAAAAATAATATTTATAAAACAAATCCTTACGGTTAATTTTGAAACACTGGTAGACTTCCCCTCTGAAATTGAATTCTAGAAAACATATTGTAGCGACGTACATATTAAAAATATTGCAAAGTTTTTTGTGTTGTAGTTTTTTTTTTTTTGGTAGGTAAAATCATCCAATGACAAATCCCGCCCTTGGGTGGGGCGGGATTTGTCCTAAAAAACCTACCTTTCCGTTACTTGCCTTTGTCCCGGGGCCCGTGGTGACACTCTCGCATAACCTTTGGCCCCAGTAGGCTTCGGCCCTGCTGGACCCCTACAGCTTGCTGACAACTCCTTGAGGCGCGCGGGAACAGTGCGCGCCGTAGACGACCTGAGCTCGGACCGGTCTGTTACCGGACGGACGGACAGCGAGCTACCCATTGCCCACCGTCCGCGAGCCCGCGCCTACGGTGGCCGGAAATCGGGATCAGAAACCCGGCGGCGGTATTTCGAAAAACAAAGTAATAACGTTGACCGTTCAAAAAAGGATTTAAATTAAACATAACTCAGGTTCAAACTGGTCTTGGAATGTGGGAACAAAACGGTTGAAAATGTTACTGAAATATCGTTTAATTTAACATATCTATTGAAAAAGTCTGGTTCCACAAAAATATGATTTTATTACCTTCTGCATGAAACACAACTGAAAGTAGAGTTCATTTGCGTGAATGGCCGCGAAGTTGAAGTTCAAAAAATAGTTCGAACCATCTTTAGACTATGGACTGGTTCCAAAGAGTTAGCGTGGCCCTCTTAAAAGGCAACTGAAGGAAAACAGGTGAGTAAAAGTCTGAAAAAAACACCTCCCTCTCGCTTTATCTCGACCTGGAGAAGTCATATATTTATCTTTCTTTCTTTCAGGTAACGTGCTAGAACAAGCCTATATTCACTTCTCTTTAATAAATTGTCCAAATGAAATGCCTTGAAATTCCAGACCATCACAGATCCTTCAAAACCCTGACGTATACAATTCCCCAACATACTCACAGCCGTCAGTAAACTGAATAATTTGTACCACTGCAGCATGTTTAGCCGTTTTCAGAAAACACGGAGATACCAGTTCAAATAAGACTTTAATATCTAAACAGTTGTATCCCGTGTAACCGTGTTCCGGCGTAATGGCGTGTTCAGATGCACGCAAAACGCGTACGCCTCAAACGCCTCGTACGCCTCGGCGAGCAGACGGGGATTAACTGTTTATTTACAAGCCCCGTGCCATGGGATGAAATAAACATATGGGGTTTATTCATATAGGGATGTTTGATAGGTTAGGTGAAGTTTTAAATGTTTGATGAGTGTTTTGGGAATGTATTTGACGCGTGTATGGAGTTTCTGATAGAATATCTTTACGATGTTGGGGAGTTTGTTACGCCTATTTTATTCTCATCTAAAATGCTGAAGCAGTGAAGGGTTGGCAGGGTTAGACAAGTCGAAAGTGTCTTAAATGTAGTTTTTGACGTTTAAGTGCTTGTTTACGGAGACGCGGCGCGTTGCGCGGCACGCTGGGCGTTCGTCGTACATTGCAGCAGCGGACCGCGTCATTGCACGCGCAAACACATACATATGGCAATGTACGACGACCGCCCAACGCTCCGCGCAACGCGCCGCGTTTCCGTAAACAAGGACTAAAAGGTATAGCTACTCAGCTTAATTAGTAACATTTGTTTTTTTTTTCGAATAAAATATGGTAACCCACACTAAGAATTATTCCTATCCCGTGAGTGTGTTCACAAAAATAGATATTTAAACCAATAACCAATCGCTCAAACACTGCGCCAACTAGCTCGTTCTATTATAGATGATTTGCTAACATACCTAAATTAATTAAGGCCAAAATTAGTTTATAGTAATAGTTTTGCTACGTTAAATGAAACAAAGATCACAACAGTTGAATCAAACGCAAGCCATGCGAAAGTAAATACCAGGATTTAATCCAATTATATTCGTCGGATCCCCAATCAAGCATTTGGTTGTTACAACTTAATTTGACGCCGGTGTTATTTCTACCTAGTATATAAATAAACAATAATATAAACAAACTGATATAGAAATAATGTTGGAACAATTTGTTAGTTTACTTACCTGATTTTCTGCCTTCATTTAATTAGTTACTATTCAATATTATATTATATTTACAAATGTTTACTTGGAAGTCTAAATATATTCTCTTCTTTTTTGATCTAGTGGTGGTTGTGTATTATTCAATCCTCAGGTTAAGCAAAGTGCGTCTGCCGTAGCGGGATTGTTCTAAACTATCACTGCGGCTCTTTTAAAAGAGTAACCATGGAGTTTCTTGCCGGTTCTTCTCCATAGAAAACGACCAATTGGAACCGTGCGCTAGCTTCTGACGTTTTATAAGTGTTCATGTAGGCCTATGTAATATAAACGATTTTGAGTTGAGTTGAAAGGTCACGGCTGAGTTTTAGTTTGTTAAAGTTCGCCACTCTCTCTCACTCCATGAAGAACGGAGAATGTTATGGTTTCTCAAACAAAAACCAGTGCGAGTTGGATTCGTGCACTGAGGGTTCCATAAAAACATACCAATGAAAACAGTTCAATTCCCGTATTGAGTGACGAAGATTTTTCCAAACGGCAATTTTTTTATGACTTAATTACAAATTTAGAGTTTTCAGATTTTTTCCTATACTTATGCTATGAGACCTACTTTCATGCCAAATTTCAGGATTCGGGTCAATGGGAAGTATCCTATGTAACCTTGTAGGTAAGTGTCGGTCGTTGCGTTCTAACTACCTAAAGTTCATTGTAATCGATCAGCTGACGTTTACTTAAAGAAATTAAATTCGTACATACGTAAATTAACTCGAGTTTTAAAAAAAGTACTTTATTTTTTAATTTTTTCTTTAAAACTCGATAGTATTTCATATACCGAGTCGACCTTCCGCGGGATTTTTAATCCCGCGGAAGGTCGACTCGGTATGTAACGGTGAATTTTTTTTTTTAACTGTGAAATTTGGCTGGGTGTAATACACCCAGCCAAATTTGAGTGTCGAAATATACGTTTCTTTTTGCGATATAAATGGTCGTAAATAGTAAATAGTTAATATAGAAGTTTGATTTTTTCACAGCTTCAAGAGACCGTAAACTTGAGTATATGGTTTAAATTTCAACTCTATATCGCCACGTGTTCCTGAGATAAAGGATCTTGACAGACAGACGGACAACAAAGTAATCCTTTAAGGGCTCCGTATTTTTCTTTTGAGATACGGAACCCTAAAAAAGGTCAAGCAAAGCGTTATAGATATAAATTTTCTCTTATTAATTAATTATTTCAAAGCCGGATTTAATGCTTTGGGCATTTGTTTCATAGCACGACAAATCACTGCTCGGTGTACAGTGTTTCGGCGGTATCGAGAGCGAGAAGGAATGGGAACCGATCGCCTACTTATACGAAGCAGTAATGTGAGTGAAGCGCATGGCCGCAACCGTGAGGGAACGGATATCCTCATGCCCAAGCCCGGGCATCAGGTGTTGCAGGGCGCTTCCCGGTATCCGTACACACGGGCTTGTAGAGGATGAGCTCTTCCACCAGCCCGCGCTTTTTGCTTTCTATGCTAAGTTAACTCGCTACCCTGCCGTTCGGTTAGGACCTAACCTGAGTCGACGATGCGTAGTGTACTACCCAAGCCTGAAAAAGATGCCAGCAAAACTTAAGGCTGGACGCCTAAATGAAGAAACATGGGTTGGTTTTATTCAATAGAAGTGTAACACCCTCTCGCTCCAAGCTAGAGCAGGAGAAGTCATAATGGAGTTTCTTGCCGGTTCTTCTCCATAGGAAACGACCAATTGGATCCGTGTGCTAGCTTCCGACGATTTATAAGTGCCCATGTAGGCCTATGTGAAATAAACGCTTTTGAATTTGAGTTTAAATGAGACAAAAAATAAATAAAGAAAGTACGAAAGATTTTGACAATTTTGTGACAACAGCCTGGCCTCCTGTAACATGGGTCTTTTACATAACCACCGAGCTGTGACTGTACTACATTTTATTATTCTGTTTATTCCTCCAGGGAATACAAACGTGATGTTATTTTCCGTATAACACTGCTACCAACTATTCTCGCAGCCTTCACCCGTGTTAGATTGAGAATAGGCCTCCCGGGGGAGACGGGTTCGAATCCCGAATAAAAAAATATCTTGCGCGTCAGTTCGGAAATCGTTGAGTTCGAAGCTAACATTATATTAAACATACTGGTTTGCAAAGAATTGAAAATATTTGAAACAAAAAAAGCTACAATAATACGAAAAATAAAGATGAAATAAAGCAAATGATTGGAAAACTATTTAAAATTTTACGGAGAGCAAACAAAAAAAATAAACATATTTAGTACTTAGTGAGAGAAAAAGCTTTATGTGCCATACATTTCTTATCAGTATTGTATTTATTTATTATATGCTTCCATTACATAATACAAAAACAAGGAACTAAAACTAAAACACACATATACAGTGGGCGGCCTTTTCGCATTCTGCGATCTCTTCCAGGCAACCTGGAATGGCCTGGCCTGGTATGGTCGCATTCATAGATTATCTTTAACAAATAAGTTAGGATTGGATAAAATTATTAATTGTACCTCTCAGAGAAGGGAGCGTCAGACGTTTACTGACTATCCACCCGTGTACCTTCATTTGTCCTTTTCGTTTTATGACCTTATTGACTTTTTCGAACCAAACTTTGTAACCGACCCCGTTACTTTAAACATTCATTTACGCAGGTTTTTTTTTTGTTTCAACGGTCCTTTCCTCTACAATGAACTAGACACAACTCAGAATATGTACAGATTAAATAAACAAGAATATAAAACCATACTATTCGATTTTCATACAATCACATGTGCTTATCTCTGTGTGCTTATCAAAGTATTGAAGACGTTCTCAAAACATTAATATAAAATTACACAAGAAACACATGTCATACGCCACACAATATCCATTGTAAATTAATATTGTTAAGTACACGAGAAATGTAAATGTTAACTAAACTATTTATACTAAACCTAATTATGTTCATACACTCATACTTAATACAAAAACATAAAATACACTTAAGCGTCGAAGTACTATGGATAGAGTAAAAAGGATTATTAAATCTTAAAGTTCTGATTCGTCTCGTGTTTCTATATAAATACAAGGATTAAGGCGTCACATTTAAAACAATCGAACACACAATACACAGAGATCAAATAAATCAAAGAAAAACAAGAAACTTAGTACAATCAATTAAATAAACACAATTGCCGCAATTAATTCCCACCGACCCAACATAATGGGAAATATTCTCCAATGCGTCTCCTTCGCCCATAACTCAAGGGGGATCAATGAGTTATTAACTGAGTAATGGCTGCTCCCTAAAACCGGGTAACCGGGTATAACAGGGCCGAACAAGGCCGGAGATAAAGAAACCTATTGAAAAGGGCAGGTAGGTAATAGCTTCAGGCAACGTTATGGGTTATAGAAGCATAGGGGCAGGTCAAACGGTATCCGCTTAAATTAAAATTATTTAGGGAATTTTAAGCCTGTTGGGATAAAGATTTACTAGATATTTTGGGACTAGTAAGGTTTAGAAAAGGTCAGTAACCGAGATATTTGGGTACAGTAAATAAATGAACCGCAACATAATATTAAGAAGACCTATGCTTATCTCAAAATGGGTCAGTCAAATGTAGCCGCAATCAGGAGACATAACTTATTCGCTGTGCCTGCTAGTCACACTGTGGCCGCGAGCCCAGTCTCCTGTCCCTCGCACTCTCTTTGCGCTCAACACTTTTTTGGATACACACCCTGACTGTGATGTGTCCGCGGATGAATGGATGACGCTCATGCTAGTATGTCTAGAATAAGGAAAATATCTTTAACTAATGTAATTGGCGGAAAGCCGTTTTCGTTAAAGTAAAAAAATAAATAAATGGGTAAGGGTTTGATAAATATAATAGTTAAGCTTACCAATGGTAAAAATAAATACTGACTGTTAGTAAAAATATTACAAAGAAATACGTAAAACCGAAATTCAATCTCGGTAGTACACGAACGTTTCGTTTTGAAAACAAATTTCATTCACGTGAACTTCCGGCCAGTACTTAAAAGAACAGTACAAATAACACACACGTAATAAAATAAAACCGTATGCACCACATTGCGCTCTGAAACAAACATAAATCAGTGAAGTGGATCGAAGAGCTGCAAAAGCGAAGTAGACATGTGTGCTGTGAGCAAAAATTTTGGCTCTAACACAGATCAAAGAACTAAACACCTATGCTTCCCAAAAGTAAAGGCAGATATACCTATTACATACCGCCAAGCAACGTCGATATCACATGCTATAAGCGACAAGCCTATTGTCAAGGGCATAAATCCCAACTCAATTTCGGGGTCCAATTTGTAAGTCCTAACCTAGTAAAAAATGTATCTCAGTATTTAACAAATTCAAGGATAAAGATGGCGTAAAAGTATATCCACCATCAGTGGGATCAAAAAAACAAACACTTTGGACTGCCAACTGAAAACCAGCAGTCATGGTCACGGCTGATATGCTCAGAAAATGCTTATGTGGTAAACCTATATTATTAAAACAACCTTAACTTGTATAAGTAACATTCTATATTATTCTTCCTATATTCTGTTTGTTTTTTTGCCCGAGTGGTGTGTATATCGATTTTATACCTCATCCTAAACAGAACCTACCTAATAGTTTCGTAGTAAAAACTGACAAATCAACATTTTCTGAAACTAAATCATTAAATAACACTGCATAACAAACGTTCACTGCAAACAACATAACGTACAAATTACAGATTCGAAGAACATATCACTTTTATCACAGAATATTCAATATTAAATTAAATAGAATTCGAGGAAGCAACAATAGTATGGTATAAGGAGAATATAAAGTTACGGTGGGAAGAAATCAATTATATTCATGTTGCAACTGGTCCGCTCCGGTGGCTACTCAAAGGGGAATACTGGATGCGAGTACCGCATAATCATTTTAGTGTTTCATTCATTAGTTTCTGGCTGTCTTTACTCATATGGAATCTTTTAAGTCTTGTTGTTTTAATTGGTTATCAAATTCATCATCTGCAACGTTTCCATAAGATTCTACTTCTACTTTTACTGTAATTTTATTAAATACTAGCTTCTTTCAGCGGCTTTGCTCGCATAAAAGTAGAAAATGTATTCATATATCACTCAGTGACAAAGTGGCATTCTACTGGAGTTATTAAAATCGATCCAGTAGTTTTTGAAGTTAGGTGAATTTCTGGATAAAAAAAAATGTATATTGTTATTTTTATCTGGAATTCTTCAGTAGCACCTCGTAACCTGGATTTGTGCTCGGTTGATTTTAATGAACTAAAAATAACCGGTCTAATGGGAATGTAGTAGAGGAATGTACACTTTAGAGATCCTTGGCGTATCCTTTGGCGACTACCAGCGTAAATTTTCGGTGTTATTTTTACTTCAATCACATATAAAACTTTATTATTATTATAGAAGAAGCCCCAGCATGTGTACAAAATAATATGTATAAAAATATAACTTTATATTGACTAAAGCCTATATGGAAAGACCGGCGAGCTTCTAAAACCAAACCTAAAATATAAAGGGAGGAACACCGCTATAAAAATTTGAAAGGACTCATGCATAGATTATTCCGTTCATCGATAGTGGTGACTTTTTATAGCACAATTTTTGCATGGAAACCAGGTAGCTATTTAATTTATATGCTGATTTTGCCAAAAATTATGGACGCCCGGCTTGATAAACGAAAAAGAATTAAAATGGTAATACCGTATGCACAATGACTTGAAATGAGATTTTTTTCAAGACTACAATCAAAAATTTATGACACACAGTTGATGACTCTGTTCACGAAGAGAAAATTAAAGTTTCATCAGAATTTAAAATTTGCTCAGACACAGTTTTATTTTAGAGTTACAAAGTTAGGCATGAAAGTTTTGTGTTCTATCAATTTACGTGTAAATTCAAGCTCATATATGAATATTACGACAGTAGCCTTGCGACCCTTTTCCAGATATCAATTATTTTAAATTGCCGCGTCACGTTTCAAATCGATTGACGACTTGTCTTCAAATCGCATTACTAGGGACATTGTCAACCCCCATGAATTTGCTGACGTCACTTAATCAAGAGGATCTAGCGAATTTTCCTAGAATTTGAAATGTTCTCGAATTTGAAATAAAAAGAGCTTTTTGACCTCCAAATATAATTTACAAAATACTTGTTAGTACCCAAGTTTTTAAAGTCAATTAAACTTAACCTCAATTGGACTGTTGGTTTTGCTGCAAACGATATATGTACGTACGTTGAAGTTTAATCATACTCCTATACTAATTTCATCCCGAGCCCATGTTTAATCCTGGCTCTCGGAACTTGCTACCGAAACCGAATCATAACTAACTGGTTACGGAGAAATTTGAACGTTAAACACTGAATAGTACAACCTACAAACTTAAAGCGATGTTACCAAAAATAAAACATAGTACCTGTCAACGGTTGGAAACAAAACAAAGCCACGCACAATGTAAACCAATGATCGGTCGAAAAGTTCGGCAAACTATTCCCAATTTGAGTCACCTCGTTGGAATAGTGAGAGCCAAAAAACTTCGTACGTCATCGTTTAGTGGCCGATCAGGGAGCGCGGTTCACGCGTCATTTGGCTCGCTCCCCCTACTATGGGGGGGAAACTTTTGCTTTTCATCGTTTTTGCGGCTCAATATTGTGTTTTACGAACGCTTGGCTAAATTTCTGAGGATCACCCCGGAACGATTTGATTTGGAGATGGATTGAATAGTATTCTCGAAAGCCCTTTTTTCGGGAAAGGATACAAAGGTCGTTATTGTTAGAGCCATGGCAAAACTTGAACGGTTTTATCCTATGAGTGGCTTGTTCGATGTCATACACAATAGATTCAATAATATAGAAGTTGAATACATCAAGAAAGTCGACTTTATGTTTGCACTTACAGATTTATCTTTTAAACAAAATAGAAGTCCTTTCTTAGTTTTGTTCTTTTCTACCTTTTTATTAAATAATGCACCATATTTTCAACAAAAATGTCGTTGCTTACATAACATCATCACAAACACTACGTCGAACAAAAATCCGTCATCAACATTCCCCGCCATATCTCTAAGATAATTGACTAGAGGATTATCTCTATGAACAGAGTCACCTTCATCTTCCTTGTTTATTATTAATCGTATCAGATCAATAGTAACGCATTGGGCAAACATATCGAGTGCCCCATTACCCTCGGTATCTCAAACAATGGAATCTGTGGATCGGCTGTCGGGAGAATATTGTATGATGAGGATTTATATATGGGATATGGTTTTGATGGGATAAGTGCGTTTCTATTTTCTAATTTGACCTTTTGTTTCTGCGGCTTTTGTGAAGTATGTTTTTGTGTTACTGTTCAATGTTTCGGTTCAAAAGTTTCGGTACTGAGGACTCAGCATATGCGTGCAATAATTGAAATATCAAAAAAAATAAACAAGTAAGAATTGGACTCGTTACCTGAGCTATAGAATGATACAACTCAATAATATAGCTCAGTATAACAACAGTTGTGGAGATGGGTTGTAGGCTCACGAACAAATTATTGTTATGCTTAAATGGTTTTGCATTTGTAATAAATTTTACGTTATAGGATAAATATTATTCCTTAATGATTTGATACATATTTTAAATTATCGGAATTTATTGATAACCTCCCCATACAATAAAGAATTACCTGTACAAGAAGTTTATGTTCATAAACACAAAAAAATAAATAAGCTCAAAACAACATGAACATACTCGTACCTAAGTTGACTGAAATCAGTAATCAAGCGTAAAATCAAAAGCAAAAGATTTTGTAAAGCTCGAAGAATACTTACTTAGACTTTGTCTGATATATAATTCACTTTGTGATAAAAACACTAACGGAACGAAATGAACTCTCTCCTCTCTGGTCTGCTATTGATAGGAACTTTTCATGTATTTAAACTGGTTAACTGAAGCTTCTTTGTATTCAGCGGTGACTTAAGCTTTGGTAAAAACATGCTGCTGTTTTTTTACTTCAAACTTTAAAGTTGTGTTAACTTCTGTGTTGGGTGCGGTTCAGAGACGTTAGTGGGTAAACCAACCGTTCTTGATTGCTACTTTCCTGTGGCTGAACTTGGTGAAGAATTTGCCAGATCTTTTCTATTAAATGGCTTAGTTACACGAAGATTTATAAGTAGTTTTATGCTCCACGTAACAGATATTATTAGTTATATAGCATTTAGTATAATACCTAAAACGAATAAATTTTGAATAATTATATCCTCTTTCTATAACTTTGAGTTACAAACAGAGAATATAAGTTTTCTCCCTATACATAATTATGTATTTTGGTGGGAGAAAACTCATTACTGAATTAAGCTCGCCTTTATACACGAACTTTCTGTAACACCGTGTACTACGTTATGTTTTTGTGTACAATGAAGAATTCTAACTTGGCATTGAAATATAAATATATTTTATGAAATCAAAAAAAGATACAAGAAAAAATAATCTACAAAGTAGAGCCAAATCTAACTTTGGCGAAAGGTCTAAAAATGACGTACAATTTTAAGAAAATTGTAGGCCTCGAGGTTGGGACACAACACCTAGAGATAGCAAACAAAATCTAATTTACACACAAACCGTTTTCTGTCCCTACGGACCTCCAGCTAGCAAACAGGCCATCATTTATTCAGCCCCACTTCTACTACATATCAATCTTACGTGCTTTCATAAGTCACTTACGTATCTTGGAATAACATTTTATTATGTTATGGAGGATGTATTTGTTTGTTAAAATCACAATTATGTTATTAAAATTTTATAATTAAATGGATATTTTTCCCTGCTTTCGCGATCATAGCAAGTGCAACAAAAATTATGATTTTTCATCAACACACACATTTATTGTACGGACAGCTAAGAAGAATAGAATTTCCTGTCAAAGTCTGTGTTTTCTGATAACTACAGCTTTGGGAATTTTAAGTCAAGAGTGAATAGGTCACTTCTAGTCAAGCGTGCTCCATCGTCAACTGCTTTATCGTTTGACATCAGATGAGATTGTCGTCAAACGTGAGCCTATCAACAGCAAAATAATAAGAAAGATATAAAATATTATGCTTTCTACACCACCACACTATCAGAACTTAATTAGTTGTTAAATTTGATTTAGGAATGAAACCTGACCTGCTATAGCTAAATATATTCGTCTATGTCTGATGCACAGGAAGGTCTATTAAAACCGTAGACTAAAATAAAACCATTATCTACGCAATGTCAAGATAGTGACAGTTACATTAAGCATTACTAAATTCTTTCTAAGAATGAATGAATGATGACGAAAATGATAATGATAATAATAATGTAATGATATTGATAATGATTTGTATATGCGATTTATATATTTTTTTTTTTTATTATATTATAATAAAATAATGGCTCTCTGCATGCGTTGGTCTCGACTGTTAGTGCAGAGAGGACCTGTTGTAAAATAAATAAATTATAGATTTCATTGTATAGCTACCAATTGAATAAAAGTAAGTTCGTATTGTAGACTTTTATTATAAATAAGTCTCTCCTTTCTGTACCTCAGTGCGACTTCTTCGTATTGTATTTTTCACAGAATACGTGACCTTCCATAAATAAATGCCGATCACCCAAGGACCATTACGTATACGGACTTACATAAGACACTCCCGGACACGGTTCACAGAATCAAAGTGAGACAGAAAATCAATCCATTTAGCTAGAACCCCATAAAGCATGAACCACTCCGTTACAAAACAGTCGATTCACTCAGTGTGTGGAGATGAACCGGAGGTTTATTGTGGCTTAGATTGATTACAGCTAACATATTCATCTGCCAATCGAGGAAGCGTATTCCGGCTCTTGAATAAGAATAATGACTTGTCATCTTTAAGCAATTATTTCTTTAAGTAAGAAGATGAGCAAAAAAATATCAAAACGCTATGTTGTCCTGATTGTTCAAAAGGCTGGGTTCTAAATTTTAAGACTGCCCTGCCAGTTTGATGTAGAACTGGTTACCAATATTTAATCAACTAGGAGCAACTGTCTAATCAAGACTTTGTGTGAGCCGCAGGAAGCCGAAAGACGCTAGATGCACAAGAATGGTCGTTGTAGTGACACTTAATGGAGACCTATATCCAGCAGAGGACGTCTTTCTGCTTAATTGATGATGACAAGAATGATGATTGCCTGTCTGGCCTCCACAACCCATTTGTTAGCCCGTGTTTACGGAAACGCAGCGAGTCGCGCGGCGCGTTGGGCGTTCGACATACATTGCAGCAGCGGGCCTAGTCATCGCTCGCGCAAACACAAACATATTGCAATGTACGACGGACCGCCCAACGCGCCGCGTTTCCGTAAACAAGCACTTAGGTAAGACTGCCTTGAGTATGAGAAATACGGTCAAATCACCAACCCTATGCACAGTAGCTGACATTGTAGAAAAGATTTACAAACACACACACTGCAATTGCCTGCACACACATCAATTCCATAGCTGTAAATGTGTCCACAAAACTGTAAAACACTTTTGAATTACCCAACTTTACTTTGAAGCCAAACCAAAACACGAGCAAGCTTACTTGTAACGTCGAAACATTTAAAACTACCCCCAAACAGCCAGAATTTAAGTCACTGGATCAGATTAAGCTGAAGCAACATGTTGAAAGAGCTCGGAGTTTTAGTGGCAGTGACTAAGTTGCAGGTTTTACTACATTTTAACGTTTCTCCGTGGCCGGGGTAATGGCTAGAGCGCCATAATGTGGGTAGATTCAATTTGAGTACCTATAAGTTATTTTGTGAAGTGTAAGTTTTAAGTGGACTTTGTGTGGAGTGAATAATTTTGAGGTCTGCAAAGGCAATGAAGGAAGTTTGAGTCGGGATGTGTTACAACTTCTGTTTAGTTAACGTTTTCTGGACTGGCATGTTCCGCAATATTTTAAGTAAAATTTATGTGGAATACCTTTTATTTATTTATTTATTATATGCTTTATTGTACATTACACATACAAGATATACAATGGGTGGCCATATCTCATTCCGCGATCTCTTCCAGGCAACCTAGAAGGGACAGTAATTGTCTGAACTACTAACAAATAAGGCTGTCATTGGTTGGACAATACCGTATTATACATATTTATATTATAATAGATACCCTGATATTTACATATGTTACATATTGATAACTATACAGAAATTTATATGACGACTAACAATATTCACAGCAGCAGGTAATGTTCCCTAACGAGTCTTTTAAAAACAGGCAACGATTGAGCGCGTTTAATTGTGTCTGGCAATTCATTCCACCACGAGCAGCTTGGACAGTAAATAATTTGTCAAAGAAAGTCGTGGAATGTATTGTACTATTAATAGGCCTTAATCAGGAAACGTACGAGCGTGTTTTTTTTAACTATCAGGAAACGAAATACTAAACAGATGAGAGACACTACTCAATATAGATGGCTACCCGTACTGTGAACCTCGCATACATACCCAAATTGGTTTACCTTTAAAAGACTAGGTAAAGTAAATTAGGTTATCCTTGGAACCAGAAACTCAAAGATAAATAGTCCACATCTCATCGTAAGATACTTGAAAGGCACTTACAGAGAAGTTTCTAAAGAATTCTAGCCGCATCTCGTGCACCAGCATGTGTGGAAAATAACTATATTTCTTCAGTAAACGAAGGAATCTTTGAAGAGCTTTCAAACCGCTAAGCGTCTCTCTGTTACCTACATACTGTATGCGGGTGGTGCCTTGTTTAATATGGCCGCGATCATCGGTGTAATATTTTATTTTCAATTAATGATTTCCAATATTTTATTTTATTGGTTTTTTATGTAATTTATCTACCATAATTTAATTGTAATTGGAAAACTGTTTGTGAAGTAAACAATACCGATAAATTAGTTTATTGTTACTAGAAATAAATAAAATTAAATATAATTACAAGAGCCCCATTCGGTTAGACTAGAAGCTAGCCGACTCCAAGCTAGGAAATACACTAGGGAGACGATGATGACATGAGTTATATTAAACTTGTTTTGCACATTTCATAATGGATTATGGTTGCTTTTGGTAAAAAATATTTAAAATAAAAAAGAATGATTCAGTCAATACTCAACAATAATTGAATTTTTGGTTACAAATTTCGACGAAAGATAAATTACTACAGCCTTTGATTAAATCAAAACAGCGGAAGATAGGTGACTGAGTCCACTGAAATTGTGACAATTGTTACGATTTCACATCGGTAGCGACGATCACACACATTTGGCAGCTAGCGGTATTTCGTTCGCACGACAGCGCCGGCTCTTATCTCTGTCCTTATCTCTCAGTGACTACAGGTAGTGTAGATGTGTCAATTTGGAGTCTAGGTTTTCTGATTGATTTTGTATCTTCCAAAGGTCGTGGTGGACTTGGCATAGCAACAGCGATTGCCTACATACTTTCAAATAACTCATAAAAAACATAAACAACATCAACAAAAACGTTGCCCCATAAAAAAATCACAAAGAATTTTATTCCAGTGCTAGTAGCAAGTGGAATGGCCCATCCAAACGCCCTACATACTTGCAGCAACAATAAACTCGACACTTTATTTGTGCTAGCCGGCCCGCATACCTCTCTCAAACTTCGTTCGCAAAATCTACATACATTGCAGACGGTAATCAAGAATACTTGAAGCACTTATGTAACTTGTAAATAAATGTTAAATGTGTTTTATTTTATATTCGTTCGAGAACGGATGTATTACGGAAACGGAAATCTGATATTTTATTTAAGGGAAATGACTCGGGAAATGGAGGCGGTATAGAGTGAATTTTATTTAAGTAGCCAAATCTGTAATTTGTTTCGTTGTGTTTACATGGCTTCGAATATCATTGAGGATTATTTAAATGTAAGTCGATATACGGGAAACAATTTTTAAGTATAAGAATTTTTATTCTATATAAGCCATAACTATAACAACTATTTATTATTAAAAATGCAGTTACAATGGTTGGACAACACTGATGGAATGGAACGTTCTATTTGTTGATTTAGTAGAGCGTCCTTAGACTTTCTTGCACGATTCTTCACTTTAAAGAACACTTTGATGTGACACCTTGAAACGTACAAAGAGCTTATATTTTTTTATTATTTTTGATTGATTGACCTTGATAATTCAAAAGTGCCTGTAAATGGCTAAACATAAAAAATAATAATTTGAGTTAATCAAGAAGCTTGAGTGTTATTGTAGCTCTTTGGGAGAATATATATCATCTGCCAGTATTTCAAGCTGCATAAGCGTGTTTTAGTTTAAAACAACACGTAATTACATCAAATTAACATTCTACAATTATCACACAACGCCATATAGTCCCAAACCAAGCAGAGCTTGTGCTATGAATACTAGACAACTGATAAACATTTTTATATATTTCTAAATAATTATGGATAAATTATATTCATTCACAGAACGAATGACCGTGCCTAACACACAAACATTTGTCTTGGGTGGGAATCGAACCCGTCGTGAGTTCAATTCCTAACTGTACTGGCATATATGCTCTGGCATAGCTGTAAGGGCCACTAACCACTAAGCCAATAGGTCAGTCAAATAATACGCACTTGTAACTTCTAAGTCCACAAATAAACTGGTGTAGCCATCAACCAGCCAGCTGCAAGCTACAATAGAGACTAAGAAAGCTATAGAAAAATTACAAAACGCTGCAACAGAAAACGCAGATCAACTAGACCAATAAATCCACCTCCAAGTCTCACTAAACTTAATCATAAACTGCCTCCTAACAAACAATAGGTAATTAAAACAAAATTAATAAGCTGAACAAACGCGAGCGCAGCACGTCATCATGTCACTTCGGAATTTCATTACGTCACGTCACAAGAATTAATCCCAGTAATAAACTGTCAGATCTTCTATAATTTATACGCGATTTCTATTGTTATTAAATTCAGGGTATAATTGCGATTGTTTCGGTAAGCTGCTGGATCGTTTGGAGACTATAGAATGATTTGGTAGCCTATAGAGGGGTTCAAATGGTCTGGGAATGATTCTTCTCTTCTGTAGGCCGTAGGTATTTCAACGATTATAATACTGTGATTGAAAAGGACATTAGCACTCGCCGGAACGCCCACGCCGGTCTGCTCCGACTTTTTGTACCACAGGTCGCTTGTATAGAGGAATGGCGAGGTTTAAGTTTGCTATCCGTCGTACTCTGTGATTTTTATTCTCACAAAACGAACCGGTGCCTCGGTGACGTTTAGTTAGTCAATGGTGCCATATTATGTTAGAAATGCTTGTTATCAATGATTTTTTTGGGCCCTGTATCGATGTATATTGTATCATTGTATTATGTAGGTACGTATGGTACTATTAGGTCTTTGCAAGTTTCGTCATTAAATGACATTTTTTTCATCTTAAATAAATCCCATATTCTCATGAAAAACAAAGATTTTTAAGCCTAGGTAGACCGAGATGCAGTACACTGGATCAACTCAGGTGACTTTGCGACAGATCACTGCCACAATTTTCGACTCACGGATGCCCCATAATATAACGAATAAAATCTATAAATCCGTGATGACCTGTATGAATCAAAATATTCGGCTGTGAATGATATGGTTGAACGAAGAATACATGTAGCAGAAATGAGGATATTGATTTTTTTTTTCGGTGGAAAAATAATCTAATGACATCTCCGCGCCCTTGGGCGAGGCGGGAGAAAGTGTCAGACTATTACTGAATAAAAACTCACTCCTGTTCCTTCGTTGCTTTTCATACCGGGGCTGAATCTTCCTTTTAAAAAACGATTCTTAGCCCCAGTAGGCTTCGACCTTGCTAGGCCCCTACTGTTTGCTGACAATTTCTTGAGGCGCGCGTGGAGCTATACGTGCCGTCGAAAACTTGGGCTCTGTCCGGATGGTTACCGAATGGACGGCGAGTTACCCATTGCTCGCCGTCCGCAGGTCAGCTTAACATGTTTTTTTTTCTATTATGCTTTCCTGTTATTCATTATCTCAGTGGTTACCCACATTCTAGACATTATTATAAAAACCTTTTGTTTGGGTAAAAACTCCTCTAATAAATTCACTGCAGGTGCGCAGCTTCGGGTGGAGTGAGAGTCAGACTTCTACTGACTAAAATCCACATATGTTCGTTCAGTTGTCCTTTTATCTATTATATTTTTAAAAATCTCTCCCGCTCACAATCTTACAAACATATGATTCATGTTTCTGTGCCGCATAATGCGATTATGTTTAAAAGGGTTTTTTTTTTTTAACGTAGGTAAAATCATCCAATGACAAATCCCGCCCTTGGGTGGGGCGGGAAATAGTGTCAGACTTTTACTGGCTAAAAACCTACCTTTCCGTTCCTTGCCTTTGTCCCGGGGCCCGTGGTGACATTCTCACATGTCTTACAGGTCTCGAACCTAGTTCAGACTCCAGCTCCCACAAAGGTTTTAATCTTAAGGCAAAATTTTATAAATGTTATAATGTACCTTTATGAGAGAAATAAATGATATTTATTATTTATTTATTATCGCGATGATTTTTACAAACAATCTCACATCATCATCATCATTTCAGCCGAAAAACGTCCGCTGTTGGACATAGGCCTCTCTCAAGCGTCGCTAGAAGGGTCCTGTACGTGGTCGCCATTCCAGAACCTTTCGGCCCCAATAGCCATCTGTTCTGCAAGCAATCTTACAAGTTGTGTAAAACCTGGGAGCACGGTATGAATGAATGAACAAATATTGCGACCAATTTAGTCATTTTACTTCTGTTTTTGTAGTGAGTTGACTACTTATTCCTACTTGTGCTGAATAAGTAGTCAACTCACTACAAAAACAGGATTAAAATTGCGCTTGTACTATTTATATTTTCGTAATGTTTTCCCATCATTACCGGTAGAACTTATCTTCGTAAAAACAAAAGGATCAAAGTAGATTAGATGTCAATTACATCAGTATTAATTGTCGGCCATTATGCTCGCATTGGCTTGCTCAGCTGTCGGCGCAAACGACTTCCATTATCACTGACAGATGCTGATTAAATCGTTTAGTAATTGACTGGTGGGATGATGATGATAATGATTTTCATACAACTTTTGACTAATAGGTTCTGGGCTTATGAAAAACTGTTTATAAAATTTTTAGGATTCTGTACCTCAAAAGTAAAAAATAGAACCCTCAAAGGATCACTTTGTTATCCGTCAGTCTATATGTCTATATGTCAAGACCCTTTATCTTGACAACGCGTGGAGGTATCGAGTTGAAATTAAAATCATATACTCAGGTCTGCGGTCCCTTGAAGTAGGGACAAAATCAAACTTCTAAGTTAGCGCAAAAAAACTTATCCCGTTGACCTAGAATGAAAATTTGGCATGAAGCCAGGCCTTATTGATAAGAAAAAAAATCTGAAAACTGACTAGTTACGTCACAATAAAATAATATTTTTTTGATTCAGAGAAACCTTCAAGATTCGATTCGAGAATTGAGCTTCATAAGTGCGAGTCCGCCTCGTACTTACTCAGTTTTTTTATGGTTTTAAAATTTTGTGTGCATCCTACTTGGTGATTATGATACTTCTGAAACATTTTTATTGTATGAGTTGTTAATTATAAAACTCTTTTTATGTAAGGAGTGGATTTTCTTGTCGGAGCCGTGTGTTTTCTGATAGGTACAACCTTAAATCAAGGGTGAATAGGTTACTTCTGGACAAGGGTGCTCCATCGTCAACCACCTCATCGCTTATCATCAGGTGAGATAGTGGTCAAGCGGGAACCTACCAATAACCTATGAATTCGTACAAGTCACAACCGAATAACCAGAATAAGTACCTAAATGCAATTGAAAATAAGTGCACAGAAATAAGTTATAAATCAATCGAACTTACTTATATCAGGTACTACTAGTTGTACTACCTATACCAAATTCTGGTTACAAGCACTATAATTAATTGCTTACTGTGAGGCGACCCTGGTATGAAACTCAGGGTTTCATACCAGGGTCGAGGAAAGTGTTATTGGCTTTTTGTTCTGGGATTTCAAAGTTAAGTAGCCTGGAGTTTAGATATTATCACATCAGCAGTAGGATCATCATCATCCACAGCCCTACTTAGCCTGCTGCTGAGCATAAGCTTCTCTTATTTTGTACCAATCGCCACACACCACAACCAACGTTTTGTAATTATACAGGCACGCGAGAAAAAGTGCTAGGATATGTTCTGTACCGTAGGAAAAAAAAGGACAAAAAATCACGTTTGTTGTATGGGAGCTTATTTAATTCTGTTTTTATTGTTTATTATTCTAGTGGCAACAGAAATGCATCATTTGTGAAAATTTCAACTGTCTCACGGATCAAGAGATACAGCCGGGGTTTTTTTTTTTTCTTTTTTGACGGATCGGAACGCGTTTTACCCTTTGGATACGGAACTGTAAGAACGGTGCACGATGCTATAAAACAAAAGCAACACCAAAAGATTCACAAAGCGTTATCTCTCTTCACATCGCCATTCGTTTAACCATTCACCCTTTCCACTGCAGCACGCCACACTCCATTAAGACATTCCAATTGACTTCCAAAACCCAATAAACACTTAAACTAAACGATCCCCCAAACAGTACGGTATCAGTGTCCGAATCGATACCAATACAGATATCGAGTGGGGCAGTAATTAACGCGAGCCAGTGTGTGGTCGCGGACAGAATGTAATCACGACGCGAGCGATAACTGTCCGGCTGATGTGGATGAGGACAGGCTGTTGAAGTAGTGGGGAATATTGAGAGAAAGGTTTAGGCAGGCCTGTGGGTTTGTTCGAAAGTGTTACCGTAACTCTGGAAGGCGAGTGAGCAACGGGTCGTTCGCCATCCGGAACGAGCCCAAGTCATCGACGACGCGAAGTGTTCCACACGCGCCTCAAGGGATTTCAGCAAATCGTAAGGGCCAAGTACGGTTAAAGGCAAAGCAGGGACAAGAGTGGGTTTTAGTTAGTAAAAGTCTGACCCCTTCCACTCCGCCCAAGAGTGAGAGATATCACTGGATGAATTACCACTCAAAAAAAACTACGCCACGCTAGAACGCGAAGGGCTGCTGAAGGGTGGTCTGATACTCCTCGTTCCACCTGGAGCAGGAGAAGCTATTTCATTATTTATTATTATTATTTCCCACCTAAAAAGGAGGTTTCAAAATAGAGGTGATTGTTACTTATTTGGTCACTTTGTGGAAAATGAAAAAAGGCCAATCTGATACGATGTAGGCCACACCATGCCATTAGTCAAGAATAGCAATAGTATCCTCGGATCTTTTCTATTCAAGAAATTAAGGCCCAAGCATTGCCATGATTGATGAATATAGGAAAGGAAAGTAATGAGTGTTATGGCAGGTGAGGCGATTGAAACGTAAAGATAAAGTGTAACTTTGAAAGATTTGAAGCGTGAAAGAGATAGTAATTAACGGTTAAGGTGCTAGATAATACAAGAGAAGGAGACTGACCCCCGATTTCTAAAGTAAGCATTTAAAGTTGAGAATTTGTCACACTCTAATTTCGCCTGAAAACCTATTAAAAGGTTTCAAAGTAATGTTTCAGACATTCTTAACAAAAAATACTCGACTCAAAAATTCACCCTGAGAAGAAATGAAAGACGTATTAGAACATAATTAATACCGAGAAATAAAAGTTTCTACTTGGCTCTAATTTAACTAATCCCACATAAATATTTTTTACATCGATAGCGATACATCGTTTATCGATTATATCGATGAGCACCTTAGTAGTCCTAAGTCGAGCTACTAATACTGACAAATGCTTGCACTGACTGGACAGGTCCACTCAAATCTGTGTGGTTCTTCACTCAAAGACCATCTCAGACACAAGTCTGCATGGTTTTCATATGATTTGACTATTACATGTTTGCTGTATGGACTTTAAAACAAACTTTGACCCCTGAGTTTGTTTCGGTGTTTCTTCTCACGGTAGTCTGCTAGGAAACACTGGCCTCATCTAGTTTAAAATGACAAAAAAAAATTGATGTGTAAGTGTTTTTGAAAAACTTTTTTGCAAAAAAAAAATATCATTTATCATTATTATGATACCTTTACATTTTAACCACAAACATAAATTTAACATTGGGTGGCACCAGCTTAAAAAAAAGTTTTTAAAAACTGTCGATATAGACACAAAAAATGACAAAGCAAAATCAGGAATCAATATTTAAACCAACATAATACTACCAGAATGTGCCACACATTCTAGCAAATCAAGATCAACGGTGAACCTGTAATGAACGCCGCCATTTCGGTCGCTGTTACACGAATTTAATCACAACTACGAGCAATAACTGTCACCGTGATGTATGGCAGCTGAATGTGACAGCTTATGGAGTATGAAAGGTGATACTTACGCATAAGTAAAGGGAGCTCGCGGGTTCATTATATTTGAGTTTTCTGTTAAAAGTAACTTACTGTCAGAATTTATCTAAAAATAGACTTAAGGTTATAAATTCAAATAAACTGTATATTTAAGGGCATATGACCGCACGCGTAACGGAACGGATGTCATCACGCCCCAGCCTCCGGAACCCCAAACCCGACTTTCAGCCACCGTCGGCGAGGGCCCTATACCTATGTGTCCTATTCCAGGTCCTGGTCTACCATTCTTCCTAATCCGTTTCGTTTGAGCGTGAACGAGTAACATACAGTTTACAAATTCTCGCCTTATAATTTTGTGTGATAATCAGAAAGGACTACAAAAATCCCGGAAAATCTAGAGCCACATGAGACATTTGATTAATGAGTCTCGTCAAGATTAACTCAAGCGTCTCCGCGTGCGGTTGTGTAACAGGACTGTAATCTCCACTACAGTAATAACTGTCGCGGTGACAAGCGACTTACTGCACTGATTAATTGCTTGTCGCGTATTAAATAACATTGTCACGTGGTTCATTCATAGGGTTGATCCCGAATCAGCTTTTTTTCTCTTATTTTTTAAACTGTTCATTTTTGTTTTTTAAGGCTATAAGCATAAATGTGAAAAAGGGTATCGTTTGTCTTGGTATGGTCATTTGAAGAGGAGGAATGAAACGCATGTTAATAAATAGTACATTTTGATACAAGTGCAGAAAGTGTGTCATTGCGACCGAGGCGGAATTTGCACGAGCCGAAGGCGAGTTATGTAGCCGAGGGCTCCGGTGACCAATTTGCACGTGTTTGTGCACTAGTTTAGTTAAGAGCCTATTCACTCTAGCCTTGAAGGCACCTAAATTACAATCGGGCGTGAAGTTTTATTTTGCAAATAATACTTTTCACACGTCAATTTGCTTCGTTAATTTAAATAAGGTGAGGCCGTTGTTTCCTAGTTACCCGACTGCGCCAGAAGGAGGGTTATGTTTTTCGAGAGTATGTATGTATGTATGTATGTATGTATGTATAATTGTTTGGCACGCTCTGCAGCCTGAACGGCTCGATGGATTTTAGCTTGAGAGGTGTCGTTAGATTCGTATTTACTGTGAGAGTGACACTGGGTATATCAAAATAAAAAAAAAACAAAATGTCGGATTTTTGGCGCCAAATTCAAATATTTGGCACGCTCTGTGGCCTGAACGGCTCGATGGATTTTAGTTTGCGAGGTGTCGTTAGATTTGTAATTACTGTGAAAGTGATATCGTTAAAAAAATAAAACTAAAAAAGTAAAAAATAAAAAATGGTAATTTAAAAAACTAAAAAACCCGACTGCTTTTCTGAGTATTCATGAAAAAGCCCTAAAACAAGAAAGTCGTTGTAGCAGTCGGGACCCATTCTAGAAAGTCAGCCGTCTAGTCAGTAGATCTATGATGTAATGGGTCCCGACTGCTACAACGACTTTCTTGTTTTAGGGCTTTTTCATGAATACTCAGAAAAGCAGTCGGGTTTTTTAGTTTTTTAAATTACCATTTTTTATTGACTAACCTTGGAAAAAAAAAACCGAGTTTAAAATCTCCTTTGAAGACCATACAGCAAAACATGTAATAGTCAAATCGTATAAAAACCTTGCAGGTTAGTGTCAGAGATGGTCTTTTGTGGAAAGAACCACACAGATTTCAGTAGACCAGTTCAGTCATTGCAAAATCTAGTATCAAGAAAGAAGCGAAATCTCTTAACTAGTAGAGGACGTAGGGGCCCAGCGGGATCAAAGCGTACGTGGGCCAAGGATCGGCCCCAGTATGAAAGGCAACGAAGGAACAGAAGTGGGTTTTTAGTCAGTAAAAGTCTGGCACTATCTGCCGCCCCACCCAAGGGCGTGGAGATGTTATTGGAATTTTCCCACCTACTAAAAACAAAAACAACTCGTAAAAGAAAATTTGTTGTTAAAATTCTTATCCCTGCAAGATCAAATATTATGATACTTTTTTACTTAAAAATCTGGCCTGGCCTGATTTGAGATACTTTATACTTTTGAGTCTAGATTCAAGTGATAACAACTTAAAAACAAGTTATCTTCGCAGTTTCTAATTTTTTCAGAGTGTTTTTTCTCATATTCTATCTAGTGACAAAACTTTCACAACTAAATCTTATCTACTTTGCAAGGTCTTATATAATGTTTACTGGTGTATGAAAAATTGCCCACTACCCCGCTTTTACTGAAAAAAATATTTGACAAGGAAGGACATCATCTTAATTTTTACTATAGATACTTACTTATAATATATTTTTGTAGCAGTGGTGGCCGACTTACGAGTTGAAGGACATAGGTCGCGAGTTCAAACCCAGTCAGGCGCATTACTTTGTGTAATATATTTTATCACCAATGCTCTCAAAATGGTGACGAAAAACATCGGGAGGAAACCGGCATGTCCTAGAACCAAAATTTCGAAGGCATATAGCATTCACCAATCACTGGGCCCGCGTGATGGATTACGGCCCGTTCCCTCTCCTTGAAAGGAGGCCTGAGTCCCAGCAGGGGGATCATTATAAGGCTGATGATATGCTATGCTATGCTAATATACTTTTGTACCTCTTTATGGTGTGAAAACATCCAACGCTTTTCCCGCATTAGGGCGGAGCGGAAGGGCATTTCAGACACGCCCTCTGAGTTGAAATGCAAGGTAAAGAAGTACTTAGATGTCTATGTTCCTTCTTTGCCTTGCATTTCAAGACCCCGGGTTGCATCATGGTTTGTATAATTTTGTTGCTTGGAGATTAAATAAATAAATACAATTGTGTATCTAATTGGTGTACAATAAAGTATATATAGGGTGACTGGTAATTAGTGAACGATACTTAAACACGTGATTTTAGTCATGATAACAAACAATTTTTACTCTGGGACCAAACCTGAAATCGCGAAAGAAATCTGCCAAGTTCAATACATTTTCACCAGTTAGGCGAAAATAAATGTATTGCATCATACATTTTCCATCTAACTATAATTATATCCAGTGAAGATAGCAACTAATATCTATGCCTCGAGATTTTGATGTTTTTATTAAACAAAATGGAATAAGAAAACGTTTATTCGGAACAGACACAGTACAACAGCTATAAACACAAAGTAATAGAGAAAAATCGTGCAGAGTTGATTGAGACTGAGCAGTTTTTAAATTATTACAATGAAAATTAAAACATATAATTTTTTGTTTAAGAAAATGATCAAACAAGGCAATCAATACTCCCTCCTCCTCTACAAGAACAGGCCATTTCTTTCCAACCAGATAAAACACAAACCAGTGTCAGTATTCTAAAAATAAATGGAAAAGTTTTCTTCGTCAAAGCCAACATAAGCGGAAAGCATAGACGAAACTTTCCACCGTGGCAGGTAACTAAATTAAAACTTCTTCGTTGACATTAAATAGAAATACAAACGTTTCATAAAATGCTCAGCTTTTCATTACCTTATTTACTGAGCATAAAAAATAAGCACACTTTACTACTCTTTGAGTGAATCGTAAGTTGAAAGTTAATTGGCATTTCACTCAAAGTGAAAGAAATGACCTCGAAGAAGCTTCAGAAATTCAAGGCTTTTAAGAGATGCGAACTGGCTTTTTTCAGTCTAGACGAATTTAGAGTGTCTCGGCTTATTTGAAGCCTTAATTTATGTTACTACTTTTACCTGACGACAGTTGAAGGTCATGTTAATACCTTTTTAGGTTTTTCATTTAATGTAGAAATACACTGGGCTACAAAAATAAAAGGTTGATATCTCCCAAAATTTTGTAGGTACGAGTACATAGCATAGCATAGCATCAGCCTTGTAATGTTCCCACTGCTGGGACTTAGGCCTCCTCTCTAGGAGAGGGAATGGGCCATAATCCACCACGTGGGCCCAGTTTTTTTTTTTTTTTTTTTTTTTTGTGGTAGGTAAAATCATCCAATGACGAATCCCGCCCTTGGGTGGGGCGGGAAACAGTGTCAGACTTTTACTGACTAAAAACCTACCTTTCCATTCCTTGCCTTTATCCTGGGGCCTTTGGTGACAGTCTCACATAACCTTTGGCCCCAGTAGGCTTCGGCCCTGCTGGATCCCTACAGTTTGCTGACAACTCCTTGAGGCGCGCGGGAACGGTGCGCGCCGTAGACGACCTGAGCTCGGACCGGTCTGTTACCGGACGGACGGACAGCGAGCTACCCATTGCCCACCGTCCGCGAGCCCGCGCCTACGGTGGCCGGAAATTGGGATCGGAAACCCGGCGGCGGCGGCGGCGTGTCCGCCTTTGCCTAAGGCGGTCGGCCTCCTCCTTTACTAGCATTACTGCTTCGCAGAAGGAGGCGACCGCCTGCCATTCCTCCTCGCTCCGGAGCATGGCTTGAACCAAGCCCCGGCGCGAGAGATCGCCGCCGATCGCCCCCACGAGGACACGGCGCTGCTCTTCCCAAGCGGGGCACACCTCGACTGTGTGCTCCACCGTGTCCACCGGGCGGTCCGCACAGTGGCGACACCCGGGCGTCGTCTCCGCACGAATCTTGTACAGGTACGGACCGAACTTGCCGTGTTCGGTCAGCACCTGCGCCAAACGGAAGGTGACGACGCCGTGGGGCCTTTCCAGCCACGCCTCAAAGAGGGGCCTTACCGCCTCGATCGTGGCGTGCCCAGCACGAGGTTGCGACAATCGCTCTCGCCATTTCACCATGAGATCCCGCCGGAGCTCTGTCCGCAATGCCGCGACTTGTCGCGGCAGCGGGGTTTCGCCCCGACGTTGCATCTCCACGCGTAAGTCATGCATGTGTGCAAGGACTGTTGCCTCCAAATCCCACGGTGGTAGGCCAGCAAGGAGGCTCGCCGCTTCGCAGGACACCGTACGGTATCCGCGGATCATCCGGATGGCCATGACCCTCTGGCAGGCGGTTAGCCGGGCCGCCACTCGCTTCCGTAGCGATGGCGCCCACACCGGCGCACCGTAAAGGGCCATGGACCGAACGATGCCTGCGTAGAGCCTCCGGCAGGAGGCGTCTGGACCCCCTAGGTTCGGCAGGAGCCGCTTGAGCGCAGCCCCAGTCGCATTCAACCTGGGAGCCAGACGTCGGAAGTGCTCCTTGAAGTTCCACCGGCTGTCGAGGACGAGTCCCAGGTACTTCATCGTCGACCCGACGCCGATGTGAACTCCTCCTACCGTTAATTGGGAGCCCGGAGGTGGCGCGCTCCGAGGGCCGTGAAAACACATGGCCTCGGACTTGTGCAATGCCACCTCGAGTCCCAACTGCTGTATCCTCTCCACGACTGTCGCAACCCCGCGCGTCGCTAGTTCGACCGCCGCCTGGTACGACCGTCCCCGCGCCAGGACCAGCGTGTCGTCTGCGTAACAGACCACGCTGACCCCGTCGGGGAGGTCGGCGCGCAGCACGTAGTCGTACCCGATGTTCCACAAGGGCGGTCCTAGTACCGATCCCTGCGGAACACCGCACGACATCTCTCGCCGTTTCAACTCCCCCTGATGACCGGGGTAGATGATGAACCTGTCCGACAGCTAGGCCTCGATCACCCGACAGAGGTAGTCGGGCACCCGGTGGTACCGGAGTGCCCTACCAATGCAGCTCCAGGGCAGGGAGTTGAAGGCGTTGGCGATGTCCAGAGACACCGCCAAGACACACCTGCCCCGGGACACCGCATCCCCCGTCGTGAGGGCTCGCACGCGCATGATGGCGTCCACAGTGGAGCGCCTCCTGCGAAATCCGAACTGGCCGTCCGCAAGATCCGGCCCCTTCCGTGCCAGATGCACGACGAGGCGGTCTGCAATTACTCTTTCAAAGAGCTTGCCCACCTCGTCGAGCAGCACAATGGGCCGATACGCGGACGGAGAGTCCGCGGGGCGCCCCGGCTTCGCGATAAGGACCAGTTTCCCCGTCTTCCAGCGAAGCGGGAACTGGCCCCTCTCCATGCATGCGCTGAAGAGCCCCCTCAGTCGAGACCCGAGTTCCTCCATGGCCAGGACCCAGGCTTTTCCAGGCAAGCCATCGGGTCCTGGGGCGGTGTTCTTGGCACTCAGCCTTCGCACCGCCACTCTCAACTCCACCTCGGTCACCTCTGGAGCATTGTTGCCGTCGTTGCCGTCGTGGTCCGCGTCGGACACCGCTGCTGGTGGCGGAGCCATAGGCGGGGGAGTATGCTCCCCTCGCGTAGGGAACAGAGCGCTCACCACACCCTCCACGAGCTGGGGCCGGAGACTCTGAGTCAGTGGGGGAGCCCATGGGCGGAGTTTCTCCATCACCATTTTGTATGGGCGTCCCCACGGATCGACGTTCAGAGACTCCAGCCACACGTTGCGGGCCTCGAGTTTGGCCCGCTTTATCTCCACTCGGAGGGTGCGCTTTGCAGCTCTGTATCCCTCGTACAGCTCCGCCTCTATGGCCTCCGCACCCGGTGGACGGGTGCGGCGCCTGCGGTGTCTAGTATACCGGCGTCGCGCAGCATTGCACGCATCGCGCAGTGCCGCAATCTCTGGCGACCACCAGTGTACTTGGCGCCGGGCACGTCCTGGCCGGACTCGGGGCATGGCCGTGTCGCAGATTTGCGACATGGCCACCTGGAACCAGTCCGCCTCGACGTCGATGTCGACAGGCCTGTCCGGTGCTTGCACCCAGGCCTGTACTATCGCGGCTTCCTGGAGCAGGTCCCTGTCCAGCTGCCTCAGCGCCCAACGCGGACCACACGGGGTCTGTCGGACCGGCGCGGTCGAGGTCTGGGCGGAGACGTCAAACCGGATGTACCGGTGGTCGGAGAACGTCTCCACCTCCTCTATGACGCGCCAGTCGACGACGCGCGGTGCCAGTGCAGGGCTGGCGAACGTAACGTCCACCACCGACTCGCCCTGCATCCGCACACACGTGGGGACAGAACCCCGGTTTTGTACGACTAGGCCCTGTCCTAGGGCCCATTCCTCCACCCTGCGACCTCGTTGGTTCGTGAACCGGGAACCCCAAGCCTCGTTCCAGGCGTTGAAGTCCCCGCAAACGACCACGGGGAGGCTGGAGTCAAACCCAGCAACGACGGCATCCAGCTCCAAAAGGGAGCTATCCAATTCGGCGAGAGATCTGTTCGGGGACAGGTAGACGCCTACCACCACTATGTCCCCGAACCGTGCTGCCACGCAACCCCGGCCTTTCTTGACGGCCTCGAGTGCCGGGGTACCGGCGGCGGCCGACGAAATGAGTGTCACCGAGCCGCTCAGGTCCTGAACCCAGTCGGCTCTGGGCAGGACAAAGTGCGGCTCGGAGACAACGGCGATGTTGATCGACCACTGCGCCATGCTCTGGAGCAACAGATCCTGAGCGGGGGCGCAGTGGTTGATATTCGCCTGGAGGAGACGTAATGGAGCCGTTATTGGCAGTCCATTACAGTCTCCTCCCGGGCCCTCCGTGAGGGTCCTGCCGCGGTGGTAGCGGCGGCGGCGTCTGCGGAGGCGATGGCGGCGGCAGCCAACGGGGCAGCCGCGGCGGTGAGCACCTTCGCGGGGATGGGCCTTGGGACCTTGCCCTTGGCCTTGGCGGGGGGATCGCAGGTCCTGCTCCCAGCCCGGTGGTCGGCCGACTTGCCTGCCGCCGCACATGCGTAGCAGTGCGGCGCTGCACCGCAGGTATCGGCCTTGTGGCCGGGCTGACCGCACTGGAAGCAGCGGTCGCTGCGATCTTCCTCCGCTGCGCAACAGACCCCCACGTGGTGACCCACGTGGCAGCGATAGCAGCGCAGCGGTCTGGGCTCCAGCAGCTTGACTCGCGCGGAGACCCAGCCCACCAGGAGTCGCTTACCCTCCCCGGTGATGCTCCTGGCCGCTGACAGGGGGCAGTTTACAGTAACCGCCCCCATGCCAGTGCCGTCAACACGGATGGTGCCTGCCCGGACCTGATCGGCAGGGCACCCACCCGTCCTGGCGACAGCGGCCACGACCTCCTCGACCTCGACGGAATCGTCCAGGCCCATAATGCGCATGTCGACGCATCTTGTGGGCCTGGACACCCGGACCTCCTCCGCATCCAAGGACGCCCTGATTTTTTCAGCCAGGGCGTCTGCGGTGGGGCCGCTGTTGGCTCCGGGGACCTCCAACATCAGGGCACCAGTTGCGGTATGCCGCATCTGGAAGCCCCCGGTGATCCCGAGGTCGGTGAGGTTCACCGCCCGCTTCGCCTTACGGAGGACCTCGCCGTAGGTCGCACCCTTTTTCGCTGCCTCCGGCTGCAGTGTGATAACTACAGCCGTGGAGCGCGGGGTGCGAATCCTGGCCGCGAGGGCCGTCCGCTTCCGCAGCTTTTGCCGCTCACGCCTCCTGGCAGCCCGAGCCGCCTTGCCAGCCTGCTTTTTGGCTCCGGCCACGTGCCATCCGGCTTCGGCCGGAGGATCTGCAGGTTGGGGAGACGGCCTAGGCCGCCTGCTTGCCGCCACAGCAGGGGCTCCCGCCGCCTTTGTGGCCGGTGCCGACTTGCCCTTCTTAGGGGCAGCAGCAGGGGTTGGCCTCACCTGCTGCTGTTTCTTGGCCTGTGGGGCCGCTCCGGCGGGGTTCGCGACCGTGGCCACGCGCCTGGTCTGCCCTGAAGGGCCCGCCTTGGGCGCAACCGCCGAGGCCGCGGCGGCAGCGTATGACGCCGCCCTTCGCTGGCCGGAGGCCGCTAGTGGGGGGCGCAACACGATGCCCTCCAGCAGGGACAGCTGCTGCTGGATCCGCAGCTGGAACTGCTGCTGCTGCTCCTGCAGCTGCTTTTGCAGCTGCTGCTGAAAAGCAGCCAGTTCCTGCTGCACCAGCGTCAGCAGCTGGCTTCCCGACTCGGCCTGGGGCTGGGGCCGAGGCCGGGGCTGAGGCTGGGGCTGGGGCCGACTTTGCCCCTGCCCTTGCTTGCGCCCCCCTTCCACGGGCTCCTGGCTGCGGGCCCCATGGACCCCAGCGAGCTCGGCCTGGATCTCGGCCCGGAGCCCGGCTTTGAGCTCAGCCCGGAGCTTCGCCACGCCTTTCCGGAGGGCGACGTCGAAGGCCTCCTGCATTGAGGCGGCATGGCGGAGGACCGTCCTCTCCTTCGACGTCCTCTCTCGCTTGCGGCCCATATCCCGCAAAGCGGCGACGACGAGCTCGCCGAAGGAACGGCGTGACTCCTTGGCGGAGTCTTCCCGCTCGCTGCCAGATGGCCCCGAGGGGTCCATCGCAGCGGGGTGGCGCCCTTCCGCGGCGAGCCTCTCGGCTCGCTCGGCCGCCTCCTGGGAGGTGACTCCCCGTCCTCTTCCCGGTGCTCGGCCCGCTCCCCGCCCACTGGTAGGGATTTTTCGGGCCGAGCCCTTTTCACCGTCGGAGGACGACTTGTCCCTCGACAGGGAGCGTTTCCGGAAGAAACTTGCGTTTCTTCCGGTGTCGCCTCCCGACTCCACCACTTCTTCCAACTCCGAGCCTGAGCTCCTTCCGGATGCCGCGTCGGACTCCGACCGCGCATCACTCTCCATAGGGTTTTTAAAAAATTTGCTTTTTTGTTCCATATGATTCCCACGAGTAAAAACTTCGGGTACTTGCTCAAAATCTGTGGTCCGCACTAAAGACTAATTTAGCTACCCATTAGTCAAGCTAACAACCTCCCTCACGGTGCGCCGCCGCTTGGAGGTTTGGGGTAATTTTTTATAGAGGTTGTCTTCCTCGCGGCCCGGGCGGTTAAGCCAAGACCCTCGACCCCCATCAAAAGTCAGAAACATGACCTTGGACAATCTCTGGGGCTACGAGAACAACGGTGGCAGAAGGAGGAGAAAGCCTTCCTCCTGCCTGCCCGGTGGCAGGGTGAGTGCACGCCGAGCCCGCTCTTGCTTCGCCACTGTGCCCTCTGCTAAAGCAGAGGGACACGCGTTGAAGCGTACTCCCGACAGAACATTCGCAGACGGCCATCGAGGCCCCTTAGGCAGGAGTGCCCAAGGGGTGGTTGGCCGCCTCCCAGGGTGCACCGTCCCGCAGACTAGCCTTCGCTCCGGACGTATCCGCAAGGGAACTATAGCCTGCGGGCACTCGTGGAGGTTTTCTGTCATGGCACCCCACGTGGGCCCAGTGCGGATTGGTGGATGTCACATGTCTTCGAATTCTTGGTTCTAAGACGTGCCGGTTTCCTCACGATGTTTTCCTTCACCGTTTTGAGAGCAGTGGTGATGAAATAAATTACACAAAGTAATGCGCTTGGCTGGGTTTGAACCCGCAACCTACAACTCGTAAGTCGGGGCCTTTACCACTCGGCCACCACTGCTCTGTAGGTACATAGGTTGCTCGTTTATTAATCCAAAAAGAGGATTTATTTGTACTAGTTGCTTATGAAGCAGATTTTATCATTTTGAAAAATAAGAAAATTAAAAATATTTGAAACTCTAAACTCTCCTTTCGCGGGTATGCTGGAAGAGATTTCTGTAGAAATAAGTATCACTTTTTTACCTATTTTTTCTGTTTAATTTATTTTTTCTTTTATCATAATATGTGTGTACATGAAATGTTAAATAAATAAATGAAAAAAGACTAAAAATAAATAAACGAAAAATAATATTTTTTTGTTTGATCTATCGCATTCTGCACATAAATGATGTACACAAAAATAGTTAAAATTGAACAAGAAGGAAAAATTCAGTGTAGTACTGTTGGAACAGTAGGAGAATCTTTATATACAATCCAAACATCCGGAAAAATGTCCAGTGCTCCCAAGAGTTCGCATGAACATCAGAAGATCACAGATTGGTAAGCCAAGATGCACAACTGCTCGTGAAGATCGATTCATTGTGAAAAATGGAGATTTCATGGCAGTTTACGAAGATCCAATGAGTTCACTCTTTGTTTAATTACACAGAGACTAAGAGTATTTAGACGACCAGGAGAACGGGTCATGAAGCGTGTTTTGAAGAAAAGGTGGCACTCGATGGAGAATCAATAATGTAGTGTAGTACGAACTAGTAGAAGTAGCAAAAAAGAGAGACAGAGCTTTCTGACTGCTCTTAGTTACGCAGAGGTGATTAAAATAATAATTTCAGTCCTTTTTAATGAATTCATATTCGAATTTTACGCAAAATATTAATCAGCTGCATGAAACTCATTTTAGTCGGTTAATGTGTATATTCAAGACGAAAATTACCTGTTTGAACTAGTCAAAACTTCAGCCCAGACTTCAATCTCATAGAAAATTCATGGAATAAGTCTAAATATGTGTTTAACAACGGTCTTCAACTCCAGCTACCTTAGAAATATGGTCAAACATAAATCAAACAAGTGCTAAAAAATTGGTAAACACCATGCCACATCATTTAATAAAGTTATACGGACTCATGGAGTGAATAAGAAATACAAGTATTAAAACAAGCGCGTACTGTCATTATAAAGTTTATTTAAACTTATAATTCTAAATAAAACCGAAGATATCACAGTTCAAAGTAACTCGTTTTAAAAACACTACAATTTCATTTGACTGGCCTGTCGGTCAGTGGTTAGTGGCCCTGACTGCTATGCCGAAGGTCGTGGTTTCGATTCCCACCCAGGACAAATGGTTGTGTGATGAACACGATCATTTGTCTATTTGTCTGGGCGTAATTTATCTATATTATGTAAGTAGGTATGTTTATCAGTTTTCTAATACTCATAACACAAGATCTGCTTAGCTTGAGACTAGACAGCGTTGTGGGATAGTTGTGGGATATTATAAATATATATATAGGTAAAAAAACTCTTATTAAAAATGACAAACACACTCGAACGGCGGTACGGATTTTAATGCTATATTCTGCAATTTCACATAGAATATCTTTTTACAAGCGAACTATATTCTCTTAGGATAACTTTCTACTATAACTCGGTCGAAGCCGACGACAACAGATCAGTTCGTAATAAAATTAAACAGTATTCAAAATTTTACATCCAATTTCTTTTAAAATCAGTCATTTATAATACAATAAATGTTCAAGGAACATAGAGTACACACATTCGCAAAAAAAAAATATGTGTATATTATATACACGAGTATGCTTGCATGGATTTTAAAACTTAGTCATTGATACAAATTTATCAGGTATAAATATTATATTATGGTTCAGAAAAATGGCATAACTTTATCACGGTATTTTAATTACTGACATAACAGATATGTGAGATACGACTCTATCTCTATGAATAGAGGAATTATAATTACTACTTCAGGAAGTCCGTGGAAACCGTACCAAATCTCACATCACTTCAAATATACACTCAAAAACAACACACGATCCCACTTCTAACCAACATCAATATACTTAGCATACGCCACCAAAATCCCCGTCTCTCAACCGAACCACAGAGCACCGACACAATAAGAACAAGTGGTCAGCTGTAAAAACTCCCGAGTCCATTTAATTGAGTATGCAAAGCGGCTAACGGATTCAGCGCCTTTGAAGTGCCCTCCCTTTATCTGACGTCAGTCCACCGTGCAGCGTATGCTATGTGTGTCATCGTTTTTTTATACTGGGAAATTGAATGATTGATGCATTGAGTGAGAGCGATTATTATTGAAAAAATAAAAGTGATGAGATTAACCTGTTTTTGCTTTTTTGCAGAAGCATTGTTATAAGAAAAAGTTTATTTTAAGCATTGATTTTTTTAATTATATCATTGTTTGCATTGAAAAGTTCGACGGTGAAAAGGCAATATTGTACAGTAGGTAATCTATATATATACTAACAGTTCCGGCAGACGTTTTCGAAGGTTTATCGGCAGAAAAAAAAAGTGAGATCCTGATTACAGCGACACCTACCGGGTCCACTGTTATTTTCAACCTAACAAATAGACACAGGCAGGAGACAAAATAATTTTATAAATAAACACATATATAAGCCGCTGTAAATTCGAGAAAATTATTATTTTTGTTTCAAAATATCTGTGTTTGTTTCTTTCATTACATTTTCCTTACATTTCTCATTTATTTCCCGCAATCTATTATTAACCAGTTGTTCTCATATTACAGAAGTAATCTGGCCATAAATTGAAACAAACCAAGATACATGTGGAGGGATATGACAAAATTATTAGGGTCCTAATAGTAGAGCCCTAAAAGAATATAGCTCGTTTTACTGCGCAACTCGTAAAGTGTGAGAGAAATAGTGGATAGGCTGGACAGCTGCTCATCCCTATTTTATGCACCATTGCAGTCTTTATGTCTCGACACGAAATGAGATAAACAGAAGGTTCAATTTTGTAGAAGAGATAAAAATATCGTGAACTCTGTCACCATTTATAAATATCTTGAAATCAGTAACTATGAACTCAGTCACTACTAATACTGTCTTCACGTTTAGCTTCCCATAATTTTATGTGAGTCGTAGATCGCATCAGGTGTGATAGTGGAAAGGCGTGAGCCTATCAATATAAAAAAAAAACCTCTCAGTGTTTGGTAATATATTTATACTATTACTTATATTACTAAGCTGATGAGTTTGTTTATTTTTTGCACTAATATCAAGAAACACGATAGTCCATTTATCATAGTAAACCTGCAGGAGACAGCTAGTTACATAAAAAGTGACTTATATATATTATAATAAGTAATTTTAAATATCTATTTAATACATATCTATCTAATCAATGTTTCATTAGAATACGAACCTTTAATATTATAAGGTTTTTGAAGGTCCCCGTTATAGGAACACTGATTGATTTTGCTACAAGATATCTCCAGTAATTGGGGATGGATTAGTCTTATTTCGTGCAATCAGAGATGTGCAAATAATCACAAACAAAACTATAATAGAAAGTAAAACATCAACAAGAGAAGATGAAGACAAATCGAAACTATCAGAAATTGCTAAGTATCAAAGACAAAGAAAAAACCTTCTTCTATTTGTCATATTATCCATTGTACCTTTTGCAGCTTCAGCATATTTTCTCGAGACGTCCCCGACTGACGGTGCAAGTGTAACATATGGCGCCATTCGGGTCTGGTTACGAACTAACTTTAACTTGCGAAAAAATTAAGTCGTCAGCTCGAAGAACACAGAAACGAGGAACGTTCCAGTTCAGTTTATGTGCTACTGTTTTATTTCCCTCTAGATTTACTTACAGCTGTAACTTCTAAATAAAAATACGTCTGCAAGAAATAATTTATGCTACCTCATCATTTTCAGATCACAAAGAAATTATTCCCGCAACAAAAATATCTAGAATTAATCGTTGGCAGAACATCACTAACTTCATACATATTTCATTAGACCTTTTTGTAGAGCAAAAATAAAGGGAAACATAATTGTCTCGAATAAAAAATAAGAATTATTTTCATTACTGGCAACCGCAATGTTTTTTTTTACAACTGCGTCACCCCTGCAAATTACAACCGCCGTAATGAAGATGTAAGGCTGGGTGTACGGGTGCGACTATGCGACAAAATGTGAGACATAAAATGAAGTTTGGACTTTCATGCTAGATTTCGACGGAAAGACGGGGTATACTGTGATATACGACTAGCATAATGGACTCAAAAATCAAACTAAATGCATTTATTTCAATTAAACCAAATCACATCTTTTAAATTGTCAAAGTCGAAAAAGATGAATGTTTAAAAGCATATCTTTAATGGGGAAAAAAGCTCCACGGACCACTATTTTATTAAAATTAATAATTAGTTACAACATTATGCTTAAATGAAAACGATATAGAATTGATTATTCAGAATGTTCGGAGTATCTAGGTTTAGGGTACATTGCAAATAAATGTTAACTAATAGGACCTCCAACGATAGAATCTAAATTCTTAAGTTTAGCAGGACAAGAAAATTATACCTGCTTGTAAAACCCTATTAATGGCTACCAGAAGTCCAAAACTTAGTTACAAACTGTTAAATTGTTGTCAAGTTTCTGACAGGAACGCCCACGACTTTTCTTTGCGACAAGTCGCCACAGTACAGCCGGCCTACGCAATATTTCCGTTCAGACTACGAGACACTTCGTTATAATATTTAAGCATCGAAGTCGTAATTAAACAAGCAAAGTCGAGGCTTTATGGGTGCTCTGTAATTATTTATGCTGTGCAAATAATAGGGCTGCAAAGTTTTGTTTTAGTAAGAGTTAGGAGCGACTCTTTTGTGAAACGTTCGTTGAACTGTAAAGATTGTGTTTCATTATTAGTCAGGCCAGTTTGGCCTGTACTTCTGAAGTTCTTTGTTAGTTTAGACCAAGTAAAACTTGAAGTTGGACCGTTACTATATAGCTAATTAAGCTTTAAAATAATTGTTTGTAATTGTTAATGTGCCACCTGATAAGAAAGTAGAACTAGCTTTTTCCAACGATTTCGCCTGTATAATATTATTTTTGGTGGAAGAAAAGACAGTAACGTCACACCAGTAATGATTCCATGAATTTGTAAATCATGAGTTTAAACCCATTTTTAACTTCTCTCGCTCTTGAATGGAGCGATGGCGTGTTAGTCTTTCACTAGCTGAAACCCACCTGAGTTCTTAAGTTGCCCTTTAGATTCCAGAACCACGGCATCCCTTTCACAAATCCTGTGGCCCTTGTGGGTAAGCCTACAATATGTAGGCTACTTTGAGTAATTTAATTTATCGTCACCGCTCTAAAACCCATAAAGGAAAACATCGTGAGAAAACCAGCATGTCCTAGAACCAAAAATTAAAGACATGATATCTACTAACCCGCACTAGGGTCCGCGTGATGGAGTACGGGACATTCTTTCACATAGAGGAGAGGTCTGAGTCCCAGCATTGAGAACATTCTAAGGCTGATAATTATGAAATTAAATGAGATGTTCTCCTTCAGTCGTTTCCAATTTACAGAGCTATTTTATTTTATTATTAACTAGGAGCTTGTATTTCTCATATTTGTAATTGTTATAGAAAACCCTTAGCCGTAACAAGCAGTTTTAGAGAAAATATTATATATTAAAGAGCAAATAATTTATATAACTCTTTATTAATTTTTAATCCGCTTAATATTCCCTTATTTTCGATGTACAATAATAATATCGTGTAGTGGAAAATTACCTAAATTGGCTTGTTATCAGTCAAAATGTTTCAGGTATATTCAATATTAGGTTATGCGTAATTGGTATAATTCTTGGAACCTCCTTCAAAAATTCGTAGTTAATTTTATGTTTATTTTATTATGTAACTTCTAACTAAAGTTTAATGATAAGAAAACAGCGGGACTTGCTTTCGTTCCTTCGTAAATTGTACGTAATAAATATTATCTTTTCTGTAAATTTAAGTCTTATGTACACTTTTAGCGCGCCTACTTATTGTGTTAAAGGTCTATAGTTCTCCTATTTTTTAATATGTATATTTTTTTTTCGGTGATAAAACTCTACTTAAAAGATAATATAGAGACACTACTTAAAGTTTTGTTTTTATTATATTATGTACTCTCGTTTGACCACTATCTCATCCGACGGTAAAAAATAATGTGGCCGACGATGGAGCACGCTAGCCTAGAAGTAACCTATTCATTCTTGACTTAAAGATCCCTAACTTGTAGCTATCATGAAGCATAAAATCTAAAACCACACACAAAAAAAAACAGCATAAAATCCTGCGGATAATTTTAGTTTCTATTCCGTTATAACTTATCAATTTACAGTTTTAATTTACAGTCGTGGCCCAGTGGTAATGGCCCACACGACTTCAAGTTCACGGGTTCAAATCCAGGCAAGAGCTTTACTTTATGTGACTTATTTCGTAGCCTTTTCTCTTAAAACGGTGAAGGAAGACATCGTGAAGAAACCAGCATGGCCTAGAACTAAACTAATCGATGATATATCACATATAACAATCCACACTGTACCCGTTTGTTGAATTCGGTTCGGCTTATTCCCTCTTCTAAAGAAGAGACCTGAGCCCCTGGAATTTTGTTAGAGAAATCAGCAGTCAAAAAAACTTTTAACAAAAAAAAAATACAACCGACTTCAAAAACACACTAAAAAGTGCAAAATAACAAAGAAGAACGGTGTTTAATAAAGAAGAGACCAAACTACTATAGAAACACCGACTTCCGAAATTAAAGTTATTTTGCAGTTTTTAGTGTGTTTTTGAAGCCGGTTGTATTTTTTTGTAAACAGTTTTTTATTTCACACTTTTTAGTTGTAGTACCCCTCAGATTTACCTACCTTCCGGCTTCATCATCAGATCAATGCTATGTATCCCCTTCCCTGCTTCTTTCAGTAAATTTGCTTTATTTATACATACAAACAAGTAAAATTGCTTTATTTATACATGTAGTCGGTGGACTACATGTATAAATAAAGCAATTTTACTTGTTACGACAGTACTGCTATGATTTTTTGAAGAGTTCCGTTCCATATCTTCGAAGTTCATCATCAGATCTAAACAATATTTCTATGATACCAATTCGGGAGTATAATCTTTCAAACAAAACAATAATTTTCAAAATTGGTTCACAACTAACCGAGATAGCGGTGAACATACATATAAAACCGACAGTTCTGCTAAGATTTTTGAAGAGTTTTATCATAATTATAATTATCTTCGAACTTCATCATCAGATCAAAACAATTTTTCTATGGGACCAATTCGGGAGTATAGTCTTTGAAACAAAACAAAAATTTTCAAAATCAATTTACAATTGACCGAGATATCGACGAACAAAAATAAAAATTAAAAAATACATACAGCAGAACATAGAACCTCCTCCTTTTCGAAGTCGGTTAAAAATCATCCACATCTAAAAGAATTCTCGATAGTTTCATGTAAATAATAATATAACACACTCCAAACCCTTTGAGACTCGTCTCTTATGCTTTGAATATTAATATTCTGACATTTAACAAATTGCCTCACTGTCTTGGCTTTGGCTTTGAAGATATTCGTGAAATGAAACAAATGAGCGAAATAGAAACGAAATGTATGTAACATAACCTTTCTTATTCGCAGAGGGAAATCATCAAATATCTTCTCGCACGCGGAGTCGAGTGAGACGTCCCTTGTCAGACTTTAACTGACTAAAATACACCTGTGCTCCTTTAGTTGCTCTTTGCGTTCCAGGGTTACAGTAACCCTATTAAATAAATCCACAGTATATCACACTATTATACAAACTTATTTTTAGTATGTGAAACCTGAACCACCTGTCTAGTATTTTTATGTACCTAAAGAATCTTTGTACAAAATTTCAAAACTGTATTATGGCAAATCACAAACTTATAAGCCCGTTACGTTACCTGGTTAGCGACATAAATACATGGTCACCGGACCACCCGGGTAACTGACGGGTTGTTTGGCTCCCGCACACAGCTGTGCCCTGGCGTTTAATGCCCGCTATGACTTGCCGTGATCTGTGTTGTACTTAGTGTCGGTGGTGTCCAACTTGAGACCTTTTTAAATATTTTTGCGAAAAAATTCAACATGGTGTAAAATTATTGGTATCAATTGAATTACTGATTCTGAACAAACTTTATTCAGGCTTCGTACTAAAAATAAGGTTTTATAAGTTATCACTGTAATATTATAAAGGCGAAAGTTTGTTTGCCTTCAGTTACTTATTCACACTGAAACTGCAAAAGGGATTTGGATAAAATTATCCTAAAATAGCAAATAGGATAATTTTTATATCGAGAGTAAATTCTGAGACGTGCGAAACCACGTGCAACAGCTAGTCTAACATAACCTAAGTGTGTATTTGTTTGCTTGTCATTTACACTCAAATGGCTGAACGAATTTAGATGTCATTTGACGCATAGGTAATCATGTCCTGGAATTAATTTATTTCAAGCGAGCAAAATCGCTCGTTGAAGCTAGTGGATAACACAAAACTGTATCAAAAACTAATACGATGCGAGAGCCAGTTCAGATTCAGATTCTCGTGAACTTTTTGATTGTTTTGAAGCACATTCACGTAACAGCATTATTAGCTTAGTTGAGAGATCTACCCACTGCTAAAATCACTACGTTAGAAGGAGAATGCAAAAATTTGTTGCATGTTTTTTTATTATACTTGCAAAAAATAGGTACTTAGTTACTTCACGTTTTTGTAGACCACTACACAGACGTTCTTGGCTATTACCCGCGCCCTTATTTACATCATACCTTTTACGCTTGAGCGCTATAACAATACATTTAACTTAAGGGAAGTAGAATAAGACAAGATCCCATGCTCTTACCAAAATAACCATTAGCCACCCTACAATCCATCTTCAAAACCAATCCCATAAACTAACGACACCTACGGGAGCAGACAGGATAGAACAATCCCATCTCTCCATCTACCGAAAACCAGAATCACGCGTTTCGATTCACCCGTAACTGAAACGTGCGCGTTCCCGTCCCGACTCCCAGCGGTAACGGTAGCGGCAACGCGTTAATCGAATCCCTATCGTTGACCGAGCGCCGCCCTGACCCACGGAAAGGCCAAGACTTTTTGTTTCTGACATTTTGCGAGCAAATCATTATGCTTCTGTTGATATTAAAATTATTTTTTGGGTTAGATGTTTGTTTTTGATAAGTTTTTCCCTTAGGGATTAGACGTCAATGGGTACCAACATAAGAATATTTCTTTTTGTATTAGAATTACGAGGAAAATTTGCCAAAATTGGTTTCTTAAATTTTTTTAGACGAAAATCTAAAACTAGTAGTTTGAGCTTTACGTGGCCTCCGGCACGCGACAATTCGACAACATTTTTAAAACAATACGAGTATTTATGGAAATATTGTCGAATTATTATCACTTTGTCGCGACCCATTCGGATGCTTGGAAGCTCTAGCTTGTTGTCAAGCAAAAATAATAAATTCTTAGCATTTAATCTTATAAGTAGAAGAAATAAAAAGACTTAAAAACTACAAACAATGACATTTATTTTCATAAATACTTCACTCGGTACCTAAGCTTTTAAAAACGACGTCCAACAAAGCAATGAGCAATCGATTCGGATTATAAATGTAATTCTTTCAAAACTTAAATAAAATACCATTAATTTTATAAATTAATAGCAACCTCGTTGAAATAATAAAAGTTATTAAGACCGTATAATAGAAGAGCATTCAGATGCTTTATTAAATTGATCGGATCGTATTATTACCACAAATATGTATACTATTAGGAATTCTGTATAAAAGTTTATAATGAAAACGATATAACAAAATCTCGTCTAATAAATTGTAACAATAACTTACAGATTTTCTGTAAAAATCGCTCTTAGCTGTAAGACCGCCCATTAATTGTAAATTGCACCTTACACCATATTCATTTCAAGCTTCTACTGTCATTTTTTAGAGTATATCTATCTACCTTTATATCTTACGCCTATTGCCAGTAAACAATATTATAACTCTTATAACATCAAAACTCAAGTATTTTATTTTTGATGCAAACTTATGCTAAACTAATAAATATTATACAAACTAAAAATAATAATACGTACAAATAGGTAAAAAAAGGAACTTACAAAGCTATTTTCAAAATAAAAACCAATTGAAAAAAGACAGAAATATTTAGTATTCTTCTTCTTCTTCTTCTTCTATTTAGTATTAAATTTTTGACTATAAAAATAAAGCGTTGGCTATATAAACACAAATAAAACTAGACTAAAATTCTACTAGAAAAACAAATAAACGTATAAAACAAAACCAAAACTAATTTCCGAAATAGCCACAGTGTACCAACAAACAGTAGATCGAGAACAAAACTCCAACTAAAAGCATTACGTACAAATCACCTGTTTATTGGTTCGAAAAGATTCGATGCAAATGTACACACGGCAAAGTTTCCGAATAAAGTGGGGTTCCCTAAGTCCCCCATAAGACCCCGACGACAGATACGCAAATATTGTAATCGGATTGTGCATGTCATCCGAACATGTTGGGCTTGAGGGAGTCGCTTGAGATTGATCGGCTCGTAAACGATGGCAAACTTCTGAGTATGTTTTAATTTTGAGTTTTTTGTGTGAAAATCGGGTATCGAAGTTTTTTTTTTGTTGACAGGTTCGCGCTTGACCGCTATCTCACCTGATGGAAAGCGACTATACGGTCGACGATGGAGCGCGCTTTCCTAGAAGAAACCTATTCACTCTTGACTTAAATATTCCCAGGTTGTAGCCATCAGGAAACACAGACTCCGGCAGGGAATTCCACTCCTTAGCTGTATGCATAATGAAAGAGTTCCGTAAAAGGTCATTATGAGTTGTGTTAATAAATACAATTGGTTTTGTAAGGCAAGAATCGTTAACAAAAATTGTAATATCGAAGGAGATCGCATGAGAAACAGTCCTTGTTAACAACCTGGCTGTTAAGACAAGTATTTTAAAAGTTGTTTAAATTTAAAATAAGATTTTATTTTATTGGAAAATACTAGGATAGTTTTTAAGTCAGTTTTGGATAGGCAATGTTCTTACATTGCCGAAAATGTTGTAAAGTACTAGCTTCTGCCGGCAGCTTCGCCGGCGTAAAGTAGCAAACATAATATAGGTATAGTCTATGACATTCAGTGATAAAATAGCGTTCTAATTTTCAAACCTCCGAAATTCATTTTTTGTTCTAGTTGTAATTGGTTAAAATATGATTTCTGATTGCAACGCGTATTTATTTATGAAATCATGATTATTAAAATTATAAATACAATCCTCTCAGTTCGTCTAACACACATATTGATTGGCTATTATATTTTTTTTATTTATATTTTGTAGTACATTTGTTATTTTCATGTGTATTAAATACATATTATAATAGGTACCTAAAGTTTGCTGTAAGAAACCCAATGGTGGGTTAAGTTCGCCTGTGTACCTACATTTGCCATATTATTTTTATTATTTGTAAAAGTTGTATACAACAAAGAATAAAAGAAAGTCATTCCATAGGGTTCACAGAACTAAGAGAAAGTTGTATCGACGATTACATAATTATTACTCAGTGAAGCCATATTTGCTATGATCGCTTATTTATTTATTTATTTAATCTTCATGTACAATAGTGGTACATAGGCGGACTTAATGCAACAAGGCATTCTCTACCAGTCAACCTTTGGGTTAAAAAGAAAAAACTGTGGTAGGTGTGCACAATAAATAAATAACAGATATTTCAAATATAATATAGTATCAATAAAATTAGTTACTTATAATAATAGAAAATACGTATATATGCTAATATTATAAACTAATAAATACTATGAAATATATCAAATCATAATATGACAATTCTGACGAAGACCAAACTAAAGTTGAGAGCACTTCAAGTAGTACTTAGTTCCGAATATTACGCTTAAAGGAAAATTTATTTACTTTGCTTACTTTTATTTGCTTATCGTATTTTATTAAACATGTAATTTGACTGCCTTCTCTGGTGCTTCCACCTTAATAAACCACAACACAGATTGTACTAGTTCAGCAGAAATTAGGAACAAATTAACACGACTTGGAAGTCAGCCCCCAAATCCATGTAACTTGTCACTCAGCCTCTCCCTCACAAGTCACGTACAAATTAAATGTTAAGCAATTCCTAAATTATTTAACGGGGGCAGTCGTTCAGAATAATGTCCGGTTGTTATTGTTTGACTGGTACTTTCGTTGTTCACGAGCCCGCTTCAAGTGTGCCTTTGAGATTGTACGAAATTCTATAGGCCTTGTATTCTTGAGAGGAATAATTCAAAGCGAGCCTCGAGGGGAAGGGACGTAATTCACGATCACGACCATTTCTTAAATGAATCTTCACAAACTTGGGACGAGTTTATAAAGGGATACGGAATATGATTGTTTTTTTTTTTTTCTCGTGATCCTATTTCCTTTTCGACGATCTGTTGGGCTTGCAAATTGTAAATTTCGTTTTATGCTTGTTTGGGTAGTAAGTTTAGGACGCGGTGTTTCCCGCTGTAATGGCGGAGAATATCTCGTAAAGAAGGGCTTTAAATAATGATCGCGCAGCCATTAAATAATGTAAGGAGGCTTTCGGATGACATTCTTATGACAATGAAAATACATACGTACTTATTAGATAATATTCGTATTTTTCTTTCCAGTTTTATTTCGTTTCAAAAGTCTAAAACAAATGTTTGGACGGTGGCTTAGTTGCTTGTTCATAATAATCATCTGCTAGTGATATCCTTTTCATTAATATGAACATAGTAGATTTCATGGATATGGTAAACAAAATATCTATATAAAAATATTAATGATACAACTACTTAATTATATTTTATTTTCTTTACTTTATAACAAGATTTTATTATACCTCTTTTATGTGGGAAAACACATCGCTGCTTTAATTTGATAGTGACAGATCTCAAAAATGCACTTTTTTCAAGAGAGCAGTTTAAATAAAACAAGAAATTAAATTGTTTCCATCTTTTATTTTAATAAAGAGAACCCTTTGAAAATTGCCTAAATCGACGTAAAATCTATCAAATTTTTATTATTAATAAGTTATTTAGCCCTTTCAATACAAAATCAACACATAAACTTATAAAAAACAACATGTTTCAGACATACGCCAAACAGTTTTTAGTTTAATTATTTTTAACATTGGCATAAATTATTTGTACGACCTTTAATTTGACAACATTCTTTCGTGAACAGTGACACTATTCTTAATAAAACAAATAGTTCAGTAAAGTAATTTTTGTACAATGGCTTATTTATTTTTGATGCATTTTTTTTGTTAGTGAATTTTTACAAATAATGACACTTTTACAATTACATTACTATTCTAAGGAAGATGTAATACAAAACCAATGTATTTTTACTATACAATGACATTTTTTGTTTTGTTTAACTAACTTTCTATCAGTCTTTATCGTTATAGAGATCAAAAATAATACTAATTATGTAAAACTTACCTTCACAGAACACGCGCTATTCTCAAAATTGCAAATATAGCTAGTATTTATATTATAGAAACAGTGAAATAATAAATAACCTACTAACAAAATTAATTTTATGACTTCCACTAGCCCACTTTAACAAAAATAAAGCATTACCTGTTTCTAAAAAAGTAATTTTCTTTTACTCATCATCATCATTTTCCTGCCCTTATCCCGTTTTATTTGGGGTCAGCGCAATACGTTTTTTTCTTCCATTCTGTCCTGTCACTCGTTACATTATCACTAACTCCTTTTTTTTTCATATCACTCCTCACACAATCCATCCATCTCTTCTTTGGCCTCCCTCTCCCTCTCCATCCATTCACATGTACACTCAAAACTCTTTTAGTAATATGCGTTTCATCCCTTCTCTTCACATGACCATACACCAAAATCAATTCAAACAACACAAAGTTACAAAAACAAATTTAAACATAAAAATGTTAAAGTAGTAAAAAAGGTGTTACAAAGTTTTTCAAATGGTAAAAAACTACTACTGGTACTTAATATTTTACGTCCCATTTTTTGAAAATCTATGAAGGATTGCTCGTAGGATAACAAAGGGTACGCGGCAAATAAATTGAAATATCCGCCAGAGCTACACGCAGCCCCCTATCCGACCTAGACCCGAAAATCGGTTATAATCCCTGTCACACAAGTTGAACCATCATGATGGTAGGTGAATGTGCAGTAACCGGTTTTCGGGTCCCAATCGAAGCGGGGGTCGCGCGCAACCACAGTATATGGTTCAATTTAGTTCAATTTAGTGTACAAATCTTCGTTATCCTACGAAAAATCCTGTATAGATTTTCAAAAAATTGGGCATAAAATCTTGTATATATATTATAAGTTTTTTATTTAGTATATAGGCCTTTTTTCTTTTTCTCACGTATCATCTTTTTAGTTTTATAAATTTTCTTCAGTGAAATATTTTTATTACAAACGCTTCTATTTCTTGTCTTTCCTGTATTTTCAACTAAGTATCACTTTCTTGATATTATTATTATTTGATTTTTATAACAATATGAGTAATATTTTGTGTCTTTTGCTTTTACGTATAACATTACAATACCTGTTAATTTTACATTTCGACAATAGTGGCAATACTGTCAATTTTCGGTATTTTCTGTTTCCTGACACCCTTTTTAATGACTGGATCTATAGCATGATGGCTGTTTGCCACGTCGCGGGTTCAAACCCAGCCAGGCGTATTACTTTGTGTTATTTTTTTTCATCACCACTGCTTTCAAAACGGTGAAGGAAAACATCATGAGGAAATCGGCATGTCCTAGAACCAAAAATTCGAAGGCATGTGACATCCACCAACCCGCACTGGGCCCGCATGGTGGGTTACGGCTAATTTCCTCTCCTAAAGAGGAGGCCTGAGTCCCAGCTGTGAGAACATTATAACGCTGATGCTATGCTATTCTATGCTATTTTCAATCAGCAAAGGTGATGATCCATTCCTATCTTGGTATTTTTTAGTGCCATCTGCTACAGAAATCTGCAATGAATCTTCTGAATTGATGGTTTTTCGATAATACACTGTAAGGGAAAAAATAATTAGATTAAATCTTAATTAAAGAAATTATTTTCAATATTTAATGTCTTGCTTCCACACCTTGCTTATGTTATATTAAAAAAATATTTAATTGCAGTTATTTTGAACAATGGCACATATTTAAAAATCATTCGACAATAGCACAAAAAAGCGTCATATTTTGCAAAGAAAAATCGTAAAAATTAGGACTTTTAAGAATGAAATAGACTTATTTTGTATTAGTTCTAATATTTACCAAAAACAAAGAATTGAATACTAACCCAATTTGAAATACGCTATTTAGTTTCTCTACTCATTTGTTTTGATACTGTCGCAACACCAAATACCACGTTATTTAAATGAATTGAAACATAACTATGACACTCAATTTTTTTGTATATTGTCACAATACAAAAAAAAACCCTATTTAAAAAAATATTCCACCAATAAAAACGAACTATTTTATTTTATGTCTTTTTTCAAAAGAAAATGTGTATGTCACCTTGCGAAAATTCAAAGCAACTGGCATTGTGTCGATATACCGACAAAATTGCGGTCGATTTCGACCAATCAGATAATGTCATTCAGTCATGGCACGTCGTCAAATATATACATAGGAATGTGAGTTTTATTCACATGATATTATGGATTAATCTGTACTGAATGGTAACATTATCAAAATAATGACACATTTTGTGATGTGCCACTATCAAATTAAAGCAGCGACATGACTTCTTGCGCTCTAGGTGTAGCGAGAAGGAATGTCCGACTTTTAATGACTAAAACCTACAATGTTCTTTCAGTTACCCTTCGCGAAGGCCTCGGCAACTTTTGCGAACAATTCACAACCCTAACAGGCTTGCCAACATCTCTGTAAGGCGCGCGTGGAACACATCGTGCTGTCAGCTCGGACTTGGTTTTTACCAGACGGCTAAGCGAGCAATGGGTAGCTCACCGTCATTAAGCCTAATTAGTCTTAGTATTAAGTACTAAGATTAAAATGCCTGTTTAGCCAGCAACAACTAAGTTTTAGGTTACTTCAGCGGCATACACGGTCACATCTTTTCATCTCAAACTCTTCAGTTGATTTTCTCAATCAACTGACAAAAGCCGAAGACAGGCCCTCCAGAACTACGAGGACTGTCAAAAAAGTCGGCAATTGGATGGCAACCTACCCATTACTCGTCGTCCACAATCCCGCGCCCATGTTAACCGAGGATCACCCTGTGACTGTTGACGCCCGGACACCTTAGGGACTTGTAGTTGCGTTTTCTTTGATTGTATGATTTGGTAGTTACACATTTGTGCTTTTTAACATTATTTCGTTCTTTAATAATTGCCATTTTAACTTTCATGTGAACTGGCAATACATCACACTTATTAAATCATTTTTCAGAGTCCTTTTTCAGGCTTTTAGTTATTTTGCTCACAAATAGTATTATTTTAGGTACTCGTATATCTGTATCGTATAGATATTTTATAAAAAACATTCAGTCTATGATTTTATCTACCTGTCTCTCTGTTCCCGATAAACTTAAAAACTAAACAGATTTTTATGCGGTTTTCACTAATTTATAGGTAAAGTGATTAATGAGAAAGACGTAACATGTGTATTACAGTAGACAAAAGAAAAGAGCATTTAAAAAAATTAACCACTCTAACGTAGCAGGGGCAGACCGCAAGTATATTTTGAAATTGAGTCCAAAACCACTCTATATGAATAAGCATTTACTCTTTCACACTTTACTTAAAAAACAAAATAACTTTTAACTAAATCTTATCTTTACGGTTTTACTTGAACTTATTTTGAATAGCAGGACCTAATTCAAACTATGACCCTCGTCTCATGTCTTGGATCTCTTAGTTAAACAGGTCCCTTGGTAAAACTCAGTTGGGTCTAGACTTTGAATAGGGCACCATTGTTGGCTGAAATTATTTAGGTCCGAATTAAAATAGCCTTTTGTAAGTCCAAGTCTTGGTATTATGAGTTTCATTGTAATTAAGTATTATATATAATGATACTCCAGCTGTGGAGACACTTCGGTCACTGGGCCGCTTGTAGAGTAGGAATTACTCGCACTTATAATACAACAGAATTTATTATTATGTTCTTTCTAAAGCTACTTTCAAGGTTGATTGAAAGGAAAGACAAAACTTACTAATGTTATTAAAAAAGTTTGAGATGTGAGAAAGTTATAGTAGGTACGTAAAAACCGGTTCATTTGATGTGATAGTTATGCGATATTTTTTCATTTACTGAAAGGGAAACTAGAGATACTGAAAGTATTCATAATATTAGTAGCACAATTTAACATACGAGTTATTTTTATTGGTTAAAAGAGAGAGTATAGTTCTTACATGAATTTACTCTATGGCAGATGCTTCAAAAATCTAAACCAACATTGCAGTTGAAACAGAAAGTTTACACAGTAGTGTATTAGCCTTAACAACCAACAGTGCAAGGCTGGCGACAGATGGTTAGCCTATCGCAAACCACAACTCTCCACCACTCGACTCGTGCAAGTCACACACATTTTGTACATTTATTTTATTTGTAACATGCATGAGTAATATCACAGTTTAAATAGGAACTATTTAATGTTAAACTCTATGCCATTATCACCAGAAATGAGGATGCAAGCATTACAGCCAAATTACAATCGTTTCGTTTTGAGAGAACGCTTGGAGTTGGCCACACCCCTAGCTCCTTTGTTCGAACAAACGATTGTAACTTGACTAGGAGGGCAGTTATATTAATAGACAACGTGAATAAAATATTGACCATCACGATTATTGAATATACCTGCTTATTTATGTATATTGAAACAGTAAAATTGTTAGTACCGTCAGATTATTATTTATCTCGCGAGAATGTAAACTGTTGAAAGATTGTGAACCGAACATATCGTGAACTGAACGTAATATACTGCTTACAATTTCACGTATTATTTCTTTATCGACATATAATCTTTCGACAGTTTACAATCTCGTGAGATAGATCATATAGATTATAATGTAAGGGTATTTACAGTTTTACGGTAACATACATAAGATCAACGTGTACCTGTATAACAAAAATTATAGCCATAATTATTGGAATAGGCAAACAGTAAAACATACGTCCAATGCTAACAACAATGATTGTAATAATGAAACTACTCGATAAGGCCAATATTCTACAAAGCACTAACACTGAGATAAATATCGCCTATCAAATAAAACTGAAGCTAGTCATGCACGCAAACAATGTGACGATAAAGTAGAATAGAAACAGAATAGCAAACATATTGTTTACGTTTATACTTCTGGAGTTGCCAAGTTATTTACTTTAGCTACGGGAAACATTCGTGTTATGTAAGTAGTGCTTGTATGCGCCACGTTATTATCGTGTTGGATATGTTTTATATATATTCAAAGACTTTGAAAAGAAAAATAGTAACTATTTAGTTGTTTCGTCAGAATCTTTATTATTGGTGACATGTGATGGTCAACCTGATCCAACAGAGTGGTTAGTCCTGATAAAAAACTTCTGAGGGAAAAATATTTTTACCACGGGCGAAAAATTATTGTCTGAAATATAAGAATCGTCAAATTTAAGTGGCAGTAGGTAGGACACATTATTCGCAGAACGGATGGTCAAAGGGGCCGAAAGATTCTGAAGTGGCAACCGCGTACCGGAATATGCAGCGATGGAAGGCCTCCTATGAGGTAGACCGGTGAGTTGATAAGGGTTGCGGGAATCTAATAGATGTGAGACGCACAGGACCGAGATGGCGATACTTGGGGGAGAGGCGTACGTCCAACAGTGAACGACTATCAGCTGAAATGAAGATGGAGAACGCAATATAAGAAATTGTTTATGTAACAAATAAACATCAAAATTTCGTACCGGAATATGATCATTATCAATCTATAAAACAGCCAGTTATAGCTACCTAAGCTCTCTGTACATTAGCTAGTTAAAGATTAGATGGCAATTCAATTTGGTAATTGAAATTATTATCTTTGTGAATATATATCTAGTAGCTTAATGTTATTAAGAACATTTCCTTCCGTTAATTGAAATAATATTAACATAATATTGGCATTTATTAGTATAAATTAGTATGTAATTATAATATCTTTACATGTATGTGTACTTATATATGTAGATTCACGTTGTATATCAAATGTTACCTTTGAATGTGAGCTCTCTCTATTACTCAGGAGAAACCTCATCGTTGAGTTACACTTGCCTTTGTACTTAAATTATAATATATTATTGTCAAATCAGAGTGTATTATTAAAACATGTACGGTTAACATTTATAGAGCATAAGCATATCAGCTTAATTTGCCTTATAATATTCTACTGCTGGGACTTAGCTCTAGGAATGGAAATGGGCCATAATCAAGAGAGCCCAGTGCAGATTGGTAGATTAATGAACCAAAATTTTGAAGAAAAAAAAATGAAAAATTTGATCAAATCAGAGGTGGTGAAATAAATTATACAAAGTTATCTGCCTAGCTGGATTTGAACCCGCAAGTCGTAAGTCGGCTCTGCAACATTATCTATATACTTCAAACTTATAAAATTGTACGCTTGATTTTTAAAAATGATTGCTTTATTAGAGCCGTAATTTCTCTAATATGACCAACAGGCACATGTTAAACTAAAAAACAGTTCATCTTAAATATTCAAACCCAAAAATTTGAAGACGAAACAGAAAAAACACTATCTCAGAGAACTATGAATGTGAAAAAACTGCAAGTACTAGCCACTCAGAAGTCTGTCTTCGTATTCATGAATAGAATCACCATACATAATAAGCAATAGGAACAAGAAACGGACATGCTTATGCTAATGTTAAGGTAACTTTTATTTTGTTGAGAACGGAAAAGGAATGTTAATTTTCTTCCGGCGGACTGTATTATCGCAATATGGCGAGTAAGATGTTGGAGATTTTAATTTAATGGACTTTAATGGTTTTTATTTTGAGCAAGAAGAAACTTAAGGTTTATTATATTTTAGATTATTCTGATTTAGAACTGTTTTTTTTTTACTGTTCTCCTCATTTATTTAAATTTTGGTACCTCATTTACCACTTTTCAGGTCTGTGTCGAACAAACATCGAAACTTTGAGTACCAATTTCACAAAATTTCAACCTGTTTTTTATTCTAACATCCACATAACTAAAATTTTCACGCAAATGGAAAATTAAAAAACGAGATTCTTTTTCCCACACTCTTCGACGATATCCTTCGAACACATACGTCTCATCACCTTCCATCCCCATCTCATGACACACATAACTATCCTGTCATTCTCCCTACCATTACCTCTGCCGTCATTTGCCTCCCCTGTCATTTGCCAAGCCGTTATCAGCGAACCACAACCGTATCTCGTCGTCACCAAGCCGTGAAGGAGGCGGTCGGCAAAAATTGAGTAATTCACAAGGTCCTGCCGTGTCTCGGAAGACCCCAAATAGGCTTTTAGGAAAAAGGGTGAGCGTTTAATGGCGTGTTAATTTGGGGAACCGAGTGAGTTTCGCCCTGATAAGTGTGTGGCAGTGGGTTCATTAGACTGTGCTATACGCAGTTACGTACCTATAGGTCTGTGATGAATCTCGAGGTCTGGGACGGCATTTTGTAAGAATGGCTCTAGCCTTGAGAACAGTCAGCGTTACATAATGAACTCGTTATAGAGTAACGAACAGTCTTGAAAATTTCACGAAAACTTGGATTTAATCAGAATTGTTTAGTTCTCTTTCGTTTCATAGAAAGTGGATGATATAATAAAGAAAGTGGATGCGCATTATAGTTCAAGATAAGGGGAAGGGAGTCTGGATATTGACATTAGAGTATTTGGCGAAAAAGGATAAAACTGTTCAAAGAAATTGTTCAATGGTGCGAAACTTTCCTTTCAAGTCTCGAATTTGATGAGGTCAGAATACCAACAAAATATTTACAGAGGACTAAGAATGAAGAGGTTAGAAAAAGTATGGACAAGAAATCGATCTAAAGCTTCATAACATAATGCTTGAAATTTTTATCTTTACCTTAAGATTTACCATTTAAAATTAAAAACGAAACATCGGTCTCTAATGAATATAAACACATTACTCGTTGACTGTAAATAATATAACGAAGTCCGGTAGCGCTAAGTGGGCCTTTTGTGCAATTTTCACAGATTTTTACGTTCTCTAGTTATTGATAATCTCTTCTCTAGTCTCTCTGGGGTTTTTTTCTCGAGTGGATATTAAACTAAACTATTTCTAATACAATATTTAACAACCTAAATATTTAGAATGTCAAGTCAAAAAAAAAAAACTTGAGCTAGTACGTATTGTTTAAGCCACAATTGCAAAAAAATTCTTGAGGTTTTATTGCATTATGGTATCTAATAAGTGCATATTAGGCGCTATTACCAGTTCTATTCGCTTGAGGCACAAATATTATAGTGATTAAGAAGAGAATCAAATAGTTAGTAGAATCAAATTAGATATTCTTCAGACTAGAAATGTATATTATAATTTTTTATTTTATTTCTGCTTTTCAATCTCTCATACTTCAGTGTTCTAATTCATGGCAAATAAGGCGAATCGTATATAATGATATGAGTACTTTTAACCTACGCACCTTTTGATGTTGATGTTAAATATTTTATTAAGACCTTTAAGAACGTATCGTCCATATTAAATATTACTACAAAGGCAACGTTTTCCTTTTAAATTCGAGTTTGTATAATGTGATTGTATTTTTAGATATATTATGTCAGTACTTATATATATAATATGTGTGTGTATATGTCCATTCCGTTTATCTTAATCAATGTTTAATCATTTTCATTCGAATTAGTTTTCGAAATTCAAATATTATAAATAACCATTAACACACTAATATTATAAAGGCGATAGTTTGTATGTATGTGTGTATATTTCTTAATAATTATGCTCAAATGGCCACACAGGTTTGGATGAAATTTTTCACGCGAGTAGAACATGTTCTAAAATAGTATACATACAATATATTTTTTTATCCATATTATGAATAGAAACATATATGTTTCTATCCATATTATGAATAGAAACATATATGTTTTCTTGAGATAAATGTTTACTTCCACGCAGATGAAGCCGCTAAAAAAAGCTAGTGATACCATAAAACCGTCGCAAGTAGGTCACAATGTAGGATCACAACAGGACCTAAACCAAAACCTTGAGGAACACCATGCTTAAAAGCTATAATAGTAAAGTGCAAATTTATTTTAAATAGTTAAGTTTTAACTATGCTTGGTTTGTAAAGCAGAACCTAGTTCACAATGGAAAATATATGATCAAAAGTTTTAGGAAAATTGCTCCGTAAACAAACACCACGTTTTTATAGAATTTTGTGATATAACTAAAACAGATAGAAATATTATGCATGATCACATTCTATCAATACGATTGAGCTAGATTAAACCAAATAGGACTCAAAATATTTATTCAGTAGCTAATATCTATGCCCGATTGTTGAAAGACTATATTAATTTGGATTGTCATAAGTAATAAATGTTATTGAATATTGATAGAGTTATTGATTAAAAGCTTTTCTTATTGTTATTAAATGAGAAAACGAAAGGAGCTCACGATCTTAATATTATTTAGGATGAAAACTAAGGTCAATTTTACTATGACGACAACAATAATTATTGTGTTATATCTCTACTTACCGCCTATAAAGAAAGAAAAACATTGAATTGCGACTCGCACTAGACAACAAATAATAACAATAAAAAATACTAAACTATAAATAACTTAAAAAAGAAATTAAAACGAAAACACAAAAACTTAAAAAAGACTTTTGCAAGACCAAAAAAGGCTCCTATTGAGATAGGAGCCTTTATTTTTATTTTTTAGCATATGTTGAGGCATATGCTGCGATATTTAAACAAAAAAGTAAAATAACGCAGTAGTGTTTTTTTGTGATTCCACAAATAGTTTTCCTGTGGATGCCGCTATCTATTCACCTTATACCCTTAGTTGCCTTTAACGATACCTATGGGAAGGAAAAGGGTTCGCCTGTTCTAGCTGAGGGCCTAACCGTTACATAAATTGGAAACCAGCCTCATGACGAGAACAAATTAGAATTAGAAAAGTTATGTCATCTACATAATTTCCTGGTTCAAAGTTAAAAGAATGAATATTCATATTAATTAATCATTGTGCTCTGAATTAAATAAAGGCGATGTTAATGAAAACCATTAATGTATTTTAAATACTATAGAAAAGAATTACACGGACATCAATGGACACTAAAATGTATAAATATATAGTTACAGTGAAAGCATATCTTCCTTCTACGTAGTCAAATAATAGCGGTAACTTATAGGACTCACTTGATAATGCAGAGAATACAGTGTTTTTTTTTTTGAAGTTATTATCGAAACCAGTATGTCTGTTTTCTATATTATCAATAGGAAAATAGAAGGGCCGCATACGAAAAATAAAAAAGCTGTAAATTATTTCCAAGCAACTATCTTCTCAGAACCCATCTCATCAGTGTAATACGAACCATTTATGAATACGAAAACCCTCGTTCAACGAAGACTTACATTACTAATTAAAAGTTAAACCTTCTGAGACGACATACAGATATACAGACGTGGTTTTATACTTAAAGCTATAGAGTATTTCCCTGTCACGGCTGTTTACATATAACAAGTCGACGTTGGAAAAGGCAAAGGGTTTGAGATCGTATCAGTTAACACGCGTTTGTCTGTCAACCTTATACGTGACAGGCCTGATATGTACGAACGTGTTTATTCAGACACATTCAACGTGTTAGATAAAAGGTTGGAAGATATTGTTGCAGAAATATTTGATAAAAGCCTGCTCGATGTTCTAATATTAATTGAGGCTAAAAGCTAAAAATATATTTAAAAAAAATTGTTAATAACACTTAAGTACTTAAAAATTAACTAGCATAATAAAATATTGTAAAAAGGAATATAATGATGATCATGAATATAAATATAAATTTAAAAATCGTTAAGTTTATTTAAGTGCCAATAAAAACCGTAGTAACCGAAGAGCGCTATAAAAATAATAATCTCATTCACGTTAACAACTCACCTTCTAATAAAGTATTTAAAAAAAAAGAAATAACCGAGTCCACTTTTTGTGTTCTAAAGTGATATTACCATACACAACACATGGGATCAAGTCAGAAAGTATTCGCACAACCGCATTCGTAATACGACGACCGGCGCGACGAAGGGACGCAAAACGCCCACCCCTGGCGACATCCAGCGGCGTACTGCAGAATAAATAGGGTTGGGAACGTATGTAACATCCCGCATCAGAGATAGCGCGCATGCGCGGGACAGACACCGAAACGGGATGTCAGCTGACGGGCGGTAACTAAGGTCACTGTGTCACTGTGGGACGGATTCTTTTTTGAAATAGCACTTACGGATATAAAGAACCCTTGGAGGTGAGCGGAAACATACCGACCGTGAAGATAAAATAGTCGTATGGCCGGATAAACTGTCGGGTATGATGGGTTATTATATTGAGTTCTTATAAATAGGGAAGTTGTGTACGTCCCTATCAGCAAAAATTGAATACAAGAAGTTTGTTAGATTTTTTTAAAGTTTTTTTTAATACTTTAACGTTGAAAGAAAATCATGTTAAAAAAAATGTCCTATAGATCCGAATTTCAAGACATATGACATTCATTAATCCGCGCAGCACCTGCATGGTGATGCCTGCCTCCCAGAAAGGAGTCTTGATTGAGCTTGTACGTAAAACAATAGTCCTCTTTTTAGAAATGGGTTATTGAAGACCAGCTTTGTATCCCCAACAGGACTTGATGTCCGTGTACTGTATGGGCGTCGTGTATCGGCATTAACGCAGAATACTACATAACACTACAGCTCAGCGCAATACTTAGTTCGCAGTCTTTACGTAGTTAGAATTTAAATTTTAGATGTGTTTTTCAATTTGTATTACTTTATTTTGTATTTATAAGGGTGAGTGGTAATTAGAGACCGATAATTAAACACGTGATTGTAGTTATGATAACAAACAACTTTTAATATAGGACCAAACTTCAAATCGCGCAAAACATGTGCATGGTCAGTACATTTTTGTTCGTCTAACTAGTCAAAATGTACTGAACTTGCTGATTTTTTTCGCGATTTCAGGTTTTGTCCCATAGTAGAAGTTGTTTCATATTATTATGACTACAATTACGTGTTTAAGTATCGGTTACTAATTCACCAGTCACTCTATACATTGCTTTTTTCTATGAGCCTTAGAAAGTTGTCTGATGATAAAAAATATTATTATTATATTATAATATGTTTTAAAATATCTCAGGCATTGAAAGACATGCCAGGGACTGCAGCCTACTTGAAGAGGCTCCGTTAGATATAATTAAATGAAAAGTGACTCAAACCGGTGATTTTCCTTATATACACTATGCTAGTGCACCCAAAGACAACCCTCAGTTGTTGCAGTAGGTACTATTGCTGGACCAAAGACATAGGACTACGAGTTTGAGTGTTTAAATGGAGTTTTAATTAATTCTATGGAAGTCTGTAATATATACACACTAAAATAATGGGCTCCTGAAAGCGATCGCTAGCTGTTTCATGGCATAATGTTTGTAGTGCAGCATATCTTAAGACACTTAAGGAGTGGAACAGTATTCCGCGGCTATCGCAATAATTCAAGAGCCTGGAAGATGATCGTGTCCTTATCAACCCTTACTGGAATACTTCCTCACTGCTAGCACGTTTGCTCTTGCAAAACCTTACCCAAGCCTGTCAATAAATGCAAGTAAGAAGCGAAGGCTCTATATAACGTCATTGTTCATTATGAACAAGATTTCTCCCTTTCATCAGGTCCATAGAGTTGCCATTGCCCTATAGTTTGCCACAATACTGCCATGCTGATTGTGTCTCTCTTATTCCAGTCCCTAAATTTAGACAAATTTTGGCTTCTCAAGAAGCCACCTTTTTTTTAGGCTGTGGGCAACTAAAGGAATACGGGTGTGTTTTAATCAGCAAAAAACTGATAACCCGAGAGGGAAGAGTAATTTATAAGTACCTAAGACATAAAAAATGTATACAAAGTATATTCTTCACCCTTACTCTCCATAAATAAGTCTTTGATCCAAAGAATCCAAACAACGCTCATGACTCTGGATAGTAAATATTTTGTTAAAGAAAGAGCTATAGGTAGATACTTACCCTATTCTAGTAAAGGATATCTGCAATGTTATAGATACTATACAGTCCATTTCGAATATCAGTTAACCAACGTCTGTCTTGATATTCGATCTTGGAAAATGGAGTGAATGTGTCTATACTATTAGTTAGTGTGATGGACGATAGAAGCGTTATCAAATTACGGACAGTGAGCCAGTGGATAGAATGGAGAGGGTGAGTTTAGATCTCATTACTCTAAATACTCGTAACTATATGTCAGTGTTGTGTTGGCGTATCGTTTCTTGGTTCAAGTTATTCTAAAAATAACTATAGTAGTAGGGACCGAATTTATTAAAAGTAAATGGTCGCAAAAAATATGGTTCGCAAATAGCCATCTATAAACTATTTTTTTTTTTGTTGGTTATAAAATAATGCTTGATGCAATCCCACCTGATGGTAAGCAGTGACTGCTGTCTGATCTGTTGTTTACATGTTTTAAAAAAATAACCAATTAGTTAAAGTCTACTTTCTGCCAGGCGGCGTCTCCCGCTTGAAAGTAAAGTTCTTCCTTACATTTGGTACGGAATGTTTTTTTTGCTGAAATTAACTTAAGTTTCCTGATAGCTAACAACTAGGGGTCTTTAAGTCAATAGTGAATAGTTTATTTCTTGGCACGTGTGCTCCATCGTCGATCACAGCGTCACTAACACCCGTATTTATAAACCAGTAAAACTAATTACATGATTAAAAGTAATTACTTAAGTAACACTTTTTATTATATAGTTAAGAAAAATTGAAATTTTACATGAAGATTTCTAACCTCAAGGACGTAATGACTTAAGATAAGATAAGATAAGATAAGTCATTTATTTGTATAAACATGTGTATGTTAAGATGGAGAGCTGATCAATATAGTTCAACATGTTTTGCCGTAATCGGCGTACAAAATTATTCAAATATAATTATTTAGTTAGAAAATAGTCAAAATTCAGTAAATTCAATTATAGTCAATACAGAAAATAGTCAAAATACAATCAATTCAGAATAACAGTCAATACAGAATATAAATAAAAATTGGTACAACAAAATTAAAATAAATAATGGGATACATTCAAAATTTCTCATTTAAAAACTCCGCAACACTATAGTAACACTTATTAAGTAGCAATTTTTTTAGGTCACTCTTAAACGACTTGATATTCATTATTTTAATGGAATTGGGAATTTTATTGTAAATTAATGGAGCCATACATATTATACTTTTTCTTAGGAATACAGTTTTGGCGGGGAATGATTGCACCCAAAATCTTACGTCGTACTTCTCACGTCTGTGTCTACCTGTATTATTATTCATGAGGGGAAACAAATGCGGATTAGATTTTACAAATACCGATATTTCCAATATGTAAAGAGACGGAAGTGTCAGAATTCTGTGCTTTATAAACATTGGTTTGCAACTGTCGGTAGTTTGCAACCCAAACATAGACCGTAAACAACTTAATAAGAAATTACTTAGCAACAAGTAATTACTTCTTTATAAATACGAGTGTTATCATCAGGTGAAATACTAGACAACATTGAGCCTATTGATAATAAAAAATGAGGTTTGAGGTAGCTTATTCTCACTAGAATTATTACATAATTAAAAAATTAGTTAAGTTATTAAATACAACGCACTTTTAAAATCCCTATCAACATATTTTTAACAGTACAACCATTTTCGTGGAAAACTTTATTAGTGAAATGAAAATTGTTGAATAATTGAAATCGAAAAGATTAAATAGTGAATAACCGCGTAAAAAATATTGAAATAGCACGACGTTAAACCATTGATATTATAAAGTAAAAAAAATATCAAAATCGAAGAATTCTCTTTACATACTTTATACAACTTGCAACACATACAAGACTGGAACAACTTGCCTGCTGCCAGGGACGTGCGCAACATAGAAGCAAATAAGCCCGGCTTTTACCTACCACCACCATCATCACCCCACCTAATTAAAATAATAATTTGCATGCATCTATAATAATTAAATGAATAAAATAAAAACTCAAACTTCAAACTTCGCACGTCCTAGGTCGCGCGAACTCCTCGTTCCGAATTGGATCAAAAGTGATTCTAACGTGAATTCAACCAACGCGCAACGTCACTATTTCGGACGGTTTCGCGCTATCGCTTAGGAACGCGGGTGACTTAAGTTCATTCATAAGATAATGCAACACCCAGCAAACATCTGAAATCGCGAAAAAAACAGCCAAGTTCAATACTATGTTCTGTTCTTTATGTTCTGTTCGCCTAACTGGTCAAAATGTACTGAACATGGCAGATTTTTTTCGCGTTTTCGAGTTCCCACAGTACAAGTTGTATGTTATCATGACTACAATCACGTGTTTAAGTATCGTTCACTAATTACTAGTCACCCTATATAAATAAATAAAAAGTTATGACTATAAAATTTAAGAACTTTAGACACAGAACTCAAAGTATTACCGTCAAACATAAAAGAACTATTAAGTACAAAAGTAATAAAAGTATCTCGGATCTAAATTGGTACGCAAATAACATAGTTTCTAATTATCTTTAACAAGAGGTTCACATTGTACCAGTGCGAATGTGCAAACACAAAGGGTAAGGAGTCCCGATGGTACTATAAACTGGGCTCGGTTTACGATCGTCTCGCCGTGCTTGGCTATAATTAGAGTTAGGCCGCTGTCTCGCTGTGTAGTCAATCACGGTATTTAGTGCAAGGGACCTAAGTCCGCGATACCGGTGGCGGTGAGGGAATTCCGCTTTAGTTTTTAAGAGGTTTAGACTGTGGTTTGAGAATAAAAGAAGTAATGACTATCTTATGTAGCGACATCCACGACTAAATTACAAAATCCTGCAATTAAAATTTTCCGCACAATTTGAGCATATACAACAGCCTAATATCATCATATATCATCGGACAGTTGCCCAGATCAGACAAAAACCCGTCTTGTCGGAAGATCCTCCCACGGAGGTTGGTGAGACCTTACACTCTGTGCCAACGTTCTTAACGTTCGTCAAATCCCTGAAATTAAAATAAGCATGTTAATATATTTGAAGGGGTCTAGAGCAGTGTAATATACCAAAGTTGGAAGAGATCCATCAACCAGCTTTGTGCTCACTAAGCTGATTTTACAGTATGTTAGCCGTCAAGTCGTCTCATTATTGCTTTGATACTGAATGACTTGAAAAGCAGTTTGCGAGCGAAATGCTATTTGAATCTTTGTCTATATTTTTTTTCCCTGTTCAGCTCATCATCATCATTTCAGCCGAAAGACGTCCTGTGTTGGTTGTAGCCATAATGACCAGTCCTGTGCGTCTCGCATCCATCGGATTCCCGTGACCCTCACCAGGTCATCAGTTCACATTGCCGGTTCGTGGTCGCCACTCAAGATTATTTCGTCCCCTTCGGCCATCCGTTCTGCGAGCAATGTACTGTACTCACTGCCACTTAATTTTGGCGATTCTTTGTAGTTTCTTCTATTCAGTTCAATAATGTTAATATCAAAGCTAATAAAAATCATCAACCATAGTTAACAATAATCTATATGATCCAACTTGATTACTTCAACTAAAATTATTAAAAAAAAATGTATCTTTCATCAGTTTTACGAGTATGACAGCAGTGCGGTAGTTCTTTGGAAACCTAATATCATCTCGTGAAATTACCTCAGCTAACACCAAAGTCACGTGTGCTGAGTAAAGAATTTTATATACCGAGCAATATGAGCAAAATAATCTAAAACACTACGGAACGAACTAAATTGGATGCTCCCGAACGATACAACCAAAATATTCAGGTATTCTTTCGAAGTCGCATGGCTTTTACAAATATTATACATACCTGCTGCCTACCATCCTATACACCTACCAATATCTACTATGGCAGGTAATAATACTATCTAAAGGGTAAAAATTTGTAAAATAGTTATTAGTAGCAGTTGCTGATGTTAAACCACTTCAGCAAATCCAAGTATTATATTATTTTAGTTTCCACTTGGTTTTCTGTGGCACCGTAGATAAAATTGTAATAGACTTACAAAGAGGTTTCGCCAACAAGAATGATGATAATTTATCCCACGGGATCGTACTACTGGTATGAAACTACCTATAACAAGATCACAGATTACCATGATTGATCAACACACATACAGACTTTCACATGTACATATAATATCAGTGGGATAGTAGGATGATCTTAATTTTACGGCTCGATCAAGATCGCCTAAATCTACAACACATTCAAGCACCGCAATAAATAAACAAGCAAACACGTTGCGGAACACAAGCGGCACGAATTGAATTTCGAATATTCGGCAGCCATCTTTGTTTTGTTTGTGCACAATCTCTGTCCAGCGGTGGCCGTTATGAAATTTTTCATTAAGCCCAGTGTCAACTAGTACCGCCTTTACTGTTTCTCCTGCGTTCGGGTGTGGTACCATTGTTCGAGGAGACGATTCCCCCATTCCCCGTATTGGAGAGGAATTTTCGGAAAATATATTAAGTCTAACAGAAAATAATACTGTAGATTCTGACACTCGAAGGTTTCTAAGTTTTATTGTTGTTGTACTAATGAATGTTATTGGAAGCTAAGGAAATGGGTTATTGGGTCTCCATAACAAAGAAAGTGAAGTCAATTAACAGCATGAATGGTTTGTTTTTTTTTTGAGACATATATGTTTATTTAATATTCGGATGGATATTATAATTACTCTCCACCTGGCAATTATGATAAAGTATGAAATAATTTTGTTTGTACTGTAGTTATCACTGACAATTAAGATCTAATTACAAAAATTCTGTCATTGATTGAAAACCGGAGCAAAACCGAAGGAAAATCAAGTATAAAATAAACAGTAGATCGATCGATCTTGAGTGTTATGTAATTGGACACAAACCAAGTATCAACTCATAAGCAAAAGTATATCTAACTTGTTTTGAAAGATGACCCAATTTGATTGAGACTCAAGTTAGGGACCTCAAAGTTTGCCGTCATGGTGGACAACAAGCTGAGTTACTTCGTTTAAAAGGGGTGTATCCTTTGATGCTTGTTTCCTTGTCCGCCGTCCCTTCGCGTGCAGTGGGTCGCGACCTCTAATATCGTTAGCGGGAGTTTTCATTAGCACGCCGTTGGCGCAGCGTTTAGTGCTCGTTACGCTTCATAGTGGACAACACGCTTTATTGTTATTATTTTTACCGTCAAACGAGATTGGATGGTATTCGTAATATTTTGGCTTACATTGTTCGGTTACGTAATTTTTGTTGTTATGAATTTTTTGGTAACATTTTAAATTAAAGTTTTTTTTTTGTGGTCTTGTAATCTGAAATAATATACTCGTAGATCCTAAAAATAATCTTGTATGGTTTTGTTGACTAATTTGTTTTTATTTGATTTAAATATTTTATTTATTTTCGCTTCAAAACAAATTAAAATAAATTTTGAAAGATATTCTGTGATTACGGTGAAAGGTTTTATTTTATCAACAATTTGATTGTTATTCGGCTAAGATAAGATAAGTAACCATGGAGTTTCAGGCCGGTTCTTTTCCATAAGAGACGACCAATTGGAAACGAGCGCTAGCTTCTATCGTTTCCAAGTAAACATGTAGGCTTATGTGCAACAAAGTAATGTAGAGTTTACTTATAAGCATAATCAGCCTTTCAATGTTCCCACTGCTGGGACTCAAGCCTCCTCTCTAGGATAGGGAATGGGCCGTCATCCACCATGAGGGCCGGTGCAGGTTAGTGAAGCTAACATGTCTTTTTTTACGGTAGGTAAAATCATCTAATGACAAATCCCGGCCTTGGGCGGGGCGGGAGATATAGTGTCAGTCTCTTACTGACTAAAAATAAATTACAAATAAAAAAAAACTTTTTAAAAACAAGCTTTCAATTAAATGGGCTAAAAAGAAGAAAATAATTTCCTTTATAACTTTTACTATCAATTTATAACGGCATTACACAATTTATATGATAAAAAAGCTTGTCGCGAGATTTTGAAAATATTAAAATCAATAGATGAAGTTATTTAACTTATTTAATTTATGAAGTTATTTAGCTGTGTATTTACACAGTTAAATCTCGCGACAAGCTTTTATATCATATAAATTGTGTAATGCCGTTATAAATTGATAGTAAAAGTTATAAAGGAAATTATTTTCTTCTTTTTAGCCCATTTAATTGAAAGCTTGTTTTTAAAAAGTTTTTTTTTATTTGTAATTTATTTTTTACTTTTTAGTTATACCTTATTTAAATCACATTTATGTTCTCAGCGAGTCCTTTTATTTGTTACTCATATTATACGAAAGTATAAGAAACTTAGTCTGCTATCTTTAGCAGTCTGCCAGGTTCTTTTTAATTTTATTTTTTTATGGTAGGTAAAATCATCCAATGGCATCCCCCGCCCTTGGGCTTGGTTCGGTCTGTTACTGGACGGACGGACAGCGAGCTACTCATTGCCCGCCATCCACAAGCCCGCGCCTACGGTGGCAGGAAATCGGGATCGGAATTACGGAGGTAGCTGCGGCGCAAGCGCCGTTACCTGATGCGGTCGGCCTCCTCCTTTGCTAGCATTACTGCTTCGCAGGAGGCGAAAACCTGAGAAGTCTACCAGGTTGAATTTATGAAACCAAAATGATGGTTGTGAAGGTGAACCAGGTTGATCGTAAGACTAACAATCAACCTAACTTACATGAAATAGCCAATTGCGAAGTTGTCCAGGTTCTATATAACTGGGATCTACAATCACAAATACTGGGAAATGCGGAGAAGACTCAAGCACCGTAAAAAAATTGACGCTCTTGAAATGTGACGCTGGAGGCGTCTACTGAAGATAAATACAGACTGCTCCACGCACTAACGTTTCCATTCTTAAAGACCTTTACATCAAAACAAAAACTTACGTCGATTATGCAACAGCGAATTTTTAAGATGTTTGGATATATCATACGCAATGAGAGCTCTTTGGAACGTTTAGTGGTGTAGGGAAGAGTAGAGGGCCTACGTTCTCGCTGCCAATCGCCTACCAGATGGACAGACCTCACTAAATCATCATCATCATCTCATCTTCGAAGTGTTTCCTCATTTAATGTACACGAAGTGCCATGAATAGAGAGAGATGGAGAAGTCTCCCAAAAGCCGCAACCAACCAACCAGACGATCCATGACCACTACCACTCCACCAAGAGTATAACTGAGAAAAAAGAGAATATTGGATTTAGAGTAATATCACTTTATTTTTAAAGTTACTTTCTGCAAGCCCTTTCAATTGGTACCTATTTAATAGGAGTGTATTAAAACTAACTAGCTATTCACTTATTTAAATTTGTACGCAACCCTCCGTGCGCGAGTCCAAGTCGCTTATGACCGGTTAGAACTTATTTTATTCCATCCGAAACGCGATGGGATTGTGTCGTTTTATTGCGGAACTTCTATGGCCACCTTCCAGCTCCATCATCAGATCCCGACTGCCATATTGATCAAAGTACAAATCAAGTACTCGTCATTACAAATCTAACGAGAATAAAGACGAGAGGGTTGTGTCGTTTAATTGCGGAGTTCCTGTAGCCACCTTCCAGCTCCATCATCAGACCCTGGTTACCATATAGGATTCAAGTACTCATCAATACAAATCAAATGAGCCCGAACTCGATGGGATTGTGTCGATTTCTTACGAAGTTCCTACCTTCCAGCTCCATCATCAGAACCTGGTTACCATATAGGATCCAAGCACTCACACAATTCAAATGAGCCCAAATTTGATGGGGTTGTGTCGTTTAACTGCGGAGTTCCAATGACCACGATCCACGATCCGCTACATCATCATACCCTGGCTACCATATAGGATCTAAGTACTCGTCATTACAAATCAAATGAGCCTAAAGTCGATGGGGTTATATCGTTTAATTGCGGAGTTCCTATGGCAACCTTCCAGCTCCATCATCAGACCCTGGCTACCATATAGGATCTAAGTACTCGTCATTACAAATCAAATGAGCCTAAAGTCGGTGGGGTTATATCGTTTAATTGCGGAGTTCCTATGGCAACCTTCCAGCTCCATCATCAGACCGTGGCTACTATATAGAATGAAAGTTCTCGTTAATACAAACTAAACGAGCCCAAATTCGATGGGGTTGTGTCGTTTAACTGCGGAGTTCCAATGACCACGATCCAGCTACATCATCATACCCTGCTTACCATATAAAATCCAAGTACTTGTCATTAAAAATCAAATGAGCCTAAAGTCGATGGGGTTATATCGTTTCATTGCGGAGTTCCCATGGTAACCTTCCAGCTCCATCATCAGAACCTGGTTACCATATAGGATTCAAGCAGTCGTCAATACAAATCAAACGAGCTCAAATTTAATGGGGTTGTGTCGTTTAACTGCGGAGTTCCTATAAACACGTCCCAGCTCCATCATCAGACCCTGGCTACCTTAAATGATCAAAGTACTCGTCAATACTAATCAAACGAGCTCAAACTCGATGGGGTACTGTTGTTTAACTTCGGAGTTCCTATGACCACCTTTCGGCTCCATCATCAGACCCTGGCTACTATATAGAATGAAAGTACTCGTCAATACAAAGTAAACGAGCCCAAATTCGATGGGGTTGTGTCGTTTAACTGCGGAGTTCCTATGACCACCTTCCGACTCCATTATCAAACCCTAGCTACCATACATGATCAAAGTACTCGTCAATACTAATCAAACGAGCTCAAACTCGATGGGGTCGTGTCGTTTAACTTGGGAGTACCTATGACCACCTTTCGGCTCCATCATCAGACCCTGGCTACTATATAGAATGAAAGTACTCGTCAATACAAACTAAACGAGCCCAAATTCGATGGGGTTGTGTCGTTTAAGTGCGGAGTTCCTGTGACCACCTTCCAGCTCCATCATCAGATCTTGGTTACCATATAGGATGAAAGTACTCGTTAATATGAATAAAACGGGCCCAAATTCGATGAGGTTGTATCGTTTAACTGCGGAGTTCCTGTGATCACCTTCCGGCTCCATCATCAGACCCTGGCTACCATACAGGATCAAAGTACTCGTCAATACTAATCAAGCGAGCCCAAACTCGATGGGGTTGTATAGGTTTATCGCTGAGTTCCTATGGCTACCTTCCAGCTCCATCATCAGATCAGCTCCATGTCATCATAATGTTGCATTGTCACCCGATTTACACATGTATATAAAATTTCAGCTCAATCGGTTGAAGATATCTGCTTCAAAATTGAGTTGCAAGATTTGAGCCGAACATACATAGTTACATACAGTGCAAGCTAATAGAAAGCTTGTAAAAACCTACCCCGTTCCTTCGTTGCTTATCATACCGGGGCCGAGCCTTCCTTTTAGAAGCCGACCCTTGGCCCCAGTAGGCTTGGACCCTGCCTGCCTGTAGCTGATGTAACATGTTTTCGAATTTTTGGTTTTAGGTCATGCCGGTTTCCTCACAATGTTTTCCTTCACCTTTTGAGAGCAATGGTGATGAAATAAATTACACAAAGTAATGCTCCTGGCTGGGTTTGAATGAAAGAACTACAACTCAGAATTAGAAACCCATCTCTTTGACTTACTTTTACGGAAAACTAACCTGTCACTTCATTTTAAAATTATCATAAAAGAACGTAGTACTACCACGCTGGTACCTATATTATAAAGTTTATGTTCTACTAGTTTTATGGTCTAATCCTGTATCTGCTTTACCCGTGCACCAAGTTTCATCTTAATCCCTAAATTCATCGCAACGTGATTGATTCACTTTCATATCCTAACTTTCTAATTAATCAAAGTAATATTGCAAAGGCAAAAACTTGGGATATGTTTTTTTTTAAGGTGAAAAATCAAAATGACATCCGCTCTTTGGCGGAGTGGGAGGGTGTGTCAGACTTTCACTGACTAAAACCCACTCCTAGTTCTTTCGTTGTCTTTCATTCCAGGGCCGGGTTTTCCTTTGGGAAGCGAACCCATGGCCCCAGTAGGCTTCGACCCTGCTGGGCCACTACGGTTTGTTGACATCTCCTTGAGGCGCGCGTGCAATACGCGCCGTCGACGACTTGGGCTTAGTCTGAACGGTTACCGGACGGTTGGACGACGAGCTAACCATTGTTCGCCATCCGCAAGCCCACGTTTACGGTGGCTGGAAATCGGGATTGGGATCGCGGCGGAAGCTTGTGGGACGTATATTTGTTACTTCTTCACACTCGACAAGCTGAACGGATTTCGATGAAACTTATTACATAAGGAGACTATGTCCTGGAATAGTAAATATGATACTTTTTAGGGTTCCGTACCTCAAAAGGAAAATACGGATCCATTATAGGATCTGGACTTTGTTGTCCGTCGATCTGTCTGTCTGAAGGCCTAACAAGACCCTTTATCTCGGAAGTCCGTAGAGGTACCAAGTCGAAATTAAAAACGTATCCTCAGGTTTTCGGTTCCTTGAAGCTGTGAAAAAATCAAACTGCTAAGTTAACAAAAAATAAAGATACGGCCGTTATGGCGCAAAAAAAAATATAATTATATTTCGACAATCTCAAGGAAAAAAACTTCATAGGGTACTTCCTGTTGTCACAAAAAAAAAACACTTTTTTTAACTCAGAAAAATCTTCGTAATTCGGGAATTGAACTGTTTCCAGTAAGTTTGTACTGAACCCTTAGTGTGCGAGTCCGATGCGCACTTGCTCAGTTTTTTTTTTATCCTGCAAGTATGTCCCCTTGGGAAAATTTTCTAATATCACGCGAGTGAAACCACGAGCAAAATGTATTTTATTTATTTATTATTAAATGACAGGTATATAATCAAAGTTAAATGCTATAAACACGAAAAAAGTACAGATGTGCACAGCATTTTCCACTTAAATGATGCAGAGAAAAAATAGTGGTGGGAAAGAAAACCCGAATACAAGAATAGATAATAACACTAATAAACTGTAGATATAGAAGCAGCAAAAGCTAGATTTATAAGATCAAATCAGAAAGGCCCATTCCATTGGCAACAGGTAGCCGTCGTCAAAAGAAATTGATATTTATTGTTAACGTAGTAACCGACTGACGCTTGTCCCTGTGACATATTGGAATTCGTACCATAGACAGACAATCAGAAATGAACTGAACAATATCGTCACAACATTGAGTACTCTATAGAGAAAAAGTCGCTTTCCAGGCCGTCCGAAACATTTGGTGGCCTTTATCTTAGTTTATTCACAGATTTAATTGAAACTTTTTAGTTTTTCCTTCAAGTCGTTTTTTCAGCCAGCGGCTCCGCTCGTGTGTAAATAGGTTTCTCCAAACAAATAAAAGTTTGAACCCCGTATCAACACTTAAGGAGTTAATTTAAAAATGGTAACTCATAATAAATAAAGAACAAACTCAAAATAAATAAAAAATAGTGATGCAAGAATCATAAAGAAGGTTCAAATATTTATTCAATGCATAATAAAGCCACACACTGCCAATACCGGTCTCATTCTTGTAACAATATGACTGTAAAGCCTGTTTTGTAACGTAAACTAATCAAAACTTTAAAAATAGACAACAATTGACAGCCACTTTATCACTCTACAATCTTGTCACACTTTTCTGACCACGAATTTAACAGGCAACTAGGGAACGCTCAGGGCCTTATAGTTAAAAGGTATCGTTGTATTCCGATGTGAGAGAAAGACGACGATATAACTGACAAATAGCGCTATCCTTTTCTCACAACGAGATCATGCCATTGGCAGTTTGTAGTACAAGTTTGTGCCTAGTTCATACCCATAGCTATGTCTACGGTTCATACCAACCCAAGGTGCGTCATCCAAAGGCAGGCAATCACTTAGTGCCTCATAAAACTTGCTTCATTTCGACCGGCTGAGTGACAAGTTGCTAGTTTGTTTACAATTACACAAGTTGAGCCGTTACCCTAAGTTGTCGCGATAAACTTATGAGGAACTTTGAAATGGGGTCTGAAGGTTGAACAAACGAAGATTATTAACGCGTAAGAAAAAATATATGAAAACTTAATTTTGATGTAGAATAAGAAAATTTATTTGCTCAAACGTGTATATAGCATTTAATCAAGCAATTCAAAAATTCATCATTTACAGGCACTTTTTAAAGTTCAAGAAGTCAGTCTGTCAGATAAAATGCTAGCACATTCCAAAACGTCGATCTCTATGCAGAAAAATGTGCAAGAAATTCTATGGACACTATTTTCAAATCCTGTTACGTCTTACAATTATCTCGTTACATGCTTTTAGTTGCCATTATTATGTGAGAATAATGTAAATAATATTAAAAAAATATCTAAATATAGATATTAAAATAAACGACTGGCAGCTAAGAGATGAACAGCTTCAATTGACAGCGCCAGTTCACGGACATGACGCGTACATCAGCACAATTCAGTTCAACAAAGCAACGCATGCAAGATCATAAACAAATAAGTGGCTCAACACATGTCTACCATTTCTAATGGCGTACAAATATCTTAGTTACAATTATTATTATTATTAAATCAATGACTTAAACACATACACATTAAATGTCAGTCACAATAAAACAAAATGCATATAAATTATTTTGATTTAACTTCCACGATGACTCGTAGGGAAAAATGGAGTCTCTTATTTTCATGTACTTACTTAGGTAACTTTGTGCTTTGGAAATGAAAAAGAAAAAAAAAACAACATTTCAGAGAATACAAAAAATCTTTTGAATAAAAACTCAAAAAACACAAAACCCAGACAATCCTAATTACTTATTCCAAACACTACCCTCGCCAGTCTACACAGAACAGAAAAAACTGTCGCGAAAAAAAAAAACAAAAAGGTGCATCCTCGCTGCACCACTAAAGCAGCATCACAGTCGAGCACAAATTATACGAATTGGAAAAAGAACCAGTCGGAACTGGTTGATACCGGACAAAGGCGCCGGGCGAGGCTAATCGAACACGAATGGAATGGAAAATTTCTGCATGCCTTTGTTGTTCTTCCCTTGCTCGATGAAACTCGTTTTCTTTCAGCGCATTGGACGCTGTTAGTGTATTTGGGCGATCTATTGGGAAAAACGAAAAAAAAATCGGAATTTATTAAGGATAGTCTTTTGCGTATTTCTCTCGTTTATGTGGTTTTTTTTATCTCTTTCTACTCTCGTGCTTCATTGTCGGTTTTTTTAGATGTACTATGTTACTCACAATTTGTTATAGAGCAAATTTAGGTCAAATTGATTTTGAAACAAGAGAAAAATGCGGAACATATGCTTTGATTAAATTCTGCCTTGCTATAAAAATGAGTAGTACTATTATATACCTGTTTGAATTTAAGTAATGGGCAATTACCATTAAAAGTAAGGGTTAGTGTCTTCGACTTTTTCAAGGATTATTTCGGCCGTAAAAGCAATTTTATTAAAACATTTAAAGATCATGTAATGTTATGTATTTATGTTTATTTTATGACCTATTTCATGAAATGGGCAATAAGATGCTCCTAGACAATTTTATTGCTTACGAACAAGACTTCCTATTGTATCGGCTAGACTCGAAGTGATCTACATAGTTTAGAAGATGATTTCATCCTGTCCCATAAAACGTATTAGATTATCACAGGCCACCATGTATTCGAATGATTGTTTATCGTTGTTGTTATTCTGTAGTTTCGTGTTAACTTTGTTAGCTTAAACATTTACCTAATGGTTGACAAAGGAACATAAGTATTGCTCAATTAAGCTCATTTTCCGAGGCAGCAAGAGTCATTCTTTCACTCCAACTAGTTGCTAAGACTACGGAAAAATAAAAGACGTTAATTATGACTTGAAATATTGAAAGGAGACCGCCAGAAATCCATATATCGTTGGGCCAAAATGTGAACAGGAATAATTTATGTGGTATTTAATAGATAAAACACGTACATATCAATATCAGAAAGATTTTTTTCAAAAATCTATGGGAATTGTATTTATAATGCCAAAATGTATTGTAAATACAAACTGTCAAATAGACATATTGATTTAATTATTTGAAAACATATTTGTATGTTACTATTAGCATATTATTGCATAGCACAAAAAAGGAATTAGGTAGGTAAAATAAAAACAAGTTATTTTTAGGTCACGTCTTATTTTATTACGTGACATTGACATTTTGATATGTTTTCGTTTTGAAACAGTCGCTGATACACGATTTTAAAAGATGTTATTGTTAAATAAATAAATAACTTACTAAAACAACAATAATTCATCTAATGTCCTTTTTTCTTTTATAAACGATTATAATGTTCATGTCAAAAATGCTAAAACAAAATAGATAGTGTTTTTTTAATAACTTCTTTAGACCTACTAGTTTTAGAACGAACTTAAAATGACCTGACAGCTAGTTTTAGAACTACGTTCAATTAAAAACCATATTTAAAATCATAATTTTTAGCTCATTCCGATAGAAAGTTATTATTGTTACATGTTCTTTTTAATCAGTAAAAAATCTAGTTTTTTTTTTATATACATATCGATTCTGTGCATACATTAGCCCAATTTTGGCGGTTTCCTTTAGTTCTCGGCAAATAAGTTGAACACGTCGGTATGGTTACGCGCAGCCCCCATTTCGATTTAGACCCAAAAATCGGTTACTGCGCATTCATGGTCGACCGTCATGATGATTCAATTTGTGTCGAGGACTATAAGCATTTCATGTCTAGTACCTACAGATTATTTAGTAGAAACGCTTTACAGCGGTCATTCTAAGCTGTGTAAGAATCTTCGAGAGCACTAGGCTTCCATTTAAATCACAAAACCAAGAATCACCATTTTAATAAGCCCTCATCCAACACTGACAAGGGTTTCAAGAAAAATCCTCCAGCACACGTTCACACTATACGAGAACAAGTCAAAGCATTCCACTCGCCACACACAAATCACACGTGCAGCCTGCAACTCTAACAAGCCGCTCTTACATTACGCTGCAGTGAGGAGAGGCCCTTATGTGGCAAATCGTCGCCTTACTGTCGAGCGCACCATAGAGGTATGAACAGAAGATCTACTTATCAAAAATACTCTAGAACGCTTTTTTTCTCCAGAGACACGCAGACCCAAAACAGCTGTCTATAAGCCATAAAAGTATTTGTTTCGTAGAAAAATTGAACCCACGGATCGCAGCCAATCATACAAATTAAGTATTCTGTACCATTTTGTAAGAACTATAGTGTAGTGAAGAACGATTATACCTCTCAGGCACCAGTGTACCGAATACGGTAAACCTCATCTAACCACACCTCAGCTAACCTTATTAAGTAAAAAAAAACTTTTTACAAAAAAAATACAACCGACTTCAATGTAAAAAAAAAACACAAAAAGTACAAAATAACTTTAATTTCGGAAGTCGGTGTGTCTGTAATAGTTTGGTCTCTTCTTTATTTAACACCGAATTTCGAAATTAAAGTTATTTTGCACTTTTTAGTGTTTTTTTTACATTGATGTCGGTTGTATTTTTTTGTAAGAAGTTTTTTATTTCACACTTTTTAGTTGTAGTACTTGTAGTAGGTACACGTCAGCCAAACATAAATAGATACCTTCCGCCATTCGGTTCCATCATCAAATCATCTTGACAATTCTATCAATACCAAACACGGCTAGAATACGCTGATTTATTACAGAATTTTCTTACCTACCTTCTAACGTCATCAGATCAGTTCTATGCTGGGACTACGTGTATAAACAAAGCAATTTTACTTGTTACGACAGTTCTGCTACGCTTTTTTGAAAAGTTCCGTTCTATATCTTCAAAGTTCATCATCAGATCAAAACAATATTTCAATGGGACCAACTCGAGACTATAACCTTTCAACAAAGAAAACAAAATTTTAAAATCGGTTCACAATTGACCGAGATATCGGTGAACATACATATAAAAACTACAGTTCTGCCATGATTGTTTGAAGATTTTCGTTGTATATCTTCGAAGTTCGTCATCAGATCAAAACGATATTTTTATGAGATTAATCCGGAAGTATAATCTTTCAATCAAAACAAAAATTTTCGAAATCGGTCCACATTTGCCCGAGGTATCAGTGAACATATGTAAAAAAAAATACATACTGCCGGACATAGAACCTCCTCCTTTTCGAAGTCAGTTAAAAATGAGGTTTAAGTTAGCTGGTACCGAGGTGTACCGAATTTAGTACACTGGCGCCTGAGAGGTATAATCGTTCTTCAATACACTAGAGTTCTTTTTTAGCTTCACTTTTTTGACTAATCGACATTTTGACAACTCAAAAGTGCCTGTAAATGGTCTATTTGTAATAAATGAGTTGGATTTGATTTGATTTAATTTGGTACACTTGTGCCAAAGAGATTAAATATTTTCAGAATTTCTAAAGTATCTCAGAAAACTGCATGAACTGCACCTTCTACATACATTTCTGTTTAAGGGCTGCGGTTGGAAATAATGAGCCTTGCTGCCAACATTTAATGGCCTAAGTGTGACCTGAAGGGCGTGAAAATATGTATAGTTTTACAGGCAGCAATTCTCACGCTCTTTTCCGACGTCTTGAGCTCCACATGTGCTTGTCTGCCTATTATTTTAATTTCGAGCTATTTTCTTCTCAGTCTTGATGCAGGGATCCAAAGGTATGAGTTGTATACTTCAGTGTCTGTATATTTTCAATCCTAGAAAACGTACTGTGACCAGGTAGAAGACACATTATTATTTTTTAATTGGTTGTGACAAAAATTAAATCTATTCAAAATAAGTAACACAACCTTTCACATCTAGTGGAAGGAGAAAGGAAAAAGTCAACTAAGAGAAAAAGATGCAATAACTGACATGTGACGTCACCGCAATTAGTTTACGTTTGTGCAAAAGAGATAGCGAGATGTCCCCACCACGCTACCTACTCTTCCACGAATCAATATTTAAAATGCTAATTGCTGTTTGATTTAGTAACCAATTGTGATGTTGTTAAAGAAAATAAAAAAACTTTCTACAAAAAAAAACCGACTTCACTAGAAAAAAAAACACTAAAATGATCAAAATAACTTTAATTTCGGAAGTCGGTGTTTCTCTGTATTGTTTGTTTTGTTATTTAACACTTGGGCCCCAGTTTACACAGTGACAGTGACAGTGGCCTTATAGGCAAAGTGCACCTTATGACAATTCTAATAAGTCCAAACACGGCTAGGATACATTGATTCATTACGGAGATCCAGTGCCTATCTTCCGGCTCCATCATCATCATCTGGTCACTTTGATGATATCATTTTCAACAGAACTAGTCAGAACCATTTATTAACTGTATTGTCACAATCGCTCAACTATATTCATTGTGATATCTATGTGAGTATGAAGTTTCGTTGGCCATTTCTGGTCTTCTTCAACAGTTGTTAATTTTTGACTGTAAATACTTAAGTCCTCGATATATTTATACCAAAATTACTATATGTTTGCCTATAATATTTGAGGAGTTCCCTCGATTCATAGATTCCATCATCAGAACTGGATTTTGAAAAAATCACCAAAGACCAATCTGGAAGCAAATTCTTTAAGGGGGAAAAAAAATTGCAAATCGGTCCATAAACGACGGAGTTATCCGCGAACAAACATAAAAAAGCATTTATACGGTCGAACTGAGAAAACACCTCTTTTTTTAAAGAAGTCGGTTAAAAAACAATACTTATTTTTATTGTTATTTGTTGTCCAGTGTAAAAATTTTCTTTCTGGGTCCATACAGAAATATTTTGTATTTAGAGTATACAATTTTTTTGCAGCAGCTTAGTTCTCGTGATCTAGTCCGCAGGAACCATGTATTATTTTTTAATAACGTAGCTCGTAATCAGTCAACAACCTAAAAATGAACTTGTATAAAATAACAGCAATCAAAATACCTCAGAAAATATTACTTTAGATTACTGCCTTGAACAATCTACATCATCAAAAGTATAACACATTGTGAAGTTCAGTGAACAACATTGTTAACACACTAACGATATTGATGAAATCCTCGTCAAGAATCTTCCTCCAAGTTTCAAACATGTCTAATTATGAAATCTGAGCTAAGATATATCCATTTTAATAGAACTTCACTCTCTGCGCATATACCTTCTATAAGGACCCCTTTCTCATCCCATTACACTTGGTGAGAAAATCTACAATAGCATTTAATTAAGCCGACAGAGGGAGCCACTGGGCGCCATACACGTCCATGCTGGTCTGTCGATGGCACTCATTCAACTTGGGCGTAACAAACCGCCTTTGTCAGTAACACGTCGTCTGCTATACAGTATACGTGGAAGCGTAAGTTATCGTGTCTTTCAGTAATTTAGGTCAATATGCCAATATGTCTTTTCCTTGTGTTCATATGTATACAAAAATGCACAGAAAAAAAATAAAGAAAGAAAGATTAAACATTTATTTTAAACCACACGGCATACACACACACACACACACACAGCATAAGCAGTGAGAACTCTATACAAACTGTAACGGCAAACACATTAAAAAAAAAGTTTTTGCTCATATAAATTAAGTTTCTTCAAGAAAATCATGATCGATTCCCAAAAAACGATGGCGCTCCAGTATTGTTTTTATCAGCATTTACGAAAATTACGTTTTTAGGGTTCCGTACCTCAAAAGGAAAAACTGAACCCTTATAGGATCACTTTGTTGTCCGTCTATCTCTCTGTCTGTCTGTCAAGACTCTTTATCTCGGAAACGCGTGGAGGTATCGAGTTGGAATTAAAACCATATATTCCAGTCTGTGGTCCCTTGAAGCTGTGAAAAAATCAAACTTCTAAATTAACGATAAAAAAGATACAATATAACAATATATATTTCACAACTACGAGTATCACACAACACCGACTAGTCCCAAGCTATGCAGAGCTTATGTTATGGGTACTGGACAACTTTTAAACATACTTACACACTATTGTCTACATTTCTTATAATTTCTCCTTTAGCAGGTCTGCTGGAAGAAACTTTAGAAATAAGCAGTAGATACCTTTGTACTATTAGTTATTATGTGTTGTCTTTTTTTTGTTATATTGTGTGTACATAAATTGTGAAATAAATAAATAAATTACACCCAGACACAGAACAAATGATCGTGCTCATCACACAAACATTTGACCTGGATGGGAATCGAATCCACCACCTCCGGCATAGCAGTCAGGGCCACTAACCACTAGATCAACAGGCCAGTCGAAAGGCCGTTTATGTTGTAAAAAATGTATATTTCGGCACGCTCAAGAGAATCAAAATTCATAGGGGAAGTACCGTTGACATAGAACCCTGAAATTTGACATGAAGCAAAGTCTTATAATACAAGAAGTATAGAAATAAATCTGAAAACTTTAAAGTACTTACGTCAAAAAAAAACTTTTTTCGATTCACAAAAATTTTCCGAGTCTCGATTTGGGAATTTAACTATTTACATAAGTCAGTTTGTACGGAACCCTCAGTATACGAGTCCTACTCTCTCTAGCCCAGTTTTTTTGACTTCTTTGAAGAAAGTTGTTTATTTCCATCTAAATTATCACCATCCTTTATGTTACAGCCTGTTGAATCAAAATATCCTCACTACTGGAGCTCACTGCTGAAAGAGAATGGGCGATAAACCACCACGCATAACTAGTGCAATTTAGCCGATGTCTCTTGTCTTCGATTTTTGAATATTTGGTTGTCTTACAATGTTTTTCTTCATCGTTTTGGGAGCAAGATGATCTAGAAACTACATATAAAATGTAGGTATTAGACATAACACAACTGGCCTGGCCTGTGATATTCAAACAACTGAGACCCAGGCCACCTCTGTACGGAAAGTAGTGAGAAAAAATCTACGAAAGCCCAGATGGGTAAATGGATAACATAAGGGGCCACCAAACTATGTACATAATAATTTAAATTGCTTTATGGTTTGGCCACACCCTACATTATATTGCGCCTTTGATAGGCTCGATGGATGACACTAGCTTCAGCGCACCTTTGTGGAATGAAAGGCCTTTGTTAATGGCCACGAACGACGCCGACGTCCATAGTAAATGGGGCATGGGCTCTGAAAGTGAGTGCTTCCAGGCCGCCATCTTAGTTTTTGATTCAAGTTTAATTCTATTTGTCTGGTGAACTATTTTAAGATTCAAATTTCATAATACAAACGTGTAATAGAAAGAGGTCAACCTCTCTGAAGGAGGTAATCTCCGGTAAAACTGATTCAATGGCGAAAATTCTATCGCGACTCCACTACAGAAAAGTTTCTGTAGTGGAGTCGCTTTCTATAGCTGAGAGAAACACTAGATCTGTCCACAGAATCTCCTAAAAGTTCAGGAGATTCAGCTAGTGTTTCATTTTATTAATTTTTATTTAACTTGCTTTCCTTCACTCGGCATATACAACTATGTAACTCAATAGACGCACATCCTGAAAGTGTGTTTAGAATCAGCTACTAAATTAATATAGCTATTTTCAACATAGGCTTTTTTATCTTAAAATAATTTTTTACTATTCTAAACCACCTATTTTGATAAATCTTTATTGCGTCACTAGCGTGTTTGTGTCGCTTACAAACACCGGTGCATTCTACACAGGTAGCTACATTGGTGGCGCATTGGTATAGGGTACTACCCAATGTACCTCGTCGATGCAGAATGTGCCTACTATTAACATAGTTAATTTCTGAAAATAACACTATCTAAGCGTATTTAAATTTTGCATTATTCGAGTTACACGTTGTATAACAACATCATCGAAGTATACCCGAAATATTACCAAACATACACTGCGATCAATCTGGGTGTGGAGTACGCAATTTACATAGAAATAGGTAGCAGATGCGAGTCCAATGGAGTTAGTGAAGTGCTCTCCATGCTATGCCGGGGATGCAGACACCACAGCTAACGTCTTCGTGACCTGATGAAATGCGACGAACAAATAGGTCAGAGATTATGTATGAATATCATTATGGAGAATAGGAATAAGTAATTTGACTTTAAATTGCTTAGCATATACTTCTTAATAGCGGATCTCATGAGGTAAGGACATTGAAAAAGAAAGTGTACCGATGGACTTAATGCAGCAAGGTATTCCAGAGAACCCGTAGGTTAAAATTACAGCATTGAAGATAATCGTTAATGAGGCGGGATCTTCAGGGTTGTTGTTTAAGTTGGGCGTGCCTCAGGGTTCAATTCTTGATCCTTTTCATTTTTTTAGTTTTTTATTCATGACTGACTGAATGACTTTCCTTACATAATGGCTAATATATCTGATACAATTCCATTTGCTGATAACGCTTTTCTTATTTTTAAAAGTAGACAATAAAGAGTCTTGTAAGTCAACGAAATTCTGGGTGTTACTACTAAATGATTCGCAGTTAATTTATTAGTTAATGCGAACAACATTAAATATCTCACTGCTGAGTTTTCAACATCGAATATCGCTGAAATTGGCCCACAAATTTATGACAACAAAAAACTCAAGGTGTTGCGAAAAAAATATTTTTAGTTAGGTATAATTGTCGATTTAAAATTGCAGTGAGCCACTCATATTATAAAATCTCTCAGAGGTAATTAAGCTCAGCTGCATATGCTGTAAAAAAAGATAATTGACTACAGATTATAGCCACATCCATATTTAATTTAGTTTGTTTAGTTCTACAGTGTAAAGGAATTTTACTTCACGGAGCCTCAATCCACCACCTGTGTATCCCATAGCATATTTATGGAGTAAATTTTCATATTGCAAAAGAGAGCAATCCGGACAATTTATAAATCAGTTCGTCCAGGGGGTCTACTCTCTTTCTCCGAAACGAAACTTTCGTAAACGAACGAAATTCAAACGAAGTTTCGTCAGTGAACCTACTCTGTTTCATGTTCGGACACGCACACGAAGTTCGGATCCACAGACAATCTTCGTGATTAAATGGAATGAACAATATTGTGTGGGTCTTTTTATATGTCATTTAAAATAAATTACGGTTTTTAAACTAATTTTGAATCTGGCTTTATTTTAAAATTTTGCATTTACTTTGTGGTTTATTAAATATTGCTAGTAATATTTATAAATAAAATTAAAATATATAGCAAAATACAAATTTTTGATGAAATTCATCACGACATTATAAAGCACCCTTTTTTCAGCCGTTGTTAACCAACTTATTTAAAGAGCACCATTTCTTGCCAATCATTGGTACTAACGTGTGACAATTAAAAATATCTGTATAATCACAAGTAACATGTCAATCATAACATTGTCAACGTGACTTTTAGTTTGACTTTTTGAAAAATATATCATGTTGCCAGTGCTTTTTTTACATAATTTTTAAAGTTGTAGTCTAACTTTTTGGGTCACAATAACTTTTGTTTTGGATCTATAAAGGAGATTGGACACTTATAGCACATGATTAGAGAAGTACAGAGACAAAGCTTCATACAATCATGTGAATCGGTTGCACCACTACAAACACGCGGGGAAAGTGTGCGAGACCACTGGCCGCTTGTTGCGTACGCGGCGAAACTGGAAAAAACCGGTTGACGCGGGCACAGTCAGTGAAAGATCTCTAGGGTCGACGCGACGCAAGTTGTTAAAGAAAGAAGAAAAAAAAAGAAAGAAAAAAAATTATTTGAGACTCGCACAGGACAAAAAATATATACAAAACAATACAAAAATTAAAAATAGTTTTTACACATAAACACACACACACAGTTACAAGTTTAAATATTTTATTGTAAAAACATGTTATTTTATTATTAATAATGGTAATTTATCATACTGTGTGTATAAACAATACTAGATAAATAAAAATATATCATATTTTAACTATCTCAAGATGATGATGATGATTATGAAAATAAATAAATAAATATTTAATTATTACTTTTTCAAGTAAGTACCTTTTTTAATAAGAAGAGCGTATTATACGGTGTGTTTTTGCCTTTTTTTATTGTTATTACAAGCTTTTAACAAACATTTGTAGGTATCTGAATAGGTTAGTATTTACGTAGTAGGTATGTGTGATGAATGTATAATATACACAATATATATATATATATATATATGTATATATATATATATATATATATATTTGTGTTTTTCTACTGAATATTAAATTTATTTAATTTGTTTTCACCGATTGTGACAACCCTATCAAAATAGGTAACAATATTGCACGTTCTTAGGAAGCTTTATCTTTGTATAGTACGGCCGACGGATGAAGTTAAGCTCTGTAAATTTTAGCGCTCAAAATAAGCGCGCCAAATAAATGATTTATAAATATAAATGCCAACAACAGTTTTTAATAACAATAACTACCGCTATTGGTATTTATTTTTTCAAACCATTTATTTTTTTACGAGTACACAAACGCTAAAGTTCGCAAAGCCTAACTTAAGACGCGCCAAGATCCTTCTGCCGTACTGTACCTCTCTACTCATGTGCTTATAGGATCACTTTATGACTCGAACGGCCTTTAGAGTTAATTTTTAATCCATTACTATTATTTTTATTGATTTTTTAATTAAATTCATCGAAATAATTTGTGGGGTTTCTGTTTTAATTTAATTCATCATATTTTGTTTCATCGACTCCTTTCTCAATTATAATCGGTCCATTAAACATTATCCATTATCATAAATCTTGGAAAAAAAGCAATTTTCATTCACAACAAAAAAGTATAATGAGTTGTCATTATTATTTTTCTTTAAACTTGTTACTATTTCTTTCGTTGAAAAGTAATTTCAGGAAAAAATTAAACAAATAATATATAATCGATAGTGTTATAACAGTCGATTGGGGTACACTACATAAATACGAAAAACTTTATTCCGACAGTCACAAAATACGAATTTCAAAATACTTAATTTCATAATTCCGAATGGTTCAAAATTCCGAATATAACAACTCCGACTTATCGTTAGTCTTATTTTTATAATTCCTAAATTTCAATATTCCTAACGTTTATGATAACTATTCTCCGATTAATACAATTCCGAAAAAAAACTCCTTGTAAATTTGAATAGCAAGACATACATGCAGTATGCAAGCAACATGCAATCAGGCATGCAACATGCAAGCAGGCATGCAGCATGCAAGCGGACATACAACATGCAAGCAGGCATGCAGCATGCAAGCGGACATGCAACATGCAAGCAGGCATGCAGCATGCAAGCGGACATGCAACATGCAAGCAGGCATGCATCATGCAAGCAGGCATACAATATGCAGTAAGCATTGTTTCTGTCACGGCTCCGGCGCTGCAGAGTTTGGGCGGTCCCACACCACCTGCTTCTCAGCTCGTGGGCCGCCCCACCCCTCCGCGCCTACATGGACTTAAATTACACTCTAGGGGTAGGGCAGACAAGACTGCGTGAAGTTGGTTTTGCAGCGATTCGTTTCTGTCACTAAATTTTGTATCACAACATGTGTGATTTTTAGTTTATTCGAAGTATTATTATTATTGAAATTCGGAATAAAATATTTCGGAGTATTTGGGTGTTCCCAGTCGATTGATTTGTCACACAACACAACACACACTATTCGATGAAATGTCAAACAAAATCGTGTTTTCTGTTTACCGTGTTATCTGCCGGCAAGACGAAAAATATTATTTTTAGCTGTTCTCTGCTAGAGAACAAATTATTAAATAAATAAAATATATTGTTACTAACGTGAGTAATTAAAATGCCGGTTTACTAGAAGAGAACTTTAATAACCACAAACAATAACAAATCGTTCGGATCAACTTGGTCCAAAACACTATTGTGAACACTAGAGTTCCGTTTCCGTATCGCATGGGTCGTCAGATAGAATCACTAATCACTTCACTTAGGTACTTGGAGATCGCACTTGAATCGCAGACGAATTCAACTAAACTAGCTCGAAGTCGGGGCCGCCTTTTTATATGCGGTGCCAGGAAAATTTTAGATAAAGACGTTTCAAGGCCATTCCAGAACAATAGGGTCGCATCGCTAAGCATTAAAAACATTATTATTAAAAACCTCATGACTTACGACATATGCAAATTTCGACTCTATGGTATAAAGCGGAAGGTACAAATTCCTTTATCAACTACCTAAGTACCTACTCAAATTTTCTAATAATAATTCAGTACCTACTACTTTATGGCGGACTTTTCTAGAAATTGCCTGGCCTAAATACTTCTATTCTGGAAGCTTCTCACAGTAATGCGTTTTAATTATTTGGTGCTACTCGTGATTTAATTGAAGATACGGCGTGTCAAGTTTTACGGCGTAACAATATTAAAAAATAAAGTACTTTTTTTTTCTAAAAATCGAATTAATATACGCATGTACGAAATTAATTTCTTTAAGTAAACAAGTCAATGACCTTGTAGAGTCGTTGCGTACTAACTACCTTCGTGCTACCTACAACTGTAGGTAGTAGTAGTACGTTGGCCTCGAGTGCGCACCCAAGTGCCACATTATTTTACCCAATGTCCTTTGTAAGTAAGTAGATGTCATAAATATTGTACAGTATAATATTTCCTTTTTTTGAGTATGTTTATCAGTTGTCTTTGTACCCATAACACAAGCTCTGCTTAGCTTGGCATATTATTATTATACTCTTTGGCTTGGCGCTAGACGACGTTGTGTGATAATTGTTGGAATATATAAAGTTTTAAATGGCTCCACATACATCCTCAGCAACTCCTGAGCAAATCGACACCCTTCTCAATTTCCTTGAGGAACACAAGGATTTGGCCCTCGGGAGATTGAGGGGTGGTGATGGAAATGCTCAGGCGAAGAGGCTGTGGGCAGAATTGAGCGAAATGCTTAATTGTATGGGTGGCTGCACTAAATCTGTTCAGCAGTGGCAAAAGGTATACTTAGCTTGTATTTAATCAAGTAACATAATAAATAATAATGTGGTGATAAAAGAGTTTCATAATGTTAAATTTTGCAGGTTTGGTTTGATAGGAAACATCTAGCCAAGAAAGCTGCTGCTGATGCCCGAAGGTTGGCTTCAGGGACTGGAGGTGGGCCATCAATGGCACCCCCACTCTCCCATTGGCAATTAAAGATCCTGTCCATTATGGGAGATGGTTTTGGCGAACGCCAAACTGGAGCCAGAGTGCCAGCCTTCAGTCAGGTTGTCATTCTTAGTATTCATTTATTCACAATCTTAGTTGTGTTTGAACATTTTAAGTTAATACCGTCAATTCTTGTTTAATTTAAATATTTTATAAGTCTATTTTTTAGGTATTTAATCTGTTTCATTTTCACAGCCTGAGTTGCCGTTGGTAGACGCACAACTCAGCCCAGAAAGAAGCCAGCCCTCATTACAAGTGAGTCAGCCACCGGTGTCAGCACCATCCCTGACACTTTGTAAGTACATATTTGTTATTGTGGTATTTTCAGTAATGCAGCATTACTTAATTTTGTATATGTACATAATATAACATTGTTTTGTAAGTGTTTAAGTGTGAAATACCTTTAAAAAAAAACAGTAACAAAAAAGTAACATTCTATTATCCATAACTACTTTAAATTGGAATATTGTTTTGCAGCTTCACAACCAACCCGAAGAAGACGTTCTGCTCCTGCTTCTGACGTCAGAAGCAGGAGACGTGCTGCTCCTGCTTCTGACTTCAGAAGCAGATTATTTCGGTACGAAGAAGGGCGAGTAGTGAGAGAAGCAGTCAGAAACGCCAAGCTCGGAGGAATAAAAAAGGAGGTTGCGCGTATGAACACTACTCTCACTAACACCAACATCGAGCTGGCAGGCATCAGTGCCACCTTGACACAGCTGTGTGGGCTTGTTAAGGAGTGTTTAGACTACATGAAAAGCTCAAGCTCATGAGAATTCTATAGAATTAGGTTTTTTTTTAAAGTTATGATGTTAATTAGGTTTTTTTGTTTTAATGTACAATGCAGTTTCTTTTAGTTTCAAATGTTATTTGAATAATAAAAAAACACTTCAATTTTAATTATATGTATATTTCATTGTCTTTTAAATTCTTTTAAGGAACAAGCATGTTAGGTATGAGAAGACATTGGTCAACATGAATCCGTGGAGTGTACAGCAGATTGACATTATAAAAGGAGGCTATGCAGAAATTAAAATAAACCTATCAATAAACGAAATGTTTACAATAGTCAATAGTAATGAAGATAAGGTGGCTGTGTAATAAAAAAATATGAAGGTATATAAATAAATTAAAACAAAACTTTCTATATTCTGTTATTTTCCAACATTTGTATTAATTCAGTTCTTGCCCTTCGACCTGCCTGTAAAGCTTGAAATGAAGAGACTGATTGAGAGGTAGGCTGGTTGCTCCCCTGCCTGTTTCTTTCAGCTTGGAGTTCGTCTTGTGTCAACTCGGGAACTACAATACCACCCCTTAAACACATGTTATGTAAAACACAGCAGGCTATTATAATTTTGCCTGCTGTTACAGGACAGTAATGCAGTTCCCGAGCTGCCAAAAGACATCTCCATCTTCCTTTTAAAATGCCAAATGTGCGTTCAATTGTGGAGCGTGCGCGCTTTTGGACAGTGTTATATCTGCCTTCAGGAGAGTCTTCGACAGCATTATCCATCGGTGTCATCATATGCTCCCTAAGAGCATATCCCGAATCACCTAAAATTAATAAGAAATAATTTTAATACTGTGAATTATATAATAATGGGGCCATTAATTTATTTCGTAAGACGATTTAGGGGTGCATGTCTTGTTTTTTCTTCTAAAGGCGTAGGAGGATGTCTTGATAATTTTTACGTAAGATTACGAAAATACGAGAAGTTAGCGCGGGCAAACGGGCGTGTGCGGATGCGTATAGATAGACTATTTTCATGGCAACGTCACTGCGTCTCCTCGCTTGTGAACTACGTAACTAACGTAAATCATTTCAAGCATACCCGAAAGATAAACTGTCTCATTTTGGAGACTCTCCATGTGGCTCCTTATAGGACACTCTCTCCAAATATATGCATCATGTGTTGCTCCACCAAATGAAGCATCCACATTCGTTATATAACACTCACTATCGCATATCTGGAAAATAATGTCATTAAATGTTACAAAGTTATATAAAAAGTAAGTTAAGTAGATGCCATAATAAATTCAATCATTATTAGTTCTCATACTTACGACTTGGGTGTTAATCGAATGGAAATGCTTTCGATTAAAATATCGTTCCTCCTGCTCGGAAGGTCTAACGATGGCAATATGAGTGCAATCAATGCACCCCACTACACCAGGGAGCCTGTATTTCTCATAAAATCTGCAACAATGATATAATTAACAGTCATTAAATTTATAAGCACCTACTTATCTAATGAAAAGATGCATACCGCCGCTTAATAAAATTTCTTTCTTGTCTATTTTGCGTGAATTTGATATACTTCCTTAGTATGTGGGGTGCATTGAGGGCAGTTGTGACTTCCTGCAAACAGCGAGACACAGTTTGTTGTGCCATGGGCCCGTCCACGTTTTGCCCCACGGACCCTTGGTAACTACCTCGGGCATAAAAATTCAACGCCGTAAGAATCTGAAAAAGGCGATGATTATAATAATAATAACATTTAATGCACACCACAATGAATCCATATATAATAGTATAATGTATATAATAAGTCTTAGTAAAAAAACATTAAAAATAATGTTATTGTCTTTTAAAAATAAAGATCACACTATCCACGCATTATATAGTACCTACATACTCGCAGAAGTATGAGTGGCGTCTCGAGGCGTGCTTCATACATTTTCATACTTTTGTTCTTACTGTACGCCGCTGCCGTGCTTAGTTGCCGCTTACAGCGGCGAGGTCGTGAACGGGTAGATATACAGCATGCACATGCAGGGCTTTGTATGCCCTTTGCGTATACTTAACCCACAGACTGCACGTGTAGAAAGATTGACAGTAAGCTCAGAAGGTTGTCTTTTTAACTATTAGTTTTTTTTATTGAATATAATTATTATAAAAATATACACCACCTTCATTGTTGGCTCGATTCCATGACGCCTTGACTTAGGAGGTAAAACAGGCACTACTTCCTGGCACAACTCCTCAAATAACTCCCAACTGAGTCTGTAATTTCTTACAAACTCCAAGTCCGGTATTCGCGTAATATTAAGTTGGTTGCGCTGGTGTCGCCGATTCCTTCGACGTTCTAAATACTCTTCGCGTAAAGCGCTTTCAATTAAGAGCATTCTAGAGGCCATTGTAATGTATTATCACACGAAATCCACAAAAACGAAAATCAAAAGGTAACGTTTTTGGTTTCGTCAATTTGACGTTAAAATTTCAAAACATTCGTGTGTCAAACTCATTTTTTTTTCGTAACATTACCAATTAGAGTAGGTTTAGAGAATTGGAATGTCAAACTATTTTCGTTCGTATGAAATTTCGGGAACGAAATGAACCGTGGTAGGAAACACGCGAAATTTCTTACGAAACTTCGTTTTTCGGAGAAAGAGAGTAGACCCCCAGGTTTTTAGACGAAAAAGACCGATATTCTGATTTTACCATAACTATCTTAGAAAATAATTTGAATGTTTACAAAAGCTAAAGGATTTATAAAACTACAAGCGATTTTATAATGTAATAAATAATAGCAGTAAACAAAAAAAAAATATCCAAATGGAAATTAGCTAACACAAGCCAGAACTTCATCATAAGTTTTAATAAACAGCATACGTTTTAATAACAAGTTGCCAAAGTCAGTAACATAACTGAGCAAGGGAAAGTTTAAAACCCTCATTAAACATTTCCTAATCAAAAAAATACGCTTGCGCAATGACTGCTTCGACACATGTGGCTTCCTGGAAACTCACGTGTAAACGTCTATTACCTACTGCTCCGTTTTTATTAACAATAATATTTATTCTTTATTGCGAGTAACAATGTGACTCATTCAGTGTTAGTAACAATAAAAACAAACTTATAACTATGTTAGTGAGACAAATACAACTACAAAAATAAAATAATAAAATTATTAATCATCGCTTCAGCAAACCAGCTGAGATACTGGAGCAACGATTAACAATGTAGCAGTCCAGCCTGTCAGCAATCATGCCCAGGATACTGCTGGGACTGGCTCGCAGCCTGCGCACCAGAGATTATTATTATTATTTCCTTTTATTCCTTGTATATACATATAAATTACATTTTTAAATATTTTTTTATAGAAGGTAATACAAAAAAAAAAAAAAAAACATTTAAAAATATAAAAAATAGTAGCCCACCGGCATCGGGAACAGGGTCCAAGCTACCGGTGGTCAGGGCTCCTGGGAGAGAAACCTCCGGACAATACGCGCCGTGTCCAAGAGTACTGCCTTCTGAATCAGACCCTTGATCCAACTGCCTAACGAGAGCCTCCGCAGGTGTTGGTCGAGGCTCTTGGCTATTAAGCCATTGGCCGTCACGACTATCGGCACAATGACTGCTGTGTCCACTTCCCACATGTCGACAACCTCGCGAGCCAAGTCAAGATATTTAGTTTTTTTTATCCTTCTCTTATTATTATTATTATTATATACTTTATTGTACACCATTACACATACAGCACATCACACACACACACACACACACACATGCACATCTTTTACGCATTAGTGCATAAAAACAATCTACACGAATTTCCGCAAACATCCCTGATGCGTTACAGAAGCGAGGCAGCCCCATCAACACCCTGAAAGCATTATTATACACGAATGAATTAATGAATGGCACGTTCACTGCATTTTTATTTTTCATGAATTTTTGTTTATGCAATTATTTTACAGTATCCAATTCGTATGTTAATTACTCCATTTCCATTTAGATGTATTAATTTAGTGTAATCACATAATTTGATTTTAGATTTTTATAATTAGCTATTTTTCAAAACTGGACATGTGATAGAGACTATAGACTCCGCAGTCATATAGATTTTATTTTTAATTTCAGTCCACATAATTCTCGTACTTATATTGACTGTAAATTCTACAATATCCTCTATTATTATAATGTGGAAATATTTAAAAAATCAAAACATTTCTTTTACAAATGCAAGATTCTGGTGGAGTGTTGGTTCATCATAATAGAAAACTGTCAGTCAGAAACGTATGAAGCTCTATAAGTGCCAATATATAATTTAAATCAATTAAAAAACGTATGATTAAACAATAAACAAAACTCACACGAAAAACTATAAACATACAGTTAACAACAAATAAAAAACAGCAGGTCGCCAAAGTGAATTCTTGAAGAAACCCGTCCTAAGTACAGCTCGCCTGATGCATACCTCCATTACAATGTACATACAAAATGTAGCTATTGACCCAGTTAGCGGCAGGGCTGGCATGCAGCGACACATCACATGTAACCCAGGTTAAGCACACTTTAATTAGCTACCAACGTTTTGGCAAAAATATTTATTAAGTGTTGTTGCATGTGCCATTTGCGTAAACGACGGAAATTGTGTAGGGTTTGTTACTAGTTGGTAATATTGTGGATTTTTTATATGGTGACTTCTATCACTCTAGGCGGAGCGGTAGAGCGTATCAGACTTTTGCTGACTAAAATCACATCTGTGTCTTTCAGGTGCCCTTTGCGTTCTAGGACTACGGGTTTCCTTTTGAGAAAATTGCCGCGCTCCTAACGGGCATCGGCCCTGCTGGACCCCTATCGTCTGCTGACATATCCTTGAGGAGCGCGTGAATCATTACGCGCTGCTGACGAATCGACTCGGTCTGCTCGACGTCTGCAAGCCCAAGTCTACCGTGGCTAGTAACATTGTTGGTAAGAAATCTTCTTGAGATTTTCAATTTTTACGAAGAACCTTCAAGTACAATATGATTAACGACCATTAGCATTACTTAAATACTACTAAACATTCCAGTAGCCAAAACCAATCTGCTGGCGCAAAAGCCCATCACCAGAACCATTCGTATTGTAAACGAAGCGCCTGGATGTTTAATTATGCACTTTGAGGGAAAGAGAGAGGAAGAGAGAGAGAGAGACATTATTTTATGCATAGGTTTATTAATATTTTATAAATATTTTTAGGTTCTCCCAATTTTTTTTTTAGGTTTAAGTATAAATGTTAACATAGCTGCACTATCGAGTTAGGTAAAGCGAAAAAAAATAAGACTTGAAACATGTAGACAAACTGCACCCACACTAGTGTGAAGTACTGGTCATACTTAAGTGCTTTACTGTGTGGAGTGTCATAGTGTGGCGCTCTCTATCAGGCTTGAAACCAAGAATGAACTGACCTTTCTTAAATAGAAAAGGCAAAGATTGCGCTGATGTGCGGGGACATCAAGAATGAAAATATGTCTAACGCATTTTAGGAATAAACATCCTGTTCAATATCTTTGATTTTTCTTTTCATTTTTTATTTCTTTCTTACTTCCTCCCGAATCTTCCAAAACATAATTCATCTCATTTACATCCCCAATCATGAGTCCAACATTATCATAATTATTATCTTCATCAATATCCGCCACGTTGGTAGCCCTGCGCGCATCACAATTCCGCAGCCTCGTGGCGAGATATCGAGAGGTCTGGCATCGAGTGATCGCCGGCCGCTCGAGTTCGATACTCCTGCTGCTGCAAATTGTTCCCAACTACTCGATACCTAAGTTTTTGTCGAGAACACACGAGTGGCCGACACTACTATTGGAGAATGGGAATACTAAAATAAGGATTTGAACTATATTTTATTCTGTTCATGCTTGAAGCAACTGTTGATTAATCAATTTATAGCTTATTAGTTTTACAGGCGTATTGGCTCATAAGTCATCCTAAAGGGTTGACCAAACGGAAGTTAACCAACGTTCCCACCAAGGTGACCTTGCTAGTTTTAATCCGTGTAGACAGCGGTTTTAAACCATGACCTTCAAGGCCTTTTGTTGGGTGATGCGTTTTCCCAACCACAGTGACTGATTTGCGAACGTGTTGGCGTGTGGTTTAGATCCATGTAACCACAACACAAACCAAGCTTCAACCAAGATGGCCTTGGTTTTTTTATGGTAGTTAAAATCATCAAATGACAAATCCCGCCCTTGGGTGGGGCGGGAGATAGTGTCAGACTCTTACTGACTAAAAACCTATCCTGCTCCTTTCATTGCCTTCATTCCAGGGCCCTGAGGTTCATTTTCACATAACCCTAGGCCTCAGTAGGCTTTGGCCCTGCTGGGCCCCTACATTTTGCTGACAACACCTTGAGGCGCGCGGGAACAGTGCGCGCCTCACTACTTGGGCTCGAACCCGTCTGTTACCGAACGGACGAACAGCGAGCTACCCATTAACCGCCGTCCGTGAGCCCGCGCCTATGGTGGCCGGAAATCGGGATTGGAATCCCGGCGGTGACGACGGCGTGTGCGCCGTTGCCTGATGCGGTCGGCCTCCTTCTTTGTTAGCATTACTGCTTCGCAGAAGGAGGCGACCACCTGCCACTCCTCCTAGCTCCGCAGCATGGTCTGTACCAAGGCCCGGCGCGAGAGATCGCCGCCGCCGATCGCCCCCACAAGACACGGTGATCGCTCTTCCCAAGCGGGGCACACCTCGATTGTGTGCTCCACCGTGTCTTCCGGGCGGTCCACACAGTGGCGACACCCGGACGTCGTTTCCGCACGAATCTTGTACAGGTAAGATGACCTTGGCTGGAACGCTTGTTTGCAACCGTCTGGCCCACACGTTATATATTATAAAACAAAGTCCCATACCGCGTATGTCTGTTTGAATGCGACAAACTCAAAAACATTTGAACAGATGTTTTCAAGTGGTTTTCACGAATACACCGAGTTATTGATGAGGAAGTTTTAAATGTACGTATAATATTTTTTTAAGGTAGGACATCATCCAATGTCCTCTCCTACTCTAGGGCAGAGTGGGAGGGCGTGTCAGACTTTTACTGACTGTATCACACATATGTTCCTTTTTTGCCCTTTGCGTTTCAGGTCCACGGGTGTTCCTTTCGGAAGTCAACCCATGGCCTTAGTATACTTTGGCCCTATTGAGCCCCTACGGTTTTAATGACATCTATTTGAGGTGAACGTGGAACACTACGTTACCGGACGACCAGACGGCGAGCTACCCATTGCTCATCGTTCGCAAGCTCATGCCTACGTTAGCTGAGGTTCCGGGCAGCTGAGGCGTTAGGACGTCTGTAATCTCACGCGTATTTCCACCTTCACTATCATTACCGCTTCACAGAAGAGAGCCAATAAATTCAAAGATCTGTAACACCCGGGTGAAATTGGGGCTTGGTAACTACCAAACTTAAGTATGTAACTACACAATGAAACAGTTTTTCGTATTACCTACGAGGGTTAGCAGCTATATACGAATATCTTTAACTGGACCTACCATATATTTACATCAATGCAAAGAACTATAATGATCAAGTTTAATTAAAAACCTGATGACAATTTTATTTCTAAGCCTTTTGCAATGTAAGCAGGAACTCAAACCTTACAAAGCTTCGTATAAGGGCCCTGACGACGTCGCCTGATGAAACTAATTATACTCGTTAATTATCAGCTTTTGTTCCGATTGTTAGAAGGCGTCCTATTTTTATTATTTTATCTTCGTACTCAGCTGTATTGGTTAGTTTCAATTCATGAAAACGTGCTCTAATTCTATTGCAATATCACCTATTTAGTAAATTCAGTCCCAGGAGGATAGGAGTTACGGCTCGTGTTTAGTTTCAAACTTCTTTTTAGGATTCTGTACCTCAAAAGGAAAAAAACGGAACCCTTATAGGATCACTTTGTTGTCTGTTTGTCTGTCTGTCAAGAACCCTTATCTCGTGAACGCGTGGAGGTATCGAGTTGAAATTAAAACCATATAATCAGTTTGCGGTCCCTAAAAATCAAACTTCTAAGTTAACGGAAAAAACATACGGCTGTTAATGTCAAAAAAAAATACGTTTTCGACTCTCTCAAGAAATTAAAATTCAGAGGGTACTTTCTATTTCTTTGGCCCAGAATCCTGAAATTTGGCACAAAGCAAAGTCTTATAGCACAAATATAAGAATAAATCTGAAAACAATAAATTTGTAGGAACGTCATAAAAAATATTACGATTCGGAAAAATCTTCGTAATTCAATAAGTTTTCATAGATAAAGTACGGAACCCACAGTGTACGAGACTGACTCACACTTGCCTGGTATTTTTATATCGATAAACTGACATTAGAAATTCTCCGACTACTTTTTATCAACCTGCATAGCTCCCCGGGTGTCGCCTCTGTGCGGAACACCCGGAGGACACGGTGGAGCACACTGTAGAACTGTGCCCCGCCTGGGCGGAGCATCGCCGTGTACTCGTGTGGGCCCATCGGCGGCAGCGATCTCTCTCGCCAGGCTTTGGTTCAGGCCATGTTCCGTAGTGAGGAGGGATGGCAGGCTGACGTCTCCTTTTGCGAAGCAGTAATGCTAGCAAAGGAGGAGGCCGACCGCATCAGGCAGAGGCAACGGGGCGCTCGCCCCAGCCGCCGCCGGGATTCCAATCCCGATTTCCAGCCACCGTAGGCGCGGGTTTGCGGACGGCGTGCAATGGGTAGCACGCTGTCCGATCGTCCGGTAACCGGCCGGACCGAGCCCAAGTCGTCGACGGCGCGGTCTGTTCCCGCGCGCCTCAAGGAGCTGTCAGCAAACCGTAGAGGCCCAGCCTGCTAACTGCAGGCAGGCAGGGTCGAAGCCTGCTGGGGTTAAGGGCCGTTTTCTGTGAGGAAGGCTCAGCCCCGGCACTATAGGCAACGAAGGAACGGGGTAGGTTTTTAGTCAGTAAGAGTCTGACACTACTTCCCGCTCCGCCCAAGGGCGGGATTTGTCAATGGATGATTTTACCTACCACAAAAAAAAACCTGCATAGCTCTATCATTCATCATCATCATCATCTTCCTGCCCTTTTCCCATGTTATGTTGTGTTTTGTCGGCGCAACACGTTTTCTTCTTCCATTCTGCCCTGTCACCTGTCATGCTTTCACTAACTTCCTTCTATTTCATATATCTCTTCACACAATCCATAGATCTTTTCTTTGGCCTCCCTCTCCCTCTCCATCCATCCACATGTATACTGCATAGCTCTATCGTTATCATAGCATAATCAGCCTTATAATGTTCCTACTGTCGAGATTCAGGCCTCCTATCTCTAGGAGAGGGAATGGACCATAATTCTCAACGCGGGTCCAGTGCAGATTGGTGGATATCCCATTTCTTCGAATTTTTGGTTCTAGAATCTGCTGGTTTCCTGACGATGTTTTCTTTCACCATTTTAAGAGAGATGAAATAAATTACACAAAGTAATGTACTCGACTGAGTTTGACCTCAGAACCTACAACTAGTCTAGGCCGTTACCACTGGGCCACCACTGCTCTATCTTTTATGTGTTTATGCAAGACGGGCAGCAAAGTGACGCATGTCCTGTGAATCAGCTCCACACTGGTTTTGTGTCAGATGGGTTGAGGAAGCCCCATTAAGCCAAATTTTTTGAGCAGCGGTTAATTTGAGTCCGCAGTCAGAGATAGGGTACTGCAGTGCGCGTTAAATTTCAAGTTAAATTTAGAACATGACGAATCTTCTCGACTAATACTGAATTAATCATTAGAAATACTTATCCAATTACTATAGTTCTTTCAATGATAGTTGAAAGTTGCACGATCACTGAGCCTTAACATAAAAACCTTTCTAGTTTATTGCTTTTTCTATTAATGAAAACAGTAGATATATTTTATTATATATACAGAGAGAGGTCTGTTTGTTTCCTGTGAGGAACCACAGGAACAAATTAACATATTATTTACGTATACTTTACTGTAGCGGTCTACACCATATTTTAGAAAAGTTTTGTTAATATCCCAATTCAATCGAGTTTTAAGATATAATGTGATACAAATAATATAATTAATAATGCTTCACTTGTTCTGGGGACATGTTGTCCTTTTATTTCTACGTCACTTCGCGCCAGGGACCGTTCTTGGGGTTTATTGAGTGTGCAAGTCACCCCTGCCTTTTTTATCGATGGCCCCAGCATTTTTCAGGCAGGGGCCATAGTCTTTACATAGTTCCTGGTAACAATTCCACTTAAGCCTTCCAAGACCTTAGCCCAATATCTTTGTTATCCATGTATCCCAATAGTTTCCCACCAACTGGGGGTTGTCCATGAGTGCACTAGCATAGCGCATGCAGAGGTAATTGTCGATTGATACCGCGTTCTACCAAAATCATCTACTCCTAGCGTGAGTCTGCGATCCGCTCCGCCGAACACTCCGATGTACATCTCTTGCCTGCATCACACCACAAGGGTGAAAGACATCGTGGAGTACGTGCGCTAAAAGACGAAGTACGACGAAGTGCAAATGTGAAGTGTTACTAACATAGTTTTAAGTCTTATTTACTAACGATAAGTTGTATTTAGTTAATATATGTTTTAAGCTAATGATGAGTTGTATTTAGTTAATATATGTTAGTCTGTAAGGTATGTATCTAAGGGCCAAGATACCTGACAGTAAATGATTTATTATTATTATTAAAGGGACTCTGCGAGTTGGCTTCGGCCCTTTGTATGCCTTCCAAAGGTTCAGAACCCCACGATTCTGACAAATACTAACCCATTAATAATAATAATAATTGCTCTTGGAGGAGAGAATTTAACTAGTTTACTTCATACTCCCACAGCGATCTTACAACCTGTCTCTGTTCCATAATCTAGACTTTTACAAAAGCCGTAATTATTGCAAACTGTATTTAATGTTAACACATTTAATAAACGAAAGTGTTTGCAGGTATTAAATTATTGTAACTATACATATCAAGAAAAAGTTCCGGCAATAAAAAATATAAAATATCTTCTTTATTATGCGTCAAATTATATTGTTATCCCTTTATCACTTCATAACAAAGTGGTCTTATACCAGGTTGTACATTATACGTAATAGTTTAATCTATTATTTATCCGTTGGCTCCAATTTGTGATTGAGTTCATATTAAATAACTTAAGCTAACGAGCCAACTCAACAATCCCATACATTACTATCTAGCTGAAATTACAAAACTAACTCTTATTAACGTATAGTGCACGCCTGACTTTTGTTCTTACTTAGGTACTTCGTTTGCAAACTGTTGCATGTCATTCACTGCACCACATTTCGGACTTTTTTGGAAATAGTGGAATAAGTTAAATGGAAAAAATATAACCCATTTTCGAATGAAAGCACAAAATTCCTGAATAAGTAACTATAACTTTAAAAGCCTGTTTTTTTTTTTATTTATGCACAACGACTTTTAATAATAGGTAATGTTTTCATTTCAAAGCCTCCTTTTATAAAAAAATGTATATGTATATGTAATGTTATTTTTCATTTTTTTAGTTGTGGTCCCCATCTCAGTCACTATGCATTTCTTTCAAATGTTGATGATTTTAAGGACTACACCGGTGTATATTCGAAGTCTTATTTAATTACAAGAATATCAGATCATAAAAACAATCAACATCTGTTCCTAAACTAAAAAGTTATGCTTGAATAATAACTCAAATAACACGAAATTTGAAAAAAAAAACAGGGTGAACTAAAAACATCTGTGTCTTCATTCAGAGCGTACCACTGTGATGTTTATGTTAAAAATTGGTTAAAACTATAAACAAAAGATGGGATAGCGGCAATTCCGGGAGTTTCGCAGTCCATAATGAAGAAGTTACATTGTCCATCTACAAAGTTTTTCATCAGATTTTCACTAAATTTTAACTACACTAACTTCGGCAAAATTCTCTTCCAAACAAAAGAAGAATCATTAAAATCGAATTACTATAGGTGCAATCTCTGAACATGATACAAAAATAAACCTAAATAAAGATCTCTTATTTTTAAAGTTCGTTAAAAAAGGTACTATAGAACTATTCGAAGCTAGCTTCCACCACTAGTTACATTAGGTACTCTATGATATTCAAGTAACATTCAACATATAACAATTTTTTAAATCGATCCGGTAGTTTTTGAATGTATTTACGAGTATCATTATTAATCTTTCATCTTTATAATATTGGTATAAAAATAGGAACTGAGTAATTTTAGCCGTGTGTTATGTGATAATCACTATAGTCCTGCCTGACTATAACATTGGTTTTAACAATCATAATTATCAGGTCAAAATAAATTTAATTTTATTTATATTGTTCTCACATCATCGCAGCAAACTTAAATATTAACTAAACTATAAATACTTTCATACTAAACTTAACTAAATTATTAGTTTGAAACAGTACTTTAGCACTCACATAATATTTATTCTGAATTATTTTTCCAATTTGCTCTTAAAATACCATGAATTTTGATAGTCCCTTAACAGCTTCAACAGCCCATTTCACAAAAGATCTTCGCGAAAAATTGTCCTATTATAAAAAACGAGTGAATTAAAAATGAATTCAAAATAGTCCGCGTTGTCACATTTAACGAGAAATTAAATACTTTCTACGGCCGACCGACTGAACTTTTGATAGAAAAAGTTGGCCTAGGGGAGAGCGTGATAAACACAATTAAGGCGCTTTCTCACTCCATTGGGCTGAAACTTTTTAAATTCCCTACACCTAACCTTCAGGAGTCCCCCTTTATTAATCAGGAACTCAATTAAATATCTTCTTCACGCCAGTCTGAGTATATTTTTGTTTACTTAATGGGGATGTCCAGCATAGAGCGGGATTTACATATTTTGATGAGAGGCTGTACAAATAAGACCGAATGAGTTGTTACGCTTGAAGGGAAATAGATGAGAAAAGTTTCGAAGGTCACCGAGTATTTTGTTAAACATTCGTAACTAAGTACATACATATCAATTTGTGAGTGGAAATAAATTACACATTTTACTAAACTATAATATCATCGTTCGTATATCGTTGTTTATGTTCATAATTTGATGATTATATTTTACGAAAGTTCAAATATTGTACAGTAACGTAAAATATTTTCTGTTGGCTTTAATATATGTTAGAAGCATATTAATGTAGATACATATGTATGAGTAGGTAATGTTCCTGTTACCCAAAAAATGAGGGAAAAATATGAAGGTCTTACCCAACTTATCTCCATATAACATGAGGAAAAGTATGCGTGGTTTTCCCAACATTAGGATTATAACACCTTTTCCTCATAGCACCTGTTACAAACATGGGAGCGCATGTGCTACAAAAACTGTTAGGCATACGGGTCCCCGGATCGTTGGAATTAATAAGTAATTTAAAATGGTTACAAAGAAAAAAAACGTGAGTAAAAAGCAATTACTTTTAGACAAACAATGTCACAATATGTTGTCACCTTAAACACACTACTTTGTATCATTCAGTTCTACATCCACCGCAACTTAATTTCATAACAGCTGTCGTCTAAAAATATACAAAAGCGAAATACCACTCACTGATTAATCACGATATCTCAGAAAATATAACACCTAAAAACTTAAAAGGCAGGTACGGATTTTGCGAAACTCCACCCTAAGGTTTTTTTTTGGTAGGTAAAATCAACCAGTGACCAATCCCGCTCTTGGGTGGGGCGGGAAATAGTGTCAGACTCTTACTGACTATAAACCTACCCTGTTCCTTCCCTGCCTTGGTTCCAGGGCCCTGGTATGCATTTTCATACCTTCCCAGAGCCCCAGACTAGGCCTCGACCCTACTGAGCCCCTACGGTTTGCTGACAACTCCTTGAGGCGCACGGGAACAGTGCGCGCCGTAAACGACTTGGGCTCGGTCCGGTCTGTTACCGGACAAACGGACAGCGAGCTATCCATTGCCTGCCGTCCGCAAGCCCGCAAATCCACCCTAAGGTGGAAAACTGACTTTCATGCGGACGAAACCGCTGGCAAAAGCAGCTAGTCTAACATAATAATATAAAAAACTCAAGTCACAATGTTTGTTATCGTACTCCTCCGATGGCTTGATGAAATTTTCTTAAATTCTTTACTCTCCTACACCCACACTCCATTTTTTTTTTTCATTGACAATGTATAGAGCAGAACAACGTTTGCCGGTTCAACTAGTATTTTTTAAAATTAGTAGTAATGTGTGGCTTGTTAGCGATGACAAATCCAGTATAAACTGGGCTTTCATCCTGTTGAAACCTCGTACGAGTACTAAGCTAGATAAGCACAATTATAAAAAAATTGACACTACTAAAGCAGGCATACTACACTATTCACTGATGCAATCGTTTACTTTGAAGTACACTAGTTTATTCAGAGCTTATTCACTTTAGCATTATAAACACCTAAGGTATAATCGGAAAGCAAAACCACTGTGGGCAAATTGTTCCAGTTTTTCGATGTACGTGGTATAAACGATGAGGTATCTCCTGATTGTGCAATTTGGCAGTTATGATCCCTTCCTCATAATTAATTCCTCCACTCCAAATTCTATTTTGGATGAGACCGCAGTCCGCAAGTCCAGAACCTGCCTTGAGGCACTCCATTTGATTCGATTTCCCATTCTATAGAGCCCGTTAATGCAAGCTGGACACACTTAGATCAACGTAACAAGACCGAGCGGCTGAAATTGGATTGGCTGGCTCATATCGTGAGTGATGAGCTTTACTAATAGCTGTGCGATGGAATGACTCGATTAGCTGTCTTGTGTCGCTAATGAGAAGATTTTATTATGAGTTGAATGTGATTTCAAAAGGTTGTTGTGATAGCCCAGAGGTTAAGGCAATCGCCTCTCTTGCATGAGGTTACATGCTCGCAACCGGGAAGGTACTAATGTGAATTGTTCAATTTATATGAACTTTTCTTTGTTTATCTAAGATTTACGTGCACGCCATTAGTGATGTTTATCATTGGTTGAATTCGCGACCTACAACTCGTAAGTCAAGGCTGTTTGCACCGGGCCACCACAGCTCCTCATATGTGTATGCAGAATACTATTTACAAATTAACTCAAAGCTATTACAGAAATCGGTTGCTTTAAGTTTTGTAAGGTTGGGTAATATATATATTCACTTAAATTAGTATTAAATCCAGCAAATTTTGTAATCATAATATTACTAAATTAGATTGTTGGAAGTGGGTAGAGATTATCCCACCCACTTATCGTTTATTTATTCTATGGAAAATTTCTACTCGGTACGCAATAGTAAACTTGATAGCAATACCACAATTTAGTGACTTGAATATCGAAATATCGGCTTCGTCGCCATATTGCTAAACCAGCAAGCTGCTAGACGAGTTGAAATTTTACTCTTCGTATCGATTTACAAATTTTGTTCACCGAGTATAATTTAGAGCTACCTAGCTTTAGCTTAAATGATGATGATGATAAATCATCATCATTTAAGCCAAAAGACGTGTCTGTTTAACATAGACTTCCCCCAAGTGTCTCCACAACGATCAGTAGTTCTGTGAATAACAAATCATATTTTTTTAGTACAGTCATTTATGAATGCTTTTTAATTAGTGGAAAGAAAACCTGCAAAAAAAAACACAAATTGCTTACAACGTTTTACCTAAAAAGGGTTGATATTTCTGTGCACGGCGGGGAGGACAGGACGCGAGGCATATCCTGTGCAAAAGCTCCACACCGACGATAAAGGGCGATACATGACCTAGAAAACTTTTTAGACACATGCGACACCTGAAAATAAAATTGTAAGCTAAAAAGGCACGTACCTGTCCAGTGCGTACACTGTATGCTTGTGAAAGTCGTCCCTTATCAAGATCCCGCAAGATAACCTCAGCCTGTACTATCTAGATCCCGCATTCCTGGCGGACCTGCGTCGGGTTCGTAAGCCAAATAGCCCTTTGCGGTGTTCTAATGAAAGAATCCATTTTGTAGTGACCCTGCTTTATAAATGCGTGCTCTTTAGACGAGGTAGCCACACGCCTCCTTCCAAACGTTGGTTACACAGGTTTTTGTAAATGAAATTTTTTACTGCCTCGTTTGGTTTTGTTTTAAAAGGTTGATTTAATATCGGTTCTATTGATTGCTGGAAATTTAAAATAATTTCATAACTGTAAACAATATCTGTCTGACTCCTAGTTCAGACAGAAGCGTACCTTTATAATATCAATAGTAGACGAGCTGTTTGAGCTGGCTTGAGTTCCTTGAGTTAGCTTGAGCTTCTTAGTAGTCCTGAGTTGAGCTATACGAATATTAGTCAAATCTAGTGTAGACGTCTAGTCAAATCTATGCAGTTCATCATGACTCTCACGCTTAAACATAAAGAGACACAACTCAGTAATGATGTATTTGACAATTGGATGATAAAGTATTTAAGAATTAAGAATTAATTTTCCAATACCTCTTTTTTGAGTTAGTACTTACTCTTAGCAACAATAAAATATTACTGACAACTAAAATGGAATGACACTGGTAAAAGTGTGGTAACACTGACATTGACATATGCATTCAAAATAACGCGCCACACTGTTCTCCCATTCCATTTTAGTCAGCGAAGGAAGCAACATCTCAGTAAGTTCTGCTATGTTTATTAATTTCAATTGATTGGTGATATTTGTGATTATAATTGTGTACTATTAAATCGTTGAATGGAAATCATTTGTCTTGGTATAGTCATGTGAAGAGGAGGGATGAACCGCATGTTGCTAAAAGAGTTATGAGTTTACATGTGTGTAAACTCGCCCACCCTCTCCCTAGGGAGGCCAAAAAAGAGATGGATGGATTGTGTGAGGAGTGATATGAAAGAAAAGGGAGTTAGTGATAGCCTGACCAGGGACAGGACAGAATGGAAGAAAAACCGTGTTGCGCCGACACCAAATAAAACGGAACAAGGGCAGGAAGATGATGATGAATTGTGTACTATCAAAGCAAATCAAAAGTTATCAAAACAAACAAAAAAAATATTTCCATCACCTACCTCGCTAGGTACACTAAATAAGTTTCCTATCAAATCATCCTTCAGAGTTAACACACCAAAACCAACCCAACCAGCTGAGGAATTCAACCCGTGGTCTCAGGTTCCGCAGTAGCGCTTGTAACCGAAACTCATGAGGCAGTCCGCAAACAAAATTTGTTACTTCAATTAAAAATGATATTGTTTCTTAAGAACTGTTTTGTCTCAGGGCTCAAACCGACACGAAAATAAAAGAAACTGTAAATTAAGATAATTCCTGGCGAGTCGTAATTTTTCAGCATCTTATTTTAATAGCGAAAATTATTTCAAGAGAACTGCCTTTTGTTCTACTAAACTAATTTATAATATTAAGATCTCCTGAGTTATACCTAACTATAAGAATAAAGATACCACACTATGATATTCCTTTTGTGTATTTTTTTTTAATCTAGCATTCAAATTAAATATTAGAGAACGCTGAAAATAATACATTTTGTAAGAAAAGAACATTAACATACGTACTATATTTCTCAGACAATATTATGAACTAATTTAGTTTTTTGACGGCATACCAATTTTAGATTGTTTTAATTAGTTAAGGATTTGTATTATGCTTTTGTTTGCTTTGCTTTTTTTTAGTGTATGGTGGGTTTACACTAGAGGAACCGAGCACGAGCAAAGCGCGACCCGAGCACAAAATCGTGTAGCGTAACCGACTTTCAAGCGCGCTTCGAGTGTTTGGTTCGCTCTCGACTTTGTTCGGTTAATTGTCGGATTTTTGACGAACACAAAGGGGCATCACGTCGACGACAGTGATCGTTGGAGGCTTTTTGGACGTCCACACTTGACACCGTGAGTATAGAGCGGCTCGGTTTGTATCAACCTCGTTTACGGCACCTCTAGCATAGAACGTATCTTTATAATTAGCTCAACAAATATCTAGTTAACACTTGAAACAAAAAATGAGAAATTCATAATTATATTCAATTCATTCGTTCGCAACGCAAATAATTCAATAGAGAAATACAAAATCAATTTGATTAGTAAAGTATGAGAAATATTGAACACCTGTTCAGTATTTTTTTTTTCTCTAGCTATTACTCCCCACTGCCGGGCCTCTCCAAAGTCCTTCCAGACATTGTTTTCCGCCGCCATCTCGAACCAGTCCTCGCGGTACGAGTCCAGATCATCTCACCACCACTTTCTAGGCCGGCTTCGACGGCACTTTCCCTCTGCAGGACCCCAATGCGTGGTGATACTTGCCCAGCGGTCATTGTGCATGGCCATTTGAGCCTGGTAGCCTTTTTGCACACGTCTATTAATTTGTGTTATTCCGTACTCGATCTGTTCTTTTTACACCATCAAAAGCATTTACCAACATCAAACAGAACTTACGTAGCTATCTGAGAATTACAAAGTATTTTGTTTTATGTAAAAAGGTAAATACCTACACTTACAGTTGCTAGCTCTGCTCTACGGCTTGTGGTTGAAACTTTACGAAGATGATTATTTTTTCCCTCATGATTTACGATGTAGTTTCTTCTAAAAATTTTCCTGAAAAAAATGTTCACAAAAAATGTAGTTTTATTCTCATCAATTAATTAGAAAGGCTCCTATCAAAATTTTACCGTCCGGAGACTCAATTTAGTTTCAGAGATCGTGGAAAATTCTCTTAAACATTTAATTATTCTTCTTCGTGAAGCTGCCTTGCTATTTACACTTAAAAATAAGACAGTCACTATCCTCTGGCAGTCCTGTTCTAAGCTTCGACATCGATCGATAGGAACATTTTTCTCTACGAGAGGAACTGAACAAAAGCCTCCGCCAAAAAAACACATGACGCTCAGTTGTTTTCAAACCCAGGATTAAAATGTATAGGTCCGAGGAATTTTTAATTTCACTCTGTAGCTGTAGTCCCGGACACGGCCGGACATGTCCGGGCAGGCGCCTGTCTGATTTGCGTCGCCTCCTTATATTAGAAACAGTTGGATTGTATCTGATTTGTTTGTATTGGATTTATGTTAAACCGAATAAACGAAAGATTGGAAAAACATTGGATAGAGTTAAGGATTTGATGGTTTCTAACTCGGATTATAAAAGTTTAGAGCTCCGCGTAAATACGGGATGATTCAGTAAAGATTTTATCTCATTTCAAAAGTCGCTGCAGACGCAAGACAGTTTAATAAGAACTCTGACTGCTGGAAACTTATAAAAACTAATTAACACATAGTTGGATGAAATACTGACATGAAATTAAATTGAAACCTGGAAGATTTCCCTCTTAAAGTTTTGCAAATCTAGGAATATGCCACGAGATTCACAATCTGAGAGTACGCTTCCAAATCGTCGACAAAATAATACAAACAAGATTAGGGAATGGTATACGCGGTGGGCGCTTTAAAGGAGTTTCTTAGAGAATCATGTCATAAAATATCTCTTTACCTACTTCAGAATAAAAATAGATTCAATATCTGCGGCCCATCTCGTATTTTAGTTACTTTCAATTTCATATGATAGAGCCAGTCCACTCCATCGCCACATTACACTTACTCCACACACCACCACTTACTACAAACATTCCACTTTAGTCCACAAATACACTAGTCTCGGGGATCAACATTCGTAAGTTGGTGAATTTTTCTAACAGCATATTACTACTGAACTTAGCCATCCTGCGAGAGAATTTAAATGAGGAACCATTGTAGCTTTAAGTCACGCGTATTTCCTAGGACAACCATTTTTCGACCAATTCTATGTTATTCCTCTTTTTTCAACACTATATATTATCATAGATAATTTATTCATTACTTTTGACATTCGATAAGAAAAATCATCATGTATTTTGTTGTTTTTTTTTTTTTTCATTGAAATCTAAATAATAAGCAGTGAACTTATTTTGTATCTGCAGTACGGCGTTGTTTTCGTCGTAAACTTTGAAGACAAAAAATAAAACACTCTCACATAATTTAGCGTGGCGTGAACTTGTCAGGGGTGACAGCCGTCATGCCCTAATCCCACGCCCGTTCAGGCACCGGGTAAGAGCTTTGTCCATCTGTATGAACGTATCAAGTATTCATGAAGTACGAGAATAAAAGGAAGGTACACGGACATTTGCCGGGGGAAATTGTCAATTAGAGATGAAATGCTTTTTATAAGAGGTTTTTTGGCAATAAACAAACCGAATAAACAGATATTATTGGTAGAATAGAATGTTTTATTGTACACCAAAATAGTAACATTTTATAATACTAAAACAAGTACAAGTCGGACTCGCACATTGAGGGTTTCGTACAAACTAACTTATATAAATAGTTCAATTCTCAAATCGAGACTCAAAGATTTTTCTGTATCGAAAAAAAAAATTGTGTTGTAACTACAAATTAACAGTTTTCATATTTATTCCTATACTTGTGCTACCAAATTTCAGGGTTCTAGGTCAACGGGAAGCACCCTATGAATTATAATTCTCCTGTGAGTGTCGAAATTTACGTTTTTTGCGACATAAACGGCCGTATCTTTTTTGTCGTTAACTTAGAAATTTGATTTTTACACAGCTTCAAGGGACTGCAGACTTGAGTATATGTTAATTTCAACTCGATACCTGCATGCGTTTCCGAGATAAAGGGTGTTGACAGTCCGACAGACAGACGGACGAGTAACTAAGTGATCTTATAAGGGTCCCGTGTTTTTCCTTTTGAGGTACGGTACCCTAAAAACTAACTATTTTTAGCGTAATTATGAGCTATTAACACTCATCCCGTCTGCCAGAATGTTTTCGTAAAAACTTTAATGTACCTCCGTATTTTGAGGACAGTTTTGAAAAACTATTCATGACCCATAAAATGCCCAAGGAATAAAATTTTGCATACCAACTCTATTTTCGCCTTTTTACCCCGTTTAAAGCTGAATTTTGCTAAAAACCTTTCTAGATCATAAAAAAGAAGTCTAGCACAAAATTTCACATTCCTTGGTTCAGTAGTTTTGGCTGCGCGTTTTATGTCAGCTAGTCAGTTTCTTTTTTGTACATATACATGTAATAAAAAAGCGCAAATACATATGGCGAAGCGTGATGAAGAGATTGAATTCCAAATAATGGTTTAAGGCGAGGTAAAAACGGCGGCAGTATAGATGGCATGGCATTAGTGCAGTGGTCGAGCGATGGCTACTGCGTTGCGTGTCGTGGTTTCAATTTCTGCACGGAACAAAGTATGACCTACAAATAGACAACAACAACTATTTGTAAATCATAAAACACCCAGGTATTTTGAGTATTTGAATTTACATGTTTGTGCACCCACGATACAGGAGTAATTTATAGTGTGGGGCATCTACGCCGAGTTGTAAGCCTGTCTACTGTTCTACCGTTCTACTACTACTGTTCTACCGATTACATTTTGGCAAATGTGTGTCGGAATTGCATAGCCGAATTCCGCCTAGCCTGTTCCATCATCAGACCAGCAGGCGTACGGCGCGCCACCGGCACAAGGTGGACATCCCACCTATAAGCATAAAACGTTTTGGGAACACATTCATTGTGCGTACAGCTAACGAGTGGAATTCCCTGCCGAAGTCTGTGTTTCCTGATGGCTACAACCCCGGGATCTTTAGGTCAAAAGTAAATAGGTTACTTCTAGGTAAGCGCGCTCCATCGGCATCATCGCTTTCCATAAGGTGAGATAGCGGTCAAGCACGGACCTATCAACAATGAAAAAAAAACAAAGAGAAATTGACAAATTTTATGAGCCAAACTACAGTATCCTTCATTTTCATGTTTATCATTACCATTTCAGACGAAAGACGTCCACTGTTGGACATAGGCCTCCCCCAAATATCGCCATAATGACCTCTCCTGTGCGTCTCTCATCCATCGGTTTTCCGTGACTCTCACCAGGACATCGGCCCACCTAATGCTGCGTCTTCCAATACGTGGTCGCCCCAGAACCTACACAGGTTACCTAATGGAAAAAGCAGTAATAACAGCGTATTCTAAGAAAACACCTTCTTAATAGGGGTAGCCTCAAAAACAAAAATTAATTAATAAAATAACCTCAATAAATAAAGCCCGCTCGTGAAGCCCAAAAAACTGAGTTTCGAGATATCTTTTTCCTATTATAAAAGCCCCTGTACACGCAAAGGTAATTGTATTTTCCGAACAAAAGAAACCATTCGGAATTTATAACAATGAGAATATTTAAAATCATTACGTTTAGCAAAGTTCAAGGTTCGCCCGGAGTATTGTTATAGGAAGAATAAACTAAATTGAATACAGTGGACTGGAAAAGGGTCAAGAACAAGACGGTACTAAGAAAAACAATTTTGGGGAACTAACTGAAAGCTCTCGAAAATACAGTTTTTTGTGATATGCGGAATATGCAGAGTCCAGGAAACCTCCGTTGAAAAAGGAGGGTCCTCGCACCAGCTTTTGTGTGCAACTACCTGATAGATGATTTCGGGCGGTTGTATATGTTCAAATCGCGCATAGAACTGTAATTGCGTGATGCAGGATTTCGAAGTTTAGTTCTTTATGTGACGCAATACCTGATGTCGCTATACAACGTCAAAAACTTACAGCATTGTTAGCGCAGTGGTCGAATTGGCTATTGGGCTGCATAATTAGGGTTAAATTTCGGCAGGGAACCAATATTTGTATGGCCTAAATGACGTTGTTCCGGGTCTTAGTTTTTTTTTTTTTAAGTGTGAAATCATCTAATGACTTTACCCGGTCTTGAGTGGAGCGGAAGAACATGTCAGACTTTTACTGACTAAAACCACACCTATATAGCTTCAGTTGACCTTTGCGCTTTGAATTGTCAAGAAGTAAGTCCGACAATAAAAAACTGGGCGAATGCGAGTCGTACTTCCACACTGAAGGCGCCGTACAAACTAACTTACGTAAATTATAGTTCAATTCCCGAATCGAGTATTTATTTTTATGACATAACTATAAATTTACAGTTTTTAAATTTTTTGCTATACTTGTGCTATGAGACCTTGCTCCTAGCCAAATTTCAAGGTCATCGAAACAAACTCTCAAGGGAATCAAAAATAAAAGAAAAAATAAAAATAATAATAATATACCCTATTAATTTTGATTCCCTTGAGAGTGTCAAAATGTAAGTTTTTTTACGACATCAACGATCGTGTCTCTTTTTGTCGATAAGTTAGATGTTAGTAGACTTGAGTATTTTTTTTTACTTTTAACTCGATACGTCCACGAGTTCTCGAGATAAATGGTCTTGAGAGACAGACAGACGGACAACAAAGTGATCTTATAAGGATTCCGTTTTTCCTTTTAAGGTACGGAATCCTGTTGATGGTAATTGCACATTCCAAAGCGTACTACATCTCTATGGAGAAGAATGTGCAAGAAACTCTATGGACACTCTTTTCAAACATCTTAAATACCACAAATATCTCGGTAATATATTTCTCTACTAACTCATCATGTTGTAAGTAGCATTAATTGACAATAATAGAGTAACGCATCTTGGATTGAGTCTATGAGTTTATTTTATGTATGTCATAAATATCTTTGTATAATTGGTTGTGAGCCAAATAAATAAAATAAAACGTTCTTGTGGGAAAAGCAGTAAAGATCAAAACGATTTTCTAAATACCATAGTCGAAGAGGCGATGCAAAGCGAAGTCAAAAAACTATCATCGAAGAGGCGTTGCAATTCGTAGTCATAATACCACGCTCAAGAAGGTGATGCAATGCGTAGTCAAAATATCACGATCGATCGAAGACCCGACACAAAGCGTAGCCAAAATGGTATCTGCCAGCCATGAAAATGAAAAAAAATTAAATCTGGTAGGTAGCGTTTTTATGAAGCTTCAAAAACAAATCAGGGCTTTGTGTATTAATTGACAAGCTCCAGTGAGGGGGATTAACACAAATACAAGTAAAGCCTTCCTGTAGGTCGGCTGGAGTTAACGCTGTCCATGAAATTGAGGATAAACTTTTTACACGTGCCACGGGACTAGTGGACGCCGTCTGAAAGGGATTTATAATTTTATATTTTTTTGATGAATTTCACTTTGAATTTTACTTGAAAATTTAAAATTTAATTTGTGATGTTTATGTCTAATTAGCTTGTGCCAACGGCTTTGCTTACGTGGAAGCAGAATATTTACCGAAAGGAACAGACCTACCCCTGGGATAAAATATCCTATTCAAGGACATAATCTACTCGTATGCTAAATGTCATTGAAATCAATCAATCAAAAAAGTACCGTGCAAGTTCGAGTCGGACTCACGAACTCAGGGTTCCGTTCAAACTTACCTATGAAAGCAGTTTAATTCCCGAATCGAGTCTCGTCAGATTTCTCCGAATCCCAGTTTTCAGATTTTTTTCTATATTTGTACTATGAGACCTTGCTCCATGCCAAATTTAAGGATTCTAGGTCAACAGAAAGTGCCCTATGAATTTTGATTCCCTTGAGAGTGTCGAAATATACAAATTTTGCGACCGTATCTTTAGAACCTGATTTTTTCACAGCTTCAAGGGACCTAGGACCTGAGTGCATGGTTTTAATTTAGGTAAACTCGACACCTCTACATGTTCCTGAGATATAGGTATCGAGGGTCTTGACAGACAGACACACAGGCCGACGGACAACAAAGTGATCCTATAAGGTTTCCATTTTTCCTTTTAAGATACGATACTCCCGTAAGTTATTTGATGGTTTCTTACCTAAAAAATCCAGGATAATTTATAAAAATAGAATACTTTCATCGCTTCCAATGACTGTAATTGTAAATGCAGTACCGTACATTTACATTAATACATAGAAACCTTAGATTCGATAAAATATCTAAGCAAAACATTAGTCTAAGAGTTTTTTTTTTTAAACACAAATGCCTCTCCTGGCACGTAAAACAAATGAGCAGTGACACTTGCTCACTGCGTGACGAGAGAACTCAAGACGAGCAAACAAAAATCTTGAAAACTTCCCTTGAACCAATAAATCCTCATCAGATTACGTAAACACGACTCTCCAATACACAACTTGCTTGTACAGACAAACAAATGAAATCTAAAGAATGCTGCGTCGTTGTAAAACAGAAAATGTTAGGGAAAATACTTTTTTTTTTCTTTCAAACTTCTTTGAATATTTAAATTTTAGCAATTTAATTTTTATTCTAAAATGCTTCACGCAAAAGCACAGAAGCTAAGGGTATTTTTAATAGCATGTGGATTTTATCACGCATGCGGATTTGCTTCGCATGCTTCGCACTTAAATGTCCTTTTCATACAAGAAAAATAGTGTCAGACGCGACAAAAGAGAGAGAAAAGGTGAATACAAGAATAGATATGCTTACTATTAAACCATAGATGTAATTAGTACATGTAATAAACTACATACCTACACTAATATACTAAATACACACTTCACCAATATGAAAGAAAGAAACCCATTATATTTGTCGGAAAAGTCGCAATCTGGGACTAACTATCAAATTATAAATATTCTTTATGAAAAATATGCGCCACGACTTTATCTATATGGACAAGTCGCTTTTTCAATGATACGATATGTCATAGGCTAAATTTTATAAAATTATCATTCTATTTGGTTTTAGAAATATGCTTCACATATAAATAAAAGAATTAATTTTAAACAAATAGACTCACGTGAACCTCGTTCATATTACCTACCTAACCTATCCCATTCAATTAAATTTACAATTCGGAATGAATAGAATTTTCACCAGTATCGAGGTAAAACTGATATTCAAATCAAAAATGGTTAGTCTGAAATCCAATATGGCTGGAAATGTAGATTTTTACCGAAGTTGATTATTGAGAGCGCTTTCAAAGGTAAAGTTACATTATGGAATGAAAATTATTACTTTTGTAATAACTTTTGTTAGTGTGCTCATTTTGTTTGATTTATCTGTGGGTACTGTAATCAGATTCGGTTAAACAAAACCTAAAACGTTTAATTAGTATCTGTAAATAATTATGTCATTGGGATGCTTCTTGACTGTAATTGGTCAGCATTATCCATTTTGCATTTCGCGAAAGTTCCGAACCTGTCAACTTACGCGCAACTTCCACTAATCCAACATGACGCGCAATGCTGTCAAATTGTCCAACAACATGTCCGGCGTGACGCAAATGTATCGGAAGGTATTAGGGAGCAAGTTACGGGATGTTAGGCAACGTATTGTCCACTACCTGGGGGCCTTAGAGCTGAAACGGCGAAAAGCAGTCGCCCACGCGGTAAAAGACCCGCGCAAAGACCCGCGCGGCAATTCGCCGCGGAAGCCGGGCCCAGCGCCCGCTCTGTGCTACATAATAAGTATTAATTTCTCCATCGACACGACTACATGCACACCGTTTATGTTAAACTAGCTGCACAATAAACAAGCAAGGTAATAACCGTTTAACACAATTTCGGCCCTTACAAACACCTACCTGTTATTTTAAATATGGTGTGAAATCTGGTTGCCAATTCCCACAATATAACCAAAGTAAACCAAAAATCCGAGTGATTTAAGTGCCTCAACGATTAATTACGCGAATAATCTCATGTATATTGGAGCTTAGCGACGACGTCGGCGTCGCTGTGTCGCTATGACGCGCTGCGACAGCTTACAGCGGATTACTGTCAGTTGAGATACAAGCATTAGAACAAGTGCTTTGTTATAACGATTCTGGATAAGTTGACAGAATACTCGAGAAATGTACATAGATGAAACGTAAAATAAAATAAAAATTCTATAAACTTTTGCAACTGTAAACTATTGCACTGCTTTAGGCTGACTACAGTTCATGTTTGTGCTAATCGATAGATATCTATACTAACTGACACAGTTAACATTGTATTGCCATGGACTTTATTTGAGAGAGCGAAAGAAGATCAATCTATGGCCTGGGAATACAAAAAATGTCATAAAATCGGTCAAACCGTTTCGGAATAATTCGATAATTAAAGACTTTGATACGAGATTTTTATACTCGTATATTAGATGAAAGAAAACTTGTTTTTTTGGCTTGCAATGAAACACAATACAGATTAATATCATATATCATGATAAAAACTAGTGCTAGACTACGATCCCACCTGATGGTAAACAGTGATGCAATCATTGATGGTGAATTAGTTTATTAAGAGCCTATTCAGTATTCACTATACCCTTGAAGACACTTAAATTGTAACCAGAAATTTGAATTTTTGATTTTTTCCTGTAATGAACAACCTCAAAAATTACAGGTCCGATTAAAAAAAAAGTTACACCAGTAGATTACTAATTTATCAGTGAGTATACACCGTTAAATTTTTGTCGTTTTAATCCCGCGAAGGGTCGATTCGGTACATGAAACACTATCGATTTGTTAAGATAACATTAAAAAATAAAGTACTTTTTTTACGTTTATATTTTTTTTTTTGTTTTGTTGTTTTTTTATTCGCGTTATTAAACGCATGTACGAAATTAATTTCTTTAAGTAAACGAGTCAATGACCTTGTAGGTAGTAGTCGGTTGTTGCGTACGAACTACTTACAGTTCATTGGCCTCGCTCAGCTAATGTATACTTGAAGAAATTGATTTCGTACATGCGTAAATTTATTCGAGTTTAAAAAAAAAAAACTTTATTTTTTAATTTTCTCTTTATAAATCGGTAGTGTTTCATGCACCAAATCGAAACTCCGCGGGATTAAAACGACTAAAATTGAACGGTGTATATGCATATATTTTCTACTATCACGCGAGTGAAGCCGCTGGCCGAAGCTAGTTGTTTTCTTTTTTTTTTACATTTTGATGCGAGTGAGCAATGTTTGTCATTGCAGACGAGGCGGATTATAAGCCATGCTTACTATGAATTCCAGTTCTATCGATAATGTATTCAGCCAAGTTCTGACAATCTTGCCAAAACAATAAAATGCTTGTTTTCCTATGAGAGTGTTTAGAGTGGAAGTGATAAACACGTAAGAACATGTACGACGTCGCCGTCGTCAGAACCAGTTGAGCATTCATATTAGATTAGTTTTTTTGTACGACCAGCGACCGTTTTTGATGTATTCTCACGTTCATTCTTGACCTTCACTTATCCCTTTTAGTTTGTATTCATATGTTGTCAGTCTGATGCTGAAATTTTCGGAAAACTTTTCCGTTCGGTCCGACAAAGTTTGAAATAACATTTTAAAACTCTCTTTTGTCGTCTCTATTGGAAAATAACTAGATCAAGTGCCCCGTTTCTGCACCATTTAATAATGTCTCTATTAACTTAATTAAAGGGTTTTTTTTTATGCGTCTATCTCGAAAAAATAACACGGATCTTTATGAAAATATAGATCTTTGCTGGGTGGCAGAAACGCTCTGACTATCAGAATATAAGAATATACGCGCAGTGTAACAGGCTTGTTCTGACGAAGATTTCTGATGTACGTATCCGAACACATATTCGTCAAAATTCGCATCCACAGTATCAACAGCCTTACCTGAAGGCGAGATCGTTTTGATATCGCTAAACTGCAGTGGGCTGCGGGGGCTGACTGCAATATTCCACACTAGTACAAAATACACTTCAGTGCAATTCTAAAAGCGATAAGAACACTCATGGCCTGAACCAAGGCCCGATCTTTCGCGCCGGGCCTTGGTTCAGGCCATGCTCCGGAGCGAGAAGGAGTGGCAGGCGGTCGCCTTCTTCTGCGAAGCAGTAATGCTAGCAAAGGAGGAGGCCGATCGTATCAGGCAACGGCGCACACGCCGCTGCCGCCGCCGGGATTCCGATCCCAATTTCCGGCCACCGTAGGCGCGGACTCTCGGATGGCGGGCAATGGGTAGCTCTCTGTCCGTCCGTCCGGTAACAGACCGGTCCAAGCCCAAGTCGTTTACGGCGCGCACTGTTCCCGCGTGCCTCAAGGAGTTGTCAGAAAACTGTAGGGACCCAGCAGGGCCGAAGCTTACTGGGGCCAAAGGTTATGTAAAAATGACCCCCGGGGCCCTAGGACAAAGGCAATGAAAGGAGCAGGGTAGGTTTTTAGTCAGTACGAGTCTGACACTATCTCCCGCCCCACCCAAGGGTGGGATTTGTCATTTGATGATTTTACTTATCATAAAAAAAAACTAAAAGTGCTGAGAAAAAATAACAACTTTAAATGAATAAATATCCGTGAATGAAAGTCAAAAACTCTGTTTGCTGAAACCTTACTAATAAATACTGAGTAGGTTAGCTCCTAAGTAAATCTACCAAACTTATTATAATTATATTTTACGTTGTTTGCTTGTAACTGAAACATATGCATTGGATAGAAATGTTTGTTCAAACACCAGACATGCAGCTTCTAACTGAAATTCTAGACTCACATGAAGCTCTATGAAGCCTTTAGCTTGTAGTTAACAAGGTAAACCAAACGATTAATCTAGAAACCTCTCATAGAAACTAAATTGAATGTCATTACCAACTAGTTCGGTAAAGTCACGAGCAATAAGATTATGTACATTGTCATATTTCCTATCTATTCTAAATTCTGCCATTCATGAAATTTTCTGTAGGAAAATTGGTTCCAAATTATTGATAGTTAAGATAATTTAAAAAAATGTCAATGTCTATATCTCATTACTCGTCACAATACATTTACTAAATAAGTAGTTAATAATTAATGAATTGGCAAATTGCTAAGAAGCCGAATGGTGTTGGAAGGCCAGTTTCAAAGCTTGAACGTACAAACATCGATTTCATGTACAAACAGTGTTCTAGTTTCAGAGATGAGGATTGGATTTGGAGGTGCTAATGGCAAAAAAGGAATCAAAAATAGGCCTTTCGTGTTTCTTTTAGACGTGATCAAGTTGGAAGTCAGCGCAGATATTTGAACACAAAGCTACAATCTAATTAGTAACAAAAACAGTTTTCCTTCTACTAGAGTGTCCTGGTTTTTTTGTAGGCTGTAGTTTTTTATATGTTATGTCTTTGATGTTTAATTATCTATTTTATATTCATTTCGTTAGACATATACCGATGTACAATTAATTTGTCATTTTTTAACTTTATGATTTTCTTTCTTTTCTTCTAACTTATTGTTATGCCCGGCTGGGTATGTGTATCTACTTGGAAAATATTTTTAAGACCTTAAAAGATACATGCTATTTGCAATGAAGATTAAACTAAATTGATTTGCATTCAAAATTTGATTTCATTACATACATAAATTCTGCAGTACCGTAAAACAGCTTCGTAAAAATATCCTGCTGGCATATATTTTAATTTTTTATTTTCAGTGTAATTAATTACTGATTTTATACCATAGCCAGTAATCAATTACTCTAAAAAAAACTTATTAAGCTAGTTTTCGAAAACAAATAATTTACAACAAAAGATTTATTTCTTTTAACTCCGGGGACAGATTTTAGAGCACTTCAGTTTACTGATTGGTATATGTTGGCCTGAGGAACAAAATGCACTGTGTTCATTCTGGGCAACATTTGGTCCAAATCCCATACAAAGATTGGCAATGTCCTTTGCCAATAAACGTATATAAAGTAAACTATATTAAAAATATACTCGTATATATTATTATATAAATGTTAAGATATAAATCAATCTCACATTCGTTGAATACGAGATTGTTAAAACTTTTTAATTATTTATTTTTTAATTATAACACAATTTTTTTTTAATTCATAAAATATATCATCGGGGTGAGCGGGCCAAGTGCGGAATGGCTGATATCACATGTCTTCAAATTTTTGGTTGTATGACATGTCGGCTTTCTGACGAGGTATTCCTTTACCGTTTTTGAGAGCAGTGGTGATGATATAAAGAAATGCGCCTTGCTGGGCTTAAACCCACGACTTGCAAGTCGAAGCTCTTGCCACTCGGCCACCACTACTGTCAACTAACTACCGGATCCATGGTATTCATTAAGAGCATCGATGTCGATGTCGGTGCCACGGTGTTCACATCATATCATACATTTACGGCTTCACTGAACTAGCAGCGCATCGCCATCACACAGTCATGCCTTCGCAGAATAAAACAAAGCCGCTTGATTGGGCGCCAGCCGTGCTCTGTCGAATATTACTGCTAACCGCGAGATACAGACCCGATTGAGATCATTTTCATTATATCAGGAGGTTGAGATAAACGTTCTGCTCTCTGATTGGATAAACAGTTATGAAACTTTAGGTGTTTTTTAAGGTTCCGTACCTCAAAAGGAAAAATCATTTTGTTGTCCGTCTGTCTGTCTGGCTGTCAAGACCCTTTATCTCGATTTTTCGATTTTAACTCGTTTAAAACAAGGATAAAGATTTCGACGATGAAGATGAAAAGTTTGACATTCTTAGGAGATATGCAGAAATTATCGCAAAATTAGTTTACATAATGTTTAGTTTTAAATTTAAGTTTATAGATATTTGTTGTTATTTGGTTATTTGTTATTTGTCTATTTGGGCAAAATATTTTTTTCTTCTTTCTTTCTGTACAAAATAAACATTATTTCTTCCTTTTTTTTTCACTCATTTTCATTTCAAAATTTAAGACGGAGAGAATTTCCCTCTTGCTCGAGACACAACTAAGTACATTAACTTTTCAGTAGAACTTCTCGCTAGACCCAACTAATATTAAACGCAAGAAAATAATTTCAAACGTCTCAAAAGAAGCCGACATTCACTTAGAAACTCTATCAAAAACTCCACACTAGGAACTCGTGGCATTGCTGGCAACTAATAATATCCTCGTTACTGAGGCAAATCGAATCGCTGCAAACGAAACTTTTCGCTAAAGTTCTTTGTACGATATACACTAGGTCCAATCTTATTTACATGCATTACGCATGCAGATTAGTTGCCAACTTGCACAAGTCAAAGAAAAACTTGCCAGCCCCTAAAGTAATTTTAAAGTCGACTTCGGACAAATTTCGTAATGAAGTACTGCGGAGTTTTGTTCCGATGTTTATGTGGGTGCATTTTGTAGGTTTGCAACAACAGAAACACATAATATTGAAAGAGGTAGGAATTGGATAGAAAACTTTTAAGAAATTCATTGTGGTCCCTACATACGAATACTTTGAAGCTAAGAATACTTATTACTATTATTGGTAACCGCAATGACGCAGCGTTGGAAGCAGTTGGAAGGCCGCAGGAATTTAATACGGCTTGCCAGGGCTGCAAATTGTTCGAAATTATTACCGTGACCCTTGCAAAAAGTACCTGTACGAATACTAGGTTTTATTAAGTGGAAGTCTGATTCTATTTCTCGCTTCACCCAGAGCGTGAAAAGTCATTAGATTATTTTCCACATAGAAAAGGAATATGATAATTGTGAGACGCAGAAGACCCATCGTTGTGACGACACTTGGGGGAGGATTTTCGGCTGAAATGATGAAAATGATGATGATACTTGGTTACGAATGGTGTAAATAAGTTGGCTTAGCGGTTTTCAACCGCACCCGCCGCGGTAGAGGGAACCGCCGCTTTATTTCTAAATTCACGAGATCGCAGTTTTATGCGGTTACGCAGCCGCCGCGATTGCGGTTTTCGCCCGCAAAACCTGGCGGGTGATTATCGCAAGCCATACGATTGCAAATCGGCCTGCCAGTGCAACGGAAGCCGTGAACAACCGCGCTTACCTCAGGCGTAAAATGCGTAGTGAAATGTGCTTTAATTTTTTAAATATACGAGTATATCCGCATTCTACAGAACTGCGGGTGAAACCACTTTGTGAGTTTTTAGCCTGACACTCCTTCTCGCTGCACCCAGTGGGAAAAGTCTTCAGTTGATTTGCCTCATAAAAATGATGATATTGATACTTGCTTGGTTACGAATTTTACTTGGTTCCAAGTAAATTATAGCTGTCAAATCTGCGACAAAATTACACGATTGTATTCCCTAAAGGACAAAGAAGATTCATCTATGTGTTAGCAATTATGCTTAAGTCCCGTATACCTAAATAGGCGAGCTAAATGCCTTCAAACCAGCACAAAGCCAGTCGCAGCTGCGACTAACAAATTCCAGAAGAGATTCAACCTAAAAACCTTGAAATTCTATGAATTTAAAACAACAGGCAATAATAAATTTTCGGTGACTCAAATGGGTAATTTTACCACCCCGAGAGTTTGGGAACGCCTAACTGGCACTTTGGAAAAACTCTGAAAGCCTATCAGAAACTTTTCAAGATAAAGACTGAGAAGGTCTCTTTCGCTTTAATATTAGTTGTCAGAAATACTAAGCAAACGGAAGACATAAAACTTTTCAATTCCTAACGCGCGATTAGTCGTCCCGAAAATGATTTTTTATTTAATGCTTTTTTTCATTTTAGCGACCAAGTAGGCAATGACTCAACTGTATTGTAAAGCGTCGCCGTCAAGTAATGCGGATACGGATTAAAAACCATAAACAAGTTTGTTTGTGAACGTAGATTCTTTCGATGCCTTTTAAGAAACAAATAGCAAAACGGAGAGTATACTCGTAAATCTGCTGACGTTGATATTACAAATTTCAAGTCGTTTGTGATGCGGATGCCGACTAACCATTTGGAGACCTGCCTCAAAGGAGAGTTTTGGCCGAAGGGTGTCGTGTATCGACGATTTCGTGGAAGGATACCGACCTCACAGCGGATGTATTTGCACAAACCGCGTTAGTACTAACCTAACTCAAGTTAAGTCAATGTTGTCTCTCTCTCTATATAGGGTGACTGGTAATTAGTGAATTATACTAAAACACGTGATTGTAGTCATGATAACAAAAAAAATCAGCCAAGTTCAGTACATTTTGACTAGTTAGGCGAACACAAATATACTGACCAGCAGATTTTTTTTTGCGATTTCAGGTTTGGTCCCATAGTAAAAGTTGTTTGTTATCATGACTACAATCACGTGTTTAAGTATCGTTCACTCATTACCAGTCACCCTATATATACATATATGCTTGTTTCTATGACTGAAAAGTATAGACGTAGCTATTCATATTCCTAATACAACTGTCCACCAAACTTCATGAACACAGCTGTACCGCACTGGCCACCGCCTCGGCGAGAGCGCGACATTACGGGCCGAAGGCCGATCACGCCGCTGACGGACGTTTCCATTAGACCCTTTGTTCGGCCGACGTTTATTGTCCAAACCTATCGCATTTTATTGCTATAGATTGGGATTTTTTCTGCCGCCATGTTTGTGGGTACAAGCATGAATATAGCTGTTACGTCCTTGTCAAACTCGATTTGTATGGAGGTTATTTTTGGTAGTTTATTTTTAGAGATTTTCGGTTGTATTAGTTTTTAAATATTTTTTTGGGATTACAAATTCTATGAGTTGTGAAGAATATCGTTGAAAGTATATTATAAAAAAAAGCAATTATAATTATAAGATTACTTTAATACGCTAATGAAAAGATTTCCTCAAATTTTAAACTAAATATGGAGAGATCAAAATATTTGCAAATTTGTAATCTCTGAAACGACTCACCTGATTATTTATCGGTCCTAATCTTATTTACCTTTAATCCTAAAACGTAAAAATTTCTAAGCGAATCCGCAGCGAAAGCTTATCTATAACTCGTATCAGCGCTACGTTATTTTTTAATATAGATATGATGAGATAAGAGCATTTTCCTGTCTGGAACAGAGATGTTTTTTTTTATATTGTATTTAATTTAGTTACTTTATGTTAATGAATAGATTACATTTTATTTTATTTTGTTTTTTACCCGTGCGAGTTACAAATAAACATTTTTCCTTCTTTCTTGAAAATTTTTATCTTAATAAAAGCAAAATAAATCAAATCACAAACAAGTCTAATGAAGTAGCTCGTAGCAGATTACGCTACGACAGCGTAGCTGATTGCAGGGCGTAGCAGTCTCGTAGCGATGTCGTAGCAAGCACATACCCGCGCTCCACTTTCTTAATGAATAAATTCATTCTATTATGGATTCCAATAACTTGAAGTTATTTGAAAAATGAGACATCATAACATGCTATTTGTGCAATATTTCTTCAGTAAATTGAATAAAAACGCTTTCAAATGAGATACATACTCATAGGTTGTGGCCAGATCTTAATACTGGTCACTTTATGATATGACCAAATAAAACTGTCCAGTTAATCGATTAAACGTTAACGTTTGATGATATGTCAATCCACGTTCGCATTTCATTAATATAGGATTTATATATGCATGACAAATCCTATTAATTTACTTAAATACTTATTAGTCAGGTTTGCTGCTAGATTGATAAATAAAACACACACAATGGTTTTACCAAGCACGTAACACAACCACTTCCATCGACTGTCAAGCGGATAGTGGCTTAACTGTCAAGCGCACGTGTATACGTCACTTGCCATAGGTCACAGTATACCAAATATTAACGGACTTTTTACAATTGTTAAGAGACTTAGGCACCCCGACTCAGACAGGTTAGATTAAAAAGAGTTGGCGGGATTTTGTTTACGACACAGACTCCGACGTAATCATGATAATAATCATGCGTTTAGCTGAAATAGCACCATTTCATGAAATGGCCGTCACATTATAAAGTGATCAATTCTAAGATCTAGCCATGACATGAATACGTTTTAAAAGCCTTTGTATACAGTGCAGTACAAACATTAGGTACGATTTGTGGTCCGTGCATGCATGTCCAGTGTCACTATTTTAAGGTAAGTACCTACTTTGTTCTCGATAAACTGAGATAGCAGGTAGGTTCGGAAATGTATACTGAGACCATTTCCCATTTATTTATTTATAGGCACACCAACGACTTATTTACAATATACTCGTAATTTAAACAATAAGAGGTGATCCTGTGTAAAAAGTCACTTATAGGTATGCACAACAGTTTAAACAGCAGGTTTAATTAATTAAATACACTGAAAACGATAAATAACAAAAATTTAAAATAGGTACGAAAATGGAGATTTTTTTATGGTAGGTAAAATCATCCAATGACAAATCCCGCCCTTGGGCGGAGTGGAAAGTAGTGTCAGACTCTTACTGACTAAAAACCTACCCCGTTCCTTCGTAGCCTATCGTGCCTAAACCAATGTCACAAATTAAAATAAATTGAAATCACAATATTATCAAATTAAACTACATTATTAACAATTATATTATGTAAATTCTATCACATTATTATTCAATTAAATTACATTAGAGGACAAAAAAAATTATCAATGACTGTTAAATTAAATTAAATATTATTCAATTACAGTTTTATTGGAACATATAATTAGAATGTCATGTTATAAAAAGAACATAATATATGCACAGAATATATTTGTATATATTCTTTACTAGCTGTGACCCGCAACTTCGTCCGCGTTAATTTCGTAGAACTGTACATATGTACAATAATTCTGATCTTACAATTCATTGTGCATCGAAATTATTTGTTTTACTTTCACATAAAACGGCTAAAGGTAAAAACGCAAATTACCTTCCGGAAAGATGTGTTATATACTCTTACATATGTATTATGTACATATGAACGTCAAAGCTTCCGAAAGAGTTGATCTTAAAATGAACATGGACAAAACCAAAATCATGATAAACAGCCATGTAGCGCCCACTTTGACTGCGGGAATCCGATGGATGCGATGCGAGATGCACAGGACCGTTCATTGTGGAGACACTTGGAAAGAGTATGTAAAAGTTGTATTAATGGGTGTTTCTCCCTTATCCAAAAAAAATATAAGTTTATGTATGTTTATGGTTTATGTTTTGGTAAAACAACGTTGTAAGTTTTTTTGTAATAATTTTTCCGTCAGAAAAAAGCATATTAACACGCAGTATGTTTTTAGTAACACTAAATAAATCCTTTTAAATGTAGGCTATAAAAAAAGTGACCAGTGGAGTTGAGCCTGAGGTCGGCACCTTCAGCTTTCAGAGTTTGCAATCCTGTACCTTCTTCTTAACGTAGTTAAATTATCAAATATCTTCTCCCAGTCTGGGTGCAGCGAGAAAGAGTGTCAGACTTTTAATGGCTAAAACCCACCTGTTTCCCTTTAGTTACCCTTTGCGTTTCAGGGTTGCAGTAAGCATGCTACAATCGCAGTGGTTTTTACTTTCTTTGAGGAGTGGATACAGAGGCACCACGGCGTCCTATCTTTGTGCATGACTCACTGGATGTGGGCGTTTCGGGAGACATCTGTATGGAATTTAGAAGAATGAAACTCTCGATTCTCACCATTGTACGGATCGCTCGGAGATACAATGGAGCTTACGGTTGTAGTTTGCGCCGCTGTGTCGTCGTGAAGGCGATCGTTAGAGGAAATGTCAACCAGTCATTTCCTTCAGTGAAGCAATAATGCGATCGAAGGAGGTGTTTGAAACAATGACAAATAGGACATCTTCACCCCTCGGCAGTCGCTGTAGATTAGTATGGATTTGCGAAAGCATGTTTGCATTGATTGTTGCAGCTTGATTGTTTTAGGCGTTTAAATTACCCGTTCATTTATCCAGTATTGTTCGTGCATATTAGACTGACGTCTTCATATATCAGACGAATTATTTTCCATAGTGGGAACTACCCTAGGAAGAGTCTCCAAATTTTTAAGGAATTTCCGCGAAATCTTGAGCCCGTGTATCTCCGCCCAATTGAACTTGCATATTGATGGCCAAACGCAGTGCTGTAGTCGCCGCCGCCGATCGGTTCCACGAGGATACGGCGGTGCTCTACCCAATCGGGATAGACCTCCATCGTGTGTCTTCCGGACGATTCGCAAAATGGTAAGATCTGTACTTCCGGCCGAATACGAAATAGAAACTACTCGAAACAGCCACAACAGCGTTGAATCTCCAACTTTCAAATGAAATTTGGCGAAACCTTCGAGTGCTACACGCACTCTCTCCGCCGTAAAAAAACAGTAGGATTGTTAAAAATGCTCTGGGACCGTTCAATAAATGCATACACTTATTTTATTTTATCTAACGAAAACGAACGATTTGAAATTGAATGTTAAATTTTAAAGGACAGGGTCTGCCAAACTGTTTCGAAAGTGCTGACCTTAAAACCAGCCTCAATAAAAGAAGCAGTAAGAACGCAAAAAAAATAAATTAAAACGTCTCATCAATATGAGATTCGAACTACCATCGTCCTACGTGCTATGGACCATCAAATCATATAAAACATTTGTGCTAAATTCTTAGATAATTTCCTTTCAAAATAGGCGTTCTTGTTATAAACGTCATAGAGTGCCTGGCTCCTTGTCAATGATAGCGTGATGATTTTTATCTTAAATGAAATAATTAAAAAAATTAGTAAGTTTTTTTTTCGCCGTCTCGATATTTTTTTATGTTTTGATTACTTTTTACAAAACACTTGGAAAAATATTGGATAAAAATGCCTATGCTATGTTTAAAATATGTAAACAACAATTTTATTGATTTATTCGACGTATCATTGTATATTATCGACAAAAAAGAAGATAAAATAATCACAAAAATATTAACTGTCGCTGGGGTTTGAACTCGCGGCAAATCGTATAATACCGATAAAATACAATATTACTCATAGAGCATGCGCGTTGCTAGGGCCATGTTTAATGTTGCCAGCCTAACTAATCTATTTTCCTTCATATAATTAAAAACAGTCTTTAGTAATTCAAATTGTAATTTAAAGAATTTATTTAGTTTACTTAAGGAAAGTAAACGAATAGATTGCATTACAGATTATTTTATGGGGGAAATATTACAAAAAAGTCGTAAATGGTGAGATGGATGTGTGGTGTGAAAAAAGGATAAAGTGAGGAATGAGTAGGTATATTAGAGGAAGTTTGAAAGTGGCGACAATTTCAGAAAACTTGAAGGGGAATCGTTTATCTTGGTATGGTCACGTAAAGAGGAGGGATGATACACATGTTACTAAAAGAGTTACTAAAAGTATACATGTGGATGGATGGAGGGGGAGAGGGAGGCCAAAGAAAAGATGGATGGATTGTTTGAAGAGTGATATGAAAGAGAAGGAAGTTAGTGATAGCATGACGGGTGACAGGGCAGAATGGAAGAAGAAAACGTGTTGCGCCGACCCCAAATAACATAGGAGAAGGGCAGGAAGATGATGATGATTATAAAAAAAGTCATGGAAACTTTGTAAATCTTTTATTAAATTAATATCTAGTAACACTTTTAGCATCAACAACTTTTAGAATCAATCTCCAATACTATCAGAAGAGTCGGATGAGTCTATTGTTAATTTCGATATCCATTCACCTATCCGATTTAAAATATTTGTCTTCTATTTTGTCAACATATAGACGACATTCAGTCATTCTTCTGGTGTTACAGTGTTAAATGCCGCTTTTGTGATTGAGGCTATTTCATTATGAGCTTTTGTATTGCCTTCTTCTTCTTCTTTGCTTTTGTATTTCTGATTTCTGATCTGTCATTATTTTTGATTCGTCATGATAGTCACTTGATAAAGATTCAAAAACATAGTAGCTGTCCATTATCAACAAACTAAGTTTTCCTGACAGGTACCCCTAGTGTACGATTAAATAGGGAAATTTTATTGTTATGGTCACCCAAAAATTTATTTGTTAAATTGTCCACCTTTGGAAAATGAACCTTAGGTCTGATATTTTCTCATTCCTCTTATTAAACACGTTTGATTTTCAAGATCCCTGCCAGCACTTGTAATCACTTTCGGTATAATGATGACGATTATTTTATTTGGAAACAATTAAAAACACAGAACACAAGACATTCTCCTGACACCTGACGTAAATGTCAAAATGGCAACAAACGATTAGTTCCAATTTTGGCCGCGCGCAGAAACTTTACCGATAAAATGCAATATTACTCACCCTCCATACCAAATAGCGTGATAATATATAGCCTATGTTCATCCTTGGAGTTCAAGCTTGCTTCGTACTAAATTTCATTAAAATTAGTTGGGTGGTGTGAGCGTGATCGCGTAACAGACAAACAGACAGACAGACAGACAGACAGACAGACAGACAGAGTTACTTTCGCATTTATAATATTAGTATGGATTAATCTATTATTCTGAAAACTTCCAATTCTATTATTTATGCAATGAATTCTCCCGCCCTGGGCGGAGTGAGAGGGAACTCAGACTTTTACTGACTAAAACAAGAGCCATATTCCTTCTTTGCCTTACATTCCAGGACTCCGGGTTTCGCTTTCGGAAGTAAACCCATGACCCCACTAGGCTTCGGCCCTACTGGGCCCTTACGATTTTTCTGACATCACATTTGAAAATACCGTCGCCGATTCGGGCTCGGCCCGGACGGTTACCGAACGGCCGGATGGTGAGCTACCTATTGCTCACCGTCCGCAGTGTGTCCTGGATTGGCAGTTAAAATTTTGGATAACCCTTAAAAAGCTCCCTGAATATGAGGAAAAATTTGAAAACATAACTTGAAAAAAATAATTACATTAACGGATTTGGTCCCAGCGAGGTACTCCGCTAATCTTTTTTAAAGTTTACGTGCAGAGTTGGAACGAGCTGAACTTAGTGTAATGCTCTTCGGAAGAAGCCCCGTGTCTCAGTGCCATCACTACTGAGACCAAGATTAAATTTTGATTAGGGTCTTGAAAAATGCTACCACCATAATAATTTGCGTGAATCGATCACAGGTGGCTTTGATGCCACATGTCGCAAGAAGACAGTCTCACTACAGAGTAGACTGCGAGGCAACAGCAACAGTAAATAGCCTGTAAGTTTGACAGGCGTCTGGTGTGAAACCTTACCCAGAGGACTAAGTCATTTTTAGTTATTAATTACTGTTCCCCAAGTGTCGCCACAATGAACGGTCCTGTGCGTCTCGCATCCATCGGATTTCTGCAACCATTACCAAGTCACCGATCCACCTTGTAGGAAGCCTTTTAACGCTACGTCTTCCAGTACGTGGTCGCCATAACAGAACCTTTCGGCTTCAACGGCCATCCGTTCTGCGAGAAATGTCTGGGTATATAAATACACTACTTATATAAAAAAATCAATTCAAAAAGCTGCCCAACTTAAACGGGACTGGACAAGGGACATGTCTGCCACATATCTAACAAGCCGAGGGCTTGTAAAAAAGGGTTGGTGCCTAGACAGGCACACATCCGCGGCGGACCACGGACGAGATGGCGGGTTAACCTGGATATCCTTCTTCAGAACTGGAAAGAGAAAGCTAGGATTCCTGATCGTTGGAAAGAATGTAGGGAGGCTTTTGCCCAGCAGGGGATTAATACAGGCTAGCTATAATAATAATAGCTCTCTGCCTATGAAATTGCCGTTTTTTAAAACGGGTTGCTTTGAACTGTTATATCTTTGGATTGACTTGGAATTATTAGTTCAAATAAACTTTATATTAAAGGTACGTAATTTTTTATTAAATAGGTGTTTATTGGTTTCTATGTTTTGTATTTTCTATAATATTGCTGTATTTATATATTTTTCGTATGAAATCTAAAAAAACCCCTTATTTATCCCTTTGTAGAAGACCGGCAGGATGTCATAATGTTTTTTCTTTCAGAGAAATCAGCAAAGGATGTTCTAAATTGAATAAGTTCCATACACAAGTGATTACTTAACGGCTTGTCTCCAACTAGTTAGCAGTTCATGGCGGAAACGCTTTATGTACGAGTATCATACAGCCAGCGTTTGTTGCCACTACTAGTGCAATAAGGCTGGATTGACTGCAGACGGACGGCGAAACAGCCGGCTAAACTAGGCTGAAATTTGCGTTTGGACGGTCTCAGAGAATAAATCCGATAAGTAAAGTATTATTAGCAACGTCCTATGACATCATGACAATTTGTTGTTAACACAACGTCTGACCACGCCCAATAAATACGACATTATTTTTACTACATCTCATAATGCCAAGCAGCCATAGTAAATTCTATTAGTTAAACTTTTGCACCACACCACTACTACTACTAGAAAATATAGTGTCATAATGTGCGCACTTCACGAGAGCAGCACTAGGTCGAACGTAAAAAAAGTAAAGGAATTCAAAATAGGATTCATTTTTAGTTTCACTAACATCATTGGACTTCTAATTGTATGTGTTAAGGGGATTACATCGCCCAAATCCAAAAAAACACCTAGGTTGTTTGAAGTTTCCTAATGTACGATTACCATATAAAAAATGAAGGGGATACTTAAGGACATTACTAATAAATTGTATTGATTACGTTTCTCAAAAAAATACCCTAACTCTAGAAAAAAAATCTGGTAAATAGGCCTTTTTTGAACATTAATTCCATATTTTCTCGAAAACGGCTCTATATTTATACATTGAATTTATACCAAAATATATGTTACGATAAATTGAATAACTTGTATTGAGTTTTTTTCGAATTTCATTGAATATCGATAAGTAATCAAGAAAAAACTCGAATCAGTACTAACACCCCGCGCGCAGCACCCCCTGCAATGCCTGTTTAGAGGTCAATTCTTCTCTACTAATGTAGACGTAAATTCTTGAAGGTCATTGAGCGATGTAATACCCTTAATAAATGTTATAGATATAGAACTATGAATTTTCAACGCTCGGCTTATTATTCGAAATTAAAAAGCTTACACAGCAGGAAGATTTAATAGTTTTAATATGTTTTCTAATGTTAGTAAAAACGGAAATTAGTAACGTTTAGTTGGAAGTATGTAAAATATAGCCTAGTCGAAATTCAAGAAAAACAATTTTTTTTTTCGCTTTTTGTTGTTGGGTCTGTCTTTTAATGTCATCAAAATTATTATAAAAACACCTCTTATTAGGTAAACTTTAGGCCCCTTTTGTAACATCGAAATTATATCTCTATTTTATAATTTTACTACATTTCAAATTCTAACACAATCTCAGTAGAAACTCAACAATAACAATCAATATTATTACGTACGTAAAGTAAAAATGACAATATTATTTCAGAAGCCATCCGGTTGCCGTCCGGGTGCTGTCCGGCATCCGGCCGAGGCGCGGTTAATCTCATGAATATTCACCTCACCGCTGATCCCGGTAAACCGGACCGCGCGCCGGATCGTGTATAATAGACCTTAAGTGATGCGACCGAGAGATCTTGATACTTGAGTCTGAGGATAATTTATTTGCAGTGTGGTTTGCGCTAAGAAACGTTAGTAGGTATGTGAGGTTTTAATAGGCAATTAAGGCCTACTAATGGTACAAACAGACAAAAGCCGACTTAATTAATTTTGAGCTGTTTACATAGATTATAATGTCTTTTTTATTAACTTTCCGTCTGATAATAAACCCAGAAACGTATCTAAATTACCAAATCTTTACAGTACTTTTGAAAGAAATGGGATTTAATATCACAATATTTTTAATCAATCTAACGCTAATATTGTTTGTTTTCTGTAGAAGTATATCCGATTACATCAATTCATTCATTCGAAGACATGTGACATTCACCAATCCGTACTGGGCCAGCGTGATGGATTACGGTCCATTCCCCTTCCTACTCTTTCCCAGCAGTGGGAACATTAAAAGGCTGATGATGATGATGATGAAATTCATTCATTACGTTACGGTGCAAGATAGGCTTTACGTTACGGTGTAGTGCGAGTGAGAGATTCAAAAACTAAGCTGGAGAAAAACTACTACATATTCATAGTTACTAAAACGTAAATTGAGAAAATATCTTATACTATAAAAACCTGCGAAGTGGTTCCCGTAACAACCTTTTCGCAAACAACTGCAATTGAAACTGTGTGATTTTGGTGCTTTTTTTAAGTGGGAAAACATTTAGCAAATGTTTTCCACTCTATGTGGATTGAAAGGGAGTGTTAGACTTTCACTGACTAAAAACCACCAGTGTTCCTTTTCTTCTTTTTAGTTTTCTTGTGCGATTCGAGCTGCGGCAACTGTTTTACAACAATCCCGGAAGGGATTTTGATGCCTAGGTCTTTGAGATTATGATTTACAGTCATAGGATTTCGGTACCTACGACCATAAATCATAATCACAAATATCAAGATCTCACAATCACCCTATATTTAAATGTAACCGCGCCGCTAATATATACGTGCTATGATGATAATTGATACGCAGCAAATTTTCAGCCACCGAATGTAAGCACCGCGAAATATAACGCTGAAATATTTGATGACATTGTTTCATTAGCTACAGCGGCGTACCGCGGTCGGTTTATAAATCATTTTGCGTAAACTAGCTGGCTTAGGGATCATGGTATTAGGTAATTATTTGCGGGGGCTGAAAATTAACAGAGATCGGTTATATAAATCAATGTAGTACATTATACGCTGGTTTAATTTCCCGGAGGGATTGATAGATGGTTTACTGTTGGGAGTATAATCTTGATTATAAATAGCTAGGAGCTGGCTACGGTTTTCACAGACTACTTATTACTAAGAAACCGTTTGATTCGTCTAAATTACATATCAGATCAATTCAATTTAATGTAGCTCGGAAATCGTAACGAAAATAATATTACTTGTATTATAATGATTTAAGTAAAAAAGTTGTTTCTAATGTAGCTATCAGTTCGTAGGTCCTTCTACTTCTTCGTCCTTTGTGGTTCCAGTAGAATAGTAGGCGGAACAATGTAGAATCCAGTATACTAGTACCTCTGTTCAAAAGGGAAGATCCTCCGACCAGACTTTTTTTTTGGTGGGTAAAAATCATCCAATGACAACTCCCGCTCTTGCGTAAAGCGGCAGATAGTGTCAGACTTTTACTTACTAAATTTAACCTTTTTTGCCTTTTTCTTCTTTGGTAAATGTGCAAGTGTACATACTGGTACGAATACCAGGATGTAAACTTGCACATTTACCCAATGCCCCAGACTAGGCTTCGACCCTGCTGGGCCCCTACAGTTTGCTGACAACTCTTTGAGGCGCGCGGGAACAGTACGTGCCATCGATGACCTGGGCTCGGTCTGGACAGTTACCGGACGTTCGGACAGCGAGCTACACACGGAAGACAGCATTGCTCGCCGTCCGCAAGCCCGGGCCTACGGTGGCCGGAATTCGGGATTAGAATCCCAGCGGTGGCTGCGGCGTGAGCGCCGTTGCCTGATGCAGTTGACCTCCTCCTTTGCTAGCATTACTGCTTCGCAGTAGGAGGCGACCAAACTGGTGTTGTGTCTAGTTCAAGCAAATACCCGATAATTAACTTCGGATAGTTGTCTATGTTTTAATCGATGAGAGAACTCTGATACAGCGATGCATGATGGTCTAGTAGTTAGTGGCCCTGACTGCTATGCCGGAGGTCGTGGGTTTGATTCTCACCCAGGCCAAATGTTTGTGTGATGAGCACGATCATTTGTTCTGTGTCTGGGTGTAATTTATCTATAATATGTATGTATTTAGAAATATATAAGTATGTTTATCAGTTGTCTAGTACCCATAACACAAGCTTTGCTTAGCTTGGGACTAGACGAAATTGTGTGATAGTTGTGGAATATATATGATTTTAAATTTTAGTTCCTATGTGGTGACATAGATGGTGCCACATGTGTAGCTATGTATAATAGAGTGATTACAGCGATGTTAGCGAATGTAGGTTTACGGACATTTGGAACACTCCAGAAGATGAGCCATAGTCTGACGGGAGCGCCGCACTCACATTTGATGTTTGATAACAATCCCCCATTTGCCAAAATATAATAATTGCACCGTACGCAATGAATTCAACACTTTCCATAAAATATAATGTTACATAATACACTAACAACGTCCTTCATTAATTTCTCAAATTCGTGCCGTTTTATAATCATAATTTAGGTGTCAAGGCTAGTGCATAGCATCAACAACGATTGCATCACTGCTTAGCATCTGGTGGAATCGAAGTCAAAGTTTGTCCCATTAAAAAAAAATACACAAACATGTGTGTAGTGATAACTAATTGTTGCTCGCGATTCTCAAAACTGCACGGACCATGCAAAATGCATGAGTTGAAAATATATTTGTAGTTTATATAACTTGTATGATCTTTTTAACGAATTTATCGTCAAGTGAAAAGCGAACATGGCAAAATAAAATACATTATTATCACACAAAATAGAAGTTACTTGGAAAAGTGTAGCTTGCAAGAACAGCGGATAAAATAAACATCGAAGCATACTGATTCAAAAATGTATAAAAAACTAGGAGAGTATTGATACACGATTAAAAAAAAAGGTTTTTAATACATCGATGTGGGCAGGTATGAATCGGACTCACGTACTCACGTTTCTATACATACTTACCTATGTAAATATTTCAATTCCCGAATAAAGTCTCAAAGATTTTTCCGAATCGCAAAAAAAAAACAATTTTTTTATTACGTAATAAACTTACTGTTTTCAGATTTATTCCTATAGCTGTGCTATAAAACCTTGCTTTACGACAAATTTCAGAATTCTGGGTCAACGGGAAGTACCTACCTACTCTGAATTTTGATTCCCTTGAGAGTGTCGAAATATATGTTTATTTTCTCAATTTAAACGACCGTATCATTAATTTAGAAGTTTGATTTTTTCACAGCTTCAAGGGAATACAGACCTAAGTATATAATTTTAATTTCAACTCAATACCTTCACTCGTTCCCGAAAAAAGGGTCTTGACAGACAGATAGACAGACGGGAAACAGAGTGATCTATAAGGGTTCCGTTTTTTCCTTTTGAGGTATGAAATCCTAAAAATATTGTATATTTCGCTTATAGCCATGCTTTCATTAACAAAAAGTATATACAATAATTAGGACAGATCAGATCCTGAGGTCAATATCCTGAAACTTGTTTACGGCTATTACAAAGTTCACGAATACACTCACAGGGAACTGCACGCTCTTAAATTGGAAGGGGTAATTGTGGGGCATTAGTGGCATACGTGGTTTCACGAACATATAAAAATAGCATAAGAATTTCACATCGGTTGCGCCGAGTTCCGTTATAATACCAACGATAGCAAAAATGACGACATTATATTAAAAATACACTTAAACCCATTATAACTACAGAAATATCGTCGTATTTTATAAAAATCAAAAATCGAAATAAATTCGAGTCGAACTTACGAAGGGTTTCGAACTGTCCGTAGCAAAAAAAACTGCAAAAAAAAAAAAAAAAACTAGGTTGTTGTACGGTAGCTCCACGTACAATCGGAGATCATGTTTTTTTGTACGTATATACAAACATATCTTAGTATTTGTTATTATAGCGACAACAGTCTAGCTATCACGGTTTATGAGATACAGCCTGATGGCAGACAGACGAACAGCGTAATCTTAGGGTCCCGTTATACTTTTGCAGATCGATCTCTTGATAAAGTATAGGAGATGCAGACATAATACAATATTGCTCATTTTCAATAGCAAATAGTGTGGCACGACGATTCGTTTACAACCTAAATGTTGACCAGACCTGTAAGGATTATTTAAACAATAGTTTTTGTACCAATTAATACCTAACTAATATTTCTCCACATTGCTACAATTATTTAAATATATGGATATATCGATGAAGTCAATACGGGAGCTTGAGAATGAAATGAAAAGCTGGAATATGACGTCACACCGTTTTCTCAAAGCTTCTCATTCAAAAAATCCCGTGTCCCTGACGGGCCTAAAGGACCCCTAATTGTTTCTGTCATCTTTGAGACGCGCGTGGAACACTATCCGTTGTCAACGATAAAGGCTCGGTCGTTACTGGACGGCCGGGCCGTGAGCTACCAATTGGTTGTCGTCCGCAAGCCCGCGCCTACGGTGGCCGATAATCACCTTGCGACTCCCGACGTTCGAGGCGTCTCCTGTTGCTGTGGTATGATTTCCATTCATTCACGGTACCAACCCTCTCTTTCGACAGCATTACAGTTACGCAGAAGCAGACGACCGGTTTCAACTGCCTCTCGCTCCGGAGCCTGAACCAGGGCTCTGCACAAGAGGTCACCGCCGCCGATCGTCTCCACGAGGACATGGTGGGGCGCCGCTCAAGCGGAGTACACCATCACTGAAGTTCATTTCATAGAAATATGAGATAAAGTATTCACTTCAAAAAAGTTATACGTTCGGCTGTAGTTGTGTATTTTTTTTCTCGTGCTCTGTATTCGTAATATCTCAGCTCATACATATTTCAGATTGCCGGTCCGCCGTTCAAATTAAACTGATCTTTGGCTTTATAGCCTGGTCCTTAACTCCGACTATTACAAAAGGCATTCTCTAATTCGGCATCAACACCGTCTTTACGACTATGGCGCCAATTCCACAATGTTTACTACGGCCATCGACATCACTTCTCCTAATTCCATTAACTATTGCGAGACCTGTTTTTATTGCTATTGCTATCATAAGTAATTGAGGAGTGAATTTCTTTGATTGTATTTTTGGGTACTTAAATGTCCTTTTTTTAAGTGGGAAATAATTTAATGAGTTCTTCCACTCTAGTGGAGCGGGAGGATCAGGCTTTTACTGACTAAAATTATCTTTCAGTTGCTCTCTTTTGCGAAGGCTCAGTAACTCCTTCAAATAATCCGCAGCCTTAACAGGTATCGGCTCTAACTGGCCCCTTTAATCTTACTCTAACATCTCTATGAGGCACACGTGGAACATAACGACGGCGAGTTACTTATTCCTCGCCGTCCGCAAGCCCGCACCTTCAATGGCCTGAAAGCATTACCTAAATGTCCTAACAATGTGGTTGTTTTATGTTACGAGCGTATTTGTTTCAATTTTATCTAAAAAGGAACTATTTTCAATATTCAGAATAATATTCTATTCAGAAAAACTTTTGTTTAAAAAATATGACTACCCGCAATTTTTGTGTCGAGTTGAAAGTTTTTTGAGTCTTGATAAATCTACCCTTAACCCTTTGAATGCCATAATTAGAGACACAATAGAAAGACGGTGTGCGGGCACCGGTGTACGCATGGGGCTTGAAAGTTTAATAAAAAAAATACGTACAACGTACAAATTGCGTTGGCCAAGTCAACTAAAGGAACAGTCATAAGTAATAAATTATTGAAAACTAAAACGTTATTATTTCCATGTAGGATTTACTTAGTAGTTTTTAATTAAAGCTACTGCGTGTAAGAATTTCATTACGTTAAAGTTCTCTACTTCTTTTCAAAGTAACTTGGAGCGCTCAGCGGTGGCCAATCGTTTTACAAGAACTCAGGACGTTACTTTGATATAGCAGGCGGATTGTACGGAAGAGTCATCGAAATCCTAGAACGCTAAAGGCAACTGAAGAAACACGCGCGAGTTTTAATCAGTCATCATCATCATTTTCCTGCCGTTGTCCTGTGTCATTTAGGTTCCGGGCAAGACGTTGTTTTTTTTTCCTTTCTGTGTAATATAATCACACATACTGTAGCGACATCTATGTCGTCACAAATGAAATAATCCTGCATCGCGCAAGTAAGATTCGCGGCGCGATTGGAACATATAGAACAAACCCGAAATCATCTATCGGGCAATAGCCCACCAGCCCATCCCAAGCCCATCTAGTCTCTAGCTAAGCAGAGCTTGTATTATGAGTGATAAACATAAATACATACATATTATAGATAAATTACACCCAGATACAGAAAAAACGATCTTGCTTATCACACAAACATTTGTCCTGGGTGGAAATCGAACCCACGACCTCCGGCATAGCAGTTAGGGCCACTAACCACTAGACCAACAAGCCAGTCATTCTGTCGTTTTACCTGTAAGGATATCACTATTCTTTCACATTACTCTTCAAAAACTTCATTCATCTCTTCTTGGGCCTCTCTCTACATCTCTTTACACATACAACATTTACTAGCTTTAGTTTATCCGAAATCTGAAACACGTGTCAAGTATTTTAAGTAAAGAATCTATGTACAAAATTTCATTACTGTATCATGAAAGTTTGTTAGGTTTCCTAGTTTACCGCACAAATACATGGTTACGGGCCCATCCCGGTGACTGAGGGGTTGTTTCGCTTCTGTACCTAGCTGTTTGCTTGCACCTAACACCCGCTATGACCTGCCGTGACCTGTTTTGCACTTAGTTTCGGTATTTTTGGAATGGAATCGATTCAACTACTGATTCTGAACAAACTATATTCGCGCGCTCCATCGTCGACCGCATCGTCTCTTTCCATTAGGTGAGATAGCGGTCAAGCGCGAACCAACCAAAAATAATAAAAAAGAACAGGTTTCGCATATACTAAATATAATGTTATATAGGTATTCAAAACTAGGTTTATGGTACTGAGGTTTAACCAGTCAAACCATATTTAATATAAAACGAGCCGGTACAACATTAAGCAAAATGGTGTAAAAAAAAAAAACACAAATTAATTTATTTAAGAAATTTCCCACCTTCAAAGAAAAGAAGGAATTTGTATCTTTAAGTAATCATGAGACAGCAAAACAAAAATACATTTTCATCATCTTTTCATTATACTTTACAAAATAAAACCCATTACTAAACACACCCCCGTTTCTCAGAAATCCTCTATTTCCATAATTAGTTTAATGCCCTATTCACGTAATATAGCCGTCAATAGGCGTCCATTGATTTAGCAATTAACGCGTCCATTTGGTATTCATAAAGGATTGCTTTTGAAAGAATATAAAGCTTTGAAAGCGCTTAATGAATCATCTCCCGATACTAATTGGACCTTATTGGGAGGATGTTTCGATGAGAATGTAGGCTGCTTGCTTGTAACTTAGACGTATTTTGAATTTATTTAGGCGTACCATATCTGAATATACAAATACACCGTTAAATTTTGATCGTTTTAATCCCGTGGAGGGTTGGTTCGGTACATGAAACACTGTCGATTTATAAAGATAAAATTAAAAAATTAAGTCCCTAGTTTTTACTCGAATTAATTTACGCATGAACGAAATGAATTGCTTTAAGTAAACGTCAGCTGAGCGAGTGCAATGACCTGTAAGTAGTTAATACGCAACGACCGACCACTACCTACAAGGTCATTGACTCGTTTACTTAAAGGAATTAAGTTCGTACATGCGTATATTAATTCGAGTTTTAGAAAAAAAGTACTTTTTTTATTTATTTTATCTTAACAAAGCGGAACAGTGGATCTTTTACCGTTCATGCTGTGCGCCTCTGGAATTCTCTTCCACACACATTAAGAGCTAGCCCTTCGTTGGAAGTTTTCAAGCGGAGAATAAAGGAACATTTTCTTTCAATATGACACGGAAATATGTACTTATGTATAGGTTTTTATTTATTTATTTATTATATTTATATATTTATGTAAAGTGTGCTGTACACATATCTATTTAGTTTATTTTTTAGTTTTAAGTTAGTCTTAATAATGATTTATGTGATTATGTTTTGTTGTGCATGTTTGTTTAGTTATCCTTATATATAAAGTTTATGTCTTATTTTTTTTTATTCCATGTTTGGTTTGCTGTAAGAAAACCCAATTACGGGTTAAGCTCGCCTATGTACATCAACTGTCCTATTTTTGAATGAGTAAAATTGTATGTACAATAAAGAATAAAGAATTGATTGCTGCTCTGCGTGTCGCGGGTTTGATTCCTGCACGGAACAAATATGTATTTGTGTGACCTACAGATAGGTGTTTCGAGTCAGAAAGTCTAATGTACGTGAATTTATATATTTGTAGAAGCATTTTCTAATACTTCCTATAAGTATTTATTATAATTAAAGCCTTTTTCAAAAGACACAAACACAACTCAAAAAGAAAACACGTATACCAACATACCAAAAAAAATATATTTAACAAATGTATGAAAAGGAACACTGAGAGCGTTATCTCCTACATCCTGATCCTCCGTTTACCAGATAAACCCTAAGTATTGCCTGAATAAAGAGCCTCTCCCCACTAATCTCTTTATCAGAAGGGGGATGGGAGCCAGTCTTTAGCTCACCCGTTTAAATGATGTTTTTCCTAAAGATAAGGCAGACTTTTTTTGGAATACGGTTTAGAATTGATAGGTTTTAATGAATAGATAAAAACACCGCGGTTATGAGGTGTTTTAGTCGCCATGGTTAGAGAGAATTAAGAGAGTTAAGAGGATTAATTAAGAGGTAGCGTGTAATAACACCTTCTTGACGGGTGCAGAGTATAAGAGCGTCTTCAAATGACGCGCGGCTGCAGCGCGTTTGTAGCGCGACAGTAGCACGTTTTTATTTATATGGAATAACAAATAACAAAGCAGCGCCACGGCAGCGCTGCAGCCGCGCTGCAGCCGTGCTGGCGTCGTGCTGCCATCGCGCGGCACGTTGCGGTTTTATTTGTAGACGTCCTTAAAAGTTATTTGCAATTTTGCGATTTTCTTATAATAACAATAACTTACTTAAATATTACAATCCATAGATCCTTTACCACGTGTTAAAAGTCCAAAAATATAAGGAGATTGGTAACTGTAAAAAAGAATTGTGTAATATTTTTTTAGTCTATTAAGTACTGCTATTATCAAAAAATCGGAAATCGCAGATAATTTTTTTATACTTTGTACCTGTCATTTTGTTTTCGCAACTAATGTTTTTTTACATCAAATTACGAGTTTGTACGAATATGCGATAGAGACAACTAGAAATTGCTGGGCAACTTAGTTGCTCGCGAGCGCTCTTTAAACCGTGATTATGAAATAATCACGGTCGGATTAAAATTAATCTAGTAAAAAATAAATAAAATATCTTTATAGAACCCTTGCATATTTAATCGAGAATTTAAATGATGAAATTTTTCCCAAGCTTGTAAAAATAACACGTACCTATTTCCTAAAACAAGTTTGTTTTAATATTCGAGTGAGTGACAGAATTACCGAATGCCAAAAGAGCGTTCAAGCTTATTTCTTTTTTCACGTTACCTCTTTACATGACATTGTGTTGGATTGTTTTTTGATGAAACAACGAACTGTTTTTGGGAAAGGCCCTCTTAAAGTTTCCGTTTGAATGAATTAGCATAGCATAGCCTCTCTAGGAGAGGGAATGAATGGGCCGTAATCCATCACGTGGGCCCAGTGCGGGTAGGTGGATGTCAGATGTCTTCGAATTTTTGGTTCTAGGACATGCCGGTTTCCTCACGATGTTTTCCTTCACCGTTTTGAGAACAGTAGTGATGAAATAAATGGCACAAAGTATTGCGCCTGGCTGGGTTTGAACCCGCGACCTACAACTCGTAAGTCGAGGCCGTCACCACTCGGCCACCACTGCTGTTCTGAATGAATTAAATTACTTATAAGATTTTTTTTTCTTTTTTTCTCTAATCTATTTTCCACCATTTCCAAAATTCCTATCGAACTGCCTCTCCGATTTTCTACTTCGAACACACAAATGAAACACGTAACTCGTAAAATACTGCGTAATGATTAACTCAAAAGTAATAAAAGTTCCGCCATTTTAAAGCGTTGTTTTACGATTCCGCCCTCATCCCCTGCGTAAAGTCAGTGCGCTTATAAAAATAAATCGACAGGTCTTTGAAGCCGAGTGTATCGCTGTAACAGGGTACGTGAGGGGAATGCCCAAGGAGAGTTCGTTTGTAAATTACCTTCCAAATGGAGTATAGGCAGGACCCGCGGTGAGGCCTGCAAAAAATACAAGTATTTTAATAACACCCAACTCAAATACAAATGGGTGCAGGGTTGTATATTTATTAAATAAAATACATGTGACCTAGGTTGGAAAAATCAGAGTTTCAAAAGTTTTTTTTTTTGAGTTGGGAATGGATTAAATGATTTTCCATGCTCTAAAGTTGAATTAGGCATGTCAGACTTCTGCTGACTAAAACGTATCAATGTCCTTCAGTTGCCGTTTTCGTTCCAAGGCCACGATTACTTTTTTAATAATTTCCAACAGTTAAGTTTCAATAAAATACGAGGCAGATCATATAGGTAGACAACTATAAAAAGATACCAACAGATAAAAACAAAGCCAGTAGACACTGGCTTTGCTTTTATCTGTAGGCCTAGCCAAGTTACGACCGTTTCGTTGCGATTCTCTTGCGTCCAACGCCTCGTGTTGGCCACGCCTCCAATTCCTTTGTTCTGACGTCAGAACTCGAACAGAATCGAAACGAAACGGTCGTAACTTGGCTAGGGGGGCTAATATAATCCATGCCGATTCCTAATTACCAAGATCTCAAGTATTATCATTGAGTACAAAAATGACTACCTACTTTACCCGCTAAATATTTTGTCAGTAAACACAAGACTTTTCCATATGTAGAACGTATCTAAAAATATTTAAAAACAAAAAAAACCTATTATAACTCACCCATGTCTAACATCCAATAATCCTGGCGACGTGGGACACCTAAACTCTATAACCTAATTTCATTGTAAAAGCAAACGGACACACACAAACACACACCCGTATAAATTATTCACGTACAGTAGAGAGGCACCGCAGCATCAGTCACACGTCGACCCAGCTCAGCCCTTAAATATCCGCACGCGCGCTCATATCCGCAAATATTCGGACATACCCGCGACACACGGACTATGGAATTAGGTTGCGGTTACGCCTCCATTCCGTGATTCGTCCTTCATTACAGCCCTCTATAACTACGCTGGATATTTGGTGCGAACGTAAATGTATGTGTAGTGAGCTGATTTTATAGGGTAGTTCGTCAATTTATCGTTTTTTGGATACATTTTAAAGAAAAAACTGGTCAAATGCAAGTTAAAATCGCGCACTGAGGGTTCCGTACAAAATTATCCAAATCGCAAAAAAAAATTTTTTTTTGGTGTCGTAACTACAACTTCACAGTTTTCTAATTTTTTCCTATACTTGTGCTATAAGACCATGCTTCCTGCCAAATATCAGAAATCTAGGTCGACGGGAATTACCTTACGAATTTTGAATCCCTTGAGAATGTCGAAATATACGTTTTTTGCAACATAAACGGCCGTATCTTTTTTTTTTATTAACTTAAACGTTTAATGTTTTTCATAGCTTCAAGGGACCCGAGTATATGGTTTTGATTTCAACTTGATACCTTCACGCGTTCTTGAGATACAGCGTCCTGACAGCCAGACAGACTATACAGATAAGGGTTCAGTTTTTTTCCTTTTGAGGTACGGAACCTTAACACTTCGATCCACAACTACCCTACTTGTTCATACAAAAGTAGACTCTAAACATCGGAATTAAGGCCTATAGTGGCGTGGATGTGAGAGGACACCGGTGTCCTCTGAGCTAGGACAGATTAAAAAGAGAATTCCGAAGTTTAATATTTTTAGTACCGGTCCAGCTACGATGAGCGAGTATCTCTATTCGAGCTAGAAACTAGAAACGAGTTGGGACAGCGAGAAGCGAGTGAGTAGTCCCAATAGTTTTGTCGCTGAACTATATAAGCGAGTGGGCGATTAGTCAAACCACTCATTAATGGCGGTTACTCCTGAGCAACTCTACACGCGCTACACAAGTATTGCTGAGCGAGTATTATCCATGATCATTTTTATCGCTCAGATACTAACTAGTGGAGCAAGTTCTTGTCAGCAGTGTAAACAGTCAGCGATCAACTCATATGCATCTCTTTTGTTTGCACAGAATATATATCTTATTTTTCGAGAAAATACCTGATAGTTAGTTGCTTCGTTGCCGGTGCGGTGAGACAACTGCCTAGGGTTTTTGGTACAGAAGGTACCTTGTCATTTTTAAATAGTACGAAGAGTTTGCGTAACGGATAGCAATTTTGAAAGTATCAGTAAAAGCTGCCACTTACGGCAGCACTTGTAAATATTTTTTATTTCAAGATTTTCATTAATAGTTAGTTACTCCAAAACTTTAAAACTCGTTAAAATTGAAAACCAGAAAAGCACTAACATAACAGTTGTTAAAAACTATTGTGTACATGAAATGGCATCAAACACTACTTTTAGATCTAACGTCCACCACTTTTAAACAATCCACGAACGTTTTCCAGCGCAGTCATTAATCTAGTGGAATTGGAATGTCTCAAACACAATCGCCTTTTAAAGTCAAAGAATTGAATTTTCAAATAAAAAGTCCTTTTTTATGTAGGGCACCGATTTGTAGTGATCGCATGCATGATTTTTATAGAGCATTTTAGTCTTGTTATGATTCTGATTGCTATCAGTTTTTTCAATTTGTTTACTCAAAGAGGTTGTAAGACCGTTGTAATTAATTAAATAAATACTCAAAAGGAAAAGGGTAACTCAATCAAAACTAGCCTTGTTTGTAAAAGGCCGCACTGACAATTTGGATCTCCAGGAATAAAGTTATATAAATTATAGTAAAACTGAAATTACATTATAAAATTTTAGTTATTCAATGTTATTTGGCTTTGGAGTGGAGTGCAAGCAGAGAGCTCTATTGGCGCCGCGTCGAAGATTAACGTAATCAGTGGTCCAAAATCGAGAACCAATTAATTCAAAGTAGCTAAATCCGCTAAATAGTCCTTTTAATTAAGTAAAACCGAGGTTCATTCAAAAGGAAAACGAACGAGTATAGTGCGCGGCAAATAAGTTAAACCATTTGCTATAGTTTCGCGCCCCCCCTCCCCCCCGCCTCGATTGGGACTCAAAAATCGGTTACTGCGCATTAAAAGGTCAATCGGCGTGATTGTTCAACTTGTGTGTCGAGGAATATAACCAATTTACGGGTCTCAGTCGAGGTGGGGGACTTCGCGTAGTCGTGGCGGATGATTCAACTTATTTGCCGCGCACTATACCGGCTTTTTCTGCCTGACATCTGTCAGTCTGTGCCAGTGTTGCCAACTGGAAAATATAAAGGGACTTGATTGGAAATTAATCGATTCCACTAAACGATTCATTTGAAACTTGTCACTCGATTTTTATACATTTATTCTGTGGTTTTAGAGATTTATTTATTATCAATTTCTAAGAATTCAGGGATGTATTTGATCAATCATTTAATTTCAAAACTTTTCGCGCTTCCTAAAGAAAAATATGGTTCTGTATTTTGGGATTTCTTTTTAAAAAAACGTAACGGTTTTTTACACACATTTCAACAAATTAATTGCTGGGCCCAGGACTAATTCTGGGATTCTGCGATTTCCCATATACTTTGTTTCATTACTAAATTCATAAATTCTACCAAATTGTAACAACTGCAATATATGTCGGTAGTTGTTCACGTTTCACACAAATTTTGTTAAAATATGGCAACAAACAAACTCTCATACTATAAATGCACAAACAACATTAAAACATGAATAATGTTAAATGTAAACAATCTCACATTCTGCATTCTTGAATTATGTTTTTTGCCCTATTTTCCCTACCAAATCTTTGTTTTATTAATATTTATTTATTTAAACTTCATGTACTTACAGTAGTCGCGTTTGACCACTATCTCACCTGATGGTAAGCGAAGATGAGGCTGGCGATTGAGCACCAAATCATATGTAATAACAAATCATGTGCCTAACTCCCTCCCTCCTCGATTTGTATTCCTCATTACTGAGGGTCTTTCCTTTAGGGAAGTTCCTGCTGGCTGAAGTGCCTAACTAGTTGTAGCTAAATTATGAAGGTACTGCAATACTTCATCATTTGAGCTCAAAGACGTCCAGTGTTGGACATAGGCCTCCCCCAAATGACTCCCGCAGCCTTTACGAGGTCATCGATCCATCTTGTAGGAGGCCTTCTAACGCTGCATCTTCCGGTACGTGGCCGCCACTCCAGAACCTTTCGGCGCCGATAGCCATCTGTTCTGTGAAAAATGTGCCCTGCCCGTTGCCACTTTAGTTTGGCGATTCTTTGTGCTACTGCAGTACTTAGGGAATGAGAAATCCTGCTTTTTTGCCAGAGAATCTTAGTGGAAGATCACAATCTACATCTTTCGTGTTGGCCAAAGCCCAATCGTAGCACATAAAGAGTTTAACCAGTCAGTAATTCAATAGCGAGGCTACCCAGCCAGCCGGAAGTCCTACACCATTGGCACAAATACTCTTTATTGCACAACTAGCGACCCGCCCCAGCTTCGCATGGGTGCAATGGTGATATTAAATATATTATGCATGTATTATACATACCTATAAACCTTTTTCTTGAATCTCTCTATCTATTAAAAAAAAAACGACATCAAAATCCGTTGCTTAGTTTTAAAGATCTAATCTAACATAGGGACAGACAGCAGGAAGCGACTTTGTTTAATACTATGTAGTGATAGATAAAGATTGTTTCTTTCGACTGTGTCCAAACTGACTTTAAGCTAATGTGACTTTAAGCCTACTGAGGAGACCCATTATGAGCGACTACGTCTCTGAGCCGTATGTCATCACTGGCAACACGCACTGGTCACTCAAAGTTGTATATGATGACGTTAACCTGGAACATACGGTACAGTTATACCTACATCTAGCTTCTAGAATGAGGTTAATCGTCGGGTCGTCGGACAGCTTTCGGAAAGCTGCACGGTATCTTCTCGGCCGACATACCACAATGTTGCAAGATATATTTAAAATTATAATTAAGGTGCGTTGGGGTAAGATCGACGCTGGGGTAATAACTTATAAATTAAATATCGCAAATGTTTAGCTATATTTTTAATGCTACCCACATTGCAAAACACGTCATAATGACGAGCCGCTAACATTAAAAAATCTAGCCAAAAAAGTGAGATATTTGATTTATATGTTCTTACCCCAGCGTCGATCTTACCCCAACACACTATATCTATATATATTAAAGGGAGACTGACAAACTGACATATCAACGCACAGGACTAGGAGCGTGGAATTTTATGGCGTAGGCGAGTTCTAAAGAAGGATTTATCAAAATAATGATTCAGCCCCTAAGGGGATGAAGCAGGATCCTAAAGTTTTTATGGAGAAACCTATTTTCATGCTGGCAAAGCCGCTAGCAGACGCAAGCAATTTTATAATAGAATCGAAAAACTTGGTCAGTATTTTTTATTTTTATTTAAATGAACTAGTGCTTGCCAGCGATCCCACCTGATGGTAAGCAGTGATGCTATCGTTGATGGTGAGGCGCACTAGTTTAATTCTATAACTGATTGTTTTGCCCTATTAAAAACCTGGTAAATAGTTCAATTCCCGAATTTCGATTCCGAATTGAACTAAAAAAAATATTTTTTGACGTAACAGCAAATTTGCGGTTTTCAGATTTATTCCTATACCTCTGGATCAACGGATCCCTATGAATTTTCATTCCATTGAGAGTGTCAAAATAAACGTTAGAGACATAAACGAACGTATTTTTTTTCTAACTTAGAAGTTTGATTTTTTCACAGCTTCAAGGAACCGCAAGCAACTAAGTATATAGTTTTAATTTCAACTCAATACCTCCACGCATTCCCGAGATAAAGGGTCTTGACAGACAGACAGACGGACAAGCACAACAAAGTGATCCTATGAGGGGTTTTTTATGTTGGGGAAAGGAAAAAATCATTCAATGACATCTCCCGCCCTTGAGCGAAGTAGGATATAGTGTCAGACTTTTATTGATAAAAAACCCCGTTCTTTTGTTGCTTTTCATACCAGAGCCGAGCATCCTTTCAGAAGCATACCCTTGGCCCTAGTAGGCTTCGACCCTGCTGGCTAGGCCCCTACGGTTGCTGACAACTCCTTGAGGCACCGTCGACGACTTGGGCTCGGTCCGGACGTTTACCGGACGGTCGGACAGCGAGCTACTCATTACTCGCCGTCCTCAAGCCCGTGCCTACGGTGGCCGGAAATCGGGATCAGAATCCTGGCGGCGACTGTGGCGTGAGCGCCGTTGCCTCATGAGGTCGGCCTCCTCCTTTGCTAGCATTACTGCTTCGCAGAAGCAGGCATCCGCCTGCTACTCCTCCTCGGTCGGACCATGGCCAATACCAAGGCCCGGATCCTATGAGAGTTCCGTTTTTTCCTTTTGAGATAAGGACATCTCTATGGATGTTTACTTTGAAATCCATTGTGACCAATTAAGGGCCACTGTTACCAATCAATGGAAGGCCAGCAATACTCGTCGCAGTACCGTCTCGCGAACCGCTGTTCGACAAAGTTATTACACGCGTAATTCGCCGAAACACCCACTAATGGCTGTAATAACTGCGCGTATCCAATAAGTGCCGGCCGAACGTCGGGACTTGGGTGGTGGCGCAAGTTACAAGTAGATTCGATTTAATAGGGAAACATAGGAAAACCGATCAAGTGTGAATGCGACTCGTAGACGAAGAAAAAACCATAGAAATACTTGTATCTAGGCCGCTTTTAATTTTATTCAATTTTTTTTAATGTTATTACTCTCTGTGAATTTTTCGTCTATCTACTAATTACGCTTCAAGAGATATGATTGATGACAGATAAACAGACAAATGGACGGATAGTGCAGCGTATTAATATGGTTTCGTTGGTTCCTTTGAGGATCATAGCTTATAAATGATTTTTAAATAATATTTAAGAGTTTCAAAAATAAAACCTTACTTGTTTTTTCGGCTGCTGGGCAAAGGCCTCCCCGGAAGTCCTTCCAGACATTCTTCTCCAGCGCAGTCTCAAACCAGTCCTTGCGGTACCTACGTATCTTCTCACCACCTCTTTCTAGGCCGGCCTCAACAAAGCTTATCCACTGCATAGACAAGCTTGCCCAGCGGTCTCTTTGCATGCGGCTGACGTGTCCCGCCAAATCCCATTTTCCCAGCTCAGCCTTTTTGCCCACATCTATTATGCCTGTTTTACACCGAAGCATGTCTTTCTCTACTTGGTCTGACCCTTTTACACCCAGAATGGCTATCGCCTAACCCTTAGCTTCTAAATGTCACCAAACAACGCAGGTTTTTTTTTAAATTGATTTAAACAGCTGCTTAACTGCGATCCAACCTGAATTTAAGCAGTAATGTAATTGTCGACGGCGAGGCACACTAATTAATTAAAAGCCTATTCACTCTAGCCTTGGAGACACCTAAAGTATAATCGGAAGGGGAAGACCGCAGCAGGCAAACAGTTCCAGTCCTGCGATGTACGCGGTATAAACAACGAAGCAAAACAATTAGTTCGACCGTAGAAGTTAACGTAAGTTTGCGTTGCTGGTTGTGACTACCAAACTATGTGTCATTGTCGATGTCGCAATATCTCATGACTTGTACCACACACATACAAGCTGCACTAAATCATCGAAGACTTAGTGGACCTCCGTCTAATTGTTAGGAGGGACGCGGACATATTGAGTGCGCTGTAATAACTACTGTTTATTGGATTATATTAGCGCCCGATATTGTTAACATGTTTCTACTATGTGGCCAACACGACATAAGTGATGACTAGGGGATGTTGAAAGGGTCACGTTGAGTGAAATATAATAATTTCATTGGATTACTGTTCAATATTTTCGTTTTTTGTATATAATGAGAAATGACAGAGCTGTCTTAAAATTACATGGGCCTCAGTATTGTTTAAAAGTTACCTTGGCCCTGGAACGCAAAGGGTTACTAAAGGAATAGGTATCTTTCAGGGCGCTGTTACAGGTCATCAATTTTTGCTGAAGCAGATACAGCTATCTGTGTGCCAAACCATCTTCGCAGCTATCTGATGCAAAAAGACTACATCATTCATCAGCCGGCTGCGAGGACGTTGCCACAGCATCTTGAGTGCTATTGCTAATGTGCTGACACGATTGTCCACTAATACACCGTTAAATTTGGTCGTTTTAATCCCGTGGAGGGTCGATTCGGTACATGAAACACTATCGATTTGTAAAGATAAAAGTAAAAAATAAAGTACTTTTTTTCTAAAAGTCGAGGTAATAAACGCATGTACGAAATTATTTTTTTTATGTAAAAGAGTCAATGAAGTTGTAGGTAGTTGTCGGTCGTTGCGTACTAACTACCCACAGTTTATTGGCCTCGCTCAGCTGACGTTTATTTAAAGAAATTAATTTCGTACACGCGTAAATTAATTGTAGTTTAAAAAAAAGTACTTTATTTTTTAATTTTGTCTTTACAAATCGATAGTGTTTCTTGTACCTAATCAACCCTCTGCGGGATTAAAACGATCAAAATTAAACGGTGTATAAAAATTTGTTCAGCAGACAAAGTCCCTGGTTACCATATTTTTTTTTTACTTTTTTTAACCGTTTACCAACGCGAGCAGTGGTAGCCGAGTGGTAACGGCCTCGACTTATGAATTGTAGGTCTCAGGTTCAAACCCAGCAAGGCGCATTACTTTGTATAATTTGTTTCATCACCACTGCTCTCAAAACGGTGAAAGAAAACATCGTAAGGAAACCGGCATGTATTAGAACCAATAATTCGAAGATATGTGACATCCTGTCTGTTGGGCTCACGTGGTGGACTACGCCTTATTCCCTCTCCTAGAGAGGAGGCCTGACTCCCAGCAGTGGGAACATTATAAGGCTGATGGCGAACCGCTTACTAAATATACTTTATTATTATTGTTCAGTCAGTAAAATTCCGACACGCACTCTGGCTCCACACGAAGCAGGAAAAGTTACGAGTATTTGATGATATCCTTACTAAAAAGAATTCAAAGCGAGTACTTCAGCTGAGCACACAATGCTCAGTAAAGCGAATTGCAGCAGTGGAAACAGCAGATATGATAATCGAATCAGGACAGGCATGATCACGCATAATATTATGGTAAACAACATTATGTCCATTTGAGCACTCAAAAAATATTTTTGATTCATCACTGAATATCATTTTTTTTTCTCTTTAATCATCATTTCCCTAGCCTATTTTCAATTAGCTTAGGGCCGGCTTCCATTCTAACTGGATGCGGCCAAATAGCCGTGTCTTACAAGGAGCAACTGCCCAACAGACCTCCACAGCCCATCTGCAGGGTAACACAATACTCTTTGGATTATGGCCAGATTTTGTGACACCTGTAACGACTGCCAAAGATGTACGAATGACATCCGGGACTGACGGTTTTTTACTTTTTAATTAAAGCATAATTTTAGAAATGTTTTACTAATTTGAAACATTGCCAGTTTCGCCAAATAATAACGCTAGATTAAATAAAATTACCTCCCTGATAACCCTGATGTTTTTTTTTTATGTTTGGTAAAATTATCCAATGACAAATCCCACCCTTGGGCGGAGCGGGAAGTAGTGTCAGACTCTTACTGACTAAAAACCTACCCCGTTCCTTCGTTGACTATCGTGCCGGGGCCGGGTATTCCTTTCAAAAGCTGACCCATGACCCCAGCAGGCTTCGACCCTGCCTGCCTGCAGCTAGCTAACTGGGCCTGTACGGTTTGCTGACAGCTCATTGAGGCGCGCGGGAACAGTACGCGCCGTCGACGACTTAATCCCTGATGATGATATCATAACCTTGTTCTCATAACCAGAACCATGTTACCATGCTATTTAGTGGTTAGTGACCCTGCCTGGGATGCTGCAGGTCGTACGTTTGATTCCCACCCAAGATAAATCTGTGATGAGCACGATCATTTGTTCTGTTTCTAAGTGTAATCTATATATAATATGTAAGTATGTTTATCAGTTGTCCAGTACTCATAGCAAAAGCTCTGCTTAGTTTGGGGCTAGATGGCGTTGTTTGAAAGTTGTGATGAATTATTATATTCTTTCTACCTTGCTTAGGGATTTGCACTAGTTGCTACTAGAAGGTCATGTGTATCAACTATATCGATAGTAATACAATTACTACTGATCAGATCACTATCTCACAGATATTGTTCCTGTGTTGTGCTTACTGTCTGTAGTGACGTAATAAGGAAGGGCAGGTTTTATTCCATGGAAGAAAATCTTATTTTCCGTGAGTAGGACTCTCTAGTGTATTGTTGTGTATATTTTCTTTATTCAAACGTATTTTTGTTTACTCAGGTGCTAGGTGTGTAACACTGTAGCATTAAGTCTGTTAAGTGCGATAACTGTCCTTTTTATTCTCTATGCTTGAGGAAAGGCTCCTTTTACCTCAAAAATAAAACGCTGACTACATCTGCAGGTATCTGCAGATGTAGCCAGTATTTTTGTGGCGAGATATCATCTTTTGACTTCTCCTGCTCGGGTGGAGTTAGGTGATGTGTCCGACCTTAACTGCTTTTTGTGTTCTAGGATCACGATTTTCCTTTCCAGAAGTTCCCAGTGGCCCTAGCAGGCATCAGCCCTGCTGGGCCCCTACGGTTTTGCTGACATCTCTTAGAGGCACGCGTGGAACACTATGCACCGTCACTACGTCGGCTACTCGGGCGCGGTACTTACTGGCCGAGCGGACGGTGAACTTCCCATTGCTCGTCGTCCATAAGCCTGCGTTCGTATCGAAAATGACTAGGCTGATAGAATTTTTCATCATGACTTAAATAAGGTACAGACACAGACAGAGACTTTTTCTACATTATGTCGTAACGGAGAACAAATTAAAATAAAAACAAGTGAGTAAGATAAACTATACAATATTAAACACCCTTATCACAATGGCACAGTGATTCATTCGATTCGCACAGTTCTAAATTACCGTCGTCTGTACCAGTGTTTCGAATAGGCCAATAGCTTTCCAAGTAATGGTATAGTACACAAACGCAATCAAAATCTATCCCAGCTGTACTAGAAGTCAATACTCGCTTTCACCCCCACTTGACTTCTACCAGCTCAAGATTATGACCAGTTAGGGCTGCTTTCCTATAGAAGCGGAGAGCGATTCCATAAGATCATATGTCCGCTCCACTTCAGCGAACATGGCTATATGTTCTAGTTCTAGCAGATTTTGAATTGGTGCAGATTCGGATGATGTTAAAAAAAAGATATGGGTACAAGGGGTGATTGAAAAAGAAAAGGATGGATGATTTAATTTTTATATTTCAAAGCAACCCCTGCAACTGAAATGCATTTGTAACATTTGTGAATTAGTGACATCATGCCTTTTAAAAAAAATTGTTTTGTCTTGTATGATAAAATAGTAGCTTATAGCCTCATCGTCATTTGTCACCTGTCAAATTTGTATTATGCCCAAACCATCTAAAATGGTTAATTACTGAGATGACAACTAATAACATACACATTGCAATGTCCTCAAATAAATTGAGAAAATAGTAATAGCTTAAAGATGTTACAGAGATGTTACATCAATGACTGTGTTTATAAAGACATTCTACAGCACCGATCCGTCACTCTATTCTTAGGCTGTCCAGCATTTTCTTCCTCTCGAATCAATGGTTTCCGTTTCCCTTAAAGTTTTTGGGCCCAGTAAGTTGCCACGTTTACAACAGCATCATTGGCGTTTTTTAGGTCCAATAAAGGCCTAGGCTGTTCAGCAATATATATGTATGCAATACCCCAAAAAAACACTAATTGTTTTCTACAATTTTCATTTTCATTCATCTCATTTCATGCAGGATAGGATCCAGCACCACTCAACTTTCTCCGCTTCAGTGCACGCTCCGCTTCAAATGGTAATGCAGCCTTTACACTGGTCCCTCAGGCGATGTTATTTATTGGATTAATACGAGATTCTAACTATATCGTGTGCTGCCCAAGATTTGTACTGACACTCAGTAATATTGACAAGTTACAGTCTCAAGAGCTTAGTAAGTTGTGCTCACAAATTGTTGCAAGGATTCCGAGATTTAAGTATTTTATCAATATTTAATTGTTAGTAAAATTCATTAATTGACCAATGTATTACAGAAAGTAAGAATACGTAAATGGAACTAGATTGGTCAGTAGTCATACAGTGAAGACAGAAAGTAGAAAAAATTGATGATTTGCCGAAAGGATAGAAAAAGCTAGCTCGTGACTAAGATCAGTGAAAGGAAACAGGGAAGGCCTATATCAAGAGACAACCTAACCAAGTGGTTGCTAAAAATCATATTTATCAAAAGTTAGATTTAAGGTATTTTTTTATTAGTGAAAACTGTAATATGGTCAGTGAATTAAAAGGCTTTTATTATTAATATTATAAAATTCATTTAGCAAGGATTATTCGGTACGTTCGTTATGTCAGCGATAGTGCGGAATCCAGTTCGACTGCGAGACAAAGCGTTATGTTGATGTTACATGCATTGAGAGAATCTGGCATGACGTCCGTAGTGAGTTCTCTTGATTTTTGGACCTCGTGCGGACAACAGTGCTTAAAAACCTTCAGCTCGTTGTGATTGTGAATTCTTAACTACAGCATCCATCATAATAAATCAGTTGCATTGCTCATTGCCCACTCATCACCCACACACTGGAGAAGATTCCTACACTGATCTGCCAATTATATAGAAACATTATAATCTGTATTGAGTAATACAGATTTGTTCCTTCAGGATGCCTCCTGATTCGATATATTTATTTGACAAGATCTAATATTCGTATCATTACGGAAATCATAAGCAAAAAGATATCCACGGCTAGGAATAGGCTTTCCCAAGAATCATCACTTTCACATTAACTGGTCCTGTGGAATTCGGAGGCCTATTCCAGAATTAATTCTGAAACGAATTAAACGAAAATATGAATTCTGAATCATTGAGTGACGGTTGGGACTATCAAACAGTCAGTTTTCTAAATAACATTTTCTGTTTTCACCACTTACCATAAGAGGTAATCCACTAGGACAAGTATTCAAAACTTAAAATTTGTCTAGTTGGACATTTTTGTGTTTCACCTGGACGAATACATTTTTTGTGGACTATTTTTTTCCATGTTATCCTATCGTCAGCGATGTGGGTGGCGTCGCAGGCTACGGTCTTCAGTGTAGCACGAATTTGTTCTGGACTAGCGTATTGAACAGCACCTTTGGGTCTTTCCCCATCTACTTTTCCTGTCAGTAAGTTGTTAGTAGGTGTCAATTTTCTGTTTATTGCCTATCTTTCTGGCATTGTGGCTAAAGAATTCAAAGATTCTTCTTTGGCATATGGTTTGGTATAATACAATTTTATAAATTACGTTCAAACCAGCTTATACTTTAAGATTGGGCCGTAGTAGTATCAAGGTCAACACAAAGTATATGGAACCGTTGAGCCTGGGCTAACTGTGTCACGCTGCGCCACGCAATCCATACATTTGTCACGCCTAATGCGCTCTGCACCTCTTGTAGGGTTGGCAAACGTATACATAAATATTTTATATATAATTCAAAGCGTAATAGAAACACCTCATCACTTCCCTCGAAGAAATAGTACTTAAATAGTCAAAACAGTTAATAGGTTACTTCTAAGCAAGCATGCTCCATCGTTGACCACATCATCGCTTACCGTCAAGTGAGATTATGGTCAAACGTGAGACTACATATAGTAAAAAATAAGTAAGTAAGGAAATTTTGGTTTATTGAGAGCAATGTTTTCTTGATTGTATTCCTCTCACACAGCCTTACAGAAAGTAGCAATTAAAACTTTAATAACACTGTATCCCTGATGATCTATAGACCCGTAGAACACGGGATTGGTGCACACGCTGTGTTAGGGCTAACACAGCGCCATGGAGCCACGGTGACGAAGGAAATGACGGGACGACCTGGATGTCTTCTTTAAAAATTGGAAAGATGAAACGAAAAATCATGATCGTTGACAGGAATGGTGGACGGCGTTTGCCCAGCAGAGAGGCAATACGAGCTTGTAATTATAATTTAATTCACAGAAATCAATAGAAATAATACTGAAACGTGAATTCCTGACGTTCTAAAGCAATAAGTATCCTTATTTAGAACATGTTTATTACTGCCTGTACAACATCCTTAACAAAAGCTTTCCCTAAAAAGAAAACCCTGCCTCGAGCAATCAGGTGAAGGAACAACCTACAAATAGGTGCAAGTGGAGGCACCCCTAACTACGTACAAATCGTCGGTCCGATACGATCGGAGCGGATACAATTAATTACGCGAACAATAGACGCCGCCGTGAAAACTACTGATGACGATCGCGTGAACAATCCCCTGTATGCGGGTGTCGGCGAATAACACGCCTGTTATGTACCGTTACACGCTCTCATGTAATTTGGGGGTGGACGTCGACAAGGATTTTAATGAATAACGGGTATTTTTTGAGTATCAAGGTTCAATCTTGAGGTAATTGTTACTGAAAATTATTTTTGGGTTTTTTGGGGGTACACTAATGTAATAATATAATATCTTAAGAACCACTGTGACTTAAGCGTATCACATTTAGATGTACAGGACTTCTCAAACATATGAAAAGATTTCTCTCTAGAATATTAATAAAACATTCGGAGTTGTATCGTATGCTAAGGTAACAAAACATTATATTTGCAAAAACGACCAAAATTTAACGGTGTATGTATTTAAACAATCTATATTCATTAGAACCATCATAATAACTTGATGCCAGGGTAAAAGTAAAGTTTTTTTTAAAAAGAGACATTTCAGTTCTTCTTTACTAAATTGCTAATTGCAAAAAACGTAAGAAAATTTCAATTTCGTGGGTTTCCTTGAAACATTCACCTTAATTCTTTATTGCACACAAAAATGTAACATTGTAGTAGTGATGTGACTGTACATGTAAAAAGGTGAGCTTCACTCAACGGTGAGAGAACACATTCGAGGGCAAGATTCAAAGTACATTAAAAACCTATGTTAATAGTCTGTTATATGAATCAATTATGAAAGAAATTTCTTTTTCTTTAAGTTTTTTTTTTTTGAAGACATCCAGAGAATGGCTGTCGCAAAAAGAGAACGTCACTTGAATTTAACAAATAAAAACCTACGTACAAATACTCTCAATAACAGAGAGTACAATATGCATAACAAAGACCGACACATATACGAGTACGAACCTATCACTCATTCACGCTAACTCCGAACACACCTACATTCACATTCCTCGAACTCGAAGAATACCATCGGCGTTTACGAAGTGCTCAATAAACAGACCATTCCAGAGTATTCCCAGTTATTGTGCTGCCTTTTATCAAGAGATACGACCGTGTACGGAGTTCGCAGGGGAAATAAAATAAAGAAATACGCGTGCATGCGACAGTACGGGCCCCGACATAAATATTAGAGTCGATACGACTTTTATGAGACTTAAGCTTATGAAAATATATGTCCTGAGATGTATTGTGATTCGTGTTTTTCAGTTCTTGGTATTAATCTGAACGTTTTTTGTTGTAGTTTTTCTGTACAGGTAGGCTGGTAGAAATGTCATTACAGGTATTTACTTGTTAGTAATTTTTAGGATTTAATTTTTTTCTCATTTCACATTTTACAAAGTAAAGCATAATTTATAATTTTATTTTATAAAGAACTGTGTAGCGTATAACAATTCATAAAATACAATACTAGTAACACGCCGCTTAAGAAAACAATTTTGCATATTTTATTACCCCTAAAAAATGAATATTCCGCCATCAAACAGGGCCCAAACCTATAAAACAATGAAATCAGCGTTATAAAAGTGAAACAATCAATAAAAGTATAAAATTGAATTTAATGCCGACGACCGTCGCGTTTGAGCACCGTTATCCAAATGACCGAAAACAATGAAACATGAGCTTAAGTGAGCGTGACAGAGATGGAGTGATCCTCCCTCTTTTTTCGCCAGTTTATTGTTTAATCAAGTTCAGTTTGAGTGCACGCATAAATGTTTAGTGCTTGTATGTGTGTCTATTTACGTTCACAATAGTCGTATAATGTCCGATCATTGGCAATACTCATAAAAGGTAATAGGTGTTTTTGCTTCCTGATTTCAGCTTGGTCATGACATAAAATCATTCTGTGTAAATTTACTATAGTTACATACATACGTATGTATGTAACTATAGTAAATTCACACAATTACGTTTTTTATACTTTAAACGATCGATGAGGCCGCGTATATCAAACAAGTAAATATTTGCAAAAATATCGAATTTTCCACTCGGTTTAATTTCCTGTTACCTGTGTAATACATTACACTGATGATATTGCTATAATGTTTCATTTCCTGGAACTGCAATAACATTATTTTTTTAACAATTTCGAGGTTCATAAAGTGGACAGGCTCTATATTTATTAAAACCAATTTATTTTCTATTTTCTGATAATGGATGCGAGACGCACAGAACCGGTCGTTATGGTAACACTTGGGGGAGGCCTATGTCCAACTGTGGACGTCTTTCGACTGAAATGATGACGATGGTGCCTGAAAACAAAAGCCTTTGTCGGTGGAAAATCATTCATTGACACCTCCCACTCGGGCTGGGGCGAAGGACAGTGTCCTTCACTGACGAAAACCCACTTGGGTACCTTCAATTGTTCTTTGCGTTCTAGGGCTAGTTAGTGTACTCTTTGGAACTATACCTACCGATATCTTGCAGATAGAATAAGTATGCAGCCAACATGCTTCAAACTGATTACGGTAACATAGAATAACAAAAATAGACTAAAAGCAAAATAAAACTCGAAAGGAAGCTTCCCAAGATTCTTCGTGTTATAAGTCTTTGTTACAGCATCTGTTGAATATTTCACAGCGGCTCGGCGCGAGCTATCAGAATAAAAAAGTGAAGAGTGTCCCGCGGGTCAGCAATTTGCCTAGTTAGCTTCACATAAGGAAAGAAAACGTTACGCAGTGTTAAATAATGTAAAGAGCGATTCTTTCGAAACGAGCAATCGTTTCAAAGTTTATTTGTTATCTCTTGTTGTTGTTCCTGCGTTTATTAGATTTGGGACGCTTTATAATGGTCGTTAGAACGCCTTAGAGCGGATTCAGATCGGTCGGACCGACAAACGTGTCGGATCCATATTGGCATATATATTTCAATAGCACCGTTCACAGTAGGGCGACCCGACAAAACTAATGGAGCCGACACTTTTACCGGACGTTCAGCTACGATTTCCATTCACATTCGTCCGTGCGTCGGTGCTACATTAAAAAATAAAATAAAATTAGTTATTCACCCATGAAGTCAAAAGTTAAAAATTTCCTAACAGGCATAGGAACATTATCGTGTCTGCCACATCAATGCCGGATATATGGGCAGTCTAGCCTGTCGGCGATCACTCACACCCGGCGCACCAGGGACGCACACCGCTTGCGCATAGTAGTGTGAGAACAGTCCGTGCGGGCAGCCCCACTACCGCCCGGAACGCGTTGTTAAACTGGACACGAAGGGCACTGTATGCCCTTTCAGTATAGTCAACCCACAGGCTGTACGAGTACAGAGTTCACCCCCTAGAACACCGCGCAAACCGGTGGGCTATCATATTGGTTCGTACTGACAGTGCCCTCCACTTCCGCTCAATGTCAGCCTGATCCTTAAGATCCCCGGTGACTAGATGCCCTAAATATTTAAATTGATCCACTTGCTGTAGTGGTACACCATCAATATGAACAACCGGTATGTTCATAGGCTTCGATACACCGACGGCCTGAAAGACCATGTTATGACTCTTTTTCTCACCCAGCTACCCACCCAGTCTTGGCACTCGCGCATGCAGTTTAGTCGGCGTGTGTACAGAGAAAACAGGTTTCAACATTTCCTTTATTCTGCTCTTTAAGTAGGTACCACATTACAATCAAAACGTCGTGATCGTCGTCGTCCATCGTATACAAAAGACAACTCACAACTGCTTTGTGACGATCCGGGGATAAAACGAGCGTAACAACGGTGATGTTCACTTTAGGTCGGGTCGGCAGCCACTAGCCTGAATAGCAATACCCGACATTCGGTCAATGGTAAAACTGTCGGTCCGACCTAATGTGAACCCGCTCTTACATATATTTATATGTCGTGGCTAGATCATAGAAATTGATCACAACATGATATGGCCAAATAAAACTGGCCAGGTCGTTTTCAAATCTGGCCAAATTAACAATTTGCCTGCAGCGGTCTTCCTATCCGATTATAATTTAGGTATCCTCAAAGCTAGAGTGAATAGACTCTTAAAAAACTAGTGCGATTCACCATACACGATTGCATCACTGCTTACCATCGATGGGATCGCAGTTAAGCGCTAAGCTATAACATTAAGATATATACGTAAAATTAAGATTTTACCACACTGCTGGACAAGTCTTCATTAATTGGTTTGCTTAAGATAGAAGAGACTATTGAAATCGGGCCAAAAATAAATGTTATAACTTCTCCCGTTCTAGTTGAAGTGAGATGGACGGACGTGTCAGTTTTTTTGTGGTTAAAACCCACCCGTATTTTTCAGTTGCCATTTGCATTCCAGGGATTTTGTGCTTTTTTTAACAATCTGCAGCCCATGACGCGCGAGATCAGGGCTGGTTTGAGCCCTCCCTAAAGGCCTATTTCCTGTCGTGGGACAATGCAAGTATCACAAAAAAGAGTATCAGGATCGTTATATAAAGAAGGTATTTTCGAGAGAGTGGTCATATAAACACAAAAGTACTAAACAATTACCAGACATCATATTCTACCTGTTTTTTTTTTAATGTTTTTTTTCCTTCCTTCATTATCCTTACAACCATCACAATTCACACTACCACTCTCTTTTCTTTTCTTTCACTCCTCACACGATCTACCCACCTATTGGTCACTCTTAAGCATATTGGTATAGTACTGGCAATTTTCATAGAAAAAATTGTGGATGCCTGAATGTTTTTTTTTTTGTATTTTTTTTTTGTTGACAAATGGCTGTTTAAGGATTTTTTTACTAACTTCGGCCAGTTTATGTTTTATAAATGAAGTCCATTGAGGTTTTTCACAAAGATCATATTAATTTCTTTATTACTTTTGTTAATCTCCATCCAATCACATGTATACTCATAACTCTTTTAGTAACATGCGTTTCCTCTTCAAATTACCAAGACTAACGAATCCCTTTCAACTTTTCAGTCACATAACAAATTCATGTTCTAACTGAATCCATGTTCTATTCAATATATATATTCGATCGCCAATAGTTTAAAATAGTGGAAACTATTTAGTTCACTAAAAGCGTTGGAACTGTACAGTAATAGAATATTCTATTCAACTTTACTTGCTCCGATGCAAACTACTGTATCATGCAGACAGCGATGAGCAACATTTTTGAGTTAAAAAAATAATATGCAGGAAAATTAAAATTGTTACTGATGGTTTTAATTTCAGAAAAGTACTTTAAAAAGGTATATAAATAATGACAGTGTTATACTCATGTTCGAAAATGTATTTTTATATAATGTAACTACGTATTATATTCTATACCTAAAGTGATTTTCAGATAGATACTTATATTTATTTTATTGGTCAACCAACAATTATACGAAGTAACTTATTAAAAAAATCTATATTCTAAGTAAGTGTTTACAATTTCTTATAAAAATAATAACTATATTATTATGCTGCAAGTACCTACTTTAATATAAAATTTATAATCTAAAATAGAAACAAAACATTCTGAATTAAAATTACTATTAAAATTGATCTGGAATTAATCAGTAATCAAGGACAGACAACATTATAGCTACTCTAGACTTCTATAATTGAAGGAGTGAACTAGATAACTTAAAACTTCATTTACCATACTTTGTATTTTTATGTATACATTCTTCATTGAAGGTCCTTAATAGATACATAGATAAACATGAAATAAAAGCTCATAAAAAACAAGATTTTAGTATCTTCTTCATAATGTGCATAAAACGATAGAATCAAAATGTTTACAATGCCTGGCTCGACCCGATGCATTAACAGTTTCCAGTATTTGACAGTTTTAAAGGCTCTGAAATCGAGACGATATTTTTATACTCAACTAGCATCTGCCAGGGGTTCGCCCGCGTGGAAGCAGGATATTTTCCTAAGAAAACATAGTTTTTTGTTATTGATAGGCTCTCGTTTGACCACTAGCTCACCTGATGGTAAGGCCGAAGATGAAGCCCGCTTACCTGTTCACTCTTGACTTTAAGTCCCCTAGGTTGTAGCAAGACAGACTTCTGCAGAGAATCCCACTCCTTAGCTGTAAGCATGATGAATGTGTTCCCAAAACGCTTAGTACGTATGAGTGGGTCGTCCACCATGTACCGATGGCGCAACACCGTACGTCTAGTGGCCCGATGATGGAACGGACTTGGTGGAATTAAATTGTGCAATCCAACGCACACTCCTCGAAATGTATACTGGCGGGATGAAAAGTATCCAATGTGAAATGGGCACAATGATAAACCATGGCATGTTCCAGGTCTAGTATGCCTTTCATTAGAATCCGTTCCACCGATTAAGCATTAAGGAGCAATACACATTCATACACCGCGTTCGTTTGCACACTTATAAACTTCCACCTTACCTTTCGATGGATGAATTCATAACTTTCTTGATGCAATCTATTATAGCTTGTCCTTGCCCTGTTGGATTAGGCCTGGCATACACAATTTAATTTGCAATTTTGAATTGAAAATGTCTACTTTCTTCACTAATAATAATAATAATAATATATTCCACAACTATCACACAACACCGTCTAGTCCCAAGCTAAGCAGAGCTTGTGTTATGGGTACCAGACAGCTGATAAACATACTTATATATTTCTAAACACATACATATTACACCACTGGTCACACTGGTCACTTGTTCACTGGTCTCGTTATTTAAGAGTTGTCTATTTTGACAATTGAAATTGCTCTCTATTTGACCACCAGGTCGATGGCGGGCGGCCTCTGCCTCTTTTTTGTTCTAAAGTGAACTAAACTACGTGAACTTCACTATGTATTTGGACGTATCAATACTCAACGATTTTTTGTCATGTAATAGGAGATTGGTTCGACTTCGAAATTTCCACGAATGTATCCATTTCATTCATAATACATATTATTTTTATTAAGAAAAATATTTTCAATACAAAGGTTTTAAAAGAAATTTTAGAAAATGTGTATACCAAAAGAAGACGGGAGATGACAAGGAGGGTTTCTCATTGACATAACCACCAGGTTCAAAACTGCAACCCGGAAACCACAAAGACACTGAGTAATTTACTTTTACATTAGTATGCAAATAAAGGGAAACCGTTAACGGCCGTGAAACATAAAACAAAATAGGCTATTAACAACCCGTATGGGGGTAGAACTGGGTGAAACCATAAAACATAGCAACCGGTATTTTTTCATGAACCACTCGTAAATGTCGCCGAAGCGCTAAAACCATTGTTAATTATAGGCCGGTGGATAGTAAAACATTTCATAACATAAAGTTAGGAAAACGTTGCGAACTTAACTAGTTCTATACCCTGTCTTTATTTGTGTTTACAGTTCATAATTTTAAATGAACATTTACCAAGACTCCGAATAGAAACGCAACCATGCATAAAGTTAATTTCTTTCTTTAATTTGCTACTCGTTCTTCAGCAGGAACTGGGCATTAATGGGCATATAAAAATAAAGGTTAAGGCAAAATTATACTTTTTCTGCAATAACAATTGTTGAAAATTAATAAATGAGGGTTGGAATCTTAGATTAAATCAAAACAGTGGAAAATAGGTCCACTCCATAGCATCGGGGCGATCCATCGTCAACCACGTCGTCGCTTTCCATCAGGTGAGAGAGCGGTCAAGCGCGAACCTAACAATAATTAAAAAAAAATGACTCACCTCTAGAGATTTTCATCTTCCGATCCAAAAAAAAAAAACACATTGTTTGGGGCGATCGGCGGTGCGAGAGATCGCCGCCGCCGTTCGTCCCATCGATACAGGCCATGGTCCGGAGCGAGCAGAAGTGGCAGGCAGTCGCTTCCTTTTGCAAAGCAGTAATGCTAGCAAAAGAGGAGACCGACCGCATCAAGCAACGGCGCTCACGCCGTCGCCGGGATTCCGATCCTGATTTCCGGCCTCGGCAGGCGCGGGGTTGCGGACGGACAGCAATGGGTAGCTCGCTGTCCGTCCGTCCGGTGACAGTCGAAGTCGTCGACGGCGCGCACTGTTCCCGCGATCCTCAAGGAGTTGTCAGCAAACTATAGAGACCCAGCAGGGTCGAAGCCTACTGGGGCCAAGGGTTGTGCGAAAATGAACGCCGGGGCCCTGGAATGAATGCAATGAAGGAGCAGGGTAGGTTTTTAGTCAGTAAGAGACTGACACTATCTCTCGCCCCACCCAAAGGCGGGATTTGTCATTTGATGATTTTACCTACCATAAAAAAAAAACCTACCATACAATTGGTCAACCGTTATTTAATTATAAAATGTCACAATTTCTAGACTGACAGTCTACAAAAGTTCGCTACCTCGTTAAAATATTCGGGATCTCCAAGGGTCGAACTAATTACATACCTATACGTAATACTAAGACTAAAGCGAATACTGCTTTCGCGTCGATAGAAATCTGCTCAGGAATTTATCGGAGGCTTTTTTAATTTTGAATCTGATTATTAGGTACTATAATTTTTTATCTTTTCAATAGTGTCGCAGCTAAAAAAGGGATGGCGGGACGATTTAGATGTCTTCCTTAGGAATTAGCAAGAAGTGACTTAGAGCCGGGAACAATGAAAGGAATAATGGAATGCTTTTGCCTAGCCGTGGGATAAGATAGGAGACAATATAATACTGGTTGCGCCAATTTGCTATGTTCCGCGATTTTGTTTTTTGTAATTTATTTTTTTGGCCTAGCAATCCTATCCCTTCCGTTTATTTCCCCGCACGACCTCAAGAAAGGATTTGACATTGACGTTTGTGCATCGAGTGAATGTGACCGCACCGCTAACCGCGCCCGCTCGAAATTACAAGAAAATTGACTATTTTCGTGATCCAACCATTCAGAACTCAACAGTGGTGCAGTGTAGTGCAAAACAGGACCTGGCAGTGATTTAAATGTGCGAAGACGAGGATCGGCCGGTGCCACGTGCAACCTTCGAAGTCTAAAGGTCAGTGCTCCTTCCCAATACATTTATTCCATGCCAGGCGCAGTATCTGCATATTGTTAACAAACCTAAGATCGCTTTTCAAACCTACAGTCCACACAGCAAATTCGCGCAACCATTATTTTTGGTCCTACGAGCAGGATCGTGAATCATTTTCTTGTAATTTCGCAATATAGTATTTGTTCCATAGGGAATAAACGCAACGCGCCTGTTTACCTAGATATAATAGTAGAAAACCCGCATCTAGGCATTTAGGCAACTATACGTTATTTCGCTCGTATAGTTAAAGTGTCATTGTTAGTAACGGTACCTACGCCGTCAACCGCACCGCATAATTATAGTTAGCTACGTAAATATCAGCGTAGATATAAATCGATCGCATTCTTTTTCTTGACAAAATTCATTCGGAAGTCCTACAAATTTCATGTAGGTAGACGCATTTCAAAAATACCCGTTCATTGTTGAGTGAATATTTGTAGGAAACGGATAAACCATAGATTATATATAACGCATATGAACGACGCCGTTCACTTTGTTGTTTACAATATTACCATATTGTTATCTGATAATTATCGCTTACTTAATAATTCGTTAAGTGTTTGTTTGAGTGTATAGTGTGAATATATCAAAACAAGATGTCTCTTAAGGGAACCAAGGTTAGTACTGATTTAAAGGTTCAGTTAAAGCTTTTATACGCCGAAAGGGACTCACAGTTTTCACGTGTTCAATCAATTTGTGATAAATCTTTGCAAATCTCGGATCTGATGATTAGAGATGCTTTCTTGTGTTCGTTGGAAACTTTAGATAGTTTGCGCGCGGATTTTAAATCTACAATTAAGGATATAAACATTTTAGAGTTGGAGTTAAATCCTGATTACTGTGTGAGTTATCAGGCATTGTCGTCCTTTGATGACTTGTATTGTCGTATCAAACGTATTGCTAGGAGTTTAGAGACTCCCCCCCCCCGCGAGTGGTTTATCCAACCCTCCTCGCGAACGCCCACGATTGCCGCCAATTCAAATACCTGAATTTGATGGTGACATTCGAAATTGGAATTTATTTATAGATAGTTTCGAAAATATAATACATAGGAACACATCGCTGACAGATCACGAGAGATTGCATTATCTCGTAGAAAAATTGACCGGTAAGGCAAAGGCTGTCTGTGCTGGAATTACGTTTAGCGCTGAAAATTACAATTTAGTTTTGAACACTTTAAAAACAAAATACGAAGATAAGCGATTAGTAGCCACCGCATATTTAGATCAATTATTCGATTTGAAAAGTTTTTCCGTTTGTAACGATCATAATTTAGAGAAGTTTTTAAATATTTTCGCATCATCTGTTCGTGCAGTAAAGAACCTAAAGGTCAATGACCTCTGTGACTTTTTGTTTTTGTATATCGGTTTAAAGAAATTAGATCCTGAAACTGTTCGTCTGTTTGAAACGACTCAGCGCGGTAAAGAAATACCTAAGTTCGAAGATTTAGAATCTTTTATTCGCGACCATATTAAGGTATTGCAGCGCACGTCGACACGTCATGAAGTCACGAATAGGACAGGTTCCGATCGCCGTATAGACGCGTCATCGAAGTCAGTCAAGACTGCACATACGCTAGTTAATACCGCCTCAACACCTGACTGTTCTCTGTGTAAGGGTAGCCATACACAGCTGTACAAGTGTTCGGAATTTCAGAGATTATCGCCTAGTGATCGTTACAAGTTTGTCCGCACTAATAATTTGTGTTTTAATTGTCTAAGTGACAAACATCTGGTTACGTCATGTAAAAGTGGTGTTAGCTGTCGTAAATGTCCAGCTAGACATCATACCTTCTTACATTTTGAGAGTAGTAAGCTGCCATCGCAGCCGCGGCCTGCACAGACGCGCGACGCTTGTGACGCGCGGCCTGCTGCAAGTGCAAACGACGTAACATTGTGTTCGCTTTCCGCCGCTGGTACTCAAATCACTACCGTTTTACTTGCGACCGCGCAAGTTGTCATTGTAGATGCCTTTGGCAAACCGCACACCGTTCGAGCGCTACTAGATGGCGCTTCCCAGAGTAATTTTATTACTCGGGATTGTTGTCAACGCCTTGGTTTTAGTTTTAATAATTGGTCATCCCGCTCAGAAGTGAAAGGTTTTGGAGGTTTAAAGGCAACCATTCACGGTTCCATTAAAATAATATTTAGTTCACGTTTTAATCGTAATATTTCGTTTGAAATGGATTCGCTAGTCGCAGATAAGATTACGGAACGGTTGCCCACGGTACCGGTTGACACGTCCATGCTGACGGAGTTTAAGAACTTGCAGTTAGCCAACGGAAATTACGCTTTCCCTGGAGATATCGATCTATTGATCGGTGCTTCGATTCTCCCGCATCTCCAGTTATCACGTAAAATTCAAGGTCTTCCGATGTACCCCGCTCCGCACGCACTGGAAACAGTTCTCGGGTTTGTTATAGTTGGTTCCGCACCCGCTTATTTAAATAGTTACTCGACTGTGTCGCACTGTTGCACCGTCGAGCCGCCGCTTGAGTCTACCATCCGCAAGTTCTGGGAGATTGAAGAGGTCAATGTCCCGCCTATTCTCAGCCCTGAGGATCAGGTCACTGAGGAGATTTATACCCGCACGACTACTCGTGATAAAGATGGTCGTTATGTTGTCGCGCTCCCTTTCAAGGGTGATATTTTTTCGCTCGGTGGCTCCCGTGCCTCCGCAGAAAACCCAGCTGATTGTCTCTCACGTGGTTTGCTTCCTGCGCAAATTTTAAATCGTCCGCTTTGGTTTTGTGGTCCTCCCTGGCTTCATGCCGCTCCTAACGAGTGGCCAAGTGCTCCGTTTGGCCCCGCTACTGTTTCAGAGCCACCCGAGGAAAAGAAACATACGCTTGTAGTATCAGTTCCGCGTGAAGAGTCAGTTGTTTTGTTGTTGTCTAATCGAGTCTCGTCTTGGTCGAGACTATTACGCTGTGTAGTTTATGTCCTAAGATTTTTGAGATTATTACCATCGCGTGGTGCTATAATCGCAGCTGATTTGGATAGAGCTGAATCAGTTGTACTTCGAGAGTTGCAGAAATTTTATTTTTCAATAGAATTTCGTAGTTTAGAATCACAAAAACCTTGTAGTCGCGCACTTCAACATTTGAAACCATTTTTGCAAGACGGACTCATTCGTGTCGGTGGCCGTCTGCGAAATGCTAAGTTAGAGTTTGAACAAATGCATCCAGTAGTTCTACCACGCAAGGATCACGTTTTGGATTTGTTGGTGGATTATCACCATAAGGTGAATTGTCACGCTGGTCCCGATTTATTAATGTCCATTCTTCGACAGAAGTACTGGATACTTTCCGCTCGCAATTTGATACGCGCTAGAGTGCACAGATGTGTGCCCTGCTTTAAGCTCCGCCCGCGTTTCAACGCGCCGGAAATGGCCGACCATCGTTCTTGTCGTGTTGTACAGACGGTGAAACCTTTCATACATACTGGGACGGACTATGCTGGACCGTTTAAAGTCACTATTGCCCGTGGTCGTGGTATACGTTCCACAAAGGCATACATTTGCCTATTCGTTTGTATGACAACTCGTGCGGTTCACATAGAGTTAACCAGTGATTTGAGTACGCAGGGTTTTATGTCTGCATTTAAACGATTTTTATCTCGCCGTGGTCCCGTTAAGCGCTTATACTCTGACAACGGCACAAATTATGTTGGAGCGCGACGCAATATTTCGGAATTACATACATTCTTACGCTCCAAGTACTACCAAAGTGAATTCGCCCATGTCTTAGCTGAGAATCGCATTGATTGGTGTTTTAATACGCCAGCGGCTAGTCATTTTGGTGGCAATTGGGAGGCGAATATTAAAAGCCTTAAGTCGCACCTGTTTCGGGTCATAGGCGAACAGATTCTCTCGTACGAGGAGTTGAGCACCGTACTCGCTCAGGTAGAGGCGTTGATGAATACGCGTCCGTTGTGTCGGACTTTGTCTAGTGATCCATCGGAGCCACTAGCGTTGACGCCGGCTCACTTCTTGACGACGACTCCTCTTAAATATTTGCCCGCTTTAGATGTCGAGACTGACAAACTGCAGCTTCACCCGCGTCACGCTCTGCTAGATAGCTTAGTTCAGTCCTTTTGGAAGCGATGGAGGACAGATTATCTGCATACGCTGCAGTCGCGTCAAAAGTGGAACACTCCTTCAGATCCAGTCACAGTCGGTACTGTGGTGATACTGAAGACTGAGAGTGCGCCTCCTCTGCACTGGCCTCTTGGTGTAGTGGAAGAAGTTTTTCCGGGTTCGAACGGAATAACGCGAGTCGTAAAAGTTAAAACCGCAACTGGATCGTACCTGCGTCCGGTTATTCGCCTCTGCCCTCTGCCTAATCAGTAGTAGTGGCATAGTTAGTTATAAGTTGTTTCGCTACCTAGTATTGACAGTTTAGATTAGTAATAGGGTTTAGTTTCGCTTTTGTTTTTTTTCTTTTCTTTGAAGGTAACCCTTCAAACCCGGGGGGAATGGTTGCGCCAATTTGCTATGTTCCGCGATTTTGTTTTTTGTAATTTATTTTTTTGGCCTAGCAATCCTATCCCTTCCGTTTATTTCCCCGCACGACCTCAAGAAAGGATTTGACATTGACGTTTGTGCATCGAGTGAATGTGACCGCACCGCTAACCGCGCCCGCTCGAAATTACAAGAAAATTGACTATTTTCGTGATCCAACCATTCAGAACTCAACAGTGGTGCAGTGTAGTGCAAAACAGGACCTGGCAGTGATTTAAATGTGCGAAGACGAGGATCGGCCGGTGCCACGTGCAACCTTCGAAGTCTAAAGGTCAGTGCTCCTTCCCAATACATTTATTCCATGCCAGGCGCAGTATCTGCATATTGTTAACAAACCTAAGATCGCTTTTCAAACCTACAGTCCACACAGCAAATTCGCGCAACCAAATACAATAATAATAATCAACAGCAGTAGCACAACATAAAAAAAAAACTAAAATATGAAATTGCGGTCATCCATATTTTTATTCCATCACCGTACACTATCCATAAATCACACAAAGTAATAAAAAACTGATTAACAATAAAACGTAGCAGGAGGGTGATAGCATCTGAGTTTATTGTCAAAATGATTGATTCGTTGGGGAGTAATAAAATTAATTTACCCCTTTTTGATTTGGAACGCAGTTGTCGAGTGGACTCCGAATTAACGCGATACCGTGGCCGCTACACGTTCATCATTATTATACCAGATATATGTACATACTTATATGTGCATATACTGCCTTCTGTAGTGCTTTAATGAATATAAATTTTAATCAAATTGTACATGAATTGTTTCATCGTAATTTTCGTCGGATGCATTCTTTAATTATATGCTCGGGACTGTTTCGGAATTCCCTATCAGTTTTTGTCTCGAAACGAAAAGATAATAATAAAAATTCTGTTTAAAAATATGGAAAGAAAGTAGTTCTTTTTAATCAAGGAAAATGACTCCGCTGAAACTACTAGGCCACGCTCAATTCCACGGAGCGAACAGGCTGGCTGATAAAACATCCAGGTACCTATCTGTTATTACTTAAGAAAGAAAAACGCTTCAACGACATACACTGAAGGAAATTGTTCTAATATGTTTTATATGAATTTAAGAGTATGATAAGACAAACGACCAGTTTAAACCAGCAGAAATGAGCACGCCATTGCTCGCCACGGCTCATCATCGAGGAGTGGTTAGAGATGCGTAACGTTGTCCTCATTTTCTGCCCGACGACAGATTATTCCCGGCCACTGTAAGCGTGGGCTTGACCACAGCAAGCAATGTGTAGATATTGTAGCTCACCGTCCGATACGAACCAAACTAGGGAAGAAAACATGTCGTGTTTCATGCGCGCCTCAAAAAGCAGTGCATAGTAATTTGTGAGGCCAGCTGGAGCTGTTGCTTACCAGGGCTACAGGATTATTGGAAAAAAATCACGTAACGAGCAACAGAAGGAACAAGGGATACATTAAATTTAAGCAAAAATTTGACACACCCTCTCTCTTCGAAGCAGGAGTTATTTGTAACATAAAATAACAATCCTTGGGATAGCAATCCCTCCCCAAAAAAAGACTATGGGAAAAAGCTTAGCAAAGACCGTACTTAAAAGCATTACTTCTAAGTTACTAAGCTAGTTAAACAATAAAATAATCATGGAAAAAAAAAATGCAGTCATATAACTTGGTACTTGACTGCGATTCTACCTAATAGTAAGTATTCGTTGGCAGTGATGTGCACTAGTTTCTTAAGGGCCTGTTCACTCTAACCCTAAATGCACCGAAATTATAATCGGTCGGGTAAACCACAGCAGGTAAATTGTTGTAATCGTTCGATATATGTATGGGTATAAAAGACGAGGCGAAACGCTTAATCCGGACCGTAGGGGTATCAACAAATGTGAGAGTGGACACTCTCCGTACGTCAGACTGTCCAGTGTCAAAAAGTAAAAAGGTGATGGTGGAATTAAATGATGTAATTCCCATGAAAAAAATAACCATATCAAGATTAAATGAAAAGGAGATGAAAACTTTCAAAATTTTGACCTTAATCTTTATTAAAAAACCGGCCAATTGCGAGTCGCACGAAGGTTTCCATTCCATTGACTAGGTAAACAACAGAACAACAAAATAGGCAAAAATGGCGTTTTTTTTTGTATGAGGGCCGGGTGCCTTAAAATATTTATTTTATTTAGTTTTTAGTATTTGTTGTTATAGCGGCAACAGAAATACGTAATTTGTGACATTTTCAATTTTCTAGCTATCGCGGTTCTTGAGATACGGCCTGGCCAGACAGACGTCTGGACAGCAAAGTTTTAGTAATAGGGACCCTTTGGGTACGGATCCCTAAAAGCAGTCGTAACTCAAATAAATTGATCTTTTGTAAGACAATCATATATTTTCTTTCACTTTTGTTCGTGAAAAATGCGTCGCATTCAGACTTCAAATAAAATCAATTATGTTCCAGATAGTTAGCTTCACAAATGTTTTCAAAAGAGCTAAGATTTATTTTATCTAGATTTTAATGGATCTAGCCTATTATAGTATATGATTGGTCTTTTCTTGAATTCTTTTGTAAAGAAATTGAAAGTGAAATTTTGTTATTTTATCGCAAGCTGTGAGATCTTTCTTTTGAACAAACGTTTTATAGAAACGAATTGAATTAAGTACGCTACATACATTAGGCTTTCTTTCGCTACTAATCAATTACTATAACTGATATTTTCACTTTAAATCGAGTTGTTCAAGTAACGATGTTTGGTTAAGGCTTGTGTTTAAACACCGCCCAAAAAAGTACCTATTTTACTACCAAAAAAATTCTAAACGGTTACCAAAATGGATAAATGGTCACCAAATTACGTTTCCTAAAATATTATGAAATAAATCCATTTTTTGTGTTATTGACTGCCATAAAAATATATGGACGCATTTAAAATACACTTTAGACTAAATATTATATATTGTCACTACTTAGATGTTACCAATTATGTTAAACCATGAGTTCTAATTGGGTAATTTTTGCTAGGCTAAAAAAGCTAACGATCGCTAGAATATTTCTCAAATACCAATTAATATACTGGGGTTCTCAAACAAATGTCGCTTATTTATTGTTTTATGAAATTCACTAAATATATAGGGGTTCCCAAACAAAGGTCACTTGTCTAGGCTAGGCGTATGCTGAAAGGCAGGCGATGAAGGCCGCGAAGTGCAGAGCAGAGCAGATTTTGTAAAGCATGGAACATCATTGAGCTACGTATGCTGCAGCGCAGGCACGTGTGGCTCAGATGTGCACAGCAAGTGCCCAGTCTGCGCTGTGCGGTCTGCGCTGCGCGGCCTGCGTCGCCTGCCTCTCAGCATACGTCCACCCTTATTGTTGTATGAAGTTAACTAAATATTGGCCTGTAGCTCACGCACCGGTGGCGGTTCTGCAGGGTGCGGGGTGCGGAGTGCGGGGTTAAGAAATAAAGGGAAGCAATTGTAATTTTAGTCTTACATTAAAGTAGTCTGGGATCAAATAATGTATTTTGGGTGACGTCAAACTATTTTGGAGTAAGATTTTTGGTAGTAATATTAATATTTGAGTTAGACAGAATTTGGCGACCGTTAATCCATTTTAGGAACCAAAAATAATATTTGTGCAAGACTTGCGATTTTTCTGATGTTATTTCATTTATTTTGGATCATAATATTATATGCTTTAGGGCCCTTTTAATAAGGTCAATTGATTTTTTTTGGAGTTGTTTATTTTATTTGGTGCCTAGGCTTAGAGTCTTAAAAATATTTTTGGTGACCATCTAAATTATACCCTTTGGTTAATTATTAATATTCTTTTTACCGTCATGTTGATGATAAGAAGTATCATGCTTTATTTGTTACCCGAAACACAGGTTTTATAAACCTAGCTCGGGCCAGTCGCTACCTTTACATAATAACTAGCGCGGGGAGAGTCGTACCGGACGGCGGTCGAACTAGCGACACGCGGGGTTGCTATAGTCGTTGAAAGGATCCAGCAGTTGGGGCTCGAGGTGGCACTGCACAAGTCCGAGGCCATGTGCTTTCACGGCCCTCGGGGTGCGCCACCACCGGGATCCCAGCTAACGGTAGGAGGGGTTCACATCAGCGTCGGGTCGACGATGAAGTACCTGGGACTCGTCCTCGACAGCTGGTGGAACTTCAAGGAGCACTTCCGACGTCTGGCTCCCAAACTGAATCGGACTGGGGCTGCTCTCGGGCGGCTCCTGCCCAACCTCAGGGGACCAGACGCCTCCTGCCGGAAGCTCTACGCGGGAATCGTTCGGTCCATGGCCCTCTACGGGGCTCCGGTGTGGGCACCGACGTTGCAACAGCAACCGAGGGCCCAGATGAATGCGTGCCAGAGGGTCATGGCAATACGCATGGTGCGAGGGTACCGAACGATTTCCCGCGAGGCGGCGACCCTCCTTGCTGGCCAACCGCCATGGGATCTGGAGGCAACAGTCCTTGCACACATGCACGATAAGCGCATGGAGATGCAACGCCGGGGCGAAATTCCGCTGCCGCGACAAGTCGAGGCATGGCGGACAGAGCTCCGGCGGGATCTCATGGCGAAATGGCGTCAGCGACTATCGCAACCTCGTTCGGGGCGCGCCACAATTGGGGCGATAAGGCCCATCCTTGAGGCGTGGCTGGAAAGACCTCACGGCGCTCTCAACTTCCGCACGACGCGCGCGACGTGCTTACCGAACACGGAAAGTTCGCTAAGTACCGGATTCGTGCGGAAGATTCGCCCGGGTGTCGCCACTGTGCTGAACACCCGGAGGACACGGTGGAGCACACTGTAGAGGTGTGCCCCGCCTGGGCGGAGCATCGCCGTGTCCTCGTGGGGGCGATCGGCGGCAGCGATCTCTCTCGCCGGGCCTTGGTTCAGGCCATGGTCCGTAGTGAGGAGGGATGGCAGGCGGTCGCCTCCTTCTGCGAAGCAGTAATGCTAGCAAAGGAGGAGGCCGACCGCATCAGGCAGAGGCAACGGGGCGCTCGCCCCAGCCGCCGCCGGGATTCCGATCCCGATTTCCGGCCACCGTAGGCGCGGGCTTGCGGACGGCGTGCAATGGGTAGCACGCTGTCCGATCGTCCGGTAACCGACCGGACCGAGCCCAAGTCGTCGACGGCGCGTTCTGTTCCCGCGCGCCTCAAGGAGCTGTCAGCACACCGAAGAGACCCAGCCTGCTACTGCAGGCAGGCAGGGTCGAAGCCTGCTGGGGTCAAGGGCCGTTTTCTGAGAGGAAGGCTCAGCCCCGGCACTATAGGCAACGAAGGAACGGGGTAGGTTTTTAGTCAGTAAGAGTCTGACACTACTTCCCGCTCCACCCAAGGGCGGGATTTGTCATTGGATGATTTTACCTACCACAAAAAAAAAAAAAAAAAAAAAACCTTTACATAATAAAATTCTAGGCCTGTTGGTCTAGTAGTTAGTGGCCCTGACTGCTATGTGGATGGATTCAATTCTCACTCAGGACAAATGTTTATATGATGAGCACGATCATTTGTTCTGTGTTGTTTTTCAATATGTATGTATTTAGAAATATATGTAAGTATGTTTATCAGTTGTCTAGTACCCATAACACAAGCTCTGCTTAGCTTAGGACTAGACGTCGTTGTGGGTAATAGGTTTGGAAAAAAAAAATAGTAATACACATTACTATTCGTTGGACACTAGCATAATATTAGTGAAGAGTTGAAGAGCAGTACCGGTGTGTGTAAAACATGGTTTTTTATACGGTCATGGTCATATACACACACTGGTAGGCTCTCTATTTATTCAACATATCAGTGTTCAATCCTTTTCTAGTCTTATCCTTTTAAAAACAATTTCAAATAAACGAAGTGTTTGGTTATTGATTGTACAATTTTTTATAGAAAACTGTACTCATACATATATAACAATAAGATATGTAAAACAAACTACGATACATATAAACACAGCCAAATAATAAGTAAGGTATCTTCATGGTTAGAGGAATTAGGCGTTTAGTAAACTAGTGCGCTTCTCAATCAACGATTGCATAACTGTTTAGGACAGCGCACAGGTGGGATCACAGTCAAGCTAAGTTTATGTCATTAAAAAAATATTTTACGCTATTTTGTGAATATTTCACATTTCACTTTTGTTCCCAAATTTACCGAAAGTTGTTCAAAATTATGAGTACAGTAATACATAATAGAACGTAAAAATATTCTGTTAAAGTTCGTATATCTACAGTCTACAATCGGACACAGTGCAAAATGTATCATAAAAAAATATGAAGCTTTCAAATATTTCCAGATGGTTCTGGGTCCCCGCTCTGCTGATCCTCCTGGGCTCCGCCATCACGCTGGTGGTGATGACCGTCAAGCGCTACCAGGACAACCCCACGTACATGGTGCAGATCGATGCGGTGTTCAGCGTTAAGAAGTTCCCCGCCGTCGTGCTGTGTCCTGAGATCAATTTTGTGGAGGAGAAGATGGACGAGTTTGTGACTAAAATGTAGGAGTTTTATGATATCTTTTGTGATTTTCAAGAGCTTACTACTATCCGGATCATCATCATTATTAGCACAGGCTTTGGATAATTATGCGCTTAAGTCACTTCATCGTATAATCATCTAAAGCCTTCTTCTTTTTTGCATCTTTCTTCTGTGTATTACTCTATCTCTTCATTTCTTCTTCATTAGAAAAAAAAAATCATTAAAGTCCTTAAGTCCTAGGATATCTTGAGTTGTAGCCTGCCACTGTAAGTAGGGACATATTGGAAAGCTCAAAATCTCTCCATACGACAGTTGGTTCCGCACATACGACATTTACGCTTTTTGTGAGTTTTAAGAACCACCCCGACTCTTTTTACTAGTTGATATTGTAACGTTTATGTAAAATTGAGAACTCTATAATGTGACATTATGTTAGGTTATTTTTTTTTTATTATTGAAGCACTAGGTTACTATCTCACCTGATGGAAAACACTATTCATATTCATAGGTTACCCTATTTTTGACTTAAATACCCCAGGTTGTAGCTATCAAGAAATATATTTCATTTCATTTATACATATACTTACAAATACAAACAATTTATTTCGTTTCACAAATTAAGTACAATAAACATTTTATTCAGTATAGTATACCACTCCTTATTCCACTCCTTAGTGGTACGCACAATGAATCCCAAAGAGTTTACAAAATGTCAAAATATTTTTAATTTTTCAGAAAATATCCACCTGGCATGAACTCAACTGAGATACGAGAAATCTTGCCACAACTAGCTGCGTTCTATTCCCTCGACGTACCATATACTCTTCAAGATCTGCTATTGTTAGAACAGCTTCTGGACTACAATGGATTATCCGTGGAGGCTGCTGGAAAGATTCTCACAGCCACTTGTAAAGAGACAATTCTCAGGTGAGAACTTAATGTGTGAGATCAAGAGAGATCTGAGCTTTACTTTTTAATTTGCGATGACCTGGACAAATTAATGCCTGCAGTTTCCTTTTAAGAGTTCTAAAAAGGGGAAGTTTAGTATTGTATGTGGTATTTATAACCGTTTGGGGCAAATTGGAATCCTATTAGTAAGGGTGTTTTTAATATCATGCGGATTTCATCACGTATTCGGGACCGCCCTGCATGTAAAGAGCATCTAAAGGAACACGAATAGGTTTTAGACAGCAAAAGTCTGACATTCCTTTTCAGTCCACCCAGAGCGAGAGAAACTATTTCATGACAACATACAAAAAATAAAAAATGGTAATTTAAAAAACTAAAAAACCCGACTGCTTTTCTGAGTATTCCATCATAGATCTACTGACTAGACGGCTGACTTTCTAGAATGGGTCCCGACTGCTACAACGACTTTCTTGTTTTAGGACTTTTTCATGAATACTCAGAAAAGCAGTCGGGTTTTTTAGTTTTTTGAATTACCATTTTTTTTTTACGATATCACTTTCACAGTAATTACAAATCTAACGACACCTCGCAAACTAAAATCCATCGAGCCGTTCAGGCTACAGAGCGTGCCAAATATTTGAATTTGGCGCCAAAAATTCGCCATTTTGTTTTTTTTTTATTTTGATATACCCAGTGTCACTCTCACAGTAAATACGAATCTAACGACACCTCTCAAGCTAAAATCCATCGAGCCGTTCAGGCTGCAGAGCGTGCCAAACAATTATACATACATACATACATACATACATACATACAAACATACATACATACATACATACTCTCGAAAAAAACATAACCCTCCTTCTGGCGCAATCGGGTAAAAACTTTAAATTTATTTATTTATTAAAACTTCATGCAACACAAAGGTACAAGGGCGGACTTAATGCCTTAGGCATTCTCTACCAATCAACCAAGGGTAGTGAAGAGAAAACATGGCAGGTGCATAATAAAATAAATAAAAGATTAATAAGAAAACAAGGGTGCAATAAACATACATGTTTAATTCATATAATACAAGCTTTAATAATATATAAAAATATATATTATTAAATTTCTTTTATTTAAAGTCACAATGAGTAACATTTGTTTGATATGCTAATTACTACAGATGCCGTTGGAATCACTTCATGGTGAACTGCTCGAGTTTATTCCGGATGGAAATGACTGGAGATGGATTCTGTTGCATCTTCAATGGAAGATCCTTGAAGCGGTAAGCTGATCAATCATCTGCTCCTTTCCATATCTTGCTACCCTTGTTGGATAAGAAAAACGTAGGCGTACAAAAAACGCCGACCTTACGTATCTGTTTGCGGATGAATGGAAAATTATATAGGCATGTCAGAATAACTGTTAGAGGTATTGATGAACATTTTGTTTATAATTTTAATTCCTTTTATTTAATTACTGTAATTGGTGGTCGAACCGTTGTAATTAATTAAAATAAAATATTAAATCATAGATGTTATGTGCGGTTGACGCATCACGATTTCTACTTCCATTCTATTCCGTATCTTTAACTTCCTTATACTGTAGTATCTTCAATAAAACTTGTATAAAATATTCAATTTATATTGCATTTCATACCAGTATTTTCTTATACAATAATCCTCAAAGACCTTGTACTATACAGGAAGACTATCTTCACGATTCCAACTAACGAATTTTACATTTAAATCTTCAATTTAGTTTCCTCTTGCTTAAATATTAATTTCTCAGAAGTTACGTGTAGCAACTCGGTAACTTCGCTAAGTAACAGTTAACGCGCATGTACGGAAAGTCAAACATTTCTACTAATTGTGCTGATACGGGTTCAACCAAGTAGTTCTCAAAGAAGTGTTTTTAAACACAGCATTATTAAAATGATCATAACTCATTTTTCTTTGCGTCTATCACAAAGTAAAATGAGCTATTTAAGACATTATAAAACCTCAAAACTCCAGCATTAACATAAGTATTAAGTCAGCAAAACCGTAGGGGCCCAGCAGGGCCGATGCCTGCTAGGACCATAGGCAATTTGTGAAAAGAAAATCCGTGGTAAAAGAACGTGAAGGGCAAATAAAGGAACATACATGGCTTTCGGTTAGTAAAAGTCTGACACGCTCTGACACTCCATTTTAAAGCAAGATTTTAATGATATTTCCACCCAAAATTACTATGAAAACGATCAAATCTCCGTCACTACTTTTATCTTACGCCCTCTTCCGCCTTCTGTCGTACTCCTCAATGCTAAGGGTCGTGACCTCCCTGGTTCACGCTTTTATTCGTACGATATTCCTCCATCTGTTTCTTATCTTACAGAGAAATTTTAAAATATGGAAAAGGCGTCGAGGAAACCCAACCTTTCCATCACCGGTACACGAAATGGTTTGGCTACACCAGCGGCCTGATGCTTGCCGTCAACCAGAGCCAGAAGCTTACAGTCGTTGACATTTCCTACAAGTGGGTGAGTAAGATTTACCTTTCTTACTGGTTGTTCAACCGATTTTCACTTTTATTGCGTTGGTAGCACGATAGATGATGGCTGCACTAAATAGTTGGTATTGTAACCACTATTTTGCTTTCAATACCATCCATACGCCTACGGAATAGAAATCAAAATGGGTTGAACAAACGTTAAAAAAGATTTGTTTGAATGTCTTATCTTATTTCTAATGTAGCATAGTGGCTAACAAGCAAGTGGCCTCCTTGTTAGTAAGACATTTTTTCCAAAAAGGACTCTCTTCAATTTGTATACTCCCACTGCTGGTTTCCTCTCTGTGAAAGGGCTTTACCACCACTATTGTAATATTTACAAAGTAAGCTTCAGTTGAAAACCAACGTCACAACATAATGCCAAACAATTGGCTGGTATTATGCTATATTATGGTATTATGCTAAACTGGAATTATGTAGTGCAGCCATGACACATACAATATTGTTGTATTTTTAGTCTCTACATATATGTCATCAACATGTTTTCTTTCACCACGTGATAATAATACAAACTACTAGATGCTATATAATCTTCATTAATGTACATGGTATAATATAATTCTGTCACTATCGAGAACTAGGTCGGGCACATAGCTTTTGTACAACACTACCAATCTAACCTTGAAAATTTCATGAAAAAAGTTCGCGTACCATAAAATTTCAAGTTATGATCAATTGAGATGAATATTTAATTTTTTGTGATAATCAACGAAAGGTCAGTATTTAGTTAAAAGAATCAATGCGATGTTCAGAAGATAAACAATATAGTACACGAGTTAAAGCTACATGAACGACTTTCAAATTAAAAACGGCAAAAAAACATGAAAATTTTAACAGTATCAGTGAAATTACTTAGTACCAGAATTTTACTGCTGCCCAAACGGCAGTATCATTAATGAAGGACCTTACACGTAGTCATATATTCTTTAACCTTTCAGGTGGCGACTTTGCCTAGCCAGTACTTCGTAGATATATCGATGAACGGAACAGCTCTGAACCCTGGCTCCGAGCATTGGATCGCCTTCTACAGCAAAGGTTATCAAATTGGAGTCGGAGCGAAGTCACTCAGACCAGCTCTCAGGAAGTGTAACATGTCCACCGATAGGCTACGTTACTTCCCGGTATATGGCAAGTAAGCCTCTTACTATAGTAGCTATGAATGTGATTGACGCTATAAGAGCAAAAACTAAAAAGTGCAAAGGATAGGTTTCCACAAACTTTAAAGGCTTGCTCAGTAGACAAAACAAAACAACCTTGCACAAGATTTTCTTCCAGGAAAGGAAAAAGAAATCAGCCTCTCCATACAAACTGTCCAATCATGTTTATAATTTTGTATGGAGAAGCCGATTTTGTTTTTTATTTTATGAAAAAATCTTGTGGAAGGTTGTACAGTTTCGTATAATGAGCAAGCGTAAAAGTTTGCGGAATTCTCATCCTTACATCCTGTATAGTTGTTGATAATAAAAAGGATGTAAACACAGTTGAATTAAGGAAGAAGAAACACGGTAGAGAATTAGAGATACACTAAGCAGCTGCAAGGCATATTGTATGATTTCAGGGAATTCTGCACATTAGAGCAAGAGATGGCTAACACCTTATCGAAATGCAAATGTGTCCGAGTAAATCATCCAAATCCTCCAGGCACCAGCACTTGTCGCGCGGCGATGCTGCAGTGCTCCGCCCAGGCTTTGAGTAAATACTACGACAAATCTATTGATTCACTATCATCTTCAAGCCATATTATCTACTTGGGATCGTCGCAACACGTATTCTTTTTCCTTTTTAAACTATCAACCGTCACGCTTCACCATTCACATCCTCATAGAATCTATCGTTTATTAGGGCTCTTTTCCCCTCTCAATCAATCCGTTTACATTTAATATCATCGTTCTCTCTGTCACGTCCATTTCATCCCTCCTAATGATTTTCTCATATTACATAATCATACGATCATTGCTCTCCAATATACAATAGAAATTAGAGGCAATTTAGCTTTAGAGAATTGTGACTATATTTTTAATTTTCCATCAGTATAAGTTATTTAATTATTAGCATCTTCGCCAGTCCATACAATTGTATGAACTGACAAACAACAAATAACACAACAATTACAATTGTATGGACTGGCGAAGACTACAGTGATGTATTCTAATTTTTAAACTTCATTAAAATCACGACGAACAAAATATTTTTTTGTTTGGAGTGAAATTCCTTCGCGGAACACCATCAACCTTCCAATATGTATTCTAAAATATAGGTATGTTATTACATTTCCAGTCGCGATTGACAGCGGGAGCACTGTCTGCCCTATGGCGTGTGACACAGAGCAGACCTTCGTCATAGCCTCCAATTACGAGCTTGATGAGTCTGTGAGGACTTTGGAACCATTCTAGTAAGTCTCTAAATATACTACTAGAATATCATCGCAAGCAATTTATCCGATCAAACCTACAGAAACTATATTTTATCCGCATTTTGTATAGACCAATATCAGATCTGATCCAATGACCTGATGAAGGTCGCGGATAACCGATGGACGCCAAATGTACAAGACCGGTCATTATGACGACACTTGGGTGAGGCCTATGTCCTACAGCGAACGTGATAAATGAATGACCGATTGGTGTTTTTACCTTGTTTGACTTCAGAATATTTTTTTCTCGAAATGAAGTTCCCACTAATCAACCTTTACAGAGATAAATAATTATATTATCGGCGTAATAATGAGATTTGAACACGATTAGTTCACACTAGCTGTTGTTAGTCGTAGTACTTCGACATATCCTATTCTAGCAGAGTTAGCAGGATGTGAAATTGTATCTGTAAAGTTCGTATACCTTATCTCGTCTAGCTATTTAACTCGTTTTTGCTCCATAATCACATCAGACTCTATTCTACGGATAGGTCGATATATTTAGATGTAGCTTTGTAAACAGCAGCTGATTTGAATGGAAACACTGATCAAAATTAAGACTTAGAATACTTGTATTGCAAGCCCGAAGAATAACTAAACTTAAGTGACAGTGGGCAGGGCACATTGCTCGCATTACAGAGAGTAGATGGGGCCTAAATGTTCTGGAGTTACAACCACGTACCGAAAGATGCAGCGTTGGAATGCTTCCCGCATGATGGACCGATGACCTAGTGATGGCCGAGGAAATCCTGTGGATGCGAGACGCTTAGAACCGGTCATTATGGCCACGCTACGCCTATGCCCAAAATTGGTTTTCTTTTGGCTGAAAAGATGATTGCAATCGGACTACGTACCCATGGATTTCTATTATTGTCTCCTATTATTGTCTCCTATTATTGTCTCCTATTATTGTCTCCTATTATTGTCTCCTATTATTGTCTCCTATTATTGTCTCCTATTATTGTCTCCTATTATTGTCTCCTATTATTGTCTCCTATTATTGTCTCCTATTATTGTCTCCTATTATTGTCTCCTATTATTGTCTCCTATTATTGTCTCCTATTATTGTCTCCTATTATTGTCTCCTATTATTGTGTCCTATTATTGTCTCCTATTATTATCTCCTATTATTGTCTCCTATTATTATAATGCCTTAAGTTTTTTCAGCAGGGGTTTGAACTTCAAGAAAACCAGCGTGGTGAGGGTGTTCATTCAGAGCCACAAGCGTCGAACCTTCGAACGATGGGCATACTTTAGTTACTTGAATTTGTTCTGTAAGTTTTCACCCATGCGTTGTATTAATATCAAGTGTTTTCACAGTAAAGGTCTGAACTTCAAGAAGGTCAGCGTGGTGAGAGTGTTCATCCAGAGACGCAAGCGTCCTACCCTCGAACGATGGTCATACTTCGATTACTTAGACTTGTTTTGTAAGTGTTTATCTATGTTTGTAAAAATATGTATTTTATTTCTGGACTTGCAACTTAATATCGAAATTTGATGATGAACTTAGTATCCTTGACCTGATGAGGGAGGATGATGATACTTAAGGCCCTAATTTTCGAGCAGTGCTATAATTTCTTTCTTTCTTTCTTTCTTTTTACTCGTACTTTTGCAAAAAAAAAAAATTAACAAAATGATATTATTTCGCTTGTTTTCCCTACTCCTTTCAAAGGGCTTTGATCTTTAGAAATGTTTACAATAAAAAATCAATATTTGGCAAAGAAAATGGATTGGTCAGTGTGGGGCTCTATCCGAGCGCAACTGGCCGGAATGAAATACACAAATATTCGTGCTGCCGCCTAGGCGCAGTACGAGTATAATGTGCATTTAATTCTGGCCAGATGTTCAAGGGACTATACGCCTTAAAACAAACTGCCTTAAAAAAAATGAAGTTCTTAACTCGAGAGATTCTTTTTTTCTATTTTATTCAGCGATATCTTGGTCAAATATTAACCGATTTTAATGATTCATTTTCTGTTTGGAAGAATATTTTCCCCAGTGCCCATTTGAATTTTGTGAAGTTCTATTGAAGATTTTTGGATATTGACCAAGAAATGAAAATCTTCAGAGATAGCTGAAATCACATGCCCGCTTATGGCACCATTCCCTGTACCACAAGTTTTCAGCACGGGGGTTTAGATCATTTATCTTCTACCTCGTAAATTTTGCCCTTTTTTATTTTACTAATCTCGATGATTCTTTTTGTTTTTTATTAAATTATAACGCATTGGTAGTTCCATTACTTATTTTGTATGCCAATCTCAAACCAATCTGTAGATTCAATCCTTACCTATGTATGTCAGTATTTGGCATTCCTATAGCTAGCTTAACAGAGAACTTACTCACATTTCGTTTAAGTTAACACACATAAAAAGTTGTAAATAAAGAAACTAACAAAAAAAAATCTATAATCGACGACGAATGAAATTTCGGAAATAAGTGTTACTAAATAGGTTTGTTTTTTTTAACTGCGAAATTAAAGTTATGTTTTTATTTTGTTTTTATTGGAAGTCGATTGTACTTTTTATATATAAGTTATTTGTTGGTGTATCTATACCTAAAACTACAAATACTTATTTGACGTCGACCGTACCGAATGACGTACCGTATCTACTACTACATATGTGTATTATATATGTTACAGCTCAAATAGGTGGGATGTTCAGCGTATTCTTCGGCTGCAGTATCCTCACGTTGCTGGGACTGCTGCAACTCACCTGGTACGTCATCAGGAAGCAGTGTCAGAAACGACGCCAGTAAACAGCCCTCTCGAATACCTAACATTATGTTTAAATATTGATTGTAGCACAGATGTATTGAATTAGCTTCGTTGATTATGATTTAAAACTGTAGATCACAAGAATATAATTAAGGTGAAAGCATGTGAATGTATGTGGTGTATGTTTATTACTTCTTCACGGTTAAACGAAAAAAAAGTCTTAATAAAAATGTCCCAACACTAGTACCTACTGATCCGTGAGTGCCATAACTGGAATCTTTTTTTGGAATAATACCGATATGTGGTATTTGGAATACCTTCCGGTGCCGTTAAAGCGGATGTCTAATTTGAAATGCCTCCTGAACGAATTTGAAACTTGGTACATTTTTTTAAATTTATACACCGTTAAATTTTGAACGTTTTAATCCCGTGGAGGCTCGATCCAGTACATGAAACACTATCGATTTGTAAAGATAACATTAAAAAAATAAAGCACTTTTTTCTAAAACTCAAATTAATATACGTCGTCTACGAAATTAATTTCTTTAAGTAAACATCAGCTGATGTAGTTCAATGACCTGTAGGTAGTTGGCGGTCGTTGCGTACTAACTACTTATAGATCATTGGATCCACGGGATTAAAACTATCAAAATTTATCGGTGGATTATTGTTAGTATTATATATGTATAGTTAAACTAGTGCTTGACTGCGATCCCTCCTGCTGGTATGCAGTGATGCAATCGTTGATGGTGAGACGCACTATTTTATTAACCACCTATTCACTTTAGCTTTGAAGATACCTAAATTATAATCTAAAAAACAAAACAGCTGTACCTTGTTACATTACAATCTACCAATAAATAATGCGTTAAATCGTGGTAAGGTTCACAATCTTTCGATGGTTTGCAATCTCGCGAGATAGATTGTAAACCAGCGGCAATTACAATTTTACGGTGACAGATACATTATGGGTCAAAATGTCCTCCAACATGACACGCAACGCTTGATCTACGTGAAGTTACAACGTTGTCAAGAGCTCCGCAACTTTCCCCCAATATTTTACGACGCATTCACTAGACGCGACAAATGTGGGCTACATGATAGCGTTGCGCGTAGTGTTGGGGGCATTTTGTCCCATATTGTATCTGAAGACTAACTCGTCATATTTTATAAACATAAACAAAAGCTTAATATTTAGTTAATACAAAATAAAGCTAGCACATAAACATTAATAATGCCCTTCGTGGTCGTGTCAGACATAGAATAAATTTGTTTCAGAAATAAACGGCCTGTAGTTTATACAGAGTGTTCACAGAACTTCATGTGTGGTCACCGGAACATTAATCTTGTGCTATTATGAATTCATATTATTATTCGCTGTTTCATATTTGTTGTTGCGTAAATCATACTGTATGTTTTGAGGCAAATTCAAATAAATTTTTTGTCTGAATTCAGTTATGTTTTGTTTTTCATTGTTTATATGATGTAATGGTTGTATAAACTTTGAATTGTGTTTCATATCCCCAGTTTCTGGAATGCAAATTAGTATTACAAGTTGACTAGCGTAATACAAGACATTGATATAAAAAATTACTCCAGTTGATTTTTGCCATTTTGTCAAAATTGTAACACACATTGAATAGGTACGTATAAACAAAAATTTTTGTCCCAATACCAGGGCGAATCGTTATTGAAAATTAAGAGGACTAGTAGGAGTAGGTAGGATAGTCGTTTTCAAACTTTTTTCTCCGTGCTTTATTATCTTAATGTGCCGCAATAACCTTTAGTGAAATATTAAAAGTCTACATTTAATATTTTGTACATGAATGGATTTTTTTCGATAAAATTCCCACATGCTAAAAGCATAGTTCTATTTTTTTGTTTTGTTAGCAGGACCAACATTGATTCATACATCGCCAAGGAGTAAACTAGTAAGCAGACTTCTGTACAGTATAACTGCTACTGAAACAAAAAAAAATCTTAACAAATTGATAGTGTTCCATGTACCGGATCGCCGTATATTAGCCCAGTTTTTAAAGTTTTATAGGTTTTTCGTGATTTTTTTCTATCGCACTGAATTAATTGATGTTAAACACGCTATCTCTCTAGCATTTAACTTAAAGAATAACATTATTCTGATTAGCTCGTATAGTCCTTTTAATTCAACGAATCATAGGAGTTTTCTAGCGTTCGGCATAATTTGTTACTTGACCATTTTTATTTCATAAAATCGTACCTCCACCATTGTACCCATAGATTTAGATTTATGTACAGTTTGTGTAACTTTTTGGTGTACAATAAAGTTTTATTCTATTCTATTCAAACCAGTTATAATACCTACGAAAACTAATCAAAAAGTACAAACTCATTAAAACAATGAATGCAAAAAAAACACTTTAAAACCTTTAATAAAAGGTGCTCGAACTGATCAAAAGTATGTGTGACACAGAAAGTTTCGCGCCGAACCAAATTGTCAGTGACAACCCTAATGAATAAAGTTAACCATCAGATTGGGAACTCTCACCGTTTAATTAAAATACTCCAGATTGTACTCCAACTTAACTATTCCAGTAGATTCTGGGTAGGTGTGTGTGTTTTGGGAATGGTGGGGGTCTACACACACTACGAACGTGCTATTCTGGTTTTTAATTACTACTAGGGACAGCTGATAGCTACAACTTAGCTGTCTTTAAATCAAGAGTGAATAGGTTACTTCGAGGCAAGCGTGCTCCATTGTCAGCCACATCATCGCTTACCATCAGGTGAGATAGTGGTCAAACGCGAGCCTATGTATAATAATATAATTTAAAAAAAAATTGAATTCAACAAGAAATATGAACGTAAACGAAGCAAGAAGACAAAAATAGTATGTAAGAAACGTAGCCCCTGCGCCTGTGGCATTCTATGTCAAGAACTCACAAGGCAACTGAAGGTACACATATGGGTTGTATGCAGTTAAAATCCGGCTCTCCCTCACGTTCCACCTGGAACGAGAGAAGTTATTTAATAATTTTCCACCTCAAATAAAAAAACAACCCATGTAAAAACCGGGCAAGTGCGAGTCGGTCTCGCGCACTGAAGGTTCCGTACAAACTTACCTATGAAAATAGTTGAATTCCCGAATTTTGAGTATGAATGTAAAAAAAAAGTAATGAGAATATTGAGTTACGAAGATTTTTCTGAATCGCGATTTTTTTACTTTCTTGACACACATTTTGACAGTTGAAAAGTGCCAGTAATTGATCTATTTTGAAATAAACGATTTTGACTTTGATTTTTTGACGACCTAGTTATGTACATAAATGATAAATGATATTTATTTTTGCAAATAGATTATTGAAAACACATTTACAAGTAAAAAAAAACACTTTTACACGTCAAGCCTTGCTCGGTAACACATCTCCTACTCTTTGGTGAGATTGGTTGTCAGACAACAAAGCTTCTGACTATCTGTAAAGACTGTCATAGATCTACAAACAACAAACAGGATTAACGGTTAAACATCGTTTCTGAAGTAAGGGAACATCAATAAAACACATAACATCCCGATATATGGATTTTTTATTTTTATTTTGACTTTAATGATTTAAAATGGAATTTTGTTTTTTTTTTATATATATCAACTAGTGCTTGACTGTGATCCCACCTGATGGTAAGTAGTAATGTAATCTTTGATGGTGAGGCGCACTAGTTTATTAAGAGCCTATTCACTCTAGCCTTGAAGACACCTTGGGCTTTGAATACTATATGAAAGAAAGAAAGAAAGAAAAACTTTTTATTTGCCGGATAAAGGCGCAAGTAACAGGTTTAACAATGATACATAAATATTGTGAGAAGTATGCGCCACGTCCGTATATATATCTTATTATGTGACATTATTCTCTTCTAAATAACTACAGAATTTTTATTTTTATGTTGAATTTGTCTTATTTTGAATTTAATTTGGAATTTGAATTGTTTTGTTTAATTGGTATTATTGTGACAGGTTGATCTTTTTATATTATGATTCAATTTCTTTTTTATGAATAATTAGGATTTGGTTGTTTGTTCTTTTTTCCTGTCTTTGTCTTGTAATCATTATTTGTTAATGTTTTTTTTTTGTCTACTTAATTATTTTCTACACAATGTTCCATTGTTATGAAATAAATAAATAACTTAAGACGACTTATAGCTGTTACTGGCTTGCTCATCAGCTTGGCTTATAATTTTGATAACACTAGGTTTTGATACACTAATTTGTCGAAATTGGTCGCCAAGTATCAGAATTTGTCGTTCACTAGTATAAAAATTATAAGGTTTATAGGTGGCCGATCTAGGGTGAGTGTCCCTAGCTTGCCCACATTTGAATCTGAAAAACTAGGGCACCTAGTGAAGCTCTGTTTTCTCCCAACTCAGTCGCCAAATATTAGAATTTGCCGGTCACTGGTTCAAAAGTTATAAGGGTTTTTAGGTTGTCATCCATCCCATTCGCATAAAACATTTTGGAAACACATACATTGCGCAGGTCAGAGTGGAATTACCTGCTCTCTGCTTCTCCTAATAGCTAGAACCTATAGGTCTTTCAAACAACAGTGAATTAGCTACTTCTAGATAAGTGCACTCCACCGTCGACCACATCATTGCTTACTGTGAGGTAAGATTATCGTCAAGCGCCAGCCTATCGATAATAAAAGTAACCATCTTAATCAAAATGCAATAAAAACCTGAAAATGGGGGAGGGGTATTGCGGTTGCCTGCCTGTCTGTCTGTTTGAATTTTACTATGATCAAATATTAAAACACGAAGACAAATTCAAACTCCGTTTTCTCGCTACAGCCGAACGTGTTTTCTGTGGAGAGGATTTTGAGCCATCTTAAGATATGCATTTACACATTAACATTATAGGAGCGAAAATTTATGAATATGTTTTTTGTTTGTTACTCCTTCAAACTGAAACCGCTAAACGAGTTTAGATGTAATTTGGCACACGTCCAGACCATGTCTTGGAATAGTACATACAATACTTTTTAACCCTTGTAATAAAAAAATACCTTTTAATTCATGCGATAAGTAATTTAACCTTTACCGTTTTTGCATCTTTAAATTCGTCATTTAAACATTTATTTTGTTTAAATATTATTAGTTAAATATAGATTTGGTTAAATAAAATTTCTTCTGCTTCTGCTAAATTAAAATTATCCAATTCAACTACGTAGTAAATCGTAAAACATGTCAAATAATCAAATTTATATGATAAAAAATAGTATAACATTAACGAATAATAAAGATTTCATTAATTTTACATTAAAATTAAAATAAATAATATTTTATAATTGATACTTGAATTAAATAGTATAATATAAAATTGTATTAAATAATCCAAAAATATTTTAATTGTATTATCCTTGGTATCTAGGTATAATTTTCTTATTACACGCAGGTGAAACCGCAGGCAAAAACTACTTGTGTAGAAAAATGACCGAAACAAATGAAGCAACATAAATCGCTAGTTCATCCACGATTCCTAATCCATTGAACGTTTCGAAAAGTCACTCCGTATCCGGAACCTATTGCTCGCACAAATCGAATTATATTTTAGCTAAATCACGGCAGGGCAATATATTGCGTTCTCTTCGCCTTGCATTTTGTATCGCATTGCGATTGATACCGATTGAAGCCCGGATCGATTCAGGAAGCCATATGTAGACGGGTGAATAAAGATTTATAGGTAGGTATTTATTGGAATTTGTGAATAAAGATTTTAATAGTGTGAATGATGAATGATTTGACTTGTGAAATCATTTATCACCACTGAGCCCTCGTGGTGGACTACGGTCTTTTCCTCACGAGGCCTCAGTCCCATTACAAGTTTGAGTTTATGCTTATACTTACAATAATTTTCTATAACATAACTCACTCAATTTACCGCCACTGTGAATGAACAATTTTGTTTAATCTCAGATTAGGTGAAGGCTTTTAAAATAAAGTACCTGAAGTGGAAAACGTTGTCATAATTTAGAGACCACCAAAAACAAACGTTTCCCCTAAGTTTACCAAAATACATTAGACGCTCACCGAAACCAACAACAAAAAAAAACAGAACAAACAAGACGGACTCAAAGGGCTCGTATTTAATGCCACGCATATTACCCTAAAAAAATAACCAGTGCTTTGTTTATAAAGATTGCAGGGCCGCACGGAAGCGCGGGGCCAAGTTCATGCAAAAATTATACAGAGGTTCCGTAGCTCCGGAACATAAATTGTTCGTAAGCGAGCCTGCCCTTTTTAAAACCTTATTGTTTTTACCTTGCCGCGAATGTTTCCCTTATTGGTGTAAAATATTTGCGTGCCTGCCATTGTGAAGCGTGCCCTACCTTTTTGTAAGGTGTTTTGTCGTCTGTGCAAAAATCTGGGTCTTGCGTAACGTTGTTTACTTTAGAAATATGATAGGATGTAGGTAAAAAGATGGCGGTATATACGTGTAATTTTTGTGGGTTATCTCAGGTGGAAGAGGCTTTTATTAAAGTATTTTTTTACGGTTGTGTAAGGTTTTTGGTTACACCAGATATAAGGCGATGCGCCACCTGTAGTGGACATCCCACCCATACGCACATATAACGTTTTGAGAACATATTCAGTGCCCTAGTCTCTGTTTTCTACTGCAATCTGGGGGTCATTAAGTAAAGAGTGAATAGGTTGCTTCTAAGCAAGCGTGCTCCATCGTCGACCAACACCATCGTTTAGCCTATCAATAACATAAAAGTCTCTCTTTGACGGTATTAAAGGTGTACACTTACAAATAATGAATTTTATTTAATTCGTACATATCCATCCACCGCAGGCGCATGGCTTGCGGATGGCGAACAATGGGTAACTCTCTGTCCGACCGTCAAGTAACCGACCGGACCAAGCCCAAGTTGTCAACGTCGCATACTGTTCCCGCGCGCCTCAAGGAGTTGTCAGCAAATAGGCCCAGGCAGGCAGGGTCGAAGCCTACTGGGGCCAAGGTTTTGCTTCTGAAAGGAAGGCTCGGCCCCGGTATGAAAGGAACGAAGTTGATTATTTAGTCAGTAAGAGTCTGACACCATTTCCCACTCTACCCAAAGGCGGGGCTTGTCATTGGATGATTTTCAATCGCCATAAAAAAAAACCATATCCATATGATAGGTCAATAGTTTAACAAATATATTTTAATCATTTAATTATTATAAAATCACCTATTGATTCGATAAACGTTGTTCTGCCAAATAAATTATAATTTATTAAAGAATTAATTTGTGGTAGGGAGAGTAAAAACTAGCCTACAACCAATTCCAAGAACCACTAAACATACCTACGGTCAAGCCGTTTCGGAGGAGTTCGACAACAAACACTTTGACATGAAATTTTTAATATGTGAGGTTATTAACCTTGTACCAAAGTTTCTAACACAGTCATATCCAAGACTACGAACAATCAAATCCTTTTAACATTTCCGGCGATAATTTATAATTTAGTAACAGAAAGCAACAAACCAAATAAAACCTAAGCCCAGAACTTTGTCATCCCGATTTGTGCTATAGTTTCGCAAGACTTAACTTGAAGAATAATTTGTTTCTCAAACTTGCCGACTCAAGAATGTACGGCCATGAATTTTGTGGAATATATCGCTGAAGTTATAATATCAACCCGGGTGGACCCGACGCGCATAGTAATGTCATAGGGATGGGAACAGTGGCTTTTGAAAATTTCGATTTAACAAAACTGACGATTCGTTTTTTTTTAATTGTAACTATTTTTTTCCACATCTTTTCACTCAATGACAGTGCTGACATCTCACGTAAAGCCGGTCTCTAACTGAATACGATTATGTTCCACTACTGTTCCTAAATTTTAATAATCTTGTATTTTATTGGCCATATTACCCAAATTAACACTAGCATTGCAATAAGGACTTCTATCATAAAAACCAGGCTCTAATAAACTAACAAGTGAGATCATAAACATTAGTAAGTTCCGAGTAAAGAGCATCTGCAATCCCATCACTAAAACTCTGAGGAGTCGAATAGACTACACTACAAATCCTGACCTGCCTCACTACTGAGAGTTCAGAACTTTCTGTACAAAAATGCTCGCATCGTATCCCAACCATAAATAAATGGATCCCACAGTATATCCACCAACTGAATTTATACAGAACGACTTTGGGAAATCGTTTTCCGTCTTGTTACCAAAAGTGGGGAAGTTTTTAGGCTGTGGCATCATTTGGGTGTAAATTGACTTTCAAAGAATATTTTTTTTCGTCTCGATATGTTTGAGCACAGATCAATGAAGGTAGAAACGGGTTTTTCGTACTTTGATGTTGATTGACTTAGGAACTCGTATGTTAAATTCTATTTGCATGAAGCGATTGAAATTGTAAGGAAAGTATTTTCACATGCGATATCTGACGATATTTTTATGATTGAATACAAATGGTAAGTGCCTGCTCCAAGACTGCAACAATTTGAAGTAACGAAACGAATAAGAGAAGGCATACACTTTCTGAGGGCAGTGGGTTACTGGTGGGGTGGGTGATAGGTTACTTCTAGGCAAGTGTGCTCCATCGTCGGCCACATGTTTGCTTTCCATCAGGTGAGATAGTGGTCAAACGCGAGCCTATCAACAATAAAAAAAATCGTGGTGGTTTATTTCACATTTTTTAGTTGTAGTACTTGTAGCCTATCTATTTAAGTTTGGCTGACGGGTACCTCCCGTCAGCCAAACTTAAATAGATACCTTCCGCCATTCGGTTCCATCATCAAATTATCATCATGACAATTCTAACTACCAAACACGCCTAGAATACACTGATTTATTAAAGAATTCCGTTTCTTTCCTACCTTCCGGCTTCATCATCACATCAGTTCTAAGTATCCCCTCCCCTTCTTCCTTCAGTCAGTCACCGACAATATGCAATTTTACTTGTTACGACAGTTCTGCTATGATTTTTTAAAGAGTTTCGTTCTATATCTTCGAAGTTCATCATCAGATCAAAACGATATTTTTATGGGACCAATTCGGAAATATAATCGTTCAATCAAAACAAAAATTTTCGAAATCGGTCTATAATTGACCGAGATATCGGTGAACATACATAAAAAAAACTACAGCCGAACATAGAACTTCCTCCTTTTCGAAGTCGGTTAAAAAAAGACTTTTTTCCCATACATGAAATACGTAATTCTTTAAACATTTTGAAATTCACAGACAAAACAAACCAACTCATGCATGAAGAATTTAAACGCTGAAATTCAGCAACAGATATTTCCGTTCTGACATTTATTTTCAATCGTAAACCATCAATTTTTTACAAATATTCGCGTTCAGTAAATCAAAATTCAAAATAATCTGGACATAAAGCGTTGGAATTTGCATACCTATGTGAAGAGTTCTCATGGAGTGATGTTATAACGACGGCCAGTTGAAACGTGCAGCTATTTCTGGAGCATTCTATTTTTTACACGCTTTTAGTAGATCACATACGAGTGAAATATTTTAGGTTTCTTTTAAAAATAACAATTATTTTGCCTGTCTATCTGCTTAAAACGATGGATTCGGGTATATATTATTATGTTGTGTTTATTTTTGTGCAATATTTTTCTGAATACAGTATTAAAATTGATTTTATGAAGCAGCAATTAGCATTTCAAATATTATGAGGAAGGGTGGGGACATGGTGGGAGCATCGCGAGACACGTAACCTAATGGTGGTGACGTCACATTTCAGTATGTACATCTTTATTCTGTTACTTGACAGTTTCAGATTTGAAGGTTTTTAACTTCCTACGTTAAACGGAATGGATTTTTTTTTTCTATTTGTATAATTGTTGATACATACAATAAAATAAATCGAGTTGACTACCTAATTTATATGTTTAATGCCAAGAGAACCTGCGTCTGTATGAGCTACTAAAACAAAGAATGTTCGTCGATTCATCTCTGAAACATTCGTACTCGTATCCAAGTGCATTGTTTACTTAAAACAATGGGACACATAGTCTGGAAAGTTGCAAATTAATCTTAGTACCAAGTAGATTATTTAAAGTAGTTGGCTTTATGACCATTTCGCCTATGACTTTTTGTCTAACTGTCAATGGGAGATATGTTTCGTCTCACAGATATAGATATACCTAGATAACGCAAGAGCAACTACTTCGCGTGCCTAGATTACGTACAAAAATCGTAAGTGGTCACTTTCGCGCTCAGTCTGCATACGCGGAGTACAGCGCTAGTCGGGTGCAGTTAAAAATATAAAAATGGTTAATTGTGCTGTTGGTGTGGGGGTGGAGCGAGGGGGACGCCGTACGCGTCTTCACTAAATAGTGCTTGTGACGTCATAATAGGTAGTCAAAAAATGGCACGCTTGGTTTTCATACAGATCGTGATGCTTGCGTTATCTATGTTTATCTATATCTGTGTTTCGTCCCGTGCCAAAGAGTGGAATATACAATTTTGTACTAAATGGGTGTATGTATGTTTACAATACAAACAAACAAAGGCATACAGTAAGTATCATAATACACTGTTGATAGCAAAATGGTGATATCTACTAGAATATTCTATGATACAAGGAGATGTATTCAGTGTTACTATTGGTAATTGTGATGTAGGCATATTACATTTCTGACTGATCCACAGCAAAGGTTTTACTCATAATGACTTATTTTTAACTGGACGTGCCCGAGGGTTTAAAAGTCACGTGATCATTAAAATTGCCCTTTGAATGTCAGAGACGGAGTCTGGAATACTTTCTACCATTTGAGCAATTACATGACTTGATTTCGCAATCACCTTTCTACTATCGGACAATCTGGTATAAGTGGAGTGTCTACCCTTACATTGTAAACACCTTTACAGTCCGGACTAAGCGTTTCGCTTCGTCATTTATATTGCGTACATCGAAGTACTGGAACAATTTGCCTAGAGCGGTCTTCCCGTCCGATTATAATTTAGGTGTCTTCAAGGCTAGAGTGAATAGGCTCTTAATAAACTGGTGCGCCTCACCATCAACGATTGCATCACTGCTTCATCAGGTGCGATTGCAATCAAGCACTAATTTTAAAAAAAGAGGTCGCATCATTAAACCAAATTAAGAAACTAAACCGAGACCATTAAATAAACTAAAACTACCAAAATATCAGCTAATCCAGAAAATTCCGCCATCGCCTTTCTACCATCGAACAACCACTCTTGCGTTCGGCGAATATCCACTCTTACGTTGTTGAAACTTCCACGGTCCGGACCAAGCGTTTTGCCTCGTCGTTTATACCGCGTACATCGAGGGACTGGAATAATTTGCCTGCTGCGGTTTTCCCGTCCAATTATAATTTAGGCGTCTTCAAGGCTAGAGTGAATAGGCTCTTAATAAACTAGTGCGCTTTACCATCAACGATTGTATCACTGCTTACCATCATAAAAATTTTAAAAAAAGTTGCTATCGTGTAGACAAATTACAAATATTTCTACGTGTTTTCCTCCATCTAATTATTTCCACGCAACATCCCTAGCACACATATCGCTATCACAATCCCGCCTCTTGTAACTATTTACACTCACTCCATTAACCAGCCAGAAATGCAATCACCATGGATAGACTCATAAACCCGTCGCCTAATCACGGGAATGCCGAAATCAGGGCGCTCCTATAATCCGGCCTAGGCAATCATCATACCGCACTGAATATGTTATCAGCAAATATTTATGAGTTCCCTTTGTCGGCTGCGGGTAATTATGAACGAGAGTAATTGACGCCAACGTGTGCTGCTGAATTAGTGAAAACTTCGCTGATTGTGTTTGGAGTGGGATGAGAATATTTATAACGCTACGAAAGGAAAGTATTTTTATCCATTTATTTATTAAATTTTTAGAGGTACAGGCTGTTAAGAGCCGGTTGTAGTCACAGAGTATTTTGTGGGGACTGGCCCGGGTTTATATCGACTTTGTAGCACCGTAACAACGATTTTTTTTTAAATTAATATTAATTTAAGTTCCTAGTTTCAGTTTCTAGTGCTTGACTGCGATACCACCTGATAGTAGTCAGTATTGCTATCGTTGATGGTGAGGCGCACTAGTTTATTAAAAGCCTATTCACTATGCAAGTCACGTGTACACGTGTACCTTAAAGAAACCTAAATTATAATCGGACGGGAAGACCACAGCAGGCAAACTGTTCCAGTCCTTCGATGTAAGAGGTATAAACGACGATGCAAAACGCTTTAGTTTTGTCCAGACCGTAGAAGTTTCAACAACGTAAGGGTTTTTTTTTTCGTTGGATAATCGCCGCACGTTTTACGGTTGTCCGATGGTAGAAATGCGATGGTGGAATCAACTCATGCAATTCCCGTGCACACTTTTCAAAACGCATCCTGTAAAATACCGAAAGGCTTGCTAATCTACGCCTGTGCTCAAGGCTTTGAAGATTGGATTTAACTAAATCACCAATTAGTCTTTTCAAGCGCCTTTCTACTGAGTGCAAAGCTGCTAGGTGCCATTTTGCAACATTAGCCCATAAGTGGCTGCAGTACTCCACACACAATCAGACCTGTGCTTTGTATAACATTATAAGCTGTCCAGGTGTGAAGTACCGTTGGACTGTTGCAAGAACGCCGAGTTCCCATGCAGCTACCTCGGCTTTATACTCAATGTTCAACAACCCGAAGTTGAGGTATGAGGAAACTTCAACTCCCAAAAGCTGAAGGCGGTCGGTGCACTCCAAGCATGCATTCTGAAAAGCAGGAGCCAAGCTGAACGGGCTCCTTTAGGCGGTGAACAGACACGTTTGTGTATTGGCGGCGTTGAATCAGATTGGCTTCGCCCCACTTAGAGACTGCCTGAAGTGAAACATTCGTCTGCTCTACCATAGCCTCTTTTTCAGACTGGATTAGCCCTTTACTAGCCCGAGCAGTTGGCAGGTATCTGTCTACAACTGTGCTTTCATCTGCATACCCATCGATACCGGGCATCAGCAGATCGTTGATATGCAGGTGGAAGAGAGTTGCAGAGAGAACAGACCCCTGAGGAACTCTATTAGTTTTCTTGATCTCTTTTATTTTTATTAAAAACAAATCTTATTAAATAACAAGCTTTATTATTTTATATAACTTTCAAATATGGCCGTGACGTAATCTTGTAGTTATACACGTTTGAAAAAAAAACCTGTGGTCCTTGAACGCATAGAAGTATTCCTCTTTCGACACCAATAGGTATTTTTGGTACGTTATTTCCAGATTCAGCACCAAGCTAACATACCTATTGGTTGGAAAGAGGAATAGCTTGGGTGCCGAACAAAATGGTGCGGAAAAAATTGGTGCCGAAACAGGAATACTTCAACGCAAAAGCTACCAGCGTGGTTTTAATGTCGAAAGACACTTAGCCCTCAATAACTTGTGATTTTTACATTGATGATGTTTACATTACATATTTATTGCAATCTTTTACTAATAGATTCGAATATCATTGTTTATTACAGCTGACCCACTAACGAAGGTGACACTTCCACGAATTAAATAAATATTGAAAGCAAAGTTCATTACGTCATACAACCAGTTGTTTACACACAATCAAGATTTTTATTCAGCTCATTGCATTGTTTAATGCATTTATTGTTTTATATTTCATTAAAATGTTTTTTTTGCACCTTGAAAGTGAATATAATGATACTGATATTGTTTTGTAGTTTTCTGTTTTTAAATATTTGAATTTAATGTTAAATACAAGTACATAATAATATATACTTTTTAAAGTGGAAAAACATCAAATGGTTTATCCCGCTCTATGTGCAGCAAAAGGGAGTGTTAGACTCGCTAACTAACGCCCACAGTTTCCCACCAGTTGTTCTTTGTGAAGACAATATAAAGGAATATTTTTTTTATTCTATTGACAGTATCTCTTTCGAAAATTCCACAATAAAATAAATAGCTGACACTGCTGTAATCACAGTTTTATCCAATAACTAAAGTACATTTGACACACTTCGCCCATCATTGACAACCAGGTATAAACCACCTAAAAACCTTCGCCTGACCCAGGAATTGAACTGCAGACCTCAGCAAAACTTCTGGTGACAACTATACCAACTTCAGATAGTCAGTAATTTCTTCACAATGAGTATCACGGATAGTCCTCTGTGCAGAGCATGCATGGAGAAAAAAAAGTCGGAGAAAACTGTCGCGCACGCCCCTCGAGTGCACAGCCGTCTGTGAAATAAGAACACGAACCTTGGGAGCATTGAATTCACTCATAGTCGCCCTGAGCAAACTCAAAGGACTCATCTGCTTTTGGAGAGAGGTGGGAAAGAAAGAAAGAACAGAAAGAAAATTGCGTTACAAAAACTGAAACACCTTAGAATTAAACTAAAATAACGCTGAGTAACTGTATTGTGGTAGGCTGGTTGGTATGAAAGTCACCATGGCCCACGCACAATGAACACATCCAGGACTTACAGCGGTTTCGCACTACATCTAAGCCGAACCCGTGAAAGTATGGTCCGTAGTAGCCGTAGAACCATTGCTTTTACAACAAAATTGTAGCGGGGCGAGCACGTGTATTTTTCTGCACTAGTGCGGAAAACTGTCAATTGCGTGTCTAAAAGCTGTGCGATAAGAGTGGATTTTTGTCGGATCGGGTGTAGCGCAGTACGGCTCTAAATGTGGAAACCAGACCACAAAGAATATAATAGAATACTCAATAATTTACTTGGAAATAAAACTAACTGGCCTGTAATTCTGCTGATCACTTATAAAGTTTAAGCTCTAAACCAACTAAGTTATGCAGTATTCGGCCGCCAATGTTTTGATATAATTGGGATACAGAACCAGGCTGTTGGTTTAGCGCAAGTGTGCCAAGTCCCACCCAGCCCAACAAGTACCCATCTGTCTAGATATTATAGTACCTACCTGAATAATTAACAGTATTACGTCACAGTTTTAGACAAAGAGGTTTAGGTAAGTGCCAAGTATCACGAGTACTCAGAAACCTAAAGGTGTAAGAACCAATTTTTCTAAAGGTTTCGTGTAGCCCATTGAATTTGTAGTTTCTTTTTGGTGGGAAATCATCTGATGACTTCTCGTGCTCTAGGTTGGAACAAGAGAGCATGTTTGACTTTTTTTGAAAAAACCACATCTGTGCCTTTACGTACTAGGCCACGAGTTTCCTTTTCAGATATCCGCCGTGGACACCCGCCCTGCTAGGCCCCTATGGTTTTGCTGATATCTCTTTGAGGTGAGTGTAGATCACTGCACGCCTTTGACTTATCGGCGGGTCGGATCGGGTGTAGCGCAGTACGGCTCTAAATGTGGAAACCAGACCACAAAGAATATAATAGAATACTCAATAATTTACTTGGAAATAAAACTAACTGGCCTGTAATTCTGCTGATCACTTATAAAGTTTAAGCTCTAAACCAACTAAGTTATGCAGTATTCGGCCGCCAATGTTTTGATATAATTGGGATACAGAACCAGGCTGTTGGTTTAGCGCAAGTGTGCCAAGTCCCACCCAGCCCAACAAGTACCCATCTGTCTAGATATTATAGTACCTACCTGAATAATTAACAGTATTACGTCACAGTTTTAGACAAAGAGGTTTAGGTAAGTGCCAAGTATCACGAGTACTCAGAAACCTAAAGGTGTAAGAACCAATTTTTCTAAAGGTTTCGTGTAGCCCATTGAATTTGTAGTTTCTTTTTGGTGGGAAATCATCTGATGACTTCTCGTGCTCTAGGTTGGAACAAGAGAGCATGTTTGACTTTTTTTGAAAAAACCACATCTGTGCCTTTACGTACTAGGCCACGAGTTTCCTTTTCAGATATCCGCCGTGGACACCCGCCCTGCTAGGCCCCTATGGTTTTGCTGATATCTCTTTGAGGTGAGTGTAGATCACTGCACGCCTTTGACTTATCGGCCGTGGTCTGGGTGGTTACCAGATGGCCGGACGGCGAGCTACCCAATGGTCTTCGTTGACAAATCTGTTCCTACGTGTGCCTGGAATTGCTCTTTGACTGCCGACGCTCGGGGCGTCTCCTGTCACGGCAGCTGGAGCATAAGGATGTCTGTTACGACTGCTCCATCACGCGTGCTTCTATCTCTTTCGTGTTGGCGAAGTACGGGTTGGCCGATGTTAGGTCTTTGAATTCTGGTTTCTAGGATATGCCGGTTTCCTCACGATGTTTTCTTTCACCGTTTTGAGAGTAGTGATGATGAAATAAATTATAAAAAGTGCCAATCTGGTTTGTAACTACGACTTACAATTCACCATAACCACTGGAATATCACTACTGCGCGCTGCCTGCTTCAGATAAAATATTTGTATTCAACGCCATCCGGTCAGACTGGGAGATGACCTAAACTAGAAGGGATAACACAGGTGACCTATTATTATTATTTTTTTCCAGGTTGCTTATTACTCCCACAGACCAGCAGTTTTACCCCCGCAGGGGTAATTACCGGCACTAGTGCTTTAGGGTACTGGGTAAGTATTATACCTACTGTAATGGGGACTATAGTATACTGCTACATTTTCAGTAACCTTTCCATTAGACCTCTTCAAAATATTACTATTTGTAAACATTACGGCCTCAACTAGAAACTTACCCTTTCAATGAATAACTTTGAAACCTCGTTTGGAATTCGTTCAAAAAGGAATATTATATAAAAGTGAAGTGAAGTAAACACTTTTTAGAAAATAATAAAATTTTATAAAACCCCAAGTAATTCCAGAACTTGAAAAGAAACACTGGTATCTTTTGGTTTACTAAAAATCGCAATTTGCGTATAAAGGCTTCCAAGTAAATTAATTAAGGGGTTGTAGAGCGGGAGAGGCGGGGGCTAACCTTCAATGAGCCGGCACCACCGCTTATGGGTGAAGATAACATGTGGAACGAGGCACAGAGGGTTACATAATTACAAACAGGTTAATGTTTGATGTTTCCAACTAACTGAGGGTTTAGAAAATGGTTTAAGAATAAATTATGTTTAGTGCTTAGTTCATTTTATGTAAAGAATCTGTGTATAAAATTTCAAAACTGTTTCGAGAAAAATCACAAAGTTACTAGCTTGTTGTCCGCACAAATACATAGTCACCGGCCCATCCGGGCGACTGAGGGGCTGTTTTGCTCTCGCAACCAGCTGTGTGCTAGCATCTAATGTTCGCTATAACCTGCCATGACCTGTGATGTACTTAGTGTCGATGGTGTACAAATTGTGAACTTTTTTTAAATATTATTGGGAAAATATATAACATGATGTAAAAATTATTAGAACCAATTCAGTTACTGATTCTGAACAAACTATAATCAGGTTTCCCAAATACTTAAAAATAATGGTGTATATAAAAACGTAGTCCTTACTTTCTCGCAGACTCTAATTTTAGTGCAACTAGAATTTATAAAATCACTATCTACTATAACTTATTTCACACAAATCAAAGTTTTTTTTTGATGTGGGAAATTACCCAATTACTTCTCCCAGTTTAAAAAAATTGTGTTACAGAAAAAAAAGGAATAATCTTATTAACTAAAACTAACAATTTAAAATATTAAGTTAAGATATTAAATATTATAGACAAATTAGATTGAAGAATAAACTAGTAAGCTGCTTCTTCTACTATTAACAGCACTAAAAATACAGTGATATTGCTAAGGAATAAATAATTTCCTTCCAGAAAATACAGTAAAGTATTGGCCACGTATTGGCCACGTAGCTCGGGTCTAGTGGTCCATCTCGCCACACGCTGACTTCCTAATACTTCCACCGGCCGCCCAAGTTTGAACGAGCTCGTCCGCACGGCTGTGACCATGCGCTTCACGTTTATTAGAAATACGTATTTTTCAATAACCACCGAAAAAAAACTATCAAACCGATATTAATGCTTTAATGCAAAAAAAACACTACTTTAATGCAATAGTCACTAGGTTATGTTCGGGTTTCGGAGTCTGCCTAAATAGTATACAGATAATAGAAGCACAGTGATTTAACACCAAAATTGTTTAACTACAAACATTTAAATTTGAACAATATTTTGGAAATGTACGTATAATTGAATCCCTTTAAAATGATACCAAACACGGCGTATTTATCTCATTTTTATTTTTTAAACATGACTTTTTGTCCGCTAGAGGGCGTAACTTTAAATTTGAACAATATTTTGGAAATTTACAAGTGAAGCCCTTTCAAATGATACCAAACACGGCGTATTTATCTCATTTTTATTTTTTAATACATCTTGTTTTTCCAGTTACTCTATTTATTTCAGCATCCTGAAAATCTTGTTTCATACTTTTTCAGCGTCGTTTGTTTTTTGTCGTAGTCGGGTTTTAGTTTTTGGTTTTTTGAGTTCAGGTTTTTTATCAACACTTTTTAATTAATTGACTGGTAGAGAATGCCTTGATGCATTAAGTCCGCCTATGTACCACTACTGTACATGAAGTTTAAATAAATAAATAATAATCTATGAGAGCAATTTTTAGCACCACACTTTCACGCTACATAATACATCAAATATGACACTTCATACTAATATTTACTCTCACTATAATAAAATATAAATGCGCGTATTATTATTAAAAGTATAATATGATAGAGTATGTTCGATACTCTATCATATTATACTTTTAATAATCTGAATCTATGTGATCACCAATCAAACCACACCAAAACACACAAGAAATCATAGATTTGTGTAAAAGTAATCCATTAAAGATCTCTGAATATCTGCTATATTACGTGCACTATGACCCCCATTATGTATTCATATATTAAAAACAATAAAAACAAGCTTTTAAACTATACTTGACGTTGATGATAGGCGAGTGGGGAGGTGCCACCTTAAGTCAATATCTGAGAAGAGTTTATATGGCTTTGTTTTGTGGCGTCAAGTCATCTGACTTCTCCAGCTCAAAGGTGGAACGAGACTTTACTCACTGACTCACATGTGTCTTTCAGTTACTGTTTGAGTTCCGGGACCACGATATTGCTTTCAGAAATTCTCCATGACGTTATGATGTGATTAACCAACGAATTTACAAAGAGTATACAGTTTGTTCATGACAGATGTTTGAAGACAACTTATATTTACAATTTTGTATTAAGAAATACAGCCACAGTCAGCTTATTACTGAAAGTAATCACTCTTTTGCAAAAATCAATGCAGTATCTACTTCCAAAATACTAAGAATATCCCTCAGCCCACACACTTTATGGTGACCACCCTGTAGTCCAGGATTCCAGTCACGCGCCGCCCCGAATTGAAAGGTGGCGAAGATTGAATAAAGATGGCGCTCCGCCCTTATCAAATCATCCAGCCTGCGTTTGAAACGAATAAAAACTGATTTCGTTATCACCCTTAATTTTGTGCGTATGTATCACGCTGTCCCAGAGGATTGCAGAGATTTTGAACAACTTTGATTAGTTGTGTGCCAAAAACAGGCGTCATTCAATTATGGAACTACTTAAGTAAGTACAGAAAGGAGACTAAAGCCAACTGTCCACTGACGCGTAGCTTCATAGATGCGCATTCGTCATTATACGCAACGAAACGACGGTATGACATGGCGACGTTGCCGCTTTGCCGACAGTTTCATTTTTTTTTTTTTTTTTTTTTATTGGTAGGTAAAATCATCCAATGACGAATCCCGCCCTTGGGTGGGGCGGGAAACAGTGTCAGACTTTTACTGACTAAAAACCTACCTTTCCATTCCTCGCCTTTGTCCCGGGGCCCGTGGTGACACTCTCGCATAACCTTTGGCCCCAGTAGGCTTCGGCCCTGCTGGACCCCTACAGTTTGCTGACAACTCCTTGAGGCGCGCGGGAACGGTGCGCGCCGTAGACGACCTGAGCTCGGACCGGTCTGTTACCGGACGGACGGACAGCGAGCTACCCATTGCCCACCGTCCGACAGTTTCATAGTTTTGTATGTAAGCTTCACACAACTTACACCAAGCGTGTAATGACAAATACGCGTCTATGACGCTACGCGTCCGTAGACAATACGCATAAAATAAACTTTCATAACAACATAACATAATATTCACATTATTATGTCTAAAAGAAATGTTTTGTAATTGCATTACAAAACATTTCTTTTTACATTTTTGTCTTTTAAAATAATTCATGTATTTCAATTACTTTAGTAACTTTCACACTATCGATTTGTGAAAAGAAAATTAAAAAATAAAGTACTTTTTTTTAAACTCGAATTAATTTACGCATGTACGAAATTAATTTCTTTAAGTAAACGTCAGCTGAGTGAGGCCAATAAACTGTAGGTAGTTAGTACGCTACGACTGAAAACTACCTACAAGGGCATTGACTCGTTTACTTAAAGAAATTAATTTCGTACATGCGTATTGCGTATATTAACTCGACTTTTAGAAAAAAAGTACTTTATTTTTTAATTTTATGTTTACAAATCGATTGTGTTTTATGTATCAAATCGACCCTCCACGGGATTAAAACGACCAAAATATAACGGGTAATATATATAAATGTGGAGGCTTGTAAATGGCTCGTGTCGTTATATCTTATATTGTTTGCAGCAACCCAAACAAAAAAAAACAAAAGTATGATGTGAATAAAAATTAAAAAGGAAGAAATTGTTGATTTGTCTGGTTTTACCAACAAAAACCAAGAATAATGTAATTATAGCACTATTTCAAAAGATACGCATCTGTACAAACAGCAGGTGTGATATCACTTAACTCATGATGTATTTTATTTCACAACATAATTATTTTATTTTCCAAAAGACTACTGATCTATTTAATTCGAATGATTGCCATCATCTGGTATACAATCAAGTTCAACTACGAGTATATCAACATAAATGTTTAGAAAATCGTCAATAGCACGATAATTATCATCTTTATTGTTATTTATTAATTTACATAAGTTATATTGACTTTTCCTACGCACCTTCCAATCAGGGCTAGTATTGTTGGTGCAGCAATATATCATGCATCATTTGATATACGTATTGTTATGTGTAACAAAGACTTGGCAAATACTAGAAACATATAAAATGCATACCTGGGGGTGATTCCTTAGTGTCAGTGCAGACTGGAAGGCGACATGAAGATTTTAGCAGGTATTGTAATAGCAATATAACGTTTTGCCTGTACGATTATGGACGAAGTTATGATAACGAATTTCTACGGGAAATACGTTGTGAGGCACGTTGACATCTGTGGACTGTGGAGCATGCCATTATCAAAAGGAAGCAGTCTGACACATCGTTTATAATAATAATAACGTTAATCGACGTTAACGTCGTGGTGGAGCTTGCGCGCTCCAATAAACCCTAGGTCGTAACTTGCCTAGGGTGAGGGGCCAGACTAAGAGAGATACAATCCGCAGGGCAGTTTTGTGGCGAACTGTTGGGTATTAGCGACCCCACGGACCCGATCTCCCGGGAGAATTCTCGTTCTGCAACTCCGGCTTGCCTTTATTAGCCGGCCGTAGTGAACACTGATGAGGAACAGAGCTCCCACCTCTCTCTTGCGTTTATTGGCTGGTTTGAGTGGAGATTCGCAAGAGCAAACTTGCTCGGGAGAAAGATGTATAATCCAGTAAGGTGCTGGTAGGGATCTTGACCGTACTTCCGGGATTGTCCTGATAGCCGTGGTATACTTCTCCACTCCTCAAGCACCTCAAGATATGTTGCCTTCTTGTTGCTACGTCACTTCGTGCTAGCGGCCGTTTTTGGGGGCCCATTTACTAAGTGTGCAAGTCAGCCCCTGCCTTTTATCGATGGATATATAACATTATTCAGGCAGGGGCCATAGTCTCAACATAGTTTCAGGTTACCAGTCCACTTAACACTCCAAAAACCATAACCCTATTATCTTTGTTTTCCATATGTTTCAATAGCTTTTCAATAACCGGAGGTTGTCCTTGAGTGCACTAGCATAGCGCGTACAGAGGTAATCGTCGGTTGGTATCACGTTCCATTACATTGTTTAAAAGGCCTCAGCGAGTTGGCTTCGGCCCCTCGTACGCCTCCCAAAGGCCCAGGGCCTCAGTGTCCTGAGATATATAAACGCAAAATAATAATAATAATCATTTTATTTTCAGGCATCGGTGGCCCAAAGAAAAAATACATGAAATGTTCTTAAATAGTAATAAACTAATACATATTATAAAATCAAAACTTATTTAACTATACACATAACGTAGTCGGCGTCGTGTTGCGCTGCGTGGTGTCGCATAACCGTCCTCAGAAACGTCGATATACGACACCTTTCGGCCAGAAGTCCTCCTTTAAGAAGGTCTGTAGCTGTTGGGTGGTTTATGTGTTTCGTATCGTCAGTCACAACTGACGGAACACTGATTGCTATATCCACCTCCCACACGTCTGGGCACGCCATAATTATGCCAGTAAGAACCCTCGTTGAGGCGCAAAAAAAACCTTCCACATGTGACTAACCTCACAAAATACTTAGCTTGCTTATTTTTCTCAGTTTCAACGACGCTCTCGTCATTAAGGTTAAGTTATTTATAGTACCCCCTACATTGGGTGCCAATTAAAAGAGTTTGTTGAGAATAATACAAAAATAATACATAATAATAAATCCAATATAACGAAAAAATATACAAATTGAACCCTTTTTTAAAGTCTGTATACAATAAATTATTTAAGATATATTTTTTATTTTTCAAATTAAAACTAACAAAATATGTACATAATGTCTGTCCAATAATTATTGAATTAATTCAGACGAAATGAAAAAAAAGGACTGAATATGAAAAAAATATGCCACGGATATATCTATAGGATATTCTCTCGAGATTTTTGCCTACCAAAACCTTCTTAGCCGTATACATGTATATTCACGCATTACGAAATATTAACAGTATGCTCCGTTCACAGGATTGCTGATTCTGGCTGCAAGCCTTCAATCATGTAATATATGGGCTTGCGCTACAGCAACTACAGCGGTAGCGGCTGCCGGAGCAGCCGCGGTGACAACGGGATCAAAAGGATACGGCGCATCCACGTCCCACTCCAGCTCCGTGGCCACCGCCTGCTCCTCCTCCTCCACCAACTCCTGCGGATCCATCACCTCCGTAGCTACCGCCTCCGCTGTAGCCTCCTCCACCACTTACAATGCGCCCTCTGGCCACCTCCTCTGCGACTGCGAGCACACATACCAGCCAGTCTGCTGCAGCGATGGCAAGACTTACTCCAACGAGTGCATCCGCCGCTGCATCAGTGCGCACAAAGTCGAGAATAATTTCGAACCCATCCATTTCAAGAGCCACGGCTTGTGCCCAGATGTACCATGCAACTGCTTCCCAGGCGGTAGACCTGTCTGCGGCTCTGACGGCCAGACCTACGGTAACGACTGCTACTTTAGATGCGAGAACCGCAGACGCAAAGAACTCTGTCTTGACCCCATCACCGTGTTCCATCCCGGCCCATGCACAGTGCCCACTTGCATGTGCCCAAAAGCTATCATCCCAGTGTGCGGCACAGACGGCAGAACCTACAGAAACATCTGTGTCCTGCAGTGCGTCAGTCGTTACAACAAAGCCCACTGTAAACCAGGCATTAAAGTAAAATGTGGAGGAGTTTGCGATAAAGAGAACTGCATATGTCCCCTTTACATAGACTTACTGTGCTGCAGCGATGAAAATACATATGACAATCTGTGCCACGTGCAGTGCGAGAACCGAAAACGCTATCAGCTCGGAAAGGACCCAATCATTGTTCAACACAAGGGGCGCTGTATAAAATGCTGCTGTCCAAAAATATATGACCCTGTATGCGCTAGCAACGGACAGACTTTCGCTAACAGCTGCGTTCTAGACTGTGAGAACAAAAGACGTAAGGAGAAAAATCTTTGCCTTCTAACCATAGTGAGTCACTGTGTGTGTCCATGCAAGTGCAAGCTTGAATATTGCCCTGTTTGTGGTACAGATGACAGAACTTATCCTAACGAGTGTAAGCTAGATTGTGAGAACAAGAGACGGTCTGACCTAGGCATCTCGTTGATTGGTATCGCGAACTACGGCCGCTGCAAGTGTCGCTGCAGGCACTGCCCGCGCAAGTACGAGCCAGTGTGCGGCTCCGACGGTCGCAGCTACTGGAACCGGTGCTGGCTCGCATGCAACAGAGACTGCAGCCACGACACCGGCCACCGCCCCTGCGTGCTGCACCACGGCCCTTGTTAAACAATTCCCTTGGATATTTGATTTCTTTAGCTTGTTTAATTTTTGTTTCTATTTTGGCATAATTTTGTTGGTTTACCAAATAAATCGTGAGTGAAATTCAACACGTCCGTCCTTTTATTCACTGTCAATATTATATAATATAATATTCCACAACTATCACACAACGCCGTCTAGTCTCAAGCACAGCAGAGCTTGGATTATCAGTACTAGACAACTCATAAACATACTTATATATTTCAATGATCGTGCTCATCACACAAATGATATTCCAGGGTGGGAACCGTACCCACGACCCCCGGTATAGCAGTCAGGGCCACCAACCACTAGACCAACAGGCCAGTCAATTGCCGGCCAGTCAGGCCAATCAATAATTATATGTATCACAACCCACTATAGAACAAAACGCTTACGGCACACAATTTAAAGTCAGATTCACTGAGATAGATGATCACAGAGATTTTATTGGCAGATAAAATTAAAAGAAAGTGCCTTGAATCAAAGATGCGTATAATCAAATTTATTTTTGTTTCTGCCTGCTAAGTATTTAAGTAACTCGAAATAAAATAAAATTGAATTTGTAAAGTGTATTTAGGATAATCATGTTATCTTTACATACTTGTAGGTCCAAAATGTAGTATAATATTTGTAGAATGGAAGCCCTGAACCTCGGTCCAGTTTACGACCTAAACTGAACTGTTTAAAGGATGGAGCTACATAGAATGTATAACCCCGTCCCTCTTTCTCACTCACACGCTTGATATTTCAGCACATGGTGAGGACGTAATCCTCGAGGATCTCCTACAAGGCGGACCGATGACCAGGGGGCTTACTCTCGAGTTTAATTCCGATCGGTCGACATTCGAATCGTGACGTTAGGTACTCTTGAATGCAATGCTAGCGCCAAATTGCGTGACCTTTTTAGAAACTAAGTAAAATAGGGATTGGGCTTGGCGTCTGGTCACGCAATTTGAAACTAATTTAGCGCTAGCATCGAATTCGAAAAAGTACGAAACGTCACAATTCCAATGTAGACCGATCGGAATTAAACTCGAGAGTAAGCCCCCTGGCTAGAGTTGCGGGAATCCGATGGATGCGAGATGCACAGGACCGTTCATTATGGCGACACTTGGGGGAGGCCTATGTCCAACAGTGGAAATCTTTCAGCTGATATTATGATGATGATGATGAAGGACGTAATCGTATGGTAGATACTCGTATGATTGTATTATTACCATCATTTTACTTAACTGAATTATAGGACGAAATCTCTAGTATTGGTAAGTTAAAGGTATATAGGTAAGCAATAGCAGTAAAGTCTTATATTTTATAATGGAGCTCTCGTAAACGATGTTACACGAACACTGCACTAAGCCATTCTCCTATGAGCATGGTTTACGATCACATACATTATTTAATATGTCCCTACTCTACTCTAACTTATTGTTATTAGCCACTCCTGCACCGGCTCCATTTGGGCACTGGTGCAATTTTAACAGAATCTAAGAGATGCTGTACCTAGGCTGGATAAATCGACAAGCACTAAAATATTTATTTATTTATTGAAACAATGCACTAATAAAAAACACTCCATAAAGGTGGACTTAATGCTTTAGGCGTTTTCTACCATTCGACCTTAAAGTGGGGCAGAAAACTAACATTGCTGTTGCAACTCAATAGAAAGACAAACAGAAAGAAATAAATACTTTGGATAATTCAGGTATTCTATACAATACCTAGGCAATGTATAAAATAAATAACATTTCATAAATTACCTACACGTTTTAGGTATTCTATACATTGCCTTGGTATTGTATAGAATACCGGAATATACAGATTGCCAGTAACATATATAATTAAGCAATCTTATTGTGGAAAAATCAAACCCATATCTTCGCATTTTTGGTTTTAAGACAAGTTAGTTTCCTCACGATGTTTTCTTTTACCATTTTGAGAGCAGTGGTGATGAAATAAATTACACAAAGTAATATGACTAGCTGGGTTTGAATCCGCGACCTACTACTCGTAAGTCGGGGCTGTTACTGCTCGGCCACCAGTGCTCTTCTAAGATATCATACGGGAACCTTCTTATGTTAGTAAACGCCGAGTTACTCTGCTCTCAAGTTTTTCATAGCTTCAAGAGACCGCAGACCTGAGTATTATTATGGTTTTAATTTCAACTCGATACCTTCACGCGTTCCCAGGAAAAGGGTCTTGAAGTCCGCTTCTGTACCTTTATGTGCAAGAAGTATTAAATAAATAAATAAACAGACAAACGGACAACAAAGTGATCCTATAATAAGGGTTCCGTTTTTTTACAAGCTTTCTATTAGCTTGCACTGTATGTAACTATGTATGTTCGGCTCAAATCTTGCAACTCAATTTTGAAGCAGATATCTTCAACCGATTGAGCTGAAATTTTACATGCATGTGTAAATCGGGTGACAATGCAACATTATGATAACATGGAGCTGATCTGATGATGGAGCTGGAAGGTAGCCATAGGAACTCAGCAATAAAACAATACAACCCCATCGAGTTTGGGTTCGCTTGATTAGTACTGACGAGTACTTTGATCCTGTATGATAGCCAGGGTCTGATGATGGAGCCGGAAGGTGATCATAGGAACTCCACAGTTAAACGATACAACCTCATCGAATTTGGGCTCGTTTGATTCGTATTGACAAGTACTTTCATCGTATATGATAACCAAGGTCTGATGATGGAACTGGAAGGTGGTCACAGGAACTTCGCACTTAAACGACACAACCCCATCGAATTTGGGCTCGTTTAGTTTCTATTGACGAGTACTTTCATCTTATATGGTAGCCGGGGTCTGATGATGGAGCCGGAAGGTGGTCATAGGAACTCCGCAGTTAAACGATACGACCCCATCGAGTTTGAGCTCGTTTGATTAGTATTGACGAGTACTTTGATCATGTATGGTAGCCAAGGTCTGATGATGGAGTCGGAAGGTGGTCATAGGAACTCCGCAGGTAAACGATACAACCCCATCGAATTTGGGCTCGTTTGATTCGTATTGACGAATACTTTGATCCTGTACGATAGCCAGGGTCTGATGATGGAGCCGGAAGGTGATCATAGGAACTCTGCAGTTAAACGATACAACCCATCGAATTTGGGCTCGTTTGATTCGTATTGACGAGTACTTTCATCCTATATGGTAACCAAGGTCTGAAGATGGAGCTGGAAGGTGGTCACAGGAACTCCGCACTTAAACGACACAACCCCATCAAATTTGGGCTGGTTTAGTTTGTATTGACGAGTACTTTCATCCAATATGGTAGCCAGGGTCTGATGATGGAGTCGAAAGGTGGTCATAGGAACTCCGTAGTTAAACGATACAATCCCATCGTATTTGGGCTCGTTTAGTTTGTATTGACGAGTACTTTGATCATGTATGGTAGCCAGGGTCTGATGATGGGGTCGGAAGGTGGTCATAGGAACTCCGCAGTTAAACGATACAACCCTATCGAATTTGGGCTCGTTTGATTCGTATTGACGAGTACCTTGATCCTGTGTGATAGCCAGGGTCTGATGATGGAGCCGGAAGGTGATCATAGGAACTCCGCAGTTAAACGACATCGATCGTGCTAGTTAGTTTTAATATACTCCTATAAAATAGGTACCAATTGAAAGGGCTTGCAGAGAGTAACTTTAAAAATAAAGTGACATTACTCTAAATCCAATATTTTCCTTTTTCTCAGTCATACTCTTGGTGGAGTGGTAGTGTTCATGGAACGTCTGGTAGGTTGGTTGCGGCTTTTGCGAGACTTCTCCGTCTCTCTCTATTCATGGAACTTCGTGTACATTCTATGAGGGAACAATTCAAAGATGATTTAGTGAGGTCTGTTTATCTGGTAGGCGATTGGCCGCGAGAACGTAGGCCCTCTACTCTTCCCTGTACCACTAAACGTACCAAAGAGCTTTTATTGCCTATGATATATCCACACATCATAAAAATTCGCTGTTGCACAATCGACGAAAGTTTTCGTTTTAATGCAAAGCTCTTTAAGAATGGAAACGTTAGTACGGTGAGCAGTCTGTTTTATCCTCAGTAGACGCCTCCAGCGTCACATTTAAAGAGCATCAATTTTTTTACGGTGCTTGAATCTTCTCCGCATTTCCCAGTATTTGTGATTGTGGATCCCAGGTAGATAAACTCTAGACAACTTCGCAATTGGCTATTTCATGTAAGTTAGGTTGATTGTTAGTCTTACGATCCACCACCACCATTATTGTTTCATAAATCCAACCTGGTAGACTTCTCAGGTTGACGGCTCTTTGTGCGAAGCAGTAATGCTAGCAAAGGAGGAGACCGACCGCATCAGGCAACGGCGCTCACGCTGCAGCCGCCGCCGCAATTCCGATCCCGATTTCCTGCCACCGTAGGCGCGGACTTGCGGACGGCGGGCAATGGGTAGCTCGCTGTCCGTCCGTCCGGTAACAGACCGAACCAAGCTTAAGGGCGGGGGATGTCATTGGATGATTTTATCTACCATAAAAAAAATCCTGGCAGACTTCCAAAGATAGCAGACTAAGTTTCTTATGCTTTCCTATAATATGGGTAACAAATGAAAGGGCTTGCTGAGAATACAAATGTGATTTAAATAAGGCATAACTAAAAAGTAAAAAACTAAATTACAATTAAAAAAAGCTTTTTAAAAACAAGCTTTCAATTAAATGGCCTAAAAAGAAGAAAATAAACTTTTCATTTATAACTTTTACTATCAATTTATAACGGCATTACACAATTTATATGATATAAAAGCTTGTCGCGAGATTTAACTGTGTCAATACACAGCTAAATAACTTCATAAATTAAATAAGTTAAAAAACTTCATCTATTGATTTTAATATTTTCAAAATCTCGCGACAAGCTTTTATATCATATAAATTGTGTAATGCCGTTATAAATTGATAGTAAAAGTTATAAATGAAAAGTTTATTTTCTTCTTTTTAGGCCATTTAATTGAAAGCTTGTTTTTAAAAAGCTTTTTTTAATTGTAATTTTTACAAGCTTTCTATTAGCTTGCACTGTATGTAACTATGTATGTTCGGCTCAAATCTTGCAACTCAATTTTGAAGCAGATATCTTCAACCGATTGAGCTGAAATTTTACATGTATGTGTAAATCGGGTGACAATGCAACATTATGATAACATGGAGCTGATCTGATGATGGAGCTGGAAGGTAGCCATAGGAACTTAGCAATAAAACAATACAATGCCATCGAGTTTGGGCTAGCTTGATTAGTATTGACGAGTACTTTGATTCTGTATGATAGCCAGGGTCTGATGATGGAGCCGGAAGGTGGTCATAGGAACTCCGCAGTTAAACGATACAACTCCATCGAATTTGGGCTCGTTTGATTCGTATTGACGAGTACTTTCATCCTATATGGTAACCAAGGTCTGATGATTTAGGTGGAATGTGGTCACAGGAACTCCGCACTTAAACGACAAAACCCATCGAATTTGGGCTCGTTTAGTCTGTATTGACGAGTACTTTCATCCTATATGGTAGCCAGGGTCTAATGATGGAGCCGGAAGGTGTTCATAGGAACTCCGCAGTTAAACGATACGACCCCATCGAGTTTGAGCTCATTTGATTAGTATTGACGAGTAGTTTGATCATGTATGGTAGCCAGGGTCTGATGATGGAGTCGGAAGGTGTTCATAGGAACTCCGCAGTTAAACGATACAACCCCATCGAATTTGGGCTCCTTTGATTTGTATTGACGAGTACTTGAATCCTATATGGTAACCAGGGTCTGATGATGGAGTTGGAAGGTTGCCATAGGAACTACGCAATTAAAAGATATAACCCCATCGACTTTAGGCTCATTTGATTTGTAATGACGAGTACTTTGATCATGTATGGTAGCCAGGGTCTGATAATGGAGTCGGAAGGTGGTCATAGGAACTCCGCAGTTAACGACACAACCCCATCGATTTGGGCTCGTTTGATTTGTATTGACGAGTGCTTGGATCCTATATGGTAACCAGATTTTGATGATGGAGCTGGAAGGTTACCATAGGAACTTCGTAAGAAATCGACACAATCCCATCGAGTTTGGGCTCATTTGATTTTTATTGATGAGTAGTTGGATCTTATATGGTAACCAGGGTCTGATGATGTAGCTGGAAGGTTGCCATAAGAACTCCGCAATTAAACGATATAACCCCATCGACTTTAGGCTCATTTGATTTTTAATGACGAGTACTTGAATCTTATATTGTAACCAGGGTATGATGATGGAGTTGGATCGTGGTCATTGGAACTCCGCAGTTAAACGACACAACCCCATCGAATTTGAGTTCGTTTGATTTGTAATGACGAGTGCTTGGATCCTATATGGTAACCAGGTTCTGATGATGGAGCTGGAAGGTTACCATAGGAACTTAAGCTACTAACCGAACACGGCAAGTTCGCGAAGTACCTGTACAAGATTCGTGCGGAGACGACGCCCGGGTGTTGCCACTATGCGGAGCGCCCGGAAGACACGGTGGAGCACACAGTCGAGGTGTGCCCCGCTTGGGAAGAGCATCGCCGTGTACTTATGGGGGCGATCGGTGTCGGCGATCTCTCGCACAGGGGCTTGGTTCAGGCCATGCTCGGGAGCGAGGAGGGGTGGCAGGTGGTCGCCTCCTTCTGCGCAGCAGTATGCTAGCAAACGAGGAGGCCGACCACATTAGGCAACGGCGCACACGCCGCCGCCACCGCCTGGATTCCGATCCCGATTTCCGGCCACAGTAGGCGCGGGCTCGCGGACGGCGGGCAATGGGTAACTCGCTGTCCGTCCGTCTGGTAACGGCGCAAGTCGTTTACGGCGTGCACTGTTCCCACGCGCCTCAAGGAGTAGTCAGCAAACTGTAGACCCAGGACCCAGCAGGGCCGAAGCCTACTGGGGCCAAAAGTTATGTGAAAATGTCATTCGGGGCCCTGGGACGAAGGCAATGAATGGAACAGGGTAGATTTTTAGTCAGTAAGAGTCTGGCACCATTTCCCGCAAATCAAAGAGCCCGAACTCGATGGGATTGTGAGAAAGCTTCGTAAGAAATCGACACAATCCCATCGAGTTCGGGCTCTTTTGATTTGTATTGATGAGTACTTGGATCCTATATGGTAATCAGGGTCTGATGATGGAGCTGGAAGGTGGCTACACGAACTCCGCAATTAAACGACACAGCCCTCTCGTCTTTGGTCTCGTTAGATTTGTAATCACGAGTACTTTGATCAATATGGCAGTCGGGATCTGATGATGGAGCTGGAAGGTGGCCATAGGAGTTCCGCAATAAAACGATACAATCCCATCAAGTTTCGGATCGAATAAAATAGTTCTAACCGGTCATAAGCGACTTGGACTCGCGCACGGAGGGTTCCGTACAAATTTACATAAGTAAATAGCTAGTTTGTTTTAATACACTCCTACAAAATACCAATTGAAATGGCTTGCAGAGAGCAACTTGAAAAATAAAGTGACATAACTCTAAATCCAATATTCTCCTTTTTGTCAGTCATACTGTTGGTGGAGTGGTAGTGGTCTTCTAGTAGGTTGGTAGCGGCTTTTGCGAGACTTCTCTATCCCTCTCTTTTCATAACATTTCGTGTACATTCAATGAGGGAACACTCTGAAGATGATTTAGTGAGGTCTGGTAGGCGATTGGCCGCGAGAACGTAGGCCATCTACTCTTTCCTGTACCACTAAACGTTCCAAAGAGCTTTCATTGCGTATGATATATCCAAACAGCTTAAAAATTCGCTGTTGCACAATCGACGAAAGTTTTTGTTTTGATGCAAAGCTCTTTAGGAATGGAACCGTTAGTGCGTTGAGCAGTCTGTTTTATCCTCAGTAAACGCCTCCAGCGTCACATTTCAAGAGCGTCAATCGTTTTACGGTGCATGAATCTTCTCAGCATTTCCTAGGATTTGTGAATTTGGATCCCAGGTAGATAAACTCTAGACAACTTCGCAATTGGCTATTTCATGTAAGTTAGGTTGATTGTTAGTCTTACGATCCACCACCATCATTTTGGTTTCATAAATCCAACCTGGTAGACTTCTCACGTGGTCGCCTCCTTCTGCGAAACAGTAATGCTAGCCAAGGAGGAGGCCGACTGCATCAGGCAACAGCGCTTACGCCACAGCCGCCACCGTAATTCCGATCCCAATTTCTTGCCACTGTAGGCGCGGGCTTGCGGACGGTAGGCAATGGGTAGCTCGCTGTCCGTCCGGTAACAGACCGAACCAAGCCGAAGGGCGGTGGATGTCATTGGATGATTTTACCCAACATAAAAAAAAAAACCTGGCAGACTTCTAAAGATAGCAGAGTAAGTTTCTTATGCTTTCCTATGATATGGGTAGCAAATGTGAGGATTTGCTGAGAATACAAATGTGATTTAAGTAAGGTATAACTAAAAAGTAAAAAATAAATTACAAATAAAAAAACTTTTTTTAAAAACAAGCTTTCAATTAAATGGGCTAAAAAGAAGAAAATAAACTTTTCCTTTATAACTTTTACTATCAATTTATAACGACATTAGACAATTTACATGATATAAAAGCTTGTCGCGAGATTTAACTGTGTAAATACACAGCTAAATAACTTCATTAATTAAATAAGTTAAATAACTTCATCTATTGATTTTAATATTTTCAAAATCTCGAGACAAGCTTTTGTATCATGTAAATTGTCTAATGTCGTTATAAATTGATAGTAAAAGTTATAAAGGAAAAGTTTATTTTCTTCTTTTTAGCCCATTTAATTGAAAGCTTGTTTTTTAAAAAAGTTTTTTTATTTGTAATTTATTCCTTTTGAGGTACGCAACCCCAAAAAATAGAACAGACAATAATCAGATTTTTATGACAAAACAGGACAAATCTGCTTGTCAGATAAATTTATATTACAATAATAGGATCTGTATCAAACATTTATATCTATCATTCTGCTCTTTTCCCGTGTTATTTGGGGTTGGCGCAACACGTTTTTTTCTTCTATTCTGCCCTGTCACCCGTCACTAACTTCCTTTTCTTTCATATCACTTTTCACACAATCCATAAATTTTTTCTTTGGCCTCCCTCTCCCCATCCATCCATCCACATGTAGACTCATAACCCTTTTAGTAACATGCGTTTCAACCCTCCTCTTTACACGACCATACCAGGACAAACGATTCTCCTTCAACTTTTTAGTTAGTGGGACCACTTTCAAACTTCCTCTAATATACAATCTAGGCTTAAATATCAATCACGTGAAAGGTTACGTATCCTGAAATAGAGGAAAATTGGATTTCCTGGAATTACGAAGTAACTAGATAATTATTTGAGAGAAGAGTGGCTTCGGTTCTGAGAAGATCTCGAAACAAGATTCGTAGTTACTAAATATTATATTATTAGGTTTATCATCATTCTAAAGGTAACCTTAAAATGTTCCACTGTTTGCATCATCTACGATATAAAACTTTTTTACAAAAATAAAACAATAGCCACAGCGGCGACTCTGTGAAATCCGTAGAAAAAATCCACGGAAAAGCTCAATTCTAGCACCACAGTACAAACTTCACAGTAGCACAAGAATTAAAACAAAACATTTGCAAAGTGAAGATGAATTATACTGCCTTACTCTGAGTTTCTGACAAACCCACCATTTAACGGTATAGATATAATTTTTTAGCAAGTTAAATAAGTATCTTATTTTCATCGTAACCAAGAAACAACTGATGGTCGTAATAAAAAGTTACTAACGCAGCACTCGTGATGGCATAAAGTAACATAAGTGCAGTTTATCGTCCGTTACTTCACTCAAGTTTTAACTTCTGATTAGGCATTTTCCTGTTTTAATTATGGTGCAATAATTTATGCACTGAATGAGTTTTTGATCTGATCACATCAGAAATGAATATTTCCGCAGGAGAACTAAGTTTGCCGACATAGCCCTAAGTGCTTGGACACACTGGCAGCGCAGTGCGGTGAGCGGCACGGGTGGGTAGTCCGTCCAGTCCTGTTCTACTTTTTTGTAGACCTTTTTAAGGTATGCAATACTACAGTACATTAGTTTGATCGATCGTGAAGGGTTTTTGAATGTAAGCGCAAGAAATGTGTTTTTATTTACGACATCACATTAGAAACCTTTAAATTATCAGCGTTTCTCTACTATATTATGCATGTATTATACATATAAACCTTCCTCTTGAATCATTCTATCTATTTAAAAAAAACCGCATCAAAATTCGTTGGAACAAGCTATTGCGTGAGTTGCCCGCGCGCGTCCCGCGTTGAGCAGTCCGCGCCGCTTCCCGCGCCCGCTTGCCAACTCTCTCAAATGAAGTTCTCTCACTTTCTCAAATGAAGTTCTTGTATTTTAAATTGCCGCGCTGCGCCCGCCCTGCACCCGCGCTGCCAGTGTGGCCGAAAAATAGGAATCGCTAAACTTAAATGCCAGCGGGCAGGGCACATTGCTTGCAGAGCAGGTGTTCTATGGGCTTGAAAGGATCTGGAATAGCGACCACGTACTGGAAGACGCAGCATTGAAAGGCCTACCACAAGGTGGACCGATAACCTAATGAGGGTTGCGGGAATCCGATGGATGCGAGACGTACAGGACCAGTCATTATGACGGCACTTGGGGGAGGCCTATGTCCTACAGTAGACGTCTTTCGGCTGAAATGATGAGTTACGCCTGCTTTGTCCTACTGTTATCTTTGTGACTACGCCACTGCACCGCACGAGGCGCGGCGGGTCGCACGGGATTTGTCCCGGACGCGGGCCGGATGCAAGCTCATCTGGCGCCGGCTCCAACTACTAAATAACATACAATAATAATGAGCGGATAAAATATTACACGATCGCCTCATTGGTTGTCTCGCTTTATATTTAGTTGGAATATTGTTTTAATTATTTTAGTTAAAGTTGGCATCGTCTAAATTTCAGATCAAAGAAGTTTTCTACTTCAATTTTAATAATTATACATCTTGAAACTGGGGGCGTAAAGATTAGAACAGATTAAATATAATAATCAACATGTACCCGTTGGGTATCCCTAGTCTACTACCCGCAGAGCAAGCGGCGGCCTTTTTGCTCTTGGGCACTATAGTAGCCAGAAAGCAAGCCAACAGGTATAAAAATCAACAGACGACCGATAAAGAGAGTAGTTAATCTCGCTAAAACTCAAAAACAGCTTGACCGATTCATAGATCTACGAATGACAACCAGTACTATTGCCTTTACACGCTTTCCGAGGCACGGGGTGTTAAAACATTTTTTTTTAAGGAGAAGAGAAAGTGAAAGAGTTTTTGACGCCATATTTTAGTTAGTCATAGTTAGCGTAGTGTTTTTATTGTTTTACTGTAATATAATTAGTTAAGTATTGTTTAAATAAAATCCCTTTTTATTATTGAAAATAGAAGAGCTTTGTCGTACTACAAAAGTAAATAATTATGAAATGAAAAATTCACATTGGTAGGTACTTACTTGGCCAGCTACGGAGCTGGGCAGGATCACGACGGGGTCACCAGTGTGATACGAATGCGCTTTCTAAAGTACTTTTTATGAATACATAGTCAACAGATACATACTCACGATTAACATAATTGTATTGCATTGCATCAGCCTTATAATGTTCCCACTGCTGGGACTCAGGCCTCCTCTCTAGGACAGGGAATGGGCCGTTATACACCACGCAACATTAACATTAACATAATTATAACACTACAATAGAATATCTAGGCTTGATTCCGCCATCTCATTTCTACCATCGGACAACCCGACGAATATAAATGTAGATAGAACGTAATGAACGAATGAACGGAACGATAGAATGTAGGTAGATGTAGAATGTAGCTAGAGTGAATAAGCTCTTAACAAACTAGTGCGCCTCACCATCATCGATTGCATCACTGCTTACCATCAGGTGGGATTACAGTCAAGCAGTAATTTATATCAATTAAAAAAAAAGTCGTACATCAGATGTCAAAGTACTATCAGGGATGGAGCTATACAGAATGTATCCTTGTATAGGGTGTGTATTTCTCGCTTGCACGTTTAACATTGTAATACGTCATGGTAACGCCCTTGATCGTAAAATGGATCGCGTCAAGACTCATGGTAGGGCCTGTGATAGCCGGCTCGAACCGTGTGTGGGGCGGAAACAAGGCTCATCTGCTGCAGCGAACTAAATTGTTAACTCACAGCCTTTTAAAACATCCCAACTTTTGCCCGGCGGGACTTGCCGCTATTTGGGTAGGATGACTGTGGTACACGGAACTGAAACGGGATAAAAAACATAATTATCTAATATAAGCATAATCAGCCTTATCTCTTTTGCGAGCAATGTGCCCTGCCTACTGCCACTTAAGGGCCAAATTCACCAATAAACTAATCGCGATTATATAAAACAAAACGCAGTTTGAGCGCCTAATCGAGATTATAGCTTCATTTTGCGTTTCACCGCGATGAATTGAACCTAGTTTACGCTAAACTCAGTTTCAATTCTTTTGTTGTCGGCCATGTTTACGACACGGGTCTTTAAACTAGATTACGCTGAGCTCAGTTTAGTTGAACTAAGTTTTGATATTGAATGATGAAATCAGCCCTTAGTCTGGCGATTATTTGGACTATGTCGGTAAACTTGATTTTGCAACGGATATCTTCATTTTTATTTTATTCTTCATAAGTGTATTGAAAAACGTCGTTTGATTCATGTAAAAATGTGTCACTGCTGCACTTGGGTCCGCCCCCATACCCCTGAGCCTGCGACTCGAATAAATTCAACCTCGGTCGCAATGACAAAGTTTCTGCACTTGTATCGAAACATGTACTATTTCAAATGCAGGTATTGCATGAATGCAGCAAAACAACATAGCTATTATATTTTTACAATTCTGGCTATTGCTGAAAAACAATCAATTATTATTCACAGCATTGTTATCACAGAATTTTGAAGGCTTTTGTGATAATTTATGACTGTACGTTTGTACATGAACTGACGGTAGTTGTATTTATTTGTATCCAATATCATTACATTGTTTTAAAGCTGAACAAACAACGCTGATGTTATTATTTTCATGAAATAAGGTAAACAAACACACCGAGTTGTCAGGTAATGTTAGGGTGTTTTTAATATCGTGCGGATTTCATCACGCATGCGGATTTGCTCCGCATGCGTACCCTCCACAAATGTCCTTTTCATGAAATGAAATAAAATGAAATGTATTTATTTGCTATGAATGTAGGTACAAGAATATGGTGTTATGTAAAAGAAAGATCCAGTACATTCTACCGTGAATCAAGCAAAAATTTTTTTTTATATTCATACAAACATTTATTGTAATGCGTGCAATACGAACGCAGGACGCGTTTTTTTTTTTTGCCTTTTGAAATTTTCTGCATGCCGAGCAAATCCGCATGCAAGATGAAATTTGCATGATATTAAAAACACCTTTATTGAGATTTTTACAGACTCGGCCCGCTCAAATTTGGGAGATGTGTGGAAGAAGCACCTCAAAATTCCACCGGCGGTCGAGGACGAGTCCTAGGTACTTTATCGTTGACACGACGCTGATGTGAAACCTTTCTTCTACCGCTATTTAGGAAACCGATGATGTCGCGTTCCGACGGCCATAAACACATGGATTTGACCTTCACTTGATGCAACGCCCTTTGCCAGGACCAGCAAGTCATCAGCGTAACTGACCACACTGACGCCGCTGGGGAGTTCACGTAGTCGTAACTGATGAGCCACAAAGGCGGCCCCAGTACAGACCCCTGCGGCCCCGCACATTGTGATTTATCATGTTTACTGTTGATTATGAGCTGGTTTTCGGTTTTTTTTCTACTTAACGGGATAAAATTTCCTTCTTTTGGTTCTAAGTTACTTTGCTCTCAATTTTCAGCTAAATCGGTACAGCCGTTCTTGAGTTTTATATAGTGTAACTAACACAACTTTCTTTTATATATATAGATAGTTACGTATAGATTACAAAATTCCTGTTTCAACCGGATCGGACGATACTCAGTGGCTGAAACGCCTACTAAGCTAAAAAAATCCTAGTCTTATTCCCATTGAAGTAACAAAACTAAGATCCCCTATCGTTTACTCAACTCATGGCCACTTCCGCTAGAAACTAGTAACAAAGTTACAGTAACCGAAGAACGAACTATGTATCTAATTAATAGAAGGTGCACTCTAAGTGAATTGTTGATTCATTGGCTTGAACTTGTGCACAAACTGCGGATGTAAATAACTGCTGAAGGCGGTAACGATTGTGGGGGGAAAAACTTTCAAGAGATCTTTGTAAGAGCGGCTAATCCGAGGTACATTCCCATACAACCGCTCTTACATGATTATGATGTTATTGCACATCTTTCTTCACATATTTTGGAAACACGGATATCTTGTGGATGTTGTCTAGGTATCTATTGAAATAAAAATATAAATTTGTGTAAAACTAATACAGTAAAGACCTCTGAAAATGCTATTTTGTGTCAACTTTGGCCCTTTATAAGTTAAAAAAATCTAATAATAATATAAGATTTTTTTCAAAAAACTTTTAAGGTTTTTTAATCTGTCCTAGCTCAAGAGGACACCGGTGTCCTCTCACATCCACGCCACTATAGGCCATAATTCCTATGTTTAGAGTCTACTTATGTATGAACAAGTTTGGTAGTAGTAGATCTACATATAAAAAAAACACGTATTTCTTAAGTTTTGTAAAATGTTCGAATGAGTGACAGGATTACCAAATACCAAGAATTGAGGCACTATCTCTCTTTTTTCGCGTTACCTCTTTACGAAACAAACAGTGTTGGATTGCATTGGATGAAAAACAAACTTTTAAACCATGCTCACATTGACGATAGCCTTCAGGTCCGTGTTTTTTTTTAATTTGACAATACATGAGTTTGTCTGACTGTCGCTCATTATACGTTCAGCTCTAGCTAGCTCCTTAGTTAGCTATCAAGAAATACCGACTCCTTAGTCTGTATTTCTTGATAGCTACAACCTAGGAGTCTTCAAGTCAAAAGTGATAAGGTTCAAACAGGCTCCATCGTCGCTTACCATCAAGTGAATCAATGCCCCACTGCGAACCTATCAATAACAATAAAAAAAGTTAATATTTTTAAACCCAAAAAAGAAATTACGTGGCGAAGCCAAAAAAAAAACGAAAATTATCTTAAGGAAACAAAAAATCATACGGCCTATTCTAGGCCATGGACGTTTCTAATCCATACAACCATTTGAGTGCAACATACACACACATAAACATACACACAAACCTTTGATGTAAACTCGGGAAGTACGTACTCTGATAACGAAACTTCTATCCCTGATAGAAATCTTCCGCTTCGTGTGACCGGGGCACCTGCATGCATCCCTGTGAGGAGTCCGGGGGCGTGAAATCTCTGGAAAAAGCTAGTTAGTAGTAAACTAGTTCGTCACTGTTAGTCCCGTGCTGAAGTTGACTTATACTACAGCGTGTACTGAAACATGAATAGTAAGATCCACTTAGGAGAGCTCTCGTGATAAGAAATCTCGTCTTACTATGCAAGTAGCGAGATAGAAAGGTAACTAGCGATCTGTTCCGGCTTCGTGTGACAAATAATACACACTAACCTTCCTCGTTAACATCTCTTTCTATTTTGGAAACCTTTATCAAAATACGTTGCATAGTTTAGGTGGAATTAGTGAAAAACAAAGTGACTCTGACTAGCTGGAAAGACCTCACGGCGTTCTCAACTACCTCACGACGCAGGTCCTTACCGAACACGGAAAGTTCACTAAGTTCCTGTTCCGGATTCGTGCGGAAGATTCGCCCGGATGTCGCCACTGTGCGGTACACCCGGAGGACACGGTGGAACATACTGTAGAGGTGTGCCCCGCCTGGGCGGAGCATCGCCGTGTCCTCGTGGGGGCGATCGGCGTCAGCGATCTCTCTCGCCGGGCCTTGGTTCAGGCCATGGTCCGGAGTGAGGAGGGATCAGCAAACCGTAGAGGCCCAGCCTGCTAGCTGCAGGCAGGCAGGGTCGAAGCCTGCTAGGGTCATGGGTCAGCTTCCAAAAGGAATACCCGGCCCTGGCACAATAGGCAACGAAGGAACGGGGTAGGTTTTTAGTCAGTAAGAGTCTGACACTACTTCCCGCTCCGCCCAAGGGCGAGATTTGTCATTAGATGATTTTACCTACCATAAAAAAAAAGTGACTCTGACTAGAAAAGCGACTTCTCTTTTATTCCACAACGCCATCTATACTCCATCTGTTTAGGTACCTAACTAAACGTAAACGATCTTGCTATGTCTTCTCATTTTTTTAAAATCGTTTACAAGACATATAAAGATTATTTAAATTTAGTTTATTACCTAACATCGGTTTAGGTAAATAGCTAATTACATTTAGAAGAGATGGAGTATAGTCCCAAACGAAGCAGAACTTGTGCTATGAGTACTAGATAACTGATAAACATACTTACCTATATATTTCTAAATACATACATTATAGACTAGCTTCTGCCAGCGGCTCCGCTCGCGTGAAAGTCAGTTTCCATGCAAACTTCCAACCACCGTTTTACCCCCTTAGGGGTGAAGTTTCGTAAAATTTTAGCGGGTGTTTTCACCCTATAAGGAACCTGCCTGCCACATTTTAAGTTTGTAGGTGTCATAGTTTCTGAGATTTTGTGATTAATCAGTGAGTGGTATTTCGCTTTAATATACCTACACCGTTAAATTTGGTCGTTTTAATCCCGCGGAGGGTCGATTCGGGACATGAAACCCTATCGATTTTTAAAGATAAAAATGAAAAATAATCTAATTTTTTTTAAACTAACGCGTGTATGCCTTATAAAATTCCTTCTGCTGAGACTCAGACCTGCTCTCTAGGAGAGGGAACGGACCGTAATCCACCACGCGGGCCCGGTGAGTGTTGTCAGACCCAGTTTATCAAAATGGTATTATAACTTAGGTACACAAAGGCAAAATAAATTCAACATCAAAATTACGAATACAAAAGCCGTATTATAAGTAATTCTAAAGCTATTTATTTCGCAGATTACATATAATTGAAGCGTATTGTCTGGCCCACAAAGGGGCCCACTTTCAAACTTGTACAGTAATCGTTTTATTCGCGAACACTTGGTGAAGTGCGAACAATGAACGCGCCCTTTTCACTCTGTAAAAGAATACGGGCCTCGGTTATTATCTGTGGAAAAAGTTTGGTAAGACTGGAAGATGTCCCGGTTGGATAGAAGTAGGCAGCCGTTATTACCAAGAATGTATTCTGGCGACGAGATGGGCAGATGCCATAGAAACATGGGGATCGGCAAAAAACAAGAGAGGTCTAAGTCAAATCAACTCTCAAACCCTTATTGCAACTGATAATATACATTTCGTTATCATCGTTTCAGCTGCAATATGAGACGTCCCCCAAGTGTCACCACAACGACTAGTCCTGAGCGTATCGCATCTATCGAAAACCCAAACCAGATCATTGCCTACATCGATCTACCTTGTGAAAGGCCAACCAAAGTTGCCTTTCCCAGTAAGCCGTCTCTACTAAAGAACCTTTTGGCTATCGACCATCTGTTCTACCAGCAATGTGCCATGCCTTCTGCTATTTAAGTTTGATCATTCTTCGGGCTACATTGGTAGCTTTAGTTCTCCATATTTAATTCATATCTGGTGGTAAATATTAATAAAAACTATTTGACTGGCCTGTTGGTCTGGTTGTGGCCTTGACTGCTATGCCGGAGGTCGTTCGTTCGATTCCCACTCAGGACAAATGTTTGTGTGATGAGCACGAACATTTGTTCTGTGTCTGGGTGTAATTTATCTGTAATATGTATATATTTAGAAATATATAAGTATGTTTACTCATAACACAAGCTCTGCTTAGCTTGGGACTAGACGGCGCTGTGTGATAGTTGTGGAATATTATATTATTATGGACTTTGTCGGTCACAGAAACGCTTCAAATAGTAGGACAGATGAAGCGAGCCCATACTCAGCTCTATATGATAATGAATCAGTTTCTTTTTTTGTAAGAAGAATACGTTCTTAAGTGAATCGAGTCTCGAAGATTTTTACAATTAGTAAAATAAGTAATTATTTTTAACCGACCTCGAAAAGGAGGAAGTTGCTGGCTGATTTAAAGATAAATAAATAAATATTTACTACTCCAGTAGTGTAATTATATTTGTGTAGTGGAAATATAACATGTTTTAAAAAAAATGTGAAATTCTAACGCCCGTATTTATAAACTAGTAAAACTAAATTCTTAAGTAAAAGTAACTACTTAAGTAACAATCTGTATTCTATAGTTAAGAATTTTTTAAATTTTGAATGAAGATTTCAAACTTCAAGTAATGACTTAATAAGGTCTTACTTAGTAACAAGTAATTACTTCTTTATAAATACGGGTGTAAGAGTACGTTCTAAAGTGAATCGAGGCTCCACGATTTATTTTTTATTATTGAATGGTACGCTATTTTTAAGCTTTAATGTATTTTTTACACACAAGATATTTTTATGATACTTTTATTCATATAATGTGACCGTGTATGAACTAAGCAAATCATCAGTTTCAAATTCATTGTAAAAAAAGAACAGTAAATTGGTCGAAGAAAAGCGTTATTTTTACCGGCATAAAAGAAATTATTGACAAATCATTGAATAAATTATCTTAATTGTTTAGTTTGATATTATATCCGTAACAAAGTATTTAAAATGTATACAGTATTATCTAAAAGAATTCATTCGGATTCTTCGTTACGCTGAACGGAAAAGTTTTATAATTTTCCTTGTCACTGCCAGTCAAACGAAAAGATTGAGGAAAAAAGAGTTTTTCTTTCAAAAATAAGCAATTCTTTTAATCAGTACCCGACTACCCGCGATAAAACTCTGCAGGTCTTCGCAGGGATGTTCGCTGCATACGGATATAAAAATAATATTAAGTAAGTAGGTATCCGTATCTGAAAGCGGTAGATGTTTCGGATACCTTCATACCGTTACGGATGTTGAAACTATTTCGGATTATCCACAAGATTCAGATAATTTCCGTTTTGAATATTAGAATTTTAAAATTATAAAAGTAATACAAATAACAAGATTTCACTTTTATTTCTTGTTTAGAGGGCACTTGTTTAATAGGGTATAGTAAAGAAAAACCTGTTATTTAGACTCCACCTTTATCCGAAACTAATTGGTTGCGCAAATAAGCTGTGGACTGTAGATTTAAAAAAGCGATCTAAGGTTTATTAACAATATGCAGATACTATGCCTGGCATGGGATAAAGGTATTGGGAAGGAGCACTGACCTTTAGACTTCGAAGGTTCCACGTGGCACCGCCGGCGTTTTTCGACTTCGCACATTTAAATCACTGCCAGGTCCTGTTTTGCACTACACTGCACCACTGTTGTTGAGTTTGAATGGTTGGATCACGAAAATAGTCAATTTTCTTGTAATTTCGAGCGGGCGCGGTTAGCGGTGCGGTCACATTCACAATCGATGCACAAACGTCAAATGTCAAATCATTTCTTGCGGTCGTGCGGGCGGAAAACGGAAGGGATAGGATTGCCAGGCCAAAAAAATAAATTACAAAAAACAAAATCGCGGAACATAGCAAATTGGCGCAACCATTCCCCCCGGGTTTGAAGGGTTACCTTCAAAGAAAAGAAAAAAAAAACAAAAGCGAAACTAAACCCTATTACTAATCTAAACTATCAATACTAGGTAGCGAAACAACTTATAACTAACTATGCCACTACTACTGATTAGGCAGAGGGCAGAGGCGAATAACCGGACGCAGGTACGATCCAGTTGCGGTTTTAACTTTTACGACTCGCGTTATTCCGTTCGAACCCGGAAAAACTTCTTCCACTACACCAAGAGGCCAGTGCAGAGGAGGCGCACTCTCAGTCTTCAGTATCACCACAGTACCGACTGTGACTGGATCTGAAGGAGTGTTCCACTTTTGACGCGACTGCAGCGTATGCAGATAATCTGTCCTCCATCGCTTCCAAAAGGACTGAACTAAGCTATCTAGCAGAGCGTGACGCGGGTGAAGCTGCAGTTTGTCAGTCTCGACATCTAAAGCGGGCAAATATTTAAGAGGAGTCGTCGTCAAGAAGTGAGCCGGCGTCAACGCTAGTGGCTCCGATGGATCACTAGACAAAGTCCGACACAACGGACGCGTATTCATCAACGCCTCTACCTGAGCGAGTACGGTGCTCAACTCCTCGTACGAGAGAATCTGTTCGCCTATGACCCGAAACAGGTGCGACTTATGGCTTTTAATATTCGCCTCCCAATTGCCACCAAAATGACTAGCCGCTGGCGTATTAAAACACCAATCAATGCGATTCTCAGCTAAGACATGGGCGAATTCACTTTGGTAGTACTTGGAGCGTAAGAATGTATGTAATTCCGAAATATTGCGTCGCGCTCCAACATAATTTGTGCCGTTGTCAGAGTATAAGCGCTTAACGGGACCACGGCGAGATAAAAATCGTTTAAATGCAGACATAAAACCCTGCGTACTCAAATCACTGGTTAACTCTATGTGAACCGCACGAGTTGTCATACAAACGAATAGGCAAATGTATGCCTTTGTGGAACGTATACCACGACCACGGGCAATAGTGACTTTAAACGGTCCAGCATAGTCCGTCCCAGTATGTATGAAAGGTTTCACCGTCTGTACAACACGACAAGAACGATGGTCGGCCATTTCCGGCGCGTTGAAACGCGGGCGGAGCTTAAAGCAGGGCACACATCTGTGCACTCTAGCGCGTATCAAATTGCGAGCGGAAAGTATCCAGTACTTCTGTCGAAGAATGGACATTAATAAATCGGGACCAGCGTGACAATTCACCTTATGGTGATAGTCCACCAACAAATCCAAAACGTGATCCCTGCGTGGTAGAACTACTGGATGCATTTGTTCAAACTCTAACTTAGCATTTCGCAGACGGCCACCGACACGAATGAGTCCGTCTTGCAAAAATGGTTTCAAATGTTGAAGTGCGGGACTACAAGGTTTATGTGATTCTAAACTACGAAATTCTTTTGAAAAATAAAATTTCTGCAACTCTCGAAGTACAACTGATTCAGCTCTATCCAAATCAGCTGCGATTATAGAACCACGCGATGGTAATAATCTCAAAAATCTTAGGACGTAAACTACACAGCGTAATAGTCTCGACCAAGACGAGACTCGATTAGACAACAACAAAACAACTGACTCTTCACACGGAACTGATACTACAAGCGTATGTTTCTTCTCCTCGGGTGGTTCTGAAACAGTAGCGGGGTTAAACGGAGCATTTGGCCACTCGTTAGGAGTGGTATGCAGCCAGGGAGGGCCACAAAACCAAAGCGGATGATTTAAAATTTGCGCGGGAAGCAAACCACGTGAGAGACAGTCAGCTGGGTTTTCTGTTCCAGCGACATGGAACATATTTTCCGGTGACAATTCAGCTTGAATCTTAGCCACCCTATTTGCGACAAACGTGCCCCATCGATGGGGTGAAGAGTGGGCCCAACATAGGGCAACGGTTGAGTCTGAAAACGCTACAATTCTCTCTATATTAATGCGAGGACGACAAGTTTTGACTATAGATGTAATCAATTGAACCAACATAAGAATAGCGCAGAGTTCGAGACGAGCAAGAGAGACAACCTTACGAGGAGATACCTTTGATTTTGCGCTAATGAGGAAAACTGAAATGTTATCGCCATTTTGGACCTGAAAGTAAACCACTCCCCCGTAAGCCCTCTCACTGGCGTCTGCGAAACCTACCACATTAACAACAGTGTCTGGTACTATACCAACATGGCGAGGAATCTGTATCTGATCGAGCATTGGAAGCTCTTTCCTATAGCGAGCCCACAACTTGGCAACACTTTCAGGAGCGGTGTCGTCCCAATCACAGTTGGAAAGCCAAAGCTCTTTTATAAGCAGCTTTGCATATAAAACGACAGGAGCTACAAAACCCATTATATCCCATATCCGAGCTACACATGCTAGGATAACGCGTTTGGTACAAGTTGGCGGAGTCGAGCTAATTTTAAGACTGAACATATCAGTTGCGGGTGACCAACTTAAACCAAGGATCTTATGCGAATCACTATCATCGAATTCCTTTACCGAAGTCAACCGGTGTGACGGTGGAATCGACTCTAATGTAGCTTGCGAGTTGCTTGTCCATTTCACCAGATCAAATTGACCGGACTTCATGAGGCTGATTACTTGAGCAGCGGTCTCTATAGCCTCTGCTTCACTAGGTACACTGTACACAAAATCGTCCATGTACAATCCGGTTTCAATAGTGGCCCTTGCTTTCGGGTATGTATCACCCTCGTCAGCGGCCAACTGCTTGATAGTGCGAAGAGCGTGAAAGGGACTAGACTTAAGCCCAAAACAAACACGATTGAATTCGTAAACCTTCAAAGGTTCCTGCGGAGAAAATCTATACAAGAAGCGTTGGAATCTACGGTCACATTCTCTGATTCCAATACTAAGAAACATTTGCCGAATATCGGCAGAGAGCGCAATAGCAAACAAGCGAAAATTTACTATTATTTCAAATAAGTTACCCTGGAGGTTCTGACCACAATACAAGATATCGTTAAGCGATATGCCAGTACTAGTCTTAGCGCTACCATCCATAACCACACGCAGTTTAGTTGTAAGTTTGTCTTCTCTAACAACTCCATGGTGCGGGATGATGTAAAACGGGTAATCACGTGTCTCCTCAGTCTCGGCAGGCGCTGATGAGATATAACCTTTATCTAAATATTCGATCAGCACATCATCATAGGCTTGCTTCAACTTAGGAGACGCCTGCATCTTACGTTCCAAGCATAGAAAGCGTTTTTCTGCGGAGGCACGGGAGCCACCGAGCGAAAAAATATCACCCTTGAAAGGGAGCGCGACAACATAACGACCATCTTTATCACGAGTAGTCGTGCGGGTATAAATCTCCTCAGTGACCTGATCCTCAGGGCTGAGAATAGGCGGGACATTGACCTCTTCAATCTCCCAGAACTTGCGGATGGTAGACTCAAGCGGCGGCTCGACGGTGCAACAGTGCGACACAGTCGAGTAACTATTTAAATAAGCGGGTGCGGAACCAACTATAACAAACCCGAGAACTGTTTCCAGTGCGTGCGGAGCGGGGTACATCGGAAGACCCTGAATTTTACGTGATAACTGGAGATGCGGGAGAATCGAAGCACCGATCAATAGATCGATATCTCCAGGGAAAGCGTAATTTCCGTCGGCTAACTGCAAGTTCTTAAACTCCGTCAGCATGGACGTGTCAACCGGTACCGTGGGCAACCGTTCCGTAATCTTATCTGCGACTAGCGAATCCATTTCAAACGAAATATTACGATTAAAACGTGAACTAAATATTATTTTAATGGAACCGTGAATGGTTGCCTTTAAACCTCCAAAACCTTTCACTTCTGAACGGGATGACCAATTATTAAAACTAAAACCAAGGCGTTGACAACAATCCCGAGTAATAAAATTACTCTGGGAAGCGCCATCTAGTAGCGCTCGAACGGTGTGCGGTTTGCCAAAGGCATCTACAATGACAACTTGCGCGGTCGCAAGTAAAACGGTAGTGACTTGAGTACCAGCGGCGGAAAGCGAACACAATGTTACGTCGTTTGCACTTGCAGCAGGCCGCGCGTCACAAGCGTCGCGCGTCTGCGCAGGCTGCTGCTGCGATGGCAGCTTACTACTCTCAAAATGTAAGAAGGTATGATGTCTAGCTGGACATTTACGACAGCTAACACCACTTTTACATGACGTAACCAGATGTTTGTCACTTAGACAATTAAAACACAAATTATTAGTGCGGACAAACTTGTAACGATCACTAGGCGATAATCTCTGAAATTCCGAACACTTGTACAGCTGTGTATGGCTACCCTTACACAGAGAACAGTCAGGTGTTGAGGCGGTATTAACTAGCGTATGTGCAGTCTTGACTGACTTCGATGACGCGTCTATACGGCGATCGGAACCTGTCCTATTCGTGACTTCATGACGTGTCGACGTGCGCTGCAATACCTTAATATGGTCGCGAATAAAAGATTCCAAATCTTCGAACTTAGGTATTTCTTTACCGCGCTGAGTCGTTTCAAACAGACGAACAGTTTCAGGATCTAATTTCTTTAAACCGATATACAAAAACAAAAAGTCACAGAGGTCATTGACCTTTAGGTTCTTTACTGCACGAACAGATGATGCGAAAATATTTAAAAACTTCTCTAAATTATGATCGTTACAAACGGAAAAACTTTTCAAATCGAATAATTGATCTAAATATGCGGTGGCTACTAATCGCTTATCTTCGTATTTTGTTTTTAAAGTGTTCAAAACTAAATTGTAATTTTCAGCGCTAAACGTAATTCCAGCACAGACAGCCTTTGCCTTACCGGTCAATTTTTCTACGAGATAATGCAATCTCTCGTGATCTGTCAGCGATGTGTTCCTATGTATTATATTTTCGAAACTATCTATAAATAAATTCCAATTTCGAATGTCACCATCAAATTCAGGTATTTGAATTGGCGGCAATCGTGGGCGTTCGCGAGGAGGGTTGGATAAACCACTCGCGGGGGGGGGAGTCTCTAAACTCCTAGCAATACGTTTGATACGACAATACAAGTCATCAAAGGACGACAATGCCTGATAACTCACACAGTAATCAGGATTTAACTCCAACTCTAAAATATTTATATTCTTAATTGTAGATTTAAAATCCTCGCGCAAACTATCTAAAGTTTCCAACGAACACAAGAAAGCATCTCTAATCGCCAGATCCGAGGTTTGCAAAGATTTATCACAAATTGATTGAACACGTGAAAACTGTGAGTCCCTTTCAGCGTATAAAAGCTTTAACTGAACCTTTAAATCAGTACTAACCTTGGTTCCCTTAAGAGACATCTTGTCTTGATATATTCACACTATACACTCAAACAAACACTTAACGAATTATTAAGTAAGCGATAATTATCAGATAACAATATGGTAGTATTGTAAACAACAAAGCGAACGGCGAACGAACGGAATAACCTGTCTATATAATCTATGGTTTATCCGTTTCCTACAAATATTCACTCAACAATGAACGGGTATTTTTGAAATGCGTCTACCTACATGCAATTTGTAGGATGGTCGAATGAATTTTGTCAAGAAAAAGAATGCGATCGATTTATATCTACGCTGATATTTACGTAGCTAACTATAATTATGCGGTGCGGTTGACGGCGTAGGTACCGTAATTATCAATGACTCTTTAACTATACGAGCGAAATAACGTATAGTTGCCTAAATGCCTAGATGCGGGTTTTCTACTATTATATCTAGGTAAACAGGCGCGTTGCGTTTATTCCCTATGGAACAAATACTATATTGCGAAATTACAAGAAAATGATTCACGATCCGGCTCGAAGGACCAAAAAAGTAATGGTTGCGCAAATAAGCTGTGGACTGTAGATTTAAAAAAGCGATCTAAGGTTTATTAACAATATGCAGATACTATGCCTGGCATGGGATAAAGGTATTGGGAAGGAGCACTGACCTTTAGACTTCGAAGGTTCCACGTGGCACCGCCGGCGTTTTTCGACTTCGCACATTTAAATCACTGCCAGGTCCTGTTTTGCACTACACTGCACCACTGTTGTTGAGTTTGAATGGTTGGATCACGAAAATAGTCAATTTTCTTGTAATTTCGAGCGGGCGCGGTTAGCGGTGCGGTCACATTCACAATCGATGCACAAACGTCAAATGTCAAATCATTTCTTGCGGTCGTGCGGGCGGAAAACGGAAGGGATAGGATTGCCAGGCCAAAAAAATAAATTACAAAAAACAAAATCGCGGAACATAGCAAATTGGCGCAACCACTAATATATCGGTTTAGATGGTATTTTATTTCGGATATCCGATAGTTTCGGTCGACTGAGCTCTATAACATCCCTGGTTTTACGTACTGTGAAATTCTTCGGAGTGTCGACCCCAGGTCGTCGCCGCTTCAAACATGTTTCCCGGGCCGGGGACGCCGCCCCAGGACATGTTTAGAGCGCTTTAAAACTTAGAAATTCCCTCTTTTTGAATTTGTGCTAACGTTCCGCTTCTGGCTACAGGATGAGATGATCCAGTTATTGATTATTCACGAATAAAAGGGATCAGTTATTGATACTAGTTGATTGCGAATAATATTTTCTTCCATGCCAGTATTATAAGTAAATATTATATTTTTTATTACATTATGCGCATTACTTTGTGTAATTTATTTCATCACCACTGCTCTCAAAACGGTGAAGGAAAACATCGTGAGGAAACCGGCATGCCCTAGAACCAAAAATTCGAAGACATGTGACATTCACGGCCACGGATTACGGCTCTCTTAGAGAGGAGGTCTGAGTCCCAGCAGTGGAAACATTAAAAGACTAATGATGATGATGATGATGATTATATTTTTTAGATACATTTACTATTTACTTACGTAAATATTTTTTTATATAATAATAATATAACATTAATTTTCAAACGAGAGTCCATCTCCAGTGCATAAAATAACAGTCTCACATTTAAAATAACAGGATAAAATTAAATCAAAATAGTGAAATCATAAAATTAAAATCACATTGTCAAATCTCAAATTAAATTATAAATACTTTAATTAAATTATGCTCTATGTATATATATTCTTATATATATTCGAAATAATCTAAACAGTGAGTTTGTAACAATTTTTAGCCGACTTCACAAAAAAGATGAGATTCTCAAATGAACAGAGTGACTTTTTAACCAAGAAGATTCTCAAGTATTCGGTTTTTTTTTTTGTATCACTTAAGAAATTAAAGTGATGTGAGTATAATTTTATTTTTTAGAAAGTAGAAAATTGGTTGTATTTTTTGTTCTACAAAATATGTCTATCTCAGCTACTAATTCTACCCAGCTGTTTCGTTTTAATTTGAAGACCCTAAACGTGAGTGAACGATCCTCATAAAATAATGAGGCTCGTTCAACGAATACCTGAAGTAGGGGTTTGATGAAAAAAAGTGGTACATCATGATACGGCACGCAATTATGATCTCAAAATCCTTGGAAGCCGGGACATCGCTAAAAAAATTCAGACTTTCATCTTTTCAGGGATGTGTTAAATCTTAGAACTTAGGTTAAATTGACCTATTTTTCAGTAACTAGCACACACATTATGTTGTATATATTGTCATCAAAATGTTTTTGCCAAATTGTGCCTACGAGAAGAAAACTTAGAAAAGGAAAAAACTAACAGCACTAAGTAATGTCAGGATCTTCTTATCTTAAGCTTTGAAGTAAACTCTGAAAAACTTCTTGCATAACATCTTTTCTTCCCGTAATTTTCTTTAAAAATGGCCCTGTCTCTCCAACAAGAGGACGCAATCATTAACTCTGAATAATGTTAAGCAGAGAGGAAAAGTTGTTAAACGCCTGCACAAACACAATAGCAACAAGTTTCACCCCGGCGCTCTGTCAGCCATTGTCAGCAGGCGTCCGTCTCGTGCCATTGCATAACTTAATGCACCCCATAAAGTTCTTTGATTTCACGGCCATTTGTTTTTATAACTTTTAGAATAATTATATTTGATTTCTTCAGATCAGAATAAAATATATGTCGCCAATGAACTTTGCAGACGAAATGTCGTAAAAGTTTATTCAAAAAAGAAAATGAAATTAATTTTGGATACAGTGTATCATTTAATCAAACTTTTTATATAACATAAGTACAATGCAACTTAATTTTTTATTGTTGGTCATTGTAAATATTTGCGACATCTTTTGCGAGGACGATGAGAAACCAATTGGTGCACGGAAGGAGATGGACTACACAGTCTTGGCGAATGAAGCGGAGAGTCATAAAAATGATATTTTAGACTTTCTGAATCAATCTCATGTGAGGGAACAATATAAATCGTTATATAACAGTCTGTTGTCAAAGTTAATCGAAGGTAAGCTGGAATATTATTATTTGTGCCTACAATACGCGACACGGTTAGTTAAAGATTCGAAGAAACAAATTAAAAGTTACGAACATTCGCTCGAGAATCGATCACGATGTCAGTAATGTTTAATTTAACTTTTAGTATTTGTTAGAAGTTCCTTTCTTGTTTTTTAGACTCTCTTATCTCTTTGCTAACGATAACAAGCGCGATATTGGATTTCGAAATAACTTGGTTTTGCAAATGTCTTTTGTTTGATTTATCGGCTCAATGTGGGCGACATGCGTGACAGAAAAAATATTCAATATCAGAAAAAATATTACAACTAGGTTTCTTTTAATTTATTTTACAACTTGAGATTTTGTAGTTTTAGAGTGTAGAGAGGGATACACACTATCCCTATCTACACTCACAACTAAAAATGTCTCACAACTAAAATTTTTTTAATGAGTCTGCTTCAGGAACTAAGAGCCCATAGCCGTAATAGCCCGCGGTGGCCACACTTCGTTTACTGCAGGAGACACGGGCCCCTAGTGGGTGATTCACGCGGCTCTTTTGAATTAAACACTCTAATTAGTTCATCTAACCGATCGCTACGTTTCACAACTACGTCACAGGAGAGATTTGACTTAAGAGGGCTCTTCCCCACTCTCTCAACGTCAAGCATAGTTTAATTCATTAATTCCCAAGAGGACACCGGTTTCCGCCATCTATTGTCTTTCTATTGGGTCTCTAATTACGGTATTCAAAAGGTTAAAAGCTTATTGCTTCATCTAACACAATCCATCATCATGTTTGATGGAGAGGCAACGCGAAAAAAGAGAGATAACGCCTGAAACTCGGTTGACCTCCTATGATTCCGTGATTTACTTGAGTATTTCACAAAACTTGTCCCAGGCGATATGTTTTTTTTTTTAAACTCTAAAAACCTTTTGAAAAAAATTGACATCACTCAGAATCTCGATTATATGTGCAAGTTTTCTAAAGAAGTACTTTTTTATTATTTTTAATCTATGAGTACGTTATGGAGGGCCAAAGATCACGTAGGATATCAGAGGTCTTTACTGGAGGGTTTTACTCAAATTTATGTTTTGATTTCTATAGAAGCCTAAATATACACAAGATATCTGTGTATTTAAAATATCTGAAGAAAGATGTGTAATAACATCATAATCACGTAAGAGCGGTTGTATGAAAATGTACTTCGGGTTGGCCGCTCTTAAGTGATAAGATGAAATAATTTTATCTCTACACCAGCTGCTCCCAACGGCTTCGCCCGAGTGATATAAAAATATCTTGGAATAAAAATCCTACGTGCAGGACATGATCTACCCAAGTGCCAAGTTTCATCGAAATCCATTCAGCCGTTTGAGCGTGAAGTAGTAACAAACATATACACACAATCACTCACTAACTTACGTACCTACTCACTAGCATCTGACAGCGCCTTCGCCGGCGTAAAAGTAACAAAATAAAGGTATGCCCATGTCACAGTGATAAAGTAGCATTTTAATGGTCAAAGAATTTTTTAAATCGGTCTCGTTGATTTTATTCATTACATGGTGGAGATCCCACCCATACGTACAAAGCGTTTTGGGAAGGTTTAAGTATACAACTCATACTCAAGCAAAGGCGGAGCTGGTTGCTAGTTCTTGCTAAAAATAGTGTTACCACTGACACTGCATCGTTCACAAGGAGAATAAAAGATTTTGCCTTGTTTCAGAGGACGGTATCACAAAGCCAGAAAGACGAGGTAACATTCTGTATTACTTAATTGAGTACTTACTCATAATCTCACCAAAGGCTCCATGGACACGGTCTGCGTTACTTATGAAGGAGCTAACGCCCGGCTGCCATCGTTATGGCAACTGCCTCGAAAACACGACGCAGCAACCTTTTCGCAGCAGTCAGTATTGCGGATAACCCGTCGTTTCCGGACGTAATCAAGTCTATGATTGGAAAAGAGAGCGCGTATCACGTTCTCGCTTTTATTTATGATACAGTGATGGTCCCAAAGGAGGTGGTGGAGACAGAGTGGAAGTATAACCTCTTTCCCTATTTATAATAGACACGCAGGGCACCCGAAAACCCGTAAAGCGATCTCCCGCAGGCATAAAATGTGGCCTGCTAGAGACTTGGGGTGCCTGTCACCTGAACAATGAAAGGCCTGAAATAGCGGCGCGTCACTCAAAGAGACTAAGTCCATATGTAGCCACAGAGAGCGATGGGATCTACATGAAATAAAACGATAGTCTTTCATCTGTCCTAGTTGAAGGACGGAGGAGAAAAGTAAGAGGGAAAGAAAGGGCCAAGTTTCTCTTGAGCTAAGCATTTTGCTCGTGAAATTATTACGTCATCGGTTTTTTCAATTCACTTATAAGACTTGTGTGCTATCCTAACCACGGTGAAGAAGATGCAAGGAGGTTTACTTCTACCGAAAGGAATGGCTTACAAGAGCATAAATAAAAGTGTATGTAAAAGAGAGAAGGAGAACCTTCTGCTATCAAATTTCACAAGCTAGTTGAATAGATAAATAGAAACTTAAGAGTCCTTATATTCTAGCTGCTACACCAGAGCTGATCCTGCCCAGCTCGACGCGGCGCATCGTGTCGGGTCGCAACACTTCCATCACGGCCGTGCCCTGGCAGGTCTCTTTGAGAGAGAAGACATACCCTATCTGTGGGGGGTCTGTGGTCACCGACATTTGGCTGCTGACGGCTGCCCATTGTCTATTGAGGTACTTAAAGATTACTTTGTCAGATAGGATAAGTGAAAAGTTTTTATCTATTTTTATTTAATGTAAAATTTAGTACTAGGCGCTTAGGCTCTGCAACTTCCTTATTCTAAATATTATTATGATTCGTAGAGTGAAATTTTCACTACTAACAAGTGGCACTGATGCCAGAATAACGTAAACGCCTTCTAAATTTTGTCATGCATATTTTTGAAGTAAAATTGCAAGAGATTTACTTAACATAAACTGCTGGATTAATCGACCATCTAGCTTACACCTCGAAGCCAGAACTAAACACGCAAGAGGGAATAAAAGCAAAAACAATAAACAGTCAACAAAAACCAGTCGGCTAGAGGAGCCGCGAACTACTCGAAATAAATTCAGGCAATACCGCGCAGTTTTTATGGTCCGCCCCTAGCGAATTGCGTTCCTTTCGCCAATTTCAATTTATACCCCAGCGAGGCTGCGGGGCCGGGGGGCAGAGTTTTTTCCGATGCAAAATAGCAATCGCCAGAGGCCATTGAACAAAGCAGCCACAGTTTGTTACGGAGGTAGTAGGTCTCCTGGGAGTTTACGATTGCTCCGGAGAAATTTATTGTCACCTACTTGGAAAGCAATACGTTGCTGGCACAATGTTGGCACATCTTCCGTTCAATATCCTTCGTATTAGGATTGAGATGTTTGTTTCTTGTTGTCTTTCGTCTATCGGGTTTATTGGTGATGCTGTTATATGCTCCTGTGATATTTATACCACCGAGGTACACCTACATTTCACTTCAGTTAAAGTTTAGGCGTACGCTGACTCCTGACAATTACTGAGATATTACTCGTATATTACCTGACCCAAGAGAGGAACCTATGACCACATACTCTGTGGCGTTGTTCGAAAGAGTTAGCGCACCCCTGGAACACAAAGAGGAACTGAAAGAACACGGGTGGGTTTAAGTTAAAGACGGATGACACTCCCTCTCGCTCCTTCCATAACTGGAATAATACATTTTGATAAAAGTGCAGAAAGTTTGTAATTACAACCGAGGCCGAATTCGCACGAGCCGTAAACGAGTGTATTATGGAGCCGAGGCGGGCTGCAGTGACAAAGCACGTGTGTCAAACGACGTCTTTCAATACACTTACGACTCGTGGGGGTTGACCCGCGCCTCGTGGGGGTCGTCGCGCGCTTGATACGATAAACAATTTTATAAAAATAAAATTGTGGCAGGAGCGACCCGGCAGACTTTCCCGCATTAGTGCGGAAAACAGGCTATTAGGTGCCTTAGCGCAATGGGATAAGAGCACCGCCGTCCTCGTGGGACCTCTCCGCCAGGCTTTGGTACAGGCCACGGTCCGGAGCGAAGAGGAATGGCAGGCGGTCGCCTCCTTCTCGCGTAGCAGTAATGCTAGCGAAGGGGAAGGCCGCACACATGGTAACCGTCCTTACCGAGCCCGAGTCATCGACAGCGCGTAGTGTTCTATGCTCGACTCAAGGAGACGCGTCTCAAAACCGTGGGGCCTAGGCCCTACTGGGCCCTCCAAAGCTTATGGGGCCATGGGTTTGCTTCTAAAAAGAAAACCCGGGGTCCTGGGACGCAAGGTAAAGATAGAACATAGGAATTGCTTTTAGTCAATAAAAGTCTGACACACCTTTTCGCTTCGCCCTAGAGCGTAAGAAGACATTGAATGAATTCTCACCTAAAAAAAACGATAGCTTGACCATTTTAAAAAAGGTAATTATTTATTATTAAATAAACGGAGAATTATACTAAAATTATTATTTACTAAAATAAAATAAATAAAATTCGGCAAATAATTCAGATAAACACTTAATGGGGAACCCAAATTATTAATTACTAATTTAATACTGAATGTACTAAACACAGACAAGCTGGTATTTAACCTTATATTAGTCGGTTTCTCGATTATTTTCTAATGAAATTACGTAGGAGAGTACAACTTAAATTAATGTTCTTAATTCTCTAAATACGCGTTCATTGATATCAAAAACCAACACAAAGGCCACTCTTATTTAATTTTAGTCCAATACTTCTGTATTTTCAGTTGTTTTCACAATAACTCGCGCCTAATTACAAATTAATCGGGCACGTGAACGATTTCAATTACATTTTTATCGAAGGCCATTTTTTACAACGACAGCTGTCGCAATTGTTTGTTCTCGCTCACTGCCGATTATTGCGACAAATATTATATTATTTGCATTGTTAAGCAGGATGACGTCACTGCAGATCACGCCTTGTTCAAAACTTGTAACGTTCTGAATGGACCTATTGTCTGGTTCGTTTTTCGGTCATGGAAAGTATTACTAATCGATTTTCTCAATATATCTACGGAGTAGGACGCTTCCTTGTGTTTTTTCCTCTCTTTGCTATTCAACTTTTTCACGATGATGGCAATTTTAGTAAGCAGTGGAATGCTGCGTCTAAACTGTTAGCATCAATCATATGTAGAGCTACGGGGTCGTTTGAAAGAGTCACAGAGCTACTCTGGAACGCAAAGAACACAAAAAAACTAAAAAATCAAAATGTTTTTATTTCACTTATGCTTCCATGGGGACTTATAAAGTGTCAGAAGCTAGTGCAAGGTTCCAATTGGTTGTTTTCTATGGACAAAAACCGGCAAAGAGTAACCATGAAGTTTCTTCTTTATTACTCTTTTAAAAAAATGATTGATTGTACAATATTTCCATATTACCAATGGAAATCGTGGAATTTTCCTGAAAACCCACGTTGTTTGAATATACTGTCTATGAACTACTTTCCACTCATAGAGCACGAGCGAGCGAGCTGAGCGTGCGCCTGGGCTCGTCATGGAAGACGCACGGCGGCGAGATGTACGACATCAAGGAGTGCTACGTGCACCCTCGCTACATCAGCAAGACGAAGACCAACGACGTCGGCCTAGTGCGCCTCTACACGCCTCTGCGGTTCTCGGCCAGGGTCCTGCCCATACGGCTCGTGGCCAAAGAGGCCAGGCTGCCGGCGAATGAGCCCGCTATCGTCAGTGGGTGGGGCAAGCTTAAGGTACCGATCAATGTGATCTTGGTGTACAATAAAGTATATATAAATAAATAAATGTGTTCTATTGGAAAGAGAAGGAATTTTAAAATGAAATATGTATTGAAATTCTCGAGGTTTTAATAAATAAAAGTCTGGCGTTCCCTCTCGCATCGCCCAGAGCGGAAGAAGTCAAACTAGTCACACTAGTATTATAAAGGCGAACGTTAGTGAATGTGTGTGTGTGTGTGTGTGTGTGTGTGTGTGTGTGTGTGTGTGTGTGTGTGTGTGTGTGTGTGTGTGTGTGTGTGTGTAAGCGGGTTGGAGTTAAAGATCGCGTTTCGTATGAGACTAAGGTTACCACTTACCAGATGAAATAATAAAAGTCCGAAGCAGAGGCCTGATTTCCATTGAAAAATTCTGAGGTTTTTTACAGTTTGAAACTTTTTTCACACTGCGGATCGGCTCAGTGGGGTAAACCCTTTACAAAAGGAAGATTAATTTTAGTTTATTTAACTTTTTATTACGTTTTTTTTTAATAATTTGTTTAAGTCTGTTTAATTTTTAACTGTTCCCAAACCGTATTTTATTGAAAATTCTAAAAATCCTGAGAGTTCATGAGATTTGCAAAATCCAGCCGTAATCCTGAGAAGAGTTCAAAAATCCTGAAATCTCAGGACAAATCCTGAGACATGGTAACTCTATATGAGACCGCCCATTACATCACCTTCCTTCATGGATGTTTTGTAAATAAGTTATAATATCCTTTAAGCCAATCTAATACAACTTGCTGCAACCAGGAAGGTGGACCCAGCGCAACATACCTGCAGTCTTCTACCATCAAGACGATTGCCATGAAGCTGTGCCGTCGCTCCGGGCTGGACAGGAAAGCCATCGACCCTGCTTCCATGTTCTGTGCCGGTTCCTTCAGCCAGGCGTCTCCTGATGCTTGTCAGGTAATGACACCGTATTCGTATAGGCCTATAACCAAATAATGCCTAAAAATGAGTACCTATTGGTAAATCTGTAAACTATACCTGTGATTTTTGTAGGTGGCAAACCAACATATTGCTTGTTATTATAGCTTCATAAGCTAGCCTAGTCTCGTGTTTTTCTAACCTAAAAAAAAATGGTAATTTAAAAAACTAAAAAACCCGACTGCTTTTCTGAGTATTCATGAAAAAGCCCTAAAACAAGTCAACAAGAAAGTCGTTGTAGCAGTCGGGACCCATTCTAGAAAGTCAGCCGTCTAGTCAGTAGATCTATGATGTAATGGGTCCCGACTGCTACAACGACTTTCTTGTTGACTTGTTTTAGGGCTTTTTCATGAATACTCAGAAAAGCAGTCGGGTTTTTTAGTTTTTTAAATTACCATTTTTTTTTTTTTTTAGTTTTATTTTATTACGATATCACTTTCACAGTAATTACGAATCTAACGACACCTCGCAAACTAAAATCCATCGAGCCGTTCAGGCCGCAGAGCGTGCCAAACATTTTAATTTGGCGCCAAAAACCCGCCATTTTGTTTTTTTTTTATTTTGATATACCCAGTGTCACTCTCACAGTAAATACGAATCTAACGACACCTCTCAAGATAAAATCCATCGAGCCGTTCAGGCTGCAGAGCGTGCCAAACAATTATACATACATACATACATACTCTCGAAAAACATAACCCTCCTTCTGGCGCAGTCGGGTAAAAAGGCACTTACTGTTTTCAAAATTTCTAAAAATATACCGCCTATTTAGGTATTTAATTTTTTTTTGTGTGATGAATTACACAAAAAAAAATCAAGTAAAATAAAACATACATATATATATACATCATATATATACATCATATATATACATATATGATGCCAACAGTTTCACCGAGACATATAAACCTATCCTTAGTTTCGAGAAAAAAAAATGTTCAAATTTCTCACCTATTTTCTTAACTATATTAGACTTAAAAACTGTAAAGCGAAAACTTTTGCTAAAGGCTTTTTACACTGTACAAGACTATCTTGAGGACAAAAAGGCTTGGGATTGACCTGCTCCAGTACGCTCTAAAATTGTTGTAATTTCTTTTTCTCTGATTTTTTTTATTTTTTATTTAATTATATTTCAATTGTGCTTTTTTATATTCTTTTTACAATTTGACATTGATCATTTTTTTTTACAATATGACATTGATAATATTTTTTATTATTTTGACATACATAATTACTTTGTTAAATATTACATTTTTCTACACTTTTGTATTTTCGTTTAACATTGTGAATATGACGACTATGTGGATCATTTTCTTTTATTCTTTTCAATTACATTGACGTATGACTGGCAATTTGAGTATTTCTGCGGCCTACCCAAATGTCCTCTCATTGGTATTGTTCGTCAACTCGTTGAGCTTCTTAGTAGTTCTAAGTTGAGCTATATGAATACTGACAAATGCTTGCACTGACTTGACAGGTCCACTCAAATCTGCGTGGTTCTTTCCTCAAAAGACCATCTCGGACACGAGTCTGCATGGTTCTCATATGATTTGACCATTACATGTTGGCTGTATGGACTTTTAAAAGAGACTTTGACCCCTAAGTTTGTTCGGTGTTTCTTCTCAGGGTCAGCTAGGAAACACCGGCCTCATCTAGCTTAAACTGACGAAAAAATTGACGTGTAAAAGTGTTTGTAAAAAACCTATTTGCAAAATAAATATCATTTATAATATTGTGTACTGGATCCTACCCTCGAACATGTTCTCTCTCTATAACTCAAAGATTTGCTGGGAGAAAACTCATTTCTGAGTTAAGCTCGCCTTGGGAAAATGGGACTATAGAAATATGAGAGAGATGAAACAGAAAACATTCTGCGTCAACGCCAGATGAATTGAGCTAAACTTAGGAGGATGTCGACAAACAGTTTCACCATTACCTTCTATTCCAGGGCGACAGTGGCGGTCCCATCGTGTATGAAGGCGTGCTGATCGGCGTGGTGTCCTGGGGCCTGGGCTGCGCGCGAGGCAACTTCCCTGGCGTCTACACGCGGCTCTCCTATCCAATCATCTACGACTGGGTGTACAACCACATCACCACGAAAACCGAAAATAACACTGCTTTGTAAATTCAATAAACATGCATTTATTAATACAATTTTGGTAGCGGCAACTCCTTCAGGTCCTTCAGGAAGCACGTCCAGAAAAGTACTACTACTATACTAAGTCCTCATTCCTGCCAAAGTGATCAAGCAGCGGTGCTGTGTTCTGAATTGAAAGATACGGTGGTACCGGTATCAATTTATTAGACACATTAGATAAACCGCGTATATGTCACCTAGTCTGATTAACAGATCATCCAATAACCTTTCCTTCTCTACGGTAGTGTCAGACTTTTGCTGACTATATTGGATCAGTGTCCTTCAATTGCCGTATGGCCCGGTCACTCTTTCAAACGTTCCCGCAGCCCTAGCAGGCATCGGCCCTGCTGGACTCTAACAATTTCGCTGAGATCCCTTTAAGGCGCACAGGAACACTCCGTGCCGTCGTATCGGGCTTAGTCCTTATTGGACTACAGCATGACGCGCTACCTATTGCTAGTCGTGTGGATGGTGTCTAGAAACCTACGGTGCCCAGAAACCGCCCTGCGACTCCTGACTCCTGGGCCGTCGGCTGAGGCGTGAGGATGCCCATTCCCTCACGGTTGAAACCATCGCTTTCGCCACAGATTTCAACTAGCCTCTAGAATGAGATCTAATCCGGGAGGATTAACACTTCTGTGGCTACAAGACATGTCCAGTTTAGAAAAACAGGTTATAAAGATGAAATACCTATGCGGGCCCAATGTGGGTTGTAAGTAAATCTACGGGTTTACTAGCTATGGTTTGGTGACCGAAGAAAGAAGAAACAATAGAATGGCCTACAAAAATAAAAATGCAGTAGGTACTTTCGAGAATTTTTATTGAAAATTCGTTTCCACGTATGTTTCCAGGATTTGAAATAATTCAAGGTTTTACAAAAAGACCTATCCACGTTCACATATTCTCACTAGAATTAAATATTAATTTGATTATATAAAATTAACAATTTTATAAATAAATGTTCGTCAAAATAAAGATCATCATCAGTAAGTAACATGGTTTAAATGTTTTTAAATCATAACATAAATATTGATGTTTTAAAAATTTGAACTACCTAGAAATACTAAAGATGTTTAAGTTTTAACAAGAATAAACAAGTGTATAAACATGATTCTTCAATTCTAATACTTCACTACGAAATAAAAATAGGTACTCAAAATACTGACTACATTTCAGTTTAGGATTTATAACTTACAATCAATATCATCACATTCACAAGTTTCTAATAAGGTGCGTCGTAAGCTTTAACTTTAAGGCCGTGTTTTTAATGCCGTACGGTATCACGCATGCGGGATTGCTCCACACGCGTAGCTCCCGCAAATGTCCTTTTAATACAACTATTCATTGTAATGCGTGGAATACGCACGCGGTCCGTGGGACGTGATATCTGGCCCGCATACGGAGTAATTACTCCGCATGCGTGATGAAATCTGCACGATATTAAAAACACCCTGAATAAACAGAGATAACATTATTTAATTGCACCATTTTTCTATACTTCCAGATTCTGTTGTAATTGGCTGATGCTGGAGCCAGCTTTGTTTTCTATTTGCTATTTCAAAAACCCGTTTAACTTCCCTTTCCAATCGAAGATTTACAGCAAGAATCATTTTCCGTGAATTTCGGTACACGGTCAAGATTGGTGCGAATGCCACCATCTTGATCTTTCGATACAATTGTCACAGGCATTTTCACAAATTATGCTCGCTAAGAACAATCCCGTAGCAATTTGATGGAGACTTAGGGCTTAGGGCTTAGGAGTTTGTGGCCTGTAGTTCTGTCAACTTCCATCTCAACACTGATCTTGCAGTGTCGGACGTTTTAGTTTAATTAATCCTGTGAAATAATTGTGAAAAGTTAATCGATGTGGCCATTAGTGTAATTATACTTATAATTGCTGATCTCCCTAATGTACCTATTTACATATGTAAATTATAAAATAAATAAACATTACTGTGCTGTGTGAAAATATGAAAAGGACACCGAAAAGCCAATGCAAACATTTGGCTAGATTTACTTTTTTTGTTTCGCCAGAAATGAAGTCTAGGTTAAATGTCCTGTCCTTAAACCGTAACCGAACAAAGATACGTATAAAAGCGGGTAGTTTAAAACGACATATTTTGAACTTTCTATTGATAAAATAGATTAAGTTGCTTGGTACTGTTATATTTTTTCACACTCGCATTCATCCCTAAGACTAGACACAAAAAAATTACACGAATTCTAAAGATACGCCTTAGTATTATGATAGTGTTTGACACTATTTAATGTGTACACACCATATATACCGAAATTGCGAAAGCAAAATAAAAAATAACGCGTGATAAAAAGCCCACAGCAATCTACTAAATTGTCTCTAACTTCGTTTGGTTACGGTTGGTAGAAATAATTCTTTTTGCTATTGCTTTCTAATACAGTCCTCTAAGAAATGGCCTAGGATTCACTTTTGTTGAAAAGAAAAAAAAAAATGCCAGCCATGTATGGCAAAAGTTACACTTCCCTTTGTTTTTCTGGGGATTTAACCATAACATAGGTAATGTTATGTGTGCAGGCAAGTATATTCCTTTGTTTATTATTGCATGAAACATTATTTTATAAAATTAATAATGAAACAATATTTTCTGAGTAATATACACCGTTAAATTTTGGTCGTTTTAATCCCGTGAAGGGTCGATTCGGTACATGAAATACTATCGATTTGTAAAGAAAAAATTAAAAAACAAAGTACTTTTTTAAACTCGAATCAATTTACGCATGTACGAAATTAATTTCTTTAACTTAAATTTCGGCTGAGCGAGGTCAATGAACTGTAGGTAGTTAGTATGCAACGACCGATAACTACCTACAACGTCATTGACTCGATTACTTAATAAAATTAATTTCGTACGTGCGTATATTAATTCGAGTTTTTTAAAAAAAAAGTATTTTTTTTCTTTACATATCGATAGTATTTCATGTACCAAATCGACCCTCCGCGGGATTAAAATGACTAAAATTTTACGGTGTAAACCGCTCACACATGGTTTCGCAATGAACTTTTCACACAATATTGATAATGTATATAATCGGTGAAATATTTTTTCGTGTTTTTTTTTTCTTCTAGATAATGCCAGCCTGAAATCTGTAAATCTGAGGCACCAAAAAGTGTACCTAGCTTAAGTTACCGAACTACATTCTACATAAATTACAATATACAAAAGCTGTGCTTAGTTAGTTTGTGCGACCACTATAACATTTTTGACACGTAAATACGTTGGCTCAACTACTCAACACACAACAGGTGAAAGGCCTGTTCCTAAACAGGATTTTTTTACCTATAAATAGTTGAAAAAACTTTCTTGAAATGAATTGTTATTGCTAACCATCAATACTGGGACTTTTTCTCACTATAAAGGTACGAGTTTGTAGCAGACTGCAGGCAGCAGCAGCAGGCAACGCGTCGCTTCTACACTACAGGTTTCTACTGGTAGTTGGGTTTTTGGTGTAGCGACACGTCTCCTGACTACTGGACAACGTGTCGCCCGACCGCAGATCACCAGGCCTAGCCAAATTACAACCGTTTTGTTTCGATTCTCTTGCGTCGAACGCCTCGAGTTGGCCACGCCTCCAAGTCTTTTGTTCTGACGTCATCTCTACGCTCAGTCACGTGGTCATCATTTTCAGAGATTTTCACTACACCGTCAAGATTAGTGCGAATGCCACCATCTTGATCTTTCAATACAATTGTCACTGACATTTTCACAAATTCCGAACACCTCGAGTTGGCCACGCCTCCAATCCCTTTGTTCTGACGTCATCTCAATGCTCAGTCACGTGGTCAGAACAAAGGAATCGGAGGCATGCCCGACTCGAGGCGTTCGACGCAAAATAATCGTAACTTGACTAGGGGGCAGTAGTACCACCGACGCTGGTTCGCTCCAACGTCGCAGTCGGTGATACTACTGGTCTGCAGTCACAACTCATTCTTGTTTAAAAATGTTTTTTTTCGATTCATAAGAAGAAAAACCTGATAAACCAAGTTGCCCAATATCTTCTAGGAAAAATACGGAAATAAATCGCGATCACATTCCAAACAGATTAGATATCTTCTCTCACAAAACATTCAGAACTAAAAGGAACACGGCACTACCGTACAAGACGGTAGTGTGGTGTTGCCGCCATGATGCCGCGACATGTCGCAACGTCACGTCTCCAGCTGCTGATGTCGAGGCTGCATTGCAGTCACCTACAAATTCTTACCTTAACACAAACACTTAAGTTTATCTGGGACAGCTACAAACCAAATCACTTATTGAACAGTGAGGTCATGGCATTATTATGCTTCATTATAAAATATTATACAATACTGTCTTTAATAAATAAAATATAATGGTAACATTCATTTAAATTCTTCCTATTTGTACTAAGTAATGTCTTTCACTAAGTCGACGACGTTCAGGTGTATTGAGAGGAATGTTAATGAGATTATATCTACAAGATTATAAGGTTTTGAAGCAAGAGGATGTTTCTTTCCAAAAAAAATTACCACTTCATTTTCAGCATTATCTAAAATTGTTAGCGGTACATATTGGCATCGCATTTTTACATCACAATAACGAGCAAACACAATTGTTACTCCACTCGAAGTGCCAAAATATATTTGATTTAATTTGGACCTATGTGCAAGATATTGTGGGCTTTTTAAACACAAATTGGTCTTCTAAATTTGCAAGAAGTTGCTTAAAGTTGACAATAAATGGAAAGAATGGAGGAAGGCCCTCACCTAACAATGGGTTTAGTACCATAGACCCGCACTAAGCCCACGTAGTAGATTATGGCTCACTCCATCTTCTAGAGAGGAGACTTGAATCCCAGCAATAGGAACATTAAACAAGGCTAATTATGCTATATAAGTGCAGGGGATTAGTCTGTGGGTGCTCCGAAGCACCCACGAGAGAAAAATAGGGGGTGCTAAATACCCACGACCATAGGCATACTAACTTGCGGTATTTTTTCTTGGGACAAGCACTACTATCACGTAATATCTTATGGGAGTGCATTCTTTGACAAATAACGTAATATTTTATTAAGTAGATAATGTTCAGGTTTTTGAAGTTTACCACCTTTGTCATATCTGTTATTAGAATCAAATGTAAACAGCGCACAATTTAGGATTGGTGTTAAATTGAATCGGTATTGCTTGGCGTATATAACTGGGTTTACCCCCGTTGGAAACGTCTCCATGTACCAAGCTCTGTATTGTGACCTGCTTAATAATATGGAAATTGGAAACTATTTTTTTCTTACTCGTCCGCTGTATGGTTCTCCAAGACCAGTCAAGCTTCAGTGAGTCGTCTCCCCTCTACAGAGAGGAGTCGGCCTCTTCGGTCGCCACGATCTGAACAAACGAGATTTGAACTTTTAAATCATTGGTACGTAAGGGCCAACGCTGCGTGTGCGCAGGCACACGCGCGGTCCCATACGAAAATGCTCCGTCCGGGCTCGCCGCGCGGGCACACCGCGCGGGCACACGTCGCGGGCAGCGGCGCCCCGTGTTCGTCTTGCTACGTAGTAATACATTTAAGTTCTTCATCGACACATTTAAGTTCTCCACTACATGCACACCGTTGTCGTTGAACTAGCGACACTGCACAATTAATAATCCAGTTTCTGATCCGGGGATACGCGCACGCCTTGTGCGCGAGGGATACGCGCACTCCCGCAACCCATGTCCGCGCACACGCAGCGTTGACCCTAAGGTTTTATAAGGTTATCTGAACAAGTGTTTTATCCAGTGAACAAATATTCCGATAACACAACATACAGTATTACATTTTATTTTCATTAAGGTCCGGTTCTAGTCATTGTTTTTTTGTATGAACTTCGCTCGGGACTATGTCGACTTCGCCGCCACAAAACAGCAATTTTATTTTTATATAAAAAAAACAATAACTATTCAAGATTTTTGTTGTTGCAAAGCCCTTTTTAATAACATGCTTTATTTTTTTTGTAACTTTCAAATATTTCCGTAACGTTATCTCGTAGATAAATACGTTTGAAATCGTAAATTAGGGTCAGATTCGCGATTTTTTTTATCGAGTCAACTAATTTATATCATATTTTCATCTTTGCCAAGCGCTTGGTCATATAATCAATTTTAATAAAATAAATTTTCATGGTGTTCTCTTCTATATTTGTGGATTTCCAGAGGTTTAAAAAAGTTCGAAATGAGTAGAACCTGGCCTTAAATTATAGAGTTGTCCTGGTTCAGACTGAGCTCTTAGTTCAATATTAAATTGTCGACCAATAAAGTAACATAATGTATTCATTATCTCTTTTTAAAACAGAGAATAGATCTACATAAATACAAATTATTTACAACAAAATGTACAACAGTCATATATGTCTATCATACTACCACTACCGTGATACAAATATATACAAAGTTACAATAACTTGTATATTATAATATATACAGATATAATAAAATATAAATTAAAAATTTAATATTTTTTACATTTACATTACAACGATTTCACTTACTACAGGGTATCTACATAATTATAGGAACGTGAAACTAAATACTTTAAGCTTAAATACTATAAGTATACATACATATCATTTATATTATAGATATGCTGAGCAATTTTACAAAATCATGTAGAAACACGACACTTTACAAAATCACTCTAACATTAGTACCACAATTTGGAAATTTCCATTCTAAATTCACAACACTAAACATCCTTCGAAGATTCGCATCTTCTGTTCACCAGAAAACCTCAACATGACACAGATAAGCCTATTCAACACCAAGTCCATGCCTTCTTCTTTTACGTCAGAAGAGCCAAGAAGACACTATAACTATAAGGATTCCGAGGCCGGCGGAGAGGGCACGGCCTCGCGATGCCTAGGTCTTCTTCCCTTGCTGAGGTCTTTTTAACAAATGCAGAGGATCTTTCCTGTACCTCGCAAATAGCTCCCTCTTGAAAGTCTCAAAATGTTTTCTGTTCTTCTCGTTCTGTTTCTCCCGCCAGAGGGGCCGGTTTCTCCTGGCTTGCAGTCCCCAGTGGATGGTGAAGATCGGAGACAGCACCTTGAATTGGTACCCGATCAAGAACATCTCGTAGACCTGGAAACGAGATGAAAGAGTTAAGTTTTGATTTAGCATGAAGACAATACCTCAAGCGTAGCACTTGAGGTTTCCTTGTTGGAAATATTGCGTTATAACAACTCATCATATCTGAGTATGTTTTTGCAACAAATATTGAGGTTGCTGAAACTCGCATACGTAAGATAAGGTACATAAATCACCAAAAAATCAATGATCAGTGTAATAAAAAATAAAATAGAAACATTTTATACAAAAACTTTATTATAAAACTGTTGTTACAAAAATAAATAAAAACATTACACTTATTACAGTCTAGGCAGAGCTTAACGCATATAAATCTGAAGTTAATGCGACCACTACTGGTGTAGGACGCAGCTAACTACTTAAAGTAACTATTATCATACAAACACACCAACATACGGCTAGCTATGATTCCAATATGCCGTTTAAAAATATCATGTCAGTAAAAACTTGGAAAGAGAACAAAAAGCCTCAATGCAATACACAACTTAATCGCCGAAACAAAATTACAAAAACCATATTTCCTAGTAATCGAAAAGCTGGCTTGACGCCAGGATAACGCAGGCACTAAGTAACCAGGATAACCTAAGCTCTGCTGGATTCTACATACACTTATCTATCACAGTTTCGCTGAAGTTTAAATCTACAAGGTTGAGGATAAGGTTGAATTTAGGTTAAACTCCGGTGTTGTCTGTGATCCAAGTTCTGAGCGAGGCTATGTTGGTGAAGACGGTGGGCGAGAGCGGTAATGCGCATCCTCTGGCGAACGATACCACGCCGAATGCCGTGTTGCGGAACACCGCCGGGCCTCCGGAATCTCCCTGCAAGTAGTGTAGATAAGTGAGTTTGATGATACTCTTGAATAGATACATATATTTTTATTCGATCACGACTAACAAAAAACATGGGCATATTACACTGTATGAGGTATTAAACTAGTGTTTATGTCAATAACAGACGTGAAGCATTTACATAAAACTAATCAATACAGTTAAAATCTAACAAAATAAGCAAAATTACAATAAATTGTTATAAAAATTATGAATCAAATGAAATAGGTACCCTAATATAACGATAAAATATAAAGTTAATTTGGTTTATTTATCGTCTGAGCCAAGTAGGTGATCATGAAAAACGTCAATATACTTTCAATAAGAAAATCTTTTATGAAAGAAACAACTTATTACGACTTCAGGACCGAATCAAATTAAATTAGTACTCTCAGGCTCATTGTTATAATATATTATCAATATCTACCACGTCTGTAAAATTTCACAGCCTGATTAAATTTGACCATGTACTGAATTGCCCTAGTGTACGTAATTTAGTACATGGTCAAAAACGAAATTTATTAAAATGACGAAGTTTCCAACACGTATATTATTTGGTCGAAAGTTGATGCAGCACATGTGTGCTTTTCTATAGGCTCGTCACTAACCTGACAAGACGACACTCCTCCAATGAGGAAGTGTCCCCCGCAGAACATGTGGTTGGTCAACGCTTCTCCGTACGACAGGCGACACAACCAGTGTGGTACTACTGGCACGTTCGCTTCCATCATCATGCGTGGAATCCTACGGCCACCTACCTGTAGGATAGACAAGTATAAAAATTAAACATATCTTGTAGTGCTATGACGCCACATAGAAATCCTACATCACGCTATAAGAGTTCTCCGTACGATTAGCACTTATACAACAGTCCGAAATCAAGCATCAGGCAGTTGCCCGGACCAGACACGACATCTGTTTGGTCTGAAGATCCTCTTTTATCAACGGAGGTATAAGGGACTTTACGCCCTGTTCTGCATATCTCTAAAATATTAAAACGAAGATGAGGTTGCAAAGGGGAATGAAACTTTTGCCATATATTGCTGGCATATTTTTTTTCTTTTCACCAAAAGTGACACCTAGGCCATTTCTTAGAGGAGCATGTAAAAAAAAGCAAAAAGAATTATGTCTACCAACCGTAACCAAACCAAGTTAGAGACTATTTAGTAGATTGCCATAGTTTTTTTTTACCTAACGTTACCTATTATTTATTTTGGTTCCGGTAATTATGGTCTTTTCGATTCGTTTATTATTATTTTTTACTAGTTTTAATGATGAAAAAATGCGAGTGTAATAAAATATAACAACCAACTTAATCTATTTTATCAATAGAAACTTCAAAATATTACGTATTACACTAGCAATGCTTCTATACGTATCTCTTCGTTCGGTTACGATTTAAGGACTTGGTTTTTTTTTCCTAAGTTTAATTTCTGGCTAAAAGAAAAAGAAAATCATGCCAATAGTTTGCATTGGCTTTTCATTCCTGAAAGGGAAAGAAATGCTTCATCCTGCATTAGAACAATACAGGCTAGATAGTTACATACAAATGTAGATACTTTAAACAAACACAATTAATATGTCATGTCAAAGTTGATTACGTTATCAAATTCATTTGTAAGTTTCTGGTCCGCGTGTTGTTTTTGGCAATTAAATATAATGAGAAATACTATATTACACTCATTAATGTAACAAAAATGTATGTGTGAATAAATAAACCACTAGTACAGTTTGTCATACTCACAGCAGTAAGCCCCCACCCAGTAACAGTCAATCTAACAAGAGGGACCCCCTGCCCCCTCTGCGGCAATCTAATAGCTTGAATGTTTTGATTGAAATTCAGTGGCCTGGCGAGCCTCAGCGCTGCTATGTCGTTGTCGAACTGCGGCCGGCCGTACTGAGGGTGGACTGTGACGTTGGAGACCCGGACGATCCTGCCGCCGGCATCACGGCGAGTGCTGCCCACGCGCAGGCGGATAGCGCGAGGAGATGTGCTAAAATATTTAAAAACTAATTAATGTCTTTTTCAGGATAGATAAATATAATATATAATATAATATAATATTCCACAACTATCACATAACACCGTCTAGTCCCAAGCTAAGCAGAGCTTGTGTTATGGGTACCAGACAGCTGATAAACATACTTATATATTTCTAAATACATACATATTATGAAAGAGAGTTAATGTCAATTCTCTACACATAATTGTAAAATTACAGTTACATTCTACTATATAAAATAATGATCTAAATTTAATAAAAGAGTAGATCAGGACCAAAGAAAATTTGAGAAGACACTGTTTCTTTGTCGTATTGACTATTCCAAAATTATATTCTTTTTACGAATATTCACCAATAGTTTTTCGTTAAACTTAGTACCTTTTACCTTTTTTTTAGTAACTTTAACCTACACTTAGTAATAATCTAGTTAGCGTGTTACGTTATCATGTCAGTCTAAATCATATAATTTACACGTTGGGTAGATTTAAAAATGTGTAAACTTGCAAATTAATTTCTGTCTACTAAGAGCCAAATTCACCAATAAACTAATCGCGATTCGTTCAAACAAAACGCAGTTTGAGCACCTAATCGAGATTATAGCTTCATTTTGCATTTCACCGCGATGACTTGAACCTAGTTTACTTTAAACTCAGATTCAATTCTTTTGTTATCGCCCATGTTTACGACACGGGTCTTTAAACTAGATTACGCTGAGCTCAGTTTAGATGAACTAAGATTTTATATTGAATGATGAAATCAGCCCTTAAAATTTAATCCACAATGATCTATGTATAGACGCGCTGTCTCTACCATTCGGAAGTCCGAGCAAAGTGATCTGTCAACTACTCAAATATACATATATGCCTATAACATACCACGTTACGTTCAATTGGTTGCTCGTACTGCTACTGACAAGCTGTCAAGTGCATCATCTGACTAAACGGATAGTACTAAATTTAAGTTTCAAGCATAATCAATTATCTTAAAATAATCTCAATGAAGGTTATAAAAACAAAAAATATACCCAAGAAAAACTTAATCAGCGTTAATGGAAATAGTTGTTTCGAAAACACGATTAGATCTAGCAACCTATAGCTACTGATTAACATTGCCGAACAATTCCTGAGAAATCTAGAAACGTTAACTGCAAGGTTTTGAATCGTTTTTGTTTAGGTTTCAAAGAAACAGAACGAGAGATCGTTCAACAATTAACTGGAAAAAGTGCTGTAAGATTGAAAAAACTATACAGAATCGTAATATCAAAAAGCTTAAAAAACTACTCGAAGTTTACATACTGATCCGATTGCGCCGCAAGAGTCATTCAACCGTGCTCTCCATCAAACCAAAAATGAGCCCTCCAAGTCATGAATATCGGACGTATGAGCGTTGCATCGTAAACTCGTGGAGAAGCACTCAACCAAAACATTCGCAGTAGAGAGCGGAGAGCACTTGAACCCGCGTTACACTGTGCTTCATAAAATATTCACGCAGAGAAAAACTAGCGGGTCATGGCTGTGACGACCAAGATTATATAGTGACACTATTTGCTCTCTACGATATTGTTAGGGCTCTTGTAGTTCCAGACGATTTTTTTATGCAGTATATTTAATTATTTAAGAGATAAAGTTTGTTTCAGATAAAATATGCTATATACTTTAAGATGCTACATAAAATAAGCTGAGCTTTTCATTCGCCAAACTAAGAATCACCAAAGAGAATATTATAACTGAAGAAGACTGACAAATTAACTCGTTAGAAATAATGAAACCCAAAGATACTCGGAAAATGATGGAAGACTTGCAAATCAGCATTAAGAATTTTAGCACCGCACTTCGCACTATGGAAATGAAACGTCCTTGCTTCGCTGAAATATTTCTCGGGCATAAATAATTTTGGCCGGTCTATATATTTAACGGAACCCTCGAAGTGATAAGCAACAATGTTAAAGAAGAACATAAACCCGAAGTCCCGCTCCTCTGGTCACAGTTTTATTATTACTAAAGTCGTAAAGTTAAGAAACGTTACGAGTATGACCTTGACACCGGAGAGCCCAAAACGGTGTAGTCTACGAACAATATCTCCGAATTTACTGCGCCTAGTAAAAAATATAACTATTTTTATGATTACTGATAAAATGGAACGTCAACAAAGCCCCATTTATGGTCGCATTAAATTCCTCTTTGATTTTTCCTGCCGGAATAATTTGGATTCAGAGGCTGACCGTAAAATTTATGAGCTTTTAGATTCAATGTTTGTAGATCGGGCTTTTCAATTACAGGAAAAGTAAAAGCTTTACAATAGACTTACTTTCTGTTCATTACATTGAAATTTGTTGATTTTTTTAAATATTCTTAATACAAACATCCTGTTAACATTATCATACGAATCTACAACGAACAATACCAATTAGGAATTAAACATAGCTCAGCTTACATAAAAATAAAATATGGAATTTATATCCCACTTACTTCTGCACACAATGCGCGGCAGTCAGCACGTAGTCCCTGCTGATGATGAAACCTCCACAGAAGGAGTTTCCATTCAGCACCATAGACACCTGGTAAGGATGCCTGTTTATCGACGTCGGTCTACCCCCGATGATTTGACCGCTCAGTTCTGGACAGGCTTCCTCTAGCTCTACATCTAGTTCCTGTTGAGTATCTTCTGTGATTTGCGCATCGTCTGCGGGTGCTTCTGCGCAACATTCTGCGTCAACTGCTTCTTGAAGATCTGCAAGTAGTTTAAACTTAGATACGATTTCTGCACGATACGAATTTTAACCATATCACCATAATTGAAGATAACTTCAAAAGTAGTCACTTCTTCCTTAAGGTGAATTCCAATAATAAAACTAAACATCAGCTTTTACGAGTAGATGATTTCTACGGTCAAGAAATGTCAATATTGCACAAAAAATTAGGATACTGATAGCTCATTAAGTCGTTTTGGCTATATGAGCTAATCGAGTTAAGTTATTTTTTTGAAATATACCCTTCAGATTTAATTAACTTAAATAAAATAAAATAAAATTTCATAGTAAAGCAGATTCCCAGAGTAATTAAACACAATTTTGATGTCACAGACTTTGAAGTCAAAATCATCGAACAAAAAAATCCAAGCCAATTGCACAACACACATAGAAACATCAAGATGATCACTCACCCACAACTCCAATAAGACACAATAGTAGCAATCCAGCGGTCACCGCAACCATGTTGCCTGGTAGACTCCACCTGCTTCGAACACAAACTTAGCCACCGGCGCCCGCGCACCGACAATGTTCCAAATTCTAATAGTTGCTAAACGTCTGGCGCAGGTAATTTCGCACGGTAAGTCACGGTCGCGACCTTTTCCCTGGCTTCCATTAATCGAGTTAAGTCAAGGTGAAGATTCGGAGGAAAAAATTAAGTTGACGAGGTGACTTAATATGCGTAACGTCGGTAGAACAGAGTTATGATCGTACGCAGTCAATCAGATCAGATCTGACGTTGATTTCTTCAGTGTCCTATCAAGCAAAGAGGACATCGTGAACGTTTTATTACATTAATAAAACGTACAATCTTCTATTTTCGTCGTAGAATATTGAAATTTCACCCAAAATTATATGATGCGTATGTGGAAGATGTGTAAATATAAATAACAAAAGATATGAAAAATTTTCGACGCGTTTTTTTTTAAGACTCGAGGACGTAATATTATCTGCAGTTCAGTAAAAAAGAGCCAAGTTTATAAAGGCGTTGTTTCACAATACTAATAGGTACAATACCAATAGATGGAATAAAATTTAATAATCGAATGTCTACATCCGAATCATGAAATTCAATTAAATCAAATTTTAAAGTATCTAATATGTAGGTATTGACAAAATAAACCTGCAACGAATTGGTAATGTTCCATTTTACAAAAATCTTTTTGTAAATAAACTGTTTTATAATACTGTGTGTGGTAAACAAGACTTTGGACCCTTGTGTCGACTTAGATTTTTTCACTACATTATTACCTTCCTTTATTATTCTCCAATGTTGCCTGGTTAACATAAAAAGTAATCTTCTTATCTTATATATAAAAATGAATAGCTGTTTGTTAGTCTCGCTAAAACTCGAGATCGACTGGACCGATTTGATTCATTTTGGTCTTGAAGTATTCGTAATAGTGCAGGGAAGGCTTAAAAAGGAGAGAAAAAGTATTCATCGACTGTTAGGCAGTACGAAGTTTGCCGGGCCAGCTAGTCTTCTAATATATTAAAATGAATAGCTGTTTGTTAGTCTCGCTAAAACTCGAAAACTGCTGGACCGAATAGGCTACTTTTGGTCTTGAAATATTCGTGATACTCCAGGGAAGGTTTAAACGGTGAAAAAATATGGAAAAGTCCAAAAAAAAACGACTATTAGACGGTACAAAGTTTGCCGGGTCAGCTTGTCTAGGTATATAAAAGAAGAAACTGAGTGAGTGACACACCAACATACAGCTGAAACTACTGGAACTAGAAGTGTGAAATTTTATACGCGGTTTCTTTTTGTTATAAAGGTACTCGTAAGCACTAAGAAAGGATTTTCCATAATTCACACCCCTAAGAGAATTAAAACGGGGTTCAAAGTTTGTATTGAGACTTACTTACACGCAGCGAAGCATCTGGCAATAACTAGTTTTAAGACATTAGCTTTAAATTCAATTACTATCTATTATTTAATTTTTGTCGTGTATTTTTGTATAATTTTTAATTCAAATGTAGAATCTTAGAATAATAACAATAGAATAACATTAACTTTATTATACACTAAAATAATAAAAAATAATATACAAAATAATAAATAATATAAAGAAAAATAATGAAATAAAAATAGGTAGGTTATGTGCCGAGCAATCCCTCATGCGTGATGCAATCCGCACGATTATAAAACACCCAAATAGACAGTCGTTTCATAATTACATACTGGTAGGCACTCCAGCTGAGTACGGAGTATCTCAGGACTGACCCCGAATTACCTTGGAAACAAGCTGTGGTGCTATTCTCTAAGAAAAAGCAGCGCTGCCGCAACGTCGAACACACAAATAGGATACATTGAATTAACAATCCAATGTATAGGTTAATTAGGTTGACAATCCAATGTATCCTATTAGGGTGTTCGACATTGCGGCAGCGCTGCGATTTCTTAGAGAATATCACCACTGATTGCCGTTGTAATCTAGAAGCTTTAAGAATTATCATTATTTATTAGAATAACCATTATGCATTATCATTATTTCTTTGAATTATTATTGTTAGTTTTTCTTTGAGTGTCAATAATAAAGTGTACAATAGTTTTTTTTTTTAATTAACAATTTGGCCCCACACTAGGAATTTTCTCCTGTGTCGTGAGTACATTCACAAACATGCACACATAAGACATCCAGACCGTGAACAACTAATCAAAATAAAATCATACAAATATTTTTGTTTCCGTGCGAGAATCGAAGTGAACATCGACGCAGCGCAGCAGCCAATCGTTCAGCCACTGCACCAACTGTGTTGTCAAATATAGTTAAAAAGCGTAACTTTTACAAATTACAGTTCTTAAGGTGGGTCTTTCCCACTGGCCTATCGTCAACGTCGAGCATGGTTTAAAAGATTTTTGCTTCATCTAACGCAATCCAACGCGATGTTTGGTGAAGAGATAACGCGAAAAAAGAGAGATAACGCCTGAAAACTCTGTTGGCTTTCGGTAATTCCGTGATTTGATCGAATATTTTACAAAACTTGTTCCAGGAAATACGTGTTTTTTTAGAACCCTGAAAAGTTTTTAACAGAAATTGTCGCCATTCAGAATCTCGAATAAATGTGCAAGGTTTATATAGAAGTACTTTTTAATATTTTTAATATATGAGTAAATTATGGAGGACACAAATAAATGCTCACTTAAAACAGCAGATTTGCAGACGTCTTTACTGGATTAGTTTTACTCAAATGTATGGATTTTATTTCTTTAGAAGCCTAGTCTCCATAACATATCTGTTTATCCAAAATATCTGGAGAAAGATGTGTAATAACTTCATAATCAGCAAAGCGGTTGTATGAAAATGTACCTCAATTTGGCTGAAAATACTCAATTCAGAAAACCGCTCTTAATTAATCAAAAATCGTGGATAGATGTATTTCAGTCTTGTTCAACATCAATGGCACGCTAAATAAAGACAACAATCATTTGTTGAACACAGCAAACCTTCAACAGATAATAAAGCACCATCACGCGTTAAAATACGCCCCGACGTCAATCGAATTAGCGGCAACAACCATCAATATAATATTGTTGACGACTCGCTCGTTTTACGAGAAACATTAAAACATTCCCAACCGCTCAGCTCTCGAACCAGCACGTTGTTTATTTTTAAAACACTAACTTTTGCACACGACTTCGTTTGAATGGTTCACAAAAATTGACATGTGTGTTGACAATATCTCCTCACGTTCACGGTTCTGTGGGAAATGTTTTATTTTTCTGTTGACGTTAAAAATTTTTGCACGGGTTTGTCTACTTTTTAGTTTTTTGGTTTTTATTTTCAGTCAGTTCACAGCTTGTGTTATGATAGAATTGAAATATTTTATACTGAATTTATATCTACTGAAAGTAGATTCGCTGAAGTTATGAATTCACGTTCATCAGTTTAAAATATATTGCAATCTTAAATTTGCGTTGTTTAAATATTTAAATTGTAAGCTCATAAGTGAAGTTAGGTATAGAATAGAATAAACTTTATTGTACACCAAAATAGTAAAAAAACTTTTACGGAAACTTAAATCTGTGAGTACAATTATGTCTGGTGATATATACCAGACATCCTTAGGATGGTCAGTAATATAAGTAAATCTGTATATATAACTTAAAACAAAAAAGGGAGAAGTATCCTGAAAACTCCTCAGTCAATTTTCTCTGTTATACCCTCTACGAAACCAAATATCGGTATTTTACTCGTAGGTAGCATAAAATAATATCACTTTCCTCTTTTGTCTATTTATCCGCTAAGTCTCCCAAACCACGCTATGGATTTTGATGCAGTTTTTACATAGAGCGACAAACAAGATAGGTTTTCGTATATAATTTGCTTTTGCGAAACCGAAACAGATCGCTAGCTGTACGCATTAAAAACGAAAACTAAACTAATAACCAAGAATATCAATCGTTCTGCTTAGATATGTAAAGTAAAGTCGGCTGTATTAAAAATAGACAAGTGAAAATTGATTGGATACCTCGCAATACAATTAATAACAAATGGAAGTGTTTCTGATAAAATATGCTAACGTAATATTGATTATATTCCTACTAGCATATTTATTAGGCATTGCTCGATGCAGTAAATTTAGGATTACAACACTAGCCTGATAAATTATTGGCATTGTATCAAAGGACAAAAAAAAAAAATTATAGGACCAAACATCCAATCAAAAATCCATGTTTTTAACTAGTTCATATTTATATTAGATGCCTGTTGCATGGTTTTCTTCAATCAATCCAGCAACCCCATTTCATTAAATTATTTCATATTATCTCCGCAAAATCCCACCACATTTGAGTCGTGAAGTGTTCACATAAATACTTTGGAATACGTGCTAGTTCAAAGTAATAGTATGTTTTTAAACGAACCAGATTAAAACATGCCACATGGACCAACAGACTCACTAACACACATACCTATTTCTACTAATTTTAGCCGTCAGCATCCGGCGAGGACTAAAAATAATTATAAATCTACGCTTGCAACACCGAGCTTTATGAAATTTTAAAATATCTTGTGGTACGCTGCAGCCGTCGTGCTGGGACGGATGATTGAATTGTTTGTATTTACTTATTCAATAAAAGTATTTATTTTTTACTAGTTCTACGATAAAGAAACCTTTTTTTTTAGCGTTTGGTTATTATTGATAGTCGTTTTTTATAAAAGAATACGTGACTAAAATCTTATTTTAAAATGTTGAACTTCGAGTTTATTTGAACCTTAATTCCTGTATTAACTAATATAAAACCAGCCTAAAATCGGTTTTTTTTTTAATGTGAAACTATGTTCAATTAGATTAATCATTAGATTATTCTTATGTATTACAACATACATAGCGCAAATTTTATTTAAGAGGACTATGGGAGTTAACCACGTGTTTGATAATGCGCAGAAGTTATGGTCCACTACAGTAAACAAAATCAGAAATATATAATTATGTTATTCTTTAGGATAAATTCTTGACAGTGTTTTTAAAACAAAACGGCTAAAGTAGATAAGAAAAATCACAAAGATGCCTCTAAAAATTGCTTTTATCGTTTAAAAAATTGATTGTAACATTATTCTACACGTAACATTTTACATTTATAGTGTTTTAATTTTATAATCAAATCCGTAGATTTTTAGTAAAACGCTACAAAGTAACCTATTTGCAAGCATTGTATCTTTGCGTATCTCTTTCTTTTGTAAGCAGAACGAGAGTGACCGCGCCGACCGACCGATCTAAAGATCGGTTCGTGTAGTTCTCTTTAGACCACAAATTTTCTACATTTCAGTTTTTGACAAATTATCATTCAGAATCAAGGTACCGTTTTCAACGTTCATTCAATCTATCCCAAGTTTTGAAAGACATCCAAGACCAACCTTCTCCAACATAGAAACTGTCATATCTGTAACGCACCGCCTAATCTCATCTGTTTTTATCGCTATCACAATGAATGCCAGAAACGAGACAATTGAAATAATTTGGCGATAGATTAATCGCTATTAGAAATACCTATGTATAGCCGAACCGATCAGCCAGTGACTCACGAACTAGTCAATATTGGACAAAATTTATAGTCGAGCCGATCAGGCGATGACTCGCTGCACTGACCTTCCACAGCAGTGGACCGCGACAAACCCAGACGTTGCTGCACAAGTTATGAGAGGCAGCGAATTACGTGCATCATAAATCAATAAATGCATTTATTACTAATCGTATTTAAACCCGCGTCATCTCCAAACGATTTACAGAATCTTAAGTATTTATGAATAGTATTACGAGTATAAGTATAATTATAAGCTTTGATTTTATAAGTAAGTATTTTATTCAATATTATTGACGGCACGGTTAGCGTGGCGCAGTAGTTGAACGATTGACTGCTGCGCAGCGTGTCGCAGGTTCAATTCCCGCACGGAACAAATATTTGTATGACCGACAGTAGTGTTGCGGGTCTGGATGTCTTGTGAATTTACATGTTTGTGAACACACCCACGATACAGGAGTTATTCCTAGTATGAAGCAAAATGTATTTAAAAAAAATATCTACGATGTAAATAAAGATATTTAATGTAATGATGATCTCAATTCGTTTACCGTTAAAAGCATAAATACGAATTCGTGTAACAAACAGGCACAAATAACTTTATAAGTTTTGTAGATAACAGTATTTTTTAAAGAAATAATTTTATTTAAAAAAAAATCTTCAATACTGAAGTGAATACTATCTAAGGTAATTAAACACATTTTGTTGTTCTTATCATTTTTCAATTTCGCATCGATGACAATGATAGTACCAACTTTATGAAAATCAAATCCCAGTCGTAATAAGTAATGCCCAAGTCGTCGACGACACGCACTGTTCCCGCGCGCCTAAAGGAGTTGTCAGCAAACTGACCCAACAGGGTCGAAATCTACTCTGGGGCCTTGAGAGAGTATGAAAATGCATACCAGGGCCCTGGAACCAAGGCAACGAAGGAACAGGGTAGGTTTTTAGTCAGTAAGAGTCTGACGCTATCTCCTGCTCCGCCCAAGGACGGGAGATGTCACTGGATGATTTTACCTACCATAACAAAGAGGATGTAATGAATGAACTACTGATCAGTTCTAATTGAAAGCTTTTCCAATTTAGCTCTAACCTCATTAACAAGCGCGACTAGAATGCTAGCGAACATTTGAAACCATTCGACATTGTCAAGATTCCAAAACTTACGTACGTTTATCGTCTAGTACCGATATTTTGGACACCAGCCATTTGGACAAACACATTAAGAAACAATACGGCTACGAGTTCCTCATGAATTACGGAACAAATACGAGTGTAAATAATTTACGGAGCGAGTAGAATTTCATGTACTATAATAAGGTGCGTAAGAGATGGCTCATGCTGTATACATTCAGGCATTTCGCATACCAACTTCTCCTCTCTCTGTTCGGTTATCGACCAGAGCTGCAGAATGGGATCAAAAAGGAAATGAGATTAACAGACAAAAACTTAACTTAGAACTTAACACTTTGGACTCTTAAAAAAAGATGACCGACGTTGGATTCACGCTAATAATAATACTCGTTATGCACTGTACAGAGCATCGGATCAAGCAACAATTCCATAATAACTGAACTCAAAACAACCAATGAGACTCAACCGTAGGGGCCCAGCAGGGCCGATGCCCACATGGGTCGCAGGCATCCTCTTAAAAGGAAATGCGTGGTGGGTAAGGAATCCCGTGGTGGGTAAGGAAAACTGTGGTGGGTACTGAAGGACTCAGGTGTGGTTTTAGCTAGTAAAAGTCTGACACTCCCCCCGTTCCGGTCAGGGAGCTTACTCTCGAGTTTAATTCCGATCGGTCAACATCGCAAATGTGACGTTTTGTACTCTTGAATTCGATGCTAGCGCCAAATTGGTTCAAAATTGCGTGACCACACGCCAAGTCCAACCCCCATTTTACTTAGTTTCCCAAAAAGGTCACGCAATTTGGCCCTAGCATTGAATTCAAGAGTACCTAACGTCACAATCCCAATATCGACCGATCGGAATTAAACTCGAGAGTAAACCCCTAGATTGGGAGAAGTCATTGGATGATTTTACACCTTAAAAAAGAAGAAAAAAGACACCATATGCCTCAGGAGAAGCTTTGGAGACTTTGACCACATAAACCGGAAGAGAGGCGATAATCTGGACAAGCTGACGGGGAAAGACCCAGAGATCCATGATGCCATCCACATCGCTGAAGATAGGACATCATTGTCCACAGTGAATTTCATCGAGGTCAGGACCCTCAGCATTAAGGACAAACGACGCATAGGGAAGGAGGAATCAGATCAGTACCAGAAGTGATTACCTTGTATAAAAATATTGAACAAGTCGTTTTACAACCTTATATTACGAGTTTAGATTGATTGTAGCTAAGGAGTGGTATTCCCTGCTGGAGTGTGTTTCCTGATAGCAACAGCCTGGGAGTCTTTAAATCAAGTCTTAACAGGTTACCTACTTCTAGACAAGCGTGCTCCATCATGTACCGAACAAGTGGTTAAGCACAAGCCTGTCAATGATAAAAAACCGTGCAAGTGCAAGTTGGACTCGCCCACTGCCGGATCCATACAACTTACCTATGAAAACAGGTAATTTACGAATCGAGTCACAAAGATTTTACCGAATCACAAAAACAGTTTTTTTGTGACGAAATTACAAACCTACAGTTTTCAGATTTTTCCTATACTTATTTGTGCTATGAGACCTTGCTTCAGGCCAAATTTCAGGATTCTAGATCAACGGGAAGTACCCTATGAATTTTTATTCCCTTGATAGTGTCCAAATATACGTTTTTTGCGACATAAACGGCTTATATCTTTTTTCCGTTTACTTACAAGTTTGATTTTTTCACAGCTTCAAGGGACCGCAAACCTGAGTATACGGTTAAAATTTCAACTCGATAACTTCACGCATTTCCGAGATAAAGGTTCTTGTCAAACAGACAGACGGACAACAAAGTGATCCTATAAGGGTTCCGATTTTTCCTTTTGAGGTACGGTACCCTAAAAAGTAACTATTAGCTGTGACTGGCCCACTAAGCAACGGGTAAATGAGCAAGGCGTTACACAACTCCTGAACAAATCTACTTTAAAACATATCTGGGATTCGTTCATGTTTTCCGCAGCGACTGGTAATTTTGGGCGCGCCGGATTAAACTCATTAATCTAGTGTTGTTTCAATATCGGAACGTTTGCGTCGATAAATTTCCCTGTGACAAATTACGTTCTGTCCTGAATCGATAAAAAAGTACGTTATTTATTACGTATTCGTACATCGATTCTTTAAGAACACATCGCTATTGGGATAGTTTTTCTTTTCTTTATTGAAAACAGCATAGCATCAGCATTATAATATTCCCACTGCTGGGACTCAGACCTCCTCTCTAGGAGAGGAAATGGTCCGTAATCCACCACGCGGGCCCAGTGCAAGTTGGTGGATGTGACATGTCTTCGAATTTCCAGACGATGTATTCGTTCACCGTTTTGAGAGCAGTGGTGATGAAATAAATTACACAAAGTAATGCGCCTGGCTGGGTTTGAACCCGCCGTTACCATTCGGCTATCACTGCTCTCATTGAAAACAGAATGTATGGAAAATTTTCCTCGAATAAGTCAGAACAGACCAACTTAGCAACTTTAGCACGTAGTGTTGTGTTGCAGTTTTTCCTACAGAAAAAACTGATTTCAGATCAATGTCGTCGTTGGTATTTTTGTGAATAAATTTTTATTTGTCGTGGTCGTGAAATCTTAAAGACACCATTTTAAAGATTGCATTAATCACGAAACTGAGGGTAATGATTCGTTTTAAGCAAAGTATACTTACGATTTCCAATGGAACGTTAAAAAGGTTAAAAATAAAGTAAATAACGCCTTTTAATTTCTGAATCAACTCTGACACAAAAGGAAACAGGTAACATTTTAGTCAACGTAAGTATTAGGTAATGCTGGCTGACCGCTGCCGTAACATTCAACAGATGCAATTTATTTCTAAAATAAAATGACATTCAAAAGTTTACTCGTATAATTAGACTAGTCATCTGTCTATAAAAACCAAATAACATGACAGCTATAAACTAGATAGTATAATCCTCCGCTCACAAGTTGAACCATCATGGCGGTCGACCTTGAATGCGCAGTAACCGATTTTTGGGTCTCAATAGGTCTCAATCGAAATTTGGGGCTGCGCGTAACCATAGCAACGGGTTTAACTTATTTATCGCACAATATAATGAGAATTTAAAAAGACAAACCATTTAGAAAATTTTGTGGTTTTTTTTTTTTTTTGAAAAGTGCTCAAAGTTACTGCCTTGGTAAAAAATATAAACGTGGATGGATTGTATTTGTATAATAATAAATTGGTTAATACTATTTTACAAAAAAAAAAAAATACTATAATAAATAGTAATATTATTTGTAAAAAAGTTTTTTATTTATCACTTTGCAGCTGTAGAATCCCATAGCTAAAACCAAATAGTGAGTAAATTCGCTGGTACTCGTAAGGTACCTTTTTTGTGGTAGTAGATCATTATAAAATGACTTCTCACATCCTAGAATAGAGTGAGGGAGCATGAAATCAGAAATCAGAAGCGTTAATTCGAAATAGACCAATCACAGGCACTTTTGAGTTATCAAAATGTCGGTCAGTCCAATACAAAAAGCGAAGCTAAATTGCACGTTCCCAAGCCTAGACCTCTATAGAGAAGAACGTGCAAGAAACAATGGATACTCTTTTAAATTATATTATGAGTTACATAAATCTTGGTTACATCATCATCATCATCATCATTTCAGCTGAAAGACCTCCACTGTTGGATATAGGCCTTGGTTACATCATCATCATCATCAGCCTATTAATGTTCCCACTGCTGGGACACAGCACAGCACAGCGCAGCTTGGTTACATATTTCTTGTACATTCTACTATGTGAGCGAGCGCAATGTGCATGAAAAAAATACAAATTTAAAAAAAAAAAACAGAAATTGAAATAACATGTCAGCAGCAAGTCGAGACTTTATAACTAAAGCTTTTTTTACTAACTGAAACAGTGTTCCTTTAGTCGCCTTTGCGTTCTAGAACCGCGGTGACTCTTAGGAATAATCTTGCAGCCCTGGGTAACATATAATGTCATTAAGACACATAAATTAAAAAATTATAAATTAAGGTAAGTTTCGCTCTCAGATGTTGATTATAGATGTCCCTACATGTTCTTCAATAGCACATACAAAAAATCTTCCATGTGTACTGTAAATATGTGTCGATGAAGCAGTACAGTCCCGACCTCCACACGCAACACTCACACTGCCACCTCTGAACTTCTACCTAAGTGTTGTGGGCGTTTTATAGCCTGCGCGAGGATTTTATTTTATATTTTTCTTAAGGAAACCCTATTTTTATTGCGGTCCTTAAACCCAACACGTAACTCTGTACAAGGTTCCACGCTTTTATGGAATATTGCTGTTTGAATGAAATATCTAAACAAAATAATAGATACCAGCTTCTACCAGTTGTTACGCCCGCGAGAATGTAAGTTATTTATTTAATCTTCATGCAACACAAAATACAAAGGCGGAAATTCCTCCATACAAACTGTGGACCCCCGTTTCATACAGGCCCCTCGCCCACGACGACTTTTTGTAGCGATGTAGTAGCGCGTTCGCATCGATACAATCGCTATGCTGTAGCGCGATGGCATCTCTTCTATAGCGCGTAGCAAATGCGACTAACGTGCGTTAGTAATGCTGTCACGCGCTCACGAAATGCGCGACAGCATCGCTCCAAAAAGTCGCCGCGAGGGGCCTTAAAGCGTGAATTTTGAAAAATCCTAGTGCTCGCCTACGTCATATAAGAACACCATATGCAAAATCTCATGCTCCTAGTCCCAGTACTTTCGGCTGTGCGTTGATATGTCAGTCAGTCGGATTCTCCTTTTTCCATTTTTTAATTAGTGCAAATACTTAAAGGGCTTATTAGAAAAGGTCTTGTTATTATTTAAGTAAAGTCTCAATGAATAATATTCATAATCAGCAAAGTTATGAGCGTTTGTTTATATCCCAAAATCTCACTCAATTTATGAAAACATTGTACAGGTTATTGTTTATGAATGAAAGAATGTCAATAAAAATGGAAAAACACTGCGCTTAGTATTTTCTAGTAGTAGTTGTTATGAATGATTGATTTAATTATGAAATTATCAAATGAAAAATTATCGTGGACAATTTTGGGATTTCGTTTTTTTTTATTTTTGACTACATAAATATGATCAGTAACGGGTACTGATTGAGCCCCATTTTTTTTTGCACTAATTAAAAAATAGGGGTGTATAGATAAGGGAAAATTTATTGTTTGCTTTTTTATTTGTTGGAGGTAATCTTTAGAACTGACAAATAATAATAATTTATTTAATAAACAGACAACATAGATTTATTATGTTAGTAGATTTTCTTATACTAAGTTAGTACATAACTATAAATCGCGACAATGTACGTATTATAAGTGCCCTCATAAGCGAGCTATCTTGCCTTCCGGTCACAACACGTAGAATGCTGTTGGGACTGCCACGGAGTCTGTTCAGCAGTGAGGCCGCTTTTTTTCGAAGCACAGCGCAAAAACTGTCAGTGCGAGCCTCAAATAATAAATGATATTTATATTGCAAATAGGTTTTTCAAAAACATTTTTACACTTTTTTTTTGCCGGTTTATACTAAATGAGGCCGGTATTTCATAACTGAATACCCAGAGAAGAAAAACCGAAATAAACTCAGGGGTCAAAGTCTCTTTTAAAGTTCATACAGCAAACATGTAATGGTCAAATCATATGAGAACCGACGATCCGATTAATAAAATTCTTTCATTGATATAGAACCGAATACTATATGTTGTACCCTGAAAAAAAATTACGGTTGAACACAGAAACGCAACCGATGATGAAAACTAGTAACTGCTACTTTGTTAACATCAGTATAAAATATTCCTTATAAGTTTTACATACGTCAAGTTTAACCGGAAATTTTCGGTAAAATTATTACCGTAAACAAATATTTTTACTACACAAGCTTTCTGGAACTTCCAGTACGTACAAACAAACAGTATGTATTGTATCTACATAGTCAAAGCTTCATAGCAACAGGAGAAATCACAGTAGATATATATATACATAATGGGTACAACAGAAAATAAACTGTAGAAGTAAAGAGCTCCTACAATTCAGTATTAAGACGAAGACATGTCAACGGAAACAGTGTTTTTTTTCTTTGAGGTGAGAAATCATCCAATAACTTCTCCCGCTCTATGGTGAAGTGAGAGCTCTTGCGCTCCACCGTATAGGATTTAGAGGAATATTACAGTTTCCTTTCAGAAATCCCCCTTGGTCCTAGCGAACAGCGATTTTACTCTACCTCTACAGTTTGCTGAAATAACTTCGACTTGGTCTCGACTCGGATGGCGAGCTACGCTTTGCTCGTCGTCCGCAAGCCCTCATGGAAACAGTGTTGATGTAAAATATTATGGAAAAATTGAAGCTCGTAAAGCTACAAGAACATTCCATGCTTTACGTATTCCGACGATCCGCAGTGTGGGCCAAGAGCGTCGGCGTTATATTTACACGACATAAATAACTACAGATCTTTAAAAATAGTATCTTTCGTAACGCAACAGCAGAAGATATTCAAACGCTTTAGATTAACCGAATTTCAGTGCATCCGGATCCAAGAACCACAACTTCACATTAATTATTGATCCAATTTTCGTTCCATTGCGTTTTTCCTTTAAAGCATTCAGTTGTTACATTGCCAGCACGGTGCATTGGATTGCAAACAATTTAAATTTTTGTGTCGAATAATTTCATAGTACGGTGATTTGCACACAAGTGCAGATTGCGAGGCTTGAATTGAAATGCTAACGGTTATTGCGTCGTTCAGAACGCGTCGATAAAAAATGTTTGTGCATGCCAAATGGCTCTCATTATTATTACTAAATGGATTCACTAAATTAATTTGTACCTATTGTTTGTAACTGATCTGAACAAATTGGTTTTAATTGAAATATTTGTGGCCTTTGTAATTGTGAGACAGGAAATTATCTAAATTAATTTGTAGTGGTGTATTTTGTTAATGAATAGTTACTTCTAAGCAAGCGTGCTCCAACGTCGACCACATCATCGCTTACATGAGATACTAAATAAGAACCTGAAAGGAAAAAACGGTACCCTTATGGGTATCACTTCTTGTCAGTCTGTCTGTCTGTTTGTCTGTCAAGACCCTTTATCTCGGGAACGCGTGAAGGTATCGAGTTGAATTAAAAACCATATAGTCAAGTCTGCCGGTCCCTTTAAGCTGTGAAAAAAAATAAACTTCTAAGTTAACGGGAAAAAAAGATATGGTCGTTTATGTCGCAAAAAAACGTATATTTCGACACTCTCGATGGAATCAAAATTCATAGGGTACTTCCCATTGACCTAGAGTCCTGAGATTTAGCATGAAGCAAGGTCTTCAGCACGAATATGGGAAAAAATCTGAAAACTGTATTGCAATTCTTGTTGTGACGTAACGTCACAAAAAAAACCTTTTTGCCAAGTTTTAGCGATTCGGATATATCTTCGAGACTCGATTCGTGAATTGAACTGTTTTCAAGGGTAATTTTCTACGGGACCCTCAGTGCGCAAGTTCGACTCGCACTTGGCCGGTTTTTTTTTTATCCATATTAAAAGTATCTTGACTGAATATTATATCAAACACTGCAATTTTGATTATAAAACATTATTAACATACAAACACTTAATGAAATTAATTTCTGTCGTGCGTACCTATCAAAAATGTATTCGTTTAATTTTATACAGCAAACGTAAATAGCTATTAAATATGAAATTAACTATTACATTAGTGTGTATGCGTTATAAAGGCTCGATTGTTTGTATGTTTGTTAGTTTTTCACGCTCAAATGGTTGAACTAATTGGAATGAAAAATACCAGGATACCTTGTATCCTAATTTAGTATATCACTACATAGTATAAAACAAATCCGCTTCCCGCTGTCTGTCCATGTGTATGCGATCTTTAAAATTACGCAACGTATTTTGATATGGTTGTTTAATAAATATTGTTTAATAAATAGAGTGATAATGAGGAAGGTTTATATGTATAATTCATGCGTAGTATATTTAATAACCTGTGCGAAGCTGAGCGGGTCGCTAATAGGCTATAAATAATAAAGGAGGTAAATACTAATTTCACACGGACAGCAGTTAAAAGGCAAAGTCAGTAAAAGTGAGTCAGTACTCACTCTCACTGACATCGCCCTGCCAAGCTCTTGAACCTTATACGCTGTTATTTTGTACAGAGGTTCCTTTTATGATATATAAGGTGACTGGTATAGTGAACGATGCTTAAAAAACGTGATTGTAGTCATGACAACAAACAACTTTTAATATTGGACCAAACCTGAAATCAAGAAAAAATCTGCCAAGTTCAGTACATTTTGACCAGTTAGGCGAACGTAAATGTATTGAACTTGGCAGAATTTTTCCTTGAGGTTATAAAATAAATCTGTTTTCATCAAACGATGGAGCATTTTTTTCTGATCAATTTGGTATATTTACGAGTAACTCATTTGTGACAAAATCGGACTTATACCCTTTTTCACTAGGGTCACAAATATTATAATATTAGATTCAGTAGTTGGGTAGTATGTGTGTCTATATGTGTTTGTTACTCCTTCACACCCAAACGGTTGACCAGATTTGCATGAAATTTTGCATACGAATAGACCTTTACCTAGAATAGTACATAGAGATACTTTTTATCGCGTGAAATTGTAATGGTCCACTTTCACATGAGCGAAACCGCTTGAGGACGGTAGTATTAAATATAATCTGTGTTCCCGAGTGCTGGATACTCATCAATGTCATGTTCTCCAGATTCCTGTGCTATAATTTATAGCTTTTACTAAACTGTAAACAACAAGGGAATGAAATAATATCTTAGGAAAATTTTAAAGCTGTTTCATTTCGTAAAGACAGCCGGTTCTTCTGCCCACTCAACCTGTCTTTGAGCTATGTTACTTGTTGTCGGCATAACACGATTTCTTTTTCTCCCATTCTAACCAGTTACACTATAACTGACCTTACCATTCTTTAAATAGAAAAGAAAGAATGAAAATTGCGTTTATTGGAATTATAAAAAGGGTAAAAATACCTTAAAATTGAACAAAAAGTACACTTGAATAATTCAAAAAGGGCTACGGCTCAGCATAATGCCAAATGGTAACACAAGGCCAGCACTCGTTTGTGAGTGGAGGAGTACTTCGACTCTTTCATATCACTCTTCACACAATCCATCCATCTTTTCTTTGGCCTCCCTCTACCTCTCCATCTGTCCACGTGTATACTCATAACCCTTTTAGTAACATATGTTTCATCCCTCCTCTTTACATGACCATACCGAGACAAACGATCACTTTCAAACTTCCTTTAATATACTCATTCCTCACTTTATCCTTTTTTGTCACACCACCCATCCATCTCAACATTCTCATCTCCGCTACATGCAATCTTTTTTCATCCGTCTTATTCACAGCCCAACATTCTGATCCATACAGTATGACAGGTATTATCACGGACTTGTAGATTTCACTTCTACTTGAGGGGCTTCCGTGGGTTGGTTGTTCCAGTGACCTGTCACCATTTCATCCATCCTGAGTTCATCCGATTGATTGATTTTTTCCCGATTTCTGCTATTTAACTTATGGAGCGCACCGCGATGTTTCTAATTATAAATAATTAATGATACATGTAACGGATGCATACGTATATAAACATTAAACGTTCACCTCCCATAACGAATCCCTTAGAACAATAGTGAGCGAGGAGCAACGGCAACATAAATAGCCGGTCGGTTATGAAAATACTCGCGCGGAATATTTCTGTACCGCGGCGTAATGTGATACGTGATACCGTGCGGAATGCGGGCTGCACGGCCGATTGGTCTTTTGATCCTAAAAACCACGGTTTCGTAGACTAGTTTTTTTTTATATTTTATAATTTATTTTTCCTTTCTTTATATTAAATTATATTTTTCCTGCTGTTTTTTCCCCATAGCCGTTTCAGCTGCAGGAACCGTACAAATTTTTGTTATCTTTTCTTCTATATTGCCATACTTAGCTGGAAAATATGTGTTGACTAAAAAAGCGCAACCTCGGTTAAACGGAGCTAAGCATTTTATTGACATATATTGACTACCTAAACGAAGTTTGCCTAACTCCATATACTAGCTACCAAATAATGCAAAACCATTAGACTGTGTTCCATCTGCATATGCTATTTAGCGAAACAATTGGACTGTATTCTGCATTAAAAACTAAATACATTCAGAACTAGACATAGAAACTAAAAAAAAAAACTAAAGCGAGCGTGGCGAAATTAGCGAGTCTTATTAATAAAGCTGAAAGACAAAAGAGTCTCAGTAACAAATTAATCAATTATATTTGTAACTGCACTTTCAAACAAATAATTGCAAAAGCGCCAAAATTCTCAAAAGTCTATAATTTCTACGTTTTAGTGAGGAAGGCTTTTGGCACATCGCTACGACACTACATCAAGGGATTAACACTGAATTGTTCGCCAAAACTGTATTGTGTAACTACGCTCCAAAATAGCAGGTGCATAACCTATTAATATTATTCTTCTGTAGAAGGTAGATAATATCCACAACATATCTGTGATTCCAGAATATTTGGAGAAAGATATGCAATAAGATTATAATCACGTAAGAGCGGTTGTATGGACATGTATCTCGGATTAGCTGCTCTTAAATAAGACATTTTTTACGATTTAAAAATCAAATCTTCATCATCATCATCTTTTAATGTCCCCACTGCTGGGACACATGCCTCCTCTCTAAGACAGGGAATGGACCGTAATCAACCACGCGGGTCCGGTGCGGGTTGGTGGAGGTCACATGTCTTCGAATTTTTTGGTTCTAGGACATGCCGGTTTCCTCACGATTTTTTCCTTCACCATTTTGAGAAAAATCAAAGAGTTTGTTTTATTTAGTGGTATCCTGACCAGTAGTATTCTAGGTAAGTTTTTTTGAGTTTTAAATGGAGATTAAGGGTTTTTAAAGGAACATAACGAAATCTTGTTGATAAAGAAATTTCGCCGGATCTCGACACTATATATATGTCGCATCCGGCGTTGATTTGTTGACAACTAAACAAGGCACGCCCTAGTGGCGACTAGAAGAAATAGAGGTTTTTTTTTTTTAACGTAGGTAAAATCATCCAATGACAAATCCCGCCCTTAGAAGAAATAGAGGTGGCGCGCTTAGACAGAGTCAGCCGTTTCCGCTTTGGCTACGAGCTTGGGGAAGGAGAATCCGCCGAGTACAGCGGACACTCTCAGCCAGGCCGTCGCAGAGTCAAGACGTTCTGAAACTGTCCGTTTTGTTGTTTGTACCTACCTAATAACAGTGCACTGTACCGAAATGTATTGAGAAGTAAACTGATTCAGTTCCTAACCGTTTTTATTCATTGCACGATACCCACGTAGGCCCACCTGGTGGATGATCAGAGCTCGAACCATCCTGAACGAGCCGTCATATATAATTTTACAGGCGAGATCTCGAACTGTTAATCAGCTCGAGATTGCATACCAATTCCTCCCAAATACCAAAGTATTTGGGAGTGACTGGATAGAATTGGTAGTAATACTCAGTTATAGTGTAAATAATCCGACGTAGTCACAGAGTCACAGCTGTCTGCGATAACAAGAAGTGATATATTTGCACGAGCGCGACAGCCAGGCGAGCAGGCCGAGTGACGGGAACATGCCACTAATTTGTTGTCACAACACTACGAAGGTGTCAAACGGTGTCCAGGTTGTTACCTTGTTACATAGTTAGGTAGTTATTGCGAGATAGTTCATTGTTATTAGGACAAAACACTGAAAAATGCTAGAAGTCTGACCATTATTTCAACTTCCCTATTAGGTTACTAATTTTATATATAAAAGTGAAACCTAGCCCATTTTGTTTGTTTTTTTATTATAATCATTTATAATTTGTTGGTATTTGTTGGTTGGTTGTAGTATACAGATCTTAAATTATAGTTCACAGGTCGCTATGTTATGCCTAGAGGCATACAAATATATGGTCGCATGCAAAGAGATAAAGTATACGAGTATAAACCATGCGAGATGTAAATTGGAAATTATTAGCTAGATGATACATGAATATAACAAAAGAATTATAAATGTCACATTATGTAGTAATGTCAAAGAGTCTTAAATTTCTATTAGTCACAACATCCAATACTAGCATAAAAAAAAATATGTTTCTATAGTCAAATAAATAATTCTACATTAATTTATCATTCAGAAATTCATCAGTCGTATAATAACATTTTTCAATCAGTAACTGTTTCAATTCATTTTTAAAGGACTGTATGAGAAATCGATAACAAAAAGAATTATGTCAACCAACCGTAACTAAATGAAGTTAGGGACTATTTAGTACACTGCTATATCTTTTTTATTGCCATCCGTTATTTTTTATTTTGGTTTGGGTGTTTATGGGGTGTACGTAGTAAATGGTGTGTCGATCACTATCGCAACACTAACGCGTATATTTTCGATCCGTTTATCACTTTTTTTCCCAGTTTTAGCGATGAAAAATAGCGAGTGTGAAAAAAACCTAACAGTAATAACCAAAAATACGTATTACACTAGCAATGCTTCCATTCGTATCTTCGTTTGGTTACAGTTTGCTATTTGATTTGCTATTAATTTCTCGTATTATCTATCCTCTAACATATTACTGTCGAACCCTGGGTTTTTTCTCTAACATTTTTGTCATGCCAATAGTTTGCATTGGCTTTTGCATAAAAGTAAATTGTATGATGTATACAAAAAATAAGAAAAAGGGATAAAACGAAGGTCCAATGTTTGTATGGTTCTCCATCCCTACCTACTTTCGTCTACTCGAGTAAAACCGCTCGCAGAAACTAGTCATGTATCTCAAATCGACGCTTATAAACTCAAGTGCCACAAAATGCCCGAAGTAAAGCTGCGTTTCGTACTACAAGCAACTCGCATACAAGTTTGATTACATTGCTGGTCACGAACGGTTGATTGATCACATTAGGATTCAGCAGCCTGCAATGTAATGCAACTTGATGCTTGCACGTGGAGCCGTAGCTTAAGTAATATGACCGTAAACTGAAGGAGCCCAGTCCAGCCCACGACCGATACCGAGTTTTGCGGCTACGTTTAAAAGAGTGACTGTGTGCCTTGAATGCAAAGGGCAACTTAAGGAACACCGTTAGCTTAGCTAGTAAAAGTTTGACACGCCCTCACAAGCCGAGAAGACATTAGACGATACCCGACCTCAAAAAAGTAGTAAGTCAAAGAACCTTTTATCACGGTCACCTCTAACATATTATGCATACGACAAATAAGTAAGTGACCATGCGATCAATATCTTTGCCAACGTTAACAGCAAGAAGTAAATTTGTTATACCAGCTGCGGCTGGTGCCTTCATTCGCACATAAATCTTTAATCTGTCTTCTAAACTCCCAGTTCAGGGCCTCAAGTCTGCTATTACAAAAGTGTTAAAATGGTCTATCATTGATTTCATAATTGTTGATTTTGATAAGTTTCTAATTTACTAATAAGGGCTTCATTATGATCTTTTCCAATGATCAACCACAGACACTCCATTGAAAGAAATGGCATAGAATGGTAATCTCGTACATTGACAAATGAATATCTGACGTATGCGGTAATCTGCAAATATTTTAAGTAACTATATAATCATAGCTTTTAATTCGTTACAAGACAGCTCGTACCACAATTCTAATACGAGACCATATTATGAAACAATGACGATATTATGAAAATAGCAGACTAGGGCCCCTGGTCATCAGTTCCTGTGTGGGATTGTTCGGCAGAGTTACTGCGGGTCTAAAATCACTAGTGTTAGGGAGTCGGGTTTATAAATGAAATAACCAAAATTATCAGAAAGCACCACCATTCAAGAATGGACGCCTAGCAGTTCTCTGGGACAGATATGGACTGCCCACGCTGAGACCTCTTGAGTTGTTCTACATTTAATGTGTATATCCTGGAACGCACAGAGCAACAGGAAAAACAAGCGATTGTCCGTTGGAAAAAAATAGGTTAACAATTTCGAAAACTTCCTTCCTAGATTTATGGTGTGCAAGTTAACAGTCAATGTACCTCCTAATTATCGCTTACCATCAGGTGAGATAGTAGTCAAACGCCTATTCAAAATAAAAAATGACTATAGTCAGTTTTCATTTTTGTTAGACCCTCAATCCACTGCCAACTTACCCGATATATATAGTAAGCGACAATCAGGACATTTTACTATTATTATCCACCATAACTTCAGTACACTTGCACCTTTTTGCTATTTATTTTACACAAAAACGTTCAGTGCCAACAGTTTCATCCTCTCGCATGTTTTTCCATCATGTACAAAAATCCGAGCAACACACAGCATATTCTTTGAGCTAGCAACATAATAACCCGAGTGTCGATTATGGAGAGGAGCCAAACGGGACCATTTGGCAGGCGGCGCTACAAATCTATCAGTACCAGCCCGACGCTATGGGAGCCTGGTACATGCTGATTAACTCGCTACCACGCTGGGCTTTTTGCCGGTTTGGAATATAACAGTCTACTATTGTTATGACAAAAAAAATCGAAAAATTGCAGCTGTTCCTAAATTCGTTACTTAGCTACAGACCTAGATGTAGCAGTGAATGATTCTGCAAATGATGCAACTACTGAATGATCAACTAATACATCAACCAAGTGTTTTTCTCAACATTAGAGAATCGTCAGCTTAGTTTATATGCCGGAGATAAGTGAGTTTAGAATATTTTAATGACATAATTCTAATATTTTGATATTTTTTAAGTTATTCTTATCGAAAGCACTCTTCTTAGATACGAGTATTATTCGTTCATCTTAAAGGTTTTATTCTTTTATCTGCTATCTTAATGCAGACCATAATCACGATCAATCATTGTAAGTATCTAGGTCTGTAGAATTCTTCGGAAGGGTTACGGCGGCCCTGGGACGCTAAGGGCGATTGAAGAAACACAGATGTGGGTTTTATTCTGTAAAAGTTTGACGTTCGCTTTCGCTCCACTAAAGAAGTTATATGGTGTTTTATCTTTGTGAGCTTACGAGTTGTAGATCGAAACCCAGGTAGACACCTAACTTTGTGTAATTTACTTCACCACCATTACTTTCAAAACGGTGAAGGAAATATCGTAAAGAAAGCGGCATGCCCTAGAACCAAAAATTCGAAAACATGTGAAATCCAGTAACCCGCACTGGGCCCGCGTGGTGGATTACATTACAGCCTACGGCCCCAATCTATGCATCTCATAAAAAGGAAGCATCCGAAGAGTGGAAACATTTTATAAGGCTGAATACGCGATACATATGTTGACTATCTAGGAATTAGAATCGATGCATATTTAATAGTTCTGCTAACCAATACGTTGCCAATAATAGTTCCACAAAATATAGTTTAGCACCGATTGTCAAGGTTGGTCTCAGCAAATGAACTCAAACGATCCGACGCTCACTCAAACTCACGTGTAAATTATAACAATGATATGTTTGTTTATCAGATTACTGCCAAGTTGTCTCATGTAAAGTTAATGGTGCTGATACTCTTGACCATCAACTTAACTAAAATTACTAATAAACTAAAAGAGTAAAGATAGCGAGGACTTAGTGCAGTCAACTATTACAGTCTTGGCCTTCAGCAATTTACAAGTATTATTACAACTTATGAAATGTATGTCTTCATACATCATCCTTATTTCAGCCAAAATACATCCACCGCACACCACAACGACCGATCTTGCACGTCTCGCATCCATCCTATTCCCGCAAACCTCGCCATGCCAGGCCTCTCCGCCTTGTACGAGGCCTCTCTATGCTGCATCTTCCGGTACATGGTCGCCACTCCAGAACCGATTGGTCCCATTATTTTGTTCTGCAATCAATTTGCCTTGTCCACTGCCACTTAACATTGGCGATTCATCGGGCAATATCCATAACCATGTCCATAACCATTGTCCTCTTTTATCTTTATTTCATCACACGAAGAAACTCCGAGCGTAGCCCTCTCCATTGACCTTTGGTTGACTTTAAGCCTTCTGATGAGGCCCATAAAATGTTCTATGTATTAATTAGTTCAACTTATAAATACGTTTAGCTGATATAATATACGAGTATATACATCATTACTGAATGAGCAATCATTTTGCACAACTAAACTACTGGCTGGCTACTTGGGCCGTAGCGTCGAGGAGGCAACGGGTGACTCCCGGTCTAGGTCGTTCTAGGTGCAAAAGTTGGCCATCGCTATTCAGCGAGGTAATGCGGCGAGTGTTATGGGCACTTTTGCACCGGGACCGATCAGGGGCGGGTTATTTATTGACGTTTTATTTAATTTGTCTATTTGTAAATTGATAATTTATGACATCAAATTTGACTAAATTACAGTTTATTCTCAGCAGTTTATTCCATAAACATAGAACCAATGTTTACCGCACCTTAGCCATTAGGAATTCAGACTGGCTTAATTGTCCTCCATAAAAGTGACAGTAATTGATTTAGCAACGATGAACGTTTCAGTAGTCTATGGGTGAGGCTTTATTCTATGGCAGATATTTTTCTTCGTTCATTGGCCTTGTTATAGAGCGTCTAATTAATTTAATTGGTAAAAAATCTGTAGACGAACTGGGTACCTGTCTATAGCCATCCAGGGAAAAACTACTTCATGTGGCCCTTCCCGACTCGAGTATCGTCAACGTCGAGCATGGTTCAAAAGACTGTTGCTTCATTTAACGTAATCCAACGCGATTTTTGATAGAGAGGCAACGCGAAAAAAGAGACATAACGCCTGAAAAGTCTATTGGCATTCGGTAATTTACTTCAATATTTCATAAAACTTGTTCCAAGAAAATACGTGTTTTTTAAACCGTTAAAAGTTTTTGAGAAAAATTGTCATCATTTAGAATCTCTATTAAATGTGCGAGGGTTCTATAGAAGTACTATTTTTATTTTATATATGAGTACATTACGGAGGGCCAAAATTCATGTAAAATAGCAGATTTTCAGAGGTCTTTATTGAATTAGTTTAATTTATGTTTTGATTTCTATAAAAGCCTAGATAATATCCACAAGATATCTGTGTATCCAAAAAAGATGTGTAATAACATCATAATCACGTATGAGCGGTTGTATGAAAATGTATGTATATCGGGTTGGCCGCTCGGAACTGTTTAGTGGTCAAAACCACCATTAGCTACTGCTATGCTGGTCAGAAATACTTTTCACCAGTATAAACTTTCTTTTCTGTTCAAAGTAAACGTGTCCACACACTATATAGGAATTGCTCCTGTATCGTAGGCAGTGGCGGATTAGCTATATAGCAAAAGCAGCAAATGCTACGGGCCCCGCGCCTCCTCATCGTTACAAAAATTTGTTAATTATCTACACTACATGAAATCTAAATACAGCTACACATAAAATATTTTATCTAATCTATCTCAATAAAAAAGGGCTACCTAAAGGGGGGGGTGCCTTATCGAATTGCTACAGGCCCCACATTGCCATTGGCTTAATCCGCCACTAATCGTAGGTGCGTTCACAAAGGATGATGCCAGAGTTTCTATGAAGTTTGGGCCCACCTTTTTTTAAAATTAATTAATAGAAATTATTGCTCGTCTCCCTCTCTTAGACAGGAGACTTGAGTCCCAGTAGTATGAACATTATAAGGCTGATGCTATGCTATGCTAGTGCTTGACTGCAATCCCACCCTACATTACCTTTCTGCAAGGTACCTTCAATCCCCAGTAACAAATTTTCGGTAAATCGATGCAGGGCCTGCGCGTAACCACAGCAGTGACGCAGTCTCAGAAAGAGATGGCTTGACGATTTGGACTCCTACCTGTGTGTGTGACAGTAGCTAAGAACAGAAAAGAGTGTCACAACAGAATCATAATAATAAATTATTGTAACCACTTTTAAAAGATGATTTTTAAGAGATTCTAATTGTATTTTTGTAGTTACAGATATTGACTAAAACGTTTCATATTTCATAATAATGAAACAAACGCTTGTTGACTTAATAACATTTCTATTAAAAAGCAGTCAAAACGGACTGTGACAAATTTTCAATATTGACTGTAGCTTTTTTAATAATTATGTTTTTATTGTGGTGTACAATAAAGTGTAATCAATTGTATTTATACTACAAGCGGTTGTTAACCCCGAACCCAGATGTTGAAATTAACAGTTTAATTTATGGTTGACCAACCTCCATTGAAATGGGGGATTCCTCCAACCTGGCCAGTGTTGTTTCTGATAGGTTACTGTTCGATGGTTGTTCTTCGGCTGTTGTAGTATATGTTTTAGGTCGTGCAATATTACATTTTTTTATACTATTGGAGAAATTATCACTGCGACTTAGGTTTTTTTTTTTGGGTAGGTAAAATCATCCAATGACAAATCCCGCCCTTGGGTGGAGCGGGAAGTTGTGTCAGACTCTTACTGACTAAAAACCTACCCCGTTCCATTCTTCGCCTTGGTCCCAGGGCCCCGGGTGCCATTTTCACATACCCTTTGACCCCAGTAGGCTTCGGCCCTGTCGGGCCCCTACAGTTTGCTGACAACTCCTTGAGGCGCGCGAGAACAGTGCGCGCCGTAAACGACTTGAGCTCGGACCGGTCTGTTACCGGACGGACGGACAGCGATCTACCCATTGCCCGCCGTCCGCAAGCCCGCGCCTACGGTGGCCGGAAATCGGGATCGGAAACCCGGCGGCGGCGGCGGCGTGTACGCCGTTGTCTGATGCGGTCGGCCTCCTCCTTTGCTAGCATTACTGCTTCGCAGAAGGTGGCGACCGCCTGCCACTCCTCCTCGCTCCGGAGCATGGCTTGAACCAAACCCCGGCGCGAGAGATCGCTGCCGCCGATCGCCCCCACAAGGACACGGCGATGCTCTTCCCAAGCGGGGCACACCTCGACTGTTTGCTCCACCGGGTCCTCCGGATGCTCCGCACAGTGGCGACATCCGGGCGTCGTCTCCGCACGAATCTTGTACAGGTACGGACCGAACTTGCCGTGTTCGGTCAGCACCTGCGCCAAACGGAAGGTGACGACGCCGTGGGGCCTTTCCAGCCACGCCTCAAAGAGGGGCATTACCGCCTCGATCGTGGCGTGCCCAGCACGAGGTTGCGACAATCGTTCTCGCCATTTCACCATGACTGCGACTTAGGTGGGATTCGCGCGAGCCGCAGAGGGTTCTTATGGAGCCTAGTGCTGCAGTGACTTTACACATGTATCAAACGACGTTTTTCAATACATTACATATATATAAATTAATGATAGATCTAAATAATCGGTGGGAAAATCATCCAATGACATTTCCGCGCCCTTGGGCGGGGCGGGAGATAGTGTCAGACTTTTACTGACTGAAAATCTACTCCTGTTCCTTTGTTGTCTTTCAAACCGGTGCCGAACCTTCTTTACAGAAATCGATCCTTGGTCACTGTAGGCTTCGACTCTGCTGGCCCCTACGGCATGCACGGGAACAGTGCGCGCCTTAAACGACTTGGGCTCAGTCCGGTCTGTTACCGGACAAACGGACAGCGAGCTACCCATTGCCCGCCGTCCGCAAGCCCGCGCCTACGGTGGCCGGAAATTTGGATCGGAATTACGGCGGCGGCTGCGGCGTGCACGCCGTTGCCTGATCCGGTCGGCCTCCTCCTTTGCTAGCATTACTGCTTCGCAGAAGGAGGCGACCGCCTGCCACTCCTCCTCGCTCCGGACCATGGCCTGAACTAAAGCCCGGCGCGAGAGATCATCGCTACCGATCATGAGGACACGGCGATGCTCTTCCCAAGAACAACGTAAGGATGGACACTCGCCGTAATAACGTGCCTCTCATTTCCCCCTTAAGACACGAATGCAATCAGTTGTTTTTCAAGAAAACGGGCGAGGTCGACAGGCACCATCAGTTTACGGAGAATAAAAATAGCAACTTTATATACTGGCCGTTGTTTGCCGCTTGTATAAGCAACACTCTTTCACAATGTTTACTTTAATCTGTCCTAGCTCAGAGGACACCGGTGTCCTCTCACATCCACGCCACTATAGGCCTTAATTCCGATGTTTAGAGTCTACTTTTGTATGAACAAGTTGGGTAGTTGTGGATCGAAGTGTTAATTACCCACTAATAACAATATTGAAGCTAATTGGGTCACATCGATAAAGGATAGATTTCTGGCTGTTGTATTATTAACCCCCGACGGACCGAAAAAAATGGACAGATTTTGATGCGGTTTTTTTTGTTTGAAAGCTGGCTTAATCGAGATGATTCTTAGCTACAATTTATGAAGATCTATGCAGGTGTTCAAGGTCATCAGCTCTTTTGTTAATTGCGGTAGGATTATGATACACTTAATGGGTGTTTACTTTATTTTAAATATATGAGTGACCTAATATTTGAAATACTCATGTACAATCTGGTGCCGTTGAGCTGGTCTGATGATGGACCTCGAAGGTAAGAACCCTGGATTGCTTATTAACATAGTTAACCTATCGAGTTTGGGCTCATTAGATTTGCCTTAACTAGTGCTATACATTTCTCATGATGACAGGGACCTGATGCTAGAACTGGGAGGTGGCTGATGGAACTTTGGAACGCCTACTAGTAAACTCATCGAGTTTGGGCTCATTAGATTCGTCTTGACCAGTTCTATACATTTCACATTCATGATAATAACAGGCGGGGTTTTTTAATTATTTTTTTTTTCACTTAAGTGCGTAGTACTCGTACATATATATCGATGACTGTTTGTGACAATTTTAATTTAATATTGAAAATGCTACCAAGTAACAAATCCATTATAGTAAATAATATATATAAAAAATATATATTATCTATTATAGTAAAAAGTCTATTAATTTGTGACAAATTTTCCGTAAATTGTTGTTCGGTGTAGTGAAAATGTGGCAAATAAATCATTTGGCCAATAAAAAAGCTCAAAAGAGGCTTCGGCCAATAGCAAAAAAATATTTTGTCAATCGGCAAAATACCGTTGCGTAAAATAATACATATGACACATGAAACTCCGATGATCTAAAAAATATGTTAAACAATGCTTATAGCAAAAAAGACGTCTATCAAAAGTTATCGGTCAAAAGAAATTCGAACAAAAAAAATCTGAAAATGATCGGTTCTAAAAAATAAACACATTTTGATTTATTGTATCTATTAGTTATTTAGCCATTCTCGTATTATTATCCTTCTAACGAAACCGCTTTGGAGACCATCGATTGAATGGTTTCAAAATAGCTACTAATATTGACACAAGTAGATTTTTTTTTAATCAGATACCTAGATAAAGGGAAATTGTACATTATGTACATATGAACATTATCAAACAAATCTTCAATATCACTAAATTAGTGCAGTTAATATGAGTGTAGCATTCAACATTTCAGGATCGAATTTAGTTAAAAACTTCATAAACCCTTTTCAAATAAAATGCAAGCTTTTAAGAACTGTGTGAATGACTCTTTTGTGTGCACGTAATACCAAAACAAAAGTAGTTGAACATCACTATTGCGGAAACCGATAAACATTACATTTGCGTATTTACACAAAGGGTATGACGTCAATGTATTGAAATTATAGAATACTAATAATAAATGCTATTATTGGTACTATAAGTCATGGACAGTACGATTGGCGGAGAGGTTGAGCGTTGAGCTTACTGTGCCGCGTGTCATGGATTCCTTTCAGCACAGCACAAATATTTCACATATATGTCTATGACGGCGCGTTCTGTTCCCGCGCGCCTCAAGGAGCTGTCAGCACACCGAAGAGGCCCAGCCTGCTAACTGCAGGCAGGCAGGGTCGAAGCCTACTGGGTTAGTTCCGAAAGGAATGCTCGGCCCCGGCACGATAGGCTACGAAGGAACGGGGTAGGTTTTTAGTCAGTAAGAGTCTGACACTACTTCCCGCTCCGCCCAAGGGCGGGATTTGTCATTGGATGATTTTACCTACCATAAAAAAAAAAAACATATATGTCTATCACAGCTAAAATAGCTGTCCTCGGTGTCTGATGTATGTTAATTTACATGTTTGTGGACGCACCCACGATATCGGAGTAATTCCTAGAACGATCGTTGATTTAGAATACCCGACTGCTTAAAAAATAAAATAATAGCTGAAGTAGTGCAGAAACAAACCAATTTAATTACTGCAACATTGAAATAATTTCATAATCGATACATACAATGCTGTAATAATTAAATTAATTGAAATTATTTCGAATAATTTTATGAATTCATCGATTGCTCGATTTTTCAAATGTTACTGTATAGTAACACGACATTATTATGTTATTATGTGGATAAAAAAAGCAAATAAGACTTATAAAATAAGCTAATGAGAGCTTTGGAAGATACCTCGTTAATAAAATAGTCTATTTTAATGGAGTGTCCTTTTTTAAAACGACTAATAACCAGGGTTTTTCGGATTTACTTTTGTAACTTTTGTTGTTCAAGAAGCAGTGATGTTCGAAATAATTTAAAAGTAATGATAATTGTAAGAGTTCATTAGATTCTAATCAATTCACTCAAAAGACCTAGAAGGCTGATAAAAAAAAAACATTAAAAAGGTGCTTTACTTTTCTAAAGACCGTTAAGTTTAGTATTCAACAGGTATACCTGTACTATTTTGCCACAACTATCACACTACGCCCGTCTAGTCCCAAGCTAAACAGAGCTTGTGTCATGAGTACTAGACAACTGATAAACATACTTATATATTTCTAAATACATACATACTATAGATAAATTACACCCAGACACAGAACAAATGATAGTGCTCATCACACGAACATTTGTCCTGGGTGGGAATAGCAGTCAGGGCCACTAACCGCTAGACCAAACAGGCTTGTTACTATTTTACTTTGTTTCCAATCGCTTCCCACGCCATCCATAAATAACGCAAATACCAGGTCTTGAAAAGATTTGACAACAACTTCAGACCTATTTGACTGCTCGATGTTTTAGCGCTGACGTCATTGCTTGTTAATGACGTCAGCGCTAAAACATAATAATATTACTGTTTACGTAGCTACTAAATAATTGAACTCCAACAGCTGATGTTAAAACAGGAAGCGCATTATTACTGACTGATGTAAAACAAGTTGTTTCAGAACATGTACGTGAACAGAAAATCCACAAAACCTAAACGCAAATAATACATTTTGATGCGAGTGGTGAAAGTTTATCTTTGCGACCGAGGAATTCGCCCGAGTTGCAAGCGAGGGTGTTATGGAGCCGAATGCTGCAGTGACAAACCACATGTATTAAACGACGATTTTTTATACACTTACGAAAAATAAGTGTAATAAACGGGGGTTAACGCCCAACTCGAGGGGGTCGCGCCGCGCCCAGCCTGTTACGATAAAAACAATCAATTGTGGCAGGTGCCAGCTAGCGCACTTTTCCACACTAATGCGGATAATAGCATAGTGCTTACCTAAAACCGATATAGGAGCGGGTTTTTGAGAAAGTGTATTGAAAATAAATTAAAATCTTAGGTACATACTAATAAATAATCTGGCAAATCGATGTTATACTTTCGTTCATACAATTTGAATAACCGTTTTTGGCCTTTATAAATACCTTTTTCCATTAACCTCTTCTTAGAAACCGATAATCACATACATAATAAAAAAAGCGGAGAAAACGATCAAAACAGATAAATGCATGATAATAAATCCGCTTCGACCACCTCAATAAAAGCAATAAAAGTTGCAAGAAATTATTACCAACATAGATATTGATTTTGTTGTCCACGACCGTCCACAGATATTTTTTAACTTAAAAAATTAGCTTAAAGGACTTAGCATCCAAGACAAAAACACTTACAAATATTTTAACCACCTCCCCCACATCTGTCCGTCTCGCTCTCACCTGCGTGTTCCTCGTGAACCCGTAGCCGAGGAACCTCTCATCATGAGCGGGCACGGTGTCAGCAGCCACATAGAAGGGCTCGTACAGCAGCTCGAAGTTCGTCACATTGTGGCTGATATGCGTCTGCGCAGACTCGTTGCCGCCGCTCGCTTCCCATCTGGAATATTCAGCCTGATGGAAAAACTGTCTGGATTCTTAATGGACCAGGTACAATACGATTTATTGAACGACCTGCCACAATCTCTATAAAAGTGGTCATAAGGCCGATCGTGTAACCAAATTTCGTTTTTTTTGTTCTTCTGTAGCCAAGGTTACGATAAATCTTGATGTTACGGCTACCACCAAGACTTTTTTGCAGTCCTGCACCTTGGATCTTGTACTGCAAGCCGCAATACAAAGTGCAAAGTGCGTGGTTGTTTGAGTAATACCGTTCAGATAGGATTAGTTGGAACTGTGATCAAAAAAGTTAGCGTTGACAAAATAACTAGGTCAATTCGTGCTCGAATAGTTTGACTATCTTTTAATAATAGTATTTAGGATAGTGTTGGAAAGTCACTTTTAGATTACTGTTCTACTGTAAGATCTAATTAATGTGAATATTTTCCTGACATTCTGTGTATAAATATTGAGGAATCGAATTTCATTGTCAACTTACCGAGAAAAGTTCGAAGCGTACTGATTGTATATGAACACTTTCCTATGGAACGGTATTGCCAGCTTACTCCTCGAGAGCCGCACCAGCTCCGACTTGTTCGCTGGAAACTTGGCCACTCTCCGGTCCAGCTCGTAGGTAGGCACAACGTACGCACACAGCGGACACTTGGGCGTACTCGCCAGGAAATTGTCTAAGGCATCTGCCATTCCTTTAGAAGGTACTATATCAACATCCACTAAGAAAACAAAAGGCGTGTGGCAATTCTTTCGAGCTAAGTTCCTCATATGATTCTGAGGGTAGGGGTGCCTCGCTCTCCACGCGACGGTGTCCGCTCGCCGCTCGCCGGGCGGCAGCGGGTTGGCGTCACAGTCCCTCGCCCACGTCGGCATGGTGCCGTGTAACCCTGGTCTCTCCGATGGCATAGTAATATGTAAAGCTAGTCTTGAATATATTTCTGGTTGGCATCTAAACAACCAAGTAGTGAAAGCTCTTAACAGTCTCAATTCGTCGCCGGCCACGAAGACAGCTACTGAGATGGGTCCCGTCCAGTGAGCTGCTATCCTCAGCAGCTCGTGAAGCCGCTCTATGGAGCTCTGCGTGGCGAGGCACACGCGGCTGTTGGCAGACACCTCCGCGAACAAGTCCCCGACCGCCGCGTAGTCGAATAGTCTGTAGGAGCGGCTTCCGTCCCAGCGCCCGAGCCGCAGGTCTAGCCTGGAGATAGGGTCGTCATCTACAGCAGAGTTCGGCAGCGTGCCGCCGATGCAGGGCTCGCAGGTGGGTGGGTCGGAGGGCGGCGCGGTGGCGTGTAGCGGGCACGCCGCGGGGTGCAGCAGCCACAGGTTGGCGACGGCGTTGTACGCCACCAGCGCCACTGCCGCAAACATCACCACGCTCCATTGGAACCGCCAGCTCCGCTGTTAAAAACAGATCATTAGTAAAGTTCGCACAAAGCAAGGATGGCCTTGCTTTAGAAAAAATACGTACTGCAGAAGAATGCGGCCAGGAGACCGGCATTGGTGTTGGTTTACGATCATAATAGGTATTACAAATATGTAGGCAAGATGTACCTATCACATAATACCCATGATGGAATCAGAACGAAATACTCTGTGATCATCATTGACTGATATATCTGACACACGACTGTACATCATTTGATTTCAAATTCACACACAATTTTGAATTTAATTGTCGTTAATTTCTATAAAAAAATTCCCGTGCCGAGGGCGAAAATTCGTGATTTCGAAACAACAAACATCTGAATCGATTCTGTAAATTAATAAATAATGTCTTTTCGTTAGAACGGGTGTAAAAAGAGTGTGTAATGTGGTGGTCCATAAGATTTATTAGTTATAGTATAACAATCAAACGATCAATTTTGATTTAAAATCACCCCTGCCCTTTCTCATAATTCGAGCATAGCTGTGCCGGTGCTTCAAGCGGCACAAGTACTAAATACTTATTGATAGGTACCTATTCTTATTGGCAATGACAGTTACCCATTGGATGGAGACTTAAACGTGACAAAAAGGCTGGCCTGTTCTTTCCCAAAAGAATTAGCAGAATTGCAATCATTCGATGTGGCAATGCTGCCAGTCTTCTTACGTTCCCAGTTGACAGCGATCCCGGGTGTCGCCACTGTGCGGGACGCCCGGTGGACACGGTGGAGCACACGGTAGAGGTGCCCCGCTAGGGAAGAGCATCGAGCGCCGTGTCCTCGTGAGGGCGATCGGTAGCGATGACCTCTCGCGCCAGGCCTTGGTTCAGGCCATGGTCCGGAGCGAGGAGGAGTGGCAGGCGGTCGCCTCCTTCTGCGAAGCAGTAAAGCTAGCAAAGGAGGAGGCCTCAGGCAACGGCGTTCACGCCGCAGCCGCCGCCGTAATTCCGATCCAAATTTCCGGCCACCGTAGCCGCGGGCTTGCGGATGGCGGGCAATGGGTAGCTCGCAGTCCGTTTGTCCGGTAACAGACCGGACCAAGCCCAAGTCGTTTACGGCGCGCACTGTTCCCGTGCGCCTCAAGGAGTTGTCAGCAAACCGTAGGATCCCAGTAGGGTCGAGGCCTAGTCTGGGGCTCTGGGGAGGTATGCAAATGCATACCAGGGCCCTGGATCCAAGGCAGGGAAGGAACAGGGTAGGTTTTTAGTCAGAGTCTGACACTATTTTCCGCTCCACCCAAGAGCGGGATTTGTCATTGGATGATTTTACCTACCATAAAAAAAAAGATGACAGCGATGTCTAGTTAAACTGAGTGTCTCAGAATAAACTGCCTTTTGTAGATGCATAAAAAATTACCAAATGTACTTTATATCTACATAGGCGTTAATTTACAAAATCAGAAGCCGAAAGCATGAGAAAATACTTTTTGAAAATAACTTTATTCCAATGTTGTAGGTATTTCAGAGCTCTGGCACTCTTCAAAATGATCTCTAATATTTATGAAAAGGCATCACAGAGTTGAGTAGGGATTTTATTGACGTCTAATGTAGTCCCACCTCACATCAGCTATCTAACAGTGAAAGTCTCCTCAAAATCGGTCTACCCGTCTCCGAGATTAGCCGGAACAAACAGACAGACCAAAAATTGAAAGATTGCATTTTTGTTATAGGTATTGAATACTTAATGTAGTATATTGTAGTATACTTTTTTAGCATTTAGTCAAAAATATTATTTTGATATCACAAACAGACACTTTAATTTTGTTTATATGTATGTTACATGTATGTATAGAATATAATACATGAAAAGGTACAAAGATACTTATTTTAATGTACTGAAAATGACGAAGATGTGGCTCTTTTTACACCCTCTAAATATAGCTGACGTGCCACATAACTAAACATATTCGATAAAAGTTATATATTGTAACCTGCTACAATTTAATTAATTTAAATAATTATAATTTATTATGATCATGTTGTGATTTATGTTCTACTCGTCAACTCCAAATAATATTGACGCATGTCAACTTCAAATCATACAATCATAGAGTATTATTGATACTATACAACCTTATTTTTAGTATAGGTATGCGAAACCCGAAACAGAGGTCTAGTATTTTTATGAAAAAATGTCATAACTGCCTAATGAAAAATCACAAAGTTATTTTCTTGCTATGCCATGGTTGTACAAACACATGGTCACCGGGTCATCCAGGCCACTGAAGGGTTGTTTTGCTCTCATACCCAGCTATACCCTGGCCTGCCCTGACCTGTGTGTGTATGGTAGTGTCCAACTTGTAACTATTTAAAAAAAAAAAAATTGGGAAAAAATATAATATGGTGTAAAAATTATTGGAATCGATTCAGTTACTGATTCTGAACAAACTACATTATATACAGGTTTCGCATATATTAAAAATAGTGCTATATACACTGTTAAATTTTGGTTGTTTCAATCCCGCGGAGGTTCGATTGGGTACCTACATGAAAATTAAAAATTAAAGTACTTTTTTTTTAATTCGAATTAATTTACGCATGTACGAAATTAATTTCTTTAAGTAAACGTCAGCTGAGCGAGGCCAATGAACTGTAGGTAGTTAGTATTTTTTGCAAAAAAAGTACTTTATTTTTTTATTTTTTCTTTAATTTGTAAAGAAAAAATAAAAAAATAAAGTACTTTTTTACGATAGTATTTCATGTACCGAATCAACCCTCCGCGGGATTACCATCTGTGCCTTAATAGCGGGTGTCGGACACCCAGCGCTGGCGAATAGATGGAGAGGGAGATGGAAGCCAAAGAAAAGATGGATGGATTGTGTGAGGAGTGATATGAAAGAAAAGGGCGTCAATGACAGTGAGACGGTTGACACCTTTTCTTAACTTTAGCTGGGCATTAGACACCCAGTGCTGGTTTTCAGTTGGTACAACGCATTGTCAAAAGGACAAGGATAAATAAACTACATACTTAAACACAATATTGGTGTTTATTTACTTGATTTTTTTTTATTAAAAATTGAGGGCGATTATGACATTTTAAACTTTTATACCTCTGTCTTCACTGGGGAGTTTTTTTTCCTTTTCATAATTTTTTTTTCTATGAAAACTTTGTCCTGGCACGAATACAAAATAAACTATCCATTTTTGTGCAGTCGTTCGGAAGTTATGCGCGTACATACATTTCGGCTATTCATTTTAATATATTTATATAAAAGATTGCGACGGGTGCTGGACATTACACACTACTAGTGCAAAATAAACTACATTGCAACCCTAACAGCGGTAAGGATAGAAATAAGTAAGTGTATACCTTTTGAATACCGTAATTAGACACACAATAGAAAGACAATAGGTGTACGGACACCGGTGTCCTCTTGAGTGATGACAGTTTAAAATAGTACATTTTGATACAAGTGGAGAAACTTTGTCATTATGACCGAGACAAAATTCTGTTAAAAAGCTGAGTGCTGCAGTGACAAATTTCCACATGTATCAAACGACGTTTTTCTATACACTTACGAAGAAATAAATAAACAGGGGTTGACCGGCGACTCGTGGGGGACGCTTAGCGCCTAACCTGATATGATAAATGTAATACGTTATGGCAAGCTGGTGCACTTTTCTACACTAGTGCGGAAAACAGTCGATTACGTGATCGGTACTGGTAAGACCGGTTTTTCGAGTAGGTGTATTGAAAAAAATAATTATTAAACCATGATTGGAATAAATGAAATAATGCCAGAGCAAGAAATACCGAGTAATTATAAAATAAATGTACTTAAATACAAAAAAATATTACCACTTTGTCTCTTCTTGCTTTGCCCATTTGTCCTCGTTTCAGGTTCTCATGGATGTTCTGGGCCGTTAGTCAGACATCATCTGGACGATATCAGCATTTTATTCATTTTCTTCAATACTTCGTCGATCTAATGAAAAAAGAAACAATGTAATGACTTCCAAACTATCAGTGGACGTTTTATTTAAATCCTACTTGAAATAAAGCTCTAGTCTAGTCCCTTACGATGTGATATTACCGCATTCGTACAAAGGAATGATTTTATATAGGCTAGTAACACAAAGAAAACACTAAAAGTAAATTGAGACAACGAAACTAAATAACAATAGAATGTACAAAATATACTGATCGGTTATCAAATGAAATCGAAAAATAATTGGTTACTATTCAATGTTACGCTTATAATATATCTGGTTTTGAAAGCATTTCTATAGGCACCTATCGTAAATATACCAAAGCTAAATACTAATGTCTTGACATAACAAAAACAGTTTATGTAACTTTTCAAATGATCCTTTGTAAAAAATAATAGGTACCGATCATTACCGCATAATTTGATGAAAGACGACTCATTCAAGGCCGCTATCATTAGATTAGTACTACCAGACCTCTATCTATTACCAGATATATATCAGACTATAATATTATACTTCATATACCCCTCGTGATCTTCCCAAATTAAGGCCAGGTTCTACTCATTTCGAACTTTTTTAAACCTCTGGAAATCCACAGATATAAATGAGAAAACCATGAAAAATTATTTTGATAAAATTAAATTAACTATAAGTATGACCAATCAGCAACCGCCGGACAGAAACCAAAACATTATATAAATTAGTTCGCTCGATAAAACAAAAATCGCGAATCTGACCCTAACTTACGATTTTAAACTTGTATGTCTACGAGACTACGTCATGGCAATATTTGAAAATTACAAAAAACTACCAGTTTGTTTTTTAAAAGGGCCTCGCAAAAACAAAAATCTTGAATAGTTATTGTTTTTTTTTTTTATAAAAATAATACCGCTGTTACGGGGCCGCGAAGTCGACATAGGTGTCTATGTCGGGCAGAGTTCAAACAAAATACTCAGTGACAAGTGGCTCTTAATCTAGCTTTAATTTGCTATCTGGTTACTAATAGAAAAAATACCATAATAAGATAGTTATCTAAACATTAACCTGCCAAAAAACCTACGATCATCGAGGTTTAATTTCGGCTCGCCACAATTTGGCGGTATGTCCCCTCTCTAAATAGTGGTTAAAGAAGTGCCACGGGCAGCGTCAATTTGGCCTGACTTAGGTCCTTACCGGACATGGGTGTTTCAGACCTGGGAGGAGGAGGGCACCTGTTTCGGATTCGGCGGAAAGTAACGCCCGGGTGTTAGTATTGTTCGGATCGCCTGGAAGACGCGGTGGAGCTTTTCCCGGGAAGTTTTTCCCGTTTGGCAAGAGCATCGCCGTGTCTTCGTGGAAGCGATTTTTTTCTTTTAGCGTCCGCACATAATTCAAGCAATGGTCTGGTGCAAGAGGGCATGGGTAATAGGCACCTCCTTCTGCGAAGCCGTAATGCGAGCGAAGGAGGCTGAAACCGTGAGGGCTAACGGAATACTCGAAAGAGTTACCTACCGTGGCCCTGAAAGGTCAACTGAAGGTACACAAGTGGGTTTTAGTCAGTAAAAGCCTGACTCGCACTTTCGCTCCACCCAAGCCAAGCCTAATAGGGCCACGACTCGGGGCAGTAGAGTGTACAGCCGCCGGCTTTACTTTTTTGATACATGTACTACTGCGCGCGTCTAGCTTATCGCCACGTACTTTTTGTCGTCATAAGAAAATCTAACCTTCTAACCGCGGTCGAGCGGTATACTTACTAAATTCGAGCTCATTTCGTTTAATTAAGCGAATTTTGAATTCAAAAGGGTATTTCTGAATTATCTAAATTATTATTTTTTAATCGACAATGTAACCTAACCGATGTGCATAAAATTAGTTTTTCTAGAGCTTCCTAGCTTCCTTCATTCAAAGATTAAAGCATTTTCAATACACTTACTCGAAAACCCGCTCTTATCCCATCGTTTTTAGATACGCAATTGACTGTTTTCCACACTAGTGCAAAAAAGTGTGCGTACTTGCCTCAGTCCCAATTTTATTACATTTATTGTATCAGGCTGGACGAACGTTGACCCCCACGAGTCGCGCGTCATCCACCACGAGTCGCGCGTCAACCACCATGAGTCGTAAGTGTATTGAAAACCGTCGTTTGATACACGTGCAAATTTGTCACTACAGATATCGGCTCCATAAAACACTCGCCTATGGATCGTGCGAATTCAGCCTCGGTCCCGCGAATGACAAACTTTCTGCACTTGTATCAAAAATAAATGTACTATTTTTATTAGCAGTACCTATTAGGCCCGGGGCGCCAATTTTTGAAACATTCCTCTTATTTTACGAACAGTAATACAATATTTGTGTAGAGTCTGTCTAAAAAGCCAAACGACTTTGGAATTATTGAACGAAATAAAAAATCTGTTGCTGGCAACGCGAATTTTAGATGTCACTCACTTGTCAAAAACCGGTACGATACAGTTTGATACAGTACGTTCGACGGTTCTTGGCGCGCCTGAAGTTAGGCTCTGCGAACTTTAGCGCTTGTGTTGTTAAAAAAATAAATGGTTTGAAAAAATAAATGCCAACAGCAGTTGTTATTGCTGTTAACAACTGTTATTGGCATTTATTTTTATAAATCATTTATTTGACGCGCTTATTTTGAGCGCTGAAGTTCGCAGAGCCTAACTTCAGGCGCGCTAAGAACCGTCGAACGTACTGTTCTTTTATGTTATTTACTTTTCTTATTTAGTAGTTTTATCATTAAAGAGACCGAAATATATTCTAAATGAAAATCTTTTGCATTTTTAATTGTGAAAAGTTCCCTAATAATATTTAATCATTAAAAAAAATACTTAGTCTCGGTACATTCATAAGGTTCTATCGTGTATTTATAGTGTTGACTACATCAAATTTCATTGTACCCTAATATTCCCCAAGTAGTTTGACTTTGACAGACTCTATTTTATATTAATTTTATTTTCTACTTTATATTAATGACCTTCCTTACATGATGGCTAATTTATCCGATATAATTCTTTTTGCTGATGATACTTCCCTTATTTTTAAAGTAGATAGAAAGGATGCGGATGTTATGCATGTCAACGAAAGTCTGGCTGTTCTTTCTATATGGTTTGCAGCTAATAACCTCCAATTAAATGCGAATAAAACTAAATGTATAAAATTTTCACCACCGAATGTCCCTCAAGATGGCGTCACTTTAATTCTTGACGGCAAAAAACTTGATGTCATTACGGAAATTGTCTTCTTAGGTATTACTACTGATTCTAAATTGCAATGGGGCGCTCATATTAGAACTCTCTCAGGTAGACTAAGCTCAGCTGCATATGCAGTAAGAAAAATAAGACAATTGACAAATGTAGCCACAGCTAGGTTAGTCTACTATGCTTATTTCCACAGTATTATGTCTTATGGCATTTTACTGTGGGGATCTGCAGCTGATGTAGACTCAATTTTCATATTATAAAAGAGAGCGATCCGGGCTATTTATAAAATGCGTCCACGCGAGTCCCTCAGAGATAAATTCAAAGAAATCGATAAACTGACTCTGCCTTCTCTTTATATCTTAGAAAGTAGATATTCTGTATATTTGTAAAAATATAGGACTTTTTAAAATTAGAAGCGATCTTCATAACAAAAATACGCGCATTAAACACGAAATTGTTTTACCCAAATGGAGGTTAGCAAGTCATTTTTAGTAAACAGTATACGCTTCTATAACAAGCTGCCAAAAGCAGTAACTGAACTTAGTGAGGGAAAGTTCAAAACTCATATTAAGCGTGTCCTAACCAAAAAAGCGTATTATAATGTTATGGACTATGTCGAAGATACGCTCGTTTGGCAATGACTGCTTCTGCACATGTGGCCCCCTGGTAACTCATTCATATTGTGTCTATTAACTGCTCCATCTTTGTTTCAATACAAACATTGTTTTTTGTTTTTTATTTTATTTTTTGACACATTTCTTTTGCAATATTCTTTATATTATTTAGACCTCAACTATCACAAATTCATTAGTAATTTATTTTATTAGCATCTCATAGTGTAACTGGTGATAGTTGTAATTATTTATTTTTTCTTGTTTTGTTGTGAGAACACTGTAGACTTCACGAATTCCTATTACGAGTCACTTTCTTTTTATTATTATGATTACTTTTATTGTGCTTTTAGGCACAATATTGACTGGTCTACACTGTCCTTACATAATTATTAATACTGTAATTTGGAAATATTGTACAACAAACCATTTTTTTAAAAGAGTAACCATGGAGTTTCTTACCGGTTCTTCTCCATGGGAAACGACCAATTTGGAACCGTGCACTAGCTTCTGATGTTTTATAAGTGCCCATGTAGACCTATATGAAATAAAAACATTTTGACTTTGACTCTGACTCTATGATACCACTATTTTCACTGACAGGTGAGTTGTCTAGCGCCCAGAGGCCTTCAATGCGTTTTCGACCTAAAAAAAAATTAATATAACTAAGCACGCGCAGATTTTACCCCACAAAAGGGAGTCCAGCACTTGCGTGTCAATGTTTGACACGCGACGTCCGAAAATACATTAAATTTAGCTATGACCAAACACCTGTTGGCAATGTGAACTGTCGCAAACCAGACTTGAACCGACCTTTAACAGAAGGCTTTACGCCAATGCGCTAATTTATTACAAAATTATGTCTACGTAAATCTAAAATCGTCTCCGAATACTCATATTTCAAATTTCATATTTCTTTTTGCCAACGACAATATAGCTATTGTTAAATGTAGGTAATAATCCTGTTAATACGAGAGTGATATAAATGACTGTCCCAATAGAATAATTAACTGGCTTAGTAACAATAACCTAGTATTTAATTGAAACAAAACAAGAGTCCCTTTCATGTCACTCCTCACACAATCCATCCATCTTTTCTATTTTTTCTTTTCTTTTTATCTATAGTAAGATTTTAATTGTCTTGTGTTAATTTTTTTTAAATGTTCTTTTTTTATGTTTTCAATATTTGTACGACTTCAGTGTAAAACACAGCGCCCATATAATTAATATAAGACCCAAATAAAAATTCTGATTCTGATTCTAAGTAGAGTCTGTCTAAAAAGTCAAACGGCGGGAATTTTGAACAAAATAAAAAATCTGTTGCTGGCTATGGCCGGTACGAAACAGTTTGATACCTTTAAATTATTTATCCTACTTTTGTAATAAAAATATCATCAAAGAGAACGAAATTTATTCTAAATAAAAATCATTTGCATTTTTTATTTATATTAAGTCATTCCATTTAATATTAAAACATTAAAAAAATACTTCAATACGAAATGTTATGATAAGGTTTTATCAGTAAACAATGATCAAGACCTTTCAATCAACCTTGACTATTCAACCAGTGTTGACTACATCAGATTTAATTGTACCCTAATAATTACCCAAATCGTTTGACTTTTTAGACAGACTCTACACTCTACCGATGGCAGAGGCAACGGGGCGCTCGCCCCAACCGCCGCCGGGATTCCGATCCCGATTTCCGGCCACCGTAGACGCGGGCTTACGGACGGCGTGCAATGAGTAGCACGCTGTCCGATCGTCCGGTAACCGACCGGACCAAGCCCAAGTCGTCGACGGCGCGTTCTGTTCCCGCGCGCCTCAAGGAGCTGTCAGCAAAACCATAGAGGCCCAGCCTGCTAACTGCAGGCAGGCAGGGTCGAAGCCTGCTGGGGTCAAGGGCCGTTTTCTGAGAGGAAGGCTCAGCCTCGGCACTATAGGCAACGAAGGAACGGGGTAGGTTTTTAGTCAGTAAGAGTCTGACACTACTTCCCGCTCCGCCCAAGGGCGGGATTTGTCATTGGATGATTTAACCCACCATAAAAAAAAAAACATTCTACCGATATAATTTAAAGTTTTTTTAATGAGTAAACATGGAGTTTCTTGCCGGTTCTTATAATGGACTATGGTAGAACCGTGCATCAAGGATCTTATAATATAAGATCCTTATCCTACGGACCTTAACTTCTGACGTTTAATAAGTGCCCATTCTATATTTACTAAACTCTTTGGTGCCCATCAAGTGAAATAAAATATTTTGAACTTGAAAGGAGAATGCGCAAAAACAGTCATTTGACTTATCACATACATAATTTGATATTAAGAGGGTATTCTCCACTCGATTCACATATCGAATGTAAAAAAAAGAATTTAAATAAAATTTAAAAAATTCTAATGTTTTTATTTCACATAGCCTCTTATAAAACGTCAGAAGCCAGTGCACGGCTCCAAATTGGTCGTTTCCGAGAAGTCATGTTCTTGATTAAGCGGTTTTTTTTTTCTCGATTAATAAATATAATAGAAGCAATTTCTTAGAGATCACGTATTTTGTAAATTAGTGAACTTATTAACTTAAAACTAAATAGCATAGAATAGTATGATCTATGATCTATATCTTTACAATTTCTACGCCAAATGATTGCTATTTTCCTTCATTTTCTCCGTTTTTAGAGTAAAGATCGGTTGACCTGGCTAGGTACATACTTAATTAGTAGGTGAGCATGTCAAATGAGCTCTCTTATGAGGTTCTCTAGTTAAAATAAATGTTCGCGCAGTTGTCAGAAGCCGAAGAATCACTTTAACACGAAAATACTTACATAGGTATGTATCTACAGATTTTTATATTCCTTAGAACATTTCAAAAGTGAAAAATCTCCTTATTTTCATGAACACAAATGACACTTGCATAAATACACACACGGAATAACTAATAACAACTGCATTGTCATTGAGGTTATTGTCTGAAATAGTTTCAACGAAACACAGAGAAAACTTAACTGCACTGTAAAGGGAATATTTTCCATAAATATAACGTTAACAAAAGTAATGAAATTATTAGTTTTAATTAGTAAATAACACAAACACACAGCCCGTGGGTGGTGAAATATGATCTCGATTGCGCATGGCCAGGTTACGGACATGCGCAACAGGGCCCTCGCAAAATTCAGCACTATCTCTACGTATACGTTACACAACAGGCATGCAGGTGGATAGAATAGATACTGACATACTCCTTTACCAGGATCACATTATAAATAAAAGAAAGAAACACTCATTCAAATGACTAAAATAATATTATAACAGCGCGGTTGGCGTAGTGGTAAAGTGATTGGCTGCCGCGATGTGTGTCGCGGGTTCGATTCCCGCGCGATACAAATATTTACATGGCCTTCAAATGAGTGTTTTTGTATAACATACACAAAAAAAAACACTTATTTGAAGGCCACTTATTTGAAGTCGTCACTCAAAAAAAAAATCTCGTAATCCCATTTTTTATGGTGGGAAAACTCATCCAATGACATCTCTCACCCTTGGGCGGAGCGGGAGATAGTGTCAGACTTTTACTGACTAAAAAATCCCACCTCATTCCTTCGTTGCATTTTATACCAGGGCCGAGCCTTCCTTCCAGAAGCAGACCCTTGGCCCCTGTAGCCTTCGACCCTGCTGGGCCCCTATGGTTTGCTGAAAACTCCTTGAGGCGCGCGAGAACAGTATCTAACGCCGTCGACAACTTGGGCTCGGTCCGGACGGTTACCGGACGGTCGGGCAGCGAGCTACCAGTTGCTCGCAGTCCGCAAGCCCATGCCTAGGGTGGACCCATTGTGGGATTTTAATGACAATCCCCCTAAAAAAATATCACAAAGTAGGACAAACATTACCCTCTTTTTGGAATCCGCCACAGTCAGATAAAAAATACCGTGGTTGGTCACAAAGGCGAGAGATCAGAGTCGTAGCGTGGACTAGTTCAGATGTGGGCGAAGGCTCATCAGTGCGGCTTTTTTCTTTCATACATTCGAAAAAGAGACGGCCACTGTCGCATTCCGACTTGTGACATATCGTTGCTTACTATCAGGTGATAAAGTGGTCTATCTTCTATAAAAAAACCCTTGTTCTTAAAGAGGCAAGGGCGTGCTCAAAGCCCCTTTGGGTGCGGTACTTAACTCATTATAGTTAATAGATAGACAGCAGCATGTCGTAACAGAGGACGCTTTGTGTATACCGACTACCAGAAGGGAAAAAGTTGAATTAATCAACTCATAATTTTTATCTCACTATATCATTGACCATGGTTTTACAGAAAGGTCGTTTCTATTTTCACTCAAGCTTCATGAGAACATTGCATCAATAAAGGATAATTAACTAGTATCTATAACTACCTACCGACCTACTGTTGACGAATAATAGTGCATTTGTAACTAGAGTATCCCATCCCGCATCAAAATCGCGATCCGGCAAACCGGTGGCATTAAAGTCAGCAATCCCGTGGAACCCGCAAGATTGGGATTTGTTTACGATTTCAATGGAAAGTTGTAATATCGATTACTTGTTAATGAGGCCTTGATGGATCTGATAAACGTTTGAACCAAATTCTCTTTTACGAAAAAAAACAATCTCGCAAACGTGCGGGATCCCGTCTGAGTAATCCCGCGAAAATAATTGCAGAATTAGATTCCCCAGTTGTGAGTTTTGAACCAATCGGAAAGCTCAAAATGATTTATAAAGAATCAGTGACTAAAAAAACACAGACCAAAGATGTTCTATGCATAATAGACAGAGCACGTTAATTTTTAACCGAATTCGAAAAGGAGGAGGTTCTATGTGCGGCTGTATGTATTTTTTTTTATGTAGGTATGTTCACCGATATCTGGATCAATTGTGGACCGATTTTGAAATGTTTTTGTTTTGATTGAAAGATTATACTCCCGAGTTGGTCCCATAGAAATATTGTTTTGATCTGATGATGAACTTCGAAGATATAAATAATAATAATATTGCACAACTATCATACAACGTTGTCTAGTCCCAAGCTAAGCAGAGCTTGTATTATGAGTACTAGACAACTGATAAACATACTTATATATCTCTAAATACATACATATTATAGATAAATTACACCCAGACACAGAACAAATGATTGTGCTCATCACACAAGCATTTGTCCTGGGTGGGAATCGAACCCACGACCTCCGGTATAGCAGTCAGGGCCACTAACTAGATACTAGTCCAACAGGCCAGTCAAATAATGGAACTTATAGAATATAGAATGGAACTTTTCAAAAAATTATAGCAGAACTGATTCAACAAGTAAAATTGCTTTGTGAAAGACATGTAGTCGGTGACTGATTAAAGGAAGAAGGGGAGGGGATACATAGAACTGTTCTGATGATGAAACCGGAAGGTAGGTAGTTCAACAAGACATCAAGGTAAAGGAAATCAGTGTATCCTAGCCGTGATTAGTATTATTAGAATTGTCATGATGATTTGATGATAGAACCGAATGGCGGAAGATATCTATTTAAGTTTGGCTGAGGGGTGCTCCAACTAAAAAAAAATAAAAAGTGAAAAAGTGTGTATTAAAAAAGATGTTACAAAAAATTACAACTGACTTCAAAAAAACACAAAAATGTGCAAAATAACTGTAGTTACTCAAGCCAAGCGAACGCCAGCGATCGCACACCTATTGTCTTTCTATTGTGTCTCTAATATAATAAGTAGTATTCAAATGATTAATTTCGGAAGTCGCTGTTAAATAACGAAGAGACCAAACTATTATTGAAACTTCTGTTGTATTTTTTTTAAGTTTTTTTCTTAGGAACATTTAATATTGTAAATTGTAGTTATTATAGCCCACGGATATTCTATGTTATAGCAACCTATCTGTAGATATAGGGTGGATTTTATCAACTAACTTAACAGTAATTGTGAATTATATAAAGTTAAACCCTAAAAATTACAAAAAAAAAATACATACCTACAGCCGAACATAGAATCTAAGGTTAAATAGTTTCGTTTCGTTTCGTTTGAAAACTTTACGATTTCACTTGTTTTTTTTTTATAGAGGTTTAACCTAGAGTGTTATAGTTGCGGCCATTGTAAGACATTAGTTGTCAATTTGCTACACATTTTAACTAAGCGATACCTAGGTAGGTACCTAATTTACAAACTTATCCCGGAGCCCTAACGATTAGAATCGAAATAGTTTTTATTTCACATGGGCCTACATGCCCTTATAAAACGTACCAAATTGGTCGTTTCCTATGGAGAAGAACCGGCAAGAAACTCCATGGTTACTCTTTAAAAAAAATTGATTGTATTACAATATTTCCTTATTACAGTATTAATAATTATGTATGGACAGTGGAGACCAGTCAATATTGGACCCAAAAGCACAATAAAAATAATCATAATAATAAATGTACTCTTTCGGCATACTCAAATGGACTCAGACAGAACTTGACGCCTTGGATAGGAGGGTCCGCACACTGCTTACCGCAAATCGGATGCATCACCCACGGTCATCGGTGATGAGACTGTATATCCCGCGGAAGTGCGGGGGTGGCGGCTTCTTAAATGCTAAGACCCTACACAACCGCGAGGTGTGCAGTCTCAGGGAATACTTCCTAGAAACCGTCGTGGGCATGCACCGAGATGTGGTAGTGGTGGACAAGGGCCTCACTCCGCTCTCCTTGGCTAACGAGAACTGGCGCAAACCTATAGTACTGGATACTGATGACCGCAGGGAAGTATGGCAGAGCAAGGAGCTTCACGGACGCTTTTACCGGGCCTTACATGGGCCCTCTGTAGACCTATTAGCGTCCGTATCTTGGCTCCGTTTTGGTGACCTCTTCGGGGACACCGAAGGTTTTGTCTGTGCGATAATGGACGAAGTTATGATGACGAACAACTACCGGAAATATATTGTGAAGGACTGTACGGTTGACATCTGTCGGGCATGCCACCGGCCCGGGGAATCAATCCGACACATTATTTCTGGATGTTCTCATCTAGCTAACGGAGACTATTTGCATAGGCACAACCTTGTAGCCAGGATTATCCACCAGCAACTTGCTCTTAAATACAATCTTGTGGAATCAGAAGTACCGTAATATAGGTATGTGCCCGACCCAGTTCTCGACAATGGCAATATCACATTGTATTGGGATCGATCTATCATCACTGACAGGACTATTGCTGCCAATAAGCCTGACATAGTGGTGATAGATCGCCTAGAGCGTCGCACAATGATTATTGATATAGCGGTCCCTCATGACGAGAACCTCGTGAAAGCTGAGAAGGATAAACAAACTAAGTATCTTGACTTGGCTCGCGAGGTTGTCGACATGTGGGAAGTGGACACAGCAGTCATTGTGCCGATAGTCGTGACGGCCAATGGCTTAATAGCCAAGAGCCTCGACCAACATCTGCGGAGGCTCTCGTTAGGCAGTTGGATCAAGGGTCTGATTCAGAAGGCAGTACTCCTGGACACGGCGCGTATTGTCCGGAGGTTTCTCTCTCAGGAGCCCTGACCACCGGTAGCTTGGACCCTGTTCCCGATGCCGGTGGGCTACTGTCTTTTATATTTTTAAATGTTTTTTTTTTTGTAAGTTTTTTAAAAAATATTTAAAAATGTAATTAGTAAGTGTATAAAGTAAATAAATGAAATAAAAAAATAATCTAATTAAAACTTTCAATTGATGAAATAGGTCTGAAACGGTAACAAAAAATCTTCATTTTTTCTTCTTTATAGAAACTTTGCCCCCACACTAGGAATTACTCCTGTATCGCGGGTGCATTTACAAACATTTAAACTCGCACACACAAAACACCCAGACTTTGAATCAACTATCTTTACGCCATACAGATATTGTTTACATGCGGGAATCGAACCCACGACGAGTAGGTACAGTAGTCAATTGCTCAACCACTACGCCAACCGTGCCATTAAAATTATGGTTATTTTTAAGGTATACAATTTAGGTATCATAAGCCTTTTCATAAGTGATATTATCGATTCCGTTAAGACGTCTTCTTTGTGAATCAAGATTGCTCAAGAAACACTCTTTTTTTTGACATAGATACACAGGTACACTGATTTTTTTACACTATGTTCCTTAATATAGCATGGGTGAATGGTAATTTTCAGAATAGTTTTTAATGCAGATCGAAATTACTATCTCCATAGAAATAACTAACAAGAAGTGTCAGTCTGACCTAGTTCGGTAGGTACAGATTCAGGCACGGATCTTGAGCGCTGACTTTTTGCTTCATGGCTGATTTTCACTTGTGCAGAAGTGAAATATCAGGTCTCTTTAATGTGAGACGCAGGGTTGGGGTGTGCAATCGTTGTACTAGTGATTGGCTGGCCGATGTGTATGATGCTCAAAGCGTTCCCCGCTCTTTCACCGAGCGCTCAAGATTCGTGCCGGTATCTATACTTACTACTGCTTGCTGAGTAACGGTATCTTATTTGCTTAGCTGATTGTGGATAACATACCCACTAGCGTACTTACAGTTTAGTTATAGTGCCTTTGAAAACATTTCACTGAATAATTATTTAAAATTAATAAGTGTGTGCACTGGTACTGACAAAGTAGTTGTGGATGTTGTAATTGTAATTAGGTACGAACTAAATAAAAGTTCGTGGCTATTATCAAAACATGAAAGTTAATTTGTTTCTTCATTAAGTACGGTCAGCAAAGAGAGTTGATTTATGATTACTTTTAGGAATGCACATAAATATGATACCAGCTTTGATGGGCAAATATATTTCCACGAAACCCACAAATGGTGATTGACATCATAATAAATTATATTCTCTAGATGATATTAGATATTTATAATATTTTTACTCCTTTATGATTAAGACTGAGGTTTTCTTTTGTTTCCTTTGATTTTCTGAACGTACAGCGAAATGCCACTAAATCGATATTGACATTGGTATTGTGTTGTGATACCTACTGTCAAAATGACAGTACAACAGTGTCGTGCGCGACTGCGCGATAATTAAAAATATAACCTAAATTAAGAACACTATTTTGATTAACCGTGTGGAATTTAAACGACTTATATCAATATGTTCAAAATACCTGCCTGGGAGGATGACGGTCCCAAAACTGGCTCAACATTTTTAGGAAAAGCAAAGGTATGTATGAGTTGTATTGCTGTAATAGCGAATGTGTCTTCCAGTTTCAATACCTGCACCCGCATGTAGTTATCAAAAGAAACGATACCTCAGATTGCTATGGAAGGTTATTCGTCCGTTTTATTAAGTCTACTTATATACCGATAGACTGTTATTCTAATAACAGTCTATCGGTGACAAATCAGGCGTAGATAAATCATGTTCCTATCACGTTGTTTAGAGTTGGCGTAACGTGTAATTTAGAAGTTTGTTTCTCAATTTTACCAAGTTTAAATAGAAACAAACACCCTCACTTCTACCATATAAGAAAGATAAATACAAGGACAAGAGAAAAGAACGCCAGACTTTGACAACAATTTACGTTTTCTTTTTTTTTTACAGAAAAAAGAAAAGACAGAGAAAAAACCTAAATCAAAAGATAATCATGCTATAGAAAACAACAAAAGTGTTAACAATAATGTCACTGTAAATGGTCTGAACAATGCATCACGGAAACGGAAAATTGAAAAGATACTATCAATCAAAACAAAACAAGGTACCATAATATCTAATAAAAAGAAGAAGAAAAATGAAGATGAAGACACTATTCCAGAAACACAAAACTTTGATGAAATCATTTTAAACGCTAAGAAGAAAAAGTTCAATGAAGTCATTGAAAATGACGATAGGGAAGACTTGTTGTTTTCTGAAAATACACAAAAGAAAGAAAAGAAAAAGAAAGCTAAAGTTAGTTCAAATAGTGTAAGCATAAATAGTAAATCTACAGAAGATATACCAATACACAATAACAACAAAAAAAATAAAAAAGTTACTGATGCCAATAATGAATCAAACAGTAAAGTAAATGAAGTCATTGAACCAGTGAATAACAAGAAAGCTAGATTGAAATTGTTAATAGAGAATAAAAGTCATAGAACCCCAATCAATGTTAGTAAAACTGGTAACAAACTCCGAGACAGAATGTTAGAACGGTTAAAAGGTAAGTGTTCTCTGCTCATACTGTTTCAGAAAGAATATTAATTGATAAGTAGACAATAGAAATGCATGATGTGAATGTGTTATAAAATAAAATGGTTTCTTTTTCATTTTGTTAATGTTTTTGAATTTTTGTTAAATATTGAGTATGAATACTGCGTTTAATTGGTAACTAGTAAATTCCTATTTGAGGGAAAATGCTCTGATAGCCAAAATACTGGCTTTGCCAAGTTTGGCTATAGATGCTACAATAATTTTTATGTACTTATGTAATTGCTTACCACATCACCATATGCATGTAAAAAATTACCATAAATTTTGGCAAATAAACGTTAAGTATTATTATAATTAGTGGCATAAAAATATTAATATCTTGCCATCAAAGAGAATTTAAACTAGACGAAGTTTTTGGCATGAAAATTCAAAAAAGTTACTGCGGACCTGGAACATGACCTTCACATGTCATTAGTGCTTTGATGTGGAGCAAAGTTAATACAAATTAGCTTATGTACACTATTACAACGCACCTTCTGCGAAACAGTAATGCTAGCAAAGGAGGCCGCGCGAGGGAGCGGCCCTCACACCCCAGCCCAGGATCCCGATTTCCGGCCACCGTAACCATAGGCGCGGGCTTGCGAGCAGCGAGCAATGGGTAGCTCGCCGTCCGACCATCTGTTAACCGTCCGGACCGAGCCCAAGTCGTCGACGGCGCGTACTGTTTACTAAAATATCCTCAAGGATATTTTTGTTTTTATTTATATAAACTAGTGCTTGACTGTTTTTTTTTTTTTATATATTGTATAAACTAGCACTTGACTGCAATCCTACCTGATGGTAAGCAGTGATGCAATCGTCGATGGTAAAGCGCACTAGTTTATTAAGGGCCTATTCACTCTAGCTTTGAAGATGTCAGCAAACCGTAGGGGCCCAGCAGGATCGAAGCCAAATGGGGCCAAGGGTTTACTTCTGAATGGAAAATTCGGCCCTAGTATGAAAGACAATGAAGTAACAGGAATGGGTTCTTAGTCAGTAATAGTTTCATTCTGCCCAAGAGCAGGAAATGTCATTGAATGATTTTCCCACTTAAAAAAAACTATTTCAACAATTTCTATCTGATTTTTTAAAAACGAAACTAGTGCCCGACTGTGATCTCTGATGGTATGCAATTGTTGTTGATGGTTTTGAAAATCATCAGATGACATCTCCCACCCTTAGGCGTTTCAGATTTTTACTGACTAAAACCCAGTTCCAGGGTTGGGACCCTGGGGTTCTCTTTTTTGAACCAGCTCGGTCCGGACGGTTACCGGACGGTCGGACGGTAAGCTACTCATTGCTCACCGTCCGCAAGCCCGCGCCAACGGTAGCTGGAAATCGGTATCGGAATCCCGGCAGCTGGGGCGTGAGGGCCGTTCCCTCGCACAGGCGGCCGCTTCCTTTGCTAGCATTACTGCTTCACAGGAGGCGACTGCCTGCCACTCCTCCTCGCTCCGGACCATGACTTGTACCAAGGTCACTAGGACACGGCAGTGCTCTGCCCAAGCGGGGCACACCTTTACTGTATGCTCCACCGTGTGAAAATTACTTGTCGTTGATGGTGAAGCACTCTAGATTATTAAGAGCCGATTTACTCTAGCCTGAAGACGCCTTAATTATACTCAGACGGGAGGACCGTAGCACGCCTATTGTTCCAGTAGTCCTTTGATGTCCGTGATATAAAACGAACGAACGAAATAAACGATGAGGCGAAACACTTAATTCAGACCATAGAGGTCTCAACAAGACCCTTCCCACACACACAAACACACAACACAAACACTCTCCAAAATGCATCCTTTAAAATACTAAAAGACTGGCCACCCTACGCCTGTAATAGTAGGCAATAGACCAATACCAATACTTAATCAATGATTCTAAATACTTATTTCTTTCCAGCTGCTCAATTCAGATACTTGAATGAGAAACTGTACACATCATCAGGATCTGAAGCCCAGCAGCTGTTCCAAAGTGATCCAGCTGCTTTTGAGACTTACCACCAGGGTTATCAGCTGCAAGTGAAGAAATGGCCAGTCAATCCACTGGATGTTATTGTTAAGAAAATTCTCAAAATGTAAGTGGTTCTTATTCACATTCAATCAAATTAAGTTTTCCTCCTCTCAGGCACTAGTGTACCGAATTCGATACACCTCGACACAAGCTAACTTAAACCTTATTTTTACGAAATAAGGTTTAAATTTGTTGGTATAAGGTGTACTATATTTAGTACACTGGTGCCGGAGAAGTTAAGCCTAATTGAAATGTCCACTACAGATAAAATTATGGTTATTGTAGTACACACAATTTAAACAACACGCCTTGAAGTCAAGTATCCTTTTACAAAGTCTGGCATTTCTCCCGCTCCACCCAGAATGAGAGAAGTTATTGTCAAACACACAAGTAACCATAATCAAAACAATTATGTACACACACAACGGTCCACTGATCACTAAATGCGGAAACCAGTTCACAAAGATTCAAGAATCCAAACGATTCTTAACTACAACCCATATTGAGATAACACTTAACTGATTCGTTGCGGATGGTACGACAGTCGCGTGAGTCTCCTCATCAATATTTTTTTTTAAAGTGGCGTTGACTCGAGTGGCGTGCCATTTTTTAATCGATTAAAACACCTTCAAATTAGTTGAAAGGTTTACCCACAGCAAAATTGTCATTGCTTTGTATAGAACAAGCCTGCAGCCTTCGTTTCTAGTTATTGTTTAAATAAAATTAAAATAATCCCACTCTAATAACATCATGTATTTCTAAGTACTGTACGAACCTGAAATTAAATAATTATTTAAATATACACCGTTAAATTTTAGTCGTTTTAATCCCGCGGAGGGTCGATTTGGTACATCTAACGCTATCGATTAGTAAAGAATAAATTAATTTTTTTTTTTGTTTTTTCTAAAACTCGAGTTAATATACGCATGTACGAAATTAATTTCTTTAAGTAAACGAGTCAATGACCTTGTAGTTGTCGGTCGTTGCGTACTAACTACCTATAGTTCATTGGCCTCGCTCAGCTGACGTTTACTTGTTGAAATTAATTTCGTAAATGTGTAAATTAATTCGAGTTTAAAAAAAAGTACTTTATTTTTTAATTTTCTCTTCAAAATCGATAGTGTTTCATGTACCGAATCGACCCTCCGCGGGATTAAAACGACTGCAATTTGACGGTGTATAATGCTGTCTGTGGCATATTTTTTTTGTCATATCATCTGTACATAACTAATTTATATTATCAAAAGTATTTATGGGTCCTCATCTTTAGATCGAGAATATTCAGTTGATTCCCTCACGCCTTCAGTTGATTCCCTGATGCGTTTTTTTTTTTACAAATTATGCTTAATAACTCAACTTACTTCATTTTACTTATAATTTGTAAAAAATACGCCTTTATACTCGTGTGTTTTTTTAACAATTGCCACTCAAGACCAGAAGCAGACAATATCTATCTGGCAAAGTAGCTGAAATGAACCAATTTGACGCACCCGTAAGGCACGCACTATGTTATTGTTAATAAAAAAACAGTTCCTATTTTCTTTTTCGGTAATACACCCGTCGCTAAACACTTTTCTGTCTTTTTAAATTATCATAATTGCTATTTCTAACCCATTCCCTTCTTCACCAGGCCCAAAACCCATGCAATAGCAGACTTGGGTTGCGGTGAAGCAGCCCTGTCGCGCCGCGTACCTCACAAGGTGCGCTCCTTCGACCTGGTAGCCACTGCTCCTGGAGTGGAAGCATGTGACATGGCCCGGACACCACTGTTGACAGCATCTATGGACGTCACCGTCTACTGTCTCGCACTGATGGGCACGGATCTTACACAGTATCTGGTTGAAGCCAATAGAGTGTTGAAAATGGGGTATGTTTAAATGTTATATACATCATATCTAGTAAAGGCTCCTGGTAATTTTGTAGAGTTGTGGTGTATTGGCAACTCAATTTGCAGCAACCATAGAAATGTATTTGTATTACAACTTCCTTATGTTAGTGTTACCAAAAAAACACCTCTCAGTGTATTGTTCAGTGGTGGCGTTAACAATACACAAGAGAGCCTAGTGCCAATTTGGCACATATCCGTGCCAGGCTCATCATGATCGTCATTGGTAGCCTGATTCCACACGCTGCATACGATCCGATTAAAAATAGGCTTTAGGTGTAACTCTTTGTCTAACCTATACACCATTAAATTTTGGTCGTTTTAATCCCGCGGAGGGTCAATTAGGTACATGAAACACTATCGATTTGTACAGAGCAAAATTAAAAAATAAAGTACTTTTTTTAAACTGTAATTAATTTATAATTTCTTTAAGTAAAAGTCAGCTGACCGAGGCCAAAGAACTGTAGGTATTTTGTACAAGGTCATGGACTCGTTTACTTATAAAAAATAGTTTCGTTCATGCGTATATTACTTCTACTTTTAGAAAAAAAGTACTTTATTTTTTAATTTTATCTTTACAAATCGATAGGGTTTCATATACCGAATCGACCATTCGCGGGATTAAAACGACCAAAATTTAACGGTGTATAAAGATACCCAGTACAAAGATTAGTTCAGTAATCAAGAATCAAGGCAAGTGCCTGTAAATGGTTTATTTGCAATTCAGAAGAAAAATAATTCAGTTAAAAAAAAATTATGCTAATTGCACATTCCACAGCGTGAATCTCTATGGAGAAAAATGTGCAAGAAACTCCATGGACACTTTTTCAATCATTTTATATATTACAAATACATCGGTTGCAAAAAATCACGCCAGTTTTTTTAACTACCCCCTTTTATCCACAGCGGCCATCTTCTAATAGCCGAAGTGGAAAGTCGTTTCGACAAAGTGGAAGACTTCACGAAGGATGTCGAGAGACTGGGCTTTAAACTGAAGCAGCTAGACAAAAGCAACAACGTGTTCTATTTCATGGAGTTCACCAAGATCCGTGATCCGCCGGTAAAGAAGGCGAAACTACCCGCGTTGAACTTGAAACCTTGTTTGTATAAAAGACGTTGAATAAACCCGTTGAAGGTTTTTTCGAATTGGTTGTCCTAAAAACCTCATATTTATCACTCCACAAAAATTGTTGTCAGACAAACGTGTCGCTATTAGCATTGCTGACTTATCAATTTATAATAAAAAAAAATCTATAATTGAAATAAAATAAATTATTTCGAATTTACTTTTTGTTTGTTTATTTTTTATAATTGTCAATAATAAATTGTCATACCGTGTGTCTTCAAAACATTCATCACTTACAATAAATCACAATAATTTTAATATAACCTTCACTTTATTATGAACTACATTTGCATAGCATCCAAAAATAATTTCATTTCGTTATTACATTGTAACATTAAAAGTTACATAACAGATAAGTCTCTTCTTTAAGATATTTTGATACGGTCATAAAAAGAGGAACTATGATATAAATGCATTTTATGAAGAAGTTTATTAAACTATACATTTTTTTTTTATATTAAACATTTAAATCACAGCTGTTGCTATTATTAATAACTTACATTACATTATTATTTCTTACTACTATTTATTTACAATTTACTACGCTCTGATTACGAAACGCAACGCCGCACTCAAAATAAAAAAGTTGCTCAACACTGTTACAGCAACGTGTTACATACTTGTGTTACATGCACGTTTGCACGCAACACAAATCTAAATTAACGTTAAAGAGTTCGCGTTACAAAAATATTAGACATTGAGTTCTTCCATAACATCTTCGGCTTCAGCACGAAGATTCTCCACCTTTTCAATGAGTGTCATCTGTAAACAACACATATCTGCTGAAATCCGTGGCTCCATATTTGTGGATTACACACAAGTTGCTACAGAACATAGAAATACTTATGCTTGTCACACAAGGACATGACTAGCTGGTAGGAGCTGCAATCATGACCCTCTTTACCTAAGGACAAATATGCTACTGCCTAAGCTAGTATGTATATTGTCTTTATAGAATGATTTTTGCTTGGTTACTAAGTCCTTTATTTATTTAATCTTCATGTCCTTTAGGCCACGTCTTCATTTGAATTCACTTACTTTGTTTACCATTATAATAAGGATGTAACATATTCTAATGCTTTTGCAGTATTTGGCGGCAAATATTATATCGACCCCTCTTGGCATGCTTTGCTGACGAAGTCGTCACTTTAATAAAAAAAATCAGCTCAATTTTACCAAAATCGCGCCTGTTCCCATGATTTCTAGTTGTGCAGATACAAAAATACCAATTTTACATAACAGTATCCATTATGAATCAGTTTGCGAATAATTAATTAAAACAACAACTGAACTTTAATCAAAAGAACCCCACCCAAAAAGTAGCAGTACGATTTTTTTTTGTTAATATATTTGACTTGGATACCAAGTCCTTTAAGCCATGTACTTTTATGAAGAGTTAATTTGTTTACTATTAGATGGATGCACACATTATAATGTTTTATAGTACGAAATTATGAGATCACCACAGGTAATATACTTACCCTAGCAGCACTGATGAGTTGATTAGCGGCATTGCGTGACAGATGCGACACGCCCGATATCAAGTCGTCCGCGGAAGCCTTGGCGAGATCCTCGACGCGCTTGTAGCCAGCACGTAACAGTTGCATCGCACGCGCCTTATAGAAAAAGAGTTATTAGCCGAACAGAACAAAAAAAAAATTCAGACGAATTGAGAACTAAAATAAGAACTAAAAAGACTGAGATTTATAAAGCCTCCTAAAAGTCCTCGTAATGTTAAGTTAAGTTTTAAATAAAAACGTTACCGTTATAAACGTGCCCACCTAATGGGTTCAAGTACTTCGAAGGAAAATAAACCATCGATTCGAAAATAAGCTTAGAAAAAGATTTATGTTTGTATGAAACACTTAATCCCATTCGCTATTTATAGGATAGGAACATGAACATTATTTTCATGATTCATATCATATGACATGTTTTATCAAATTCGTGTCAACTCACTCACAGCTCGTTAAACAATACGTTATAACAGAACCTCCTCAGGTGAAGTTCATATTCGATAGTAACCTTCTAACATTGGGTAGTGCTCGCAAAGGCATTAACTAACTAAGAATAATGTTGAAATATGCAAGAACGGTCACGTACAAATGGTCCGCATAGGACTGAGTGCGGAAATCATACTCAGAAGATAGAAGATACGCATAAACGACTTTTGTTGAATTGGCCCACACGGTTCAGGCGCAGACGACCGGCCAGCTCCACAACAGTGCGTAAAAGTTTTGTATGTAAACGAAGTTTTGCCTCGTCGTTTATACCGCGTACATCGAAGGACTGGAACAATAAGCCTGCTGCGTTCTTCCCGTCCGATTACATTTTGGATGTCTTCAAAGCTAGAGTGAATAGGTTCTAATAAACTAGTTTGTTTCACCATCAATGATTGCATAACTCATTACCAGCAGGTGAGATTACGGTCAAGCACTAGTTTATATCAATAAAAACAATATAAAAAAGTTGCACTACACTATTACAGCATCATGTTGCACACTCGTGTTATATGCACGTTTGCCCCAATTCCCATTTGTACCTTTTTTACATTAGGCAGCTCCATCAGCTGCTGCAGCTCGGGCGCGGCGCAGTGCTGCAGGCGGGCGGCCAGCTCGCCCAGCAGCGCGCAGAAGCTCCACAGGCGCGCCAGCTCCGCGCAGAACCGCGCCGCGCACGACGCCAGGCTCGCCGACGATGACATCACGGACTGGACTGTGCCTCGGGCTAAACTGTACCTAAAAAGTTATTTCAAATGGGTAAAACTCACAGAAAATAGATACTACAACTACGTTCACAATTTAGTTTTCAAACGAGTGGAAACAAGTACGTATTTTTGAGAAATCAATTTAAATACACACATATTATTTTTGCAGATTTAGTTAACTTCAAAATTTTTTATGAAATCATACAGTACTTCCATCACTCCTACTATAATCAACTTAATTTACACTAATATAAAGTTGATAATCATAATTATAACGAAAACGCATCAATTTGAAACAAAGATTCTAATAGACTAAACTCGAGCCAGCTCATATTGGACCAAAGGTGACAGTAAACTGTGAAACTTACTTATAAGCAACTGCAGGGAAAGGCATTTGGTTCCACAAGTCTTGCAGCATCAGCGCCAAGTAGAAGCGACATAGCACTATCTCAGGCACGTTCTTTAAACAAAATGTATCAACATAAACATACATGCACACACATGTATAATGTAACGCGCTCAATCGTTGCCTGTTTTTAAAAGACTCTTTAGGGAACATTACCTGTCGCTGTGAATGTTGTAAGTCGTCATGTAAATTTCTGTATTGATATCAATATGTATGTATTTATTATAAAATATATGTATATATCTATGTATCTCTTGTAATATAAATATGTATAACACTGTTATTGTCACATCAATGACAGCCCCATTTCTTGTCCAGGCAATTACTTACTGTCCATTCCAGGTTGCCTGGAAGAGCTCGCAGAGTGCGATAAGGCCGCCCATTGTATATGTGTGTTTTAGTTTTAGTTCCTTGTTTTTGTTTATGTAATGGTGTACAATAAAGCATATAATAAATAAATAAATAAAATATTATGGTCGATACATAAAACTTCCCTACACTTCACTTTTGACGAAAACCTCAGTAAATTGAAATATATATATATTTATTTCAGACAATACCGTTTGAAAAATGGCGTCACTGCCTGAAAATTTGAAAAGGAATCGTTTATCTTGGTATGGTCTTGTTACTAAAAGAGAGTGAATATTTTAAAGAAAAAGAAAGCCAAAAATCATGACAGTGACAGGATAGAATGGAAGAAAAAACATGTTACGCCGACCCCAAGTAGCACGGGACAAGGCAGGAAGATGATGATCAGAGACAAAGTAGACCATGTCGTATGTTTGATGTGCAAGTGACAGCAAAGACTTACCTTAATAGGTTTCCCGGTCATCATTCTGATGGCGTTGTGTTCGGTGATTCCTAATATTTTCGCAGTCTGAACACCTTCCTCGTCTAAACTGCAATACTGAAAATGGACACGGGTTTAAGAGGAAATTATAGGACTGAGTTGACTTATTTGCCAAAGAGAATTCTCTGTCCGCTTGAAATTACTATCTCGACGGTTACCCTTAACCTAACCTAAGCTTTATTCAAAAACTGACCCTGCATAAGCTTGTGGTAGCGACATCTATGTCGCCACATTGGAACTAAAGCTTCAAAATAAGTACAACAACCAGAAAGCAACTATAGGGCAGTTGCCAAGACCAGTCTCAAAACCTGTCTGGTCCGCCGGGCCTTGGGAGATTTCTTTAGATGATTTTCCTACCTAAAAAAAAACGTAAACTTCTCTGGTCGGAGGTCGAACACAACACCCTGTTCCATATAGCTCTTTTTTTTTTATATACATCCAGACAGGCGTTGTGTCTAGTCCGTGCAACATCTCGGTAGTGAGTTCGTAGTGCTTTCAAACCTTGATATTACAAAAGAAAAAAATGTATGATCAGCACGCGGTGTGTTTTTAGGTGGGAATCGTTAAGTGAAAGACAGATATACAGCTCAGTTTCGAGAGCCATTTACATCACGTCGCGCGGCCTTTCTCGGAGGATGTTTCGAACCGACTAACTGCCTATACGTGTTGTTGTTGCACGCTAGGTATCGCTGTCTCTTTCTACTCTTTCTACGCCGTGATAAGGCTTGCGATGTGACATCCAAGGGTTCGAGTTATCATTTATTTTCATTATAAAATACACGGCAAAATTTTGATAGTTTCAAGCCCGTGGAGGGTCGATCCGGTACGTGAAACACTATCAATTTGTAAAGATAAAATTAAAAAATAAAGTAATTTTTCTTTAAACCTGAAATACGCATATACGAAATTAATTTGTTTAAATGAACATCAGCTGAGCGAGTTAATAACCTGTAGGTTGAGTACGCAACGACCGACAACTATCTACAGGTTATTGACTCGCTCAGCAAAAAATTTTAAACTTAAGTATAATTTTGTCTAACACCATAATGCGAATTGATTGAATAGTACTTACCAAAGAATAGTAATGTGAATAATCCGGCCTGATTCCTGCAGCGTCATGCGGCGTCACCAAGTACAACAGGTGCAGACTGCCCATCAGCACCAGGCTCCTCGACGCACGCTCCAGGTCCAGCAGGAGCTGCTTAGCTACGGACAGGTCCATGCAACCTACGAGACAAAGAGGAATGAAGCTTTTGCAATACATTGCTGGCATTTTTTTTTCTTTGCGCCAAAAGTGAAACCTAAGCCATTTCTTAAAAGACCGAATGAGAAATCAATAAAAAATAGAATTATGTCTAGCAACCAAACGAAAACGAACGAACGTTCCAAACGAAGTTAGAAACTATTTTATTTTCTATAGTTTTTTGGATTTTGGTTTCGGTATTTATGGTCACTATCGCAACACTAACGCGTATCTTTTGGATTCGTTTATAACTTTTTTATTTTACTACTTTTAGTAATGAAAAACTGCAAGTATGAAAAAATATAACCAACCAACTTAATCGATTTTATCAATAGAAACCTCGAAATATTACGTATTAAACTAGCAATGTTTCTATACGTATCTTTGTTCGGTTACAGTTTAAGGACCTGTTTTTGTTTTGCTATTATCTCGTATTGTCCTCTAAAATATAACCTAAGTTTCATTTCAGACAAAAATAAAAAAGTAAATCATTCATCAGTAAATCATCAAGCCAATGGTTTGCATTGGCTCTTACGAAAGAAAGAAAGAAAGAAAAACACATTTATTTAGCACAAAAAGTAACGCAGACACACTCTTAACAGTAAGAGTCATGGATATAAGATTATTTATCTTTATGATTAAGGGAATAAGGACTATTATTGCATGTACTGAAAAACTGGGACAAAACAACTGGTAAAAATTATTAGAATGTCCAAAGAGGTATTATAGAATGAGCACAGTGTCGCGTTCGCAATTTATTTTAAAGACGTGTTTTTGGAAAAAGAACTTTAAAACGAACACATATTATATTATAGAAAAAAGTTTAGTTTGCATTATCAATTGAATTACAAGCATTTGAATTTTTAAAGAACGAATCATTTTGAAATAAACTGATTTAAAGTTAATAAATCGTTTATGGGCTGGATTTCAATATTCTAATTTTCACTTCCAACCTAATAAATTAAACCTGCCCTGTTATCTTTTGCCCACCCAAGAAATGACTTTTATCTGATGAATTAATATGACGGTTTGATTTTATATAGGAAAAACCAGCTTCTGCTTTAGCTCACATTGATCATACACGGGCCTGGAAAGGCCGCCACATAACAGTAATATATTTTTTGTATTTTACATGGAGTATTATCTCCTGGTCTTCAAACTAGATTAATATAGCCTGTGACTTGGAAACCAGTGATTCCATGAGGGTAATAACAAAAGCGGAAATCTATTTTCACCAGTAACATGTTTAGGGCGGGATTTGTCATTGGATGATTTTACCTACCATAAAAAAAAAACCAGTAACATGTTTAACAACAATAAAATGAAAATTTGAGTTAAAAAGAAAATAAAACGAAGTAATAATAAAAGCTAAAAAAATAAAATAATTGTTTACCTTTAATAGCCGCTTTCCCCAGAGAACTGACAGTCAGTTCACTGTCATTATAAATGTAGCAGTCTTTTTCGAAAATGTGCGAGGCGTCGTCCCCCGACTGTCCTTTGTTCAGTACCTCCAGTACGCCGGACTGTAGGAGCGAGCGCAGGGAATCGTCGCATATTGATTTGATGTCCGAGGGGCTGAAGATCAAAGTATTGTATTTGTAGTCTCTATTGCCAGCGGCTTCGTCCGCATGAAAGTAGAAATTTGTTCCAAAAGAACATACTCCAGGGATAAAAAAGCATCCTAAATACTATTCCAGGTTGCGGTCCACCCGTGCGCCAAATTTCATCCTAATCCATTCAGTCGTTCGACCATAAAGAAGTAACAAACATATGGATATACACACACAAACTTCCGCCTTTATAATATTAACAACTAGCTTTTGCCCGCGGCTGCGCTCCCGCTGCACCCTACTATATACTACTCTACTCTACCCGACTCTACCCTACTCTACCCTACTCTACCCAACTCTACCCGACTCTACCCGACTCTACCCGCCTCTACCCTACTCTTGCCTACTCTACCCTACTCTACCCTAATCTACTACTCTACCCTACTCTACCCTACCCTACTCTACCCTAATCTACTACTCTACCCTACTCTACCCTACCCTACTCTACTACTCTACCTACTCTGCGCTACTCTACCCTACTCTACCCAACTCTACCCTACTCTACCCTACTCTACCCTACTCTACCCTACTCTACCCTACTCTACCCTACTCTACCCTACTCTACCCTACTCTACCCTACTCTACCCTACTCTACCCTACTCTACCCTACTCTACCCTACTCTACCCTACTCTACCCTACTCTACCCAACTCTACCCGACTCTACCCGACTCTACCCGCCTCTACCCTACTCTTGCCTACTCTACCCTACTCTACCCTAATCTACTACTCTACCCTACTCTACCCTACCCTACTCTACCCTACCCTACTCTACCCTAATCTACTACTCTACCCTACTCTACCCTACCCTACTCTACTACTCTACCTACTCTGCGCTACTCTACCCTACTCTACCCAACTCTACCCTACTCTACCCTACTCTACCCTACTCTACCCTACTCTACCCTACTCTACCCTACTCTACCCTACTCTACCCTACTCTACCCTACTCTACCCTACTCTACCCTACTCTACCCTACTTTACCCTACTCTACCCTACTCTACCCTACTCTTCCCTACTTTACCCTACTCTACCCTACTCTTCTCTACTCTACCCTACTCTTCCCTACTCTACTCTACCCTACTCTACCAATAAATGAGCAGTATTTGAATTTTTTTTTTTATTTATTTAACGGGATAAAAATTATCCTATGTCCTTCTCCTGGTTCTAAGCTACCTTCCCACCAATTTTCAGCCAAATCGGTTCAGCCGTTCTTGAGTTATAAATAGTGTGTGTAACTAACACGACTTTCTTTTAAATATATAGATATAATATGAAGTGTGATTCCAAACAGAAAATGCGCAAGTGGACTAAATAGGTAGGTATTTACTAGTAGAAACAATTTCGACCACAACACCTAATTCGAACCTATTCACCTACTTGGGTGAGGCCTATCTCCAACAATGGATGTCTTTTGGCTAAAATGATGATGATGATGATAATCTGGGATAAAAAACGCAGCGAAATCCCGCGATTAAGACCGGCGCACTGTTGCGTGCGGATAACGAGTAGTTACACAAAAAGACGTTTAGAAAACCTGGAGAGAAATGTTTCACTGTTCTGCATAAACCTTCTAAACGAACCAAGGTGACGTTATACTCACGTGTCATCTCCAGTGACAGCAAGCAGCGTACAATCCAACAAGGTCCTCAGCTTGGGTCTAGTGGTGGCCAGCTTCAGCGCCACGGCACTGAGCAGCAGCGCGCCGGCGCACGGCCGCAGCACGCTGCGCGCCGCCGCGAGGCCGCCGCGGAGCACGCCTTGCAGCTGCGGCCACTCGCGGGACCCGCAGATCACTATACTTTCACCTGGCAGAATATTAAACAAAAAATTTATGGTCCAGTCTCTGAAACGTTAAAATCATAAAGCCTCAGCGAGCGTGATGAAGTACCTGAGCTAGTACACTCACCGGTTTCACAGACCCCTGCGCGGCCGGCTCTGCCCACCATCTGCCTGTAAGCGCCGAGCGTGATGAAGTACCTGAGCTAGTACACTCACCGGTTTCACAGACCCCTGCGCGGCCGGCTCTGCCCACCATCTGCCTGTAAGCGCCGAGCGTGATGAAGTACCTGAGCTAGTACACTCACCGGTTTCACAGACCCCTGCGCGGCCGGCTCTGCCCACCATCTGCCTGTAAGCGCCGAGCGTGATGAAGTACCTGAGCTAGTACACTCACCGGTTTCACAGACCCCTGCGCGGCCGGCTCTGCCCACCATCTGCCTGTAAGCGCCGAGCGTGATGAAGTACCTGAGCTAGTACACTCACCGGTTTCACAGACCCCTGCGCGGCCGGCTCTGCCCACCATCTGCCTGTAAGCGCCGAGCGTGATGAAGTACCTGAGCTAGTACACTCACCGGTTTCACAGACCCCTGCGCGGCCGGCTCTGCCCACCATCTGCCTGTAAGCGCCGAGCGTGATGAAGTACCTGAGCTAGTACACTCACCGGTTTCACAGACCCCTGCGCGGCCGGCTCTGCCCACCATCTGCCTGTAAGCGCCGAGCGTGATGAAGTACCTGAGCTAGTACACTCACCGGTTTCACAGACCCCTGCGCGGCCGGCTCTGCCCACCATCTGCCTGTAAGCGCCGAGCGTGATGAAGTACCTGAGCTAGTACACTCACCGGTTTCACAGACCCCTGCGCGGCCGGCTCTGCCCACCATCTGCCTGTAAGCGCCGAGCGTGATGAAGTACCTGAGCTAGTACACTCACCGGTTTCACAGACCCCTGCGCGGCCGGCTCTGCCCACCATCTGCCTGTAAGCGCCGAGCGTGATGAAGTACCTGAGCTAGTACACTCACCGGTTTCACAGACCCCTGCGCGGCCGGCTCTGCCCACCATCTGCCTGTAAGCGCCGAGCGTGATGAAGTACCTGAGCTAGTACACTCACCGGTTTCACAGACCCCTGCGCGGCCGGCTCTGCCCACCATCTGCCTGTAAGCGCCGAGCGTGATGAAGTACCTGAGCTAGTACACTCACCGGTTTCACAGACCCCTGCGCGGCCGGCTCTGCCCACCATCTGCCTGTAAGCGCCGAGCGTGATGAAGTCACGGCCAACGAGCGGTGCGCGAATGATCACACGCTGAGCAGGCAGGTTAACACCCGCCGCTAGCGTTGATGTGCAGCATAGAACTGATATTGCACCTGACCTGATGAAAGATATTGGTCAGGCTTCTACAATTTTTGTGTGTGCAGCAAAGGACTCTAATGTAACAGCACTGGAAATGGTTAGAAGAAAAAATTGTGGTATATAATGAAGAATTTATTGCGAGCCAAATTTTTAAAGTAACACACGGTACTCTCAGACAAAGAGACAGAGTCGTGGCAGACCACGAAGGAGATGGCCAAACGAATTGAACGGATTTCGCCAGAACTGGAAAAAGAAACTTGGGCTCGCGAAACATGGTAGGACTGGAAGGGAAGAATCCTAGCAAAAAAGAAGATTTTTTTAATGATATATTTAGAAAAACCTTGTCATGCCATAGTTACAACAAATTCAAAATCAAACTCATCATCTTTTCATGCCTTCAGTTAGTATGAATTTAATCAAACAGAGAAGATAATGCTTTTAAAAAAAAAAAGAAAAAAGTTTTAATACTCACTAGCTTTTGCCCGCGGCTTCGCTCCCGCTCTACCCTACTCTACCCAAATCTACCCTACTCTACCCTACCCTACTCTACCCTACTCTACCCTACTCTACCCTACTCTACCCTACTCTACCCTACTCTACCCTACTCTACCCTACTCTACCCTACTCTACCCTACTCGACCCTACTCGACCCTACTCGACCCTACTCTACCCTACTCGACCCTACTCTACCCTACTCTACCCTACTCTACCCTACTCTACCCTACTCTACCCTACTCTACCCTACTCTACCCTACTCTACCCTACTCTACCCTACTCTACCCTACTCTACCCTACTCTACCCTACTCTACCCTACTCTATTTTTCTCGCCGTAAAAACCATCCTTGAACTTCAACGAACATTTAAAAAAAAGATTTGGCCAAATTGGTCCAGGCGTTGTTGAGTTATGCGCTTACCAACACATTTTGCGATTCATTTTTATATTATAGATAATGGATTGGATGGTTAAGCTGAAACCTTGAGAAGAGTCCTAAATATCCTCGACTGATAGATACAGAAAGAAAGCAAAGGGGTTTTTCAGTAGGAATGTAAATGCTAATCATTTTAATAAGTCCTTGTTACTTAATCAATGACCAACCTATAAGCCTGTTCCAGCAGTGATCGCTCGTCGCTGGCCAGCCCGGCGTGATGGTAAGCGATACCGTAGCGCACCGCTTGCACCAGCTCAGCGTTGGCTCCCTCTGCCCTCAAAGCACTTTCAAGGGCTTGACGCTCAGCCTTTTTGTGGGATATCATCTCCCTAAACACACAATACTACAGCTGAGTAAAAATATCGAGAAAATCGATTTATTTATTTCAAACATTATGTACACTAAAGGCGCAGGGTGGATGTGGTTCCCGAAGAAATGAAACTCAGCTTGCAGATTAATTCTTGTTTAATTTTCTTAGTTGACAACCGGCGACGAACGATGACAAACACACGAACGAATTCTTTTACATCTTTATTTTTGCACTAAAAGATGGCGCTGTCTGAAGTTTTAGGACTTTTCCACTTTCTCTATAAAGTGCAAAAAATATTATAAAAACCATCCCTCGATGTGTCACAAAAAATAAATAAAAATATTGGTGAGATTAAATAAATTCATTCAACATGCATGCCGTCGCTGCTAATATTGCCTAACGAGGTGTACCGTACGAACTTTAACACGAAAAAATTGACTGCTCCCTGCCGAAAAACCGTATTTACGGTGTTTACGTTCCTTTGTGTGAGATGAGGCATCTAAGTGCCTAGTGCTAATATGTGTAACGTTAACACAATCGATACGTTTATGACGTTCGACGCTCCGATTGGCCCGTTCCGAGCTCCAACCAATCAGAAAGCCAAACGTTGTAAAGGTTTCGATCACGTAACGTAAAAACTACTCACACTAGCACTCTATACACTGCCACTACATACGTAAGCAAAGTGGATAGGCTAAGCTTTGCTTAAGGGTGGGCCAGACGATTGCAACTAGCGTTCCGATCAAGGTCACCTCAGTTGGAGCTTGGTTTGTGTTGCGGCTAGATGGATGTAAACCACCGCGCCAACACGTTCGCAAATCAGTCACTGCGGTTGGGAAAATGCGCCTCCCAACCAAGGGCGTTGAAGGTCATGGATTACAACTGCTGTCTAAACGGATTGAAACTAGCAAGGTCACCTCTATTGGGACGATTGTTTGCAAACATCTGGAGGGAGCAGTTATTAATGTCAGTCATATTTAATGGATCATTGTTTACTAACCTTCTCTGCAATTTGCACAATAAAGAAGCTACGTTCTCACAGTTGCGCTTTGTAGAGCAGAACACCAGACAGCTGCCTTTAGGCACTACCTCGGAGACCAGACCTCCGAGGAGATCAGGATCTAAAGCCGTTGCAGCTGCTGAGTACTGCAATCAAACTTCTTTGATAGAAAAATCTTAAGCCAGAAACAAGTAGGATGCGGTTTGGCGATTCTCTATTATATCTTGACTTTGAACAAGTTTATTTCAGGAGTGAAGTCTTTTTTTTTTACGAGTCAATGCAGAAATTTTGTTTTTCTTCTGTCTAGAAACAAGAGGAAAAGAAGAACTCTAGATACTTGACATATACACCGTTAAATTTTAGTCGTTTTAATCCCGCGGAGGGTCTATTCGGTTCATGAAATACTATCGATTTGTAAAGAAAAAAAATTTTTTCAAAAACTCGAATTAATATACGCATGTACGAAATTAATTTCTTTAAGTAAACGAGTAAATGACCTTGTAGGTAGTTGTCGGTCGTTGCGTACTATCAAAATCGTAAGCCTGGATGCACAGCGACCACCTAGCTAAACGTCCATTCATGTCTTTTCGCTTTTTTGGTTCAGAAACCAACCAAAAGGGAATGTACGAAATTAATTTCTTTAAGTAAACGAGTAAATGACCTTGTAGGTAGTTGTCGGTCGTTGCGTACTATCAAAATCGTAAGCCTGGATGCACAGCGACCACCTAGCTAAACGTCCATTCATGTCTTTTCGCTTTTTTGGTTCAGAAACCAACCAAAAGGGAGTCAACTTGACAACCTTTGCGAAGACTCCTTTGCTCCATAGCAAAGTTGATATTAGCTATGATAATTGAAGCTCTTCAATAATTATTGTGAGAGTTATTAGATGAGTAATCCTTGTTTTTTATTAATCTCTCTGGCGTAGATACAAGCAATGAGAAAAGTTATAGGTGGTCCAATGCAATTGTGGCTCTTTGACCTCTGGTCCGATAAGCGTCTGAAGGAATTAAAGTCATAAAGGTATTGAATCTTAGAATGTACTCCCAGTCTGGGTGGATATCACTTGGGCATCCTAGGTTAGAACAAGGCGGTGTGCTGTGGCTTTTAGTACGTTTTTGCTACAGGGGGGTTTAAATAGGGCAACGTTGATTGATGAGCGTGGATTGAGGCACAGTAATGATATGTAAAATTTATGATAATTATTATTTATCGTTGACCCTGACTTAAGCTCGCTTTCCAAAGACGTACGCCATAAATAAAGTTTCTTCCGTACAAAGGTAGGGATCTCGGTGTTAGGATTAGGTAGGTAGGTGTTAGGTATACTTATATCCTTCGAAAGTTTTTAGAATATAAATGTGTGTTATACACATATATTCATAGGGGCGTAGCTGATGTAATGTCGGAGTAATGAGTTTGCATGACAGTATATGCAAACTCATGCTTATGAGCTATCATACTGGTTTGTTAGTATATCGAAGGATGTTGGTATTCTAGAACGCATTTGAATATTTATAGGAAAAGAATTATTTTATTGTTTTTAAAGTCAGTGCTACGCGAGTATTTGAAGTGTAATGAAGTAATTTTTAATATATCATTGATTAAAAGTCTAAAGTCGTTTATATACAATCATCGATCCTGGAAGTCTACAGTTTATTGGCCTCGCTCAGCTAACGTTTACTTAAAGAAATTAATTTCGTACATGCGTAAATTAATTTAAGTTTAAAAAAAAACGTAGTTTAGTTTTTTACGTACCTAATCGACCCTCCGCGGAATTAAAACGACCAAAATTTAACGGTGTATACGTCTGCTCGCAGTAACACACTTACATCATACTTAAGCTCTCTGTGGGGCACGAGCTCGACCCCCTCCGCCTGCGCGCCCCACACGACGCGGTGCAGCATGGTCCCCAGTTTGACATATTCCGTCAGCTCCACCGGACGGAACTGACGCTGGAACACGTCAGCTCTCAGGAACTGAGCTATCTCGTGAAGGTTGCCTATAGTGGCTGACATGCCGACGATCTGGATATCCTCTGAACGATGAAGATGGTATAAGTAAAAAATATTGTTTATAGTTCAGTTAGCAATGTATAGTACACGACAAATAAGTTGAACCTTTTGTTATGGGTTACGCGCAGCCCCCCAAAATCGCCCCGAAAATAGATAACTGCATTTAAGGTTGACTGTCATGATGGTTCAACTTATGTGACGAGGATTATACATATAATAAAAATGCTTTACCTTTGTAATAAAAATAAAAATATTATTACTTTAAACTGGAAACATGATATAACTTTAGATATTATTTGTTAATGATTTTCATGTTTAATTTTTTGTATTAATATTAGATACTGGTGCATCACATGTTGATCAAAACATGATCTTACTACAATGCCAGAGCAGAAATTTGCGAAAAACAAAAACTTACGATTGGTAAATATAACAGTCGATAATAATGTTTCAAGTGTACCGCCGCGTCCTTTTTCACCAATTAAATGCAATTCATCTACCTAGAAAAAACAAATAAAATATAAATATTATATAAATAAAAATATTATATTTATTAAGCATATATTAAAAATGTAAGCTTAATAAATATAATACTGCTCATTACAAAGACGCTCTTATTTTTTAACCTACCACAATCAATCCAATTTCATGAAGTCTGTCTAGTTCTATCAGACTCCTGACTAAGGCCAGTCCCTTTTCAATGGTGGCGATATAGATACTGTTCTTACGGCGTCGCTTTTTGGGCGGTATGTGACCCTTGCCTGCCGCATACTCTTCTACTAGAAACTCTAGTTGTACGGCGAATGTTGATAGAGCCCAGATCTGTGAATACATGGTAAATGTTAATCAGTAATCATGTTTTTGCCTTTCCCCAACTTTATTAGGATTGCCTTCTGGTAAAAACCTGATGTAGCTGGATATTAGTATTTTTTAATAGAGTGACTGCATATCTGTCCTCCATTATCCAGTTAGAGAGAAAGTTAGACGACGAGCTACCCATTGCTAGCTGTCCGCAAAACCTATGGTGGCTGGAAATCGAGGTAAGTATCTCGGCAGCTGGGGCATAAGGGCTGTTCCCTCAGAAGTGTGGCTGCCTCCTTCACTAGCATTACTGTTTCGCAGGACATGACCGCCTGCCATTTCTCCTCGTTTCGAATCATGGCCTGTACCAGAGCCCAGAGCAAGAGGTCTTTAACCGCATGTGCTGAGGATATGCTATGGTTTTCGATTTAAGTTCATTATTTGATCTTAAATCCAAAACCATTAATAGTTCATAGGATGCATTTAAGACCCAAACTCTCATTAAACTATGCTAAAATCAAAACAATAGGTTTGTTTCAGAGTATTAATTTATTTTGGTACAATTACCTTTTCCTGCACAATGGCCACAAATGGTAATATGAACAATGCATTCTTCTTCCTGTTAAGCACTTCTCGGAGCATCAGTACCTCAGCCACCAAGGTCTTGCCTCCGCTTGTCGGTAGAGCATAGATTAAGTTCTTTCTTTCACGCACTGATTGCAAATTTAAGCATTCTTCTTGCCATTCTAAAATGAAATTAAAAAATTAGTATTAAAATTAGGATCTTTTTCACAGCTATAGTCTATTCGACAAGAACCATGCATTTTGTAAAGATAAAAAGTTTCCTATGACCCTCAGCATCAGTATCAGTTTGCAATAAAATAAAAGATATTTTTTTTGTCATACCGCTATTTCCAGGATTCAACTTATAAAAAATATTTATTTAAGAAGAATGTTAGATTATACTCACCATAAAACTTTTCAATGTTCCGGTAAGTCTTAAATAATCCTTTAGCAATTATGGGCAGACCATAAAAAGTATTGGGTGCATTGACTACTGCTATCTCTTTCTTTTTGGATTCCTGCAGTACTTGATTGGGATGGACAAATTTTTCTATTGCATCTTCTTTAATATCCAGTAAAAAAGAATCTCTAGTTTCAAACATAGAGCTCTTATTCTTCATAATATCATCTAGGTTGCTAATTGACTGATTTACAATATCAAAGCTCCTTTCAATCTTGTCTTTAAAACTTTTGTCTACATGATTAATGTCGGATTGCTCTAATTTCGATTGAAACATGTCTTCGGAAATATCTTCCATCACTTCTGGTTGGGCTTGATTATTTGTGATTTCATTATTAATTTCACAGATTTCATTAATCTTACTGGTGCATACGTTTAAGGATTCCCATTCGCTTTTAACTGAAGACTGTAAAACATCAGGGGAACATGGTACGTCGAAAGACGAATTGTTGTTGTCTGAATCGCAGATACTTCTAAATTCTATCTGATTGCATGGTAGAAGTGGAGAATCACACCTATCTGTTGCGTCAGTCCCATTATCAATAGATTTAGAACTGATTGGACTACAGTCTGTAAGTAAATCGCTTTTCTGTGCAGCTTTACATAAACTTGATCGAAATATTCTTCCAGTACCCAGTCGCCGGCGTTTCGGTGTTGAAGTATCACTAATTTTACTTATAGAGTGCATTGTAAAAGTTTGTTTGTTATGGATTTACGAATTGATTGGTGAATAAATTTTAAATTTTATTAAATAATTACATGTTGTTTTATTAAAAATACACAAACTCCAAACAAAAACATAACCACAAAAACAAACAACTTTTAGAGTTTTGACATTTATTTTAACGATGACATTGACAAACAAAAAACAAGTTCCGACATGTTGACACATGACACTGACAGTCGAAGAAGTTTGTTGCCAGTACTCGCCTTTTATTTTCCCTTCTCTTGATTGAACAAGAATTACCGTTTTAATAACTAAATCTATACTATGTTTGTATTCATTATTATTATAAAAAAATATAGTAGTAACTATATTGTATAACTTTCATAGGAGTTTTTTTTTTACTGTCCAGTTACTTTTCTTCTGGAAGCTTACCTTCCGCAATAAATGATTTTGTTTCAGTATTTTAGTCCATATCTCAAATTCACCTGGATACATTACTTTGAATTGTTTGAGTTCGTATCGAATCCTTGTATGCAGGTAAATATGAATTATACTGGTAACACTTTTAGCACAAAAATCGTTCAGAAATGAGTCCGAAAAGTATCAGTCTGCTAACTTATAGCTCCATTTTGAATCTGTAAATAAATTGAAGTATAAACATAAACTCACGACTGTTTCCTATGGGGGTATGCAGAAACTACTAAAGGTTTTGTTCGTTCATACGTGAAAGCTAAGCGATGAGGCTAGGTATTTGACCGTATCCACTGATGCTTTTCAACGGGGCGAGTAATGTGCTATATAGATGCGCCGCCGTGAGTTAGCTATGCAAGGAAGAATCGCAGCTCGAGCAAGCGATGTATCGACAATAGTTTACCAGTGCTAAACTATACGGACCAAATAATGAATATGATTGATGGATATCAAGCACATCTATAGCAAACAACTCTTAATGTACCTAAGTATCTGACGTAACAATAGTTACCTATACTAATATAAATTTAGCAAGTCCAGGAGTACTGCAACGAGCTCTTAACGACATCTATTTTACGACCTAAACTGAGCTGTTCAAGGGGTGGAACTTTATAGGGTGTATAGCCCCATCCCTTTTTCTCGCTCGAACGACTTACATTTTAACATCTCATGATAAGCCCTCAGTTTGTTTGCATATCCAGCTCGGTTACAATCGCTAGCAGGTTTGATCAGCAATTCGTGATGGTATTTACAGGAACTTTAATCTCAAACCGGCTGTTTTATCGAAACTACTGGGCAAGTAGGACGGATGTTACTATAACTATTGATTAATCATCTATCAATCAGTCAACTCAGCCTATAGCAACCCCATAACAACTCCATTGATAAACATAGGCTACATCCCAGATCGTATGTTCTCCGCCATCAGCATCTCGTTCATCTGATGAGTTTATATTATAGGTGGTATTTAATTTATGTACTCAGATGAAAAAGCTAGAATTCCCTTCAGTTATTTCTCTAAACCCCCATTCATGCTGCTACAATACTTATCTACTTATAAATTATTCAAAGTTCTAAATTTTTAGGCTACATTGTCCCACTGCTGCGCAAAAGCCTTCCCTCAAATCATCTAAGGTATTTTTTTTCCTTAGCCACTTCGAACCAACCCTTCCGGTAGGCTGTCTCACCATCACTTCTTAGGACAACCTGATATTATTGTTGAAAATTTTTCAAAAAAGTTTGCAGAAATATGTCATATTTTCTGACAGTAAGTGTTCCCACCACCTGTGAACATCTACAATATTTATCAGAAGTATCACAGTTGCATTAGTTATAACCCTAGATATGACCAATAGATAGGTAGTGTAAAAAAAACCATTTAAGTACGTTAATTTTCGAAGGATAGTGAAATACTGAGTGGAAGCGCCAACCTTTTTCAGGTTGGCGCTTTCTATAGTGGGTGATCGACGTACGAGCCCATACCGCGGTTTTAAAATCATCTCTTTACTCGCGGCTCGTTGATGATGATCGACTAGCGAGTAAAACAGTTTTGAATGACGAGCCGAGTAGAAAATGAAGCAAACACGACGAGCCGCGAGTCAGGCTCGTCGTTCGTATTGCAATGATACACCGGCGAGCTTTACCGACGAGCCATAAGGCCGCGGTTTTACTCGCCCGTCGATCAGGGCTTTATCAGTCAGCGAAGTCAATAAATTCCCAGTTGGTTGTATTCCCTACGTCACCGCAGCGTCTCGTTCTGTCCGCGTGGGCCACACCCCCGCTTCGCCTGAACGTCTCGCTACGCGGCCAAATAGCAGAGCTCATAATAAATGCATAGGAACAATATGACTCCCCACCTACTGCCGATCTGCCGATGCTAAGCAAAATATAAAAATGTAGCGATTCTATCGGTAAGCTTTTAGTCAGGCCTGCTGCTCTCTGCCGTCTCTGCCTTGACGGATAGACCGGTGTCGGCTCATACTCACACATCCGTAAGTGACGTTTACCTACAGTTAAAACTAAGAAATCATACGGCATCTACACAGTATGACTTAACGTTAATATGTTAGATAATAAAGCGATCAATTACGAAGTCCAGAGATTACGGTTATCCTTTTTCTCTACAGAGACAGCTTAACTCCAATGAAATTTGACAGTTACGTTTACTTATCCTATTTACAAGTTTTTAATAACACTTAATAGGCGCTGATAGAAGCGTAGACCATTGACCTTAAACGAGCCTTGCTTGAGCACGACAACAGTCGTTGTTGACGCCTAGCAGGCACTGGCAGTAGGAGTGGGGTAGTAACAGCCCAGCAACTGCGGCAGGTTGACTTCCTCCTGCTGTTGTCGTTGCACCTGCAGACGTGCTCGCGGGGCGGCCTGGTCAGTCCGTTTCCCTTTAGAAACCGGAGCTGGCTCGCAATCGTCGGCTCAAAAATGACCGGCGCTAAATATAGCGGCGGGCGCAGGGGGGGCGAGCGCGCGCGGACGCTGCGCCGCCCGCCGCCGGCCAGAGCCGCCCCGGTCGCCGCGGACTCCACATTCCAACGTCGCTGTGCTGCCGGTTGAAGAACCAGTGCCGTGACTGAGTGACCGTCTTCCACCCGTGCGACGTAAGTGCCGTGCCGTGAGAGTGCCAGTGACGGGCCCAGCGGGCATATAGTGTGTAGGATAATGGTGTTACGGGAATCCTTGTGGATGTCGAGTTCGGAAACGTCGAAGATAAAAGACGGCTCGTAAGGAGGCTGGTCTAAAAATACGCGCGCGGTATGTGCCAAATGCGGACGGGCGCGAGCGTCGCCGCGCTGAAATAGAAGCAACCGCCTTGTATAGTGCGCCGGATTATGTTACCGCCCGAGGCTCGCGCACAACGAATGCGTCAAGTTTCAGCGAAAATCTCTATGTGGACGCATGAGAATCGCACTGAACACATTATTTCAAATTTGTGTGTGAAAAAGTGCAGTTTTTAAAAATCATACATACATTTACACTACACACTATACCCGTAAATACACTATTAACCATTTATTAAATTCCAATGTCACGTACAATTTTAAAAGGCTTCGAAATAAGAAAGTTCTAACAATTTTGGAGGTCGCCGGATCACCTACCAACATCGTAAATCTATAATATACCAACAACATTAATATATAAAAAAATAATTAACCCTGAAGAAAATTATAACAATAAACCTGAGCGAAAAAAAATAATACCAAAGTTTAAAAGAATTGATTACATATTTTTTATTAATTTGTGTATTGTTGTGTTTAGATATTTTTGCGCGAAAGATTTATCTGAGTTAGTTGCTAAGTTCCTCAAAAAAAAAAGAAGTTGATTTGCTTAGACACTTAATAGTTTAAACGATTGCGATCAACCGAAGCATTGGTAGTGGCCATTGACTCTAAAGATAGTCGAACATAGAAAGAATTTCAAGATCTATGGAAATAGAACTTTTTAACAGCAACCAGATGACAGATGTTACATTATTAGATATTGATAGATAATAGACGGCAATTTTTTTTAGATACACTGAATCACACAAATGAACTTATCAGACACAAGTTAGGTTTTGTTTTTTTAAACAAACAAAATTGATTTTAAAATTGATTTAAGAAATGGAACTTTGTAATGAGATCATGGAATAATTTGATGTTTTTTTTTTTTAAACTCAACCGACACTTGTTTGAAATTTTTAAAGTTTTTGGTCCCGAGTTTTGACCGTACAAGCATATTTTTTATTTTCTAATAGGCTTGTTTCTTAATTTAAAGTCTTCAAACGGATTATAGCAAATAGGCAAATAAAAAAAACAATAATTAGTCTTTGATTTGGAAGTTTTCAAATTTGAAAAATCTTGATATAAATAAGTAAGTAACATATCCGCACGGGGTTTCCTTTGAACCAGTTCTTCATTATTGTATTTTAGTTCAATACTTGGAACTACATCACTTCTCGGCCGATAACTTTCTTTAATTTAAATAGTTTAGGTATGTACCTACAATGACCTACATGTTAAAGAAAATTCAATGGACGAAATTAGTGGACGACAGTTCTTTTATTTAATGAAGCACAGGGAACAATGAAACATGCCTGACATGCGAGCAGTTAAAATTAGACAGGTTTTCCACAAAACAGGATTACGAAGACAGGAAAATGTTTAACTAACAAAAAAGCAATCAAGAAAGTTAACTAGCCGAAAAATCTATAAAAATTCAAGGCTTAACGAAATCCGAATCCTAGGCAACATTGGAGTTGAACGCGAAATCCAATTTTACACTTTCTTTGAACACTTGCCAGCACGTAGGTGTGCAAGAAGGCAGGAAAGATAAAACCGCTAAAAATAAAATAGACTTCATAAACAAAACGCACGCTTCCCCCGTTCACGTTTCGCGCCCACGCCATTTTTTTAATGTTGGCACCAAAGAAAATGTTCGACGTTATTGATATTGCTATTGTCTATTTCGAGTTAATGTATGAGTTTTATATTGGCTGACGGTAATTACTGAAAGGAAGCAGTGATTCATTATTTTTATGTGCCACAATATTACCTACAATTAATAAGCAAATTAATAAATTCCGACTACAATTTACAACCGTTTTAAACGAATTGAAAACCCACCTAAAGGTATTGTGATTTGCGTGCAAAACTTGAAAATATATTATGCCATTAAATCAAATAAGAAAACCGATTTGCACACGAACTAAAAAAATAACTTTCTACTTATAAGCCAAAGTTTCATCGAATATAGAACATTCCAATTCCTAAGTGGGATTAACTGCATTGGCAGCACTACCATAAACTAGAGGGGCAAATCTTAACAATTTGCACAAAAAACTAAAAAACATTTGCTGGTTTTGTTTTTCATATTCAAAGGTAGTGATAACAGTACCTAGTGCATCGTGATAATTCCCAATAAGCACAAATATGACTAGAATATACAGTTTCATTACGGAGTTCCAGTGCTTAAGTTCCAGCTTCATCATTGAGGAGTTCCGTTAACCACCTGGGACTTTCTCCATCGCTTTCACTTCACCAAATTATAGTTTCTATGTAAATGTCCTCTTTGCTAAAGAAAATATCAAAATTGCTTTATGTGTGACTATGATATTTGAGGAGTTCCGACAATTCTTTAAGAATCCTATCCTTAGAAACAGATTTTGATAAAAATGCGGCCACTTTGGAAGAATAGCAAATCGGTTTATAAATGGCAAAATTCAGAGGTAATTACAAAAAAAAAAGATTGAAAAAAAGAATCCACTCACTCGAGAACATCTTCCGTTTTTTTTTAAAATCGGTTTAAAATAAATATATTTTTAAAACATTTAATGGTTACGTGTGATACGCCAATAAATCTATTTTGGGCGCCAAATGTAAACACATGTGTATGCACCGATGAGAGATAAATCGGTTCGTCGATAAATGTTAATAGATGCATTTATTGACGCGTTGCCAATATCTGCTGCGTTATGTTGACGTCACGCCTCATGTAAACAAATCCGATAGTCATTTATCAACATTAGATCGAAATGTATCAATTGATTTTAAGTATTGATAATTGGGTGGGATGAGTTGGCAATCTGATACTTCTGCATTTGTAATCTTGCACTCAGCAAGTTAGACACTACTGAATTTGCTACCGCGAGGTGCCAACGAACTATCAATCGTTCAACGAACCATTGACAACACTTGGCTTTCTGATCAACGAAATTCTAACATTGTAATTTTATTTAAGGATAATATATTTTTTATTTTACAGATTAACTAAACTACCACCATGTCTGACGAGGAAGAATACTCGTAAGTATATAATTAAACACACATACACTGTCAGGATCTCGGAACGTAAGAAGTTTCTTTGCTTACACCACACAAATACGAATACACGAAACTTATTACAACACTCTTCCACACTACATGCAATCTGTCCCCCCTGTCGTATAGATTTACCTTGTGCTAACTACATAAAGACTGTTTGTATGTTAGTCCTCCGATGTGTACGTTAACCCCATTCCTATCTACTCCACAGTGGCTCCGAGGAGGAGGAAGTAGAAGAAGAAGTCCAAGAGACGTAAGTATGACAACTCGGCGGTCAGGCTCTCCAGATTCCCAGAATTAGTTCTTTTTAGAAACTGTTTGGTTTTGAAACACTTCAGCTTCTCTCGGCCTGATTTCTTACTTTGCCTTGGCGATTCTATCATTTTCCAAAACTATTAGAACGGTGGAGTACACGTGATGTACATCGATAGTCTTTCTTTTTTGGACATAAGCGTGAACTATTTGAGCATGATCGCAAGGTTTGATTCCCAGTTTCTTGGAACCCCCCAGTCTCGGGCTTGTTGCACGCCCTCACCAAACCCTGTTCTTTCTTTTGTTGCAGGAAGTAAGTGGCGTGCCATTTTGGTTGATCCGGCATTCACAAATGCTTCGCTCGTTTTAGGCTAAGTTTAGAGGCGACCCTAACGCTTGTAGCGCTTACCTCATCGCTTTCGTTGCTTCCAGATATACAACTTACGCTAGGTGCTGCTGCGCTGCATTCCGAGCTTTCTAACATTGAAATCTTTCATATAACCAACCAAACCATGAGTTTGATGCTGCCGGAAAGATCAGTGTAACGGGGACAAGTAAGTACCTGATCTTTCCATGTGCAAACGGAACGGTACCTACCAGAGTGTTGTCGAAGTTGTGAGTGAACATCTATTTGGCATTAACCCTAAGCTTCTGATTCTGTAAATCAAATGGAATATGATATTTTTCTTCGCGGCTGCTCAGTTTTTAATCGTGTTTTGTTTTTCTTTTCCCGTCGCTGCTCCTCTCGTCGTTGCAAACTGAAGACCCGCTTCTAAACCAGAGTAAGTAAACTCTAGTTACGATCTGCCCTACCGCTTCGCTTCTAGCCACTGAAACTGTTATGGCACTATGATTGATTGGCACAAAATTAACGAATCTTATACCAACTAGATATTTTGCTTAAGCAAAACAAAGTACGTTCCTTTTGGCAAAATTATAAAATGTTGATTACAACGGCTAGTGGCTTGTGATGCAGTGTTTGTATCGTGTATGCGCAGAATACACTAATTGTCACCGCTTCTTTGGTTCCGAACAATGAATTTTGCAATAAAGAAGTAGAATATTGTAAAAGATAAGTAGAAGGCTGATTGTTGTTTTCTGTTTCTAGGAGTAGACCATCGATCGCGTAAGTTGCACCGCTCTCTGTGGTGTCACTAACAATAATCCTATCATTAACTGGACAAGGCGCGGGCGCATGTTTTTTATTTACGATCGTTTTCCAAATTTATCGTAACCGACCAGATGATCGTTCAGCGAATGAACAACCACACACCGACGTCGGTCGCTATTTTTATATCGGTTGGTAGGCGTTCTATTTTAGAAAACCGTACTGTGCTGCGCCCGCGCCATTCTGCAAAGAAACAAAATGTCGGTCAACGGGCGACTGCTCGAGTTGCTCCGACTTATTTTTGATTTATTGCATGAAAGTAATAACACGACATCGAAGCATGACTACCTTGTAATACATAAAATAATATTGTCGTAATATCTGTATCTGTCCGTGTACTACAGTCATGGTAATTATAAATGTTGTCATAAACCCACAAAAACAATAATATCATTTACAAATACAAAACTACACAACTATGAATACAAATCAAACATAAAGCCAATATTGATTGATCTAAAAAGTATGTTATACGATTTTAGAGGGTGAGGGATTACAAATTGTATAACAATAATAATGTTAACAAATGTTGTCACGTAGTTGTTCAGTACACAAGTATTAAAGCTAAAACTTTAACAATTTGTACAGTACCTGATGTCCCTACTTACACAACGATGTAAAAGCGTAACAGCGACAATTTTAACTTTAACGAGTTATCGTACAACTCAATCACCGTAACAGAAGTTATATGTATTGTGACCGTTATAACAACGGTTTCTAACATTAACACTAACCGATTTTATGACACCATAATTAAAATGGATATTTTGTATTTTCAGGGGTGAGGGAGATCCAGAATTCATCAAGGTATGAATACTCACATTAAAATCTATCAAAAAATTACATATTTTTTCTAGACTTGGTTCCAGGATTTAATCAAGTATTTTTTCTTACTAAACAGCGTCAAGACCAGAAGCGGTCGGACTTGGACGATCAGTTGAAGGAATACATCAACGAATGGCGCAAACAGCGGGCCAAGGAGGAAGATGAGCTCAAACGTCTCAAGGAGAAGCAGGCTAAGCGCAAGGTGGGGCTCCTACATTGATGATATGATAATTGGATCATTAATCAATTATTACATTATCAACTATTTAAGACAAATGATGGTTACATTGAAAATTGTCATTATTTTAGGTATCTCGCGCCGAAGAAGAGAAGCGCCTCGCCCAGAAGAAGAAGGAAGAGGAAGAAAGGAGAGTTCGCGAAGTTGAAGAGAAGAAACAACGCGACATCGAAGAGAAGAGGCAGCGACTCGAGGAGGCCGAGAAGAAACGCCAGGCTATGCTCCAGGCTATGAAAGACTCCACCAAAACCGGACCCAACTTCACCATCCAAAAGAAGAGTGATAACGTAAGTTCATCAAAATGTGATATTCATCATAGATTGAAGTGTTACTGTATAACACTTCAGTCTATGAATAAGTTCTTCTCCCCTTTATTTCTTTGAAAATATAACCGTTAATTCATCGTGATAAACACACTGTTTATTTAAACTCATCTACTGTGTAAACAATCTATATTGTAATTTCAATTCTGATGAAAAACAACGTCCTATTGAATCATCAAACGAAATTAAAACTTTTGGCTTGTATATTTACAGTTCGGCCTTAGCAACGCTCAACTTGAACGTAACAAGACCAAGGAGCAGCTGGAAGAGGAGAAGAAGATCTCCCTTTCCATCCGCATCAAGCCCCTGAACATCGAGAACCTCGGCACCGAAAAGCTCAGACAGAAGGCCACAGAACTCTGGGAATGCATCATCAAACTCGAGACAGAGAAATATGATCTTGAGGAGAGGCAAAAGAGGCAGGACTACGACGTGAGTATATTGATAATCTGTAGCAATACCAGAATATTTGACATATTTAAAAGAACTCTTATTAAGTAAAATAATGTTTTTGTTAACAGTTAAAAGAGCTTAAAGAAAGACAGAAGCAACAGTTGAGGCACAAGGCCCTCAAGAAGGGTCTCGACCCTGAGGCACTCACAGGAAAGCACCCGGTAAGCATACAATATTACATTCACGAAAAACATGACTCTGGAAAGTTAGAGTTGAGAGAAAGATATTAAAATGATGTTTTATTTTCAGCCTAAAATCCAAGTAGCGTCCAAATACGAGCGACGTGTCGACACAAGGTCCTACGATGACAAAAAGAAGTTGTTCGAGGGTGTAAGTATTTGCACACACTATATCAGATATACGATACCTAGTACACAATTATCAAATACTATGCAACGTCTAGAAATTAAAGACACATTAATTTTCGGAACAACTATTATTATTATCAAATCCTGCCCTACATAATTTGGACTTCTGCCAATATCTCAATATAGAGCACTTTCACATCCATTTAATGTCCAGTTACGTTGTAGCGATTTACGAGTATGTATATTATAACACACGTCTTTGAGGAAATTTCTTCCTCGCTCAAAGTCGTACACACAACCCGAAAGTAAGTTGTTGATATAACAGAACAAAGACTCTCAAGACATCAGATTTAAAAACAGATGCATGAGACACATTTACAAATGTGAACACTGATATTGATGATGACGTTTAAACGCAGGGTTTGGATACTCAATTGGCAGAGCTTATGAATAAAATGTGGACCGCGAAGATGGAAGAGTTCATGAATCGTACCAAAAGTAAGACGAGAACGCAACATTTAGCGATTGTGTTCCGAATGTGACCCCTCGACGCATGTCTTCACGGCATGTCCTGTTCCATTTGTGACCTGTTATCTTTGTGTACTGTTGACAAAATTGGACTCGTGAGTTTTTACTGCAGGTTTCAACTGCTTTTAAAAAACACTTTAACAATATTTAAACACTTAAAAACACTTCAATAGTATCTGTAGTAAACTCTCACCAGCCATATTCATTCAACAGTTGAAACAATCCAAGCTGGATTAGCCCCGGTCGTGTGTATCTCCTATTGTACCACTATCATTGTATTTACCCTGTGTTAACGATTCCTTTAGGACCTTGAGAAACTGAACAAGGACTTCCTCGAGAAGGTCTGGCATGAGAGGGCCGAACAGTTCGGTGGCAGGCAGAAGAGTAAGTATTACAATCAATTTTGCAGTCTATGAATTAGTAAACGAATGGACGTTGAGTTTGAATTTTGTTTGTACATCTGTCAAATTGTAATGACATTGAAAACTCAGTGCACAAGTTTTTGACGATATCTTGTTGCATGTAATTAGTCATATCCTATGTAAATAACTGTTTGTTACCAAACAACTTCGCAAGTATTAACTGAAAAGCAAGTCGTAAAATCCTCTATAAAAGAATATTTTTGTATATCACACTCATAAGAATTACTATTAACGCCGAAACTTACTACTACATGAGGTTTCGAGTTCCGACTGATTTGCTGGACAACCTTTATGACTATAAACTACGGGTTTGACTTGACTTGACCAGGAATGTCATCGTGGCATCTAGAGTTTTATAAGATACGAAGGTAGCAAATTCAGTAAGGATGTTAGTAGATTGTCACAAATCCTTTACAAAAAGATGAGACTGAGGAAATGCATGAAAGAGTATGAATAAAAAGGCGTATTAAAATCATAGCAGGTTCTGCTGGTCCATTGTGTAAGGTAAAAACTTAATTGGACTGAGCTTGAAGTAAACTGTCTGTCATTCATTACACCTCGCCTGGACACATGGACAGTTCACTTTATGTTCACAACACTTAAATTTTCGCCGTAAAATATTTACAGAATAGCAGCACTGTAGTTCATAAGATACCGGCTAAGACCTACTGTCCACCGACGAGTAGCTTCATTGACGCGTATTCGTCATTATAAGGCTGGTGTAAGCCTGCGTGAAACTTACATAAAAAATTATGAAACTTTGTTGACGAAACGGCAACGTCGTGTTAACGTATCATCGACAGTTTCATAATTTAGTATGTAAGCTATGAGTAGGCGTACACCAAGCGTGCAATGACGAATAGGTGTCCGTGGACAGTAGGCCTATTAACTTCTAAGTAACTTTATTATTTCGATACTAATATAAATTTAAAATAACAGCGAGGCTGCCCAAGTGGTTCGGTGAGAGGCCCGGCAAAAAGAAGGGCGACGTCGAGTCCCCCGAAGGCGAGGAGGACGTCAAGGCCGAAGTTGAGGAGGACGAGGAGCCCATCTACGAGCCCGAGCAGGTAGAGGAAGAGGAAGAGGAGGAGGAAGAAGAGGAGGAGGAGGAAGAAGAGGAAGAGGAGGAGGAGGAAGAAGAAGAGGAATAAGTTAGTACTGAAAAATTTTTGGCTAAACTTACGTCTGCAGCACCAACTGCGATTGGCCTGTCTGTCTAGTGGTAATTTATCTATAATATGTATTTAGAAATATATGTTTATCAGTTGTCTAGTATTCATAGCACAAGCTTTACTTAGTTTGGGACTAGATTGTGTTGTGTGGAAGATATAGAAAAAAAAAATTACTGCAGCGTTGGTACAGTAATTGAACAATTGGTTGCTGCGTCTATCGCAGGTTCGATTCCCGAAAGTAACAAATATTTTTATGGCCTACAGCCAGTAGATTCGGGTCTGGGCGTCTTGTGTATGTGAATTTACATGTTTGTGAACGCATTCACGATACAGGAGTAATTCCTAGTGTGGGGAAAATGTTAAAATAAAAAAAATGCAGCCGAAAACCGCCCTTACTGGAACAACTACTCTCTGCTACGACATTAAGTGCTCTCAATGTAAGTCTTTTACCATCGACCGTTATCTGTACTATTTCGCTTCCGCATAAGCAGGGTTCAAGCCTTTACTCCCAGAAACATTGGACAACCAGGCTAAAAGTTGGACAAGCGTCAATATCTAACGTTTTTATCATCATTTTCAAGACCCCAAATTTATTATAAGAAGTTTCTTACATTTCTCTCCTTAGTTAAGTTAGTAGTAGTATTTTATTAATATAATATATATATATAATTTTTGGGTAGTTCCTGACTAAAATCTGAGTTTTATTAGGTCAAGTACTAATTGATGTTGTTATTTTGTTCCAGACGTACGCAGCACGATAGATCAGGGAAGCTAGATCGCCGGCACTCTCGGGTCGGACAGTACTGTTTTGTAACCAATCCATTAACTTATTACTATTATAAATTATTTTTATTATTTATACTGTTGAATCATTCGTTACGGAACATGGACTTTTTTTGCACTTTGAACGTCGTGAACAGCTATGGCGTTACAATAAACTAATTTATTTCATAAGGCTGTCGAGTTTTTTATTTTACCTCAGAATAACAGATGAAAAATGAATTAGTATGACAGTCTTCTTCAAGGCTAAAGTGAATAGGCTCCTAATAAACTAGTGCGCCTCGCCATCAACGATTGCATCACTGCTTACCATCAGGTGGAATCGCAGTCAAGCACTAGATCATATTATTTTAAAAAAAATAGTCGTTAGGGGTCGTTATCGCCCAAAAATTTAGTGACTTTCTTGTCAAGAGTTTCATGTGAATGGCTATTGCTCCATGAAAACACTCGTGTTCAACTACATTTGGTTAGATAAAAGCCGAATCCAATTTTTTTTTTGTCGATATAAACTAGTGCTTAACTGCGACCCCTGATGGCAAGTAGTGAAGCAATCGTTGATGGAGAGGCGAACTAATTTATTAGGAGCCTATTCACTCTAGCCTTGAAGACATCTAAATTATAATCGGACGGGAAGACCGCAGCAGGCAAGTTGTTCCAACTTAGGTAAAGACAGGAAGATAGATTGAACACCAATGAGAATACGTATCACTCATCAGTAAATTAAATATAAAACTGGCAGTGAAAATAAATAGCTATTGTTTATTCTGCAAACCAATCTAGCATACTTGGCTAAAAGCCAGGAAAGACATGCATGAGTCAGGTCTGAAAAAATATTTAAATAACGTATAGTCTTCTACTGCCTACCCTGGTTCGATGGGTCCTTTCCATTTTTCCTTTTTAGACTATCACCGCACTTGAAAATGAATAGTATATCGATAACCTGGTGACGTAAATTCTCGATACTCTTTAAACGATAATCGAATGATGTCAGTGCTTATAAAAGCGCTTGATACTATTAACATTCCTGTGACGTCAGCGCCTTAGGAAGTCGTATTTTTTATTAAATCTTGTTAGATTATGAGTCGATAAAATTATATTATTCATGGTAATTTGTTGTTGAGAAAAATGTTGAAACGTCTATTACTTGCATACTATGAATTATCTTTTATTAAACTCAATTTCTTTATCGATGATATTATCTCTAAATATAAAAGGTGAAACCGTCTCACTGACATATCAACGCGCAGCCGAAACTACCTTTTATGACTGAGAGCGCTAAGACAGGATTCCCTAAAATTCACCCCCTATGGGGATGAAACGTATGGTCAAAGTTTGTATGGAGAAACTTAGGCAGCTTGCAGAAGTATTATACAACCTTACTTTTAGTATATGCGAAACCCGAAACACGGGTCTAGTATTTTTTGGTACAGAATCTAATGTTACCTGGTTGTCCACACAAACACATGGTCACCGGGTCATCCGGGCGACTGAGAGGTTGTTTTGCTCCCGCACCCAGTTGTGCGCTGGCACCTAGTGCCCCCTAAGACCTGCCGTGACCTGTGTTGTACTTAGCGTCCAACTTGTGACCTTTTTTAAATATTTTTAGGAAAAAATATAACATGGTGCAAAAATTATTAGAATCGATTCAGTTACTGATTCTAGACGAACTATATTCAGGTTTCACATATACTAAAAATAATGTTGTATATGTTACGCTATATATTAAATGTGGAATCGACTTCTAAATACATTATTAGTCCCTATAAAACCCTTAAAGTAATATGGTAATAATAAAGAACACTATAAAAAGTGGTTGACGAATTCGTCGATTTAGAATAATCCGAGTAAGTAAATACCGATGGAATACTGTGACAGTTCAACAAACATTTGGAATCGTCAAATAATAAATAGGTATTATCGAGCAAAGCTGAAAAGATCTTGTGTTTTACTTTGAAATAGGAATGCTAAGGGTATAAAATAAAAGTATTACATATATAATTGTTAAATGGTATATTTAATACAATTAATCTATAATAATAAATGGTCGTTACAACTAAATAGCGTAATACAAAATAACTAACTAACAACTACACAAATAATGACACTTAATATTCAATAATTATTTTCTACAATGCTTCGCATTCAAATACGTACAAATTAAGATATATAAACAAATAAAATTTAAAAATCTAAAGTTGCCTGTACACTTACCCGCTTTTATCGATAACGATCTTTCTCGAAAGACAACACTATTGTAGAAAATCGAAATCGATTCATCAATCAAAATTTTTTCGATCGACGAAATCGGGCAAGTCTATAGGTATCATTATACAAATAATAGAATTATTCGAAATAACTGAAGTCAAAATTAAAATGTGGATTTACGATTTCATTAAAATATCTATACCCATTGATATGGTCAAACTAACTTAAGACATAATCTTGGCAGACTATTACAGGACTGTGGCCAAACATGCCACAATTTTTGCCTTGTCTCTTATAGAAGTATTGGACTAAACCAGTGATACGTGTCGTGTCAAGGGTGAGCTAGCCAGCTGGAGGGGCGAAGACTCGACATAACCTAAATTAACCCAGGTTTAAGTCTTCTTCTTCTGCCTGGCGTTACTAATCCCGGCGTTTGCCAGGCCTCGCCTACATAAAACATAAAAGTTTCAGTAAGTAACATAAATGCAACGACTTATAAAACAACTCAAACACAAATGCGGTTAGTTTCCAAGAATTTAATTATATTATCAAACTAGTTCAAACGATTTTGATCGGAAAGAACTTTTCATAGCCGACAAATCTGAAAGACGAGATTTCAAAATTAATAAAACCGACTTCTGATAATATCCTACCTAATCATTTCACGACCTAGCAAAATCACTTGATTACTAAAATAATTTCCTTGCGAAGTTACAACGCATCCTAAAACAATCTTTGTAATCATAACAGTAAGAAGGAATTTAGTAGTAGCCTCTACTTCAGCGGTTCTAATTTTAAACATCTTCCGAACTGGGTTATAGGATGCGTAAGATGCTAATTGAAATGACGACTTTAATTACTACAAAACAAGGTCTAATCTCGCGTATGGTCGCGGACAAAGCATGTTTATTAGATTTCTAATGCGATTCCTTCTCGTATTATATGCAAAAAGGTTTAACCCTAAGATAGCATAACTACTAACATACAATATTTTTTCTTCAGGAAAGTTATTGCCACTGTATTTGTAATAAAGAAAAGCATTTTTTCTACTATAAGTACTCATATAATTTTCATACTAAAGTAGATTACGCTTTATCCATTTTAAAGACCATATGCAACAAAAACATGCAAGCAATTTTACACTTTAAACATTTCCCGTCCGCGACTGAACACTCTTTAATACTAGTAACGTTTAGGTCTAAATTCGTGTCACACAGTGTAGTTGTTAGGCAGTCAGTATCATATATTATGGTGATATCTTACGCGGCGGCGATGGTGTTGGTTTGCGGCTTCTGCTGAGAATTCTTATGCATCATGTTGATCTTATCTCCCAGAGATAGCGCCATGCCCTGAGGGGAGAAAGGGTATAAGTGACAAATTAGGCTAAATTACAATTGGAGATTGTTCAAGCGAGTTGAAGCGACTAGGGAACGCAAAGGACAACACGGAAGGAGAACAGATGGGTTTTAGTTACTCCACCCATACGTACAAAAACGTTTTTGTAACGCATTTATTGTACGTACAGCTAAGGGGTGGAACCCCCTACCGGAGTCTGTGTTTCCTGATAGTTATAGCCAAGGGGTTTATAAGTCAAGAGGGAATAGGTTACTTCTAGGCAAGCGTGTACCACATCATACCTATTGCTAGACCACATCATCACTTATTATCAAGTGAGATAATGGTCAAACGCGAGCCTAGCACCGATAAAAAAACTTCCTCCGCTTCGTCCAGAAGCCACATTGTCCTGATAACGTAACAACAAACCTGGCTCTTGGCCCGTATCCGCACGTGTCCGACGACGGGCGAGTTGGGCTTGTGCAGCGGAGTCTCGATGCTGAGGTTGGCGAGCGCGTCCTCTCCGAAGATGGAGCGCGCGTATAAGTTCGCCGCCATGAAGCCGCATTGTCCTGATAATGCCTGGTAGACCAAAATAATTATATTAGAACTGCATTGCTAAGTTCAAAGTTGAAGAGAGTGAGATGGACGTTTTTAGATTTTATTACTATTCGTAAAAGACTAGTATCGCTTAAAGGTTCAAAAAAAGGCGTACGATTATGCGTGTTAACGTTCCTGCTAGCGATCGCTTGTGGCTGTGCGAGAATCGGCCTTAATGTTGTGTAATATGTCAAAAAAATCCATTGTGAAGCATACGTGACATAGACTGTTTGGGAGCCTACTATTTTACTACTGTAAAATAAATAAACAGAGGTTGAGCTGCAGCCCGGGGCGCCGCAACGCCTCGGCCGGCCCGCCAGCAGCCCCTCGCGCGCGGCGCGGGCGGCGCACTGCGGCACACTGACGCAGGATATAGCACAAATTGCGCGCCTAAAAGCGGTAGGCGCGGGTCTTCGAATAAGTATTTCATCATACTGACGGATTATTTTGATGCATGCATGCACACATGTGTTTAAAATAAAGTAAATACCCATTATGTGTTTAAAAACCCTACCACAGTTAACAAACGAGCTGATGACCTTAAACACCTGCACCGATCTTCATAAATTGTAGCTAAGAACCATGTCGGTTTCGTCAGCTTTCAAACAAAAAAAAACGCATCAAAATCGGTCCATTTGAGTAGGAGCTGAGGACAGACACACAGACAGACAGACACGTCAAACTTATAACACCCCTCTTTTCCGTCGGGGGTTAAAAAGGAGTACAGACAGTTATTAGTGTCAGAAATATTACAATACATTATTTAGAACGCGACTGAAGTAATGATATCACGCACACACTGACACTGACATCTCGCTTGGCGCGATAGCACTATTAACTCTTAAAAATTTGGAATGAATTTGGATGTGTTTCGTAATACCAAAAATGATGAATGAAAACTTAATGTTTCTCCTATTTTTGTTTCTATAATTTGCAACTTGATATTATAAGCTATGTTCCTATAGAAAGAATATTAGAAATATTGTTCTTTATAATACAGAAAAAACACAATGAAAACATGCCGTTTACGCTGTAAAAAGTGCGGAATACAATTCGCTTAAATTTCGTTTTAAGCATGTTTTTTTTTTAAGAAAAATGTAGGAACCTATATAAATATTGTCTAAATCCGAATATCACCATAATATGGTGGAAATATGCTCAAACTGCAAATGATTTTGGTATTACGTTTGTATGCATAATTCATCCGTCGGCGTGCCCTTAATAGCAGTTTCATCATTTTTATTAAAAGTTAAAGAATTGTAAAGAATAATTACCTTTTCAGGAGTGAGACACTTCATGTTGGTAGAAGACAGTAGGTGTTGTAAGTACTCGCGCAGATCTGTGATATTGGTGTTCACAGACACCTGTGAGAAACAGAAGAATAATAAATGCAGTTAGAGTTAGATATATAGAGTTCCATCATACAACTGCACTTATTAAATTATTACGAGATTCAAAAGCAGACAGAAAAGCTATGAAAGGAAAAGTTAAGAAAAGTTAACTTTAATATGGCCGCATTACTAGTACTAGTATAATACATAATATATCACACACACTATCACACAACGTCGTCTAGTCCCAAGCTAAGCAGAGCTTGTGTTATGAGTACTAGACAACTGATAAACATACTTATATATTTCTAAATACATGCATATTATAGATAAATTACACCCAGACACAGGCCATGACATTGCTGGCCATATTTAAGAAGAAAGACGGAACATATCTGATATTACCATATTTTTTTTCTATTTCGTGTATGTGCACATTGTCTATCAGAACTGATATTCCTGATACGGATTAAGAACTGAGTTTTTTTTTTATGTCGTAGCATATGGTAGGAGCTTTTTTAGCCTCACACAAGTCTTTTTTTTTCTTTTTATGAAACGAAATAAAATGGCATTTGTTACTTCATCAAGCTTATACGGAGCTAGTATGACTTGCAGACCTCCGTGGAGATTATGGATGTCAAAACTGTCTGCATCGACTTTATGGTACTAAATATATTTTGAATGTCCTCAGAGAATGTTTTTGTCTTTGCCTACGTCGAAATATTACCTTGTTCTCCCACTCGAACTCGGCCCACATCTGCCTGAAGTCTGCGTCGGTGCAGACGGCGGGCTGGATGTAGTCCACGATGTCGATGTGGATGTCGTTGAGGACCACCACGCCGCGATCCATCGACGCGCCGGACACCTCATACACTGCCGAACAAATGTGGTTTTACAAAAATGTGTAGGTGTACCGTAGCATTTGATAACGCTCTATGCGGCTTTATCGGATGAGAAGGCCGTTGAAAATACTGGCCTTGATAACCCCAGAAGCAGTAACTTAATCAAAGTGAGTTTTGATAAAACGGATTTTGTAAAACAAAAATGATTTCAGTCTCCTTAAAGACATATTAAAACAAATTAAAAGTAATAAGTATTTTTTTGAAACAATCTTTAAATTTAGACACACACAGCTATTTTCACCTAAACTAAAAGTGTTTACAAAATCTCAGCTCAATCAATTGAAGATATATGCTTCAAAATTGAATTGCAAGATTCCACCTAAACAATCATAGTTACATACCTACATACAGTGCAAGTTTAATAAAAGTTTGTAAAAAAAAAAGCTTCTGTCCGAATATTTAAGTCTTTCTCCAGACCTACTGGAGGCTATGAAATTGTCCATGTTAAACCTTCCGATCGATTTAGCAACTAAAACGTGTTTTTAAACAAAAAGATAAAGTTACTTTACATTTATAAAATAAAAATCTGTATTTTTCATGTCACGGGTATTCCGACGAACTCAACTGATGTGGAAGTTGCAAGCTTCAGGTTTAGGAGTCTTGAAATTGTAGAGAGCTAGTAAAAGAGTGGGTACTCTTACCGAGAATAAAGGTGCCTTCCTCTTGGGCTAGCTTAATTTCTTCTCTTAGATTAATTTCCTTACTTTGGTCGGAAGTTAACACTTGACCCCCTTGCTACGCTCGGGGTTCAACTCCCATAATCCATCGTGATGCTTAGGTTTCAAATATACCCGTGACATAAGGAACTGCTTCATCCCTTTGTGTCTGATTAGTTTGCAATCAGTGACATAATGTGTAAAATTGAGTGATTGATCGCGTGTGACGCGCTCGCACACTAATTGTTCTAGCACCACCGTTGATGCTTCACAGGTTACAAGTTTTAATTACCGCTATTCTGTTAAGATAATGCCGTTTTCAGTAGAGGCCACCTTTATATGTGTTTTGATGGTACTCTTGCTGTGGCAGCACTTAGCTCACAAGTCCACTCACCGATGTTGCCGAAGATGATGCCGTTCTCGGTGCTGGCCACCTTGACGTGCGCCTTGATGGTGGTGTAGTCGCGCGGCGCCAGCACGACGGCGGCGGGCCGCTCCACCAGCCGCAGGTCGCCCAGCGTCGCCAGCTCCACCGTGCAGTTCTGCAGCGTGTCGTCTGCGGGATCACCAAACGTTACTCACTATTCTAGGCCGTCATAACACATAGCCGTTCACGATGGGCCTTATAAAATTACTCAAAGTCATCAAATGAAAAGGACAAAATAGAAATTCAACAGGAGATCCAATTTAGTGCTTGTTTACGGAGATGTGACGCGACGCGCCGGGAGCACCGCTGCTCTGCACGCACCGCGTGTCCGTAAACAACATCGTACATGGCCATGTTTGCGCGTGCGATGGCGCGGGCCGCTGCACGTGCCGCGCGCTCCGTGAGCAGTAAAAACGCCCGATACGCCGCGTCTAAAATCTTAATTAAAAATGAGAATGTTTGGGAAATACATTGAAGTAAACAGGACTCGCAGTACTGATGATAACCGGTACAAAAAAAGTACCGAATGAGACAGCAATTTCAGACAAGCTTCACATGTCACAATATGCATGCAATACATGGGCGTCGCCAAGGGGGGGCAGGGGGGACTACGCCCCCTCCCCTAGATGCTTTACAGCTTCAGAGCCTATGCAACAGTCTCCCACAATATAATACCCATTCTATATGTTACCGTAGATATAAGGCTAGCTATTAGGAGTTATATTGTTGAGAAAATAAACTTTTATTATTATTTTAAAAAATATTTTTTATTATTATCTAAACTTCCAATAGCCCCCCCCCCCTTGATCATCGGCTGGCGACGCCCTTGATGTAATAGGCTGTGACAGTGTGTAAAATAAGTTCATATTAATTTAGTTTTAAAAGCCAATATTTGTACCAATATAATATCTAAAAATCATGGACTTATTATAACAAAAAAATACGAAATAAACTTTATATTATTTTACCTAGCGCCATGTTTTTGAAAACTAATTAAACGTCACAAGTCCGTAAATAACGTCTGTCATTGACGGCTATTCCTTTGAGTGCATATGTTTATTTTTATTTTATTACAAATATTTACTAATAATATATTTACTGGCGTGTGACGTTTCCGAATACAATTTGACGCGTATTGTCAAATATGGCGTTTTGGCGGCTTATTCGAATAATACAACTTTATTTTTTATGTCAATATTATGTATAAGAATTGAAACAAAACACTTTCTCTGGACTCTATAAGCAATTAATATGAAATCGATTTCAAAAATCAGTCTATTTTTTATTTTTTATAAAAAATAATAAATAAATATCTTCATCAACAAAAGCTTTTATTATCATAGAGAAGTCTGACATGGTCTTCAATGTCAAAGACCATAACACTCGTGCGGCCGCTATAGGGATACGGCGTCTTGACGAGAGAGGCAGATACATTTGTTTAAAATTGTTATACATGTATCTTGTTTCCTTTCCTACCAATTTGGATGTTGTATTTACAACTATTATTCTATTTTTATACACTCTTAAATTTGTAAAGGTAAACGTCAGCTGAGCAAGGCCAATGACCTGTAGGTACTTAGTACGCATCGACCTACAAGGTCATTGACTTGTTTACTTAAAGAAATTAATTTCGTACATGCATATTAATTCGAGTTCTAGAAAAAAAGTAATTTATTTTTTAATTTTATCTTTACAAATCGATAGTGTTTCACGTTCTAGATCGACCCTCTACGGGATTAAAACGATCAAAATTTAACGGTGTATGTTTATTGGTAAAATGATTAGCTAACAATTATTTTTTCTGCATATTACCTATTATTTTATTGCATTTTCTTTAAGAAGCACGAACTCTCAACTAGAAAATGGAACTGTCAAAATATCTAAAGGACTAAGACATTTTCATGGTTCAAAAATCTTTGGAGGTTGAAAAACAGTTGTAAACTCCTTCAAAATATGTAGACTCTGTTTGATAGGTAACAACTCACCCGTCTGGTTGACGACGAGCACGTCGAGCACGATGTCGTACTGGTTGACGGCGACGATGGCCTCGGCGTACACGGGGTCCGAGAAGCCCGTCAGCTGCGTCACCTTCGACAGCTTGCCGCGCTCTTCACTCACGCCCGTGCTGCGACCTGCAGGAACAAACATCCAAATATTTATTTGTAAAGAAAACTGAATATTTTTCTGTATTTATTTAATAACCACAAACAATAACAAATTGTTCCGATCAACTTGGTCCAAAACACAATTGTCAACACAAATACGGAAACGGAACTCTAGTTCTAGTCGTTAGATAGAATCATTAATCACTTCACTAGGTACTCGTAGATCGCACACGAATCGCAGACTAATTCAAACTGACTGGCTTTTAGTCGGGGGCAGGTATTTATATGCGGAGCCAGAAAAATTCTAGATAAAGACGTTTCAAGGCCGTTCCAGAAAAATAGAGTCGCATCGCGGAGCAATAAAAACATTATTATTAAAAACCTTAGGACTTACGACACGTGCAAATTTCGACTCTATCGTATAAGGCGGAAGATATAAATTCCTTTATCAACTACCTAAGTACCTACTCAAACTTTCTAATAATAATTCAGCACCTACTACTTTATAGCGGACTTTTCTAGAAATTGCCAGACCTAGGTACATACTTCTATTCTGGAAGCTTCTCACAGCAATGCGTTTTAATTATTTGGTGGTACTCGTGATTTTATTGAAGATACGGCGTGTTAAGTTTTACGGCGTAACAATATGCTCAAGTCTGCAGTCCATTGAAGCTGTGAAAAATTAAACTTCTAAGCTAATAAAAAAAAAGATATCGCACAAAAATGTATATTTCGACACTGTGAAAGGAATCAAAATTTAAGAGCACTTACGTTGACCTAGAACCCTGAAATTTGGCATGAAGCAAGGTCTTATAACAAAAGTATAGGAAAAAAACTGAAAACTGTAAATTTGAAGTTACTTCACAAAACAAATTATTTATTTTGATTCAGAAAAATCTTTGATTCGGGAATTGAACTATTTAGATGAGTTAGTTTGTACGGAAGCCTCAGTGTGTGAGTTCGACTCGCACTTGGCCAGTTTTTTTTTTTTAGGTTGGAAATCATCCAATAAATTCTCTCGCTCTAGGGCGGAGCTCCCAGGGAGTCTCAAACTATTACCAACTTAAACCAACTCCTATGTTCCTTCTTTGCCTCCGTTCCAGAACCCCAGTAGACTTCAACTCTACTGGACTCCTATGATTTTCCTGACATCCTCGAGGTAATGTGGTATGGAATTATGGATTGCTATGCTGTAAAATAAAATACTAGACGGTATGCTAATGAATACGAAAGCACTCAGTTACTGTCCGATAACGCGCCACACTTAGCGCAGGACTAATTAGATAGCTCGGTCAGTAAAAACCGATTGATCGTTATTATTGCATCTAAAATTTATTTTTTAGTATAATCATTTCTAGAAATAGTGTGTGTGCATGAATCATGCTTATAAAGTTCTAGTTTCGCATAAAATAATGAACCCTATTCACATTACCAAGGTATTAAATGGCTCCTGCCCCAAAGTCTTAGCCGACAAATTTATCAATCATGACGTGCGCTAGCGGTGGTATTGCCAGCTAATTGTGTGAATATAATGCTACAATATTAAACCTTATTTCTACAAACATATGGCACAAATTCTTTCGTACCTTGAAGCGCCTTGGTAAGCGACAACTCGAACATATCATGATGCGTGCTGGCAGCTGTGTTGCCAGCTAGCTGAGCGAAGATAATGCCAGTTTCCACTTCCACTTTGTTGTCTTTATGCTTTGTTTCACGATCCTGTGGATAAAAGAAAATATGTATTATTATCATAAAGAGTTCGTGTTTTCATGGGGTTGAGTAGAGATTCCACTACATCAATGAGGACTTTGTCATGGGATCAAGTTAATCTAGTACATGTTTTAGTGTCAAGATTTTGGGGAGCATATTTCAGTGTGAAATTTTTAGAGTGACCTTATCTGCCTCATCCAGAAGGTTGGCGGCGCGGTCGGGCAAGGCCAGCAGCGCGGCGAGAGCCTGGCGCGCGCCGCCCAGCAGCGCGGCGCGCACCACGCCGGGCCGCGCGCTGCCCGCCAGCACGCACATGGCGCCGTGCTCCAGGTCGTCGGCCGTCAGCCCCGACGTGGCTCCGCTCGACCCTGACAACAAAACATTCAGCCTCAAATGGTCTGCTTATTCTACCGACTTGCAATACCACTTTTACTCCGTCCGTAGACTTACGCAGAGTTTGAAGTTGTAACTTGTTAGTGAATTACTATTTTTTTTTTGTTACGACATTTATATACCATATAGGAACTAGAGTCTGTCTAACGAAAGCGTGACCTGAGAAAATGAGGGCAAATCAAAAAATATTAAATATGGTATTACTGTCATACTAGGAGAAAATTTTTTTGATACTTGAGTATTTTTTTGTATTTGCGACAATCATATAATTTTTTTTGACGAACTATATTCATAATATGAGGATCACAAAATGTTTAGAAATAAATATACTCAACCAATACGCTTTTAACAGCATCACACACTCAGCAATATTCAATTACCTTACAAAACAAAAAATAGAATCCACACATACTTCCAGCAAGTTAGAAAGATTAGATCCTATGTTTAAAACTCTTAAAGGAGTCAAATAGGGCGTCCCGTTGTCCCCAAAGTTATTCACCAATTCTTTCAGACATTAGCAGTCGAATGGGAAGAGAAGGGCATTGTCATCAGCGAAGCGAAGTTAACTAATTTGCCTTTCTCTGATAATATTGTCCTGTTCTCTCCTACAGCCACAGGACTAGAGCAAATGCTAGTTGGACTACATATAAACATGTTGAAGACCAAAATCATAACCAGCAGCTCCAAAAGGAACGTACATGTAGGCAGACAGAATATGAAATACGTCTTAGAATATATATAAATAAATAAATAAAATAAAATAATATTATTGTCTACTTGGGCCAAGTAGTCTGTTTCTGGGTCAGGTAAGAAAAAGAAACAACGTGTCGAACAGAAAATACCTGAAAAATATACTGGTCCATGAAGGAACTATTTAAGGGCACTTTGCCCATATCACTAAAGCGTAAGCTTATGGACTTGTGTAATCTCCTCATTTGACCTATGGTGTATACAGACTTGGTCTTTGACTAACATCCAAAAGTCTAAACTCAAGGTTTGCCAACCGAGGTCGGTTGGCAAACCTTGAGTTTGTCTGGAATGGATGTCTTTGGACTTCAAGGATGTCTTTGAATGTGAGTAAGGGACTGAGACCATTAGAAAGAGTGGATGGCTTTTGTACAGCAGTAGAAAAATACTGGATAGCTATAATAACCAATACAATACAAAAACGAGTAAAGATTTATTTATTGGTATATTACTATTCTAACAAGAAAGTCACGGGAAAAGGTCAATAATACACAATATATCGAATTTTATCATCCTCAAAGTATGCTCTTTCAAGGCTGGAATCGAATCGTCCTCAGCCCGGCTCATATGCTATTTTTTTTTTTTTTTTTTTTTTTTTTTTTGTGGTAGGTAAAAATCATCCAATGACGAATCCCGCCCTTGGGTGGGGCGGGAAACAGTGTCAGACTTTTACTGACTAAAAAACCTACCTTTCCATTCCTTGCCTTTATCCTGGGGCCTTTGGTGACAGTCTCACATAACCTTTGGCCCCAGTAGGCTCATATGCTATTAAGATTTTAGAGACAATTTAGGTCTTCTGGGGCGGCGACATGTTTCTTACGGGTGTGATTGTTTCAAACGATACGGGTCGACTAGTGAGACACAGAAAGTTCAGCAGCTATCTGTTTCAAATTCTAAAGAGGATTTTCAGTCACTATTTTCTTTGCTTTTGCGATGTTAGCTGCAGTTGATGACGTTGTTGGTCTACCAGACCGAGTCAAATCTTTCATCACATCAATTCGACCGCTTTTGAACGTATAAAGCACGGTAGTGAAGATATTTCTTCTTAAAACTTAGTTTTAAGTGTAAAGGTTTTTTCTCCAAATTCCTTAACAATTCAATAATTTTTTATTTATTTCGCGCAGTCTTTGAATATCTTCAAGATTATCTACAAACATAAGAAAAATTATCATCATATCGTAAAATATATCTAATAGTCAGTCAACAATGATCAAGATTGTAATGTCATACTAACTTAAAAACCCGAGATCCTATATAAAAATTGTTGTTTTTCTTTGAAAACAACTACTTTCTCTTCTTGTTTTTCTTTAAACTTACTGATCATAGTATTTCACAGCTTTCCTACATAACTTTTTATTGTTTTATCCATGATAAGCAATTTTTTTTTTAATTAATCCTTGTAACAAAATACTGACAATTGCAATCACAGACTTTGACGTGCTTTTGACGGCAACATTATGTTGCCAATTTAATTTTTTTTTTTTAAACTCCTGGTCGCTCTCGTTAGACAGACTCTAAACTATAATTCCCTGCATCTCCGTATTAAAGTTATCCACGCGATTAGAACATCAACAGTCCAAAATTAACAATCGGACATTTGCCCAGACTACTAAACTGATTGTGTCGGAGGACCCTCTTTTTTCAACGGAAATGTGGGATTTTACACCCCTCCAGAGACCAGGCCTTGGGTGTACTCACCAGCATTCTGTTTGTGGTAGGCGAGCAGCTTGGCGGCCAGGTGTATGGCGGCGGTGGCGTCCCGCTTGTCGAGCTTAAGCGCCAGCTTGCACAGTGCAGAACAGGCGCACGCGGCAGTAAAGGACTCTCCCTCCCCCAGCGCTGCCCACAGACCAGGCCCTGAGTTGGTGCTCGTTGTGTTGCTACTGTATATACATAAAATTATCAATCTACTAGTTTCTACCGACTGCGTCGCCCATGAGGAAATCATCTCAAGAGAAAATAAGTGGGACATACTGAGTCACTGAATCTGGCCACTTGCAATAAAATAATGAAAAACAAGTGTAGAATTCAAAAATGGAACTCTTTGCGAACATGTTACTTTTTAAAAATGGAACACTTTGCGAGCATGTTACTCTTTAAAAATAGAACTCTTTGCGAGCATGTCACTTTTTAAAAATGGAACTCTTTGCGAGCATGTCACTTCTTAAAAATGGAACTCTTTGCGAGCATGTTACTTTTTAAAAATGGGACTCTGCGAGCATGTTACTTTTTAAAAATGGAACTCTTTGCGAGCATGTTAATTTTTAAACAATGGAACTCTTTGAGAGCATGTTACTTTTTAAAAATGGATCTCTTTGCGAGCATGTTATTTTTTTAAAATGAAACTCTTTGCGAGCACGTTATTTTTATTAAATGGAACTCTTTGCGAGCATGTTACTTTTTAAAAATGGAACTCTTTGCGAGCATGTTAATTTTTAAACAAAGGAACTCTTTGAGAGCATGTTACTTTTTAAAAATGGATCTCTTTGCGAGCATGTTATTTTTATTAAATGGAACTCTTTGCGAGCACGTTATTTTTATTAAAAGGAACTCTTTGAGAGCATGTTACTTTTTAAAAATGGATCTCTTTGCGCATGTTATTTTTATTAAATGGAACTCTTTGCGAGCACGTTATTTTTATTAAATGGAACTCTTTGAGAGCATTTTACTTTTTAAAAATGGATCTCTTTGCGAGCATGTTATTTTTATTAAATGGAACTCTTTGCGAGCATGTTACTTTTTAAAAATGGAACTCTTTGCGAGCATGTTAATTTTTAAACAAAGGAACTCTTTGAGAGCATGTTACTTTTTAAAAATGGATCTCTTTGCGAGCATGTTATTTTTATTAAATGGAACTCTTTGCGAGCACGTTATTTTTATTAAAAGGAACTCTTTGAGAGCATGTTACTTTTTAAAAATGGATCTCTTTGCGCATGTTATTTTTATTAAATGGAACTCTTTGCGAGCACGTTATTTTTATTAAATGGAACTCTTTGAGAGCATTTTACTTTTTAAAAATGGATCTCTTTGCGAGCATGTTATTTTTATTAAATGGCACTCTTTGCAAGCATGTTAATTTTTAAAAATGGATCTCTTTGCGAGCATGTTATTTTTACTAAATGAAACTCTGCGAGCATGTTACTTTTTAAACAATGGAACTCTTTGAGGGCATGTTACTTGTTAAAAATGGATCTCTTTGCGAGCATGTTATTTTTATTAAATGGAACCCTTTGCGAGCATGTTATTTTTTGAAAATGAATCTCTTTGCGAGCATGTTATTTTTATTAAATGGAACTCTTTGCGAGCATGTTATTTTTATTAAATGGAACTCTTTGCGAGCATGTTACTTTTTAAATATGGAACTCTTTGCGAGAATGTTACTTTTTAATTAGTGAGACTGTCATAAGTTTTTTTATTGTGGCGTCAAAATGAATTTAACGTCAGGTAAGTTCAACCAAGGTGAACTTGTCGCTAGAAAAGGTAGCACTTTTTCATCATGTCTTTCAATACAGAAGAGTTTCTTAGTGTTCAGGCTAGAACTCCGATTTGGCAAAGTAAACACAGGCATCATATGAATAGAAATGACCTTAATAAGTTATAGAAGGAAAATGCTGAATTGTTTGCACACTACTTATAATATTATTATCATCTCCCACTTTAGACATGAATTTTCGGTTAGAACCAAACAAATAATTTAAATAACGCCAATCAAAACATAACTCTAACATCAAAACACAAAATCAACGCTAAAGGACATTCAAATTTATTTTTTCTTGTTCCTACAACATCTTTAGAGGTAGATACAACAATAATCCTACTAAAAAATACTCATATGGCGGGTTTCTGAATTGAGTATTTTGAGTTAAGAATGTCTCAAACCATACTTAAATGCCAAAGTTTGACAGTTTTGCAGGCTAAAGTACAGTTTGAGTAATTCTCAACTTAAAATGCTTAAATCAGAAATCGAGGGATAGTCATCTCATCACATTCTAGAATGACATAACTGATATCTACAAAATTTGTTCTATTTAAAATAAAATAAATATATACTAACACTGGCAAGTTGAATGCGGACTGCGAGGCGTAGGTGCCATCGCTGGTGACCAGCTGTCGTGGGGCTGATGTATCCTGGGCTTTAGCAGCCACAGCTTCTGTCTCTTCCTACAAATATAACATATGTACCTTTATAGATTATGGATCAAAAAGTTCAACGAGAGTTTTGCAAAGTTGCACAGAATAAAGCTAGTATTCTCTTGTAGGCTTAGAGACTCTATTCTAAAAAAATAAGGTTGAAATTTCAAGCGTGAGCTATCTTACCCTCTCTCCGCTCTAAGATAATGTGACAATATCCTCACCTTCTCCTCTCCCCCCGCGGCCGAGGGTATGACAGAAGACAAGGCTTCTAGCGCCGCCTTGGCCCGCGCCGGCGTGTCGGCGAACTCGGCCAGCAGCCACAGCGCAGAGCGAGCTATCTTACCCACGCGGATGCCAGGTACTGATTCCAATAGTTTCTGGGAAGAGATAACATTATTCAGAAGCACTTAAGTAGAGTAATGTTCTAATAACTTTAAGATCACGTCTTGCCATTGAAAGAAATTACCAAACGAAGGTTCGGTTTAGCTAAAAAAATCTAGTTTTCAAGCGATCAAGTCGGCAGGTCGTCGTTCAGGCAAGTCTTAAAAGCAGTGTCCTACGTAGACTATTCAACGCGAATTGAACACTTTGGCCCGAGCAGGCCTATATGGCCAACCGCACGTGGGTGCGGAGCGGCACCGAGCAAAGCTTGGTCTGATATTTTGCCGCGAACTTTTGTTTGCAGTGCGGTGTTTTCTTTTAAACACATTATGGCTGAAGTGGCGACTTCGTGCGCATTTTCACGTAACCGCAACGGATCGCTTCGCAATCGCATGCACGATAAATTGCCCACGTAGGACGCCGAGTCAGATCGGGCGGTAAAATCGTTAATGACATTATTTTTTTATACCTGATGTAATTGATGTTTTAGTTTTAAGAAATAGTTACCATTTATTGTAATATTTTTCGTTTGCCTACTTCAATTATTACATTTTATTTAATTATCTCGTTGTGACGGACTGTCTGTCGTTTACTACAAATTATTATATTTACAACGTTTACTCTGTAGCAGTGTAAAAATTTTTGTTAAATTTCAGTAAATAATACATTTTTTTATAGGTCTAAAAAAGGTTTGGCTTCAGTTTCGACCGAAACAGACAGCTACAGAAGATTCGATTTTCATAGAAAGTTTAATGTTGCTTACTACATTGGTTTTATGAATTTAATTCTTCAAAGAACATATCTAAAAAACCACAAAAACATAATATCTCAAATCTAATAATTCACAACATTGAGAACCGAATTTCAGTCTTTAACAATGTAATGATATTAGTGCTTTCAAGGCAAGTACACCGGTTTAATTTTCTAAGTGGGCGTGAATAACCAAAAAATATTCAAAGATGTCAGGATCGATTTTAATAATAACTGAAACAGTTCCATTTTACAAAAAAAATCTATATTTCTAGCCAGAAAAGAAATCCGTAGACTTGAAAAAAAAAACTAGCTAATCTAATTACACCACTAGGCTTCGCCTGCATGTTATTAGGAAATTATTGTAAGTGAACATACTCTCGGAATAAAAAATATCATAATTATGTCCTATTCCGTGTACCAAGTTTCATAGAAATCCGTTTAGCTGTTCGAGCGAGAAGAGGTAACAATAATACAAATATGTACACTCAGAAACTTTCGCCTTTACCTTTCGGACATAAAATCGATTGAATTAAATCCTGTAAATAAATGACGTTGATTGTTTACTCCTGGCGGCAGTGGGCTCGTGGGCGTACGCGTACCTGGTAGATGTGGTCGCGCAGGTCCACGAAGGTGTGCAGCGCCGAGCGCAGGAACAGCATGACGTCGTGCGCGGCCGGCTCGCTGCCGTCGCCCAGCAGCTCCAGCAGCGCGGGCGCTACGCTGCCCGCCACTTCGGGGAACTACGACAAAACCAGATACATACTTATTTTTTATATGGCCTTTCAGAACATTAAGACAGATCTGAATTCGCGATGGTATGAAGTAAGTTTTTTAATTCTTTCATTGAAAGAAAACCTTAAATGAGTGAAAATTAGAAAAATCTACCAAAACCATTACATACAACAATAGCCACTCAAAACAAATTTGAATAAACTTGAAGTTTTATTCGCACTATTAATATTTTTACAGGGGAAATAGAGATAGCAGATGACCATTGACTATGTACAAAAGCCAATACATCGATTCAGAAAGAATATTCAACTCTTTTTTTTTTGTTAAGTGGAGGATCTCGTTCTAGAGATCGAAGATCGCGAGCGGCGACGTTGCACTATCTTGTGAATTAATCTATAATTCGCATTGAACACGCGCGGTAGAAAGAGACGCAAGACTTGCGAACTTCAAAGTTTAAGTTTTTTATTTGATTCGTTTGTTTTTCACATAGCCGGGCTTATTTCCTTCTATTGCTCACACATCTCTGGGTGAGGCTAGAGGGTACGCCAGACTTTTATTGACTAAAACCCTTATGTATTCTTTCTGTTGTCCTTTACGTTCCAATAACTCTTTTGAGTAGTTGCGCAGCTCTATCCTTAAGCTACCCCTGAGGTTACAAATCGATGTGGTAATAGACGTGAATCACAAATGGATACAAATAATCTAAAAAAGATTATTGAAAGAATTTATGATGAGGCCTATTTCCAAAATCTACATTTGATGGATGCAATCGAAATTATAGCTAATATTACAGCTGCTTGGGACACTGTTTTATCTCAGCGGAAAAAATCAACATACCTTAAGTGCAGCCCTGTGAAGTGCCCTCACAAGCAGCTGTCGGTACTTGGCGGCATCATCATGGTCCGCTGACGTGGCTCTGGCAGCTTCCTTGCGAAGCACTTGGACCAACTCTTCTGCGTGCCGGGAGCTGACCAGCTCTAGGGCTGTAGGGGAGATAAAAGATGTTTAAAAAAACTACGTCATGTCTATTAAGAAAAGCTGTAGGCTAAAGCAAAAAGTGTTGAATAGGTTGAGTTTGGCTTAATCCCTAACATAGTTTGGAAAAGGTATAAGCTTCTCTGTTTGTAAACTTTACTTCTGGCATAAAGAGCCTACGGCATTATGAATATGAACATCCAGAGTAAGAGAAACGAGAGGGAGAGATGAAAACGGTAGGAATATGAGTGCGAGTGAGTGTGGTGTGTGTGAAGACGACGTTGTCACGTAGGTATCAGATGAGAAGCGATACATGACACTTGACAACCATTTGCATGTTCATACATATAAGGTTGCCATTGAAAATTCGCCCGGTAAAACTGAACTCTTTGGCTTTCTCAGACGGTACCATCTTCCGTTTATTCCGAGGTCGGGCAGCGCGCGTGCGGCCGCGTCCCCGCCCTCCTCTCGTAGCGCCGCCAGCCTCCCCACCACGATCAGCTTCACATTGTTGGACTACATTACCTAGCTGCAAGGTGTGCTTCCTGACGTCGAGGTCGGAGGACGCCAGCACGCGCAGCACGTCCATGGCGAGGTCGGGCAGCGCGCGCGCGGCCGCGTCGCCGCCCTCCTCGCGCAGCGCCGCCAGCCGCCCCACCACGATCAGCTTCACATTGTTGGACTACATTACCTAGCTGCAAGGTGTGCTTCCTGACGTCGAGGTCGGAGGACGCCAGCACGCGCAGCACGTCCATGGCGAGGTCGGGCAGCGCGCGCGCGGCCGCGTCGCCGCCCTCCTCGCGCAGCGCCGCCAGCCGCCCCACCACGATCAGCTTCACATTGTTGGACTACATTACCTAGCTGCAAGGTGTGCTTCCTGACGTCGAGGTCGGAGGACGCCAGCACGCGCAGCACGTCCATGGCGAGGTCGGGCAGCGCGCGCGCGGCCGCGTCGCCGCCCTCCTCGCGCAGCGCCGCCAGCCGCCCCACCACAATCAGCTTCACATTGTTATCACTCTCCTTCACAATCAGGTCGATGTAGCACGCTGCTGCTGCCTAGGGAATTGTGGAAATTCACTTATAATCGGTCAAGTTAAAGGGTAAAATAAGACTGAGAATATGTATGGACGAATACTAAACGGAAATTCCGCCCGTCTCGCTTCAAGTTCAATGCTACTAAAAGCCAGGCCTGTGCCTGGCTTTTAGTAGCATTGAACTTAACCAGTCGGATACTGCCTTAATATTTAGTAGAATTTCAAAATTAGAGCCCTGAAATGATATCTCCGTGAATTTTTGCCTAAACATGCATCGGGAGAAAGCTCGGTTCTGAGGAGATTGTAGTAGAGAAAACGAACTATTTTAACCAGGAAATCGTTATTTCATACAACGAACATAAAACCTAAAATTTCAACGTAGCAAACCTGCAATATCGTGTTTTTTTGTAATACGCCTCTTAATTGCCTGACAGTATAGATGTATTATTATAGGGCCATTCAAGTAATACGTAAGCACTAGAGGGGGGGGGGGGTCTTTACTTTGCTTATTTTTGATGACATAGGGGATGGGGAGTTTGGATGGTGTTTACGTCTTTTTTAAAAGAACAATCACGATGTAAATAATTAGACAGATACATATCACTCAGCAATGTTTACGTAAATATGAGGAGGGAGGGTTACGTCTTTGCTTAATTTTGCTGACGAGGGGGAGGGGGGAGGTTAATATTTGAGAAAAATCTGTTTACGTATTTCTTGAACGGCTCCTATGATATTCAAAGCTTAATCAATAAGAAGTCATCAATACTCACTTTGATAGCAGCAGGAGCATTGGACAAGGTAACGAGTGTCCCCGCCGCTTCATAGCGCACGGCCGCGCTCGTTGCGTTCAGCAACCCGTACACTGTACGGATGAAACGGGACCGCTCCGATGGGTTCGCGTGGCACACCTACGTGAACAAAAAACAAATTGATAAATGGTTTGTAATCATGTAGCAATATCCATAACTAAAATTCAAAATTTTGCATCACAGTATTAGAGTTCTCTGTGCGATTATCGGGCAGTTACCTAGACCAGACACAACACTCGTCTGGTCAGAGGATCCTGCCTTCTGAACGGAGGTTTGTGAAATTTTAGTTCTAGTGAATATGTGTGATTTGAGAATTTAATTTTGTTTAGTTTGTGAGCTCACATCAAGACGTGACGCCGCACACACTTTTTAAAATAGCGACAAAACTGGTCAAAAAATGCTTAAAAAAATGGTATAGCAACAAATGCTAAAAAAGTCATAATTATATGAAAAGTAGTCAACCATATAGAATTTACCTTATAAATCAGCTCCACAATAACCAACTGCAGGATATCTCCAAATCCTTGCACGTTATCCAGCCGTGATGCCAGGTATGACAGCGCCCTCTCCTGATCGGCGTGTAGCAACATGAGGAACGCATTCCTCTTGCAAGACATGTCCTGTTCTGTCTCTAAGAAGTTGGCCACCAGCTCCGGAGCGTCAGGGATTAGGAACTCGAAGTTTCTGGCAAAAACATATTTCATTTAATAGGCTTAAAATTTTATGATATTTAATACTTTGAAGGCGAAAATAGTGTTTAGATAAGTACCAAGTGTTTTTGTGGGTCACCTTGATGAATCTGAATGAAAAAATATGCCTAACAGAAAAACATAATGTAACTTATTTTAAATGAATTTAATACTGTATTCAGGTTGTAAAGTAAAAGAAATAGGTCTTTGAATTACAGATAAGTAAATTTTTCTGATCTTGTACTTACTGGTGAAAAAAAACAAAATTTTAAGCTTGATTTTATTTGAGTACTCAAAGTCTACAGATCCAATTATTTATTTTATATTGATGAGTAGCAAACAAACCTGTAGATAGTGAAAATGGCGAGCACAGCATTCCTCCTCACATAAGAGTGACGATGATCAAGACAGGCCCTGATGGCAGGCATCAGGGGCTCCAGGAGTTCTGGCTCCTTCAGCTTGCATAGGAACCGGAGGGTGGAGCCTCGGATGAACTCATTGGGGTGTTGTAGATCCTAGTCAAAATTATTCATAATTTGAAATAATTCTAGTTAAATCTAGTTTCTTTGCACTTCATTATTAAGCAGTCAGTTTACATAATTTCAAGCATGAGAATAACAAAATTCTTGTTGACGTTAATTGAATAGCTTTTGTGTATTTAGGCTCAATTATTATAAGATGTTGTGTATATACACAAGACTATGACTATACAGAGAAAGATGTAAAAAGTTTACTAACAAGTAAAAGCTTTGAAATATTATGAAAATTCTTTTCTTGATTATTCTTACTTTTCTTCTTGTTCCTCAGAAATATAAAGAACAATAAAAGGAACAGGGGTTTTAGTCAGTAAAAGAGTAAAACTCCCTCCCACTCCATTGAGTGAAGATGGGTAAAGTACTTTTATGATTTCCAAGAAATGAAAAGTGTGAGTTTCATAGTTGAAGTGAGATTAAGTTATTGTGTATCATTTTAGTTGTAGTTTTTGGCCTCAATTATTGTAATATTCAAATAATTTATTAACATAAACTCTACTATTAAAAAAAATATCAACATACCTTCCTGTATGCATCACAGACAAGAATCATCTCCTGCATGAGCTTGCCATCAGGCGTGGTCTTCGGCACAATCTCCCAGAAGATGAGCAACAACTTCTTAATCATATGATCTTGCAGCGGCAGCACAAACCTGATGATGAGCATGAGGAGACCAGGGATTTTTTCACCAGAAAGGATTATGCCAATTGTCTTTTTTAATGCTTCTGTTTTCTTCTTTATATCACCTTTTTCTGTTAATAAGATGGGAAAAAAATTGTTTTCTAGAATAAATGGTGTACTAGTAGAATAATGGTGTACTATATAGTAATATCGGATGAGATTTAATGATCTTAAATAGTGGCAGCTTGACATCTATAAATTTTCTACTGGGATTGTATTACAGTATTTTATCCTGATCTGATTTGGCTAATTCTAGTATATCATGAGCTATAACGTAGCTATGAAACAGCCACTGCTAGATGTGTTCTTCGCAATAAAGAAAATATAATACAAAGTATTAAGGTCGTAAGGTATGGCTTACCAAGATCCAGCTTGAGTTGCATCTCATTGTAGGGCTCCGAATCAGTCGGGAAGTTGATCAGAGTATAACATGGCTGTTCTACACCCGCCATGCTGAAATTGCACCATGCATTAGTACTTATCCATTAAAATACACAACTTGGATATTTATAGTGAGACAAAATAAAAAATCGAAGTAAGCAATTACAGACAATATATTGGAACATCTGATTCAGAAGTCGTGTTTCGATCACAATTTTACTATGTCTACTGATGACTTGTGCCATCCATTTTCTATAATAAAATTTGAAAGATTTTACATTCAATCAGCATCCTAATCAATAAGAGGTGTAGATTTTTCTTATAACCTGAGTCATTTGTATGAAAAACTAAAGTTAATTGGAATTGCAAGCGTCCGGTCGGTCCTTTATTCATCAGTATTTACTTACCTGAGTTAATTTTTGAATTCGGTATTATAATCACTAAACTATAAGTTTTCACTTGCTGTATTTAATTTCTGAAGAAATCTGTAAATTACAGGGCAAATGGGAATAATTTACTTCCCAAAACTAAAATAATACGTGTCCACATCCACAACTCAAAACGTCAACGTGACATTAATAGTGTAGTAGCCAAAGAGAATATAAGCACTTCGGCTTCTTTGAGTAGCGGTCATCCTAGTGAAGTGCTCAATTAGTTTAGTAAAATAAAAAACTCGAATGTAAAATAAAGTTTTATTATAAAATGTTTCCTTAGAAAACCAGACTAAACTGATGATCTCGAGATAAATAATAGATCTTAGATTTCATACTAAAAATGGTTATAAATACATATTACAGAAAATACAAAAAACAAAGTAATTTAAAATTTATTTAAAATTTATTTTATAAAATTTATTTGAACTTATAATTCCAAGTCAATCCAAATATATACACTTCAAAGAAAACTATTTTTTGCAATTTCATAGCTGAAGACCTATTATGATCCACCGACATTGGCTCTAATTCAATATCAAAGTCAAAGTCAAATATGTTTATATTCTCGTTTTATGTAAATACTTCATCTATTTGCTATTTATAAAATTAAAAAGGAATAAAAAAATGTATGTATTACTTACGTATACATTTATTGCTCCACATTCAAATGTCTGAACCAATTTGTATAAAATTTAATATAAGGGGAAAATATGTCCCAAAATATCATCTTAATACACTTTTTATTTTGGGAGTATGTTCCCTTTTTACAATTTTTTGGTCCCGCACCCAGCTATGCGCAGGTAATGCAATGCAATGCAATGCCTATGACCTGCTGTGATGACTTGTATTGTACTAGTCATCACCGAACCTAGAGAAAATTGTGACCTTTTAATAATTTTGAAAAAAAAATATAACATGGTGTAAAAATTATTGAAATCGATTCACTCACTGATTCTGAACAAACCATATTCAGGTTTCGCATATACTAAAAATAATGTTGTAGCACTAACTTCTGCCACCGGCTAAGCTTCTAAGGGAATATACTTTCAGGATAAAAAAATAACCTAGTTGATATTCCAGGATATGGTCTACTTGTGTACCAAGGTTCATCGAAATCCAGTTAGTGGTTCTGTGTCTAACAAACATTCATAAAATGATACATACAAACATTCGCTATTATTGCAGGAATAGTTCCATTACCTTGACATGATTTAAAAATAAGCAAAAACTTTAACCAAAATGAAATTATAAAGATCAAGTATTCTCGGTCAAGTGTGGATCTATTTTGATTGTTTATTTTTTATTGAAAGATTATGCTCCCAAATTGGTATAAATACTAAAACTGTTATTTAAAACTGTTGTAAAAAGTAAAATTGCTTTGTTTATACGAATATCTAGTCGATGACTGATTGAAGGGAGAGGGGAGAGGATACATCAAACTGATCTGGCTTTATGACCACCTGATAATGGAGCCGAAAGGTAATAGGTATACGCAAGGGAGTTCGTACAAAATCGTTAAATCTGACTCGGTTGGGTGGCTTTTGGGAAGCTGCGCGGTGTTTTCTTGTACAATATATCACTATATCGTGGGTTCGATTCCCATCCAGGACAAATGTTTGTGTGGTGAGCATGATCATTTGTTCTGTGTCTGAGTGAAATTTATCTATAATATATATGTATTTAGAAATATCTTAGTATGTTTATCAGTTGTCTAGTACCCAAAACACATGCTCTGCTTAGCTTGGGACTAGACGATGTTGTGTGATAGTTGTAGAATATTATTATTATTATTATTTATGTCTCAAGATGAAAGTCTATATCCGTGCGTGTTGCCAGTGACGACATATAGTTCTAACTCCGAAACGTGGTCGCTTACAGTGGGCTTCATAAGAAGACTTAAAGTCACCCAAAGGGCAATGGAAAGGGCTATGCTCGGAGTATCCTTGCGTGATCGAATCAGAAGTGAAGATATCCGCAAGAGTACCAAGGTTACCGACAGAGCACGTAGAATCGCCGAGCTTAAGTGCCAATGGGCCGAGCACATTGCACGCAGAACAGATGGCCGTCGGGGCCGAAAGGTTCTGGAGTAGCGACCGCGTACCGGAATATGCAGCGTTCAATGACTTCTCCTGGTCTGGGTGGAGCAGGAAGGCGTGTCACACTTTTACTAACTGAAACCACACCTTCAGTTGCCCTTTGTGTCCTAGGACTACGGGTTTATTTTCAGAAAGTACTCACATTCCAAGCGGGCATTGGCCCTTCTGGACGCGCTAGCATTACTACTTCGCAGAAAAAGGCGACCGCTTGCCATTCCTCCTCGCTACGGACCACACCCTGAGCCAGAGCCAGGCGCGAGTGATCGCTGCAACTGATTGCCTCCACAAGTACACGGTGGTGCTCCGTCCAAGTGGGCACACCTATACCGTATGCTCCACCGTGTCCTCCGGGTGGTCCACAGAATGGTGGCCCAGGCGTTTCTTTTACCTGAATCCGATGCAGGAACCTCCCGAACTTGCCATGTCTGGTGAGGTCCTGCTTCATGTGGATGGTGAAGATGCCGCGACGTCTCCCCAGCCACTTCTCAAAGAGGGGGCTTACCGCTATGATTATGGGCTGCCCACTATATCTGTTGAGTTCCTTAGTCGTGGACATTTTGTTACGTCAGTATGTATGGCGTGAGCCCCTACATATCCTAGTTGTGGCTTGGCTTATTGGAATTGTCATGCAAATGCAATGTATACCTACTCTGGCTATTAGTGGTTTAATTATTAAATTTTATATGTTTACTATAAAACTTGTACATATTTTAAGTTTAGTACCTCTTAGGAACTACAACAATAAAAACAATTTTTATCAAAAAAAATATAACCGATTCAATGTAAAAAGTCACTAAATATTATTATAGACTAAAGGTAGCTTTTGAGTTTTGAAAGTCGGTGTTGAATAATGAAGAGATAGAACTATTACAGACACAAAACAGAAGAATGTAGTTAGAAGTCGTAAGTAGGCGGGGCGCGCGTACCCCGAGCTTTGCGATGTCCCGCGTAGTCTGCTACGTGCTTGCTACGCGCATGCGCCGCGCACGTCAGTCTTGTTATGGTCGCCACGGTGATAGTAACTAGATAAAAATATATAAAATGCCCTACTGTGTGGTTTTAGAGTGCAAACACGATAGCAGAACCAAGAATTTATCAAATGGTGGTATATCCTATCATCGGTTAGTCCGGATTTATTTTATTTTGATTATTTTTGAAACACAAGATCTTAATCAAAAAAACAAATAGAAGTTTACTTTATTTTGTGATTCATAAGGTCTACTTTCAAAAAATACTCTAGAACATTCAATATATGTCACTGTCAGCTGCTCAATTAGAGATTACCACTATCAATAGTGAGCTATCGATATTGTAAAATTATATTGTTCTTTTTTGTATCGGAAAAAAATACCCAAGTGCGTCGGCAAAATTATAAATGTACACAATTTTTTATTTTAGCTAATTCACTCAAAAATAAAAGTTAAACAGGGTTAAATATCCGATGGGTTCGAAATGTATCTTTCGTGTTATCTTGTAACTTCAAATTTCCTAAAGATCAAGTTAGCAAAGAGAAATGCATCGATGTAACTGGAAGGCAAAATTAGTTTCCTGAAAAAACTAGCATAATTTGTTCAAATCACTTTGAAAGACCAGGTTGTTTAATTAAAACGGAATGACATACCATACCGACACAACAGTGCCAAAACTTGAGTTCTGTATTGTACTGTATTCATTATCTGAAAAATCTGATTACACCGAACCCTAGCAGTCTCAAAAAAGATCAAGATATTACAGATCTGTTCAAATCTGTATGGAAGCGAATTTGTAGTCAGCCAAGAAACACCGGCTTCATTTAGTATAAATTAAGGAAACATTGATCTATAGAAGTGTTTATGTTATTATTCATTTAGATTTTTTATTTCAGCATTAAAATAAAGTCTCTAATAGCTACAAGCCCCCTAATAAATAAAATTAAAAACATACGTAAGTATTTCGTTTTGATAATAATTTATCGACTCCAGCTGTTGACTTTATTTTATTTGAAAATAAAACACAATATCGATAAAATAAGGCATCGCCAATGGTACATCTCTAGAAAATGACGTTTAGTGACGTTTAGTGAATTAACGTCACGTCAAGACGTGACGTTAATTTTTTATAGGAAATAGGTATCAATCGAATTGCCACAAAATAAAGCTCTAAATTGATTGATTGATTGAAGAGACATCTAGCAGCGAGTAGAGGAAATTGTTCATAAAATTATTCCATGCGAGGTAATATGTTAAAGGGTAGAGAACAAATAACTTTGTTATCATTAACATACGGTTTATTTTCTAAAACGGAACGATTGATAAACTGCCTTCTTTTAATTATTATTGAAATGCTCAATCACTTCAAAGATTTCTTAATGGAAATAATGATATACCTGTCATTGTGTGAATTTGGGTACACTGGTCCCGATACAAATGAAGTGCTGTGCGATTTCTTACTACATTCTTCTGTTCTGTGATTATAGAAATACCGACTTCCGAAAAAGAAGGTCCCTTTTGCACTTTTTAAAGATTTTTTACAAACCAGCCCAAAAAATTTGACGTGTTAAATTGTTTTTTGAAAATCTATTTGTAAAATCATTATCATTGAAGTCCGTTGTATTTTTTGTTTTAGTTTTTGTAGAAATATAATTGAATGGGTAATTTAGTCGACTAATCGTTTGAAGGTGTGTTCGTGTGGTTCATAGAAGAAAAATCATTAATCAATACGAAACTGAAATGTCAAAATTGTCAAAACGACAAAAATATTTGGATGTCGGTCGTTGCGTTGTACGTATTGCAAATTACGTTTTCTGAACTGTAAAATACTTTAGAAATCTTAATTGTAATGTTTTAAAACTTAAGATTCACAATGGATGTGTTAGTGACGTTGTTTTACTTTCTGTTTTCAATATGTGTCGTTTATCCGCCCACCGAGTTCGTGTCTGCCGGCTTTACAATAGCTCAGCTGTTCGAGAGCTTCCTAGGGTCTGAGAACATGAATTTTATCGGATATCATATGAAGAGGACGACAATCACGGCTTTGATTCACTCTGCGTTGCCTTTGGGTTACGTTTTCTGTCTGTTGCTAGCGGGAGACCGTAATCCTTGGTTGCCTGCGGCAGCTGCAGCGACTGCCATAATTCCTTTACTTATGTGCTATCGACTGTTATGCTGGTGGGAAAATGGCCAAGCAAGACATCCTGTTGTGAAGTCCCTGCTACCTTACGTGACTCCTGGCACTGATTGGAGACTAGTGGCTGCCAACCTCAATATTGAGTTCAGGAAGTAAGTAAAGTAATAATGCCATATTATTTATTGTTTTATTTCGGTTTTTCACGTATGCATGATTAAAAAAAATTAAGTATCACTTGAATTTTTATATGACAATGCTTGCAATTAAAATCTACCTACAAAAAATGTAGTAAAGATGGGCTTGAACAATAGTGTAGGTACAGGTAGATTTACAAGGTTAACACCTTTGCTGCTAAAAACACAACTGGGTGCATAATTACTAACAGAACAAGTCTGCGGTATACTTACTATGGTTGTCAATTTTCTAATACCTACTTAAACCAGTGCTCCTGTAAAGACCACAGTTAATCATCTTAAGATAGCAAGATTGCTTCCAAAGCATGGTCTACTAAGACCAAGTGTTGGCCCGATCAGTCATTATTTTGTAGAACATATACAGTCATTATTATAGGTGGAGAGGAAATCTTACATGTCTTGTCATAGTATAATTGATATCCTTTGACAAAGATTTTATTTATGTTTTCTTGTTACTGGAAATACAGGCTGTTGCTCTGTGTGAAATACTGGTTTTTAGTCTTCAGTCTCTTGGTTTTCAGTCTCCAGGTGGACTTGAAGCCAACGCCATCCTTTTTTTAACCTTACATAATTGGAAAATAGTTAAAAAGAATTAGTATAAGGTAATTATTGCAAGATTGCAATATTTTCTTTTTTGAAAACAAAATCTTTAGTGCTATATTATACATATAAATTGAATGAATGTTTGTTTTGTTACAGTGTAGACAAGGTGGCAATCCAGCTGAATGCAACCAGCAGGTTCGTGGCCACTGAGACGTGGCTGATCAAGCTGACACAGTACAAGCTCAATGTTGTCAAGCAAGGAGACTGCACTTTAGTGGCTACTGCTGTGAGTACTTACATATTCTTGTGTTGTGTTTATTTATTTTACAATTTTTGTATCCAAAGAAATAATAATAAGGAAATAGTAAATGTAGTTCCGGAACTATTACTAGGTTTAATGCCTATTAAACACAATCTAAATGGGTTTCGGGAACTATTACCAGGTTTAGTACCAATTAAATACAATCTAAATGGGTTTTGGGGACTATTACTAGGTTTAGTTCCAATTAAACACGATCTAAATGTATTTCTGGGACTATTACTAGGTTTAATGCCCAGAGTTATTTTAGATCGTGTGTTTGGAATAAGGCGGTAAAAGACTGTCTTACGCACGTTGAAGAGTTGTGCACTCCAGCCCCAAATACAAATACACAGTCTGTCTTTCACTAAACAATATTCATTAAAAATTAAGAAATGTATTGTAAGTTATTTCTTCTCCCCAACTTTTATTATTCTTATTCTATTCCATGAATTTGTATAAACCCATTTTTTAACAAATTAATTTATATTTTGAAGAAGTATCTAGCAAGCCTAAGTTATTATATATGGTTAAGTTATAATATCTCTGCTAAAATTAAACAATGATATGAACCTTTCTGAGAAAAAATATTATGTATGTGGCACATCCAATGTGGCTAAATTAATTAGCAATTACAACAAGCCTTGTTAACTCTTATCAACAAAAATTTTAAGTTCATAGTTTTAATCAATCTCTCAATTCTTATCAATGTTTTATTTAGTTGTTTGATTAACTTTTACAATTAGGTTGAATATAGATAATATTCAAGTAACAGGAAGTTGGGTAGAGATAAATTGATTAATTTTATGTTAAAGACATGATATCCTGTTCAGGCCTGTTCTTAGCAATATTAGTGCTAATTGTAGTTAGAAAGTATGTTATCTAGTATATTACCAGGTAAACTATATTCCATCTTTTTAGGTAACTTAACTAAATGTAAACAGTCTTGATATTAATTATTATTACGTCTTTTTATATTTTCATTTAAAAATAAAATTATATAAAAGACATACAAAGATTATTTATATTTAGTTAATTACCTAACATTGGTTTTATTTTTTTTAGATAAAAGACGTGAAGATTGTTTACATTTAGTCGAGTACCTAAATAAATAGATCATAGCTCAAGTAGACAGTATGTATTGCTCATCTCTAATTTTGATTTAAATAACTGATATTTATTACGGTATCATAGATGATCCTCTCTGACCACAGTCTGTAATTTTTTTATTTAAGGAAAAGAAAATAATATTGATGAAACCCCTGATCACTTTGATTATAATCACTCCTATTATATAAGCAAAAGTTTTTATGTATGTGTACACCGCTAAATTTTAGCCGTTTTAATCCCGCGGAGGGTCGATTCGGTACATGAAATACTATCGATTTGCAAAGAAAAAATTAAAAAATAAAGTCCTTTTTTTCAAAAACTCCAATTAATATACGCATGTACGAAATTAATTTCTTTAAGTAAACGAGTCAATGACCTTGTAGGTAGTTGTCGGTAGTTGTGTACTATCTACCTACAGTTCATTGGCCTCGCACAGCTGACGTTTACTTAAAGAAATTAATTACGTACATGCGTAAATTAATTCGAGTTTTTGAAAAAAAGTACTTTATTGTTTTAATTTTTTCTTTAAAAATCGATAGTATTTCATGTACCGAATCGACCCTCCGCGGGATTAAAACGACCAAAATTTAACGGTGTCTATGTTTTTACTCCTTCACAGTCAAATGGTTGAATGGATTTTGATGAAACTTGCTAAGGTAAACCATGCCCTAGAATAGCACATATGTCAATTTTATACTGGAGCATATTTCTTTGGGATAATTTTATACCTTCACACAAATTCGCCAGCAGGTGATCATAAAATATAAGGGAGTTATTTTAATTGATGTAAACTATTGCTTAACTGTGTTCCAACCTGATGGTAAGCAGAGATACAATTGTTGATGGTGAGGCACACTAGTTAGTTGATTAGCAGGTCTATCTTGTTCATATTAAGAACCATACAGCTAGGGTAGGCCGCATTTAGCAAATTGGACGAAGTTAAAAACTTCGTCCTATTCTTCAAACCAACAAACACTCTATCTGAATATCTGCTTCTGTCTGGTCGAAGGGTTGGTAAAGGTACGTTTAGACTACGACACTATACGGTACACGCAGTGTCTATGAACACGAGTGTGCAATTAGAGACACTAGATGTATACACTGAGTTTACCATATAAAGTGTCGTAGTCTAAACGTACCTTTAGGGTGATAATGATGATGATAAAAGGAATTTAAGCTTTAATTCAATTCAGTTATTAAAAACAGTAATAACTAGAACTTTAATTCTCAAAGTTTCAAAAAATTCTCAAAGTTTTTTAGTATTTTATTTCTGACCTTGTTTTTTTTGTAAAAAGAGTTTTTTTTGCCAATGCCAAACTATGTATTTAAGTTATTGTTCTCACCAAATACTGGTTTTAATATGTAACATCATGTGTCTAGTCTCTTAAATATTTTTCTTGAGACCAGCAAATAATACCAATTTATTAAGTGGTCTCGAAACACTATTTTATGTTGTTTGATAATAATTGATAATAAATGTATATAATTATTATAAAACGAAGTCCCTTAGCGCTTCTGCCTGTCTGTATGTCTGTTCACAATAAACTCAAAAACTGGCCAAGTGTACAATAGAAAAGTCGAGAAAAAAATGTTGACGTTTGTGAACAAAAAAAAAATTTAAAAGCCTAAAAAAACGCGGCATTACAATAAATACTTGTATGAAATGGAAATTTGCGGAGGCGGAGCAAATCCGCATGCGGGATGAAATCCGCACGATATTTAAAAAGCCCTTAGAAATAGGGTCCTGTTTTCACCCTTCGTATGTAGTCTTAAAAGCGTGTGAACGGATTTTCATGCGGTTTTCAACAAGAGACGAAATTAATAATGAGGATGGTTTAGATGTATAATACATGCATAGTGTAATAGGGGGCTATTCAATTATTACGAAAGGTGATATAGGGGGGGAGGCGGGTCAACTGTCTAATTTTTTCTTACAAGGAGGTGGGAGGGAGTTTTGATAATTCTTACGTAAGATCACAAAAATACGCAAAGATTTTAAAAAGCGCGGGCAAACGCGCGACTGCCGATGTGCGCTCGCATGCGTATATTTAACCTATTTCCATGGCATGGTTGCATAGAAATAAAAAAAAAAAAAACTTCAACTATTAAAATAAACATCAAAACCAACCAACGCATCTTCATTTTTTTCTTGTTACGTAGTAAATATTAAACAAATGGAAAGGCTCAGCCTATTTTCATTCTTCTCTTCTTATTTAGGAGACGGAGCGGGTCAAAAAGTAGTAAAAATCGATTTCCGTGATAGATGGTCCATAGAGAAAAATTATTTAAAAAAATTATAAGAGGCGGTTTGTTTGGGGGAGCAGAAGGACATCTCTTTTGTACACACGTAAACTGACGGTGACGTCACATTTTTGTATGCATCCTTATTTTGGTACTTGACACTTTCAGACAATAATGTAAAGTGTCAAATATGAAAAGCTAGCTATAAAATAACCTTCTTCAACAGACCGACAGCCATAATCTAACCCCATCAGGCGAGGACGAAATCCAATACGTGAACATAGAAGCCATCCCAACTCGCGATGACGTCGAACGCTTCACATTCCGCATCTCCACCACGGCGTTGCGGGACCTACAGCCAAGACTGTCGCAGGCAGTGAGGGTGCCTGACCATATCTCGCTGCTGCCGACGCTTATTGAGAGATTTGTGACTGTCTTCAAGCAGTACGTCGATCAGAATCCGGTTTATTATGTTGATCAGGTTAGTGGAATTGAGGTAAATTGCTTTTTTCAGGGGGATAATTTCAACCAATCTTAATTCAAATGATGTAATATCCTGATTTTTGGCTGGCCTAACGTGGCATGGAGTTTCAATAACTAAAAACAATAACTAAAATTGTTGATTGTTTCCACACTACAATGCGCAAGAGAGGCACGTCGTTGGTGCGTCGAGCGCGGGGGAGCGCTAATAGCATGCTGGCCGTACTTGCGGAGAGGCTTGATTGTTGCATCATAATGCACTGTTCTATGCGGCATGTGACCGGCATGTGATGTAGCAACATGACGATAAATGTATAATTTAATTTAATGTTTTGTGATCTTAATTATTTATATGTACTATAATTTTTAATTGTGACTGTTCTATTTGTATTGATTGTGTATGAGTCATTGATACTTGAAATAAATTATTATTATTATAATAACATATAAAGGTAAAGGCCCTGATCGACGGGCGAGTAAAACCGCGGTCCTATGGCTCGTCGGTAAAGCTCGCCGGTGTATCAAAACTGTTTTATTCGCTAGTCGATCAGCACCAACGAGCCGCGAGTAAAATCGACGTTATTTAAAACTGCGGTATTGGTTCGTACGTCGATCACCCACTTAAGAAACTGGTTTTTTCTCTATTGATGTGCTATTTATTATGCTTCATGACCTAGATTGAATCTGACAACAATTTAGGTCAGTAGTCATTCAAGATTTTGCTTATCATTTATTTGTTTGGGAATTATTATTTTGATTGGGGAAGTAGGGCTTTTTGTTAAAAGTTCTTATTACCAGCTTGCATCTAGTCGTAAAATACATTATATTCACAGGAACTAGAGCTGTGCATCGGCTGCATGCAGTATCCTGCAGATGTAAAGCTGAACAAGAGATGTGTGGCCCCTCCACCGCATCTAGAAGGGGGCCCGCCGCCCTGCACGCAGTGCAATTGCCGGTAACTTTTTGATATTTCTTAGTTTTTCACAATTTTAATCAGGACTAAGCTTTTGATTAAGTTGATTAGAAAATATCTTAATCATTATTGCCAACAACCAAACAACAAAACCAGATGGTTTAAGTAGCAGTACCAAGAATATGCAAAGTTAATTTAATTATAGTTGTAAACAGTTACAAATGTATATATGTTTTTATTTTAGTAGATCACTTATCAGTGGACTGGACCTAAAATTGGACCCTGGGGTATCCCAGGGTCCAATTTTAGGTCCAGTCCTAATTATCTTCTATTACATTGTTCAGTAGAAGTGTCACGAGAGTTGTTATTGTTTGTCACAAGCAGTGTCCTCTGGTGCGTCTCCTGCATGGGTCGCTGGTGGGCCGCGCGCGCGCAGGGCCCGCCGGCGGGCTGGCTGTCGGGGCGCGCCACGTGCCCGGTGTGCCGCGCGTCGTTCTGCCTGCTGGACGTGTGCCCGGCGCGCCACCCGGGCTCCTGATGCCCGCGCCCGCCGCACGTGCTGCTCACCGTCACCGCCATCTACCGGCGCTAAGTGGACGTGCGTGCATCACGATGTGCGGGGAAAGAGGTGCAAGCTTTTGTTTCTGTACTGCTATTCTGTAACAGCTAAAAGGAGCTTAAAGTGAGTTGTCAATCCTTACCATCAATGGAAATGACAGCTTCATCCTTGTTTCACCTCAAGCTTACTGTCTACGGACACGTAGCTTCATAGATGCGTATTCGTCATGACACGCTTGGTGTACGCCTGCGTGGAGCTTAGAAATACAAAACTATGAAACTATCGACGAAGCGGCAGCGTCGTCGTGTTGCGTCTATGAAGAACGGGTGCGTGGATGATAGAAGGCCATAGTTTTGTATGTAAGCTTCAAACAAGCGCACATCAAGCGTATAATGATAAATACGCGTCTATGAAGCTACACGTCCGTGGACAGTAGGCCTTACTCTTCGTGGTGAGTTTTTTTAGAATCGTTTAGTTGATTTCATTTTGCGATGTTGTTGATTAAGAGCGAATGTTTTACTTTTAAAAGAAATGATTGTATATTCTGATGTTTAATTAATGTTTTGACGTAATGGAGTATTGCTTATGGGTTCACATTTTTTTTTTTTAAGAAGATACTCAGTGATGAATGAATGGTGACCGAATGAAAATGTAGTTTAGTCTTATAATTGCAAACAAATTCCATGAAATAGTGTATTTGCACCTCTTTATAATAAGAATGTTTTATCTTCCTTTTGGAATACTAATGATGGACAATCGGAAATGTTATTTATTTAGTTGTTTACCTTAACAAAAATGTTTTATCAATACTTCTGGTATGTGCTGTTATTATTTTAGCCCAAAGAGACACTGTTTTGAATGTTAGGATTGATCTAATCAATTATAATTATACCATTGATGTCTATAAATAATCATTATAATTTATATAAAACGTAATTCGATGTCGTAAAAAATGTAGGTGATTTTTGAAGTAGGCTTGAACGAGGTAATATCTGATTCTTGAACTAAGACAATAAAAAAAAAACTTGTCCATGGCTCTATACTCGACTAAATAAATAGTTTAGATTGTTGGTATTTTTTTAAATTATCACGCACAAGCTTGCTTGAAAATAAACACCTTGGATGTATTTTTAACAATAATTTATTATACAATTTTAAACTAGGAACTGAAAATGTATATTTTATAACTCTGAATGTTTAGATATTGCTGTAAATGGCGTAGACATCGTAGTGATGTGAAGAGTCGACTAAGATCAAATTTTAATCGACTTTACACATCACTAATTTAGTTAGATTAAATTATAATTAATTCCAGACATCTTTTTATCTTAATGAATGCATTTTGGAAATCAGGGGAAGAAATTGTATTTTACGTTGACTTTGTACTCATAGGACTAATATTATCATCTAAATGTAATACAAAAAATTATATTGACATAATAACTGTCTAGTTGTAAATGATCTGTTATGCTAATAAATTAATCAAATACAATTTTAATGGGCACTGTTGTTTTCATTAGCTGCTATAGTTGCATAGAGTGACAATTGTACTAATGGGGCAGTTGAAAATGTTGACGTTGAGTGGAGTGTTTAGATGTTATCTTTAAAACAGCACGGAACCACGGAGCCCTGGTGAAGTCCTTGACCTTTGGCTGAAGGGCGCGAACCACACGTGGTAGTTAATCACCTGACTGTTAACTTTGTGACATTCGACATCCTTGTTTGTTCGTGATTTGCATGCGTGGTGGGTTCTTCACTAATTGTAGTTTCACATGGTGGCGAGCTTCCTGTTGGGTAGTAGAATGAACTAATCTAGACTATAAGGCCTTGATCACACGTACCTACCGAGTAAAAGGGCGAGTCAGTAAAATGTTGCTCGGCCGAGACATTGATGTAAACGAGTTGTAGAGATAAACGCTCGGCCGAGCACTCGGTCCTATGTTTATACGTACCGAGTATTCGGTCGAGAGCACTGTCTCGCCAGTTTGCTTGGTACGTGTGATCAAAGCCTTATAGTCTCATTCGTGTATGACGAAACTCGTTTACAAACTGACGAGCTTTGGTAGCGCTATATTTATCTAGCTGTCTGTGTGTATCCATCCTAATTTATTGATTTATGCTATATTACGACTTTAACAACAGACAGTTAATTGGTTTATTTATATACTATGTACATATATTAACACACCTACGGCTCATTCACTGATTTAACATTATAAAAAAATGTGCAAATCTAGAAAAAACATTTTGGTGAATTAGTCACTTACCGTGCCTAACATTTGTATAGTAAAGGATTTAAAAAAAGTTGTACAAAATTACATTAAAACCAATTAAGAAATACATTGAAATAAGTTCAACTGAAAATTACATAGAAATATCATTGAATTAAATAAAATAAAGAATACATTGAGATCGATTACATTTTAAATAAAAATTACAAGTAAATAAAAAAAAAAACAAATTTAAAAACAAATAGCAAGTCAATTATAAGTACGTTTTGGATCCATTTAAGAGGCTTTCACAACTTCACAAGTAGGCTTACGAGACAGATATTTAGGACTCTATTTCTAACGAATCGGATGCTCATTTTGTTCACACGTTTGTGTTTATATTATTTTTTAATTGCGACCCATAGCCTGTCACGGTAACTAGGTATTTTACTGTAAAAAAAAGCATATTTTATTTGGCACACATGGATACACAGAGTGTAGAAACAAAAACTAACCTTGGGAAAAAAATATTAATATTGTGTTCCCCACGGCAGTAAAAAATAGATCCAGTTAAGCAAAAAAAATGAAAAATGAATGAATGCTAATTGTCTCATTAAATGAATTGCAAACTCAATTCTAATTATGTATATATTAAACCTAATCCAAATATCCTTGAGCCCGTTCTTGACCATCAAAAAACGATTTTCTGATCCAATCTGTCCCCCATTAGAATTTACAAAAATATGTCACGGCGGCCATAATCATAGGGTCTAAAGGGAGACAATAATCTCTCGACTGACCGTTAATTGTCGGTTAATACTCGTATGTCAGCTATTGATAGGTTTAATTAATCCGTTCGACAAGGCCGCGTAGCGCTTTACATGCCGCGATTACCGCAGTAACCAACTGGTGGTCAGGTGCAGTGGGTCGAAGGGCATAATATAGATTCTTGTTTAGGTCCATATTTGTGAAATTGTCCTATAATATCCAAAGAAAAAGTAGTGGAAGGAAATATGGATTTTGAATGGCAACAATTTGTTTTTGATTTTCTTTTGTAATACAGTTTTAGCACCGCGATAATTCAATTTGTGTGAAAAACTCATTGTTAAAGTACGTAATTTCCACCTTCAAGACTTATATTTTCTTTACCCTTGTAAGAGTTCTTTAAAATCGCACATTGTCTTAATTTTTCTGAGTTTTCTGATTAGCTTTTCAATTATAAATAATAGTGAATTTCTAATCATGAGAACGTCAAAAGTGAATGAAGCAATACGGAATTATTTCAAAAACACAACTTTGCATGGTTTCAAATATTTGTGCTCAGTACACAGTGTCGATCGGTGAGTATAAGTTTTGTCCTATTGTACAAATAATTCTGAAGTCAGATAATTTCATATTTCAATGTTTAGATGCAGTAGGAAAACTCATGATCAGTAGGTTAACCATGATTCATGATCGTCATCATTTCAGCCTAAAAACGTCCACTGTTGGACATAGGCCTCTCCCAAGTGTCGCCACAATGAATGGTCCTGTGAGTCGCATCCATCGGATTCCCGCAACCCTTACCAGGTAATCGCTCCTCCTTGTAGGAGGTGTGTCTTGCGGTTCGCGGTCGCCGCTCCGGAACCTTTCGGCCCCAACGTCCATATGTTCTACGAGCAATGTGCCCTGACCACTGCCACTTTAGTTTGGTGATTCTTCGGACTATGTCGGCGACGTAATTGGTTATCCTGCGGATATCCTCATTCCTGATGCGATCACGTAAGGAAACTCCGAGCATAACCCTTTCCATTGCCCTTTGGGTGACAGTAAGCCTTCTGATGAGACCTATGTCCAACAGTGAACGTACTTCGGCTGAAATGATGTTGATGATGATAGGGTGATAGCTCAATCCCCTTTCTCGCAGACGGTAAATAACTTGACTAGAGATTTTCGTGGTGGTGTAGCTCGAGCATCTCAAAATATATGGAATTCTGGGTGGTGGTAGGTAGCTTCCCCCAACGCAAAATCTTGAGTCAAGTTATTTTTCGTCTTCTGTAAGGGCCAACGCTGCGCTGAGCGGACGCCCGAGCACGTAGCGTAATTATGCGTGTGTGTCGCTAGTTCAAATTTAACAGTGTTCATGTAGTCGTATCGATGGAGAACTTTAATGTATTATTACGTTGCAAAACGGGTGCGGGGCGCGGTAACCCGCGACGGGTGGCCGCTCGGCGAGCTCGGACAGAGCACTTTAGTAAGGAACCGCGCGTGCGCCCGCTCAACGCAGCGTTGGCCTTAAGGCCCCTGATGTTCCTCCAGCATCGGCTGGCTAGTGTGCTGCTGCGCCAGCGCGTGCTGCGCGGGCCTGCTGTGCGCGGTGCTGTGGGCGCGCTTCCTGCAGGTGCCGGCGCTGCTCGCCGTGAGCGACGACATCCGCACCGCCACCTACGTCAAGGATAACGTGCCCACTGTAGCCGTCTGCGCGCCGCCCGAGAGCGTCGCTGACATGTTCCTTGAGAAATTGTAAGAATACTTTTTTGGCAAGAATATACCTCTAAATTAACTTTTATAGGAATGTTAATAATATTGAGGAGGATGCAGTTTGGTGTTGAATTTAGGGGCCCAGCAGTCCCGAAACTTGCTAGAAATAAATTCGAAAGGCAACTGAAGGAACAAGCCAAGCACAAAAGGTGTGGTTTTAGTTAGTAAAAGTCTGACACGCCCTTCCGCTCGAACCTAGATCGGGAGAAGTCATTAGATGATTACCCACCTCAAGAAACCGTTCACATATCTACACGCATTTACATTTAAACACGCCCCGGGAAAACCTATGTGATGACATTCCTTACCCCTAAAAAGGGCCTAATAATAATCTCTTTATATTTCAAAGGTCCATCAACTCGTCCCAAGCAAAACAAATCGCCAAGACTTTGGCCCGACTTTTAAATGGACAATCAACAGCAAAGGACCAACTCGTTTTGTTAGACGAGATCCTGGCTGCTCAGAACGTGACCCTGACTCAAGTGATGATGAACTTCACGCTGGGTTGCGATGCGTATACCAAGAGGTGTCGCTACCAGAGGAAAGCGCTGCCCTGTGGACAGTTATTTGAAAAGGAATTGACTTACTGGGGGATGTGTTGTGTTATGCGGCCGGATAAGTAAGTCGACATACAGTTATCATCATATTCATTTCATCCGAAAGACGTCCACTGCTTTTTATAAGCCTCCCCAAGTGTTGCTGTAAGGACCAGTCCCAGCTGAGGGTATCACCATCTCATCATAGGAGACCTTGCGTGCTATTCTTTAAGAAAACAGCCTTGGTCAGCTTGGCCAGGTACATTAGATTTGTATGTGATTTGAATGTATCTACTTATCTAGGAACCTATTTGGATTTCGTTGCTGGGCCAGCGCTGCGCTCAAGTCTGTTTTCTTAGAGAATAGCCTGACTTCTAACTCTGCGTGTTCTGTTACGCGGTCGCCACTTTAAAAACTTTTGGCCACAACGATCATCTGAGTACCTAGTGCGAGTTGGTTTTTGGAACAGAGAGCCAAACGCGGTAAACGTTACGATCGCGCTGTGATATATCTATAAAAGAACACAATACATTAACACGTTTATGACGTCCAGTGCTCCGATTGGCCCGCTCTGAGCTCTTAACCAATCAGAGAGCCAAACGCGGTAAACGTTACGATCGCGCTGTGATATATCTATAAAAGATCACAATACATTAACACACGTTAATGACGTTCAGTGCTCCGATTGGCCAGCTCCGAGCTCTTAACCAATCAGAGAGCCAAACGCGGTAAACGTTACGATCGCGCTGTGATATATCTATAAAAGATCACAATACATTAACACACGTTTATGACGTTCAGTGCCCCGATTGGCCCGCTCCGAGCTCTTAACCAATCAGAGAGCCAAACGCTGTAAACGTTACGATCGCGCTGTGATATATCTACAAAAGAACAAAATATTTATATTTACATTATAATGTAGTGGAGGTACAAAAAAATTAAATCAAACTCTTAAGCAAACTGCTTAAGAGTTTGATTTAATTTTTTTGTTTAGGTTTTATTAAATAATTAGATAATTTTATTAGATCTTACCTTCCAGATTACCGCATATGCAGACGGGGCTGCTGGCTCAGCCTCACAGCACACAGATAATAGACTTAGTACTACAGTGCACACATGGATCTGTGCTGTACGGTTGTCAGGTGAAACTCTTTCATTTATGGTTTACCGAACCTCAATAATAATATACACGTCTAAATTTTGCAATGCAAGTGTAATGACCTGTACCTAGGTAGTACGTAACGACCGACAACTATTCAACTCATTGGTCATTGGGCTCGCTCAGCTATTGTTTACTTAAAGAAATTAATTTCGTACATGCGTATATTAATTCGAGTTTTAGAAAAAAGTACTTTATTTTTTAATTTTATCTTTACAAATCGACAGTGTTTCATGTACCGGATCGACCCTCCATGGGATTAAAACGATCAAAATTTAGCCGTGTAGGTGTAGATTTTTTAATGTGTAATTATGAGTATTTTGTTAATCCTATAGGTAACTCACCAGAGAACTTGTTCAACGTTTAATTTTAACTGAGGTGGAGGTCGCGGTTTCAAACCCAGCCAGGCGCTTTACCTACTTTGTGTGATTTATGTAAAGCATGTCTATATTCTAGAACCAAAAATTCGAAGACACGTAACATCTACCAATCTGTACTGGGCACGTGTGTTGGATTACGGCTATTGATATAATCAAAACAGCGAAAGATAGGTTAATCGCCTCTAGCGTGTGAACCGCTGAAATCAAGATAGTTTGTCCTAATTTCACTCAGTCGCAATCGGCGAGTGACATAAACGAGGGTGTTACGCAAAATATATTTTTTTTTGTTTTAAGTGGGATAAAGGTTACCAAGTACAAAAAAAAAAATACAAATCACATGGAATCACATTTCTCTCGTAATTGTCGTGTGTGCATTGTTGTTGTTGTTAAGTAATTGTTATTCCTAATTTCGCTTATTGTTTTGGTCGCCATTTTGCGATGCGAGATAGATGAAGCTCACGTCATTCATAATCGTAAACATTCGGCGGCTAACGCAATTTCACTCGCACGACAGCGCCGGCTCTTATCTCTGTCCTTGTCTATCAATGATTGTACGTTTGCGACTGTAATGACACTGATCATAAATGTGCGAGTTTCGAGTCCAGGTTTTCTGATTGTGCGATGTAAGAGCGTAACGTGTCTTTCCTTATAATATATCAATCAATGATTACGGCTCATTCCTTCTTCTAAGGAGGCCTGAGTCGCAGCAGTGGGAACATTATACCTAAGGCTGATTATGTGGTGCACAAAAAAAAAGTGGAAAATACAGAAGTTCTTTTTCTATTATAGTTAGTAACATTCTACCAGGGTGAAGAGTGGGTGGATCCAGACAACCTGATCGCCGGCTACTTCTACATGGGCCAACTGCGGTTCACTACTATCCTGGAGAACCAGAACAGTCATTCTCACAGCCTGGTCGAGAGCGCCTGTGTTCATGACGGAAATTATTCCAGAGTTATCTGTATGGTACGCAAAACGTAGTGCTTACATTGGGTACGCAAAATGTAAAATAAGGCAGTCCACGGCCGCTTAGCTTCATAGGCGCGTATTTGTCATTATACGCTTGTGTGCGTATGTGCGCCTGCTCACAATTAAATTCTGTCGATGAAGCGGCAACGTCGTGCTGTCGTCGTGTCGTTGCCGCTTCGTCGATGGAGTGTTACGGTCACAGCTCATTAGAGCCACCAGGTTAACAGACTACTCGAAAATTCGTGGACCAAGTGACGATCACTTGTTAACCACCCGGGGTCCGCTGGTTGACGCCGCGAGGTCAACTGGTTAACTGCGCGACATTTATTGGTGATAACACAGCAGCGTCCACCCGTGGGCCACAACGACAACGAGTGGACACCGTGCGACGAGGCGTTGCGGGGTGGGTGCCGCGTGGATTTAATGAGCTATGACCTATATAGGTTTGTATGAAAACTGGGCGCGTGCGCTTGCACACCAAGCGTATAATGACAAATACGCGTCTATGAAACTACGCGTCCTTGGATAGAAGGCCTAAGTAGTGACGACAATGTATATTTGTCACAGTCAAATGTTAATCTTTAGGTTCTCACTCTAGTGTTCTGCAAAGATAATCAAAAAAGATAATCAAAAGTGCTTGATTTTTTCCGTTCCGTACCTCAAAAGAAAAAAAAACGGTACCCTTATAGATTCACTTTGTTGTCCGTCTGTCTGTCAAGACCCTTTATCTCGAGAACGCATGGAGATATTGAGTTGAAATTTAAACCATATACTTAAATCCGCGGCGTGTTTCTGTGAATTCGCGCTTAATTTTTTTGTTAATGGATATTTTATCACTCCTATAGGTACTTCGCCAGAGAACAAAAAAAAATCAAAATGTTTAACATTTGTATGGTGTAATTTTTTAGTATGTGATCTTCAATATCTACTTCTTTATACCATATTTAGTGTTTTTTATTAGCTTGTAGAATTCCAGTAGAACAAATGTTTGCCCCCGTCTTACCTACCAATCTTATATAAATCTAGATACCTATATAAATTATATTTTGAATGATTTTCTAACTATAAATAAGGTAATGCTTATCTAAAATATTAAGTTATTATAATAGATTATTATTTATGTTGACAGCGGAGATGTGCAGAGAAAGCGTGTGGTTGTAGGGACCCGCTGCAGTTCCAGTACCGCAGCACCAAGAGCGACCTGCCGCTGTGTCCCGCCACGCGGCTCGGCTGTCTCAGAGACAACAAGTTCAAGAACTACAGTTAGTACCTCGTACCTTCACGCATAGAAGACATTTTCTGAAGGGTTAACCAGATTTAAAGTACACCCACATTTCACCAGTTAAGTGTGTTATACTCGTATGTGCGCTAGTAAAGGAAAAGCCAATAATATTTCACCTAACCTATAAATTGAAACCAAGGCTTGAAGGCGCTGTACTCGATGGTGGCACATATTATTGGGTCAATTAGTTTCCTTCAAAATGGTTGAGCTGAATGGGGCTGATGCACGCGTCATGCTCGTGAACTAGCGCCGTCAGTTGAGACTGGCCATCTCTTAACTGCCAGTGGTTTATTTCAATTTCTATTTTATAATTACTTTTTTTTTTCATTATTTATCTACATTGTGCTCATATAATAGAAGCAAAAAGACATATGTAACTAAGATTTATGTAACTCATAATATGATTTAAAAGAGTATCCATGGAGTTTTTTGCAGGTTCGTTCTCCATAGAGAGCTATGACTGACCAACATATTGTCAATTCAAAAGTGGCTGTAAATGGTCGATTTCAAATAAACTTTTTAATTTCTGATACCACTACTTCTCACTACTTTCATCGAGCGATCTTAAACCACCGCGCGACCTGTACAGGCGTACTTGCGACCACTATAAAACAAAAAAGTCGGAACTTTATTACTTCTTTGACATTCTAGCTTTAGCTTTACCTTTTTTTTTTTTTTTTTTTTTTTTTTTAGCTTTTTGACTAATATCAAGTTTTGAAAAATAAACTCAACACCATACAAATCAAAGCCCAAAATCGATTGCTTTGATTGCAGACAATGTATCCTGCCAGTGCTTGCCGTCTTGTAAGAAGATCACCACTTACATGGTCTTGGAGCCAAGTCCTATGACCGATGTCCAGCATACTATTGATCCTCTATAGTAAGTGTCTACATCTACTTGGATTATACATGAGGTTACTCCGCCATATAAACGTGTGTTACTATGTAAGCAACGCTAAAATCTACTATAAACTTTTTACGATTTGGAAAAATTTTCGAGGCTCAATTTGGAAATCGAACTGTTTTCATTTGTGAATTTATACGGAACTCTTGGTGAAATGGGGTTTTGAAGACCCGTCGGATACTCAATGTGAGTGAGGTGCCTCTGTTCACAACATGAGCCACATGTTAGATTGCCTTAAGTACCCATACACCTGCACTATGAAGGATTTAATAAGTACCACCGATGCTACAGTTAACGTAGCCACCTACTGGGCCCCAATAGTTTAACGAGTTTACCATCGATTCGCAAAGCAGAAGAAGAAGAAGTAACTCTCAGTGCCGCAACCCACCTGTCTTTCAGTTGCCCGTTGTACTTCAGGGCCAGCATAGTTCTTGTTGTAGGGGCCCAGTAGGGTCAAAGCCTACTGGAACCTCCCCCCTGGAACGAAGGCAATAAAGGAACAGGGTAGGTTTTTACTCAGTAAGAGTCTGACACTATCTCCCGCCCCGATTAAGGTCGGGATTTGTCATTGGATGATTTTACCTACCATAAAAAAAAAACCATAGCTCTTGTTGATTTGAATGAAGATTCGGAACAAATGGTGTAGTTCAGCTATTAAGATTTTTTGAATTGTTTTGGTTACAGCTACGGACTAAACATCACGTCAACAATAGTAGTCACCATTAGAGTCAACGTGGGCCACTCTCGAGTGTTTCTACTGAACCCGACGGAAACCTGGCTCACTTTGTTGTGTAAGTATCTATGAATGAACATGAAGAAGCCCACCCTGTTCTAAAAACAGCCCATTTATGACAGGGCATTAAAAAAAACATAGTGGTTTTTAAAGCACATTTTTGTAAAATTACTCTCAATTCGTGCTATTCGACGTTACCGAGCTCTTTCTAAAAATAAATGAGCGACGCGTCACTAATTAAACGCAAGCTAATGAAAGAAGAGGGATTGGATCTTGAAAACTCAATGAAACTATGGAGAAATTTCCAGATTTTTTTAATAAATTGGTTGCGACATCTATGGTCGCCATACACGAACTAAAAATTAAAGCGCATACAGCAGTGAGAAATCAACTGTAAGGCCTGGACCTGGACCAGACACAACAAACGTCTCGTCGGAAGATTATCCCTTTTATGAAGGTTATCCTGTCTCGCACACTTCTAGACTAGTAACCTTCAATAATGAACGTCTGAGTGGCTTTTGTGCTTAACTCTCAACAATGAACGTCTGCGCGGCCTTCGTGCTGCTACTCCATCGTGATGTCATCATCACTTCATCAAGCATCGAGCCATATAGCCAACACTCACGGATTTAAAGTGGATTCTAAACAGCAAAATGCCTACTTGATCATCAACTCACTGAGGTATCATTCCGACCTACTGGGACAGCACCACCCCGACTCAATTGCGTATCACTGCAGACAGTTCCGACGCTTGGGGTCATGGCTTAACTTCCGAAAGGAATACCCGGAACCAGCACGATAGGCTACGAAGGAACGGGGTAGGTTTTTAGTCAGTAAGAGTCTGACACTACGTCCCGCTCCGCCCATGGGCGGGATTTGTCATTGGATGATTTTATCAGCCATAAAAAAAAAAACTCCCGATAGTTCGGTACGCCTCACGGCGCATCAAACCCATCGATCTTCGATATGCTAAAGGGACATCTGTTGATAATAATATTATCTCACTGCAGTATTTCTGTCTTATCGTCTAAGAGTGAAAGAAAACAAGTGAGTGAGAGAAATATAAGATAGTTTATAGGGCCGTTCAAGTATTACGTAAGCAGATTTTCCGCAAATTTTATCCCTCCCCCGCGTCAGCAAAAGTAAGCAAAGATCTAACCCTCCCCCCACATGCTTACGTAAACATTACTCAAGTGATATGACTGTGTCTGTCTACCATTTTCATGTGATTTTGGAACGTCGACATTGTTTTCTTAAAAAAAAACTGCTGACGTAATCACCGTTCAGACCCCCCATCCCCCATGTCATCAAAAATAAGCAAAACAAAGACCCAAAAATGCAACGCGCTGTAGTGCTTACGTTATACTTGAATGGCCCCTATATATTTCTTTGAATATGTTTCTAAGGGACGCGCGGACTTATTTTATAAATAGCCCGCATTGCTCTCTTTTGCAATATGAAAATTGATTTTAAATCTACTGCACAACCTCACAACAAAATTCTTTAGGACATAATACTTTAGAAATAAGCATAGTAAAGTAACCTTTATTTTCTTTGTTCCAGCATCTTTAGGCGGAGTTTTTAACATGTTCCTGGGTGTGGGACTATTTAGCGCGTTGGAATTCTTATACTTTTTAGTAGTAAAGTTGCCAGTAGCCATAAGAAAGACTTCTGAAATAGACCCCACTGCTACAACTCGGTATACTACCTCTAGACATGTTCGGTAGACCTCAGTTCCTGTTGAAATAGATTACTTAAAAATTCAAGATTGTTGCCATCAATTCAAGAATCTGTGTCGAATTTAAACTTTGTTTTGTATGGCAATAACGGCCTTATTTATAAAATTCGCTAGCCAATGGTGAAGAAGCATTTTTTACCTTCCGCTATATTTCTTTAATCTCCTCTCTCAATTATTATTATTATTATTTTTTTTTTAAATTAGCCTATACCTGCTTTCCCACTGAAGGGCAAAGGCCTCCCCCAATTCCTTCCAGGTATTTTTCTCTCGGGCCACCTCGAAGCAGCCCTTGCGGTAGGCGTCCAGGTCGTCTCGCCACCTCTTCCCCGATCGACCTCGGCGGCGTCGTCCATCTTCAGGTACCCATCTTGTGAAGACTCTTGCTCAACGATCAGCGTGCATACGGCTGATAGGATTTCATGTACCGAATCGATCCTTCACGGGATTAAAACGACCAAAATTTAACGGTGCTTATTTGGTATTTGCTAGTACCTATATTTATTAGTATTGTTTATACATATTTTATATTATTATGTCTAATTAATATTATTTATGATCTTTTTACACCGACAGCCCCAAATCTATCTCCTTTCGTCTAAACCATCCAAAGGTTATCTGTAAGAGATTGGCCTGTGCGGTATTGTACACTTGTTTTTGTAAGTTTTTATGCGAACAACGCATTATGAGGAGTACAATAAAGTATATAATAAATATCTAGTTATTTTTTATAAGTAAGGCCCAACTGTTTAAAAACATGTTTCTATTGTAAATAACTTATTGTAGATCTTAAATAAATATTTGTAACAAACTATTTTTTTATTATTATTAAACTAGTCTACTCGTTTTATAAGTAATATAGATAATATTAGTATAATTAATATAGGTAATAAGCATTTAAAAAACCGTGCAATGTTATTTTATTTTGTAAGTAATAAAAAATCATGAATGAAGAGAGACCAAATTTTCTAGATTATTTAAAAGGTATATTATTATAGTGAGTATTCAACAGTAATGTGTGTACTTACTCAATATTGTTTCAGTAAATAAATTAATACATATTAATATTTCTATGCCACTCACTGTGGCAGAACACAAAGACACTTATATAATTTTGTAATAACAACTACATTGTACCTGTGTGCACAAATAAACTTTTTGTATTTGTATTCGAGATCAAATATAAAAGTAGCAAAACGTGATGTAAGTACTTAATGAAACTACGTATGAAGGGAGGGTGAAAGCAGGGTAACGAACGATTTTGTTTTTGAGGTAGAAAATTATATAATGACTTCTTTCGCTCTAAGGTGGAGCGAGAGTGCGTGTCAGACTTTTACTAGCTAAAATCCATCTGTGTCCTCAGTTTTTGCGTTTCAAGACCACGGTGTCCCTTTCAAAAATTCCTCGTGACCTGACCTGCGCGGCGACCTCGCGATTAAACACTAAAATCCCGAGGCTGCTACGCTCTCAGCAGTGGCGTAGCTAGTCCCACAGGGGGCCCCGTATCAAAATTCCCACAAGGGCCCCGTATAAAAAAATGGTATTGTTTTACAAATGCTTTGTTTACCCTACGAGACGGTTGTGGATAACATGTTGTCGTGAATTTTTGTCTATTTCGGGGCCCCTGTAGGGCAGGGACCCCGTATAATTGATACGGCGGTAGCTACGCCCCTGGCTCTCAGGGATAGTTTCCTTGCGCGGCAAATGCCTAGCGAGTCTAGAGTCTGCTCAAAACGTAGAGCTTACATTCTCTTTGGCTGCTCGCTCTGTGTGAACGCGTATGTAGCCATTATAGTTGAGTTAACTTTAGGGTAGCTGCTTGAGTTATAAACGAACGATTGTGGATTGCAACTTGAAGCATTTTTGAACGGTTAACTAGAGTAGGTGAAAAGCGTCAAAAGCGATTTTAGCGTGAATCTAACCAACGCGCAACGTCACAACTAATAAATTAATAACCCTTACATTTTGGGTCGGATTCGCGCTAAAATCGCTTTTGACGCAATTCGGAACGAGGGGCTGGTTATCTTTGGACGCAGGGCTGTGTGTCAGTGTCAGCCTCTCAACTGTCAATGTCTAGCGCACGTGGTTAGGTTATGTTAAGAGTCCTTCAATCTGTGTTGATTTTGTTCCAACGAATAATTACACTAGTAAATCATAAATTATAAAACATGTCTTCATGGAAAAAGGCTGCGAAGGCCAACCAGAAGACACACAAGGAGCGTCATCAGCCAGAATCTCGGAAACACCTAGGCTTACTTGAAAAGAAGAAAGATTACAAGAAGCGGGCAGAGGATTATCATGAGAAGGGAGAAACTTTGAAGTTGTTGAGGAAACGGACGCTGGACAGGAATCCTGATGAATTCTACTTTCATATGATCAATTCTAGGGTGAAAGATGGGGTGAGTCCAGTTTTTTATAACTCTCAAAAGATTAAAATGTTATTTGTAGTACCTATACAAATGAGAACTATTAAAAATTTTAGACTCCAGCAAACTTTTTAAATTACTAGTTTATTTTTGTACATTAAAGAAGAAAAACTAAGCAAGATTTCTCTATTGTTTTGTGAACGTAACCTCTCCAAGTCTGATTTTGTTATGATAAGTATTATTCTGCACTCAATGTTCTGTCCGGATCAATAATCGCGTCGAATGGAATCAATAATTTATCTGGGTGTATTTTCATTGCCACAAATATTTCAGTTAACATTTTCGGTGTGTTGCAACTTGGGATACGGCTCATAGGGTTGTGGGCACTCATACAAATTATTGTATGTTCTGGAAACACAAAGTTTTGAAATGCCGTATCCGTCTGGCTTTCAGATACATGTTCCTACTGGATATAGACAAACTGATGTTCTTATTGTTACCCGGCTATGCCACAAGAACAGTTATGTTTTTTGTGTACATTTTTACCATCTTAGAGCTTAAATTGCTTGTTGCATTTTAGCCTGAGGTTATTTTTTAATTATATAAACCAGTGCTTGACTTTAATCTCACCCGACAGTTAGCAATGATGCAAAAAGAGTCTTTAGATCCATTATAGTTGTGATTGTGACACTGGGACAGCAAAATAAAAAAAAAAGTATTTGGTGCCTAATTACATGGTTATTAAGAAGAAAAAAAAAACAAATTGTTATGTTGTTTATCAAAATAAAGGGCTGGACAGTGTCAAAAATGGGACTGCAAAAAATGCCTAAAAAAGTTTTTAACAAATCACTTTAAATAATCCAGTTGAAAGATGCGGGTGATCTATGATTAAACTAAAACAAATACCCCCAACTTTTCAGTATTTTTTTGCTGTCGGGTTATTTGACACTGTAAATTTTTTTAAATTCATTATTTCCCAAGAGGACGCCGGCGTCCGCACACCTATTGTCTTTCTATTGTGTCTCTAATTACGGTGTTCAATAGGTTAAGTTATATTATATCTGAGCAGTAAGTAACAATATCTCATCTTCATAGGAGCACCATGAAGTTGAGAAGGTGGATGAACATTCAAAGGAACAGGTGAAGCTGATGCAGACACAGGACATCAAGTACATTAACATGAAGAGAACCATGGAAAGCAGGAGGATCAATAGGCTTCAAGTATGTATTACTGTATTGAATGAATTGACTACTACAAAGCTAGTTTTCATCCCACCTATTCGAAAAGGACGACTTGGTTCACCTTTAAATGCACCCAAACGTGGTGTTGTCTAAAATAAACTTTTAGCGGGTAATAATGAGTGTTTAATTCATAAGTGCGCTGCAATTATCTTTGCTGCACACTTTTTGAATTTGGAACATAGTCGCGCCGCCGCAACAGCCTTATAACGTTCCCACTGCTGGGACTCAGACCTAAAAAAGAAATCAAATTAAAAAAAATAAAACTGTAACAATAAAATTTTCATAATTGCGAAAATGTCTCAAATGTAAATATAAAGTTTTAGTGGTTTTATTATTAGATACTATTTAATTTCAATTTAGTTGTTACTTTATCTAATATGATGTATAATTGCAGTAAAATATTAGGCACCTTTTATTTTCTCATACTGGGTGATGAAAAGTAGAGTGTATCACTCGGACGCAAATATGTATTTGCCTCGGGCGACGTGCTTTGAATCTCTTGCTACGTTCAGGATTCTACTAAAGAATCCCTCACTTCGCTCTGGATTCAAAAAAGCGCCCTCGCCATGAAAATATTATTTTGCTCCCTTATAATACAATCTACTATTAGTGTTTCTTTTATTATTACATCATACAGCTTTTTACCCTCAAAACTCATGTTGGCTGTTCAGCACTTGCAAGACAGCCATGCTGTCCGAGAGTATGCATAATAATCAAGAATTTGTTAGGCATTTGACATTGACTTGACTTGAGATCAGGAATGTCAAAATTATTAAGATGCAATGTGACATTGCGCCTTATTAGAAAAGTATGTTACATTTTCAGCTTTGCATGTCTGCAATATGTCTCAGTTGTTTATTAAAGTTGGGTTTGTTAAAGAAAACTTCAACATACATATACTTAATATACTATAAATAAAATACATCACTACAGTGTTTACTCACAGGCTCAGCTCCACATGACTGATGTGGCAGAAGCAACTCCAAACACTCACACATTTTTCGTGGAAGATGGAGAGGAAAAAGAATTTGACCTGGCCAAGAGACTAGACACTCACCCAGCGTTGTTGGGCAGGAAATCCAACAGGCCTAGGTTGGCAGACCTGGACAAAATTGTATTACCTGATGTCAATGATGAGGTTGGTATTTGACGAAGTTATTATTCGTTTTTTTAATTATGCAAAGTATGTTAAGCGAACAGTCCAGACACGGCGCACGGGCACCCGTCTTAGGCAGCCGCGCCCTGCGCCCGTTTTACTACATAATAATACATTAAAGTTCTCCATCGACACTACTACATGCACATCGTTAAAGTTGAACCAGCGACATTGCGCAGGTAATAATGCAGTTTCAGTTACAGGGACCGCCGCAAACGACACACGCGCGTTTACTCGACGGCTGCCGCTTAACGCAGCGTTGGCCCTTAGATTATCCTTTGAAGCAGCAGTAAAAATTGTACAAAAATCTATCTTAATGAATTATAGTTAAAATTGAAACATTCTAATTCCCATTTCCAGACTTTAGAATCAATGAAGAAGAAAAAACAAAAGATCTACAACGAGCTATCAAAGAGGATAGAGAGGGAGAAAGAGCTAACAGTCATCCAACAAAAGATGGAGCTGAAGCGTCACCTGCAAGATGTTAAGATCATGAAACCCAAACGGTTAAAACCTGGCACGAAGAGCTCGGCGCCCGTGTATCAGTTCCAATATATGAGGAAGAAGTGACAAGCCTTGTTTTATTATTGTATGATAGTTTAGGTGAATGTTCCAGGGTACGAGGGGCATTCAATAAGTACCTAGCCTCATCGCCAGAGGGCGCTGTAGTTTCAAAAGAGTTTTACCACAGTGTAGCACATTCTTTTTTAATTCTTTTTTCAAATTTTCATTCCAATCCCTTCATTTGTTTTAATTTGACAACTTAAGGAAGCGAACGTGTCGATCGGTTTTACAAAAATGGAAAAAGAGCAATATCGTTCGGTAATTCGATTTCTATTTTTGGAAGGGAAAACGCGCATCGAAATCAAAGAGCGCTTGGATGCTGTGTACGGTGACTCTTCTCCATCGATGGCCACCGTCAAGAATTGGTTCAACGAGTTTGCACGTGGCCGTACGTCGGTTTTTGATGAACCACGTCCAGGTGCACCGAAAACAGCTGCTACGGAGGAAAACATTAAAAAAATCCATGATCTCGTATTGGCAGATCGCCGATTGAAGGTTCGGGAGCTAGCTGAGACTGTAGGCATTTCAGAAGGAACAGTGCATCATATTCTTCACGAGGAACTCGGCATGAGAAAGCTGTCAGCGCGATGGGTGCCGCGTTTACTCACACCGGAAAACAAGCGCAACCGTGAGACCACATCGGAGACGTGTTTGGCTCTGTTTAAGCGGAATCCAGCGGAGTTTTTGCGTCGTTTTGTGACCGTCGATGAAACTTGGATCCACTGGTACACACCAGAGACCAAGGAGCAATCAAAACAATGGATCCAGACCGGGGAACGTGCTCCAAAGAAGGCGAAAACTGTAAAATCTGCCGGAAAAGTTATGGCCACCGTTTTCTGGGATTCACAAGGTGTGATCTACATCGATTACCTCGAGAAGGGTAAAACAATTACAGGGCTTTACTATGCCGATTTATTGGGCCGATTCGACGCCGAATTAAAGAAAAAACGACCCCATCTGGCGAAGAAAAAAGTGCCGTTTCACCACGACAACGCACCGGTTCACACGTCTGCCGTTGCCATGGCCAAATTGGTCGAATTACGCTACGAATTGCTGCCCCATCCACCGTATTCTCCAGATTTGGCCCCTTGTGACTTCTTTCTGTTTCCTAATCTGAAAAAATCACTCGCCGGGAATAGATATGGATCAAATGAGGAGGTCATCGCCGCCACGGAGGCCTATTTTGCAGAGTTTGACAAAAACTATTTTTCGGACGGGTTAAAAAAGTTGGAGCATCGCTGGGCTAAGTGTATCGAACTAAAAGGAGACTATGTTGAAAAATAAATTGCCACTTTTCCAAAATTTTCGTTTACTTTTTGTAGGCTAAGTATTTATTGAATGACCCTCGTAGCTCGCGAGCCATGGGTTGTCCGAAAGGTAACCCCGGTGTTCTGTCTGGAACGTAATCCAAAGAAGGAACATAGGAGTGGGTTTTAGTCGGTAAAAGTTGACACGCGTGACGCGCGCCCTCCCAATCTGGCCCCGCGGAAGAAGTCATTGGATGATTTCCCATCTAAAAAGAGGGGTAGCTTGCGACATTCAAATTTTTAAAATTATTTATTTTTTTGCAAATTGCAGCTCAGTATCGAATAGTATGGTAATAAAAATTATATTTCCGTGAATGACATGTACCTATGTTTACCTAACTTACTATTAAAACCATCGTCATAATAACTGTATAACTTAGGGCCAAATTCACCAATAAACTAATCGCGATTATATAAAACAAAACGCAGTTTGAGCGCCTAATCGAGATTATAGCTTCATTTTTCATTTCACCTCGATGAATTGAACCTAGTTTACGCTGAACTCAGTTTCAATTCTTTTGTTGTCGCCCATGTTTACGACACGGGTCTTTAAACTAGATTACGCTGAGTTCAGTTTAGTTGAACTAAGTTGTTATATTGAATGATAAAATCAGCTCTTAGAGATGAGGCAAAACGTGAAGTTTTTACTAAAATGGCACAAAAATAATAATTTTGCCGTCTAATTTGAGTATTCATCTTGAGGGGATGCTAAAACTGCTACTTCATGAAGTCACAGTTAGACGAACTGATAGGGTTGTATTGAGGAATCATTAAAATGATTATAATTCCGTAAATAAATACGTGTTACGGCCGCTTGACTAACACTGACAGCAAAATGCAAAAAACTTTGTTTTCGCGGACTGGCCTTGCACTGTAACTAAGCCTTTTTAATACCCACAAGTTGTTAAACTGAGCTAGGAGTAAATTTGCAAGGATTTCCAGTACTGCTATAGCAATCAGTAGATTAAGCTAATATTAATATAATAATTATGTTATGTAACTTTTATACCTACTAATGGTCTTAAACATGGCTGTAGGGTGGAAATGGCTGAAGTACTTGAAAGGAAAGAATAAAATAATATACCTTATTATTTTTTAAATTCGTTTTTATTTTTTCGTAATAAATAATTTTTGTTCATTACATTAAGAGATGCACCCGAGCTATTGCGCGAATAATGATATTAATTATAAATTCAAAAGAGTCATCGAATTAAATAATATCATTTGGAAATAGAAAATAAAATTAGTTTTAACTTAAAATATGTTTTAACTACAACTTAATGTAGTTAAAAAATGTTTTAAGTTTTATAGAATTCTATAAAAATGTCCCTGATTAATAATCATTATAAAAATACTTAAACCTAAACATATTAATACATTATTAGTTCATTGGGTAAGAGATTGACTGGTGATCAAAAATTCCAAAGTTCAAATTCTTCCCATTGAGCTTGTTAGCACATTTAAACCGACTCCTAATAACTGGAGGGTTTTATCACTCATTGTCAGGAACCTTGCAACATCTGCATACTAACCAACCAATTAAATTAGGACAAATCACTGGTGATGTCATCATGCACTAAAATTTGTTGGTAAAACAATGTGGTTTGCTCGTTTAAAACAAAATACTTTACAAACATTAAATCGTTAATTTGAAAATGAATTCGAAAGGATTTGAGTATGTTAGTTGGCAACACTGCAGCCCATTATTTGAAAAAAGTCAACGAGTTTGTGGAACGCAAGTGTAGTTTACACGTAGATTTTAGTAAGTAAAAGTGACAATCTCTTTTGCTCCATTCAAAGAGAACTTATTTGATGATGTTCCAAAAAAATGGCAATACCAGTGTCCATCATCTAAATAACGCTTAAAAATGGCAATGCCGGTTATCATAAGATTATGATTTTTTACATAAATAACGTTAAAAATGCGCGCATTCGCGAATTATCTTTATCACATCCATATAGTTGTCTTACTGTGTTGGTCGGCTAGTATGACAGCATTTCTTTACAAAAGACTACTTAAAATAAGTCCATCGCATAATACCAGGAGTGCATCACAGTATAAAAGTTGTACGTAAACCCTAAGGCGGTAACTTTCACATAAGCTAAGATCTAAGAGTCTTTGGTAGTCCTACAGCAGGCGGCGGGTCACCACAGCACGCACTTGTGCGGCGGGTTCATGCGCGCGCCCGCGGGACACGCCCACGCCGCCGCGAACTCCGCCGAGTTGCTGAGCGTGCCTATCACGCGGATCTTGTTGGGGCTGTGCACGCCTTCCACCATTTTGGATTTTAGAGCGCCTACTGTTGAGTTGCCGCACCAGATCTGTTGGAAATAGCCGGTTAATATAATACAATAGTTTAATTATCATCATTTCAGCCGAAAGAAGTCCACTGTTGGACATAGGCCTCCCCCAAGTGTCGCCATAACGACCGGTCCTTTGCGTCTCGAATCGGATTCCTACGAACCTCACTAGGTCATTGGTCCACTTTGTGGGAGGCCTCCCAACGCTGCGTCTTCCGTCTAAGCAACACAAGCTGTACAATGACTGTATAAAAGTTCAGGCGTACACTCTAAGCTGTATATAGGTTGTATAAGCCCTTATACAGCCCTTGTAATTACAAAAAAGGGCCCAGTACGTAGTCGGCACTCCAGAACCTTTCGTTTCCATTGACTATTGAGCAAAGTGCACTGCCCATTGCCATTTAAGTTTGGCGATTATTTTGGTTAAGTATGTCAGTAATTTTGATTTTTTGTGGATATCTTTACTTTTGATGTGATCACGTAAGGAAACTGAGCATAACTCCTTTCAAGTTTTCTAATCAGGCTTAATGTAAGCGATCATGTTAGAGCCATATGTGATCACTGGTAATACGCATATTAGTTTAATAAAAGTTTGTAAATATAAAACTATCCTATGATAGTATTGTTTTATATTTTCATAGTATTTGGTAAAAAATACCTACTCGTATCAATATTTTTGTGTAATGTTGAAATCTTTTCATTAATTCTTAATTTATTTACTTTATATTTAAGGGTTATTGTCATGGTGAACCATTTTGTTCCTACTTTGTGGTATCGTTAGTTTCAATTAGTGAAATATTAACTTGTTTCTTGCAGTGTTTTCGATGGCGACTTGGCATTTGATAGAAAAATATATCCTTTTTGTTCATAGAATAACAATTATTCTGTTGCAGACGTTCTGTTGTATAGATGACGGTGTGATTACTATTTATCATCAGGGAAATCGTCTACTTATTTGTAAGTAGATGGTTGTAAAAAGTGACCTGCGCGAATCCCAAGAAGAAGAGCTGGTCGGGCGTGTAGGCGGGCAGCCCCGGCAGCGACACGCGGCGCTCTTGGGGCGCGCGCGCGGCGTGCAGGCGGTACGCGTGCAGCGCGGCGCGCAGCCCGCCGTTGTCCGCGATGTTCTCGCCCTGCGTGTTGAACCCGTGCACCTAAGGGGGCATATACACCCATTTACTCACAACCTCACTAAATAACTATAAGCCATACAAATATTCCTTCCAAGCAAAAATCGAAACTGTAACACGCAACACAGCAGTCAATCACTCAACCACTATACTTGCGAGAACTGTTACTTCAAGATTCCATAATAGCAAACCAGCAAAGAGGCTCGCCACTTCACCTGACACTTGAGCAATCTGCTTTGCCACCCTGCCTTGACTGCTCCTCGCTGATTGCCTAATTATTTCACTTACGGTATAATTGGGCAGCTGCGGCATGTGGTACTTGCTGTACTGATCGATGATGCACTGCACCTTGCTGTGGTAGTGCTCCAGCGTCGCCGCGGACCACCACTGCTTCAGATTGCCTTGCTCGTCGTAGCGTCGACCTGCAGACACCATGGTTGAATATTAATAATAAAAAGGCAACATTGCTGTAATGGTTAGTAACAAGTTATCAACTAAAGGATTCATCATCATGTGAGGCCGCAGACATGTATAGCACCAGCAATCGCAACCAGTGATTGATAACGATCGCATTGTGTTTATCAGCTAAGGTTCCAAGAATATCATTGGAGCTAGTCCAAGATGGCTGGTATTAAATATCTCCTTGTAAAAATTTGTTTAGGAGACAAAAATAAAAAAAAACAAACCCAGAAGTCAAGTTCCTTCTTAAATTATAATTTTTGCCATCATGCAATAGATAAGGATTTGATCCAGTTGAAGAGTATTCCGACAATTGCAAAGCATAGCATCAGCCTTATAATGTTCCCACTGCTGGGACTCAGGAAAGGGAATGGGCCGTACTCTACTACGCGCTCTTGGTGCGGGTTGGTAGAAATCCTCACAAGGAAACCGGCATATCCTAAAACTAAAAATTCAACCACTAACCCGCACTGGGCCCGCGTGGTGGATTACGGCTCATTCCTTCTCTAAAGAGAAGAAACGCAGTAGAGGGAACATTGAAAGGCTGATTGTACTTATATGTTAAAGCGATTCACACGACAGACTCCAAAGTAAGTTCCTTGTTTGGTAGAAAGCAGATAATTTTAAATACTAATTTACCTTGATCGTCAAATCCGTGAGTGACTTCATGTCCCATTATGGCACCAATTGATCCGTAGTTGATTGCTCTGAAATAATCATATAGCGTTATTTCTCAAAAAAAAAATTAAACAATTGTTTGGAGGGTAGTTTTAGAAAAATACCGCTAATAATATAAAAATGAAGTACTCACTCAATTCCATTTCCATAGAACGGTGGCTGCAATATACCGGCGGGGAAAGCTGTAATGTGAAATTTTCTGTTTATTTTCCGAAATAAAAATCAGTACAGCATTATGTAGATATCAGAAACATAAAAGAGAAGCACTACAGCGATCACTATAGTTTTCCGAGCGATTAAGGCCGCATAGCTTCATAGACGCATTGCCGTAATTATACGCTTGGTGTACGCCTGCGTGAAATTTGTATACAAAACTATGAAACTCCTACGACAGAGTGGCGACGTCGTTGCCTGCCGCAACACATGGCATACCCGACCGAACAGCGAATGAAAGCAATTATTTGTGTAACGTCTTCGTCGTCCACAGGCATTGTCATAAATGATTGAAAATGTACGCGTGTAATACGCCTCGTGGATAGTTCAGTACGCTGTGCTGCTCAAGCTGCCAGCTAGCATAGCCAAGTCACGACCTTTTCGTTTCCATTGCATTCTCTTTCGTCGATAGCCTCGAGTCGGCAACGCCTCCGATTTCTTTGTTCTGACCACGTGACTGAACGTTGAGATGCCATTTCCATACATTTGAAGTTTTCTACTAACGTTAACGATTGTAGATTATCAACTTGGCTAAGTCTTCTAGTATATTTTGAAGCGTCTATGAGGCTAAGCATCCGTGGATAGTAGAACTATCTTATTGTGATGGGGAGTTGTCCACCAGACTCAATACCAGACGCCACGCCAGATGAAAAGAGAAGATCCTCCGACCAGAGTTCGACCGGAGGATTTTCGCTTTTCTATGGAGTTGGCTTTTGTCTCTTAAACTTCCACCCTGTTTTTCTGAATGGGTATACTTACTGACAGAGTTAAGTGTAGCGGAGTAGAAGGCGTTGACAGTAGTGGCGGTGGCGACCCATCGGTTCCTGTCCGGCTTCTCTCTGAGAGACTCCAGCGACTTCTTGACGGCCGCAAACGTCAGCTTCAGGTAGGTCTCGAATAAACTGCCTTCTACTACTTCCGCCTGAAATGGACATGACGAATATAGATTGGTACCCACATACATAAACAAAGTTTTGAAAAAGGTATGCCTGTCGGATCCGGCGTTGATTTGTTGACAACAAAACAATGCACGCCATCTAGTGGCAACTAGAAGAACTAGAGGTGGCGCGTTTGACAGAGTCACGCACGCGTTTCCGTTTCAGTTTCTGGGAAGGGGGAACCCGCCGAGTACACCGGACACTCAACCAGGCCGTCGCACAGTGAAGACGCATTGAAACTGTCCGTTTTTTTTTGTTTGTACTTATCTAATAACAGTGAACTATATCGAAATGTATTGAGAAGTAAACCAATTCAGTTCCTAGCCGCTTTTACCCACGTAGGCCCACCTGGTAGATGATCAGAGTTCGAATATCCTGGACGAGCCAACAGGCATATGTGTTGATATGAGAAATAAACTGGCACGAAAAATAATTTTGATACAACGAAGACGAGAGAAGTGGTGGAATGTGATTTTTTCAAAATTTGGATCCACTTTGGATTATCTGAAGTCTAAATAAGTAAGTACGTTAAAGGAAAAAAGAAAGGTACACAATAATAGCGTTTACCCACTGCTGGACCTTTGCCCAGCTCACTTTTTGGTCTCCAAAAGGATCTGTTTTAGGGTCGATAATATCCTTGGTCGCTTCCAGTACCTAGTTTCAGTCTATCCTCCTGCAATTTTCCCGTCTGATTATAATTTAGGTGGCTTCAAGGCTAGAGTGAACAGGCTCTTAAGCTAGTGCGCCTCACCATTAACGATTGCATCACTGCTTATCATCAGGGGATTATCGCCATTAGGTGGCTTACCAGAGATATTTAAAGTATCCTGGGAAACTTTTTTTTTGGTCGGTATATTTTCGTTGATGAAAAAATGCTACTTACATGTTTGTAATGCTTGTCAAGCTGTTCATGCGTTAACAGCCAGGCGGGGAAGCCCACGAAGTTCCTGATGGCCTTCAGCTTGTCCAGGGTCTTGAGACGCGTGGTGGAGTCCATCCAGTCCAGCTCGTGCACGGCGGCCGCGAACGCCGACCGCACGTCCTCCACCATCTCGATGGCCTAAGGAACACAATGCTTTGGTAAAGTCGTTTGGTAAGAATTTAAAGCAATCAAATCCTGCTTTTTTGATAAACTTTGACAGGGTTTAGCTAAAGTAGAGTTTGACTAATACTCAACTTTAAATTCCTAATTTAGGAATCATTGAGAAATTGCCTGTACATTTACAGAAAAGTAACAGTTGTGGTAGTTTCATTCTATCGGAGTTGGGCCCTTTTTTTATTAATATAGTTGAATATTATAAGGCAAAAAGTTCTACAGATAATATCATTTATTCACTGTATTCAGTAGCACGATTACTACGATTAGTTTAACAGTAAATTTTGTTCTACACATTGTAGCAACTATGTTGCAAGGAGTAATTGAAATGTTAATTCTTGCGTAGGCCTCATAAAATCTCTGCTACGGCGACGTAGCAACGAGTGGTCTCCATGCTACGCGTGCTACGACGACCTTTAGCGCGTAGCACTTGAGCCGACCAGCTTTAATGGTCGGTTCAAGTGGGCTATAAATTGACCGTAGGTGGTCTGTAGGGTCTTTACACCTGAAATACCATAAAAATGAAAAATAAAGGACTTGTTTTTAACTCGAAGTAATAAAATTAATTTCTTTAAGTAAACGTTGGCTGATCGAGTATAATGAACTGTAGGTAGTACGCAACGACCGACAACTCCCTACAAGGTCATTGACTCGTTTACTTGAAGAAATTAATTTGGTACATGCGTATATTAATTCGAGTTTTAGAAAAAAAATAACTTAATTGTTTTAATTTTATGTTTATAAATCGATAGTGTGACTCTCCACGGGATTAAAACGACAAAAATTTAACGGTGTATAGGTAGATGATGATATGATTATATAACTATGATGCCTCTCAAGTTGGTATCAATTTTAAATTTTACTAGAAGTACAGTGATGTGCCATAGTACATCTCACTCATACGTACAAAACGTTACGTTACTCCACAATTAGTGTTTTTAAAACGTTTCCTCTTCCTCTGCCGGAGACTGGGTTTTCTGATAGCCTGGGGTTTTAATGACAAAAGTGAATATATTGCTCCTAGGCAAGTGTGTTACGATGTCACTTACCATTAGGCAAGTATGAGCGAGATAGTAGTCAAGCGTGAGCCTATCTATAATAATAAGAAAACAATGAAGTGGTAAGTAAGTAAAGCATATCCGTACCTTCTGGCGGGACGTGTAGTCGAAGTGCCTCTTGACGTAGAGGTAGCTGAGCGCGACGCCGAAGTTGGCGTTGACGTTGGCGGTGCAGCTCTTCCAGCGCGGCGTGCGCTGCTGCAGCCCGAACACGGCGCGCGAGAACTCGAAGCCCAGCGACCGGAACGCGCCCAGCGTCATCGGCGCCACCGTCGAGAACACGCTCCACCACAGGAACCGCTCTGGGGAAAGGGGCATTCACCATTTGTAAAAAACAAGGGCTCAACGCTGTTTAGTTTTCGCTGCGCTGTGCTCTTTTTGTGTAAAAAAATAGAAAACACACCATCATCATTTCGTCTTCTGAATTAAGCATGCTAGAAGACACAAGGATAAACTCCCAAATAAAATCCCCTAAAAAGTAACTATAAATATCGGAAGTACTAAGTACTAAAAAAGTAACTATAAATGTATGGAATACTAAGAAAGTTCCTATAAATGTCTTGAGTACTAATAAAATAACTATAAATGTATGAAGTACTAAGAAAGTTACTATAAATGTCTGGAGTTCTAAGAAAGTAACTATAAATGTCTTGAGTACTAAGAAAGTAACTATAAATGTCTGAAGTACTAAGAAAGTAACTATAAATGTCTTGAGTATTAAAGTAACTATAAATGTCTGGAGTACTAAGAAAGTAACTATAAATGTCTGGAGTACTGAAAAAATTACTATAAATGTCTGAAGTACTAAGAAAGTAACTATAAATGTCTTGAGTACTAAGAAAATAACTATAAATGTATGGAGTACTAAGAAAGTTACTATAAATGTCTGGAGTAGTAAGAAAGTAACTATAAATGTCTGCAATACTAAGAAAGTAACTAAAAATGTCTGGATTACTAAGAAAGTACATAACTATAAATGTCTGGAGTACTAAGAAAGTAACTTTAAATGTCTGGAGCACTAAGAAACTAACTATAAATGTCTGGAGTACTAAAAAAATAACTATAAATGTCTGGATTACTAAGAAAGTACATAACTATAAATGTCTGGAGTACTAAAAAAATAACTATAAATGTCTGAAGTACTAAGAAAGTAACTATAAATGCATGGAGTGTGACGTTCACAAAAAAAATTACACTTGTTCTAAATATTTCAAAGACGAGAAGGATGTGTAAAATCGATTATGATGGGGTTCATAATCGATTTAATTGGAAACAAAATAGTTTTAATTGGAAAATCTTAGTAAGTATACAAAATAGTTCTGAAGACTCACCAATAATAACAGGTTTAGTATCAGCCAATAGGACGGACAGTTTCTGAAGGTAGGGCAGGTCCATAACGATGACCCTGTCCTGATGCAGCTGCAGTGACACGCTCGTGTTGGAGAACACCAGCTTCAGGTAGCGGTCCCAGTCGTGCTGCGGGGTAGCAAATGGATGAAGATATAGTTGAAAAAGAACAGCAGGCCTAACCAAGTTACGACCGTTTCGTGTCAAATCTCTTTCTACAATCGGTAACGCCTTGGCGCGTAAGCAATTTTAAAAAACGTTAAGTACCATAAAACTTCAGGATGTAGCGATGAACATTGTAGAAACGATTACATTTCATTCTATCATTTTATCGCTGCGACGCACCTCCACCGGCGTCATTATATAATATAATAATATATAGTCCACAACTATCACACAACGCCGTCCAGTCCCAAGCTAAGCAGAGCTTGTGTTATAAGTACTAGATAACTGATAAACATATCTACTTATATATTTCTAAATACATACTTATTATAAGTAAATGACACCCAGACACAGAACAAATGATCGTGCTCATTACACAAACATTTGTCCTGGGTGGGAATCGAACCCACGGCCTCCGGCATAGCAGTCAGGGCCACTAACCACTAGACCAACGGAACAACGGTCAGACGAATTATCTGTCGAGGATGTGTTGTTACCTGTTTCCACTGCGCGGGCCCCCCGCTGGAGCCCTGCAGCAGCTGCTGCACCGACACCTCGTGGAACAGGTGCGTGCCGCTGCGACGCACCTCCACCGGCGTCATTATCTGTCGAAGGTATTCTAAGATTAGATGGGAAACTTAGTTGTATCTAAGTACGCCGTCCTACTGATGGCTCACTTATTAGAGTGCCCAAAATGTCTCTGCAATCTGAAGGACCTTAAAAACGCCACCGACGCTGGTAATTTACTGTGCCCAAAAACTTTAAAAGAAGCAAACCATCGATTCGAGAAGAAAAACGCCATCCTACTTATATTGTTCGAAAGAATTACTGCTGCCCTGGCATGCAAAGGGCATGTGAAAAAACTCAACAACAACACTCTCTTCGCTCCACCGAGAGCGAAAGAAGTTATTTGATAATTTTTCACCTCAAGAAAAAAGCTATATACAAGTAAATAAGAGGAGGAGCTAAGAAATAATAGTTTACTGGATGTTTTAAACATAAACTTCAATAGGGAATTTCACATATATACAACATTATTTCTAGTATATGCGAAACCTGAATTTAGTTTATTCAGAACCAGTAACTCAGATAGCCCGGTGACTATGTATTTGTGCGGACAACCAGGTAACATAACAAACTTTGTGATTTTTCATGATACGGTTTTGAAATTCGTGTAAATAGATTCTTTATTTATAACTACTAGGCACGTGTTTCAGGTTTAGCATTTAATACTAAAAATAAGGTTGCATATTGTAATAGGTACTGCCAATGGCTTCGCCTGCGAACAAGTAGAAACATTGTCCCAAGGGAACATACTCTTGGGATAAAAAATATCTATACGGGAAGGGATAGAAAGCATAAATATACATGTCATGACCAGATCTTAGAATTGAGCACTTCATGATGTGACCGGCCATATAATGAAATTGTGCTATATCAGCGAAACTCAAGATTATTTCAATTATGGTAAAATAGTTTCGTTGTTCACCAGCTGAGTCTGAGACTGTCCCTATGTATTCTAGTTTTTTTACTACAAAATGTCAGACCCGTGGGACGTGTGCCAAACATATAAATCCATTCTGTCTTTCGAGTGTGAGGAAGTACCAAACTCAAAGCCTAAAAAGCCCGAGGGTACCGAACGATTTCTTGCGAGGCGGCGACCCTCCTTGCTGGCCAACCGCCATGGGATCTGGAGGCAAAAGTCCTTGCACACATGCACGATAAGCGCATGAAGATGCAACGGCGCGGATCCGCGAATTTCTGCTGCCGCGACAGGTCGAGGCATGGTGGACAGAGCTCCGGCGGGATCTCATGGCGAAATGGCGTCCGCGACTATCGCAACCTCGTTCGGGGCGCGCTACAATTGAGGCGATAAGGCCCATCCTTGAGGTGTGGCTGGAAGGACCTCACGGCGTTCTCAACTTCCGCACGACGCAGGTCCTTACCGAACTCGGCAAGTTCGCTAAGTTCCTGTTCCGGATTCGTGCGGAGGATTCGCCCGGGTGTCGCCACTGTGCGGAACACCCGGAGGACACGGTGGAGCATACTGTAGAGGTGAGCCCCGCCTGGGCGGAGCATCGCCGTGTCCTCGTGGGGGAGATCGGCGGCAGTGATCTCTCTCGCCGGGCCTTGGTTCAGGCCATGGTCCGAAGTGAGGAGGGATGGCAGGCGGTCGCCTCCTTCTGCGAAGCAGTAATGCTAGCAAAAGAGGAGGCCGACCGCATCAGGCAGAGGCAACGGGACGCTCGCCCCAGCCACCGCCGGGATTCCGATCCCGATTTCCGGCCACCGTAGGCGCGGGCTTGCGGACAGCGTGCAATGGGTAGCACGCTGTCCGATCGTGCGGTAACCGAACGGACCGAGCCCAAGTCGTCGACGGCGCGTCTGCTAGCTGCAGGCAAGCAGAGTCGAAGCCTGCTGGGGTCATAGGTCAGCTTCCGAAAGGAATACCCGGCCCCCGCACATAGGCAACAAAGGAACGGGGTAGGTTTTTAGTCAGTAAGAGTCTGACACTATTTCCCGCTCCGCCCAAGGGCAAGATTTGTCATTGGATGATTTTACCTACCATAAAAAAACCCAAAAAGCTGTCACGTAATCACCTTTTCAATATTAGTTTGACATGGTCAACATTGTGTCCTATTTAATTGAATTATTGCACTAAGTAACTATGTATGTTATCAAATGTACCACTGGCAACTGGGTGAAGACATCCTGTTAACACAGGTTACTAACTAGCTCAGGAGGCAGGGTTTCAAATAGTTTTTTACCTGTGTTTTTTGTGCCAATAAACCTTAGATTAAATCGAAACAACGGAAGATAGGTGACTCGCCTTCAGCGCGTGGACCGCTGGAATAAGGCCCGTCGCCTAATTGCGGCTAATGCGATTTCGCTCGATCGACAGCCCCGGCTCTTATCTCTGTCCTTGTCTATCAGTAATTGTAGGTTTGCGACTGTATGACACGGATCATAGATGTGTGAGTTTCGAATCCAGGTTTTCTGATTGCGATGTAGACAACACCACCAGCTGTCAACCCTACTTTAATAGCTTAAAAATTATGACACTACCTTCGTTGTATTTACCTATATGAACTTAATATTTTTGTCAAATTAAATCCTAATTATTATAAGACTGCTTTTAAAAGTCACTATAGACAATTACGTGATAAAAAAGATTAGAAATTGATATACCATATGGGAAAATAGCACTAAACAATAAGAGTATTCTTTGTATGTCATCATTGATTTATAACAAGCTGCCTGACGATGTCAAAAAGTTACCTGTCCATCAATTTAAATCAAAGCTGCATAAATTCCTAGTGAATAAATGTTATTACAGTATGAAAGATTACTTACAGGATAAAAATATAGATATTGACTTACAGAAAGGATAATTTAGTGACTTTGAATCATACGATAATAAAATAAATAAATAATGTGACATGCTATGGCAACTTAATTTGACCAATATTTTAATTAAATGTATTTAACGGTTAAGTTTATGACATGTTTTATGACTCATCTGACAATATTATTAAAACTTTGACATTTGTGTAATATGAATTCATTTAATTTTACATGTATTTTCTTTTCTAATTTTGCAATGTAATATTAATAATTATCCAGATTTTAATAATAAGTACAATACTTGCACACCTTATAAATGTAATGATATAGTGCTCTTTATATTTACTTACTTGTAACATCCATCCACCTGTATTAAGTAAATAAATGATTTGATTGATTGATTGATGTTGGCGCGTTACGTATCTTTCCTTATAATATTCACCGTTAAATTTTGGTCGTTTTAATCCCGCGGAGGGTCGATTCGGTACATGAAATACTATCGATTTGTAAAAAGAAAATTAAAAAATAAAGTACTATTTTTTAACTCGAAATCATTTACGCATGTACGAAATTAATTTCTCTAAGTAGGTAAACGCCAGCTGAGCGAGGCCAATTAACTGTAGGTAGTTAGCACGCAACGACCGACAACTACCTACAAGGTCATTGAGTCGTTTACTTAAAGAAATTAATTTCATATACGCGAATATTAGTTCGAGTTTTTGAAAAAAAGTACTTTATTTTTTTCTTTACAAAAACAACTCTCCGCGGGATTAAAATGACTAAAATTTATCAGTGTTTAAATCAATACAATAAACAAATAACAAAGAACCGACCTTAGCTAGCTTCTTGCTGAAGTCGACGATATCATCCGCAAACTGATCGGCGTCGGTGTCGTTGTCGGCGATGCTGATCATGGAGCGGATGTACTTGTGGTACTGCTCCAGCTCGTGCGAGAACTGCTCCGGCTGCAGCAGGTAGCGGTCGCTGAACCCGGGCGACACCTGCTCGATCTGAAACCATCTTGTTTACTGAATATTTGTCAATGACTTAAGACCACACAAGTATTTGACATCTGTGTATGTCGTCATATAGGAACTATCCTGCATCGCGGCATTAGAATGTATGCATAACACACCGAAATCGACTAACATGCAGTTGCTCAGATCAAACAACCGTCTTTACGGAGGATCCTTCCTTTTCAATGGAGGTTTGTTCTACTGCTAAGTTTTACCTATTGTATTGTTTGTTGTGTTGGTCGTTCACACAATTGACAACAGCCGACTGAATAAATTCCTACTGCCTATAGTTCTATGTCAAATAACATCAGACTGGTAAGGATTTGACCTAATATTTTTTTCTCTTTCACTTGAAAATGTATTCGAACTGTAGGAGATGGACTGCAGCCTGACTGTAACCGCAGGCGACACTGCGGTTGCGGTTGAACGCAGTGCTGCCTGCCTCAGTCACTCCAGTACCTTCGTGCGAGACAGAATATCAGACAACGCTACTGATAATGTGTCTTTAGTTAAAAGACGAAGATGATGACGACTTGTGTGGATGACCAGCAATAAAGTTAATTAATTCCTCTTCATCGTCTTACGAAATAGTCGTCATTTTTGTACGTGGTTATAGTCGAAATCTCTGTGCTTCGCTACATTAGGCTACGAACTCACAAAGCGTTTAATCCGTATCCGCGGTGGATGCGTGTGAAAACCGCTTCGTGAGTTCTTAGCCTCCCTGGTGCTGCAGTCTGCCGTGCAGGCTGCAGTAATGCCGTCCTCGGAATCGATTTCGAGAGTTTCAATAGAAACCAGTCATATCGCTCGCAGTTTGCGGTTGAAGCTTACGCCCTGCAGCCAATTTCAGACGGATTCCTTTAGAAGAGTTCTCTCCACTCACCACAACTCGGTTCCTGCTGGTGTTCCTAACATCCTCTGCAACCTGCACGCTCAGCAGCACGTTGAGGCCGAGCTGCCTCCTGCCGCGGCCGGCCACCTCCTCCCACGTGAAGTTGGCGCTCATCTCCGCCGGGGGCCGCGGGGGCAAGCCTAGCTTCTGAAGGAGCTTCTGAATGGGCTTGATCCCGTCGGTTTCGAGTTTTTCTGGAAGAGAAAGAAGATGTTTAAGGTTGTTATTAAAACTGTGATCCATACTAGGAATTCCTCCTTTATTGTGGATACAAACTCACATACACACATCACACCCAGACCTGGACAAACAAATAAAACAAAGGCAGCACAAATATACAAATATTTGTTCTGCGCGGAAATCGAACCCGCGACACGCACCGCAGCAGCCTATCGCTCAACCACTACACCAACCGTTTTGTGTCGTTAGTGTTATGAAGACAAGATGTAAAAACCGGTCACGTTTGGTAATAATACAACCAGGCACAATGATCATTTTAAATGAAAAAAAAAAGATAATAAAGAGACCAAAGTAAATGGTAAGATACTAATACACAAATGAAAAGAAACATGGGTCTCATACATAACTTCGTTTTTTGAAATCCATTAAAAATAAATAAGACTACAGGTATTGAAAAGGATCATAGGGTGCACTCTACTCATCATTCTGTGAGGTGGTACAGGCCAACAGTAATTAAGTTACGAACAAAGAAAACCGATAGTTATCTACTCACCAGTATTAATACAAGTCTTATACAAGCTCTTCGCCTTCAGTACGCTTTTCGGCAGTCCCACATCTTCCTTGTCTTCTAAGAGTTCCCTCAGGTCGGTGACCAGCTGTTCTCGTAGCTTGGCCAGCTGGTCCCAGGACGTGGCCCAGTCCGGCACGGGATTCTGTTTGATCCAGCCGCCGCACGCAAATTCGTAGAAGTCTGTGCATGGGTCCACATCTTTGTTTAAGGCTTGTAGTATTCTTGAGGCTGTGGGGGACAGAATTTTATGTGAATATATGGCAGAAATAAAATAAAATTAGTAGCGAAATGTGAGTGTTGTATATTAGCTTTCTTTATCTCTTTCTAACGCTATTGAGAATTCGGTAATATATTATATAACTAGCTCAGTGGTCACAAATATACGGCAGTGGCATGACAATAAAGTTCACGGGTTCGATTACTAACAAAAAAACTGGCCAAAGTGAGTCGGACTCGCGCACTAAAAGATTCCTTACCGTTATCTATACAATATGCGACACTATATTATAACCTTTTTTTTTAGTTTTTAGTATAGCTGTTGTTATAGTAGCAACAGAAATACTCGTACATCATCTGTGAAAATTTCAACGTCTAGCTACTCGTAACATGGTTCATGAGATGCAGCCTGGTGATAGACAGACGGACAGTTGAGTCTTAGTACTAAGGTCCCGTTTTTACCCTTTGATACGGAACGATGAAAGGTACCGTTAGTAATAAAAAAAAAGTAGGAAGTTAAAAGAAAAAGAAATAATAGAATTTATAAAACAGTAATTGCAGGTATCGGTGTAATATCGAGAGCATGTCGTATCTATACACAATTAAATAAAATCCTTGTCTATAGTTAAAAAAAACTAACAATGCGATGTGTAAATTCGCGACGCCTCGAGGAGAGAGGGGGAAACAGGAAGCTCGCTGGCTTTCTAACGAATGCATAAAATATGCGCAATATCTTAATAATCGACGAGTTTATGTAACTTGATGCCTACCCACCGCGCGCTGGTACAGAGATGATGCGGTAAATATATTATGAAATTAATCATTTAAATATTATACTTGTATGTAGATGTTTTTTAGTGAAATGGTTGCAAAATAATTGAATAGCTCATAAAATAAAAGCGATGTCTTCTAGTTTAATATTTTTTCCTAATATTGAAAAATAAGTAAAATTAAATTAAACAACTAACTCAGTTATAAACTCAATTAAACAAACCTGTTTCCTCAATGAGAGTGGTTTCTTTATCGATAGTATTATCCTTATTAACATTCGCGGCAATTCTAGCATCAACAATCCCAAAATTAGACAAAACAACAACAAGCACTGGGTACATAAACACTAACAAAAATATTTTGATAGTAAAACTAAACGTAAACAAATGAGAATGCATTATATAATCTTTCTTATTCAAACGACAGCAAAACGAAGTCTAGCCGATGCATTGGACGGTTTGATGTTTTTATTGATGGATAAAATAATTAAAAATTCAAAAACAAATGACACTGTTGTTTTCTTAAGTACTAGTGCTATATAATGTCCTACATTACCAACACGTGTTGACACTGCGTAAAAACCTAATATCAATATATAAAATGCGTCTCAAATCTTAAAAGAGAAGCTCAACTAAGTACTGCAGATAGTAAGACTCAAAAGAATTAATTTGTACAGCAATTTTCTAACAAAAGTGGCGCAGTTGTCCCTTGCAGGGCAAACACGTGGACTGTAAAATAAGTGATGTAAGAATCACTTGGGGTTAAATCAGAACATGCGTCTTATTTCAAAATGTATGCGACAATTTGTATTTTAATTGGAGCAATATACGTAGGGGTTAAGTGCGCTGTTTCTTTGAAAACTTAGCAAATAAACTTGTAAGTTACGTAAGGCAAATAAACATATAAATAGACATAGGAGGACACTAGTGTGTCGTCGGAATATCTTAACAGAATCATTGACAATAATAATAAACATCATCAGTATTCCGATACAATAATGGGTTATAACAAAACTAAGGTCTAATGTTAAATATTTATTATTTATCTTCGAGGTAAACAGCGCGGTGTTTATTTGAAAATGCTGCATAGAGCTTGATTAATTAAATATAATTAGTTATGTAACATATATATAGTAAGCTAGTTATAGAGAAACTAGTTGTAAGTGATACTGGGACCTATTTTCCCCATTCCACTCTAGCAAGCTTACAGCATATTTCCATGTACAGGAAATTTTAACTACATTTTGTTGATTTATTTGAAAATGTAATCATCCGTATAATCAAATAAGTGAACAAATCAGTTCTATCGAGATGCTCCTTCCAACGTAAATTATGTAAATGAAAAGTTATAGAGGTATTATTTATAATTAGTAATTATAATAAATGATAATTATCAGTTATTGGATCGGTAGATATTAGTATTCGCTTTGTTAAGATTTCTCTCACATAAGAACAAGAGAATAAATTAGTATATCCAAAGGTAATCTGCATATCAATAGTCTAACACAGCATTTCTAGACAAAGACATGTTAGTACTAATTACTCGACGATAGAGATCCAATCTAAAAGGATGAGTCTACACCATTAGCATATGCAAATGTTACATTACTCGCATAGTGAATGAAACGCCTAATTAGTTTAGCATGGCAATAAAATGTACATTGGTAATTAAAATTGTGGTACAAAAACTGTGAAGCATCCTTCCGTGAAGGATTCCCATGGAGATGCCATGGTTGTTACTGTGATATGTTAAATAATTGTAGACAGTCATTACATTATTTACATACCATTGATAGATTACCGGCTAATAACGATTGCGCGAATCGACACGTGTTCTGCAAAATGTTATGGCAAAGATATGGTAAAATGTGGTAATCTCCGCATTTTACAACAAACACATCGGCGTTTATTTACTTATGGTTTATTTTTTAATGCCTTTAATTACGGCGCCATGTTTGTTTACGCGTAGAATTAATTACTGATATGTCAATGTTTATATACGTCAAAACGGGTTCTATTAAGAACCTTGTGTCGATTTGCTACATTTGGGAATGCATACTCTCTACATTTTGGACTTGACCAAGGCGTTTCTTTCCCTAGCTCACTATATAAGCTAAAGGAAATAGGACTATGGGGCCACGCAGTTCTTATTATTAGAGCTTTTTCTCGTAGTTATTCCAACGTTTCTAAATAAGTTCTCTTGTAAGTTAGGAACTTACTTTTGGAGTTCCTGAGGGGTTGATGTTGGGGCCAAAATTATTTCGGGCACCAGACATATATACAGTCAGCTAGTCAGATAGGTAACTGCTCTAGTAAAATACTGGTATAAACCTACATAGTTAGTAATAGGTTCGTCAGATAATATATAAACACATACCTGTTTCAACACACTGTTCGCTGATACAGGGCCGAGGGCTGCGGTACTCAGTGAGCACCAACACAGCGGTGTAAACGGCCAGGGCTATCAGTGAGATGCCTAGCGCACCGATCAACACTGATGAACATCTGACGGTGCGTTCTCTGGAAAAGAAAGAAATAAATACAATGAGTTTACTAGCTGCTGGTAATTCCATTAGATAAGGTTTTTAGTTGAAAGGAAATATACTTTGAGGATAGTGTATTATCATTATAATCGCAAAAAATTGTTATGAGTGGACACGACATCATAATTGGGTTAAAAAAATGTAAATTCAAACTTTCTACCGTTCAGCAATGTAAAAAAGAGTGATAAAAATCAGTCATTCTGATAACAATGTTATTCTAAACGTAGCTCAAAAAGCAAAATTAACATAATCGTCGAAACACGAAATACCTAAAAAATTTATAAAAAGTGTTATATTGTATTTTATTGTACCTACTAATGTACCGGTTTGAATCGACAACTCAATTATTTTTAACATTGAAAGTGTCTTTTAATAGTCTGATTGAAATAAATTCTTTTGACTTTCGTACGTGCAGCGTGCTTTTTCGTCGAAATTCTCCAATTAATTGATTTAGCGGTTCAGCAGTTTCCAAGACTTCAGGAGTGTAGTTACATTAGCTAAACTAAAAACTGTATTATGTTGGTACATTTTGTACAGTAAGATCACTTTCTCTACATGATAGATAATACCTACCTACATAGTATAGTGTTTCCTATATTTTAGATGCGTATCTGACACGCGATGTGACTTATGTAATTGAGTTCTGAAATATTTTGATTGTTATGAAGTAGTATAAATTCTGCACTAGTAATAGATGCACGCGCACCAATAAATTTATTGTTTTTGTAGTGGTCTTATGAAGAAGTGATTTTTGAGGAAGTAGACTGTTTTATTTATTTAATGGTAGGGCAAATTTCTCTTCATGATCTAGATCTTCATGGTCTTGATTTCTTAATAAGGACCCAAGGGCCCAAGGGCCCAAGTTAACCGCAACGTTCATCATTACCATCCACAGCCCGACTTAGCCCACTACTGATTTTGGGTCTCACTTTTTCTGTGTCGATTTCCACGTTTTAAGTACCAGTCTTATCCATCCAGATTCTAACCACGATAGCTACAATGTCGTCTGCCCATGTCATTACCGGACGACTGAAATTTCTGCCTCCGGTTCTTGGACACCACTCGGTCAGTGTCCTACTCCACCTATCATCACTGTGTCTTGTCTGGTGTCTTACCCTTGCCAGCTCCATTTGAATTTATTATTTGTTTGCCTTTCTATGTCAAAAACCTTCGTACATCATCGGGTCTCGTCGTTTGAAACTCGGTCTATCAGACGTATGTATGACGAGTATGAGACGCTTTGTACAAATCTGAGCCTGTACACAGACTGGAGTCTGTCTACGTCCCAGCACTGTCATGGTCACCGCAACCGATAAAATGTAGCAGCAAATATAATGAACATAATGCTACGAAAACCGGACGTTAAAAGCATCTATTGTTATTAAAAATCTATTGTTACTGACCCACGTAATCACAGCGATCATTTTGACTGGCCGTAAGTATCTGAGTTCTTTTATTATAGTTTATTTACTACTAGTGTCACAAGTCTTTTCTCCTGCCTACGCTCAGTGATAGTAAAAACTGCGAGTGCTGTGTCATTTCCGCCAGGTAATGCAATCTGTATGAAAATTTCACCATCATTATGTACTTATTACGTTGAGTATTGTCATAAATTCTGTCATTAATTGTTTTAAATGGTGAAAACGAATGTTTTGTTGTAGTATTATATGGTTTTTGCTGTTGTGTTACACAATTAGAAATTTTATGATATAAATATGATGTTATGTACTTAAGTTTATGGGAATATGTGTGGCAGGCAATCTCTATAGAAATGATGAATGGGAAGTTTGTTAAGCCACTTTTATATCCCAGCTAAACCACTAGAAAGTTGTGAAGAGTGGGCGTTATAGGGTGCTAACTTTTGTATTTGTTGATATTAAAAATATGATCGTCGAATTTCAATAATTTATTTTTATTTTAGACTTGCTTTACAGCTTTTAGTAGTATACCAGACTGATCTACCTTAGTTATTTTACTGCAATATTATATAGAGTGACTGGTAATTAGAAAAAAACTTATGTTTATGAACGTATCGTTCACTAATCACCAGTCACCCTTTATAAAGATTAACAAAGATCAATTTCCTTGTTAAGAAAGTTCTTTCTCTGATGAAGTAGGGATAATATGAGAACTGTGTAAGTGTGCCACACAAGCGTGACGAGTACCCACCTATAAATATAATTTAGATATTATCGCTCTCATCACAGAGATAATAAATCTCATAATTATATACACAACCATCAAGTAACTTGGTTGTACGTAATACTGAAATCGAAACTGAATTCAGCGAACCGTACGTTCATTCATACTTGTATTACGACTTCTTCGCAAAACACAATGATAGATGTTTATATGCATGGTGCATCAATTTCTCGGGATGTTTTTTAACTAACCTTATTAGTAACCACGACCACTCTGTCAAGAGTGAACGACTAAGGAGGAGGGGATTAGCAGCTATCAGACTTACCTACCTAAATCCTCTAACTCTTCAACCCTTGTATGTAATGGACGCGAGTTTTTGAAAATTTATTACACAGTGCTGACTAATGACCACCCTAATTTATTGGAACAAGCAACAAAAGCGATAAGATTAATCCAGAGTTATATTTTTAAAAGACTCAGTATAAGATTAATTTAACCTAATAATCATTCGTTTTATTTTGGTGCAATGATTTTAATGTGTAATGTTTTTTTTTAATGTATGAGTGATGTAATTTTATGTTTGTAATTTATATTTCTATGTAATTTGTAATTTATAATATGAGTCCCGCCATTATGACGTTTATGAATAATTTCCTGTAATAAAGTGATTATTATTAACTAAAGACTGTAGGCATACCTGTTACGGAGATGAAACCTAGATGATTGAACTTGAGTCTAGACTTTCAAAAGTGATTCCTTTCACTGGGCCCTTTCTCAGCTGGCAAACGCCCACTATACATTTCTAATTTAACACTTGCCTACATAGATATATATGGTCAATTTTCGTTTTGTTTTACTTACTATAGTGGGTAGGTTACAGCCAGACTGAAATGAGAGCGGGCTGGCCATTTCGCACGAATGCACACAGACAAATGGGCAAAAATTTGCATTCACTGCCTGCTTGAGGGAGACCGACACGACGTCGCGTCGTCGAGGTCGATCGTGGCGAAGGTGGTGGTGACGATATGTATGATCATGTTAAAAAAAGGGAATTGGATTGTTTTTTTTTCTTTTCATTAATTTTAATCTATGTCTGGCAATTTGAGTATGCGGCCTACCCAAACGTGCTTTCTTTGGTATTGTTCGTCAACTCGTACGAGCTCCTCAGTAGTCTTCAGCTGAGGTATACGACTATTGACAAATGCTTACAATGACTGTAAGCATTTGTCAATAGTCGTATACAATGAAAAATCATCCCAGACACTAATCTGCAAGGTTCTCATGTGATTTGACCATTACATGTTTGCTGTACGGACTTTAAAACACACTGACCGCTGAGCTGGTTTCGGTGTTTCTTCTCATGGTAGTGAGCTAGGAAACACTGGTCTCATCTAGATTAAACTGACAAAAAAATTTACGTGTTTTTTAAAACCTATTTGCAAAATACATACCTACCATTTATCATATAATTGAGATGCAGTTTTCTAGGGTTTCGTACCACAAAAGAAAAAAAATGGATCCCATATAGGATCACTTGATTAAAAACAACAAGGGAATCAAAATTCATAAGGTACTTCCCATTGACCTAGAATCCTGAAATTTGGCATAAAGCAAGGTTTCATAGCACATGGAAATATATAGGAAAAAATATGAAAATTTGTAATTACGTCACAATTTTTTTTGCGATTCGGATGAATCGTCGATATTCGATTCGAGAATTGAACTATTTACATAAATTACTTAGTCTGTACGGAACCCTCAGTGTGCTAGTCGGTCGCACGTGCCCAGTTTTTCAATTATGCGTTTGAAATAAACGTTGTAACTAGATTTATTCGCTAAGTCTGTAATCTATGAGTATGTACGAGTGTAAACGACTATAATCTATAAACATCGCCGGTCTTCCGGCACGCCCGCAGCTCGCAGGCGCGTTCCGCGGAACTCTCAACAAATAACAATTGCCGTCGCATCGGAACCGTTTCACTTTCCTCCCCTCAATCAGCGCCGGCGAGGAGGAGGAGGAGGAGGAACAGTGAAAATGGAAGTACTAGGAAATGAGATGATTGATACGTGCAGTGTGTAATCTTGAATAAGATAAACAACAAAGGTGTGCTAGAGTGCCTTGTCTTATTTTGTACGAAAGGTGTTGAGCCTATATTGACTATGGTATATGAAAACCCTTTTCATAGGTTTTAAAATTGCAGATTCTCTCCTTATGCTAAAAAACGCGAGTGAGCGAGTCGGACTCGCGTACGTAGGGTTCCGTACCATTATCTAAGTATACCTACAACTTCTTTTACACAATTATTTTATTCTGTTTTTAGTATTTAGTTAAAGTTGCGACATAAATATACCATCTGTGAAAATTTCAACTGTCTAGCAGACACACGGACAGTGGAGTCTTAATAATAGGGTTCCGTTTTTACCCTTTGACTACAGAACCCTAAACCCGGTTTTATGAACTGTTAACATTGATGATACTAATTAATTTAATAATAAAATGTCACCATATTTTTTTTGTATTTTTCTTATGAGTAAAACCAAATTGTAAGACTTTTAGTAAGAAGATACCAAGTCGAAGTCTGCAATAAAACAAACGTGCGAATAACAGTCCGAACACAATGACTAACCAAACAATACTAACCACGCTAATCAATGTTAATTAGTTAGCCCACTTTTACGACGACAGTTAACTTGTAAACAATTCATGTTAACACGGTCATGAGTCATGACATAGACCTTTTACAATCAACAGAACATAAACAGAAATACATAAGTACAGTGATTTAAAATTCTAAGCTTTTGGAGAAAGTAAAGCTCAGAAATCTAGATTTTAAGAGTGCAGTAGTAACTTTTCGAGGTTGAAAAGATAGGTCTTTATTACCAGGTGTCGCTTTTCAAGAGTCAGGAGAAGGAGATCCTTACCAGATAAAAGAAAAGAAAAAAACACATCTTTTTTATCACACTTTTAATGGTAAGAAATCTGATGTATTGCCTGCAGTCTTCATAAGATTGAGTTTAGTACCAATAAAAATAACAGGTAAACAAAAATACGATGTATTTTACAAATTCCTTATGCGTAGCTTACGAATTACTACAAAACAACAAAGTTACCTACAAAAACGAATTAAAAGAACAAAGCCAAAATTTATATTTTTTACAACTTTTCCTCAAAACTTATTTCGATATTTATCTGAAATTCCTCCGCATAAGATCCCCAATAAATAATCTCAATATGTGTAAAGTATATATTTTGTATTTACGAGTGTTGTTTGTCGAAGCTGATACAAGGCATTGACTTGAAAAATAAAGAGTAACGGTAAAACTTCCGTGCTTTCCGCCCAGCTTAGGTCATTAGGTATTCAGCTCATGACAAGAAAACATCGTGAAGATTTACAGTTTGGTCAAAATCGTGAGTAAGCCTCAAAGTAACCGCTAAATTGATAGACGTTTTTTTTGTTTTTGAAGACCATAAAGGGAAACGTGATTGATGGGTTTTTGGGCCTGGTGACACATTAACGTGTCAGTAAATTTGGAATTGCTTTGTTCGTTAAGTACATCTTTGTGGAAATGTTAAATTTGGTATCTTCCTGTCTCCCATGTTACCTGAGATCGCCGGAGAACTTTTTCTTTTTCCATTCTCTCCTATCAACAGACATGTTATAATATCATCCACTCCCTTACCTTTATGCCTCTTGTCTATATTTATAAAAAATCATCATCATCAGCCTTTTAATGTACCCACTGCTGGGACACAGACCTCTCTAAGAGAGGGAATGGGCCGTAATTCACCACGCAGGCCCAATGCGGGTTGGTGGATGTCACATATCTTCGAATTTTTGGTTCTAGGACATGCCGGTTTCCTCACGATGTTTTCCTTCACCGTTTTAAGAGCAGTGGTGATGAAATAAATTGCACAAAGTAATGCGCCTGGCCGGGCTTGATCCCGCGACCTACTAATCGTAAGTCGGGGCCGTTACCACTGGGCCACCACTGCTATATTAAATAAAAGTGATAAATGCTAGATATAATAAGGTGTTTTTCAACCGTCACTCAGCGCACGCGAACTCTCTTCCTTATTTGTATAGAACTGTGAGGTTCTCAACCTGTGATTCGCGGACCGCTGGTGGTCCGCAACAAATACAATATGGCCCACGAAAAATTTAAAAAATCTAAACTCGGTAACATCCAACTGAATAGCAACTTTGATATGAACTGATTTTTTGTTTCTTTTAGAAATATTGTGTTTTCTATGACTATGCTGGTTACTTTTGGTTTTAAAGAATAGGTATGCTATAATTTTTTTTTTTTGACTTATGCTTATTTTTTGCTATGATGTAAAAAAATATGACAAGGAAACATGCTCGCGGGAAAAAAGTATCCTATGTGCGGTTCCAGGACATGGTATACCCGGTTGCCAAACACAAATCACAGTTTGTATGTACAAACTTTTAACTTTATAATGAAGTGTGATGAATACCTACTATGTTTTACAAAATAAATTCATTAATTGATGATAATTTTTATTGCAGACACTAAAGAAACTTAAATATTTACTAAGTATCATTAACGAAACATATTGTTGTCAATCAATTACTGTTATTATTCGATATGATCATCATGCCGTTCGAGCTTGAAGAAGTAACAAACATACATAGACTTTCAAGTTTCTAGAGTGAATAGGCTCTTAATAAAATAGTGCGGCTCACCATCAACGATTGCATCACTGCTTACCAGTGGAGGGATCGCAGTCAAGCACTAGTTTATATCAGTTAAAAATAAAAAGGATGACGCAAGTAGACCCTCAAACGTGTTCTATTAACTCCACAAACTCTTTTAAAGCAACTGTTTCTAAAGTAATATAATTTAACTTTACAACAATATTGTCTATTATCAACAACTAAGTAACGGTTAGAACTCAATGCCTAAATACAGTGTTACTTGATAACTATCTGGCATTGAATTATATTTCATGAAACGGTAATTTATTTCCGATTTATTCATATTAGAAATTGAAATTCTAAAGGGAAAATCAAGCGTTAACTTGTTGGTAAACTGATTGCCAACAGAGATGTATGAATGAAAAAAACATGCTGGACTTCTCCCAAATAATTTAAAATTGGTGGGTGATGATGGTAAATTAAAGTATCTTAGCCACCTTTGGTTGACTGGTAGAGACGTGGGAAATCATAAAATAATTTCTAACATCTGGGTGGGGCGAAAGGCACTGTCAGATTTTTACTAGTTAAAACCCATCTGTAGTGTTCCTCCAACCTTTTACGTTTCATGGTAACACACTTTCGAATTATTTCGCAGCCCCGTCAGGAATCGACACTTGCAAGCTCCGTCAAGCATCGAGTCTTGCAAGCCCCGACAATTTATACATATTGTACCATTGCGCATAAAGTTTAAATAAACCCGTCATTTTAGTTTAAAGGTATGCAAAACAGAATGTAAGTACCTGCGTTTTGCCTTGAGTTCCTGGGCATTTGCCCGATAATTGATATCGGGCTGTTGTATTATTTTCTAATGATAAATGATATTTTATTTAGCAAATAGGTTCTCAAAAACACTTTTACACGTCAATTTTTTTTTTCGTCAATTTTAACTAGATGAGGCCGGTGTTTCCTAGCTGACTACCCTGAGAAGAAACACCGAAACAAACTCAGGGGTCAAAGTCTCTTTTAATGTCCATACAGCAAACATGTAATGGTCAAAACATATGAGAACCATGCAGATTAGTGTCTGGGATGGTCTTTTGAAGAAAGAACCACACAGTTCTGAGTGGACCTGTCCAGTCAGTGCAAGCATTTGTCAGTATTCGTAAAGCTCAACTCAGGACTACTAAGGAGCTCAACGACTTGACGAACAATACCAAAGAAAGGACATTTGGGTAGGCCGCAAAAAATACTCATAACTGTCAGACATTAATTAAAATTAGAGAAAATCAGAAAAAAAAATCCACGGAGTAATAGCACGGAGAACTCTAATACCGCGATGCAGGATTTCGAATTTCATACATAGCGATATAGATGTCGCTACATTAGTTTTTCAATAGTAAAACAAGGGGAAAATATGTGAAGGGTTAACCCAACCACATTACCTCATGTCTCGCGTACCGCAAAAGTTTAGGGTACGACTGTGTCATCGTGATATCAAAGGAAAATCGATAGCATCTAATAAATTCTTGGACGAGACAATAAAAGCTTGGTATTTCCAAGCGGTGCATTGTCATATGACACATTATGTAAACCGCTTTTCCGGTTTATTGTGAACACATCGATGACAGACATTACCTACACTTTAATTAAAAGTTATTTGTACAGTGTGTTTTCTCCTCTAGATATATGAAATTACAATTTTTTTGTTGGATCGATCTGTATCGTTCCTCGTCAGATACGATACCATCGTAAGCAATGATTTTTCCGCGGGATCTCATGGTGATATGGCGACAGCGACTGTCGCAATCCAGTGCTGGGAACGCCACGGTAACCGATGATGTCGTCGCACGCTTTTCTAGAAGTAACCTGTTCAATTACTGACTTAAATACCCCCAGGTTGTAGCTATTAGGAAACACAGACCCGGCAGGGCTATTCCACTTCTTAACTGTAAGCACAATTGATGTGTTTTAAAAAAGTTTTGCGCGTAAGGTTGGGATTTCCACCTCACATTGGTGGGTGGCTCATTGCTGTACGACTTTTGGTCTGATGTTGGAACTATAATGTTAAAGCCAAAGATGAAAGGATCGTAGGCAAATAGCGAAATATGCAGTCTGCGTACCCTAATTGGAAACCCACACGGCTTATGTACTAATAATAATAAGGATGTATATAAAACTGAGGTATCACTTATTTGAGTATTTTTCAGGTCATGAGCACTTCAATGGCACTGCAGGTTGACCTCGCTAGAGCCATACCATGTTCTTCCCTATTATACCTATCATAAATACATAATCACATGTAATCATAAAATTACAGTCAAGTTCATCAATTCATGTCATCATCAGCGAGCCGATGCAATTTCAGTAACATCACATGATACATACTACAATCATGTTTATTAATGCAATGCAAGCATACGAGTATCTAATTTTTTATCTATGTCACTGTGATTTAATATCACACACACTATCATGATACCAACATCGAAATAATGACTGTATGGAAACTGTTTACTTGATGTGAAAGTGAGGATATCTGTTTTGTACATATTAACATCTTAACCGCTGAACAAACTATGATATTTGGTGTATGGATAAGTAGATGAACTGACATCTTAGGATACTTTTATTCCGGTATCAAGTTCTCTTGGAACAATAAAACACTGTTCTTTTTAAGGGTTCCGTACCTCAAAAGGAAGAAACAGAACCCTTATAGGATCACTTTTTTGTCGTTCTGTCTGTCTACCTGTCAAGACTCTTTATCTCGGAAACGTGTGGAGGTATCGAATTAAAACTATATACTCTGGTCTGCAGACCCTTGAAGCTGTGAAAAAATGAAACTTTTTCTTTCAGTTAACGAAAAAAAAAGATACGTCCATTTATATCGCAAAAAACGTATATTTAACCCCTCAAAGGTATCAAAATTCATAAGGTACTTCCCGTCGACCTAGAATCCTGAAATTTGGCATGAAGCAAGGTCTCATAGCGCAAGTATAGGAAAAAATCTGAAAACTAAATTTGTAGTTTGTAAAACTGTAATCGCAAAAAGATTCAGAAAAATCTTCGAAACATGATTCGAGAATTAAACTGTTCACGTCTAAATTACGCTTTATTTTGTACGGAACCCTCAGTGCGCAAGTCTGAGTATAAACTTGACTGCGCTTCCATCTGACGGTAAGCAGTGATGCAATCATTTATGATGAATCGCACTAGAGCCTATTCACTCTAGCTGTGAAGACTCCTAAATTATAAAATCGGATGGGAAGACCGTTACCAAACAATTGTTCTAATCCTTCGATGTTCGCGGAACACGAGACGAAAGAAAAAAAAAGGAGACCCCGGGTATAACTCAGAAATTCTTATTATAAAAACACCTGTATTGACTGCTTGAATGTAACGTTAGCCCATTAATAGTGACCGCGTGACACAGTACAGTTTCCATAGAACCATTGTGTTCTACACGCGTTTTGCATAACTATAGGACGAAACAAATGCCGAATGTGTTTGTTGAATACTTTCTAGTGGTGTGTCTGCATTTGATCCGGTGCTGCCTATAGTCAATATAAAACATCTGTATATTTAGGGTGGGTTTTGTTGAATGAAAAAATCAAAGCTTTGGTTAAAATAATGTGGTTTTTTAGGGTTCCGTAACTCAAAAGGAGAATACGGAACTCTTTTGGGATCACTTTGTTGTTCGTCTGTCTGTCAAGACCCTTTATCTCAGGAACTCGTAGAAGTCGATACCTCTACGATCCTGAGTATACACGCGCCCCCTTGACGCTGTGAAAAAATCAGACTTCTAAAGTTAACGGAAAACAGATACAGCCGTTTATGTTGTATATAACGTATAATTCAACACTATCAAGAGAATCAAAGCTCATAAGGTACTTCTCGTTTACCCTGAAATTTAGCATGACGCAAAGTCTTATAGCACAAGTATAGGAATAAATCTGAGAACTGTATATTTGTAGTTACGTCACATTTTTTTTTCGATTCGGTAAATTTTCCGAGACTTCGGATTTGGGAATTGAACTATTTACATAAATTATTTTGAACGGAACCCTCAGTATGCAAGTCCGACTCGCCCTTATCATAGTTTTTTCAGTGAGCAATTATCACTCTGTGTGGGACTGGGAGGAAATGTTAGAACTTTCTTTCACTAATCAAACACGGGTGGGTTACCCGTGTTGCTTCAGATACCCGGTTCAGGACCACGGCGCTTACTCTTTCAAACAACCCCAAAGAACTTCTGGTTGTTATAATGTTAACTTTGTGTGACAAACTTCGTCTTCAGCCACAGAGTATAGTCAGCACTAAACAATAACAACGGGTTCACTGACCGCAGTATATGTTTTTTTAATTATGTGAAATATTTTTTTAAAACCAATTTTCAAATATCTATCACATGTCTGTGAAGTTTCAGTATTTTTTTTAAAGCGACTTTATATCTAAATATATAAAGTTAAGGGTAAAAATCATTCATTGAATTCTCCCGGTCTGGGCGGAGCGGGAGGACGTCTCAAACTTTTACTGACTAAAACCACATCTGTGTCCTTTAGTTGCCCTTTGCGTGCTAAGACTATCTACTGGTTTCCTTTTCAGAAATTCCCCGCGGTTCTAGCTAGATATAGGAACTTATAAGGTGGACTTATTTATTTATTCGCAACAAGATCGAAGGAACTGATTGTAATATTTTTATTTGATCAAAGCAAAGTAACCCGGAAATATATACTTCTACAGATCTCTGAAATTATTTTAATATGATATTTTAAAATAATATTTCAATGGCCTGGCTGGCTTTCATTTGCTTCCGCTATAACCTTATCTCATACGTCTGAGTAATTAAGATTAGTCGGTGATAAGTTAGAGTTGTCCTTTAGGTAAGACTAGGTTTAGTTCTAACATATTTCCTGCCTAAACTATTTGATAAAGCTTTAAAAGCGATAAAGTTCAAAACTTGTGAAAATTGGTAATACTTTTGACTTATTGTGACATTATTCCATTATTTACTTTGCCTTTTAATTTTATCACTTTTGTATAACTTTCCAGATGTTATGTTTTAACGTGAAAATGAAATTACAATCACGTAGTTATGATCCAAAGACAAATCCCGCCCTTGGGTGGAGCGGGAAATAGTGTCAGACTCTTACTGACTAAAAACCTACCCCATTCTTTCGTTGCCTATCATGCTTGACCCCAGCAGTCTTCGACCCTGCCTGCCTGCAGCTAGCAGACTGGGCCTCTACGGTTCGCTGACAGCTCCTTGAGGCGCGCGGGAACAGTACGTAGTTTGAAAAAAAAGCGCCCCACGAATTTTGATAGAACTTTCACGGGCCACAATCCCTTTTCACTACTTTAATGCTAAAGCTACGTATATTATACTTCATTATTTATTCAGACTTCACAAAGGTACAAAGGCGTACTGAACGCTTTATAATAAGCGACGACCACTATTATTAAAACTTAATTTAAACTTAAACGACATAATGTCTGTTACGCAAAGCGGTGGTTGTATCTGTGTATGTTTGTTAAAACAGCTGAACGGAGTTTGAATAAATTTGGCACACGGATAGGCCATGTCCTGGATTAGGACATAGGATACTTTTATTCTGGGGAAAGCTTATCTATAAAGCTACTATTAGAAAACAACACTATCAATTTCTTTTATTGATATAAACTAGTGCTTGGCTGTGATTCCACCTGATTTTATGCAGTGATGCAATCGTTGATGGTGAGGCGTACTAGTTTATTAAGAGCCTCTAGCACTCTAACATAGAAAACACCTAAATTATAATCGGACGGGAAGACCGCAAAAGGCGAGTCATGAGTGTAATTTTGAGAGATGATTCTTTTTATCCCTGAAAAAAAAAAACGGTTCTTGTGGAATAGGCCTCGAGAGCAAGTCAACGAAAAAGCACGACAAAAAAAGAATGAGTATTCAAGCATATCAACCTTCCATAAACCATAACAGCCTTCATTATAACCCCATAAACACCTATCGGAAACCACAACACCTGACCATGAATAGAAAGCCTAATAACCGACTATTTAAGCCATCTAATGGGACATAACATCGCTTCCGAAACACTGGCAAGTGGAAGGACTGGCATTAACACTAGTATGGGGAGTTCATGGTGGTTCAATGCCTCATGGAACTGCGCGCGTGCCGCTAATGTAATTAAGGCGAAGCACGTGCGAGGCTTTCCTTTGCGAAGGGGTTAAGTTAGGAGAGGTTGGCGAAGCTGGCTGTTAGTGAAGTTGGGTTTAGATGATAGATTGGACGATACCCATTTTGAGACAAAAAATATTTATATTCTGTTAAGATTTTAGAGAAATTAGGCGTAAATACCGATACTGCATTGAGCGTTAGTAAGATACACAGAGTAAGTGACAGAGATGCTTTGTAACAAACAAACTCTTGATGATAACATCATAGCTAGGCAGCTAACTAAGCTAAGTTAACAAATTATAACAATAAAATCATGGTCTTAATTAAGGCTAATTAAGACCATGGTTTTATTGTTATAATTTGTATATGTTCTTCAGATAAGGTGTGCTTTGGCATCTAAAAAGGCTACCTGCGGTCCTATAGCTCTAAGTTTGCTTCAGTTGAACATAGGTGTGGTTTTAGTCAGTATAAGTCTGACATGCCTCCCACTCCGCCCTAGAGCAGAAGTCATTACATGATTACCCAACAAAAAAAATGGGGTGTGATAAATTTTCTTAATTTTAGTTTTAAGCTCTTGAATTATTTTTATATATTTGTTGACAATAAGCTGGTATTTGCAGAAGTAGCAGTTTTACAGTAGCTAAACATTTCACACTAATATTATAAAGTTTGTACCTAAATATGTTTGTGTGTGTGTTTATCTTTGCACTCATTAATGTTGAAACATAAAAAATTGGCAATAGGTAGACCATGTCTCTTCTTTTTTTATTCCAGTAGTATACTGTTGCCTGTCGCGGGAATGCGGTGTATGCGAGACGCACCGGACCGTTCGTTGTGGCGGCACTTGGGGGAGGCCTATGTCCAACAGTGGACGTCCTTCGGCTGAAATGATGATGATGATACTGTTCCCTTAGGATATTTTTACCCGACTGCGCCAGAAGGAGGGTTATGTTTTTCGAGAGTATGTATGTATGTATGTTTGTATGTATGTATGTATGTTTGTATGTATGTTTGTATGTATGTATGTATAATTGTTTGGCACGCTCTGCAGCCTGAACAGCTCGATGGATTTTAGCTTGAGAGGTGTCGTTAGATTTGTATTTACTGTGAGAGTGACACTGGGTATATCAAAATAAAAAAAAACAAAATGGCGGATTTTTGGCGCCAAATTCAAATATTGGGCACGCTCTGTGGCCAGTTTGCGAGGTGTCGTTAGATTTGTAATTACTGTGAAAGTGATATCCTTAAAAATTAAAACTAAAAAAGTAAAAAATAAAAAACGGTAATTTAAAAACTAAAAAACCCGACTGCTTTTCTGAGTATTCATGAAAAAGCCCTAAAACAAGAAAGTCGTTGTAGCAGTCGGGACCCATTCTAGAAAGTCAGCCGTCTAGTCAGTAGATCTATGATGTAATGGGTCCCGACTGCTACAACGACTTTCTTGTTTTAGGGCTTTTTCATGAATACTCAGAAAAGCAGTCGGGTTTTTTAGTTTTTAAATTACCATTTTTTTTATAAAACCGCTGGTAGAAGCTAGTATTTCCACAAATCTCTTCCTCTCATAACTTGCATCGTCCGCGAGAGTTCAAACGCTCGCGCTCTATCCGAATGAACCGTATCATTGTGAGTTGACTATAATAGCTCCTAATAAAGATGTCACTTTCGCTTTTAATTGATGTGTGTGCCAAGTGATGTTCTTTTGACTGCTAATCAGTGGATATCGTAATACCTTTAGTTATTACGGTAGCGTATAGCTTCTGCTAGCGACATCGCCCGCATGAAAGTATCCTAAAGGAACATACTACCGGGATAAAAAGTTTTAACGCGCCTTCTCTGCTCCAGTATGGACAGGGAGAAGTTATTTGCAGAAAAAATTATACCTAACTACAAACTGGTTCCTTCCTATTAAGAACCATAGTTCTGAAAGACTAAAATCATATCTGTGTCCTACAGTTTCCCTTTTGAGTTCTTCTTAGAACGCAAAGAAAACCTGTTGTCTTCCAGGTCCTCTTTTCAGAAAATCCACGCGGCCCTAGCGGACATCGGCCCTGCTGAGCGCTTACAGTTTGCTGATATCTCTTTGAGGAGGGTTTTTTTTTAATGGTAGGTAAAATCGGTCAGACTCTTACTGACTAAAAACCTACCCCGTTCCTTCGTTGCCTATAGTGCCGGGGCTGAGCCTTCCTCTCAGAAAACGGCCCTTGACCCCAGCAGGCTTCGACCCAGCCTGCCTGCAGTTAGCAAGCTGGGCCTCTACGGTTTGCTGACAGCTCCTTGAGGCGCGCGGGAACAGAATGCGCCGTCGACGACTTGGGCTCGGTCCGGTCGGTTACCGGACGATCGGACAGCGAGTTCTGAGAAATCTCCTCTCTGTTAGTGAAAATAGACAAAAACCTACCACATGGGCCCAGTGCGGGATAAAACGTATGAAAATTTATTTTAAACGTTGGTATCTAATTAAACAGCGGCACAAATAAAAAATAAATGCCTGACTATTTACTCGGGCCTCAAACCCAGAAAAAAAAGAAACGTTTTACACTATACAGATATCGTCGACGGAGCATAGATGTCAAGGCTCAAGGTGAACAAACGAAGCTCCAACTGATGCACTATCAGCCAGTACTGGCGGCCAGTGGACACGAACAGATGAGAGATTGCCCGGGGCAGTTTTGTGGATGTGCATCATACTGAATCATCGCTTTGTGTAATTCGTTACGTTTTATCTCTTTTGTTTTAGAGTAATGCTAGTCACGGTATCCTGCCTTATTGGGTTGGCAAGTTGGCAATACTACTTAAATGTTATTTTCCCTGTATGATTATCTATTTCATTGCGGTTAAGAGTAAATAATATGGTTAAATCTCATTTGCGAGCGAACCTTTTATTTTTTTGTAATTAATTGGCTCGCGTTTGACCACTATCTCATCTGATGATAGGCGATGATATAGTCCACGATAGAGACTGCCTGCCTAGACGTATTGCCCGATCTGAGCAACTGCCCGAGAGTGAGCAACTGCCCGAGAGATGATTTTGCGGCTTTTTAAATCGAGTGGAGAACTTTAATTGCGCGACCCCGAATTTGATCAGATCCCGGATTGCTGTACGCGTAATTATTGTGTTCCCAAAACGTTTTGTGTGCATGGGTGTGTGGGTGAGATGCCCTTCAAGTACCTGTGGCGCAAACGTAAGTGTAGTGGTCCGATAATAGAACGGGCTGTGGCAGTTATGTAATTTCGATGCACACTTCCTAAACCCTTATTCTAAAACCCACCCAAGCTAACCTTGATTTTACCTACCACAAAAAAAAAAAAAAAACCCAAGCTAACCTCAGCACACATCACACTCAGGACTTGCTCGTACTTTCGTACAAGAGGATTTAGGTATCAACCTCTGTCTTTTAGGTGTACTTACTCATATAAACCGAAGACAAAATTTAGGTAGAATAATACCTAGCTTGTTTATTTTTTAGTCTGATTGCCGATTTCATTTTAAAACCTAACCTATTAAACTCTTGCATGATGAACCAGATGATTTCATGATCAAATCAATTATACTTGCAATTACATAAATAGAATAATAACTCAATACTTTTAACCTAGAACTTGCCTATAAATCACTGGTTCTAAAACAAAGATGCATCACATGACGCACTACGTACCAGTCGTGATTTATTACCTGTTACATAATGAGGTTAGTAATAATACAATAGATGGATATCTGTTGGTTAAATTGCTAAATAAATTGTGCAATTACTTTAGTGAAATCGAGCGGTTATAATCGGTGGCAAAATATTTAAATAGATGACCTAGGTACTGTTCTAAAAAAAATGTCATCATTTTGATTTCTGTTCCAATTTCTGTGCATTTTCGATTGGCAATCATGGTTGGAAAGAAAATGAATCGTGCTAATGGAAATTATCCGTTTTAAATAGTGTGTCATTTGATGTAATTAGGACAACAAGCCAACAAGCTTTGATGTAATTAGGAAACCCAGGGTCCTGGAACGCAAGGCGAAGAAGGATGAGTAAGGCATTGGTGTGGTTTTAGTCAGTAAAAGTTGGACATGTCCTCCCGCTCCGTTATCGAGCGGGCGAAGTCATTGGATGATTTTCCACTTTAAAAAGAAATGATATTTCTTATTCCACTTATTGTTTTGGTCGCGATTTTGCGAAGCGAGATAGATAGAGCTCACGTCATTTAATAATCGTAAACATTCGGCGACTAACGCGATTTCGTTTGCACAACAGCGCCGGCTCTTGTCTCTGTCCTTGTCTATCAGTGACTGTAGGTGTGCGACTGTGATGACACTGATCATAGAATTGAGTTTCGGTGCATGTAGTCGTGCACAGAGTCCAGGTTTTCTGATTGCGATGTTAGCGCGTAATGTATCTTCTCTTATAAATATCAATGACCGCGGCCGATGAAAACTTTTCCACCTTAATATAGTTTACACTAGTACGGGGAACAGAGTGAAGCAGTACTGTGTAACATCTTAATTAGACCTAATGAAACTATCAATAAGAATAAATACGATTGTTGTTATTACAAAACTTATGTACGCAATTTTTTTTAAGTACACATAATTACAAATAAAATATTTGTTTTGTTTTGAATCTGAGATACATCAATTATTATTATTATTATTATTTATTAGGTCAAACATACTGAGTATAATGAATGTGTGAACGTAATTGTTATTATGATCAGTCAATCATTCAGTCACACACCTACAATGGACTACGTTCGCATCGATACTGTTTCATGAATGAAACAACAACGCTAGCGTACGTACGTACAAGTAATCTTCGCGTGTGCTGTCACTATTCATTATTCCATGCCAGCAGAATCAATTGAGGCAAACGCTACGATATCCTGTGAGTGATCTACTGCAGGTAGTTATTAGAAAACACGCTTGAATGTACGTGACTTTGAACTATATGGATGCAGTCATTCTGTTTTTCGCAAAATATAGGTAAATTGGAGTCATTGTCAAGGAAAAGTGTTAGGGAAAGACTAAACCCACAGAATGGAATTACAACTAATTTATTGTTAAGGATAAAGTTGTGATTCCATTCTAATTTATCCTCAACAATTTTGGCAGTTGCTTCATGTAAAACACGGGTATACAGCTGCATACAGTTAGACTGGAAGCCGGGAAAAAGCTGGCGAGATAATGACTGTATTCGATATAAAATATTGTCTCTAATACAATAATACAAGAGGACGAAAATATTGTCTATTAATATCATTATCTTGTCCTTGTGCCAATTCGATTGTCGCAACAAGTCTTGTTTTCTTAACTCATCATTTCTCTAGTGACATGAATTTAGGGTAACCATAGATCTATCATGACATCTCAGGACAAATCCTGATCCCAAATGGCAAAAAAGAATCCAGATTTTTGGACTCTTCTCAGGATTGCGGCTGGATTTTGCAATTCTCATGAAATATCAGGTTTTTTAGCATTTTCGATAAAATATAAGCTTACAATACTTAATAAAATATTAAACAAACTAAAAATAATATTTCTTTGATAAAGCCCCCTCTCCCCCACTTTGAGTGCGACGTGCAATGCGTGAGCGAGATCCTCAGTGTACGATAATATTAGGACCTTTTAAAATGGTTTTTGTCTTTTAAAAGTTTGTCAATTTTCTCTCAAACTGTAAAAAATCTCAGTATTTTTCAATCAGGCCTTTTCTCCGGACCTTTGAGTTTTTTAACTGGTAACCCTACATGAATCGTGACATAAAACTTGATAGATAATAAAATAATGTCTTGGCAAAACTTCCTTCCACGTAGGCACCTTTCCTCAAATCTTTGTTAGCATCTTTTCCTTTTGCTTACACATTAATAAGTAGGTATATGCTTGAGCACAGCGGATGTTAACCATCTGTTTATTAACACATCACGCATAAGTTAATCATCTTCAACCCTGCATAATTTCCATCAGGACAATATGCACTTATCATTTGCCGAATACGGAAGTATTGAGCCATCTCCATCTCACAACAAAGAGTAAAATTCAATATTATAAAATGAACATAATTGAATGCGAAGCTTTCTTTGTTAAGACACTAGTAGGTATAAGAAGGAAGGGCAGAAACAATGTGTCGTTCCAATCTGCGCATAAATAAACGCTTCGTCATTATTATAATTGAATGTTAATTACACGATTTGTTTGCAATGAAAAGGGATTTTCTATCAATGTACGACGTGCTGAATATCGTAGTGAATTGAAGAAGGAAATGTGTTGTATTGACATCATTTAGTGGTAATAAAATAGGATGTTTTATTGAAAAAGATGTAGGCGTCAATGCTAGATCAGGTGATTAATAACTATTATTAATAGTTAAGTAACGACATGCGAGTAATAATCAACAGTTTATTAATACTTCCTGTTCATAAAATGCCCGTCAGTGGATGATACTTTGAAACCGGGAGAACGTCTCAATCATCTGGCCTAGCTTTCGTACCTATCTATTTTATGTCGTAAGCCACTGGGCGCAAATGAGTGCCTCTGATACATTTAGGGACCGGGGAAAACTAATATGTAAATAAAAATGTCAAATTGTAGGCCAGACGAATGAGACACCCTCTCGGTTTCAAAGAATCACCCACATAATATTGATAGGGGTTATCATCGATTTAGTTTTCAGTCACTGAAACATGGTAATAGTATCAGAAGAACATTAAATATGTGCCGAGGGATTGTTCAAAAGAATCATTGCAGCTCTGTTCCGCAAAAGTTAACTGATGGATCACGTGTGGGTTATACTCAGTAAAAGTCTGACACTGCCTTCCGCTCCAACCCGAGCTCGAAGAATCATGTGATGATGGCCTCCCAAAAAACACACTGAATATGAATGTGTAAGTAATCTGTCGGTCTGTTACTCCTTCACGGTTAACCTAATGAACCGATTTTGACGAAAGGTTTGAAGTGAGTTTTAACCTCAAGGCAAGACATAAAATACATTTTTATCTAACTTCGATTTCGACTTCACGTCCGTTGTAATCGACATTCACATGACAGAAGTTGCTGGTAGAAGCTAATCTTCTACGTATAATCCTCGTCACACAAGTTGAACCATACACGGTACCAACCATGACGGTGCGCATTAACCGATTTTTGAGTCTCAATCAAAGTGGGGGGCTGCGCGTAACCATACCTAAGGTTCAATTTATTTGCCGCGTATTATACATGCTTTTAAATTTAATTAGTCAGCAAAACTCCACAGGCATTATATGCACGTTAATGGAATGAAGAATTATCAAAACAAGAGGGTTCAAAACTACACTGACCGTTTTTTTAACGGTTTTTTTTGTTTACATATATTTTTATAATTAGATTTACGTTAGCTGTTGCTTTTGTGGACTTTCGATAACTAATGGCATTTGAATTTGTATATATATATATATATATACATATAAGTATATTATAAGTAGGTACTTACTTGAGACGTAAGTTCAGGACCTGTATAACACAGCTGTGGCATACCAAATGCGGAAGAGGGATAATCGGGCGATTTCTCAAACCATCACTTTCACTTCCAAATAGTATGAACTGAGATACTCTGCGGTACATATTTAATTGATTTACAATTCTTATTACCGAAAATGTTTTGCACCTTAATAACAACACATTTTTCGACTAAATGATGAGCAGTGTTGTAAGAAACTGAGACAAGTGACTGTCTTCAAAGAGAAAGATTCATATGCGACGGAGAACAATAAAACAAAGCCCTTTTCTTTAATTGTCGGAATATCAATAATAGCTGATTGTAAAGTATTATAACATGAAAATTTAAGATTTTTGACATCGTCGCATCATCGTAAAATATTATCAAATACATTATTCATGTACAGTTCGATCCCGCTGTCGCAAGTCGTTTTGTTAATGATAATTAGTTGGAAATTATCGCAAGGAAACAAACTCCCGCGATTTAAAAAGTAACCTAAGTCCTAATCAAAGATATGCTGCCCGTGTGCCAAGTTTTAACCAAATCTGATCGGCCGTTGATAGGTAAAAAGTAACTATCTGACAGCCTAACTCAGTTTCACATTTATAATATTAGTTTGGACTTCAATAAATTTAATACCATAAACAAAACTATAATATAAACTAGTACTTTCATGGCCGCGATCCCACCTGATGGTAAGCAGTGTTACAATCGTTGATGGTGAAGTGCACTAGTTTATTAAGAGCCTATTCACTCTAGCCTTTAGGACACTTCCAGTAGTAGTTATGTTAGTTACACTTTTGGTCATAGATTTATTTTCACAATGCACAAAATATATCTTGGTTTGTGGCATCAATGTAACTTAAAATATATTCAAGATAAAAAGTAGGTAAGTAATTTGTCATGTGAAAAATGTCTTTTTTTGGCATGTGGGATCGCAGTGAAGCACTAGTTTATGAAAATAATAAAAACACTGACTCATCAATTTGTTGTGTTAAATGTAATAGATCACAAAAACAGTTCAGATCACAACCCAAACTGTGAATGACGTTATACATTATGGAATATTACAGAAACAATAAATAATCAACAAACAAAGCAAGCAAGTGTAAATTTAAACCATACTTGATCGATCGATCATCCTAATTAACAAAAAGCTTAATAAGTTTCAAGGTTACCTCTTAGCATCGCACGTTTTATAGCAGCGGAAAGGCCCATGTTTTATCCCATATCAATTGCGAAAAAAGATTGATGAAGCCGATAAAAAGGGTACCTAAACCAATACAAAGATATCTGCAAAAAATTGCTTGAAACAATATTAAAAAAAGAACACCGAATCTCTCCTTTAATGACAGGAAAGTCAGATTAAAAGATCATTATCCTATGACCACCTAAAGTCCTTGAAATACTCCATGGTCAAGTCATAAGAAAAACTAATAATCAATTACATGACATTGAAACAAAACCCTTTGCTGTCTGCACAGAACAGAAGAATGTAGTTAACTGAAATGTATTCGAAAACAAAATCAAAGAATCTCTGCTTTGATGACAAAAAAACGTCGGGATAGTTATTGGAACAAAAGGATCATTATGATGTTTGAGATGTTTGTGCAGGCTTGTTTTGACGGATTGTACGCGATTGTTCGCAAGAAAAGTGCTTCGCTTTTCAGTCAAGTTACGATCGTTTCGTTAAACGTGAACGCTTGGAGTTGGCCACGCCTCCAATTCCTTTATTCTGACCACGTGACTGAGCGTTGAGGTGACGTCGTGGCTTGGTTAGGGGGGCAGGAGAGTGAGAGATAGTCGGAACCGTATCCAGAGAACTGCTCACGGGGTTTAGCTGGAATGCATTGAAATGGATATTTGCGTGCTATTTTCTTTCAATATATCGTCTAATGGCGTCACTCAAGGCGAAATGGGTGAACCTGAGTGAACGTTATGATCAAAATGTTTACTTTTCTGTCACTCGGAATGCGTGTTAATGATGGCGAATGCCAAAATTAAACATTTTTGGATCAATCTGTGTAAATATAAAAAGAAGCCATCCTGACTTATTCACTCACTCATCAATGGCTCTAACCCTTGGATTTGGAACGCTGAAATTTTGCTCAGGGGTGCCTTTTATGATGTATACAAAGAATAAAAAGATATTTTAAAATTTAACCCCTACGATGATGGAATGGAGGTCCAAAGTTTGAGTCAAAAGTGGTATGGAAAAACCTACTTTTACACTAGCGAAGCTACTGGCAGATGCTAGTTCACTAATAAATTCTGCACTTTTCCATTCCATGTTTAAACATGATTAATTTCCCGTGAAAGATACCGAAAGAAAGACAGAAATAAACGAAAAGTGAATCGTCTGATTCCGCATTAAGCATAAACTTCTTCAAACACTCCAGGGCCAGTTAAAAACAAAACTAAACAATTCCATGAGTTTAGAACAAAAACGATTGCTATCTTAAGGCGGCCTTCTTGGAACTGCGGAAGAGTTCAGAGGCCGCCTCTCGAGTGCAGCGAGATGAACGAAGCTGATGACACAAGAAACGAAACACTTCTGACAGCTGCATGGCTAATTGGCCATTAGCAAGGTTCGGATGGTTTGGGGTTTTCAACATGGTTTTGTGGTGTAAAAAAAAAATATGGCGATGAAGAAATTTTTGTAGCAATAAGCATAACCTTTGCGCTTATTTTTCTGTTTCCTTTTTTTATATTTTATTACGTGTTTACATGAATTGATAAATAAATAAAATCTCAGCTTTGCCCCCTGGGCATTCAATTTATGTAACTGCAACATATTAACAAATATTAGGAATATTTAAATGTTTATTGTAAAATAATGTATTTTGATCAACTTTTAATGAAATTTTAGTTTGCAGTCAGCACTAAATATTTGGAAGAAGACACTGATTCCTATAACACAGGTGCTTCTACCTTGCACAGGAGTCAGGGCCTCACTCTATTTGTTCTTGTTTTTATGCCAATAAAATATATTTTGTCAAAACTGGCATATTATTGCACTAGCCTCTGTTAATGGCTTCGCCCATGTGAAAGTAGGAAATTCTCTCTAGCTAGGTGCTATTCAATGGTATGGTCTGCCCTTGTGAGGAGTAACAAATATATACACACACTCACAAACTTTTGCCTTTATAACATTAGTATGATAAGTTTTTTTTAATCTTTCACTTGACATGCTGCTGTAACGAAAATTGCATTTATGCTTTTTCAACTGAATAAGAACATTATCGGACAGCTGTGATAGTAAGCCTCGCTCCCATGCTGACTTTTTCTATATTTTTACGAAATAATCTAGTTTTTCATTTTGTACAGTGCTGGTAGAGGAAAAGTTATCGTCTAATACAAAGTCGAGTATGAAAATATTAATTTATAAATATAAACGGTACATGATTAACTTTGCATTCCATAGGATCCTAGGATGCTATACACTGATTGTTTTTCGCCTAAAGTGCATAAAAAGCTGCATATATTTGATTCAGTGAAAAAACACAATGATTAAATGAATGACAAGCCAATTAAATTCACAGTGACTAATGACATCTTAGATGATACTATTTACAGAGTTATCACAATCATATCTTGTTAGAGTGAGTGTCACTGACCCATCATTATTGTTCTGAACGTTTGAACTTCTTAGTATAAACAACAATAATAAATCAAAGCACGTACCTAAACAAGTGTCCATAAAACGTAATATAAAAGCCCAAAATAACATTTTTAAATCTCATGACTAACTGCCAAATCTCGCCGTGGAAAAGACATCAACGCGTTGAACTGAATTTTACACAACTTTTTGCACTTGGCGTATTATTTTTCTTTGACTTCTTATCAAAAAAGATTGTCGCATTTCTGTTTGATATAAAGCACTTTACATTCTGAAGACACATCTTACGTATCTGTACACGCCCATACACCAACTCAAATCACCATACACCAACAAAATAACATAGGAAATCAGTGAACAGCATTGTGTTGCGTTACATAAAATAACTATAACATCATACAACATCATACAAGTCATACACATCAATCATACAAGACATAAAGGGGAGGTGTTTGATGCAATTGTATGCAAGCGTTGTATTACCATAACACTATGTCATGGCACCCTCACATGACATATCGCCGGTTGGAAGATCGATGACAGATATTTTTTTTGGTCGGTTTTTCTTTATCTGATGATCCGATTTTTTGTGCCCGCCATTGTATGTTGTTCAGAGTTTTGACCTTTACTTGCATATTTTTAAGTTTGACTCATATAGGTACATCACCTTTTAAATAACGGTGAAGGCAGTAGTAATAATCTGTATCAAAATCTAGGTTGAGTCATAAGTTCAAAAATATTACTGTTTTTGAAAGAACGTGTTTGATCTTGTATTTCATAATTATGTTTACCTACATACAAAGTGCCATATTCGCACCAGCGAAGAAGCTCTTTAAATAAAGATTTAAAAAAAAATATTTGGTGGTAAGTGTGGGAAAGAATATTGTAAGTATTTTTATATAAGCATTGACAGTTTGATGTCCTCTACATCATCATATTTCTAAATTTTTGGGGTCAGTAAAACATATTATGCATTCTTCAAAATATCTAATCACCACCTCTCCTAGACAGTTTCACACAAAATCTATCTATAGTTTCGTTCGTCATGAAAATTAACAGAGTTAACAATTAATTCCTCATTGGTACTTAATTGGTCAGTTGGTGTTTCTTACTAATGAGAAAATATTTAATATTTCTGTAATCAAGACCCTATATAATATATAGCATTATCAACCTTTTAATATTGGAAATATTACTGCTAGGACTCAGGCCTCCTAATAAATTATGGAAAGTAATGTGTGTGCCTGGGTATGAACTCGCTACCTACAATTCGCAAGTCAAGATCGTTACTACTGGGCCACCACTGCTCTCAAACCAACAAGGAAACTACAATTTTAAACTAAAAAAATATAACTTCAGAACTTTATTGCGATACGATTTCAAGTCATTATTTGAAATGCGACATCGCCAACGACGCTCAGCATTCAAAGAGCGCTTAAAGTTTCGCCGTTTCGCATAATTATACGCAATATGGAACATTAAGATCCGCAGATATTATTAAACAAACATACACACTTACAGGTATATTATTGTACGCACTTTTGCTTTTTTCTTTTGTCTTCGTTGCGTGACGAAATCATTTGTTTTGTCTCTTCAGAAATTCAATTGAATTCGTCGCTCTCATCTTCAAGTAAATGTAAATGCAAAAGCATTGACATGGAATTAATTCTGAAGTGTCATACTTCGTACCTAATTAATGCAACCGCGTGACAATTCATAATTATGGCTGTGCCGCTTGCAAGGACATTAGACAATTGTCAAAGTAAATTTACATCGCGAATAAGGGCCTTTATTACTTACTTTACATTAATTAGTGACAAATATAACTAGTCTTTAATAATTTTCATACCTTGCAATACATTTTTGTAAGACTTTTACTGACTAAAAACCAACTGCTGATCCTTCTTTGCCTTTGTTCCAGGGCCCCAGGTTTCACTTTCACATTACCCTTGCTTGGGATACTTACTTATACAATTTACTTAAACTCAAATAATTTGTATCAGTTTCAAAATATCAAGATTTCAATTGACAAAATAAAACTTGTATGTTCCAAAGTGTGCATTTACAATATGTTTAAAAAATAAATGTACGAGTATTTACGATATTTACTTATGATATCAACCTAATAAAAAAATCAGGTTTAATTGATGTAATACTAACAAAAATTAAAATCAAAAACTGTCTTTGTTTCCGGATACTACACTTAACCCCATCACCACCCCCAAGGTTTTTAAGTCAAAAATGAACAGCCAACGCTTGGAGTCGCTGAGTCACGTAGTCAGAACAAAGGAATTGGGGGCGAGGCCAACTCTAAACGTTCACGCTAAACGAAACGATTGTAACTTTGCTAGTCTATCGTCAACCACAGCTTCGCTAACCATGATGTGAGATGGTGGTCAAAAAACACGGGTCTATCGAAATAACAGAAGCTACAAACATGTTAGTTCGTTCTGAAATTATTTCTAGTTCTACAGCGTTATTTTCATGCAATTCGCATGTCGTTTTGCAATCTATCTTATCTATCTTACAAATCACATGTAACACATGACATAATAAATATGACTCTATTGTTAACTGACTGTTATACAATCGTTGCGTTATTTCATTAACTTTTGTTATAACCGGCGTTTAAAGTATTTTATTATTCAGTTTAGTGCTTCTATATTGGGTTTAGTTTAGTGCTTATATAATTAAAATATGATTTACTGTTTATCGTAATTAATAATCCATTTTTATGATATTAAATATAAACTAAATTGAGATATGGCATAGTTATGTAAACATTTCTGAAAGTATGATATCAAAATCATACTAATATTATAAAGGCGAAAACTTATATGTATGTGTGTTATATGTATGTATGTCTGATATTTAGCACGCAGGTAGACTATGTCCGTGAAAAGTACATAGGATATAATATATTATACTTTTTATTCCGGAAGTATTTTTCTTTGCGATAATTTTCTGGATAGATACATATGGCCAACTCCAATAAATGATATTTATTTTGCAAATAGATTTTTCAAAAACACTTCTTCACGTCATCTTTTTTGTCAGTTTAAACTATATGAGGCCTGTGCTTCCTAGCTGACTACCCTGAGAAGAAACACTGAAACAAACGCAGGGGTCATAGTCTCTTTTAAAGTCCATAGATTAAATATGTATCGGCGGCGATCTCTCGCTCCTGGGCTTGGTTCAAGCCATGCTCCGGAGCGAGGAGGAGTGGCAGGCGGTCGCCTCCTTTTGCGAAGCAGTAATGCTAGCAAAGGAGGAGGCCGACCGCATTAGGCAAAGGCGCATACGCCGCCGCCGCCGCCGGGTTTCCGATCCCGATTTCCGGCCACCGTAGGCGCGGGCTCGCGGACGGTGGGCAATGGGTAGCTCGCTGTCCGTCCGTCCGGTAACAGACCGGTCCGAGCTCAGGTCGTCTACGGCGCGCACCGTTCCCGCGCGCCTCAAGGAGTTGTCAGCAAACTGTAGGGGTCCAGCAGGGCCGAAGCCTACTGGGGCCAAAGGTTATGTGAGACTGTCACCACGGGCCCCGGGATAAAGGCAAGGAATGGAAAGGTAGGTTTTTAGTCAGTAAAAGTCTGACACTATTTCCCGCCCCACCCAAGGGCGGGATTTGTCATTGGATGATTTTACCTACGTTAAAAAAAAAAAATACATTAAATATGTAATGGTCAAATCATATGAAAATCATGCAGATTAGCTCTATAACATAACATCGACTACCTTATTGCTAAAAAGGATGTAAGTAACACCAAGTCTTAGCTTTTTTCACTGTAGCGCAATTATAAGTATACATTGGAATCGGTTCCCCTCGACAGACCATCAGATAAATGTCGGATAACCAGAAAAACTGTGCCGAACCTGACTTCAACAACAAAAACTTGAATCCCGCCATTGTCTGAAGCCGTCCACGCACGCCTTCTTATAAAAATCGCTTCTTCTTGCATACTGCCACTGAATTAAAAAATTCTAAACGTTTTACCACGAATTATCGATACAATGATGAACTTGTTTTGTTTTAAGGAAAAAATTATAAAATCATTAAATGGATTTAAATGCCCAAATAAAGGTGTAATAATAATAATAAATCATTTATTTTGGACAAAAATGATGTTACATATTTTATAAACCGGTCGGTAGTGTCGGTGGGATTAGCGCTCGTTTGTAACAATTGGTACAAATGCAATCTAATAAATAAAAAATGTTACCCAACATTTACTGTGACTTATACTACTCATGTAGATGATTAACTTTTACAAATGTTGAAATAAAATGATATTTTTTCACATATAGAAAGCTAAACTAACACTAAATGTCATAAATTTAAAAATGTTCATGCACAGGAGAAAAGCCGCCGGAAAAAATTAGTTTTAAATAATTTCCTAATCCTTACGATGTGTGAGCATCGGTGCTCGTCTCCCTCTCCATATTATTTAACCAATTGAAAGATGCGCCTGGAAGGAAAACCAGTAAATCACGACAATGTTACGTAGCTAACAGACTATCAATCTCCAAGCATTTCTCAATTTGCGTAAACTGCAATAAACATTCCGCGGGTATAAATTATAAGTATAGATATATATATTTGTTATATTAGTGTTGTATAACTTGTATAAGACGAGTCGCTGCGTTATGTCTGATGCGGTCGCGACCCCACAGGCTTCCTACATTTCAGTATTGTCAGCTGTTTTAGACAATGACAGAAGAAGATGGATGTAATACTGATATGCACTTGGCGAGTAATAGAAGATTTGTTTAGTTATATTAAGAGCCGGTTGTATTCATTGAGTATTTTGTATGAACTCCGTCTGGGTCCATGTCAATTTCGCGGTCTCGTAACAGCGGTTTTATTTTTATAAAAAAAAGCAAAAACTATTCAAGATTTATTTTTTTGCGCTTCTCGAATCTGACCCTACCTTACGTTTGAAATCGTAAGTTAGGGTCAGATTAGCGATTTTTTTTTATCGAGCCAACTAATTATCATGTTTTGATTTTTGCCCGTCGGTTGATCATTTCAATTTTAATAAAATAATTTTTCATGCTCTTTTTAATTGTGAATTTCCTGAGGTTTAAAAAAGTTCAAAATGAGTAGAACCTGGCCTTTAGCCTTCGTTGTTACAACCATGTTTTTGGTTACTGCTCCGTTTCTATGAGTCGTGGTGTGATATTATAGCTTAAAGCTTTCCTCGATAAATGAGCTATACACCGTTAAATTTTGATTGTTTTAACCCCGTGGAGACTCGATCCGGTACATGAAACACTATCGATTTGTGAAGATAAAATTAAAAAATAAGGTACTTTTTTTCTAAAACTCGAAGTAATATACGCATGTACGAAATTAATTTCTATAATTGCACTGAAAAGTTTTCAATTTGAACAAGTAATTTTACAGATTACGCTTTTTCAGATATTCTAAAATATACATATAATTTATAGCACTAAAAATCATCATCAGATAATTATGTTATGTATGATTACTAATACGTTTAACTACAGGTACGTAGTTGACAAGTTTATTGATCCTGCGGTCATAGAGTTGACAGAATTATTGGAAATCTAAACAGTCACTAACTTATTGTCTTTGTAGTACGGTTACAAAGACCATAAGTTAAAGGATTATTCATCCACATTTAAGTAACTTAAGCTTTCAGTATGGCTTTAGGAAACAAAGATATCGATGACAAATATTACTGCTTTGAGTCTTGAAACAATAGCTGTATTTGCGTGAATAACACTTAAGGTGAGTCTATGTTAGGGGAGTCGAGCACGAGCGAAGAACGAGCCGAGCTCAAATTCGTGTAGTGTGGACCGACTCGAGAGGAGCCGAGCACGAGCACACTACACGAATTTGAGCTCGGCTCGTGCTCGGCTCCTCTAGCATAGACCCACCTTTAGTTTAGTTTATCTGACAAACACTGCGTTAGTCAGCATCGTTTTGCTAACAAAAGATTATGCTACGTTGAATTTCCATTGCTAGGTATCTTTAGTGCTTGGGTAACTGATTGACCATTAAACTGAGACTTAAATTGTCATAAACTTGGGAACACTCACTTTAAAAATCACAACAGGGAAAGTACCTATAAAATTTGAAATAGAAAGTTTTGTTCCTTCCTGATTATGTAAAGAGAGTAGGCAGCAACAACCTTACGTGATTTCATAAAAATAAAATATGTAATCATAAGAAGTGAACCTACAAGAATAATGTTATTTGTACATTTCTAAGTTATCCATTTTTTGTTAACACGATATAAGTTTGCAACAAGAAAGCTGAATATACTTTTATCGCCATGACGAAGGTCATTTCATAAAAACAATCGTTTTCAGGGTTCCGTGGACTTCAATATAAAAACCGGACATACGCTAGCTGCATAATCAAGATAAGTTCAAAATTATCACCTTGGGATGTCACTTGCAGACGTAGTCGCTAAGACAATACTAAACCTTCGGTGACGGAGGGTCGTGGGTTCTATTATAAATTGTTTGTTATATTCAATCTATTAAATATTGTTATAGAAATAGAAGAAGATAGCTTTCACTATTATATTTCTTTATTTTCCACTCTCAATATTTGATATTTATTCTTATATTAATTGGTATTGTATGTATGTATTTTATATTGTTATGTTTAATGCACAAAAATCGTAAACATTATTTATGATTTTTGTGTACTGACTGCCCCAAATTTATCTCCTTTCGTTCAGTCCATCCTAAGGTTGTAAGAGATTGCCCTGTGCAATAAGACCGTCCATATACACTTAGTTTTTGCAAATGTTTATCCTGGTCACATTATGAGGTGTACAATAAAGTATATAATAAATAAAATATAATTATAAAAAAGTTTTACTAATGAGGTCACTCAACTGAACTTTCAGAGTGACAAGTAGGTTTACGCAATCATTAGAGAGAAACACCGTTTAAAGTAACTAAGATTTTTTCCTTACAGAAAAAGGGTGCAATCAAATGAAAAAACAAAATGGGAGAAAGTTGACAGTTTCTAGTACAATAATTACTACATACCAAGTTTTAACTTATACTAGTATACTTTATACTAATATTTATACTTTTTATTCGACTTGCGATATTTCGACATGTCGGTTTTTTGGTTGAAATATTTTTAATAAAATTTGCCATATTTTACCATTTCCCACAATTTAATTCTGATTAGGGAGACCCTAATCAGATGATGTAATAAAACAACGAGTTTTAATAATAAATCAATTTAATTCCTAACTGACAATAATTTTATTTTCTAAAAATATAATTATGCAGTTTTATTTTGGATAAAAATCGAGCCTTTTGAGTACATACAGTGATTCCTCTTAGTTTTGGCAATAGTCATTTCGGCCTACTTAAAAAAAAAATCCTTGTATTATAACTACGGAACCTCTAGTACTTTAGAAAGGCGCTTTACTCTCAATTTTTTTTACAATTTGTACCATTTATTTGGGCAACTCTTTGATATGTTAACATAACTATTGACCTTACGTAACAGTTGCTGTGTTGCAGGTTTAATCAGATATTGCAAGACCCAGCAGCACTTCAGTTGACTTAGTTTTGTAACCATTATTGGGTAGCTAATGACAGGGCTGCAGAGTTCTCCGAAAGACGTGGTCTTGGAACGCGAGGGGCAACTGAAGGAGTGTTCCTTCAGTTGCCCCTCGCAGGTAGGTTTTCAACCGACTTCGGGTGTATGCTTTTTTTTTATATCGTTTATGGATCGACTAACAATTTTTTTTACTCAAAAGGATTATGCTTCCTGTTTTAATTTCGGAAGTAGGCGTTTAATAACAAATAAACAATACTAGAAACACCGACCTCTGCCCTCCTTGCCAAATTCAAATCCTTTGTTCGAACAAACGATTTGGGGGCGTGGCCAACTCCAAGCGTTAACGCAAAACGAAACGATTGTAACTTGGCTAAGGGGGCTGATCTTTTTTCTGACAAATTTGCCTCACACTGGAAATTACTTCTATATCGTGGGTACGTTCACAAACATATAGACTCACAAACACAATACACCCAGACCCGACCGTACAAATACTCGTATTTGTTCCGTGCGGGAGTCGAACCCGTGACCGTTTTCTTGTAGGTAAGTCGGTTTTTCATTTTTTTAAGTATTTGAAATTGTATCTGTGGAGAACGCAGTGGGTAGCATAATTGTCTTATAATGTAATATTTAAGGTGTTATGAATATCTTTATTGTGCTACTGTTTGTTTGTCCTTAAATAAATAAAATAAAAGCCTGACACTTTGTCTCGGTCCACCCAGAGTGGGAGGAGTTATTTGAAGATTTCTCACCACAAAAAAGTTAGCTGACAATTTTGCTGTGTGAAAGAAAAGTTCACTACTTTTCGGTGTTAGCCAATCGATCAGGCACAGTGGGTATGAATGGATGGTAAATGTGAAAGGTCTTGTACATAGTGGTCTATATTTTGCTCGCACTGATGCTGCAGTTGAAACTAGTAGGTCATTGAACTGTTCGTTGCGCTGCAATGTGTGCAGTGACACAATTATTTAGTTAATCTAGTTTTTAGTTTATTCAGTGACTTGATTACAATATAATATAATTTAATAAATTATGAAATAATCATAATAACTAACTAAAATTAAATAACAACATAAAAAGAACTGTGCAAGGCCTAAAAGACTCTTATCTATGTACTCGTACACGCAGTATTAAAAAAGAATTAAGGAGTCAATTTAAATGCCCAAGTCAACATATGCATGCACGTTACGCACTGGGCGAAACGATAAAAAAATTATATATAAAAATTACGTTCAATCTTATTGATGATCCATTTTTAGCCTTTGTCAAATATCCGAGATAAATAAGGAATTAATAGTCAAACTTACAATTTTTCTTCTATTGAGCTCGCTGTCACCTTACCGGAGTTGTGGCTCTCCGCATCGATGTCCTTGACCTGTAAAGATAAAACACCACAAGTTGAAGCATATCTATTCCATACGTGTACAAAAAGAGGGAGGGAGGTGGGGGGAGTGAATCGTGACATTTTGAAGTTTCTCAATTTTCTTTTATTTTAAGTTTAGTTGTTAAAAATACATGTAGTCCTCGAATTAGGTAATAGTTTTACTTTTTTCATTTTTACTTACATAACAAAATGGATTTTTTTAAGTGGGATAATCAACCAATAACATCTCCCGCTCTTGGGCGGGGCGGGGGATAGTGTCAGACTTTTACTGATTAAAAACCCACTCCTGTTCCTTTTTTGTCTTCGTTCCAGGGCCCCAGGGTACACTTTCACATTACCCATGGCTCCAGATAGTGGATGAAATACGCCTCCGTCACACTTTTTTGTACTGAGTCATGCTTAGTATGAGTTTATATTACGTTAAAGCGATCGACACGTTTATGACGTTCGGCGCTCCGATTGGTCCGCTTCAAGCTCTTAGCCAATCATAGAGCTAGACGAGGTAAAAGTTTCGATCACGTTAACAGTTAAACGACTCGCACGCGCCGCTAATTGACTGTCGATAAAAACGTCTCAGATACCTAACATTTGTGGGATTCAAGATTGTCAAATAAAACCAAATACGATATTTAAATCAATCTATTAGAATTAGCTAAATAGCGTGGCTTCATAAATCACTAACACCCGTATTTATAAACTAGTAAAATAATTACTTGAGTAAAAGTAACTACTTAACTAACAATTTGTATTCTATAGTTAAGAAAAAAATTAATTTTGAATGAAGATTTCAAACGTCAAGTAACGACTTACTAAGATTTTACTTAGTAACAAAAAAATACTTCTTTATAGATACGGGTGTAAGAACTGATTTTGCGAAACTCCACCCCTGAGGGGATAAAACGGAGGTTGGAAGTTTGTATGGAGAAACCGACTTTTACGCGAGTGAAGCCGCTGGCAGAAGCTATTCGATAATATAATCACATCGATAAATAACAATAAAAACTTCAAAATATCGCGTGACCTCCACTTGTATTTCATGAAACATTTTTAGCGATATTAACATGTAAATATTAGTGTCAGACCAATTTAATGCTAAGTAATAAATATTAATCATCATTAGCTAAAATTAAACGAAGCATTTGCTATTAAAAAAAACATAAAGATTTGGATGTTCGTGTTCGAAGTTAACAAGTTGCACGGCGATTTACTAACTTTATTAACTTCGATTATCTGTCCAATTTTCAATGCCAGGTTACGAATTTACTGCGGCCTTGGAACGCAAAGGACAATTGAAGGAACACAGGTGGGTTTAAGGCAATAACTCGCTCCACACAGCGGAGAAGAGTTATTTGACGATTTAATTCTCACGACAAAAAACAGTTACTAAATTCAATACCTATATAAGTTCGTTTCGAGGATAATCCATAACTAAGAGTAGGAAAATTCAGAGAATGTATTCAAGAATAAGGTAAGGTCTCTCGAGGAAAACTATACCTACGATCTAAAATCAGAATAGTATTTCAGCAAGCAAAATGAATCAAAAGCATGATGTTTTGGTGATGCTAAATAAGTAACTAAGATAGAGGCTCGATAATACTCGATATGTTAAAGAAGATAAATAAAAATCTCTAATTGAAACATCAACTTTTTGAATCAATACTCTAAACTTACTTAATATTATAAAAAGGTAAGAATTGTATTTTTGTTTGAAATGAAAAAACTACAGGTACCGATTTTAAAAATTCTTTTTCCAGTAGAATGGGGCTTTATCATTTTATAGATAAAGACTGATCTTTTCAGATAAAGACTGGGAATTCAACTAAGGTAAGTTATGATCCTCTGGGGTCATGGGTTAATTTCCGAAAGGAATACCCGGCCCCGGCACGATAGGCTACGAAGGAACGGGGTAGGTTTTTAGTCAGTAAGAGTCTGACACTACTTCCCGCTCCACCCAAGGGCGGGATTTGTCATTGGATGATTTTACCTACCATAAAAAAAAAGTTATGATCCTAAATTTTGAGTCGATAAAAAAAGTACAAACCGTTTTGCAAGTATACCTAAAGAAAAAAATCATAAGCTCAATATTATTGGTATACCACGGCTATGGCCAACCAGAACCATACATGAGGAGATGCTGTCGATTCTACACTGTATACTTAATTCATACAAATAAGTTACCACATATTGAATTTCGAGTATTACAGTAATAGAACTCCAGTGTGATGTAACAGTGAACGTGGATCTCAATATCGGTAGTAATGTAATGCCGAAACAATGAGCTGCTACCACTCATTGTGATGACACACGTAACATAAACAATGCCCGCCGAGTATCCGCCGTTATTATGATAAAAATATTGTTAAATTTGGTTAAATCTTACGAGATGTATTAAATACCTTTTATATTATTGTTTGATGTACAGTGCACGATTGGTCAGAAAATACAAAAAAAAAACCGTATATCACACATCCAGCCGCGACAGGCCAAAGATGAAATAAGATAGAAGATATTGACCTAAAGAACAAAATACCTACAAATTACATACTGGCATCATAACCTCATACTTGCAATTTTTGATTTAGCGCAGCATATATTACCCTGGTTGTTTAATTCATAAAGACGTTACGGATGTTCGATTCCCATTCTAAAAGGTTGGAATTTCCGATTTGATTTTTCTCTAATCGGAACTTATATCGAAGGTACCAGTTTACCGACTTGTCGCGCGGGGTACTTTCCTCCCCCTGTACCATATCTGTCGATTATTCTCTCACTTGTTGTTTAGTTTCATATTTGGGATGTTGTGAACTTTCAATCTTCATTTATATTATTTATTTTTTCTCTTATTACATCAAGTTTTGGAATAATTTTAGTAGTGTTTCATTTGATGCTTCTGCCTCCGCCTCCGATTTCGTTCGATTCCGACAATCCAAGTTTAAAATTCGGTTCCGATATAACCACTTCCATTACATCCCTAGTTTCTTAGGACACTATCCATATTTTCATTTTACCAAGTCCCATCATCGGTGAGCTTTCCTTTCTCCCACCTTCAGCATCCTTATTTGTACAAGAATCCGTCACTTCAAATGAATATGTAAATCTAAACTTCTAATCCAAAGAAAGATAACAAGATTATTTAAACACAGGTACACGAAATGACATAACAATCTCGAGATACCTTGACAACCACATAGTTTTAAAGGGCGCCTAACATTGTAATAATATCATGACCTAAAATAACCTTGTATCATTTCGTTCAACGGTACAACATAGTAGCAATGACAGGCAAACCTTTATCTATGTTATGTACAAAATTAACACTTCACTTTGTCAGCGATACCAATGCCTCATGTCGCTTAAAGTAATTTAGGCCAGCTGAATAATTTTGCGCAGAACAACAGCTAACAATGTTACAGGCAAAATTATTAACATTTATGTTCGCTTCCACCTATAAATCATCAGTCATCAAAACAAGCGACCTGGCATATTGGAGGCTCACTCGTTCTTACCATCAGACGTGATTAAGGTCAGTTGACTCGTCACGAAAAAATACTTAATAAATATCTAATAGATACAATAATTTATCAATGAACAACCACTGTACCGATTCTGAGAATTTCAAAAGGAGAAAAATACCTGAAAACTACTCTAAACCCACCTCCAAAACTACTCGATCATAAATATCCAGTTATTTTTTTCCACTAGAGTAAACACTTAATATAAACAGTTCCAACTACAATAAAACAGTGAAACTATCATTGCAAAAGTTATCTAAACACAATTGCTCGGAGAACAGTTGCAAAACCACTAAATAGTGGCAGACAGTGTGCCAACATGAGACTAATTAATTTTACAGTTAGAAAACTAACAAATGTAAAGACAGCAAGACGATATTTGTGAATCAGGATTCAAATCTGAGTATACCCCGGCTGAGAATTCCCTAGGAGGACTTACTCCCGAGAGTGCTCCAATACTTCGACCATATTTTCCAAAAGACCAGATGATAATCAGGAAAAAACTCATGGAGACTGACTGAGTCCCGGGGCGTAGCCCAACACGAAGTATGACTAAGTCAAACTAAATGTCTCCAATGCACTACAACAGCAAAACGAATCTTTGGCCTATCTTTGGTAAAGATCGACACAAATGGACGGAGATATCATGACAAGGAACATGGTATTGAAGAATCAAACCATAAACTCGGAAGTAAGGATGTATCATTTAAAGTATGTAATGGTCATGAAACATAACAAAGATAATGTACATGCTGATTTTACAGTCATTATAAATCTCCAAGTAAAACTAACTTCCCATCGTGTAGATGAAGAAACTAACACATTAGCCACACAAGCATTTACTCAAAACATCGCAAACCTTGACAATGGTATAAAAAATATGAATGTAGATTATTTCCCATCGAATAGTGTACCTCACCATTACCAATCGTTTATCTATTTTTAAGTTAGAAGAGGTGGTTTCCTCACTTCCATGTCTAACACCGTTAAAACAATTTCCCTGATACGGATCCCTGGTTAGCACATCTATTTCTTTCAAAACTGGGCCTAGTTGCCAACTCGGACTGAGTTGATTGCAAACCAATGAATGTAAGTCCTCAGCTGATGGTAAGTTTGAAGTAACAAATCAATCAGCTGATGGTTCTCATTGAAGCGTCATAGTGCGAATCAGTTTTCGCAACAAGACCAGTGTTTGTCCAAGCTCCAGTGCACAGCTAGTAACCTCATTCCGAGATGGACAATAGATATTTTTTACAATATTGTTAGGCTCTAGGTTTTGAATTACATGGGCTATACGAATTATCGCGCCTTCTATTGCATCAGTATCCGGAAGAATTATAGTTTTTATCACAATATAATTGTTTTATTAAAAAAATTATACGTTTGTTGTTACGTTGTTACACTTGCGTTTTTGTTCACATTATTAAATTTATTTATCATTTCTATTAGTGAATAATGCAGCTTTAGTAGAGGTCTTTAGTTTCTAATGTTTTAGTTTTGTTTTTGTTCCATCTACCTCTGAAATCGTCTATGTGACTGTTAATATTTAGATTTTTCCGGAGTCATTAGATTTCCTTACAAGATTATACACAGGATATAAGGTTTTTAAGATAACAAAAGAAAAACTAGTATAATGGGTTGAACAAATGTGGTTATCATTCGAAAAGATTCGCTCGTTAAACTTGTCTTCTTAATGTAGGAAGTCATATATAGTGCACTCAAGTTATGTTTTATGGGCCATTAGTTCATTTTGCTTTGTCTTGAAATCCCATATGACTGAATCCTTTTCATAATTAATGGGTACAAAAACTTTAGGTATAATCATGTATAAAAACATCTTTAAAATGAGCGTGTATATAATTGCTCGCTTGTTTTCAAAATATCTACTTTACTTAAATTTATACCTTTTAAATATACACAAATGTTTATTTATTGCAGTAAGTACGTGATCCTCATCATGTATTAAAATAAGTTAAGAATACTTAAACACGTCATAAAATGTTTCTCAGATAAGAATAATTATGCCCACACAAGTCATAAAATTGCTCCTAAATGTTCTCAAGTAAAGGAAAAAGTCGTGACATTATATCGAACAATTGTATTCAATACAAAGTAGATAGGAAGTTAGATAATTGAATCGAATCCGACGCCATCGAACAAACGTATATATCCGATCGCGTGCAGTCAATGCTTCGTCCAATGTCGCCTACACCCGCACGATATAACAATATGGTCTAAGAGCCAATGAATTCGTTATTTACGTTATATAGGATGATTTTATATAAAGCTATTCTCTTATTCATGAATTCATGATTCAATTTATGGTTTTGGACGTGTACTGCAACGGTTGGTTCGAAACAGCACATAAAAAGAGCACTGAGGAGATAGGACAAGCTTTTTACCAACATTAACATATAAGCAAATAAGAAAATCAATTTTTTTTGACAAGAAGTTTTAACAGTAAAGGCAGGACACATCATGCTGACAATGATAATGTTAAAATATGTATTACATTGGTATATAGAAATGCTATAACGTATATTTATATTTATTACAGTTTCCCGCAAAAAAGATGACGCATCTTAGTTGTTCAACATAACTACCCGTATTTACAAGGAATCTTAGAATACCATGTCTAAACATACGATTCCAAACATAACAAAGTCACGTGATGGTAAGTGTATCGGTCACTGGCTCTTGTCTCTCAGTATCGAGTGCTATTATGTCATAACGTTCCACTTGCAGTGTGTTGGCCCAATTGGCGGGCGAACGTTTTTGTCTATTTTGTGATGTTGCAGGTTGCGCGAATCCAATTCGAAAGGTCTGGCGGTGCATTCTGTACCTACCATCTTTTGAATACTGTTCATGTGTGCTAGATTTTGGTGTTATGGCATTCATTGCTCGGTGCCATGTCTAGTTTTGAAGTCGCATTTTTTTTTTGCTGTATCAGTTTCGTTAGGTCATGTAATTTTATATTACATCCGCGGAAAGCCGTTCTTTCTGTTATAACGTTATCTTACTTGATTTTCAAGACTCATTCTTCTTCATACTCCTTGGTATCTAGGTAGGGATATGTTTCCATTGGCAAATCCAATGCCGACGGATACCTAGATATTATTGTAATATAAACTGTCATATAGATAACACTGTTCAATCCACAAAAAAGCAAATTCCACTCGAATCACCACTCAACTCAAGCTGTCAGAAAGCGCTCAAAAAGCCTTCGTTTACCTCATATTACGAAATAATGTGAGAACGAAGTGCGACAGTATTGTAAGTATTGCGACTCTGCAAGGTTTCACCGCGTGGGACGGTGCAGCCATTTCTTATTGATAAACTTTCCCTTTAGCTCAGTATTGTACACTCAGAAAATAAGGCTAAGGCTGTCTTAGCCTTATTTTCTGAGTGTTTAAGGAGCAAACGCTTGATTTTAACCGACTTCGAAAAGGAGGAGGTAACTCGGTCAATTTTTGACCGATATTGTGTTTTTTTTTTTAATAGTCTTTATTCAAAGATTATACTCCCGAACTGGTCCCGAACTTTAATTTCGTAAAGTGTGTTTAATTACGAAGAGACTAAGCTATTAATAGAAACCCCGACTTTTAAAGTTATTTTGCACCTTTTTGTGTTTTTTTTTAAATATTGAAGTCGGTTGTATTTTTTTTTTCTAAAAAGTTTTTTATCTTATTAATTAAATTAGGGCTACGATACGTGCTAAAATTTATAAAATGTCATAACGTATGCTAGCAGAGCTTAAGATTCACGATCAGCATTTGTGTTCATAACCGCAGCAGTGCCTTTTAAGTTACCTACACTTAAAATTAATTAGTTGATGGCAATGCCTCAAATAATGACAGACTATTATTACTAGCATTATTCGAATTGTGGTGTATATGTGAATAGCCTTTTACTAACAATTAACACCTAAGCTATGCTCGCGTGGGAAGCTCCTTTGTTTTTGTTTAATCATTTACTACATGACTGCTATTTACATAATTCTAACGGCATAGCATCAAGTATGCCCTTAAAATTGTTTATGAATCTTAGAAAATACACGAATAGATACTGCATTTACTGATTGTTACTTTGAATATTGTTCGCAAAACTTCAATAGAACGAAAAATAAACTCAAGTTTCAGCCAGAAATAACCTCAGCTTGAAGCTTCAAGTTCTCGGTCTGATCGTGACCTCCAAATTCGCGCCACTGCAATCGCCCGCCATATTTGTCGCAACCGTCATTTTCCACGTTTTCGCGCTAAATTACATTTCGTTCTATCGCTCCATTGGCTTCAACAAGAAACAGTGGAAACCGCAATTTAAAACAGTTAAGTTTTCCAAAAGAAACCTCAAGTTCATGACAAATGTAACTTTGATATCGTAATGATGTTGAAAATATTTGTGAGTGTTCACTCAATGGCGGCGGTTCACCGACTGGAAATTGCAAAGGGTTTACGAAGCAGTTTTTGTTTATTTTCTATAATTAAGTATAATGATTTCACTTATTGATTTGCCAATTTTGCACCATTGCTGCTGTTGTAAAACAATAGTGTATTAAACATTGTTTATTTTTTTGGCTGTCTATGAATCAAATATAAAGTACAAATGTTTATCTTCCTTTACTCATTGTTCTGAGTTTTTGACAGAAATAAATCTAACTTCTCATTCTTCTTTTAAATTAGCCCAAGATAAATAGCCTTTTGTATTTTCAGGTCAAATTAGTTACCCAACTAGATTTAGGACTATAATGATTATTTTCTCAAGCCAATCTTACAAAAGTGATTGAATCAAACATACTTATCAACTTCTCCAACTTCGCTATGGTGAAACTGAACGCGCGCAAACAGTACCTCTACCATGAGTTTTAAGCAATAGTATTCGTCGCTACTCGATATCGACGCCGTAAATATTTTGTATGGCAAATTTTGCAGCGCCTCTAGCGGTCACTTGCAGAACAAAAATTTGCCATACAAAATATTTACGGCGTCGATATCGAGTAGCGACGAATACTATTGCTTAAAACTCATGGTAGAGGTAAAGAGCATTTTAACTATATGAGTTTACGGTACCATCAAAGACACTTCCACTTGACTACCGTTAAGTTCATTTTTGCTTGCACTCGAAACGAAAACTTCAAAGGGTTTGGTTTGGTTCAGCGCCGCAGGATTTAAGCGAAATTTTTTTCATGTGATGTGAAATGATCGCGATCTTACATATTCGGTTCGTGCGCGTGCTTCGTCCACACTTACGAAATGCTCCTTTTATGATATCTTGCATGTTACGTTACACATAGTTTGTGCCCGGCTTATCAAACTTCTTACTCATTTCTCCACCTACCTACTAGTTACCTAGGCAAACCTATGTTCCTCGTATCGTGAACTCACTAAACACGTTTCCATCGTATTTGCAAGCGTAATTGCATAGCGTTCACATTAAACTACATTATTATGTAAACCAGGACTGAAGACGCTGCAGCTTCCTTGGCCCACTTGCATTCTATTTTGAATATTGTTCAAGTTAATGTTCTTAACATTTACTGACGTATTAAAATAAATAGCAATAAAAAAACTGAGAGTTCATCTGTCTTTAAATTAGCTGCTGAAATTACGTCTAGAGAACATACTCACAGGATAATAAAATATTCTATTTGCTATTCCAAGACATGATCTATCTGTGTGCTAAGTTTCATCGACATCTGTTCAGCGGTTCGAGCGTGAAGAGGTAAGTTTGTTACCTCTATACATACACACAGTCACAAATTTCGGCTTTTTTTTACAAATAGTCGTTTTTCATGTCTGTTCGTTTATTAGCTTCTCCTAAATCATGCAATAGATTTTGATGCGGTTTAATGGTTCGAAGCGGACCTTTTTCCACGCGGTTTCGCTCCCGTATCCTAAATTAAGGGATCCTTATCCTAACAATATGCATGTTTCCTGAATAGATCAGTCAGCCATTGTACCCATGGATTAAAGTTTCTGTAAAATAGTTACTATTTTGATATACAATAAAATTTGTTATATTCTGTCAGTAAAAGTGTAGTCAGAAATTACCACTAACGCACTAACACACAATAAACTGTTCTGTATAATATCAGGTGAAATATCCTACCTAATTTTCTTTTTCCTGCCCTTATTAGGTACTTGGGGTCGTCGGCGCAACACGTTTTTTGCTTCCACCCTGTCCTGTCGCCCGTCACACGAACACTAACTCCCTTTTCCTTCATATCACTCCTCACACAATCCAATCCTACTTATATAATATTGGATATAACCTTTAAAAATTAGTTATTTTTCTGAAATAGGACGTATTAAAAAATAAAACAGTAAAACCGTTTCATTAAATAGAAAAAGGTTCTTTGATCAATGTCAGCGCTTGTACGAAAATAGAATAATTCTTGAAATGTCTAATATGTCTTGTTCAAGGACCAAGGATGATTAGATACCACACATGGTAGGTACTACACTATTCTTTATGTGTGGTTCCAATTTAAAATTCTACTTGCATCGTAATCACATCTTAGAAATAAAAGAAAGTAAGACGTGTATTGCAAAGTAAATTATAACACAGACAAACGGAAATGTCCTGTATCTTGACTCGCAACCCGGAATTAACAATATCATAGACAAACGGAAACTGACGTAACAGGCTCATAACAAGACCATAGACAGACACATTGCTTATCTATGGATGGAGGGAAAGCGCTGGGCTATACTTATGATACTTATGATTCGTGCTATGGTGTGACGTAATGAAGATGGGTTTTGATTGAAAGTTCGGATAAAGAGTAATGTAGTGGATAAAATAATCTAAGTGTAATAACAGCTAAGTATTTAAGTATGATGGCTACTAACAGGGAACTATGACGGTAAATAAGTTAAGACGATCAGGAATAAATTGAGTAGAGGGCAACAAAATGGTCACATAACTATTGATGATAGAACAATTTATTAAAATAGTTATGTTATATTTTAATAATACAATTATATACACCTATATAATATCTAGTATTAAGGTAGGAGGTTTCTAGATATCATTAATTGCAGAGACAGAAGATTTTTTTTGTTAAATATTACTGATAGAATCGCGTTTGCCTACCACTATCTCACCTGACGGTAAGCGAATGAAGAGAAAATGATGATAAACTACAAATAAAATAAAAAGAAAATTAAATAATTAGGTAAGTATCTAGATTTTATTCATAATATAATAATACGAAGATTTTTCCAGTTTGGAAGACAGACGACCAAACTGGAAAATTCCATAGATATTCAATGATATAACAAGTTCATTGAAGTTTACGTAGATATGCTTTATTACGATCACGAAGTTATTTATATTCTTAGATCTCATGACTCATCTAATTAATCTGTATCATCACGCTTTCTGTGTTACCATAATATTATATGAGTAAATGATTGCTCGCATAATTCGGTAAAACGTAGTAAAGAACTGTTTGTTGCTGCATATTTGTTATTATCATCATAATTTCAGCATAAAGACGTCTGCTATTGGACATAGGCCTCGTCCAAGTGACGTCACAGAGACCGGCCATCGGATTTCCGCGACTACCAGGACATCGGTCCACCTTATAGGAAGCCTTCTATTGCCGCATCTTCCGATACGCTGTCACCACTCCCGAACCTTTCGGCCTCATTGACCATCTGTTCTGTGAACAATGTACCCTACCCCTTGCCACTGATTATTCGGGCTATATGGGTGTGGCTTTGGTTTTCTTGTGGATATCTTCATTCCTAGTTATCTGTAAAGTATGTAGGCATGCCAAATATCAATATCCATCAATTTTATTCAATAATTCAACACGTGCGATTGTCAATTGTCTTCAGCACGGGTCTCCTGTCATCATAAATGTTATTCATCGACAAATAAAAGATAAAGAATTTCGTAATGAAGTCTAATGTATGGAATAACCGGGATTGCAGAGAACGTCAGTTAAGTAGAAATGTTGGCTATAAGAATAAACTAAAGACGTGATGTGAATAACACATAAAACAAGCATTTGTTACTATAAATGAAGTGTCCATTAAAAAGAAAATATAAAAAGCCAGTACACTCCTGGGTTTTCCACACCCGTCCTTTGTGCGAAAGCCTACAAAGATGCCACAGTGAATATTTGTTCTTGGAATGCATACATAAGTCTGTGTCGATGCTACGTATCCAATAAACAGACTACAGTTTAGAGACCAACTATTTCTATGACAATTTGTCAAGATAAGACTCGTGTAGGTACATATATACCGCAAAGAAAAGTTCCGTTACCTACTTTCTTAAGTATTGCCCCAAGTCTCCATCCCCAAGCAAACGGCGTTCGCATAGATTATAAAATATTGAGCGTTTTTTTATAGGGTATTTATTCATGGGTCTGTAAATATCGAAAATAAGCAAACCTCTTGGTTATTGCCCGCGCGAGCGCCGGCGTTTGCGCCGGGATTGTGGTTAAGGAAAATCTATCTACGCAAAACCAGTCCAATAAAATTCCTACACAATTTATAGCTAATTGATATTACCACAATATATCAATATATTTTCCATGTCCAGCGCATCTTTTAGTTCTAGAACCACTTAAACAAATTACCGTGAGATGAATCGTCACTTAGTAATTAAATCAACTTTATGAATAAAACATTTGTATTTTATTCAGTTTAGTTACATGGATACATCTTCATTGTTGTTCATTAACACTGTTGCTGAGAGAAAAACGTGTGATCCCAATGTTTTGCTAAAAGCTTGTGCAGTTTTTATATCGTGTTTAGATTCTACAGTCATTTGTTTTTATAAACATGACGTTCTAATTGTTATCTGGCATCTTTATGGCGTTAAATGTGGTGTACATGTTTTGTTCAAACAGTGATAATTTTAATTAGTTAGTAGGGTAAATTTGCTTCTACCGTGACTTAAAATACTGATTTTGCAACTCAAATATACAAACACACATACACAGACAGACATTATGACCATGTTTAACTAAACCCTATTATCCTCAGATACATCTGATTTGTGGGTAGAAATTATCGACACATCATATAGCAAGACAAGTAATGCAATATGCAATCTTTGCAACTATGTCCCGTTCCAAAAATTAGACCATAATATATTCCAAAACTTGCCAGAGCTATGGGATTGTTCAAACGAAGTTGCCTTGGCTGCAAAGGGCAACTGAAGAAACACTGGTTTAAGTCAATAAAAGTATGACGCTTACTGTCGCTCCACCTAAAAAAAATGCCTAGAAATATTCGAATTGTGTCAAAACGGACCCTTGATCCTTGCTTGATCTCTATGAAGGTAAACAGGGCACAACAATGATGTCGTCATATTCTGTAGGAAGTAGCGCGTTCACGGCTGTGACCAGTAGCAAGAAGCCAGTAGCACGACTACTCGACTAGCGCACGGATAGTGAAATTTAACAATTAGCTTATTAATGTAGTAGCATCTGACTTCCCTATCGAGGCGTTTAGGTGTACACTTCTAATTATACCAGCCGTTTTGTTTAGTGGCGGTAAGTGGCATGCTACATTTCGGTTTCATAGGAAACTTCGCTTCTGATTAAGAACTACTATTAAGGTTTTTCTTACCCATAACCCCTGACTGTACCCACTCCCTAATTTATTATGAACAACACAGTTTTTGAGACACGTAAATATTCTGAATCTCCGGAAGCCTTTTACATTAAATTTTAGAAATAAATAAATATCAGTAATATTGCATTTTTTAGAGATAAACTCTTCAAAACAAACAAGCACCTGCAATATTTTAAACGGCACAAATATAACAGACCTTTTTGCGAATTATAAGTCTGAGCTTCTTTGGCTAAAACACTAGGGCCATGGGGTCCAAGTTTTTCCTGATACCAGCAGGCCGCTAGTTGACTCTTCATGTGAACAAGAGGTGGTATTGTTTACAACCACAGAATCAGCATTACCATTCAATGTGGCAGTGCTGCCATTATTTTGGGTATTTCCCATTGATATCGATGGAGAGAGATAAATGTTTCAATGCCCAATGAGTTCTTTGCTTCCCCTTTTATCCCGCTTGTTCATATTTCTATTATTTTTTATTAGCTTATGTATAATGTTTAATTTACCAGTCTGCATTTATCTCTAAATAATATAAACGTTTAAGTTGTAATTAACATTTGATGCTAGAGAATGTGATACCCATTCAAAATCCTAACTACCCTTACAAGTATAGTTTATATTACATTTCAGAAGAAAATACGATTTGGTTACCTTCCGGAGTTCCGGACCAATACAATAAAATACTACAATCACAAAGACAACATCACTAATCTAGAACAGTTCTTAAACGTGCCAACGTAGACCTCCTTAGCTCGTGATGTAGGAAACGTGCCTGTTAGCTACGAGTACTAATCTACAAGTCTGTAAGTAAGTGTCGGGTGGAGTGCGGCGCAAGCGCATCCGTTATGCAAGGACAAGAACTCTTAGGGCTGCTATGCAATAAATGAGAATAGACATACCAAATATTTTTGACATAAAGAAGTAAGATGAACAAACGGAAGCTGAGGTTCATTAAAGGAAAGAAACTACCAGATTTTTTATAGAATTGAATGCAGAATTCACAAACATCTACATGGTTCTGATACCATCCAAACACTGAATCAAGCTAAATGGAAACCCAAAATATGTACCTGGATACTATTTTCCCACGACTCCAAAGATATACATAAATGTGCAAAGACTCTAAAGCAGTACTTACAATAGAAACTCGTATTTATTACTAAGGTAGGGTCTCAAAATTCATAGCTATCTAAGGTGGTGACCCTAGGCTCGTCTGCCGCACCTCCCTAGCTAGGTATTTGGAAAACTATTGAGGTTTTACACTATACTGTAGAACGATTGTGTAAGAGCAATATAAGATCTTTTATTGCACCGTGTTAAATTGCACCTTTGTGGAATATTTGAGGTAAGGAAAGTAAGTAGGTAATAAAAACAAGCTTTGAAAGTACTGCTGCAGTCTATACCATCAGTGCTTTCATCGCTTTTCTATTAGTAGCTTCTACCAGCGGAAGTTACGTAGAAGCAGAAACTATATCTCAAGGGGATCTATTCGGCAGAAGGGCCATAATTTAGATATGTACCTACTTTGCAGTGGCTGAGCTCCAGCTGAAAGCAAGGAGACTGCAATAAGCTTATGTCTAGAGGAGACGACCTATCCAACAAACCACATGCAGGAGCCGCTATGAATCAATGGAAAAATGTGAAATGAACAATGAAATAACCAACGATCATAAAAACTGTTGTGAGCATATTTACGACTGCATAAACGGTATTTAACAATGAACGCCCATTCATATACTTAACGAATAACAAGCGAGCGAAATTCACAACCATGGTCAAAGCTGCAAGCGAAAAAAATACACAATAGTATTAAAGATATTCGAATAGTAGTAAACAATAGTTTTAATAATTCGGTCAAGATGACATACAAGTATTTTAACTGTACACTCAACACCCATTGTAGTAGTCACACGGGTGAATGAACGATCAGACCTTGTCAAAAATGACGGATGACAAAACCAACCCATTGTTTGATAGTTCATAAGTAGTAACGGTGCTAAAACTACGATACATTTAAAACGGGACCAGATTGATAAAGGATAAGGTACCGTTAAGTACTTTGGATGGTAGTAAATTGTGCACGAATTGGTAATTCATATAGCGGTTTCATCAGATGTCAGATAGATACAATAGAAGTATTGATGAGGCACATAATATAACTGTGAATAACTTTTGATTTTCAGTGTGTTAGTATTCCGTGTTAAGAATTTAATTCTTTAGGAACAGTGTTGAAACTATACATGCGAAAGATTGTGTTTAGCAAACTGATATAGGTAACGCAAAAGGTAGAAAAAGTTGGTAGTCATTAATTTATAGGTTGGTAAAGTTATCTATGTTGCTTAGACACTGGCAAAGAGTTTGTAATTAAAACAGATCCTACAGCCTTCCAGAAGTTATGATTTAGTTACTTTAGACTAAATGAAAGGTGGCACAGTAACAATTTTTAAAATCAAATATATTGTAGACTTAACCATAGACGTAGCATGTACCTCTGTCCCTACTAATGTACAAATGGATGGGCTTATTGTAAAACACGCCTACTTTAGGCCGTACAATTTAAGTGATGTCATTTAATAGTAATATGCCTAGTACCGATCTATTGTAAAACCAATGGCCTTTATGTTGCTATGCACATAGTGGATCAAATAGGTACAAATATAGAGACGAACAAACTCACGATCACGACAATGGTTGTATCACTTGAGTTAAACAGTAAGAGGTCAAGGGCAGAAACGCATGTTCAACAGACAACGATGAGAGTGATAATAATATAGAATTGAATTTAGATGCATTTCGCATTATTACAGATATGTATAATACAGGATGGGGTTCAACTCCCAAGCTCAATGAAGACAATTATACTCGTAGATTTAATGTAAGATAATCTTGTACTTAGAATTTATTATGCGGGATGAAGATCATTTCCCAATTTATTGTAAAGCTGCAACATGATCTACCTAATATTCGGAATCATTGTTCTGAATTTTACTGAGTAGATTTCGTAACTCACTGAATAGAGATTTCAAACATTGTGATGTCACTTTAGTGACAATGCATCATGCACTAGTTAGGTATGAGAATTTTCACAACCGCATCTGCAGTTTTCGCACTTGCTAAACACGGAAACCACAAAAAAATCCGCTTCCTTGTTTGTCATTGGGATTTTTTTTAAATAATTGTTATAAACTAGAGCTTGATTGCGATCTCAACAAGGGGTAAGCATTGATGCAATCGTTGAAGATGAGACGCATTAGTTTATTCACTCTAGCCTTGAAGACACCTAAATTATAATGGGACGGAAAGATGATATATAAGATTTGAAGTACAAAATTGATAAGTTTTATCATACAAAGGTTTTTGTGTTCCCTTCCTTGTATAAGTTTAAGTAATGTGTAAATTGGCCGAATATAAATAACGTGGCGATAACAATGGCGGCTGCAGATGATGTCTTTTATAAAACAACTTCTTGTTTTGTTTTGTTCTTTATTGTGATGTGTGAAATAAAAACTGTAACTGCAACAATACAATTATATTATATTTTATGTACAGTTTACAATCAAATAAATAAGATTATATTGATGTATCCATTGCTTTAGAACCTACCTGACAGTTATTTTGGAAATGAGAAACTTAACAAGTTAGTTCTTAGCATCTTCATCTTACCCATCGATAAAACGAAGTGAAATAGCCGAATATAAACTTAGATGCCGCATTATTTATTGAACAGTGAGCTGAGCACCGTGTTTGAAAGCTGTTTGATGAGTAATTTTTTCAACGCAGTCAAAGTTTTTGTTCTTCCAAGGTTATTTTTTGGTGGGGAAATCTTTTACTGACTAAAAACCCACTCCCATTCCTTCGTTGCCTTTTCTTCTAGGGCTGTGGGGTTGTTCGAGAGATCGTTACCATGGCCTTAGAACGCAACAGGCAACTGAAGCAACTAGAGGTACCCACCTCGAGTTGCTTTAATTGCCTTTTGCCAATAAAAGTCTGGTACTTCCTCTCGCTCCAACCAGAACGGGAGAAGTAATTTGATGATGTCCCACCTTAAAAAAAAGCTTTGTTCTTGGGAAATTTACTGTCTTCTAGCTACTACGCTCATAAATAAACCAAAGGGACAATAAAATTTGAAATACCCATAAACTGTACCGTGCTCGATTATGCAAAATTTGTACCGTGAAATTGGTATCAAGTGGGAGAAAACAAAAATTATTATTTTTATTTTTGTCAACATGATTAGAGCATGGTATGGTACGGATTTGACCTACTTTAAATGTGATTGCAGGTTACACTTTACCAAAATTTTTTGAAAAGCAAATTTTTTAGCATTGATTGAGAAGATATTCCTAGGCTGCTGAAATACAAAAATTAATGATTGAGGCTAAAATGCATAATTCTATTTATAGCATATTCTTGTTCGCCACTATAATAAATGATTCGTTCATTATACAGCAAGCTCTTCGTGTAATTTTTGCCATAGCTTAATAAACCTTTGTGTTTATACATTTACCAAGATTTTTCTCTCTGTACTTTACGGTCCATCAGTTTATGCAGTCATTAGAAATATTATTACAGAATAATTAGAAATAAATGCTCGGTTATACAACAGACCAATTATCTTCGTCTGTACAGTTAGTTACTAACTGATCGTGAATTGTTATTATTATACTGATTTCCAGTTTTGAAGGAATATATTATGCAGATTCACTGCATCGACATTAGTGTGTTATATTAACTGACTTCCAAAAAGTAGGAGGTTTTATATTCATCTGTCCCGTTGTTTTTTATGGATGTTCACTGATTTCGCGGATTCGTGGACCAATTTCGAAAATATCACTTGAGGAATTCGGAGATACACAAAGGGACTTTTCGATAAATTATAACAAATCTTCCAGGGTGACTTAGAGCGGTTTTGCATTACGTCCGTTCCGAACCCATGAAAGAATGGTTACGGACCATGCCAAAACATTATTGATATTCCAAACAATTCATAATGGTTGCTACTATAGTTTACGCGCTTTAGTCGCGGAGTTGCGGAAACCAGCCCGTAATACAAATACTATAGTTTACGAGTACTTCGGTAAGTACTATGTGATTTTTTGATGTAGCGCGACAGTCGCGCGTTTTTATTATTTATACACCGTTAAATTTTAGTCGTTTTAATTCCGCGGAGGGTTGATTCGGTACATAAATTACTATCGATTTGTAACGAAAAAAAAAAAGTACTTTTTTTTCAAAAACTCGAATGTACGAAATTAATTTATTTCAGTAAATGAGTCAATGACCTTGTAGGTAGTTGTCGTATTAAAAAAAAGTGCTTTATTTTTTAATTTTCTCTTTGTAAATCGATAGTATTTCATGTACCGAATCGACCCTCCGCGGGATTAAAACGACCAAAATTTAACGGTGTATATGGAATAACAAAGCAGCCGCGCTGCCGTCGCGCAGCACTTTGTGGCTAATTTGAAGGCGCCCTAGACTGATTTTATTTATTTTATGTCACGTGTGAAAATAAACGTCACTATGTCACATTTTGAAAATATTGTACCGACATTAGAGCAGATTCAATCATGCTTGGATCATACCAAAATAGACCTTAGGGTGACGAACCTCTCAACGGACAAGATTTACTGGGGCCGATACTAGCCAGGACTGCGGGATTGTTCGTGAGTATAGCCGTGGCCCTGGAGCGCAAAGGGCAACTGAATTAAAGGAACCCAGTTAGGTTTAATTAGTACCTACTGGGAGATCAATAACAGTTGAACACCTCTCGTTCTACCCTGAGCGAGTGTTAGACGGTTTCCTCCAAAAAATGAACGGCGATGAATTGAATTTTACCACAACTGCACCTACTGTATTAACAAATATAAACACCTAGTAATTGCTATAAAAAAAAAAATTGTGGAATTACAGAAATCCTACGTACCCATTGAGATTTTATCACAGACAGAACATTACATTATTTTTTTTAACTTTAGAGTTGCAGAATCCCGCAAGTAGCAAAATTCAAATATGTGGGTACATTCACAATACTTTTCTTTGAATTTTGAATGGAAAAATCGATTTCAATTTGATTCGAGACTCCTATTTCAGTCAATTGTATCGTGCGTTTGCAACTTCCTTTATGAATGAATGGGACATATAAACAGATTACAACAAAACGTGCTCTAATATTATGCTATACAAGATGTTTCGATTATACATCCAACGACAAATGTTTTGACCAGGCTATCATGACCTGTAAACAATTGACAATCGACCAATTACATAGAGCTTTTGGTTAATTATTCTAATAGGTACGTATTTCGTAGTATTTTTTTTTATTTTGTTGAAGGTACATTTTCGCTAGGCTAGGCGGTATTACAATTTATATAATGGGAGATTGGAAAGAGATCATATTTATGCAATTGCTTTATATTAGTTACTGAGAAAAAGACATCAATGATGTATTTTGTCTGCCTGAATAAAAATATGTGGAGGCATGAGGATGTTAGATACACATCAAAACGTTTCTTCGTAACGTATGAATTCTAGATATTTGTCCGCAAAAAAGTGAAGAGATTTAATATAAAACGTTTAGATTCGGGAAAATTACGAAAAGATTTTTTGACGAGTATGCAGGATGTTTACCTAAGTATTTTGAATTTACTAACAATTTTACGTTTTGCTGTTTTGCTTTTGCTGGTTATTCTGTTTACGGGTATTCAGAAAATTTGTCAATAGGATAATTTTTTTTCAAATGATAATAAAATAAGTAGTTATAAAATTTGGTTTTTTGCACTAGATTTAAAAAACATTTTACCCGATAATAATAATAATATATTTATTTGCTAAAAACATGGTATAAAAGATAGTAAAAGGTACAAGTATGAGCAAACATGTTTCGCTAAGTATTAGCATGCAAATTTAGTAAGTAAGTAGGTAAATACCTACATTACTATTTGCATAAAGGAAGGATATAAATGTATAAACCATTATTAAGAGGGCCCTTCACCACTCGTTTATCGTCAACGTCGAGCATGATGAAAAGGCAACGTGAAAAAAGAGATTTTCAGAGGTCTTTAATGGATTATAGTTGTCAAAAAATAAAAGGTCCGTTTTGACATTTGATATTTTTATTATTTACGCAATGTAACCGTCTATATTTTATTATGTAGGTAACCATTATGTAGGTATACATTAAAACACTTTTTAACTTTATTGTTTCTTTCAGTTTCGTTCCAAGTTACATTCTAGAGTCTTTCACAAATGTCAAAACGGGCCTTTTATTTTTTAACGAGTTAAATTTCACATAAATGTACTTATGTTTTGATTCTATAGAAACATAAATAATATCCACAAGATATCTGTGTATCTGGAGAAAGATGAGTAAATCATAATTACGTAAGAGCGGTTGTATAAGTATATTGGGTTGGCCGCTCTTAAAATGATATATTATTAATTATAAAAATTGATTTACCTTTATTAATGAATTATTTTCAGAAAACTGAGAGAAAAAGTATCCAGCTTGACCTTAGGTTTACTTCATGAATAAACTTTAAAATCTAGTAATTGCAAATTAATAGAAGTCTCTTCGATTTTATGATCATGAATATCAACTGCTAGTGAGAAAAAATGTAATTGTTTGATGAACAAACAAAAGCATTGTATTTGTCTTGATTACAGTTTTGCAGGCAAGACTCACTCGATCGCCACGAATGTTGATATCTTTTTTTGCAATTTGGTAAATTTTAACGATGTTTTTTGGTAACTTTACTAGAACTAAGTACCTAGGTAGGTAGTTACACAATTTTGAAACCTAGAATTTATTGCTACCCTGATACTATATTATGTAGATTCTCTATAAAAATAATTCTTTTTTTAATGAATTGACGTAAAAACAAAAAATCTTACCTTATATTTCATTTTGAATAAAACTCGTCCTCTTTCAACGAAAGCACACACTAACAACGATAAAAACTAACAATCAAAATATTCAACGGTAGAAAATAATATTTCTCATTTAAAAAATAAAAATTGTAAATAAATAAAATCGTCAAAGTTTTCGATCGCGGAATGTTTTGGCGCGCAATTCGCGATGTCAGCGCGCATGCGTTCAATGCGGCTGCGCGGTAATGGCTGCGTTCTGCGAGACGCGACGGTTTTGCTTCCCCGCTATCGAAGTGCAACGACCCAATACTGCCCGCGCGAACACTTCCTCGGCCCGATGCAATGAAGGTGAAGGTAAAAGGTGAAGTGCGAAATTGTTGCCCAAACAAATGCCCAGTCGTACGGTCAATACTTACGCGTTCAGTCCGACCGATAATGCGTTTCACGCAGTTTTCACGGCTTGATATTGCAAATATTTATTGAGATTGAGACAGCGAGCTACAGTTTTTGGGCAATTGATATAAACAGCGCGTAACTTTGTTTGACCACGATTTACGATTTATGTGAAACTGGGGTTACTCGAGAGTAGATTGAAATCAGTTGCTAAAATAAATTGGTTTGCATAAAATACAAAAGATTGCTGTTTACAGAGTATTCAAACATAAACAATAAAATACAAGACATTGACAATGCCTTGCATCCTCTTTACATTTCATAAATCTCTTACATAAACCGAGTTGCATGACTCCAGGAAAATACAATAGATACCTGGTTATCTTGGTTATAGGCTTATTGGTGGTTATCTTATAATAACCCTAGTTACTAGGGTTTGGTCCCGGGACGCCCCGGGTCTCGACGTCCCGGGACATTTCGTAATTTTAGTTGTCTCGAGTCCCGGGAGTTTCGTGTCGAGACTCAAGACGAGACAAGATTTTCGGAATTGTTAAAAGCTGTTGACGCTCTGATTTTATTAAAAGCCTATGTTATCAGCAAAGTCTTATTATTGTGTTAATTGATTATTTAAAAGACGGATTTAATAAGTCTATTTTATTATTTATATTTAATTATGAAACAATAAATCTGAAAATATGAGCAGTAATAATGTTGTCAATATGACCAATAATTAGATACTAAAATTACTAGATAATAGTAAACTTAGTAAGAATCAATATGATTTGTAACTAAGTTCGTTTTATAACTATAAAATTTAACTGTTATAACTACTTATACAAAACAATAATAATTAAGACTGAAATTTAATTTTCTGTTTATTAAATGTAGATTTTTACAAAAAAAAACATGCGTTTTTTATGTTCCACCAGAAATTAACTCAATTAAAATTTATCAAAAAGGCTAAAACCGTCTTATAAAAAACACAAAAATAAAATCTTAAAGGTCTCGACGTCCCGGGAATTCCTGGGACTTTGATTGTAGGCTGTCTCGTGTCCCGGGACTTTGAAATTGTCGGGAATTCCCAAACCCTAACTGTTACTATGGGTGGGTAACAGTTAGGGTTTTGGTTTGGGAATTCCCAATTTACAAAATAAAATTATCTTTATCACAGAATAAGTAATAGTACAGTAATTGGTACAGTACAATAGTTCCTACAGGTAATAATGCATCCTCACACATGCAAAAAAGGTATCTGGTCATCAGGTGAAAACGCATCATAATTCTATGATTGTCACTAAGAGCGTGTGTAGGATTTTTCTATGGAGGTACATCATCAGCTCCACATTACTTAACTTGGCATAGGTAGGCATTCTATTCGGGGCTTTTAAAAATTACTCTTTTGTAGGCTCTGATGACTGATGAAGAGAGGGCGCATTAATTATGTATTCTATAGGCACACTCTTCATTGTAAATCTTGCTTAGGCGGAGCATCACAATGTTCTTTTGGGGGTGATCAGCGGGGGCGACGTCTCGCGTTTGGCCTTGGTTTAGGCCATAGTCCGGAGCAAGGGAAATAGGAGGCGGCTGAGGCGACACCTCATTCCGCGTAGCAGTAATGTTAGTGAAGACTGCACGCAAGAAGGAACGGACAACCTCGCGCCCCAGCCGCAGCGCTGAGACCCCGATCCCGACTACCAGCAACGGTAGGCATAAGCTTACAGATGACGAGCAAAGGGTAGTTCTCAGTCCGGCCGCCCGGTAACCGCCCGGACCGAGCCCGAGTCGTCGACGGCGCGTTTTTCAACGCGCGCCTCAAAGAGGTCAGTAAAAACGCAGGGGGAACCCCCTCCAGGTTCCATCAGGACTGCGGGGAATTTCTGAAAAGGAAACCGCGGTCGTAGAACGCAAAAGGCAACTGAAGGATATAGGTGTGGTTCAAGACAGTATGGAATACCCTCTCGATCCACCCTAGACCGCAAGAAGTCATTATCCCATTTTCCCACCCCAAAAAAGGCTACTTTTTATCCCAGGAGTATATTTCCTTGGAATAAATTCCTGCGCGGCGAAGTCGCTGAATACCGTAATTAGAGACACAATAGAAAGACAATAGGTGTGCGGACGCTGGCGTCCTCTTGGGAAATAATGAATTAATAAAGTACTTATTGACCGACTTCAAACTAAAAAAACTGGACAAGTGTGAGTCGGACTCGCATACTGAGGGTTCCGTATAAACTTACCTATGGAAGTGAACTAGTTGTTCACTTTCCGAATGGAATCCGGAAGATTTTTCCGAATCGCAAAAAAGTTTTATAAAGTATTATTATTATTCGTAACAAAAAAAATACCTACTGGTTTCAGATACCGTTTTCAGGGTTATGAATTTTCCTTTTAAGGTATCCAAGGACAAGATTCTCAATTCGACTGAATGTTAGTTTTTCATATTTTTTTAAATTGATATAAACCACGGAATATAGAAAGAACACAAACTATAGTGCTTGACTGCGATCCCACCTGATGTTAAAGCTGTTATGCAATTGTGATTGTGAGGTGCACTAATAGTTTATTAAGGGCGTATTCACTCTAGCCTTGAATATATATTATATTCAGACCGGAAGATCACAGCAGGCAAGTTGTTCTAATCCCTTGATGTACGCAGGATGTATGGTCGTTGCTCCATATCTATCTGTAATGACAAAAGATCATGAAAGATGGATGATTTCGTTCGTTACGTTACTTTTACGCCAACCATGTCAAATATGCAGCCCGCTGAGCAATTTCCTGCGGTCCGAATCAATCAATTTCGAAAACAGCCAGATATGTGGTGTAGTATGAGAGCAGTGGTGGCCGATTGGTAACGATCCCGACTTACGAGTTGTAGGACGCAGGTTCAAACCCGGCCAGGCGAATTACTTTGTGTAATTTATTTCATCACCCCTGCTCTCAAAACAACTCACACTGGGCCCGTGGTGGGTTACGGCCCATTCCCTCGCTTAGAGTGGAGGCCTGTGTCCCAGCAGTGGGAACATTAAAAGGCTGATGATGATGATGATGATGAAGCCTATTAAAAACCTGGAACTGGCCTCTCTGCATGCATGCCGTAAAGAGCCTTCGTAGTCGAGTCTCGAGAGTCTCCATGGCCGGGACCAAGGTTTTCCTAGGCAAGCCGTTAGGTCCTGGGGTAGTATTTTGGACTGAACGTGGTTGAACTGCCACTTTCATCTCTACCTCGGTCACCTCTTGAGCATTGTAGTCGTCGTCGCCGTCGTAGTCCGCGTCGAACACCATAGGTGGCGAATCCATGGGCGGGGGAGGATGTTCCCTTCGTGCACAGACTCTCACCCCACCCTCCACAAACTGGGGCTGCATCCAGCAGGCGTTTTACGTGTTGCGCAAAGCCGCATTTTGTGGCTACCACCAGTAAACATGACGCTCGGCACGTCCTGGCTGAACTCGGGACATTGCCACGTCGCAGAATTGCGATATGGCCTCCTGGAACCACTCTGCCTCGATATTGATGGTGACAGTCGCCGACCTGTACCTTCGCGTCTTAAAGGAGCCGCTCTTGGTCCAGGTGCTTCAGCGCCAGGGGACATAAGAGTATCATATGCATGACGGCGACAATGACATAGAGGTTTGTACAACTCCGGGCCCTATGAGTCTATACGATATATGATATAAATGTTATTCATGATATACGTTCTACTCAGCCAGATTTTTTGATAGAGTAGGGTCCTAGAAACTCTATTAGTCTGTCACTAATAGATATTCTAGGAGACCAAAAGGAATAAATTAAAAAAACCATCAACATAATATAGTTACTGATTCCGGTTTCTTCATAACGCTATAACTTTTTTCAGACAGACATTTCAGTTTTGCTGTCTTACAATAAAATGATCGATTAACATAGTCTTTGAAGTGCTACAGGGGTGGGGATGTTTTGAACATTGATATTTAAGTGCAATTAACGCTTGTGCGACAAAACTGTACTGCGACTATTTATGTTTGTGTGACACACTAAAGGTCGACATTAATATAGCGACACAAATATGTTACGGCACTTTTTTATAACTACCCGGTAGTCGGAGCCCCGCTCAGCGGGGCTCTATCGAGTTATCTTGGCTGGTGGAGTAGTGTCAATCTACTGTAATACTGCACCACTTACTGTAGAATTACAGTACTCCCACAGGTAGTAGGTAGTCACACTATTGTTAGTTGAAAAACCATAGTGTCGAAGTATTACCGCACAATCGTTTGTCACACCAGTGTGATGTCGGCGAACTACAGTCTATCGCACAAGCGTGCATTTGAAATAAGATTATTCGCAGTACAGTTCTGTCGCACAAACGTTAATCGTATATATCCTTTTGTCGATTTCAAGTAGTACACTCGGACGCTGACTTACCTCAGTCGTGTGGTAGAGACAAATATGAAGGAAGTACCACTTGTCGTCGACAGCTGACGGAAGTTCAAGGAGTATAGTGAACGGAGCTCCGCCCAGCGACTGTTGCAACCTAACGCTGGGCACGACGCAATCGCAGCAGTAAGTCCCGCTTTAAAGAGTGCCTAAATGGGCGTCTTCATTTATTCACTCGTGTTTCAGATGCTTGTAAGTCCGATACCTACCTGTTTCAGATTCGGCGCGAAAAAACGCACGATCGAGTGTCACCATTGTCTGGGTCACCCGGAGGTCGCTGTGGAGCAGCAGAGGTCTATCCCATTTGGGCGAAGCACTACCATATCCTCGTCTAGGTGATCGGCAGCAGCGATCTGTCACGTCTGGCCTTAGTTCAGGCCGTGGTACGGAGTGAGAGGGAATGGAAAGCCTATCATTCACCTCCTTCTGCCAAGCAGTACTTAATGCGAGAAAAGAAGGTGGCGGAAACTATGAGGGCGACATCCAGAGGCGTAGCTACCGCCGTATCAGCCGTATCAATTATACGGGCCCCCCGCGCTACAGGGGCCCCCACATGTAACACTTTGCAACATGTTATCCACAATCGTTTCGTAGAGTAAAACAATCATTTGTAAAAAAAGATCCATTTTTTTTATACAGGGCCTCTGTGGGACTTTTGATACGGGGCCCCCGTGGGCCTAGCTACGCCACTGGTGGCATCTTCACGATTTAGCCACCGCCACAAAAGACGTCACGAGCATCGGATATCGCAGTCGCGGGCTTGCCGACGGCGCCCAATTTTAAAATAACGGACAGTTTTAAAATTTGTTTTCACCGTTGAATTCACAACTCTTCTCCGATAGTCAAATAATAATCCTTTATTACCAGGCAACTAAGGCCCATAGATAAAATACACAAAATGATCTTATTAAATAATAAACTAATACATATTACACACTAATAATAAAAGAAACTATTAAACTATTGCACACGAAGTGACGGCGCCGTGTTCCGCTGCGAGGTCGGTATCCTACCAGAAAATCGACGATACGTACAACTCCCTTCGGCCAAAACTCTCCCTTGTTGCAGGTCTCGAAATGGTGAGTCGTTACTCGCACCACAAACGACTTGAAATTAGTGTTATGGCGCGGCTCTAACAGCATGACTCTCAAAGTCCAGTTGGTCTTCGTCTTCACACGTACATATGCGATGTAGTCTCGAAATATTCAGCTGCGTCGTTGGGTATTGCTGGACACAGCAGCATGTTAGCTCTTGCCAGCGTGGTACCGCACTGGTTCTGACAAGAAGGCTTCTTCCTTTTCTTCTTCTCTACCTTTGTGAAGCCATCCTCATCAATCTGCTTGCCCCCTTTTGTTTTACCTGCTTGTAGTGTTGTTGGGACACAGCAGGTTTTTTTGCAGCAACAATAGTGGAATAGGCACGTTTAGGGGGCAGCAATGTTTGTAATGTACTTTTTATCGAAAAAATAAATATATGAGTATATAATTTGTTCTCTAATAGTAGGTATTTTTTAGGGCCCCGTACCCAAAGGGTAAAATGGATATTTTTGACTACCTCGAGAAGATTGACTTGATATATTTGTTATCAAAAACTACAAAACATTAGAATGTGTACCTACATCCACGTTCTAATGGTATAGAATGAACAATGAACTATTATATGAAAACGCGGCTTAAAAAACTTAGTATCCAAGTCAAAATCGTTTTAAAAAGCCATGGTGACAGTCTGTGGCAATGTTAGGGATGACAAATGAAAAAATATATCGATATTTACTTAAAAGTACTGTGAAAATAATCAACTGTAAAAACAAAAACTGGCAGTTTGATTAACTTAATTTTATTAAAATACATATTATTAAAGTATATTCATTGGAACCGTGTTCATTGAAACAAGTTTAGAAACATAGTCATTACGACCGACGCAGAATTCGCCCGAGCCCTAGCCGCAGCGAACTATTCACTCGTTTTTTTTCAAATGTAATAGTAATATATTCCATACTAATATTTTTTTATGATTAATTTTGTATGAATTAAAATATTTTAAAAAGAAACTGTTTTGTCGTTTTTTCGAATGTGACAGGAATACATTCCATATTGTTATTGTCATAAGACCTAAATTTTATATGAATTGAAAGTTTTTAGAAAGAAACTAGTTGTCGTATTTGGAATTATGTGTAAATTAAAATTAATCTTATTTTCAGCTTCTTAAAAATTCATTTAGATACTCGAATGATAATAGATTAATAAGAACTGGATTTTTTAGCTTCAGGTGACCGATAAGGGTAAGCATTCCTTTTATTTGTTTTGAAATTTAATATCAATTGACACTAAAAACCCGCGCGGTTATTAATTGTTCGATATCGTTTACAAATAAGTAGTACCTAAATCAACTTATAGGCTGCATGGGAAACTAGTTTTTTTTTGTAACCGTTTCTTAGAACTGTTATTTAAAAAAATACTGGTTTCGTTATACGAAAAACCCGAAATGACGAACGGCAAACGACGTTTTTAATATTCTTACGAAGAAATAAATGCACACAAGTTCGGAAAACAGTAAATTGAGTACCTAAAAGAGGTATGGATTACGATTAGGTATGATTAAGAGAGGATTACGAGAAAAATAATTACAGCACAGCACTTATTAAAGCGTAAACAAAAAATATATTATAAATATCTGTCGGATCCGGCGTTCATTTGTCGACAACAAAACCAGGCACGCCATCTTGTGGCGACTAGAAGAAATAGAGGTTTTTTTATGGTAGGTAAGGTGGCGCGCCTAGACAGAGAAAGCCGTTTCCACTTTGGCTACGAGCTTGGGGAGGGAGAATCTGCCGGGTACTGCGGACAGTGTCCGCAGACATGAGCGTTTTTAGTTTTGAACGCAAACGGATATATATCCGATTTCTGATTTTGAAATCGATTTCAATGTCCGATTTTAGATATCCGATTCCTGTAGCACTTAATTTCACCAATTCGTTCCTTATAATACACGGCATATAAGTTGAACCAAACAGGCGAACGCACTTGAGTGTGCTCTAAGTCACTGATTTTGAAAGTGGACGGTTACTCGTAGCCATAGCAACGACGGCCATTTTTGGTTCAACTTACTTGCCGCGTAGTAGATATACTTTTTGATTTACATTACAAATCAATTAAAATAAAGTCTGAACCAAAAAATCTTACTAAGCATTTAACTATTTACATTTATTAAGTCCACTCTAAACTAACACATACCAAAAGACGGGAAATTCTTTTCTCTGATATGGTGATACGAAAACGCGCGCATTTGTCACCAAGTTCAAGTTTGCATCTCTGAACGAAAAAATTAGATATTATATACTAGATAAAACCAAAATAAATCAACGCATAATCACTCAAAACTAGTTTTTACGTTCCCTTAAAATAAGGGTTACATTGATCGCATAATGTACAATAGATTTTGGTTGAATTTTGATAACCATCAAACCGATAGCCAAACGAATCCAAATTGACCAAAAATCTGGATATCATAAAACGATCTGTGTGGAAATCCAAACGCAAACTTCAAAAAGCGAAAACTGCAAAAATCCAAATCGTACAAAAATTCAAATCGTATCTGAATATTAGAAAACTACAAAAATCCAAATCGTATGGATATCCAAACGCAAACTGACCGATGCGATATGAAATTGGCCTCCTCTTTTTCTAACAAAGCGGAACGTTGTGGGAACAAACAGGACAGCGCAAATATATCGCGATTTCGGCTAGATTTCAGATTTTAGTTTTGTGTTTGGTTTGGATTTCTTGAAATCGGATTTTCAAGTTTGTGATATCGATACGTATCGATTTGTGACTGGTATCAGATTTTGAATACGATTTGATACATCGGAAGCATGTCTAGCGGACACTCTTAGCCAAGCCGTCGCAGAGTCAAGATGTTCTGAAACTATCCGTTTTGTTGTATGTACAGACACTAGCACATCAACCTACCTAAATCTGTCAAATTTCTTTAATAGATTTTCAACCTTATCACAATATTGGAAGGTTAATGTTTGACGTGCTGGCGTCTGTACCTACCTAATAACAGTGCACTGTACCAAAATGTATTGAGAAGTAAACTGATTCAGTTCCTAGCCGTTTTTATTCATTGCACGATACCCACGTAGGCCCATCTGGTAGATGATCAGAGCTCGAACCATCCTGAACGAGCCGTCATATCGATAGTATCTGGAAAAATACTGTTAGTTTTGAAATATCGATGTTTCTTCCAAGCCCAAACCTTAGCCCAGTACTGTCACTGTCATTAATGTCAGCGTCAGTGGTTTGGTTTACTATACTCTTTGGTCTGTGGTCATTTTGTACGTATTGTATGTGTGTGCACATAGCGGTGCAAGCCAAAAATGCGGAATATTGATTGATTGATTCTCTACGTTCCTGTCGTTAAAGTACTCGGAATACAGTTTTTGGCTGTAATTGTGATATTAGATGTATAATAATAAAAAATTCTATCAAAGATGATGGAATTTGTCTCGATGAAGGTCGCGATGTTGGACTGGTGGGTAATCGTAGATTATTATTTATTTACTAGCTTTTCACCGGCCGCTACTTATCACTTTCATAGTCTCGTGGCTTATCCCACAGGAATCGAGATTTTTTATGATAAAAAGTACCTAAAAGAAATAACCTTTCCAAACCTAGAAAAACAATGTAACCCATAAAAACAATATTTAGCTTTTTATAATATTAGTTTAGATTTAACTGCTTTTGAGTTCCTTCCGTCATAAAAGTTATCATTGCCCATGCGCTTTTGTATAGCTAGTTCTTGGTAGGAATTAGGTATAACCTTTTTGAAAGTTAGATGAAAATAATTCATGGTCTCACAGCACTCTATTGGGGTAGCTATTTAGTATTAAGCCAAAAAAAAATCCATCATATTGTCGAATATTTTTAAATTTCTGCGCCCAAGTGTAATCTAAAACAATAAGTATGAAAATTTGGTTTGAAAAATCCTCTCTTAGTACTTGCCTACATTTTAAAAGGAAACCTTGTGCACAATTTCGCACTCCAGTAGTTTAAACTGTTCATTGATATTTCAAGTCAGTTTCTCCTTTTATATATTGCTAGTTCCTGAGTCAGTTTCTCCATACAAACTTACAACTCCAGTTTTATCCCTTTAGGGGTGGAGTTTAGTAAAATCCGTTCTTAGCAGATGTATAAGGAACCTATCTGCCAAATTTTTAAGTTGTAGGTGTTGGTAGTTTCTGAGATTTTGTTATTAATTAGTGAGTGGCATTTCGCTTTTAAATATTGTATATGTTAGTATGAAACTTATATGCATATATGCTAGTATGGCAGTTCTTTACAAAACACATGAGGTTTTGTTTCAGGTATGACAGGGAGGAGAGAACTGCCCATTTTCTTAGAGAAGATGACATAGATCAGTGTGCCACAGAGAGGTTACTTAGAAACCAGTTCTATGACCCCCTGGTGTCTAGTGACTCTGAGGATGACACACCCAACAATATAAACTGGGATCAGATTTTCAAAAATAATAAATTGGTAAGTTTATTTTAGTAAAGGCATGTTTTGCACATTTAAAACAAATATTAGTAATTTACCTGGTAAATCTTCTGAATTCTTCTGGACACTATTTTTATCTATTCAGGGTAATTATTGAAAAAAATCAATAAAATCCACAAATATCACTTTGTAACCTTGGAAATATAAACTTTATTAGTTTATATTTCCAAGATTACAAAGTCACATGTAAACAACAAAGGTCTTGCATGGACTATTGTAGCTGAAGTCTTGAGTGCAGCGCCTGCTTGGTTATTTGTTACAATGAGTTGCTGCGCCATGCCACTATATGTGACTAATATAGAGAAATAACACTTCAAATTGATCATACACCATTTTTTTTACTATTATAGAAGGTGATGATGTAGTTTATGATTGAGCTAGTGAGTCTAGAAGTAAGATACACATTTAGCTTAAAGACTCTTAAGTTATAGCTATCAGAAATTCACTGTTTATCTGTATGCACAATCACAATAGAACTATTCTCTAAATGTTATATGTATCACACCTGAATTTGAGAATACTGTAAAATGTAACTTGTAAAATGCTGTACGCAGAAGCTGTTGGTCTTACCTTAATAAATAAATAAATTCATCATGTTCAGGCACCTCAGTGGTGCATTGCTGTTCATCTTGCTGTCTGATGATGGAAGAGGCTTGTAGAAGTAAAATGATGTAAAACTCAAGTTGTTTATTGAGTGTAACATAGTAATAACACTGTCTTCTTTTTTTTTCAGCAACAAAAACATAGAACATTTGTGCCATGTATGCGACCGGTGGCTCTATACCCCAGGCTGTCTGAGCTGACTCCACACCAGCACATTCAGTTTTTAAAGATTCTCAGTATAGAGTTCCCCACTGTCTTGGAAGACCTGGTCCTAGGCAAACCCACGAGAAAGGATTTTAAAGATTTTGAAGTAAGTGTTTCAATATTTTAATTATAATGTTTAAGGTGAAAGCTCTAGGATAGCTTGTGATTTTTTTTCCATTTGTACAGTTTGCAGATCACAGTTCAGTTGTATGTGGATTAAATGCGCTGGTGTAATACATAATATCTATTTATTTACAGAATTATAATCATCAATATAAACCTCTCGGCTTGTCTTACCCTATTATACGACTGTTTTCATAAAATATATTTTTAAAAAAATAATTATTTTTCTCAGGCTACCTTTGAGCTTTTCTTACTCTTACAGCACATTCACGACTTCGGTCTTAGCGGTGAGCGGCGCGGCGATCGGGACCGTATCAGTAGGCGATTGGTCAACGCCGCTCATGGCGGCCATAGCGGCTCGCGCTCGACCAATCGCCTATCGATACCGCCCCGATGGATTCGCTCGCCGCTAAGACCGAAGTCGTGAATAGGCCCATAAAGCTAACAAAAGCTTTAAAGGTAAGAAAAGACCAAACTCATATTTTGCAAATAAGGTTAACAATCAGTATTGATAAAAAGTTGTAGAAACTTAAAGACATAAGTTTTATTTAAAAAATAAAACATAAACCTATATAAGTATATATTTTGGATAATGAAATACTATTATTTCAGTACTAATTTTATTGGTGATATTGTACTGTAAAATATTCAAATGTAACTCCTTAAAACAATCCAGGCTGCAAAAGAAACATACCTAAAAGAACAAGAAGCCTACAAAGAATGGGCAAAGTCCCTGTGGGCCACTGACCACTGTATCCGGGCATTACGTCCAAAGCCCGCCGTGGAAAGAGTGTACGAGGCGGAGTTCAAAATGAAAGCACAACGGATGCAGGCCTTACCAAAACAGTATGATTTAGCTGCTCAAATATCATTGGAGTGTGGAAAAAATAACTGCAATGCTGTGCTTAAAGAGGAGTTGATTAAAGTGAGTATACTGTAAACTGTTTCTTATTTTCAGCTCTCATAAATAGGTTGACACAAATTCTAACTCCAACATACTTGCTAAAAGTGTTGAATGTGAAACTGAAGTGTGCCAATTAAGGAACATCTGTTACAAAACATTCATGTACTCTGTAAAAAAATGTACCCCCATTTTCACTTTATTTTTAAGATGTTGTTTTATCTAAAGGTAATTTGTAATGTTTACTTTGTTTAGTAAAATGACAGTAAACACTAGTCAGCCATACTAATTTCAGGTCACTTTAGCAGAGATGCCACAAGTTCAGATTCCAGATAAAATTGAGAAGCATTTCAACATCATCACACCTTGTACAGTGCCAGAGCCTTGCCAGAAACATCCATATCAGATAGTATTACCAAGTATATATTCCATTTTTTTTAATCCTTCTACATCTGTCATTATTAGAAGAGGTCTGACATTTTTTGAGAGAACTTTAATCATGGAAAAGATTCAAATAGAAATATGATTTTAATAACTCGTAAGCCGCCCCGACTTTGTTACCAATTGGTCACTACTGCTTGCTCGGGCACCACTGTCACTCGGCCACCACTGCTCTATTCCTAAAATAAGTTACCATTAAAAAAAATCCGGGTGAGTCGGACCGCACACTGAGGGTTCCGTACAAACTTACCTATGAAAACAGTTCAATTCCCGAATCGAGTTTCGAAGCTTTTACTTAATCGCAAAAGTTTTTTTTGTGTCGTAACTACAAATTTAAAGATTTCATATTTTTTCCTATAAGTATAGGAAAAAATCGTGCTATCAGGATTCTAGATCAACGGGAAGTACCTTATGTATTTTGATTCCTTTTAAAATATACTTTCTTTTTTAGTGACAAAAGGCTATATCTTTTTTTTTTGTTTACTTAAAATTTGGATTTTTTCACAACTTCAAGGGACCACAGATCACAGATCAGAGTATATGGTTCAAATTTCAACTAGATACCACCACGCGTTCTCGAGATAAAGGTTCTTAACAAACAGACGGACAAATTGATCTTATAAGGGGTCCGGTTTTTCCTTTTGAGGTCTCCTAAAAAATATATTTCTATGCAACTCTAGCTGTTTTTTAACTGCCATTACTTATATTTTCTCTACCTGCAGACGAAGAAGCACTGTCAATGCTACCAATCACAGAGATTCACCGTGAACTGGCATCATTTGCCCTGATCAACAACTCACAATATATCGCAAGTGAGAATGCTCTCAAGTGTTTGACGCAGTGGAACAGACACTGGCTGCTACCTCTCTCCGTCTGTGACACTATTGGAGCTGGTGAGTTCTAACTGATGGATAAATATAATAGGTTTTTACCTATGAAATTGCCGTTCTGCCGAACTGGCTGTATCAAGTCCACTGTTTTTTCTTTTTTCGCTAAGAATTGAACTTAGAATTAAGTACAAATTATTTTTATTTTTAAAATATGTATTTCTTTTTTAATTTGCTCATTTGTAAATAAAAAAAAAAATACATATTTTATGTTGTTAGCATTCTGTTTTCATCGCATAAATTTATTTCAACATCGCAACATCAACGACGTATACGAAACGAACTACTAACGAAGTATTTACAATTTTACGGTGTCATTGACATATGTATTTATTTATATGTACTAGTTTAGTAGTACCTATACCTATTAGGTCCACAATACATTATTATAAACATACAGTTTTTATATTCAGATGGCAGGAAAGTAAACGTGATGGTACTGGACAGCGAGTTCTCAGTGCACAAGGAAGCTGCACATATGAGGGCGTACAAGGCGTACCGACATCTGTTAGAAAATGCGCTGATACCGTGAGTTTACACATTTTATTTTTGTCTAAAATTAACTCACCTGTATACCTTGCCCGGAGCTTAAGGTAGAGGTGTGCCCCGCTTGGGCAGAGCACGGCGTATACTCGGGGGGGCGATCGGCGGCGGCGATCTCTCGCGTCGGGCGTTGAGGAGTAGCAGACTGTCGCCTCCTTCTGTAAAGCAGTGCTATGTGATGTTATTGCTAGTTCAATGCTAGCAAAGGAGGACGCCGCACGCCTTGTCAGCAAACCGTAGGGGCCCAACAGGGTCGAAGCCTACTGGGGCCTAGGATCGTTTTCCGAAAGGAAAACCCCGGCCCCGGTATAAAAACCAACGAAGGAACAGGAGTGGGTTTTTAGTCAGTACAAGTCTGACACTATCTCCTGCCTCGCCCAAGGGCGCGAATGATGGGGCATTGGATGATTTTCCTGCCGGAAAAAAAAACCCTGTACTCCTTAGGCTGATGCAGCACCTCCACTAACGACTGAACCGTGGCAATATTTTCCTTATCTACACTTCTATAGTAATGGAAATAATTTGTATGTTTTTGTATTTCTGTTTGTAATGAATATTGTTAAAAGTACAGGACCGATTTTTTAAATTATTTCACCACTAGAATGCTACTCTATCACTGAGTGACGTTGGCTTTGTACAGATATTGTATTTCACGCCAGTGGATTGATCCTAGATGTGTGTGTAGATGCACGAACTCTTTGTTTTTGCGTGTGTAAGTTATTTTTTTAACACCGAGAGCTCACGCTCACAGAAAAACAGTGTACGTGTACGTGCACACCACATATGTTACAGAGGTCCGATTCAGAATTCCAGAATTTCCGATTGATTTTGCACTTTCGATTCCGATTTTGGTTCCTATAAATATCGGAACTTATACCAGAGGTCCAACAAGTTCATACTTGCCGCGCAAGACACCTCCCCACACCTATGTATCTTCTATCAATTTCTCTTTCTTTCACTTGTTGTTTTGATTCCTATTTGGTATGACGTAAGTTCGCTTTTCAGTAATACTTAGAATAGTTTTAAACTAGATTTCAGCTGACGCTTCTGCCTGCTCTGCCGATTCCAATAAACCAAATTTAAAACGTTACTTCGTTACCGTTAGTTCCCTACTGCACACACATTCAAAGCCAACCCTCCTTGATGAGATATAACAACTGTATCAAGCATGTGCATTTTTAAGTTATCGCAATTCTTCGATATTGATAAATGCCCAAGGGATAATCATACAATGTGCTTATCAGGTCATCAGAAAAGGAGAAGATATGTGAGGTAACTAGAAGCAGAGTTGTAAAGAAAGGAATACTTGCTTCTTCTAAACTAAAAGTACCAGCCAAACCTGTTGTACAAGACTTAGACATGAGTAGTGACGATGAAGACAACAAACTATTTATTGATACAGGTATGTTTCATCTCTTTTGCGTCCTAAGATGTTGTATAGTGTGGCCTCTTTCTACAATTCTGGAGACAGTAGGGAATTAAAGAGCAAACAATATTTTCTTCGATTTTACGGCGTATAATTGCAGTATACTCTTAGTCTGACTTATTTCATAAAGCTCGATGCAACGAATGAAATGCTAACTGTTTACATGCTTCTATATATTATTTATTTTTGCAGGAGGTGACGCAGATATGGCAGAACCAGAATTCGCCGGTTTTTCTCCACCTAAAGTTCAGTTGGTTTCACTACTGCATACACCCTATGCAGGTTTGATCTCACCAAATGCAGGTCTTTGTTCACCCAAACGAGGATTTGCCCCACCAAGTGCAAATCTTTATTCACCTAAAGCTGGGCTTCCCTCACCAATTGCTAGTTATAGTTCACCAAAAACAGCATTTTCTCCACCACGTGAGGGTCTTCGTTCACCCAAAGCAGGGTTTGCTTCACCAACTGCAAGTCTTACTTCACCCAAAGCAGGATTTGTCTCACCATGTGCAAGTCTTACTTCACCCAAAGCAGGATTTGGCTCACCATCTGCAAGTCTTACTTCACCCAAAGCAGGATTTGCCTCATTATCTGCAAGTCTTACTTCACCCAAAGCAGGATTTGCCTCACCATCTCCAAGTCTTACTTCACCCAAAGCAGGATTTGCAAATGCAGGTCTAGTTTCACCTAAAGCAGGATTTGCCTCGCCAGGCTTTGTGTCACCAGGTGCAAGTTTTGGTTCACCGAACGCTTTAAGTTTTGGGTCGCCACCAGCCAAGAAAAGTATGATGAGAGATAAGACTGAAGCTGTCCCGCGGCGGTCAGCTCGTCTAGGTGGTCAAGAGTGCACCGGAAACCTCACGAGTGCTACAAGTAGTAATCTCAGTGAGGACTGCCCCAGCGTTCTCGTGGAGTCCCTCACAACGGCTGCCAGTAAAAAACCCAGTGAGGAGTGCTCTATACCCAATGGGGGGCACCCAAAGAGGATTGCCCATAAAAAAGTCGATGAAGAGTGCTCTGTTGTTCCTGATATTGGAGTATATAGCTGTACTTGCAAAGGTAAGTCAAAACTTCTCTTAGATGCTACTACGCTAAACTAACTGATACGCAGTTTATAAGAAATGGAAATAAACCAGTTCATTTGAGCGTTACATAATGAGTCTTAGTGCTAAATAGGCAAAGCTTTTTTACTTAACTATACCCTTGTTCTTGATGCTTGTCTAGAAAGTAATCCCTAGTCTAGATATTTGAGTGTTAATAATGCCTCATAAACCTTTGGAAAAGCAAACATTGATATGATGAACGTGTTATTGAACGGCACGAGTGGCGCAGTGGTTGAGCGATTGCCTGCTGCGTTGCGGGTCAGGGGCTCGATTCCCTCACGAAACGAATACTTGTATGGCCTCCATGATAAGTTTGCAAGGTCTGGGTGTCTTGAGAATATGGCATGTTTACATGTTTGTGAACGCACCCACGATACAATGTGGGACAAGGTTTTAAAATAAAAAATTGATTACATTTTAATTCTGTCACTTTCATTTAAATACAACAATATTGTAATTATATGTATCATTGTTCCTCAGGCACGTATTATGAGAAACCTCCGCGTCGATCGTTCAGGAAATGGCAGTTCTGCAAAGAGGGTACAAATGATAAATATGACATGATCATTCATAGTCCACACAAAGCTAAGGTGAGTACAAGTTTGAAAATATCAATTACCTGTGTGCTTAAGCCTATTGCCTTTGATCGGCTGACAAAGAAAATTCCCGGCTGCTACTGAGAAATTGCTTATGACAAAATACTAACCAAACAGGTAAACAAATCTTTGACTTAAATTTTTCTTTTTATTCATCTGTGAAATTCTCATTGATACCTTCTGTATGAAAAACAAAGAGATTTTTTGGATTGATTTGAATAGTGCTTAGTTGAATCGACGAACTATCATTTACTCACCAATATTCATAGTGTTATTATTACATTCTTTTCTCATACAGGACAAAACCGAGGAATTAATACTAGAACCGCTACCAGAGTACCAGATAGACTTGGGCGCGAGCGAACAATCTCCCGACGCCGTGCGGAGTGCGGCCTTATCACTCGCACTAAGAAAAAAAGCTTCTTTACTAAATGGTAGGGTTGTTGAGGTGACTTTTTCAGCCAGTCAGTTGAGTGAGAACTGATAGGGTTGTTGTGATGATTTGGATTATTATAAATCCGTAAATAAATATGTAAAAATACCAATCATATTTTAAATTTTACTGACCTGCAAAATCCAATAACTTTAAGAAAATTTAATTTTCACATTATTTTACTTTAATCATTATTGTTTGCAACTTTTTTTAGCCACTTCTGTTTATAATTAGTCTCTTCTCATTTTTTGAGCCTTGAAAGGTTTTCACTTAATTAAATTTAACTGGTTATTTCCCACACAGTTCGCTTAGATGGCTCGACAGGCGAAGTGGTGACCTTCGAGAAACTGTCTTCTGAAACGTTCACTGAGAAGCATCCTGACGTGACGCGCCAGGTCATCAGCACAATATACACCGCTCTCAGTCAGCTGCAGGAACTGAAGCCTGGTCACTATGTACTGCAGCATGAGGTAGGTCAAGATAAATGGCAGCTATATTGAATTGTTTCCAATTTATGTTATTTGCACAAACGAATAACAATTTTTTACTAGAAAATTATTAAAAAAAATATCATTATGTAAATTATGTTTAAAGTTATAGAGAAATAAAGGAAGGAAGTGAGGAAGAGGCGCCAGCGACTGAAAAGTTGGAAGGGAATCGTTTGTCTTGGTATGGTCTTGTGAAGAGAGAGTTATGAGTTTACATGTGGATGGATGGAGAGAGTGAGTGAAGCCAAAGAAAAGATGGATGAATTATGTGAGAAGTGATATGAAAGAAAAGGGAGTTTGTACGAGCTACGCTATACATAGAATTTTGTGCTAGTTTGTACGTCATACTCATGAATGCACAATACAACAACAACACACACAACAACAATGCAACAACAACAAACACACAATACACATATTGTTTACCTGTGCATTTAACATAGCATTACCTGCATTAAGTCGAACAATTATTAATCCATCAAAGGAACCCCACCGCCTGTGTTCCCACGTTGTCGTCGTGGTGGGGCTTGCGTGTCTCCGTGATCTTGAGGGCTAAGCCGGTAGAGCTACTCATGCCGGAAGGCCTCAAGGGAGAGACCAGACCAAGAGGAACACACCCAGGCGGAGTCCAGTTGGACCGCCACGGAGGGTGCGCTGCCCGGGAGTATCAGCACAACCAGCTGTTGGTGCACTTGGGCGGCGATTTGGGAGAAGTGGGTTCGCCTCCGGTACGTGTCTGCTCATCAGACATGACCAGGATGGCGAACGTGTTAATGGGGACCCCACCCCATAAAAAAGGCAAAGCTGAGTAACAGCACAAAATGAACGCAGCTAGAAAAGAAATATTACCCCAGGGGGGTACCACCTGCCTAGCAGGAGGAGAATCCCCCCCCGAGCAGAGCTCGGGCTGCCCCTCGTATTCTGGGGGGGGCAACTACCGCATCGGGTCTCCGGACCCCGTTCCGTCCATAGAGGACGCATTGAGCCAGGGTGGCTCACCTGCCCGCGTTGCGGAGTCCCTGGGACACGTTCCCAGCACGTCCGCGGCGCCGGCAGGTACAGGACAGGCCGGCAGGACTTTCGGCCTTAGGGAGGTGAGCGGAGACTCGGCATCGGACTCGGATGCCGCGTCTTCGCTCACCTCGGAGACAATGGAGGTTGAAGAATTCGCTCCCAAGAGGAACGAATTCTTCCTAAAGCGCCCAAAGACAGGGGGTGGTCCGGGGTCGTCCTCGGACGAAGCGTCGGCCCGCAAAATCTCCTCCTCCGGGCGGGGGGCGGGCCGCAAGTCGGGAAGGGGAAGGGGGCTCTCTGTTCAGGAGTTAGCCACCCAGCGATCCCTGGAAATTGCCAGGGAGGCGCTACCCCTCGGGGCGACCACCGGCCAAGTCGGTCGCTCGGCGCCTGTGCCGTCTGACAACTTGCCAGACGGCATGAAGGAGGCGCTCGCCAAATTTGGCGAAATAGTCACGGCCACTCTAACGGCCGTGTCTAAAAAACGGAAGTTTGCCTCGAAGGAGACGGCCATCTCCCAGGGGGCCGTCTCCATTTCGGAGGCACTTGCCGTAGTCTTCGAGCCGCTCGAGAAAGACTTCAACAGAAGGATTGAGCGGCTCGAGGCGGACCTGGCCGATCGCCAGGGAGGTGGACACGTCGCCCCAGAAAGGGGACGCAAGCAGCGCCAAGGCGAGTCCCAGTCCCTGCCCGGGCCGGAGAGCGAGCTGCTGACCCTGCTGCGGCAGGAGCTGGCTGCTTCCCAGCAGCAGAATCAGCAGCAACTGCAGCGGTTCCAGGAGCGGATCCAGCGGCAGCTCTCCGTCCTGGAAGGCGTAGTTTTGCGTCCCCCGCTCGCGGCCTCTGGACCGAAGAGGGCGGTGACGTACGCCGCCGCAGCTGCGGCCACGGCTGCTGCGCCCAAGGCGGGCCCATCTGGGCAAGCCGGGCGCGGGGCCATGGCGGCTAAGCAGCAGCAACGGCGGCAGGGAGGGGCTGTCCCTCCCCCGAAGGGCAAGGCGGCGGCTGTTCCCACCGCTAAACCGGCAAGACGTCCTGCCGGGGCGGTTACCAGGCCGCCTCAACCGCCCGAAGAACCTTCGGCTGGCGCCGAGTGGACGGTGGTCGGCGCCAAGAAGAAGGCGGGCAAGGCGGCCAGGGCGGCCAGAAAGCGCGTGAGGCGGCTGGAGCGCAAGAAGCGCGCCATGGCGGCTAGACTTCGCGCCCCTAAATCCGAGGCTGTAGTGATTACGCTACAGCCTGAAGCGGAGAAAAGGGGCGTGACGTACAAGTCCGTCATGGACAAGGCGAGGCGGGCGGTGCTGCCCCATCTCAAGGAGCTCGGAGCCTCTGAGGGCTTCCGCATGCGGCGCACCGTGACCGGTGCCCAAATGCTGGAGGTCCCTGGCGCGTCCAGTGGCCCAGCGGCAGACGCCCTGGCCAAGAGGCTCAGGGAGTCCCTGGACGCGGAGGAGGCCCGAGTGTCCAGGCCCACGAAGTGCATCGACATGCGCATCATGGGCTTGGACGACTCCGTTGGGGTCGACGAGGTGGTGGCCGCCATTGTTGGTGCGGGAGGGTGCACAGCCGACCAGGTTCGGGCGGGCACCATCCGCACTGATGGCACAGGCATGCGAGCCGTGACGGTCAGCTGCCCCGTGTCGGCGGCCAAAACCATCACTGGGGAGGGCCGAAGGCTTCTGGTGGGCTGGGTCTCCGCCCAGGTCAGACTGTTGGAGCCCAGACCTCTGCGGTGCTACCGCTGCCGCGTGGGTCACCACGCGGGGGCCTTTTGCGCCGCGGAGGTGGATCGCAGCGACCGTTGCTTCCGATGTGGTCAGCCTGGTCACAAAGCCGCCGAGTGCCGTGAGTCGCCGCACTGTTACGCATGTGCGGCGGCAGGCAAAAAGGCGGACCACCAGGCTGGTTGCAGGTCCTGCGACCCTCCAACGAAGGTGAAGCACAGGGTTCGGCCCATCCCCGGTGACGTCCTCACCGCCGCAGCCGCGTCCGTAGCCGCCGCCGCTATCGCCGCCACAGCCGCCGCGGCAGGACCCTCACAGAGGGCTCAGGAGGAGATCGTAATGGAATGTCAATAACAGCTCCATTACGTCTCCTCCAGGCGAACATCAACCACTGCGCCCCCGCTCAGGATCTGTTGCTCCAGAGCATGGCGCAGTGGTCGATTAATGTCGCCGTAGTCTCCGAGCCGTATTTTGTCCTGCCCAGTGCAGACTGGGTTTCGGACCTAGACGGCTCGGTGTCCCTAATTAGGTCGACCGCCGCCGGTACCCCCGCCCCTCGAGCGCGTCACGAGGGGACGAGGTTGCGTGGCGGCACGGTTCGGGGACATTGCAGTGGTAGGCGTCTACCTGTCCCCGAGCAGATCTCTCGGCGATTTCCACATCTCCCTTATGGAGCTGAAAAACGTCGTCGTTGGGTTTAGGGACCTCCCCGTGGTCGTTTGCGGGGACTTCAATGCCTGGAACGAGGCTTGGGGTTCCCGCTACACGAACGGGCGGGGTCGGTCGGTAGAGGCCTGGGCTGAGGAGTCCGGCCTGGCCCTCCTAAACCGGGGCTCTGTTTCCACGTGTGTGCGGATGCGGGGCGAATCAGTGGTGGACCTGTCGTTCGCCAGCCCCGATCTGGCACCACGTATCGTCGACTGGCGTGTTATGGAGGGGGTGGAGACGTTCTCAGACCACCGGTACATCCGGTTTGACGTCTCCGCCCAAACCTCGACCGCGCCGGTCCAGCGGAGCCCCTGTGGTCCGCGATGGGCGCTGAGGCAGATGGACCGGGAGCTCCTCCTGGAAGCCGCGACGGTACAGGCCTGGGTGCAAGCACCGGACAGGCCTGTCGACATTGACGTCGAGGCAGAGTGGTTCCGGGAGGGCATGTCGCAAATCTGCGACGCGTCAATGCCCCGAGTCCGTCCAGGACGTGCCAAGCGCCAGGTGTACTGGTGGTCGCCGGAGATTGCGGCATTGCGCAATGCGTGCAACCACGCGCGACGCCGGTACGCCAGGTACTGCAAGCGCCGCAACCGCCCGCCGGATGCGGAGGCTGTTGAGGCGGAGCTGTACGAGGGTTACAGGGTAGCGAAGCGCACCCTCCGAGCGGAGATTAAGCGGTCCAAGATGGAGGCCCGCAACGTCTGGCTGGGGTCTCTGAATGCAGACCCGTGGGGACGCCCATACAAGATGGTACGGGAGAAACTCCGTCCATGGGCTCCCCCACTGACTCAGAGTCTCCGGCCCGAGCTCGTGGAGGGTGTGGTCAGCACTCTGTTCCCTACGCGGGGGGTACACTCCCCCCCGTCTATGGCTCCGCCAACACCGGCAGTACCTGACGCGGACCACGACGACGACGACGATGTTCCAGAGGTGACCGAGGTAGAGATGAGAGTGGCGGTACGAAGGCTGAGTGCCAAGAATACCGCCCCAGGACCTGACGGCCTGCCTGGGAGGGCCTGGGTCCTGGCTATGGAGGCTCTCGGGCCTCGATTGAGGGGGCTCTTTAGCGCATGCTTGGAGAGGGGCCAGTTCCCACTTCGCTGGAAGACGGGAAAACTGGTCCTCATAGCGAAGCCGGGGCGCCCTGCGGACTCTCCGTCCGCGTACCGGCCCATTGTGCTGCTCGACGAGGTGGGCAAGCTCTTTGAAAGAGTCATTGCAAACCGCCTCGTCGCGCGCCTTGCAAGGGTGGGGCCGGACCTGTCGGACGGACAGTTCGGTTTTCGCAGGATGCGCTCCACGGTGGACGCCATCATGCGCGTGCGAGCCCTCACGACGGGGGATGCGGTGTCCCAGGGCAGGTGTGTCGTGGCAGTGTCCTTGGACATTGCCAACGCCTTCAACTCCCTGCCCTGGAGTTGCATTGGAACGGCACTCCGGTACCACCGGGTGCCCGACTACCTCTGTCGTGTGATCGAGGCCTACCTATCGGAGAGGTATATCATCTACCCCGGTCACCAGGGAGAGTGGAAACGTCGAGAGATGTCGTGCGGTGTTCCGCAGGGATCGGTACTAGGACCACCCTTGTGGAACATCGGGTACGACTACGTGCTGCGCGGCGACTTCCCCGACGGGGTCAGCGTGGTCTGCTACGCGGACGACACGTTGGTCCTAGCGCGGGGAGAGTCGTACCGGACGGCGGTCGAATTAGCGACACGCGGGGTTGCGATGGTCGTTGACAGGATCCAGCAGTTGGGACTCGAGGTGGCACTGCACAAGTCCGAGGCCATGTGCTTCCACGGCCCTCGGGGTGCGCCACCACCTCGTTCCCAGCTAACGGTAGGAGGGGTTCACATCAGCGTCGGGTCGACGATGAAGTACCTGGGACTCGTCCTCGACAGCTGGTGGAACTTCAAGGAGCACTTCCGACGTCTGGCTCCCAAACTGAATCGGACTGGGGCTGCTCTCGGGCGGCTCCTGCCCAACCTCAGGGGACCAGACGCCTCCTGCCGGAAGCTCTACGCGGGAATCGTTCGGTCCATGGCTCTCTACGGGGCTCCGGTGTGGGCACCGACGTTGCAACAGCAACCGAGGACCCAGCTGAATGTGTGCCAGAGGGTCATGGCAATACGCATGGTGCGAGGGTACCGAACGATCTCCCGCGAGGCGGCGACCCTCCTTGCTGGCCAACCGCCGTGGGATCTGGAGGCAACAGTCCTTGCACACATGCACGACAAGCGCATGGAGATGCAACGCCGGGGCGAAATTCCGCTGCCACGACAAGTCGAGGCATGGCGGACAGAGCTCCGGCGGGATCTCATGGCGAAATGGCGTCAACGACTATCGCAACCTCGTTCGGGGCGCGCCACAATTGGGGCGATAAGGCCCATCCTTGGGGCGTGGCTGGAAAGACCTCACGGCGTTCTCAACTTCCGCACGACGCAGGTGCTTACCGAACACGGAAAGTTCGCTAAGTACCTGTTCCGGATTCGTGCGGAGGATTCGCCCGGGTGTCGCCACTGTGCGGAACATCCGGAGGACACGGTGGAGCACACTGTAGAGGTGTGCCCCGCCTGGGCGGAGCATCGCCGTGTCCTCGTGGGGGTGATCGGCGGCAGCGATCTCTCTCGCCGGGCCTTGGTTCAGGCCATGGTCCGTAGTGAAGAGGGATGGCAGGCGGTCGCCTCCTTCTGCGAAGCAGTAATGCTAGCAAAGGAGGAGGCCGACCGCATCAGGCAGAGGCAACGGGGCGCTCGCCCCAGCCGCCGCCGGGATCCCGATCCCGATTTCCGGCCACCGTAGGCGCGGGCTTGCGGACGGCGTGCAATGGGTAGCACGCTGTCCGATCGTCCGGTAACCGACCGGACCGAGCCCAAGTCGTCGACGGCGCGTTCTGTTCCCGCGCGCCTCAAGGAGCTGTCAGCACATCGAAGAGGCCCAGCCTGCTAACTGCAGGCAGGCAGGGTCGAAGCCTACTGGGGTCATGGGTTAGTTCCGAAAGGAGTGCTCGACCCCGGCACGATAGGCTACGAAGGAACGGGGTAGGTTTTTAGTCAGTAAGAGTCCAAGGGCGGGATTTGTCATTGGATGATTTTACCTACCATAAAAAAAAAAAAAAAAAAAAAAAAAATCCATCAAAGGAAATGGTTACATTTACAAAACATAACACCCTTCAAAAAGGGCACATAACAGGAGGAAAATTAACTTTAATTTCGGAAGTCGGTGTTTCAATAATAGTTTGGTCTCTTCGTTATTTAACACAATCTTAGTCTTTAAACAATTGTGGACTGATATTGATTTTTTTTTTTAAATCGGCCCACAATCGACCGAAATATCGGTGAACATACTTACTTAAAAAAGAAATCAGCCAGCCGAACATAGAACCTCCTTCTTTTCGAAGTGGGTTAAAAATAAAATATATTTACTCGTAAGGAAACTTGACGGCAAACGAATAGTTGTCAAAATATGATTCTTACAGAACTTGTGGTTTTGGTATACCTAAACCACAAGTTCGGCTTCTTTTAATATATTTTTTTAATGATATAAACTAGTGCTTGACTGCGATCCCAGTTGATGGTAAAAAGTAATGCAATCGTTGACTGTGAAACACACCAGTTTATTAAAAGCCTACTCAATCTAGCCATGAAGAAATCCTTTCTTTTTCCCTCAGCCAAGTCACGGTGCCAATGCCATGCTGATGTGTCCTCGGTCCACTCAGCAGCGACACTCGCTTCTTCTCAACTTCGACAGCGATCAGCTGATCGAGGTGGATGAGGCACAGATGGCTAAAATACCGCCCACCATCAGTACTGTGCTACTGCCTTATCACAAGTAAGTAAAATATATATTTGGCTAGACTGGAAAATTGAACCTGTTGTTTGAACTGTGTAAGGCTCGGCACAAACGGGCCACCGAACGCAGCCACCGGTGGCTGTCGCTCGTTACCACCACATTCGTGAAAGTGTCAGAAGCGAGCGACCGCCACCGGTGTTCGGAAGCTGCCACATTTTAAGGCCAACGTTGCGTAAAGCGGGAGCACGCGCGGGCATTCGCTTGAGCACCCGTCGCGTGACTATGCTGGTGGCGCGTTTGCGCCGAGCCTGAAATTGAAAGAACTTTAGAAAATTTATATAATAATATTGCTTTTACCTGAAACAACAAATAATACAAAAATAAATATTTTTCTGAAAACCATCAAACCATCAAAATGGATTATTTATTTGTTTAATTAATACAACGCAACAACAGCATTTCAAATAATTGTATGAGGGGGAGTAGTAAGAACATCTCGCTATTTCTCTTTTTCAGTTTGTTAAAAAAGAAATAGTTTCCCATTCAATTTCAAGAATAAGGCTTCATTACATTCATCATGCTTCCACGCAGACTGCATTTGAATTTTTATTGCCTGTTTTATTTCAAAGCATACATTTCATCATCACTTCCAGCCACAGCACTCGTAGCGCTCACAAGGGCCCTATCACATTGCAATTTAGGCGGGCGTACGCATCCCCCGCCAAATTTGGAATGTGAAAGGGGTCTTAGCTCATAAACGGGTGAGCAGGAAGAACTGGCGAAGATATGCGGCACTTGGGAATGGAATCCTCTCATCATCATTTGGTCATCATTTCTTCATTTGTTTTTTGTGACTATCATTTTGATTATGCTAGTATATTTTTATTTGGTGAACTTCAAAATCTTGCTTATTAACCCTATTAAGGTGGATGTTCCAGGGTAGCCCGCCAAATTTAAATTTGACTTTTCATGAAATAGCCATTCAATGGGGTTAGATGAATTGATATAGATGATTTTAATGCTTGACACTGGTCAAGCATTAAAATCATCAATAAGTCAGGTGTCACCTACAAAATGCAAAAAGATTAGGAAAATTTGAATTTGGAATCACATACAAGAACTAGTTTAAAAAAATTTCGATGGCTACCGTGATACATTCACCTTAAGGGTCGATGAAGTATATCAAACGTGTTATCTCTGTCTGTATTGTATCTATGAGGGCGGTTCGCACTCGCGGCGGCTTCTTGCAGAAATTCTTAAATCGACAAAACATAGCAATCGGCAAACGTTTACTTTGCTCGCTCCATCTCTTGTATAACGAAGCAGTTTGAATCTCTGCAAAATGTCACCGTGGTATAACTTTGGTAATGTTTTTTTTTTTATGTGAAAATCTTAATTTTATTTAGGTTTACCAAGAAAACGTTTCGTTTTTGCTTTTCTGGAGTCTAACAGAATCTTTGCTGACAAAATTTCTTGCACCATTGTTATTGTTTTAAAATAAAATTGCGCTAACCTTGCCCGTACGGAAAGGGTCTCATCGCTTGTTTTCAGTTTGTAACCAATGGCAAATCAACATATAAAGAAGGTAACTCTGTCTGTTACGCCTTCACGGTAAAATTACTGAACCAATTTTGATTAAATTTGGTACAGAGTAAACTTGACTTCCAAGGGAGAACACAGGCACCTTCAACTGTAACTTTGTTTCCACAATAACCGACAGTCAAGCAGACGAAGTCGCGGGTAAAAAGCTAGTATTATATAAATGATTCTCAAGTTATTATATCTTCTGTTTAGACACCGTAGAGTGCTTCCCTGCGCCTTCACTCCGTACGAGAACCACGTGGCGAAGGAGACGAAGAAGCCGGCGTCTAAGAAGAAGGCGCCACCGCAAGCGATCAAGGTAAGGAAGCACACGAAAACATGCAAATAATCATGTTCTTTTTTTTTAGGCGGAGAGGTAAGGTTTGGTATACCGGGATTTTTTTTATTTTAGTCCGATGTGGTGGATTGATTTTAGATTCCAAAGAACTGTTCTCTAAATTTGGGTTATATTGACATTTTTTTTCTTGGGTTTATTTTTTATTTATATGATTAACAGGGCAAATCGACATAGTGATAGTAATTTATTGGTAAGGGATTCTTACAAGTCATAAACATAATATTACATTATAGTCAACAAATGGTTAGGTTACACAACAATTAATAAATACGAGTATGCAAGTAAGATACATTACCATATCAAATATTAAAAAAAAAAATGTCAAAAAAATAAAAGAAAATACAAGAAAACAAAAATAAATAGAAGTCAAATTACAAATTAAAATAAATCTTAAGATAATTCACAATAATTTTCAGTCGTAGTATTTTCAGTAGTTTTTTTTTTAAATTATAGTTGTTGATAGGCTTACGCTTGGCCGCTATCTCACCTGACGGTAGGTGTTGATGTGGTCAATTTGTCGTTACATAGCCATTTTTTACAACCGTCAAAATATGCCAGCTGTTATTTTAATAATAATAATAATCTTTATTTTATAAAAAATCCTTACAAACTAATGAAGCCTCCAGAGCTAGGTATGAATACATCTATTTCTAGAGGCAGTTTCTTTTCCCTAAAAAAGGGGTGCTATGCAGTAATCAATAAACAGCAAAGTTATTGGAACAAAACTAAATTGACAATTAAATGTAGTTCAATTAAAATGATTAAATAATGAGATCAGAATAATATTGAAATACAATTAAAATTAACATGTGTGTTTAGTTTTAAAACTTAAATAAATTAATTAATAGGATTTCTTTACAACAAATAAATAAGAAAACTGAATAAAATACATGTATGAGACAGTTTGAATATATGCCAGCCCATTGTCCACCATGGACAATGGGCTGAAACCATAACCAAATAGAATATACTTACGTGCAATTGACTATACTCTGCAGTTTTAAACTTCAAAATGCTATGTACCTTAATTGACAATAGATTCACCACACAGATTAAAAATGAAAGATATCTTGGTATATTTGCATTCCACTTTATCAAGTGATTCTAATAAACTTTAATCATAATCTTCTTTGTGTTCAAGGTCGCGGGTTCGATCCCCGCACGGAGCAAATGATTATAATTCAGATATTTGTTCTGAGTCAAATTTATTTTTTAATTTAGGTAAATACATCATGCGTCGTTGGGAAACTAGAATACCCACGGCGGTGTATTGGTAAAGTTCTTCAGAAAAACGAACGAATTAATACTTGACTTATCCACTTTATGTCCGTCGTTTATATTCAAAATGGCTGCAGTCGGTACAGATAAACGATCCCTCACATACAATGTACAATCCCGGATTCGATTCCGAGTATAAACCATTGTTATAAGAAGATGTGAAGGCAAATACTATGCTTTTACTGTAAAAATATTCTGTGAGCTGATCGAGGAAAAACTTTTCAATTAATTTTGGAAGTTTCTGAATACAGTGTGCCCCTCAGTTAAAAATCTTTACCCAAAGAATCGTTTTAGTGAAGTGCGAAACCAGAGTTAAATCAAGAAAAACCCCGAATATACCCAAACTACCGACTTCTTTCGTGTTGAATAAGAACTTAAGACATAACGTGGATATGTCGATTTTTACTTAAGATTACGGGTATAAAGTATGTATGGTTGTTTGTTTTTATAAGCCATACAAAGAAAGCTACGTTTATTACAGGTAGATAATTTTACGAGACCTTTAAAAGTTTATTAATCTTCCTAGTAATTATTTAATTAGTTTTATATCATAGTATCATATAAAAGTATGAAATTAAATAAATAAAAAACCTTTACAACATTTTAACGATTCAAATTACAATATTAAATGCCGTATGTTATCTCAGTCATTTAAAAAAAAAAGCTATCGCGAAATAATAAGCCTGTAATAAAATCAACTTTCTTTCCATCTCAATCATTAACAAAACCCTAATTTTCCTTCTGGCCTGAAATACGGCTTAAGATTTCAGATGTTTCTTCGGGAACTTCTGAAATTGATGAACTGAGGCAGTGTTTAAAATGTGCCTTTATAAACGTCCGGCCAGTGAGCCCCCCGGGGGTGAGGTGGACGTTTATACCCGCGCAGGTCGCCAGTAGCAGCTGTAGGTAGGTTCGAAAGGGCGAGCCTGTGATCAAGTAGTGTCTGTCTGTCTGTCAACATTCTATTTTTCTCTTCAGTTAAATAGGAACCTCCCGTGACTTCGTCCTCGTAGATGACGAAATAAATACTTTAGTTAGAACAGTAATTAACTTTCATGGAGCGAATTTCTCACCCAAACTTTCGATTTAAAGGCATATAAAACTAGAGACCTAGACAAACCTTCGTTACGGGTTTTATCGTCTATAATGATTTGAGCCCAGTAAGTCTTTAATAAATATTGCAGACTAGCTGATCCGGTTGAACTTCGTACCGCGTAATAATCGGATTATTTTTTTCGTGAATATTTCCATATTTTCTCACCGTTTAAACCTTCCCTGGAGTATCATGAATATTTCGTGACCAAAATTGGCCAAATCGGTCCAGCCGTCATCAAGTTTTAGCGAGCCTAACGATCAGCTATTCATTTTTATAAGAAGATTTGTAGACTATAAAATATAATATTAAATTTAAATTAATTAAATGCTGTAATTTTTTTAACCCCGGTTTCGGATTGATCCGACGAGTATTTTCGTGTCCTATTCGCCAGGGCGCTGGGTCGTGTGTTTGCGACAGGTTACTCCATCTCGTTTAGCACTTCAATCCCTGTAGGTTACAAGATGGAGTATTTGGTCGTGGATGTGCAACTCTGGCGGAACAAACGCGAGAGCGTTTGTCGGATATATCCGACGTAGTATTTAAAAGGTACATCTTTCAAATAATTGACGTAGGTTAGTGACTAAATTATTTTATTTCTCTTTAACAATTAGGAGATTTTTGCTAGTATTATAGTAATTGCCGTTAAAATAAATCTGTCTTGGACAAGTTTCATCACGCGGGCGAAGCTGCGGGAAAAGGCTAAATTCTTCACCAAACAATTTAAATAATTGGGCACATTTTAAACAGCCGCTGTCTCAGTTCCCACATCACAAACAGTCCAGAGTGAGTGCCTGGTGTGAGTTTGTTTTACGAACGCGATCGACACGTTTATGACGTTCGGCGCTCCGATTGGCCCACTCCAAGCTCACAACCAATCAGAGAGCTAAACGCGGTAAAAGTTTCGTTCGCGTTAACGTAAAAACAACTCGCACTCGATGCACAGTACTTGGATGTTTGTGTTTCAAATGTGACCATCTACTTGTTTAGTTGGGAGCTGAGGAGCGGCAAGCGCGACGAAAGGTATCGAAGTTATCCAACCGGTTTAACAAACGATACCTTCGTAAACTAGGAAAAAGAAAGGAAAATTGATGTCTCACAGAGATTAGAGGAATAGTTCCACTGGGCTCGGTGCTATTAGTTTAGTTAGCAACAATTATTATTTTTAAGGTTAGCAAAATGTTTTGTCTGAAAGCTTTTGAATACAAAATATTTCATTTTATAAATATGTAGTTTTTTTTTTTTTTTTTGTTTGGGCAGTTTGTGTCTGGCATATCGAAACTGATTGGAACATTTCCAAATTTGGTTATTTTTACCTTGTCGTATTTCGGCTGTAAATTACTTTTTTTTATTAAATTAAAAAAAGAAATGAACTGCATGCCTGAAATTATACGTTTTATGTATTATTTTTATGCCTTTAATTTTACCCGAGTTGAACTATCGCACTAATCTCTGAATGTTGTCGGCTTGCTGAATAAAACGGAACACGGGTCACTGAAAAATGGATAACCAGCTCAATCAACGGAGAAGACATTAGAAACATCAGACGTGGACGGCTACTTGTTGTAAAAGAAACCAGGAACTTCATTTGATTAATTTCGGTATTATAAGTGGTCTCTGCTTCGGTTCCACATAGTGCAAGTCATCATGCATGAGAATTTGACCCGAATAAAACTAGGTATTTCTGGCCATTATTACCTACGCATTATATTTGTATCACACATATTACTTACTTCAAAATTAATATAGGTGTTGAGAAACCATTATATTTTATTACGAAATTCCCGGATTCTTTTTTATCCTCTGGTTTCACATTTTTTTTTTTTATCATAATTAATTAGAAAACTATTTTTTAACTTGCATCATTTGGAACTGAAGTAGTAATAAACGATCATTAAGTGTATCCCTCCGTTGATTGTATAGTATCTATGTCTTTCTATATTATGCACTCAATGAAATCCTCTACGAAAATTCATGAGGTTTCTGTCCAATACCGTTAAGGTTATTGGCCAAACTTTTTGTGCGCCAGTCTTCCAATGATTGCTATCTGCCACGCCACGCAGTAGTCATCATTAGACGAGAACCTCCTACATTTACCTAAAGCCTCATTTTCTCCCAGAATACCCAGAACGGATAAAAAGTGTAACATTCTCTCTTCACTTGAGAGTTTCAATAGTGGGTTATCCAGTGGCGGATCAAAAAATAGACTCTACTGGTAAGAGCTTGGACTCAAACCTCCCTGACTCATTGAGGTTTCCCTCCACGGACGGACCAGAGAACATGGTGTTTTACGGCTTTAGTCAAACCAATGCAGCAACACCGCTGATGCCTTGACGACATTTTTTTCTAGCTTGGTGAAGTTAAGACGACAATTATACTGCTCATTATGTGTGTTCCTTTTCATTAGATTATGATAATCATTTTATCCAGGTCCTGATTGTTACAAATTCACATTAACATGTGTGGTTTCTTGAATATACCGACTTTCGGAGCTGCTGGAACGCTCAGGGGAGGCCTTGTGAAATAGGAATTTGAGGCAGCTTGTCAAGGTACAACTTGACAAGCGTAAAACGTGTCCTGATCTCATGCTAAGAATTTGGCGACTTTCTACACCTGTCCGTGGTGAAAATGGATTTCTAAATAATAGGAGAGAAGGCCTATTATACACCAGGCACGATTCCAGCTCTTGGGCTGTTTGCTTATTTCCTGTACGACCCACGGTACATCCGCCACTGTGATTATCTTTGAATACTTTTTCAAGGAGATACACATTATTATTGTCTCGATAATACAGTACTATCTCGCTAATGCCTCACAACTAAATTTCAACCAATGGCGTGTTAGACTATATTTGAAGAAGCGGGTTGGTTGGTTGGTAAAAACGAATTTGTGATTTGGTGACATTTTTGCCTAGCTGAATAAAGTTGCTCGAAAACTTTGGGTTGCATTCTTCATCTTCTTTTCGAATCGATGGTAAACTCGCTAAACTGTTTGGGCCCAGTAGGTGGCTACGTTAACTGCAGCATCGATGGCACTCATTAAATCCTCTAAAGTGCAGGGGTGCCGCATTATCTTGATACCTATAAAAATAAAATCTAGACCATTTTAAACTCTTTAAAACCAAGGATAATAATGATAGTTGTCGGTACGGCGAGAGAGTACTGTATTAGAAACAGTTAAATGGTTTTTGTGCATACTGGAAAGAATTAGTTTTGAGAAAAGATAAACTTTGACTTGTTCGCGTTAAATATACTTTGAATACTTTATAACTATGTAGTATCCATGTTACAGCCAACAGTTGAAATGTTGAAGTGACAACATTCTCTAGATAAATATTTTAAAAGCCTTAAATCAGAAATTATATTTTCAGAACAATTTGCAAGGACCTTTTAACATCGTTTTTTTATTTATAAGTCATTAATCAGACAAATATGGTTGTTTTATTATGATCTATTTGAGTAGTATAGAAAACTACTGTGATATTTTAAATTAAAATACTGTGTCGATAATAATTAGGTCAAATATGTAATAACTCATATCCATACAATATATTGGCTGTAAGATCAATACTTAATAATTATGTAATATTAGAAAACCCTTCGTTGTTCATCAAGTATGCCAGTCAAAGTTTATCTTCGGTGTTTTTACTAAATGCGAACGTTACGGAGTTGTTTTTGTTTCAGTTTCCCAAGAGGAGGCGCAGGAAGAATAATAAATGGTGATTTAAGATAATAAATGAAACTTAATTTATTTTATAATAATTACAAAAAATATTCATAATAATATAATTATTCCGTGTTTGATATAATCAATTAATTATAAATCGTGATTAAATAAATAGTGTATTTCTGTCTAGTACATTCTCCTCTAATATTTAATTAGTTAAATTAAGCAGCTTCGTCGAAGTACCCCTCCAGTTGTGTAGCGATCTGTACAAATAAATAGGCGTTAAATTATAGTCAAATGATCGTGGAGCTTTGGCTATCATCAAAAACTTTGTCTAGATATTAAATTTAAAGCCACTGACATGGAAACTACTAGGATGCATTCACATCTAGAAATTTTAAGGCGCACTTGGGCAGTTCTGATGACATAAAAATATACCTGATAATTTATTTATTTCATCTTTATGCAACACGAAAGTTCAGTCAGAAATCTGTCTATAATTTCTACTGTTGATACAGGCCTCCTCTGTCAAAAGGTATGAGCCTCCAGCACAGCACGCATATTCAGCAAAATTGTGGTTCTAACACTTGGTGGCTTCCTTACGAGAGTGTTGGTTAGTTCCTGTGTTACCATCTTTGTCTGAACACTTGAACACACATTTCCGAGTATCCACGCTAGAAGATAGCGTTGCGGCTAAATCATGAATTTATTAGTACCATCACAAACTGACCTGCACGGGACTATACTTGACATATTTGTCAGGGTTCTTTGAGAATGGCAGCGACGCGTAGTGGTCATAGAAGGTGGTGTACGGCGGTAATAATGCTTGCTTGTTGTCTCTCTTGAGAGCTTCTCGTAGTTCCGCATCTGGTACGCTGTAGGTGCGCTGCACTCGTGAACATTCCTCCCATTCGCGGTTGAATGACTGCGGGGTGAAAGTGTTAAGATACTTAGGGGCATTTCAATCTTATTATAGGTTCTCTTTCAGATTTTAAAGTTGAAGTGAATTTACGACAGCTTTAAATTATTTAATTTATAATTTCACTAACGAACCGCCCCAGCTTCGCACAGATGCAGTGGTGTTATTTTATATGTTATGCATGTATATTACTATAAATATAAACCTTCTTAAATCTCTCTATCTATTAAAAATCGCATCAAAATCTGTTGCGTTGTTTTAAAAATCTAAGCATACATAGGGACAGACGGCGGAAAGCGACTTGTTTCATACTATGTAGTGATTAAACTACGAGTATTAAATTACTTAACTAATTACACTGGTGTTCAAATTGATTCGGAATAAAGGACCTTTCCTATTATACTTACTGCAAACTTATCCTTGAGAATCTGCCTATCCTTATCACGTAACTTGGCAGGGAGCGGCTCGTCCAGCACTGTGTGTGATAGAAGTTTGTTCCAGCTGAAAAAACGAAGCAATCATCAACACTTGAAGCTAAATTTTATTTTTAATGACATCTTATACACAGTCTTAGTCCAAACGTAAAAAAATTCGTGAACGAACCCACCAACAGAATCCTATTACTAAGCCTACGCTGTCAGTATGTCTTTCAACGAGCTGTATTTAATGAGCCGTAAGAGGTAAGCACTCGATAGTTACTAGATAAAAAAAAATGTAGTAGTTAAAATCATTTGTTCTGTGTCTGGGTGTTATTTATCGATAATATTATATACATATTATCGATAAATAACTATTTAGAAATATATAAGTATGTTTATCAGCTGTCTGGTACCCATAACACAAGCTCTGCTTAGCTTGGGGCTAGACGGTGTTGTGTGATGGTTGTGGAATATATTATATTATTATTGTCTTTATTTCTTAATAAACATATAAATTATATTTTTAAACATTTGAATACAAAATAAAAAACATTTAAAAATATAAAAAATTACAGTATCCCACCGGTATCGGGAACAGGGTCCAAGCTACAAGGTCCAAGGTCAGGGCTCCAGAGAAAGGAATCTCCTAACAATACGAGCCGAGTCCAGGAGTACCGCTTTCTGAATCAAGCCCTTGATCCAGCCACCTAACGAGAGCCTCCTAAGGTTTTGGTCGAGGCTCTTGGCTATTAAGCCATTACCCGACACGACTATCGGTACAATGACCGCCGAATACACTTCCCACATGTCGACAACCTCGCGAGCCAAGTCAATATACTTGATATTATATCTATAATATAAAAATGAATCGCAAAATGTGTTGGTAAGCGCATAACTCAACAACGCCTGGACCAATTTGGCCAAATCTTTTTTTAAAATGTTCGTTGAAGTTCAAGGATGGTTTTTACGGCGAGAAAAATAGAGTAGGGTAGAGTAGGGTAGATTTGGGTAGAGTAGGGTAGAGCGGGAGCGAAGCCGCGGGCAAAAGCTAGTATATTATATAAAATACTGATTTGTCAACTAAACTACAACTTATTCAATATTATTGAAAATCACCAACGTGAATTAAGAATTTGAAGAAAGTATCTATCCCGATGACTGATTTTTTTTAAATTATTGGTAGGCTCGCGTTTTTTTTTTTAATTATTGATAAGTCTACTCCGTCCATGTGTCCACTATAACACCTGACGGTAAGCGATAGACCGAACGAAGTGGTTGACGATAGAGCATGCTTGCCTAGAAGTAACCTATTAATTTGGGTTGTTTAATGAAAGGTATCAATGTTTTGTTTATGCTTTAGACATACCTCTGCAAGTAGGCATTCTTGTGTTCCTGTATCATATCCCTGTAGTTAGACTCGCACTCTGGTTCGGCCAACATCAGTACATCTAGGAGACCGCTGCGTTGCAGACCCTAGAATTAAATGGGCCAAAGTTACAATGAGTCGTTTCAAAGATAGTTACAGTACATACATACATACAATCAGGCCTTTTTCCCATGGAGGCAGACAGAAACTAACACCTCCTGCTACAATTCTTACGAAGAACAAACAAAATATATCAGTACAACACAACAACAACACGAACTCTGGTTGAAAACGACGCATCGAGCTTTAGAGACTGTCGCACATATAAGTAACATATAGATAGATATGTAATGCCGAATCCAGATATATTTACGACTGGATGCCAGGATTGTCTCAAAATGCAAGAAAAATACTTCTGACAATAGGGGCCAAAACCGCGTTACGCGGTCGCCCGCGCGGTCCCATACTGCAATGCACCGTCGCGGGCAACCACGCCCCAAGTCCGCGCCGCTACGTAATAATACATTAAAGTTCTTCATTGACACGACTACATGCACACCGTTGTCGTTGAACTAGCGACACTGCGTAGGTAATAATCCGTTTCCGCTCCGGGCACCCGACCACAGGACACACGCATAGTCACGCGACTGGTGCCCGCGCACACGCAGCGTTGGCCCTAAGGCAGAATGCAAGTATTGAATATTACCTGTAGTAAGTATAAAGTGTTGTTCAGCAAAAATATAGCTTTAAGTGCATCAGGATACTGTTCACTCTTGTTTCTTAGTGCGAAGTTTAGCTGGGCTAGGACTTTACCTGAAAAAGAAAATCCCATAGGTTATCATATCCATTTTAGCCAGTCCGAGTAGCGAGCTTGATTACTACAATAGTACTGTACCTCTACCATGAGTTTTAAGCAATAGTATTCGTCGCTACTCGATATCGACGCCGTAAATATTTTGTATGGCAAATTTTGCAGCGCCTGTAGCGGTCACTTGCAGAACCAAAATTTGCCATACAAAATATTTACGGCGTCGATATCGAGTAGCGACGAATACTATTGCTTAAAACTCATGGTAGAGGTACTGTAAAACTTACGCATATATACAGCTAACATGACTGCATTTCTGTCATGGACGCCAGACAGTTGACTGACTGCGCGGTTGTACGATGGTTCTGTAGCCAGTGCTGGACCTATAAAAGAGAGTAAACCGTGTAAAGTATGTGTACTGCCTGCTTAATCTGCTCGCACCTATGTTGGGGTCAGATACCAGTCTAAATGTGAACTTCAGAATGGCCGGTCAACAGTCATATTAAACTTTACAAAACAAAGAAATAATTTGAAGTTAGCGTCGAATTCGGCGTATGTGCAACTTCACTGCACATGTCGCTGAAGGTTCTCTATCTTTCGTAAACTTACACACGCGAACTATTTCATTCATACTTTTGTCAAAGCCGGGCATAATATTAGAACAAATTCCCGAATGAGCACTTACACGCAATAAAAAATACTTGCTATTAAGGTTTTTTATAAGGCCGTGTTTACGGAGACGCGGCGCGTTGGGCGTTTCGTCGTACATTGCAGCAGCGGGCCGCGTCATCGTTATTCGTATTCAACAAAAACTGTTTCCGCCAGGACTACGTATTCTGAGCGTAACTTTTTTTTTTCTATGGACATACAAGAAAACAAATACATACAATAATTAGTGTGTAACGAGATGTAAATGTGTATGTATAAATGAAATTTGTGTGTCTTATAATTACGAAGATATCCGAGTTTCCGCTGCGGTGACGTTTGCCAATTTGATGAAAATCATATAAAACGGTTTAGTAGAAAGTTATAATTTTTTATGCACGTTACTTTGGATTTGTGTATAATGTGTGTAAAAGCAGAATTTGAAAAAAACATACCGTTCAGAAGATATAAAAGTAAACGTAAAATAAGGTTATTAGGTCAAAGCTCTTAAAATAGGAACTCTAGAGTCTAACTTTTTACATGTATCTATAACTTGTAAGGCTCTACAATGTCCTGCAAAGTTTCATGTATGTGCGCTAAGTAATTAATGAGCAATCGCATAATTACTACGACTGGACCACTATATTTTATGACATCCGATTATAGGACTTTTTAATGGAAAAAGCAAAATAAAATATATACCAATCATTAGTGTATTAATGCAACTAATCCTATTTGAAATTTCAGCTCATTACACTAAATAATTAAAGAGATATAATAAAAAGACCAGAACAACTACAAAACATGGATAAACCGACCAAGTTTGGATGGGTACGAAAAAGCGGCCGTGCAGTACTTAGACCTAACGTTCTAAAATTTCCAGTATAATGTTGTTATTGTATTGAATGATTTCGTACAGGTGCGTACATAATTGTTTTGCAGGAAATAAAATAACTTTCTATTAATAAAAGTATTTATTAGGTAACGATTTAACTAAAACAAATAAACGACATTAATAAAAAATAATAAAATAGGAACTAACAGTAAGTATCTAAGTACGTGATTTATGATCTTACCTTGTTTATCTTCCAATCATTCTCACTACTGGCTCAATAAGTATCAATAAGTATGGTTCACAGTCACTTACACTAGCTACGTCAATATCCGAATCCAGTAAGTACCTACATAATATTACGTTGATGGCAAAATAAACAGTGCATACGCACGTTGTCCTTGACTGCACATTTGTGACTGTTACTAACTACTGAACAGGAAGCGCGCGCTCAGAAGATACTTGCCTACTATTCAAACATGAAGTCGAAGCGAATGCCGCATGCCGGTTTGCGCAGGATTCCCGCCATTCTGTCTGTCAAACTCCAAGCGAATGCTAGAATTGCGGGATCCGCGTAGATTATAAAATATTGAGTGTTCTATTTGTAGGGTACCTACTTATCCAAGAACGTAAATAAGAAGTAGTAAAGTCTACAATGAAGTCTAGAAAATGTTAAGCATAAAAAACTGGGCAAGTGCGTGTCGGACTCGCACACTGAGGGTTCCGCACAAAACAAACTTACATAAATGTGTGAGCCCGACTCGCACTTGCCCAGTTTTTGTCTATTTTTGTATTTGAGTTGATTGCTTGCCTGTGGAATTTTGAGGAGCACTTCGACGACGGCGGTGTGTTTTCGCCGTTGTCTGATGCGGTCGGGCTCCTTTCGCTAGCATTACTGCTTCGCAGAAGGAGGCGACCGCCTGCCACTCCTCCTCGCTCCGTGCGTAGACCGCAGGCGTTCCGCTGGGCCGCTGTAAAGGGCAATGGAAAGAACGATGCCTGCATAAAGCCTCCGGCAGGAGGCGTCAGAACCCTTAGGCAGGAGCGGCTTGAGAGCAGCTCCAGTCCTATTCAGTCTGGGAATTTTGGTGGAATTTTGACGCCCAGACGTCGGAAGTGCTCCTCAAAATTCCACAGGCAAGAATATCTTAGAGGTGAAGTAGTAAAACAGTATATAGTGAAAAAATATGATTACCCGCTTTCTTGATGTCCCCATTAAAGTTTCAGCTTTTCTCGAAATGCTACTCTTGGAATGCAACCAGCTATTTGTGTTTTAGTATTTTATTAAGAAGATACTCGCCTATTTTTTATTATAAGTTAAATTTTTGAGTTTGAATCTATTAAGTCCTTGTGACATTTTCCATTTAAAATAAAGAATTCTTTTTATTTAAGATCTTTCCTATTTCTTTTCGTTTTATCTGAGTATCAAGTGCACTATTTAACAAAGAAGTTTTACTTTCAAGTGGAGGTAGTAACAAAGGCAAATTGTAATCACCCTTCTAACAACTTACTACTGCAGTAGTAAGAAAGGAAATCAAATTAACAGTATTACTACTGGTAGTAACATTGGTAGTAACACGGGCAAGAAACCATACCAGATCCGCATCATCCACATAGAAAAAAAAAACAAAAAGTAAACTTAATTTGGAACATTAATTGTGCATAGGTACGTGCGGTCACAAAAAAATATTTTTTGAAACGTTTAAAAATGGAATACTTTCTTTTTTTAAATACTGTTCATTTTCCTTCTAAACCTCAATACACTTTATTTCTAGTAAAAAAAAGTTGGTAACTCTACCTTCAAGGACCACTAGCGCCTTAATTGAAATTAAAACCGCCGCGCTGGTTTTGTTTTTAACGCACTTTTAGGCCGTGTTTACGGAGACTCGGCGCGTTGTGCGGCGCGTTGGGCATTTCATCGTACATTGCAGCAGCGGGCTCGCGCAAACACAGACATACGGCAATGTACGATGGACCGCCCGACGCGCCGCGTATCCGTAATCGAGCACTTAGATAAACACAATGTGCTATACAAATACTTTATTGCCTTTTCTAGCATTTTTACAAACCACATTTTGTATTATTTACGAGTTATGATTTTTTAAACTGGCGGCGCGGCGTTAGTAAATATGTACCTACTATATCAATTTTTTTGTAAATATTACGTCTGCCAAATAAATGCATTTGTTAATAGGTTTTTTTTTTATGGTAGGTAAAATCATCCAATGACAAATCCCGCCCTTGGGTGGAGCGGGAAGTAGTGTCAGACTCTTACTGACTAAAAACCTACCCCGTTCCATTCTTTGCCTTGGTCCCAGGGCCCCGGGTGCCATTTTCACATACCCTTTGACCCCAGTAGGCTTCGGCCCTATTGGGCCCCTACAGTTTGCTGACAACTCCTTGAGGCGCGCAGGAACAGTGCGCGCCGTAAACGACTTGAGCTCGGACCGGTATGTTACTGGACGGACGGACAGTGAGCTACTCATTGCCCGCCGTCCGCGAGCTCGCGCCTACGGTGGCCGAAAATCGGGATCGGAATCCCGGCGGCGTGTACGCCGTAGCCTGATGCGGTCAGCCTCCTCCTTTGCTAGCATTACTGCTTCGCAGAAGGAGGCGACCGCCTGCCACTCCTAGCTCCGGAGCATGGCTTGAACCAAACCCCGGCGCGAGAGATCGCTGCCGCCGATCGCCCCCACAAGGACAGGCGATGCTCTTCCCAAGCGAGGCACATTTGTTAATAGGTACAGATGCATTTATTAAATTGTAATAATTTCGTAAGTAAACGTCGTCAGTAAACAATCACGTAATCACTACTACAAATTTGTAGGTACTATTTTTTATCACAAATTCGTCAAGAATTGTGTACGCATCTGTACGAAGCTATTACACTATATTACACTGGAAATTTTAGAACGTTAGGTCTAAGTACTGCACGGCCGCTTTTTCGTACCCATCCAAACTTGGTCGGTTTATCCATGTTTTGTAGTTGTTCTGGTCTTTTTATTATATCTCTTTAATTATTTAGTGTAATGAGCTGAAATTTCAAATAGGATTAGTTGCATTAATACACTAATGATTGGTATATATTTTATTTTGCTTTTTCCATTAAAAAGTCCTATAATCGGATGTCATAAAATATAGTGGTCCAGTCGTAGTAATTATGCGATTGCTCATTAATTACTTAGCGCACATACATGAAACTTTGCAGGACATTGTAGAGCCTTACAAGTTATAGATACATGTAAAAAGTTAGACTCTAGAGTTCCTATTTTAAGAGCTTTGACCTAATAACCTTATTTTACGTTTACTTTTATATCTTCTGAACGGTATGTTTTTTTCAAATTCTGCTTTTACACACATTACACACAAATCCAAAGTAACGTGCATAAAAAATTATAACTTTCTACTAAACCGTTTTATATGATTTTCATCAAATTGGCAAACGTCACCGCAGCGGAAACTCGGATATCTTCGTAATTATAAGACACACAAATTTCATTTATACATACACATTTACATCTCGTTACACACTAATTATTGTATGTATTTGTTTTCTTGTATGTCCATAGAAAAAAAAAAGTTACGCTCAGAATACGTAGTCCTGGCGGAAACAGTTTTTGTTGAATATCTGCTGAATGGCTGGATGCACAAATCTGAACTTACCATACACATTTACAGGACGTCATACACTAAATATCTGCTAAACTGAAATTAAGACATTCCACACTTTTACGCTTGAACTACGCTCACAAACTATCATGTCGATGAAGACAACAACACACTAGTGTTCATAGAGCTAGATTGGAGATCGCGTATAATTTTTACGTAGAACCGTGCAGTAGCAACATTGCTTATTTGTATGAGCGTATCGTATTTAAATCTTCAATTACATCAGGCGCGCAAAGTTAAAAGTGTAGATTTTTATTTAATTCGTTTGTAATGTTCTATGATTTAGATGTTAGATGTCATGTATTTTCACATTAAAGCCGGGCTTATTTACTTGTCATGCTCACACGTGCCTAATGTCCATACTACATAGCGTCCCACATCTCAAAAGCCTCTTGCTCCTTCCAATATAGATTGTACAGGGGTCATACGGCCAAATTTACCAAGCAAACCAGTTCGATAGTGGTTGATACGTGGTGCACCGTGCCGTCCACCGGGCCCGCCGCCGTGTCCGACCTGATGCCCTCCACCCACTCCTCCAGGGACAGTGAGACTTACCAATAGTATGTATATGCTGTGCGAGCGCCTGACAGTGCGCCAGCGCGGCCGCGGCGAGCTGGTGCACCGTGCCGTCCACCGGGCCCGCCGCCGTGTCCGACCTGATGCCCTCCACCCACTCCTCCAGGGACTTCACGCACTGGATTTAAGCCGATAAGGTCACTTATTTTATTGATTTAGTCCTCAAAGCTCATCCTAAAACTAAGTCGTGATAAAGAGAAGGAAACTAAAAAAACATAAATAAATATTTCGAAAAGTTCAAAGAACCAAATGTTCGATGGGTTTTCGGTTCGAAATACGACCCATTCCAATGTTTAACAGAGCTGCACTTCGTAGTACGTGGAACCCACATACAAACGGGTGCACCGATACGCCACTTTGTAACTTTTAGTTCCAATAATCGCTGCAAGTAGCGGTGGATCAGCATAACATTAAAAATGATGTCACAATCGACAATGGTGTAGCAACAAAGTGAAATTAGCAAGTCTTCCAAAAAAGTAAATCACGGACAGCAGCAAAATATATTTGTATGTAAAATAGCAGATCTATCACTTAGAAGTCTAATCAATAATCTATAAATTAGCACATATAATGAATTAGAATAATTAGTTTATAAGCGAGCTCGGAATTTTAGGGCAATCCGACACGGACAGGTTAGGTTAGAAGGGGATAACCGTGGTAGTAGAGCGAGCAACCAAAGTGAGTAACCGAATCCACCATTATTCCCTTTATGTTAGGTTAGTTTAAGCTCCGCAGCCATTCCCTCTCAGCGGGCAGTACTTACATTCTGCTGACAGTGCTGCAGTATGGCGGCGTAGGGCTGCGGCGAGGCGGGCGCCAGCGCGCGCTCCAGCTCGGGCTGCAGGCGCCACAGGCGCGCCAGCAGCGCCCAGCAGCCGCCCGCCGCGCCGCAGCGCGACGCCGCGCGCCGCGACCGCATGCAGGCGCGCTGCCACCAACATATGTCTTAGTGTGTGCCCGATCAAAGTCAAACTCAAAATGTTTTTATTTCATATAGGCCTACATGGGCACTTATAAAACGTCAGAAGCTAGTGCACCACGTATAGATCACCACGTATAGGGCTCCCACACAAAACTGCGATGTGGTGCGATTTTCTAAGCCAAAGCATCGGTTCCGGTGACCATACAATGTGCTATGCGAATCTATTCGAAAGTTCTCGCGATGCGAGCTCGCAGATTTTTATTAAGTGACGGCGCATCGTAGTTTTGTGTTTTGGTGATGTAAACGAGTGCAAGTGAGTTTCAGTTTAAACCACAACTGATGTCAAACTTCGAAACTTGACAGCTTGCTTAGCAGTCGGGTTTCATACAAAACAAACAAACAAATTTTTGACCCATTGATCGCCATGGCCTTCACACTAGCGACCCACCCCAGCTTCGCACAGGTGCAATGGTGATATTAAATATATTCTGTATGTATTATACATATAAATCTTCCTCTTGAATCACTCTATCTATTAAAAAAAAAACCGCAATAAAATCCGTTACGTAGTTTTAAAGATCTAAGCATACATATGGACAGACAGCGAGAAGCGACTTTGTTTTATACTAAATTTTAACCTCAGTATGAATACGCCTTTACTTTAGAGTTGCACTGATGAGTCACTATTTTCTTAACCCGAATAGACTATTATAATAACAACATTTCAAAACGGTGACATTGGATAGTCTTGTCGGTAAACTCACCTCCACATCACTAGCGAGGATAGTGAAGCAGTCCTTGAGAACGGCGGCCAGCAGCGGCGGCAGTCGCGGCAGAGGCACGAGCCCCAGCAGGTGGCGCTGCTCGTGGCGCGCCAGGCGACACACGGCGGCCGCCACGTTGCCCGCTATCTCCGCCTCCCACTCGTCGAGGGCTTCGCTGCTTTCTTCTGAGTCTGAGAAAAGAACAGTTGAAAGCTTGAGATGAGTGTAGAACTCATGACTAAATGCTCCATACAAAAGTATTACGTTGCACCACAAAAAATGGCGACAGCACCCGAAGTTTCTGAAAATGGATGATTATTATCTGTTGTGCCGTCACATCAGGTTTACAATTAGCCAAGAATACTGCAACCAGTCAAAACCGTATAATTTAAATGATGATGAAGTCTGTCACAAATTATAATGTAACAGAGTCGGAGTTTTCTTGTGTGATCGGATCACAAATGTAGAGAAGACGCAATATAGAAGACCTCCCACAAAAGGTGGACCGATGACTTAGTGATGCACGCGATAATCTGATGGGTGCGATATTCACAAGACCGGTAATCGTAGCAACGCTTGGGGGAGGCCTATGTTCAGCACTAACAGTGTACGTCTTTCGGCTAAAAAGATGACGATGAAAATGTTTGGAGTGCCTCCTCAGGGTTTTTCTTATTTCGATATCTGGATGAAAGGCCAAAATCAAATGAAAACTGCTGCCGCTAGCACCACCAACCAACCATAAACCAACGAACACAAATCAAAGACAACTACGACAGAATATCAACTAACGAAAAAAATCAGTTACCGCCGGTTTTAGGTTGCAATTTTCTTAGTTGGCAGTGGAGGCACTCCCTAAAACGTTTGAAATACATTCCAAAGTCGAACTCCGATCGTAATGCTAGACGGAAAACAATCAAAAAGACTCTGAATTAGAAAAAGTTGTCCAAAAATGAGTCAGTCTCTTGAGCGCGACGACCATACACCTCAATTTTAACGGCTTCCCGTAGAAAGTTCTAAAGGGAGCCACTCTAACCCTACCTTACAATTACTAGGTCGCAAAAAATTTAAGGTTCTAATTTTTTTGGATGTTGCATAAAATCTCATGACTTTTTTCGTAGAATGAGTGATTTGGACAGTATTTTGTTTGAAAGACTAGCTTACAATAAACTATATATTTTTGAAGTGGTTTATCTCTAGATCTACGAGACATACAGTGCTGGGGTTGCGTTCAAATTGTCGCTAATTTTATCTTCTTTAAAAAGAAGTCATAGATATAGATTTTGCTATAGATTTTTTTTCAAGTTTTACGACAAGAACCGAAAAAACTAAACATTTTGAGGATTTTCGAGCACCACTTGGTATCTATCTCAACACAAAATTTTGCTAATTAAAAAAGTTATAAAAATACATAAAGAAGTTATAAAAATACATATCTTGGCAAAGAAAGAAGTTTAAATGGGCCTGACCGTAGTTTCGGTCAAGTCCATTACAAACTTCTTGCATGACTAATATTGAGGTTTCGTACTTACAAGCTTCAGATATAGATTTCCTGGGTCCTATAGCAAAGCCGGTGGATTGCTCCAAAGTCTGGGACGCTTTCATCATTATCTTGTTCGCACGTTTTTCAATACTAAACCAAACAAAAACGTCTATGTTTATTATAAACTTCCCTCGCTCACCTCAAACAACTAAAAAATCATAACAAAGGTTACCTTTTTACTAATCCACTTATTTCAAGCACATGCACAATAAATGGTAAAAATTAAAACCTTTTTTAATTAAAAAATATTAGTGAAGATAAAGGAGAGGGGTGGATGAAAAGAAAAAACGGATGGACTGTGTGAGGAGGGAGTAATGAAAATGAAAGAAAAGGGAGTTAGTGATACCAGAGCGGTTGACAGGAGAGAACGGAAGAAAAAAAATGTTGTGCTGACCCTAAATAACCCGGGACAAGGCAGGAATATTAGTAAAGATAAGTAACTAATAAGTATTTAAGCTAAGTAGTAATTTATGTTAGAACTTACACTTTCTGTAGTTTACTTGTCCTTCTCTGTGTACTGTCTGATCTATGCAATAGATTCTTGGCTCTCTGAAAAAAAAGGTTTATTTAAATTTCTTTTGTGTAGACAGCAGCAGCAACTGGTTTTCCACTGCCCCCTTTTCTAAGGTAGTTTAATGTAAGAGGAGTAACAATTGATGCAACTGTCTGTACCACTTACACATTCACATACAGTGTGTTTGCAAATATTTGATGTGAAAGTGGACTCTTGTAAGAATTTGTAATTTTGTAGAAGTAATAAATAATAATATAACATATTCCACAACTATCACACAACGCCATCTAGTCTCAAGCTAAGCAGAACTTGTGTTATGACTAGACAACTGATAAACATACTTATATATTTTTAAATACATACATATTATAGATAAATTAAACCCAGACACAGAACAAATGATTGTGCTCATCACATAAACATTTGTCCTGGGTGGGAATCGAACCCACGACCTGCGGCATAGTAGTCAGAGCCACTAACCACTAGACCAACAGGCCAGTCGAAGTACTACATACTTTAAATTAATGATATTTGTACTTCAATTACAAATATTCTAGCTTTCTCTTAAATAAGTTACTCACCATCAGCGGCGACGCAGCCATGGATCTGGACCTCAGGTAGTCTTTGAAGGCCACGAGTGAGCTCTTGGCGGCGGGCGCGCGGATGGCGAGCAGCTGGTTGGCCGGCGGCACCCCGGCTGCCGACAGCCAGGCGGCCGCGGCGCGCATGCTCTCCAGCGCGGTGGCAGACGTGCTGCCGCTGCCGCTAACGGACACACTGTCTACACTTGAGTCTACGAAGAAAAGGTTGTTTGTAAGTAAGCACAAGCGCATGTTTTTGAGTGGCTTATTTTTATGACGTAGTTATTATTCATTGTACTTAATTCATTCTAGAGGGCACTTTCTTGGTAGAATAACATACAATTTGGCACTGCGGGGCTCCTACGGTTTTGCTGACATCTCTTTGACTGACTCGGGCTCGGTCCGGATGGTTACCGTACGGCCGGTGGCCCTGGCTTGTTACCCATTGCTCGTCGTCCGTTAGCCCGCATCTACGGTGGCTCGAAATGGGGGTTGGGGTCCCGGCCGCTGGGGCGTGAGCAAACTTTTTTCTTTTACTTTGGCCACGTCCTTCGCTACTATTTTTGCTTCGGAAAAGATCACCGGCCTCTTCGCTCCGGACTATAGCCTGTACCAGGGCCCGGCGCGAGCGGTAGTTGCCGCCGATCGCACCCACGACGACACGGCGGTGCTCCACACCCAAGCTGGGCACACCGGCACCGTATGCTTTACCGTGAGAAGTAAAGTATAGTATGGTCAAAATATGTTGGCCACTCTGAAATCGACGTCCTTAACTATTGGGCATGCTCAAAAAATACACATTCGTCTTACGATTAAAAAAAAAAATTATACTGCACAGCCAATTTTTCGATCGAAGTAGTTACAGAGCGCTCAAGATATTTCGACTGTATGCGTTTTTTTTACGTTTAGGGAGTTTTTATGCCCGAAGTGCGAGGATATTATCAGAAGTTTCCAAACCTCGCCAGAGTACTTTTTCCAACAAAAAGAGAACATATTGCTGCATGTCTCGTTACTTGAAATAAAGTATATTATAAGTTATTTTTTTTATATTTTGGTAAAATGTCAAAAGTGCACCACATCATTAACATTAGTGAAGGTCCATAAACACAATAATGCGTTAGGTTACGTACCCTCTTCCAAAGCAATCATATCCATGAGCGTAGTTGGTGAAAGAGGCCTTGTGTTGCGACTCAACAGCTCCTCAAATGCATTCTCAAGTTTAGACACACCAGTATTGTACAGCTGATTCTGTTAAACAAATATACAAGTGTCTAATAAAGTTCCTGCAATGTGAATCTTAAATCTATTGTTTTAAGGTATACATTTAAATATAAAAACTTACAATATTTTCAAGTTCAACACTCTGTGGGTTGTTCTTGTTGAAATATCCTTGTGCATCTGCAAGTTTGTCTAGTGCCTGCAAACAAGGTATTATGTTAAAAAATACTCATATTAAAAGCATTGTTCAAAGCGTTTTTCAACAGTTTTTTTTAGTTTTTTTTTATTATTCATAGGCTCGCAACCACAGTTTTCAATTCACCTTTCGTCCGCGTAAAAATCGAAAAAATATAGCCCATGCCACTCAAAGTTAAAGTAACATTCTGCTGGTGGAAGAATTTTTTATACATATAGATGATAGTTTAGTTTCTATCACGGCCGAGACCGAATTTTGGTTTCGGTTTGGTTTTTCGTAAAAACAAACTGGGCCGTCACCATGCAAAGTGACACTTCATCACAAATATTCTGTCAGTTTCGGTTTCGGCAGTAGTTTCGGCTAGATGATAACGGAAACGAAATTAAACCAAGTTTTACATCTTACACAGAAACCAAGCCAAGCCAAAACTAGGCCGAAAGCGAAACTAAGTATAGTTTTATTACCGAAACAAGGACGAAATCAGAACTAATCCAAGTTCTTATGTCATAACAAGGCCGAAACCGAAAACAAGCAAAGTTTATTGTAGAATCTTGGCCGAAACCGAAACCAAGCCAAGATTTACCGTAGAAACTTGGCCCAAATCGAAACCAACCATAGTTTCATTGTAGAAACTTGCTCGAAACTGAAACCAAGCACAGTTTTATTGTTGAAACCTGGCCGAAACCGAAACCAAGCAAAGTCTTGTAGTTGAAACTTGGCCAAAACTGAAACCAAGCCAAGTTTTGTAGTTGAAACTTGGCCAAAACTGAAACCAAGCAAAGTTTTGTAGTTGAAACTTGGCCAAAACTGAAACCAAGCAAAGTTTTGTAGTTGAAACTTGGCCAAAACTGAAACCAAGCCAAGTTTTGTTATAGAAACTTGGAATAAAATGAAACCAAGCAAAGTTTTGTAGTTGAAACTTGGCCAAAACTGAAACCAAGCCATGTTTTGTTATAGAAACTTGGAAGAAACTGAAACCAAACCAAGTTTTGTAGTTGAAACTTGCCCAAAACTGAAACCAAGCCAAGTTTTGTTATAGAAACTTGGAAGAAACTAAAACCAAGCCAAGTTTCATTGCCAAAACTAGGCTGAAACCAAAAATTTGTTTGATCACTTATTATGTTTCTGTAATAACATATTTCTTCAAATATTTGGAAACTAAATTGCACAAGAAAAACCCAGTTTAACATGCCCTGATAAATTACCTCAAGATAAACATTGAGTGACTCAGTAGTGCTGGTGTGGGGTCCAGCTTGTATCAAGTCCGCCAGTTCTCTGCTGACCATGTAGTAGTTGATCACATGATCCAAGGAACGCACTGTGCGCTCCATGTCTGAAATTACACTACTATCTTTAATATTGAACTTTATGTGTTTAGTTTATTCAGGAAAAAGCTAGTTAATTATACAAATACACAGATCAGTTGGTACTTGATGCTAATTTCATACAGAATGCCTTTGTGATGAGAAAGTTTTATTTTGTTATCTAAATAAAAATGGTATAATTGTTAGTTTAGATTTTGATCATTTTAACTGCTCAAATTCTTTGTATAAATCAAAAACAAGACAGTTCTCACTCTGATGAATATGTTGTAGTCTAGCAGTATCTCCATACAGAGGCAGCACAGCGGTCTCCAGCTGCTGCAGCCTCTGTTCACAAGCGCCGAGCACGTTGCACACGTCACTGGCTAGAGAAGAGCCCCGATTGGCTGCAGCCTTCAGCTCTTGGATGTTTGTCATCTCCTAGAAAGCAGAAGATCAATGTTGTGTAAGAAATACTGTTAGAGATCATTGTACGAGTATTTTATTCCACCAGATTACTAGTATTTGACCATAGCTGGCTAATAATGAGTGTTTCTATCAAAATAACATCGAGCATAACAAACAAAAATACATGACACGCCCCCAAAAATGTTGCTGTTGCTTGCCAACATGTCGCAATATAGTAAGCATATTTTTGGTTTACATAATAAGTTTAATAAGCTATTCATTATCATTATAAAAGAATGAGAAAGTAAAATAACTGAAAATCCAAGGCGTAAGCATACCTTTCGTAACTTCATTTCTATTTCGAATTTCTTCTCTACAGCATACATCTTGAATGATTTTATTTGGTTCTAAGCAATCCTTAATTATTTACTCAACCATATATTAATTTAAATGGGTTTCATATCCTGTTTAAGTCAATAAATTTGATAACAACAGTAATGTTTTTACAAATCAGAATTTACTGAAATGATGAAATGACATCGTGACGTCTTGTTAGTTGTCAGTTGTCACTGTCAGTGTCAAGTGTCAATTTTCTATTTACCCCTTAAGGTCGGCTATAGTCGTTCGACCATAACGCCTAGTCTTTCGTCCATGTTTTCTTTAATGAATAATCACATTAGAATGCGGGTATAGGCCTTCTCGGTAAACTTTGCTGAAGTAGCCAAAACTGCAATAAAATTCTCAGCTCCATCCGACCGAGGTCGCGCCCAAAGAGAATATAAGCACTACGTTTAGTCGCGCCTGTTTCGTACTCTCTGTTAGCTGCACACATGGACCTGCTGCACAGAGTACTAAGTATACTGAACAAAGAGAATATAAGCACTACGTATACTGAAAGTAATATAATTATGCCTGTTTCAATGATCCATATTAAATTCTAACCCAGTTGCACATACACGTAAGAAATTAAGATACAAATACAAATAATGAATATTATATGTACACATAGGTAGGTTTTAGCAAAAATAGTTTAGTAATTATTTAAGGTTTTGTACATGTGTAGATATAATTTGAATAATTAATACTTTTTTTACGTTCATCGGTCCCCGCCGCTTGTGCTGTATGTTATAACAAAATATCCGAACACGCAATGAGTGGTGACGTGCCGTGAATCTACAAACGTGGCTGACGTTTGCGTTGTTTTGTCAGTTTTCAATCCGTGATTTCCAATATCGGTGCCCGCTTATACTACGCAAAATTGCGCTGTGCCTAGGATTACTTAAAAAACAGTAATTTAATTATTACAAGTAAGTAATGTGCTTTATTTACAGTTTTGCCAATAGATTCCTACTGGAAAGGCAAGCTATATCCATTAAAAATCCCTTTTTGTCATAACTGTTCCGTGTCCTATTTCTAGAAAATGGATCAAATCGCAAAGTTCGTCGAGCCTGGCAAACAATTCGCCAAGGACTCCATCAGACTGGTCAGGAGATGCACAAAGCCAGACAGGAAAGGTATGTACTTATAACATTGATTTGATTACTTTATGTTATGTGTACAGTTACGATGTTGGCATCGTTCCACGGAGGTCCCGTTGTTTCTAGATCGTTGTATCATAATTAATCTTTAAAAGATGACAGAAAGTGTAATTTATTTGGATCTACTTTCACTGTAATTGGTCAGCTACCTCAAGGCTAGCTACTTCAGGACATATGTTTGATGAATTTATTGGCTTCTGAGACTTTTGAAGACAAATTAATTCATTAACGTTATTTAATAAATGCTGTATGAGAACCTGCCGTTTGTAATAAAATTTATCTAATTGTTAGTATATTTTGTTGTAATAAATGATTTAAAAGTTGACACCTCATCATATTATTGTTGTGATGATGACATCCAGTAGATGTTCAATCGGTTTTACATGTGTGACAGTAGAACATTATATTGAGGTAATTAATTTGTAAAAGTTATTTTCTTTTCTATTTCAAGAACTGTTCACAATTTCAACCAAATTGGTTCAGCCATTTGAGCGTGATAGAGAATAAACATACACACATACATTCAAATTGGCTTTTTTATATTAGTTTGATAGCTTCATTGTAGTCTAGATTTGTTTACTTTGAGAGGATATTGGAACACCCTGATCCTGTAGTTCATACCTTGAACGGCCTTTCCCTAGCCCTAGCAATTTCATAACCCTGCTGGTCCATGAAACAGACTGATAATAGGTATTAGAATTAGATATCAAAAAATTGGCTAATAATAATTATGAGAGATACTAGATGTCAAACAGTCTTGGTCATTTTTTTAAATCTATAGTGTAGCTCAGAATGTTTGCAGATCTACTGCTGATATTCTTATCCAGGAACCTTAGAAGTCCTGCCTTATTTTCTGCTTCAGATTTCATAGCTTACTTTTCAAAACAGCACAATATCAAAGAACAAAACATTGTGTCTAGTTGAGATTACTTCAAGATCTGATGTGTTGCTTCTTCTTAATGTTTTGAGGACAAACTTGCTCATTCCCACTAAAGTTTAACGGATTTTGGCCAATTATTCTGCTATAGTTCCACCATTTTTGATGCAGTCACTAAGTCCTCACACAAGTAGCTAACTAAGCATGTAGCGCAAGATCTTATTCAAATACTTGCTACATTTTGTGAATTAAAATGTAAGGGAAGGAAATGTAGGAATCAATCTTTACTTGTACAAATCTTCCCCATAATATTCTCTTTTATGTTTTATTAACCCATACTTATCTTTTATTTTCAGAATTCCAAAAGATCGCAATTGCCACAGCTATTGGTTTCTGCATCATGGGTTTCATCGGCTTCTTCGTCAAACTGATACACATTCCAATCAACAACATCATTGTCGGATCATAGGCTAGCTAGCATAGTTTTAGACTTAATTCTACATGTAAGACCCTCAACAACTCTATAAGTTAACTGTCAATTTCATTTATAAATGTTTGTAAGAAATAAATTATTCAATTTATTCATATTTCTTTATTTTTTCACTGGCAACTTTATACTTTAATTTATACCCATGTGCATGAATTAATGAATGGTTCAATATCTGAATTTAATGGAATGTTTCTTAATTTGTTTGTGTAATATATTACAATAAATTCTATATTTATTAAATATATTAGATCTATATTTCACTGGATTTTTCTATTACACTAATTACTTTTTTTTTATTTGAGAGTAGACCCCATAGAAAAGATTAATTCATTTATTAGTTTCCTTGCTTGTCGACTTTATACCAACATGGTATCAATTAATAAAGTATATAAAATTCGAAGTAAATAGCTTTTAGTAGTAATTAAACCTTTTTGTTGAGGATACTGGCTGTCCTTCAATTTATTACCATAAATTATTTATTACTAATTTTTTTCTTTTATAAATTCCCAGTATCCCATATCCCACCTCAAAACTAGATCTCTATTGATAAGAATGACTATACAACCTTTTTAAATTGGTTAATTCTCTTTGATAAATAAGAAAGTCGTAATCCCACTCTATCATATAACCTTGGTCGTTAAATAATTAAGGAAAGACGAGAAAACAAATAACCAGTTTAATTTCATCACAATATTTGCCATTTTATATGCCTAACAATAATGTACTTACTCTTTCATACACTAAAACAATTTAGATCATACTTATTTAAAAGCTAAATGACTAAAACAATTTCTTTTGAACATCATAGAGTTACATAGTTTTAATTTTATTATTGTTTATTTATTTGCATTTCGCCCATTTTTGAGTGGCTAATAGTATCAAGGGTACGAATTAACAAGAAATAATATTAGAAAGGTTTTTCTCTTAATTTAGTGGAAATTGTTATTGCAGCCGAGGTTGATATGGAGCCGAGAGACTGCAATCACAAATGTCCACGTGTATCAAACGATGTTTTTCAAAACACTTACTCGAAAAAAATCATAAACATAGACTTTAGTAATAAAATTATTGTTAGAAATACTTAGTTCACAGACTATTAGAGCGAAAAGGTGGATTTTCTTGGGGCTGCCCAGCGATCGACCAATAATGGGACTGCCCGGCGACCAAACTGATATAATAATTATGTATTATAAAATTAACGGGCTAGCCGAAGAATTTTTACGCACTAGTGCGAAATATACTTTATTGCGTACCTAAAAGCGGTGAGGAAACATTTCGAGTTTTCAAATAGGTGTGTTGAAAAATTAAATATAAGATATTATATCTATGTGATAAATAGGACTATCAATCACTAGCTTTCTCAAGTACGTGTATGTAAAAGCTGGGCACGGGCACTTGGTCCAACGGCTTGAAGTCGGCGTAGATGGAATGTTTGGCGCGGTTGTCGAAAGCCTCGTCTAACATCTGAGTGAACTTCTTCAATTTGTGAGGGAAGTAGCACAGGCGGAACTCACTGAAAACATAAAAAAGAACGTTGGTTAGGTACCGAGATAGTTCTGGGTTCGATTTTAGACTTAAAACGTACTCTTGATAGACGTAGGTGGAAACCTTTTTTACGTCTAGTGTAAGTTGCATAAGTGCTTAATGGCACATTGCGTGCATTATTATTATTATCTACAATATTTCTATTTGATCCGCATAGCTATTTTATGTAGCTAAATAGACCGAAGAGTGCGCCCGGATGACAGCCAGCAGGCAAAAGCGGTGGGAAGTCATGCGGCGTACCCTGACAGCTTTTAGAGAGCTACCTTCGTGATAACCACGACCATTCTGGCTGCTGTCAAGAGTGAAGCCACAGAGAATATTTTTATATAGGAGTGAAAAGACCACGAAGAGACCTAACCCACCTAAACCTTAGGTATTAAAAACAAAATTCACGCCGATTGAAAAAATAAGTAGGTTCTTATTAACTTATGTTATGGTTGGTTTTTATAGTGTTTGAGTGACAGAATATGTATTAGTACAAGGTGATAGTAACGTTTTATGACGCTAGGGGAACCTACTTGGTTGCAACAAAACTGTTTTTTTTCTAACAACATGCCCCGCCTGAATTGACTTTTCGTAAAAGCTATAATGATTGACCAAAGTTAACGGCCATTAATTTAAGGTAGTGGGTTCGAACCACGCAAGCACTTCATTTTTTGTGATTTATTCCATCACTGCAACCAAAATCGGTTTGTCCTAAAACTAATAATTTGAAGATCACGAACCTTTACACTACAGTGCCCACATGGTGAAGATTATGGCCCACTCCCTGAGCTGATATACAGTCCCTTTTTGAGCCTACCTATTGTATTTTTCTTGATATTATGGCCCACTACCTAGACTATAATAACCACGTACAGAAGGCAAATTATGCTGTTAATTAATTAATTTAAACGCTCACCTCTTTTCATTGTTTGTGTCGTCAGTAGTGATGCAATAGTCTAACGCAACCAGCTGCGGCTTGCCTCCAACTACCAACACGGATGTCCTTATGTCAACTGGATATTTGCTCTGGAATTTAATTCAATGATGCATTACAAACTTGGAGTACAAATTGGTATATTTACCAAGAGTTTATACTACCTACTCATTACCAGAGTTTTAGTAGAAAGAGAGACTTCATTCTTGAAAAATAAATTCCTTTATAATTCAACTATTTTTTTTCTCTCTCGTAGTTTCCCTAAATGGTTTACTTTGTTGAAAAAAGAAATCTAAATACGTAAATATATAAATAAGTAGCTATTTACAATTGAGTTGATGTTCTGGGATTATAAATTTTAAAATAATTACCAGAACATTCTTAACCTAGATGTTCTAGGATCCGACTATGACTATGTCTCATTCATACCCTGGAGTAATTATGGAATATAAAAAAAAACATGTTGTATATTTTGAACACGAACGAAATCCTTGAACTCCACAACTTCACGTCGAATGTATTTGTCATCGTCACAGATTTTTTATCATCTACAGATAAAACTTGAATAAGTACTTATTAAATAACAGGTCAACGTGGAGTTGACCTGTTCTTTAATAAATTTATCGAATCCAAGAGTAAAATTAGATAAAGATGCTGTTTGTTACCATAATTATGTACAAATTATCAAAGAAATGTCAGTAAACATTTCTGATTGCGCAATTGTTGACAAAACTTGCATAGAAACAGAAATATCGGATGGGAACAGTGTCTGCTTGTCATCTCGAGGAATAAAATCAATGATTTCATTTTAACGCTTATGACTATGTATTTTTGTACTTACATTATATATAGGGTGACTGGTAATTAGTGGCAGATACTTAAACACGTGATTGTCGTCATGATAACAAGCAACTTTTACTATGGGACCAAACCTGAAGTCGCGAAAAAAATCTGCTGGTCAGAACATTTATGTTCGCCTTGCCTAGCTTTGGTCAAAATGTACTGAAATTAGCTGATTTCAGGTTTGGTCCCATCACAAATATTCCACAACTATCACACAACGTCGTCTAGTCCCACACTAAGCAGAGCTTGTGTTACCGGGTACTAGACAACTGATAAGCATACTTATATATTTCTAAATACATAGGGGAAGTACGTACAAAATGACATACACGGACAAAACGACACATCAGTCATATTTCAAATCCTGCCGGGTTTAGTCCACAGTAGACAACTATATCACGTGACCCTATCGGCTTATACCAACCTGTCAAAATGTGAAGTCGCGCCAGTTTTTCGTTCGAGTGCTATGACCGAAGACAAATACTGGTAAGTTTCGAGTTTTTTTCTTCTATGAAGGAGTTTCTTGTTTTAATGTTAGATTTTTCATGATTTTACCTTGCGTGTACATTTATTGCACCCCTTAACTATTTATTGTTGCATTTAAATAACTTTTACATTAAATAATATTGATTTTACATTTATTGCTGAATTTTAATTTTTTATAATGCTATCTGGACAAAATGACATACATAGGTAACGGACGAAATGACATATGTATGTCGTTTTGTCCAAAAGATAAAATTCAATAAATTAATTGTACCTACCTTTATTCAACGCTGTTTATTTTATTACAGATATACCAAAATGCCGCATAACTATAAGTGTAAGACTGATCACCAAATTTGGAGTGAGAAATCTATGCTTAAAGCTGTAGAAACAGTTCTCAGTAATAAAATGGGCTGGCTTTTAGCGTCTAATACATTTGGAGTGCAAAAAGCTACTCTCAGAAGACATGCTTCGAATAGTAACAAACTTTGAAGTCCAGTGCAAAGGGTCTAGGATCTTGGAAAGCTACTTTTCACCTGATGTCTTCAAACCGCTTTGATTTTGACTTCTACTCCAAACACGAACGAAATCAAGACAAAAAATCAACCTAAAGCACACAGGTATGTGAAAACTCCTCCAGAGAAGAAGAGACAAAACGTTACAAAATCTCTATTCGAAGAAGACAGTAAAGAAGAAAATTTGCCAAGCAACGCTCAAGATGAATAAGAGGATTGCGCTTGCATATATTGCAACGATCTTTTTTCCCGGTCAAGACCTGGAGAAGACTGGTTGCGGTGTTCCAGTTGTTTGCATTGGGCCCGTGGACGTTTCAAAACAAACCAAGCGATTCTTTTGCGAGCTTTACCTTTAATTTTATAGTTTCGTCGTGTATGTCATTTAGTCCATATGTGTTATGCCATTTTGTCCATATGGTATGGACAAAATGGATTTTCGTTGATCTGTGTTTAACATTTTTTTATATTTTTTCTAGTTTGTTTATCTTTTAAACGCCTATTATAATTCATAGGTATAAAACCAAAGATTATTGGAGTACAATATGAACGTGCTGTAATTTGATAATAAAGAGTTATGATTAAAAAACAAAACCATATGTCATTTTGTACGTACTTCCCCTACATATTACAGATAAAATTACACCCTGACACAGAACAAATGATCGTGCTCATCACACAAACATTTGTCCTGGGTGGGAATCGAACCAACGACCTCCGGTATAGCAGTCAGGGCCATTAACTACTAGACCAACAGGCCAGTCAAATATAATCTACTATATAAAAATAAGTCGGGTTTTCCTTCCTGACGCTATAACTCCAGAACGCACGAACCGATTTCCACGGTTTTGCATTCGTTGGAAAGGTCTCGGGCTCCGTGAGGTTTATAGCAAAGAAAATTCAGGGTAGAGTAGGGTAGAGTAGGGTAGAGTAGGGTAGAGTAGAGTAGAGTAGGGTAGAGTAGGGTAGAGTAGAGTAGAGTAGGGTAGAGTAGGGTAGAGCGGGAGTGAAGCCGCGGGCGAAAGCTAGTATAATAGTAAAAGTTGTTTGTTATCATGACTACAATCACGTGTTTAAGTATCAGTTACTAATTACCAGTCATTCACCCTATATATATTTGAAACCGGAGGAAACGGATTGCGAACATGTAAGTATATTTTGTGGTTTCTATAGGTAGGTACGGTACCTACTCAAGTACCCAGCGATTAGATTTACACGTTTAAATATCTAGAGTAGTTCGTTATGCATTAACACCGTATTTAGCACGTTACCTCAGTTCAGTCACTTATTATTAATTTTATCACGACGATCAAGCAAACTCTTTAACGATTTTCATTTGTTTAAATAAGAATTTAACATTTCGACCTCCTAGCGTTTTCGCGCCGTACAAAAGTCATATACTTATATATTTTTGACAGCACGATTGGCGCTGTGATTGAGAGATTGGCTGCTGCGCTGTGTCGCGGATTCGATTCCCGGAAAAAATAAATATGGCCTACAGATAGTTTTTCAGGGTCTGGGTGTCTTGTGTGTGTTAGGTTACATATTTAACCACCTAATACAGGTGCTAGTCGTGATGCTATGTTAAATACTTACATTATAATAAATAGAGTGTCCCGGCGTGGCGCCGCCTTCAATCATCGCGTCATAGTTCCTGTGGTCAATAAACAGCAGACCACCAGGCTTCAGGCAGGTAGCAAAGTTCCTCAGGCACATCTTCTGGATCCTCTGGTCGCCGAACTCGTCCAGGAGATGGGCGAAGGAGTTCCCGAGGCAGATGACAGCGTCGAACTGGGTGCCGGGCAAGAAGGCTTCGATGTCGCGGGGTAATGTTTCCCAGTTTGCTTCCTCTATGACTGAAATTGGAAAGGACAATATTAGTTCCGTACAAAGTTCGGTAGGTACCAGTGGCGTAGCTATTCTCACAGGGGCCCCGTATTAAAATTCCCACAGGGTTCCCCGTATAAAAAATTGGTGTTTTTTTACAAATGCTTGGTTTACTCTATGAGACGGTTCTGGATAACATGTATGCCATTTCGGGGCGTAGTAGGGCGTGTAGGGCGGGGGCCCCGTATAATTGATACGGCAGATACGGAGGTAGCTACTCCCCTGATATCTATAGGTACTTACGTAACTGATTATTATATAGCAGTGATTCCCAATATTTTTTTGACCTGGCACTATTTTATTTAGATTCTATGTTATAAGCTGGGATCAGAAGCCCAGAAAAAAAATTGAATGTACTTATTTAGAAATCTAAAAAAAATTTACTACCTTACCTTCTCATCAACAATCATTAAAGAATACCTTCAATGATTGTTGATAAGAAGCGATAGAGACAGGTTAAAGGCTTTCTGAAGCTTGGTCTAAATTATTGTTAGTATTAGATTGTTTCCTGTTGATCTTATTTTCAAATGTTTGTCCTGTAGTGTTTACCTGTCCAGAAGTTGCTAGTACCTGGAATGCAATTACATTAAACTAATTGCACCTCTTGAATCACGGGAAATTCAAATGTGAGCTTTTATTTTTGTATATTTTCCTTGTAAACAATGCAGGTACCTATAGGAAAACGAAACATTGGTTTCAATGGTTGCTGAATATCTGAGTATGTGTGTGTATTGAGCAGTTTATCACTACTTGTTATAAAACATGTGTTCCTATGTGTTTGTATGTGTCTGTGTGTGCCTAGATCTTTAAAACTACGCAACGGATTTTGATGCAGTTTTTTTAATAGATAAAGTGATTCAAGAGGAAAGTTTATCTGTATAATACATGCATAAAATATCACTATTATACCCGTGTTAACGTTTAAATGATCTGAGTGCCTAGTGTGAGTTTGTTTTACGTAAACGCGATCGACACGTTTATGACGTTCGGCGCACCGATTGGCCTACTCGAAGCTCTTAGCCAATCAGAGAGCCAAACGCGGTAAACGTTTCGATCGCGTTAACGTAAAAACAACTCGCACTCAGCACACTGGCCACTTTTAGTTGGCCATATCATGAAGTGATCAATTCTAACATCAGGTCCCACCACCCTGTAGTACTTACGTAATACTTGAATGGCCCAGTTCCTCTGATTTGTGAATGGCACAATTCTTTAAACCTAGAAGTTAGATAGAGTTACAGCCATGTGTTGCTAGTAAGTAAGCCAATTGATACGTACTCCATTCGTCGTATTTAGGGTTTTTCCTCTTCTCCCACCGCGCCTTGAGGGCGTGCTTCAACATCTTGTCTGATGCGTCCACTGACACCAGGTTGAAACCTTCATCTACCAGCATCATGGAGTCAATTCTGGAATACGTAAGATTGGTAGCTTTAAAACTATGTCGAAAAACAGTACCATTAGACTGGACGCAAACAGCACACCAAGATTTTTTAAGCCAGAGTTATTAAAACTCTGGGAGTGTTTGGTCCATAGAAATATTTCTGTTATCTGTGGTTTGGTCAGTTCATTTTACCTACCTATTCCTATTATATTTTTAAGTGTTGTAAAAAATGGCTGGTGAGACAATACAAAAGCAGATCTTATTTCAATGTAGATTGAAGCCTTTATTTTCAATCATACATTGCTCAGTGTTATTTACTTTCACCTAAGAGCTACCTTGCAAGGTGTCTGTTGAAACCTTGCTAAGGTCACAGAACTCAAATTGCTTATATGAAAGTAGTTCGTTACCTACTTATATCTAAGTAGGTTTAGCATTGATAACTGTGCAAAATACTACAGGGCCTATAACACCACTCGATATTCAAACCTGCCTTAGTCGACGTCGCGTAGTGTAATAAGGGTTAGACTGTATTACTCGGAAAGCGTCTATTACACTACCCGATATTCCACAGTTTACTTCCGAGTAAGACATTCTGACCCTTATTACACAACGCGTCGTCGACAAAACCGGTCTGAATATCGAGTGGTGAAATAAATCCTGAAGTAAACTGTAACTTGTGCGGAATATCGAGTAGTGTAATAGACGCTTTACACGGAAGTCAACTCTAAGACAGTCGGTGTATCAAGTGCGGAATATCGACTGGTGTAATAGGTGCTTAACTTACACTTAGTCTTGTTATTGAACTGCAGAATAAAGCATTTTCTTCAGCAAAATTTTTCATAATGCTAGACAATAATGATTGCTCATACGATTATGTGATATTAGTTGTAGCATAGCATAAGCATAGGTATAGGTAAATAAGTCTTGTAATGTTCCCACTGCTGGGACTCAGGCCTCCTCTCTAGGAGAGGGATATAACATCTATTACTTACTTATTTTATTTTAATGTAGGTAAGGCGAATTATCAATGAAATCATAATTATTTTGTGTTGTTATGTTACGTACTTTTTATATTACACACTTTATTTTACCTATTAATTGTTAACATGAGAGAAACGAACCTAAAATGTTATTTATTTGTAATAAATTAATTAATTTAAATGCAAACATGTATGATAGTGGTTAAGAGATATTATGAGTAGGAAATCATGTAAGTATAGCTTAATCAATAAGTAAGTATACATATAATTCATTTCGTTCAGATTAAATTGTGACAACAATTTGAGCATGAATTAAAAAAACTTTTTAAATTTTATTATGAGATAACAATACCAGAGTACAGGTACTCTGGTATTGGTTTGGTAGTGTGAGTTTGTTTTACGTAAACGCGATCGACACGTTTATGACGTTCGGCGCACCGATTGGCCTACTCGAAGCTCTTAGCCAATCAGAGAGCCAAAAGCGCGCTCGCACTCAGCACAGTGATTTCGTCAGTAAAATCTTATGCCAAATGACTTTAAAGTTCAATAGATAACAAGTGTTTATTATTTTAATTCATAATATCAGCATATAATTTACTGATTTAAATGGTAATTACAAAACAACTGCATTACCTACTAATGATGTGATACTAGGTATCTGCCATGCAAAGACCCCCCCCCCACCCCTGTACTGCTTACGTAATACTTTAGTGGCCCCTAATCACTTATCTCGCACTGGGCGGAGTGAGAGGGCGTGTCAGATTTTTACTGAATTTAAAATGTTTACACCTGGGGTTTTGACAACATCTACCTACTTAAATGCGGCTGATAAGAATTCAGGGTTTATCTAAGCAGGTAGCTACTAGCTGATGCCAGTGGCATTGCCCGCGTGATTGTAGAAAATTGTCACAAGAGAACAGTCATACTCAGAAGTATCCTATTTGCTATTCCAGGATATCATGTTTTACCGCTGTGTGCCAAATTTCATCCAAAGTCCTTCATCAGTTTTAGTGTGGAGTGGCAAACATACACACCACAGATAAAAGAAAAGAGTTTTTAATATTTCTGTGATACACACTCTCATAATTTCGCCTTTATATTATTAGTGTGATTATATACATAATTCTTTCACGCACATAAATTCGACGACACGGTTGTTCAGTGGTTAAGCGATTGATTGTATGGCCCACAAATATACAGATATGTATCTGTTCCGGGTCTGAGTGACTTGTGTATGTGAGTTTACATGATTGTGAACTTACGATACAGGAGTCATTCCTAGTGTGGGGCAACTTTTTTTTAAACAAGTAATACATGACTAAAGATAATATTGTCAGAATAGATGCAGGACACTTTTACTAGTTGTTCCCAAACGGTGTTAAAAAGACCTTTAGATTCCTAGTATTTAATTGACGACGAGGTCCGCTAGGGCCGATGTCTGTCAAGGCCGGGGTAAGAGTTAACCGTTCCTTTTTTGAATTGGGAAATCATGAAATAATTTCTCTGACTCTGGGTGGAGTGGGAGTGTCAAACTGTCACTGGCTAAAACCTGTGTTCCTTCAGCTGCCTTTTTCTTTCCAGGACCACGGTAACTCTTGAACATTTCCCGCAGTGTTGTCGCGACTCTAGAACGCAAAGTGCGACTAAATAGGAACACAGGTGGGTTTTAAAAGTCTCTCATCCTCCCGCTCGCTCCACCCAGAGCGGGAGAAGTTATTAGATGTCTATCCACATAAAAAAAAGTGTAATTCCGTAGGTTTTTTTTTGAGAATTGAGACTTGAAATAGGTAGGTAAGTAATGTCACACCCACAATATAATGCCCATTCTATATGTTACCGTATATATAAGGCTAGCAATTAGGAGTTTTATTGTGGAGAAAATATACTTTTATTATTATGCCACTCTACTTGTCATGTTACTTCTTTACAGTTTTAAAAGTACTTAATTTGTTTAGGCCTGCTATAAAAAATATATTAATATTATTCTCTATACTTCCAATAGCCCCCCCCCCCTTGATCATCGGCTGGCGACGCCCTTGCAAATAAGACCTATGAAGTACAAATAGGTGCTACATTAGGACTTACCCAGTACCACAAGCTGTGTCTAGCACATTCTTGCATCCATTCTTTCTAAGGAGTCCAATCAAGAAGTCTTTATAATTCTGTGTCCTCTGGTTGCTGTCTCCGATGAACTTGTTCCAGGTCCTGGCTGCCTTGCCGTCAGCATACTGATCCTTTACTCCCTCGGAAGGTATACCTTCAGATCTTGAGTGAAAGACTTGATCGGCTGACATGGTTTACCTACTGGAGAAAGAGGAGTTTTGTATGAGGAATAGTGAAAGAGCATTACAAAAGACGGCACGGTTGACTGCTATGCTGCGAGTTGCGGGTTCGATTCTCGCGCAGAACAATTATTGTTGGGCTTAAAAATAGTTGTGCATGTGAGTTTACCAACATGTTTGCGAATGCGCCCATGATACAGGACAGGACATAAATCCTAATGTGGGGGCGAACTTTTTAAAAAGAAAAGAAAAGAATTGGATGCCCGTAAACATGTGGAGTGTTTAGTTGGACATACGACGGATTCATAAAAGAAAAATTAATTCCAGTTTGGTAAGGATAATTCCCCAAAAAGTTAGACCAATAACCGGTTAAGGCTGTTACAATACGCAGCAACCTTAGAAATATAAAAAAAATAGCAACACTGCGACGTTTGGGCACATGAGTAGATAAACCGACTCGTGTGGGATGGCCTATGCCAAATCGAATACCACATAATCGGATATCAATTATTATTAATCGACCATTATAAATTGAACATTTTTTTTTGTATTCTATATAAAAAGTATAGTTAGTTCCATAAAATGAATATTAAATGCGTTGAAAATAAAAAAAAAACACTACAACAAAATTTTTAACACTCGTTATATTGGGTGTATGAAATAAGCATTGAACGTTCGATTTATTAACCATTCCAGTATTTAGATGTTTGTGTTTGATTTATAGAAATCGATTAACTGATAAATCGATTATTTAAAATTGGATTTGGCATAGCACACCCCTATTATCCAGACGTCCGTAGGCTCTAGGGTCTAGGCTGAAACGGAGATATATATATATCTAGGCAGATGGAGGGTTCTCCAAACCAGATTCCATAGTACAGATGAGTTGAGCAATGAGCCTCTTTTGGGCTGATAGGAAACATTGTCTAAATATCGTAATCACTCACTTCATTCAGCTAGCAAACATATTGATGACGCAAGATGATGCAACGATCATAATATTATGTTTTTCTCACGTATCAGCCTGATAACAGATCAACCGCTCGAACATCGATATTACTCGACAAATATTGCTACTAAATTTGTTTTGGATGGCGATTTCCTTTTCATGACAACATAAGTTAGTACTTAAAACCATAATTATTATGTCTGATTTATATGTTGCACACTTAGAATGAAGGAGACCTAACTTAAAACATTGCAACAGCTGGGAAATAAGCAAGAAAATCGGTTGTTGATATGAAGATATAGGTACTTATGTTATCTATGTGTATCTCTGACTTAAAAACTTTATTTCTCTCATCAGAATTAACAATAATTCACTTACTGAGAAATTAAAAAAATAGGTATCTCCCGTATTTATTTCTTACTTAGCACGGTCGGCACGGTTAGTGCAGTGGGGTTCAATCGACGTACGAAACAAATATTTGTAAGGCCTATAGATAGGCGTTCCGGGTATTGTTGTCTTCCAATGACTATTCTCTTTGGTGTCTTGAATATAGAGTCATCCTTAATGTAGGGCAACGTTTGAAAAAAGATAAAAGAATAAACTTGAGCTCTTTATCCCCACAGGGTTTAGGAGTAGGCTATTAAGATCAGTTGTAGCAAATCCATGAGGTTACTTAAATTCTAAGGGTACTCTGTCTGATAGAATTTTTGTGTGGAAAATGGAGCTGACTTTCTGCTTTTCATGATGTGTCTCCTTTAACTATGTATCTGTATATTTTTTTTTATCAAGAGGGAAGTAGCTGTTCAGAACTTGGCCGTGCATTTTTTTTAATACTAACACAGCTTGTTGTGCTTCTTGAGTACCTAATGGTTCAACGGTTGGATTGTCAAGCTCATAAGCGGGTTTGTATCCCGCTTGTTGTACGATGTCATGTACAGGTACCAAAGTGAACTTGGTGTGTAATCTATCCTAATTTATTGTTAGTTACTAATGTAGGTACCTAATTGGTAACTTTACGCCTTGGAAAGAAATTGTTTGTACGTACGGTAATTTTCCTGTTTGTCAATTAATAAGTAATATCAATCACTTCTTAGATGAATGTCAGCAGATTCGAGTTACCTAAATGGAAAGAACTAAAACTCAAATTCAACCATGCCCATGACTAATGTAGGTACGAACAACTAATAAAAAAAAAACTTGAACTAGTTGTTCAAAATTGCGTAGCAATCAAGTCAATAAAACTAGAAATTCTAATTTTATTTTGTTACGGAATTCGAAGAGGTAGATCTACTTGTTTACAATTTGATAAATGCGTGTTTCATTCACAAGATAATTTTTGTCTATGAGCAAAATATTAGCACCCGTCGTTGATAATAAGTTCTCTGCAGGTTCATTCCTTCCTCGAAGTAAATCTAATTACCATAGTCTTATGGGAAATCCCCCATACGTGGCACATGTAAACTCAATACACATTGCATCAGATTTATCAGTAAAAAAAAAAACAATAAAAAAAAACTACACAAAATTTAAAGAAAGAATACTATACCTCTATCAAAATTCAAAACAGTCGCTCTTTGGCAAATAATTCAGAAGTGCACTTAGGTACCTATTAAGTTAAGCTAGTGTATAATAATGTCACGGAATTATATGAGTAATTTAGAAGGTCGACCACTGCTCGCAAAGACGCCGCGAATCTGACTGATTGAGTTCCTCAGTCGACGAGAATATAACCGTTTCATGTGCACACTTGAACGCTTTCTTGGACACTAGTAGAAATCAAATGTATAATGAAAATTAATATTATTATAACTCATTTCGCATACAATTAGTAGGTGCTGTCTAGCCCGCGGTTTTCCCGGAAGTTGCTACGGGATATAAAGTCTTGTGTCAAAGGAAAAAGGTACGATTTGCAGTGTGTTTATTAGGTCACTGGTTCAGGTTTTGTCGTCACTAGTGTTAGATAAGGAAAATGTTTGTCTAGTTTTAGTTTTCCTCAGTTTCAGCATGCTAGTCTATTGACTGGTTGGTGATCAACAAACCCCCCACCTTCGACCTGGGCTTGTTCCTTACAGGACGTCGAGCTACCCATTGACCAATATGTACAAGCATGCTACAAGCCCATGCCTACGGTGGCCAGAAATCGTTCTGCGATTCTCTTCGTCCTTGGCGTCTCCAGTGAGGGTTATTACACGACTGCCCCAAAAAAGAAGATTTATGTTTTTAGGGTTCATGTATGTATGTATGTTACATATATGTATGTGAGTTTCTTTATTCCACCGTAACTTCTAAATGACTGAACCGATTTACAAGGAGGACCTCCTCCTTGTAAATCGGTTCAGTCATATTTACTTTATATAATTATGACAATGCGTAATGTTGCGTCTTCCTAGCAGCTGATGAGTTGGCTAGAAGAGATTCTGGCAGGGTGATATTCGGACCCGAAAACTTTGTGCCAATATTCTTCAATCAGTGCATGGTTTACTGTGAGCACAACTACAGAAGTGGAGTATTCCTAGGTGCAAGCAGTCAAAGGAGGCTAGATAACAATTATGAACAAAAACATAAATAGAAGCCTTCTGAGACTGGACAGAGACATGAAATAGTGCCGAATAGTCTGAGGTATGAAATAGTGCCCGTGCACATACACCTACTGTGTGTGTCTGTGTGCTTGTTAGACCTAGTCTAGACCGTGTACCTACTGGAATAATACACTTAAATTTTTTCTCCGGGGTGTGTTCCCTTGGGACAATTTTCGACTTTCAAGCGTTTGAAGCTCCTGATAAACTGTAAGAAAAGATGGTCCCCTGTGCAGAGCACACTTGGGTATGAAAGTAGTGCTCGTACACATACACCTACTTGTGTGTGTCTGCGTGCTTGTTAGTCCTTCACGGTCAAACGGCTGAACAGATTTAGCTCACAGGTAGACCGTGTACCTACTGAAATAATCCACTTAAATTTTTTCTCCGGAGTGTGTTCCCTTGGGATAATTTTCGACTTTCAGGCGTTTGAAGCTCCTGATAAACTGAAAGAAAAGATGGATGGATTGTGTGAGAAGTGATATAAAAGAATTAGTGATAGTATGAAGAATGACTGGACAGAGTGGCAGAAAAAAACGTGTTGCGCCGACTCCCAGTAATATGAGAAGAAGCAGAGACATGTGAAGCTCCTGGCAGGAGCAGCTAGTACCTAGCCATCATACTTACTATACCTTACATATACCACATTTTTAAGTAAGTAGTTAATAGGTACTCAAACAATTTGCGCTTCAATATTCAATACTTTATTGCATTCCATATTATGTACATAGATGGTATGAAATAAAGTACAAGTACAACCTTCATATTTACATAATTACAGTTGAGTATCGTGTTGTATCTTTATTCAATATATTCTTTATTAAGTATGTATTATTATTATAAAGCAAAAAAATTGTTTGTTTGAACATGCTAATCTCAGAAAGTAGGTACCGGTTCGATTTTTTTCTTTTAATGTTGTTTTAACAGCTTGATTTAGTTATCATATTATTGGTCTATTTGTTACCCATTGACCGTCTCTGTTAGGTACCCTACCTAATAATAGTAGACACGTTGTCATTGTGATGACGTAACATAAGATGATGTTGCCGAGATGTTATCGTTAAGTATTAGGTCACGTTCACGATAGCGATGTTATGTTACACTGAGGATGCGTGAACTATGCCTTATCATAATTATAACAAGATTTTGTTCTGAAGTTAGAAGTTTTTAAGTGAAAAACCCGTGTCGATGAGCTCGGATCACTAGTCAATACGAGTGTTTGCGGTTAATCCAATCACGTATCGCACCCTTAAAATGAACAGAGGTTCATGGCCATCCAAATGGTGCAGGGACACCGCACGATCTCCCGCGAAGCGACGAGCATCCTCATCAGCCTGCCGTGGGATTTGATGGCAACAGTCCCTGGTAATGGTGGCACGGTGGTATCGGCCTTGCATTACTTTGTGTAATTTATTTCAATTATTTCATCACCACTTCTCTTAAAATGGTGAAGGAAAATTGGCATCAACCCGCATGGGGCTCACGTCATGGAATTCAGCCAATTCCTTCTCGTGGGGGGAGGGGTCAGAGTCTCAGCAGTAGGAACATAGCTGCTTATTTTTAGTAATTGCACACATACACGACCCGCGCATGGAAGTGCAAAATCGCAGCATGGCGGACAGTTCCGGCGGGATCTCACGGCGGTATGATGATAGACTGGCACCACAATCGCGACGATATAACCCTTCTTTCTGGAGAAGGGCCACGGCGTTCTTACTTTCCGCTTGAAACCGGTCCTCACCGGACATATCAAGTTTGGGGAGGTTCCTGTTTCGGTTCAGGCGGTTGAAATGCCCGGGTGGTGTCAAAATTTAGCGGACCACCCGAATTGGAAGTATACGATGGTGGGCCCGCCCCTCTTACAAGATTTCAGTGTTCTGAGTCCAAGGGGACTGGGCGTTTATGAGGCATTGAGTGAGTCAGGACTGCCTTTTATACTCGTATTTATACAAATAGGCAGACATCTGTCTTGGTACCCTTTGGATAGAACATTTTCATCATCATCATCAGCCTTTTTTAATGTTCCCACTGCTTGGACTCAGGCCTCCTCTCTCTGGGAGAGGGAATGGGCCGTAATCCACCACGCAGGCCCAGTGCAGGTTGGTGGATGTCACATGTCTTCGAATTTTTGGTTCTAGGACATGCGGTTTTCCTTCACCGCTTTGAGAGCAGTGGTGATGAAATAAATTACACAAAGTAATGCGCCTGGCTGAGTTTGAACTCGCAAGTCAGGGCCGTTAACACACGGCCATCACTGCTCACTCGGCCACCATTACCAACATTTTATAAAAGTAAAATGAAATAAAACAATATTTTTTTAACATGACATTTATTATCATGAAAGTTAGTCTGACCTTAATTGTAGACAGATTGAACTATCATTTATAGGTCTTGGACATCGTTACTAGCTAGGAAGTCTGACACCATTCCAGTCTTGCCAAGGGGTGTAGTACGCGGCAAATAAGTTGAACCATTTTCTATGGTTACGCGCAGCACCCTACTTTAATTGAGCTCCGAAAATAGGTGCGCGTAACCATAGCCAATGGTTCAACTTATTTGCCGCGTACTATATTGTGTTTGTCCAATGACTGGGATTTGGAGTTCAGACAGCAGTCCCTCCATTTAAAATACAGGTATTCCAACAGAGTTGGGAAACGGCTACACTCCATTCGAATTGAGATTACACAATTATCAGATCTTTTTTACAGTATGTTTAACCAATTTAGACTTATTCAGTTGATGGCATGATGAATGGCAGCTGCAGTAAATAGTTTGTATTGTAACATTTTTGTTTTTAATGCCATCCTTATGTGTACGGAATAGAAGACAAAATCGGTCGAACAAACAGTAAAAAAAAGTTTGTTTAAATGTCTAATCTTACTTCGAAAGGAGTATAGGCAGACAGATTTTCTGAACTTAATTAAAATGATTGTTAAGTTTGGACCTAATCCCAAGAACGACAGATTGAGTTCAATTGATATTTCACATAGCCTTTAGTCAATAATAAAGAAATTACTAAACTACATTATAACAAATACAGCTTATAATAATAGGAAAAAAATACATATAGTAATACATTTTCACATTGTTTTTACGGTCGCCGGGGTCAATTATAATTGCAACTTCAAAAGACATATTAACTACATTATACTTAAAGTCACACCTTAGGATTGTCGCTACTGCTTTTGCTTCATATATGTTCAAACATATGGTGGTCACACACGCACAGCGGATGACAGAATAACGTACCAGATGTTGAACTACAGCAATTTATAGTCTGCAATGGTTACAATATAAAAAATAGTGTTAACAGTATTGCAAGTACATATAAACGCAGCAAAATGCTAAACTAATACATACGTTTGACACATTATTGGAATACCTACATAACGCCTTTGGGTTATGGTTAAAATATATTTAACAGAAATGCAATTGAAGTTAATTAATAAAAATGTTAGTATTACTTTCCCAGAGTATAGATAATAATTAGACAACAACCGTAAAGAAACTAAATCTAGTTTAGAAGCTTAGTAATCACTGAACTTCTTAAAAACAAAACATAATTGTTTTGTTACAACTTAATATTTTAAATAGTGTTGCATCAGCAAATATAATTTGCGAATGATATGTACACTTTGCCAATAAAATGTAATTAATTGGGTAAAGACACCTATGGCCAGCAGTGGACTGTGATAGGCCGAGTATAATACAAATACATAAGGATTTCTTAAGGGCCAAAGCTGCGTCACGCGCGGTTCCACACTGCAGGGCGGTCGCGGCACCCGTCGCGGGCAGCCGCGCCCCGCGCCCGCGTCGCTACGTAAAAATACATTAAAGTTCTCCATCAACACGACTACATGCACACTGTTAAAGTTGACCTATCGACACTGCGCAGGTAATCCGGTTTCCACGACGGGGGCCGCGCACATACGCGATGCTCTTAACGTAGCATTGGCCCTAAGTGGGTCAATTAGACAAGAAAAACTATCAAACTTTGGCGTCGATGATAATGGCTGGCTTAGAAAAAGTAATAAATTTCGAATAGCTCCTAAAGTACCTTCTTAGGTTACGATTGTCGACTTTATAGAACCACGAAGTATTATTCCTTTTTCTAATGTCTTAGATGCAGCCAGTATCCGAAACATCGATGCCCAACATGGCCAGATCATCCATTTCTTCTTTCTTCCTGGCAACATTTCCGTTCTCCTCCTCCTTAATCTTCTTTGGCTGTGGTGGTGATGGCTCCACTTTAGGCCGCTGTTCATGTTGTTTGGGTTTAGGCCTGTTCTTGTGTTGAGGTCTAGGTTTCGGGCTGGGTACTAGGGGCACATGAGTATCGTAGAGTTGTGTGCGCGGTTGGAACAGTGGCCCGTTGAGGTCGAAGCCGAACATCTGCGACATCTGTGTCTGCATGAGCGGCAGCGGCGGGAAGGGAGGCATGACTCCGCCGAGGCCGGGCACGAAGCCGGGCGGCAGAGGGAACAGGCCGTCTCCTTGGGACAGATCTGGCTTCACGTCGGTGGGGAAGATGATGTCGAGCGCGTCTTGGAAGTCCTTAGGCAGCGTGGGCTGCGGCGGCTGAGGAGTCTGAGGTCTGTAACAGAAATGATTACCGATATTGCTCAGAAAGAATAGATTACGTCATTATAAAATTAATATGGCGGACCATTTAACTTTTATTTGTTTCTTTAACTTAAACTCAAATGTTATTATATATATATATATATTATAGGTGTATTTTTTTCGTTCTACTTTCTAGTTTGACGAGCGTGTGGAGATGGTGCGCAAGGAAATCTGTTCTTTGTAAGTTTCACGCTCTTTGACCCAGCAGTTTAGTCATGCGTTAGTGAAAGAATGAATTTAAATTGTTATCAGTTTCGACTCACGGTATGAGCTGAGGAGGCGGCGGGTGGGGCTGGTGGGGCTGGTGCGGCGTGGGCACGGGCGGCGCCTGCGCGGGCGGCGGCAGGTAGGCGAGCGCGGGCGGCGCGTGCGCGCTGGCCAGCTGCGTGGGCAGCGCCAGCGGCGGCGGCCCAATGTCCACCTGTGCCTGCCGCTCCAGCTGCGCTCGCGCTATCTTCTCCTTGAACTCTGCCACCTTAGGGTGGGCAGTGAGAACCACGCTTATTATATTTATAACTAGCTGTTTAGCTTGGCTATTCTCCCGTGACCTATTTTACAGAAGCTGTGCGTTCTTTTCAGAATAAAAAACAATCTATGGCACACGGCGGCAGTGCAAGTTTCTATCAGTGCAAAATATTTGCTCAATGAACTATGGTCCAAATTAAAAACTTTTATACCTAGTTCGAAAAATAACCAAACGATTGGGAAACAGGGGGCTTACTCTCGAGTTTAATTCCGATCGTTCGACATTGGGTTTGTGACGTCAGATACCCTTGAATTCGATGCTAGCGCTAAATTGGTTTAAAATTGCGTAACCAAACGCCAGGCCCAATCCCCTTTTTACTTAGTTTCTCAAAAAGGCCTTTCTAAATTTGGCCCTAGCATCGATTTCAAGAATACCTAACGTCATGATTCCAATGTCGATCGATCGAAATTAAACTCGAGAGTAAGCCCCCTGTTTCCCAATCGTTTGGTTATTTTTCGAACTAGGTATAAAAGTCTCTCTTACTCTCGAAGCCCCCAGGATGAAAGAATGGTACATTTTGATACAAGTGCAGAAAGAAATTATAATCGACAGTCCGAAATTAACTAACGTTATAGCAGTGTAGACTAAACATAACACCAGTCTGGTCGAAGGATCTTCCCTTTTCAATAGACTTCCATGCCCTGTTCAGCATACCCTTAAAACTACTTGACCACCTTACAATGACTGGTAATCTATAGACTACTATTATAAAGAACTTTGTCAGTACTGATCAAATTATGAAGTCTTTTACTGATTTACTGGAAGTTACACTATCGGGTGTTATATGCTACTCTTTTAAAGGTTCTCGTGAGTTATCCACGGCAGCCAAGTCACGGGAGAAAGCAAGTGCATGCATAAAGTTGAATGATGCTCAAAACGTACCTTCTTCTGTATCTCAGCATCCATCTCCTCCCGCCGCTTTTTGCTCACTTCTTCTTCTTCTTTCTTTTTCTGTTCTTCTTTTTTCTGTTCCTCGGTTTTGGAATTCTTTCCCAAATGCTTGTAAACAGGCATTTTTCCTATAGCAAATATATTATACAGACACATTCAAATTAGAGGGACGATGTCAATTGACTTCGCATTAGCCATTGGAAATACATTCCACATTCTGTGTTGATGATATTGCGAGAAAAGGATGATAATAGCAGTCACGTATAGCTCTGTCTCTCTCACACACTTCTAAAATTGTGGTATGCATGTTTATTTTATTATATCTAGCCTATACTGCAAATCGCTTTTAGCGACCGCCCATTGTGACACCCTATTTATTTTAAGTTCTTATTGTAATTTTATTTTTGGTGTACAATAAAGAATATATCTATCTATCTATGCTGTCCCGCAGCTGGGCAAAGGCCTCTTTTCAACCACTTCTTGCTAATTCAGAAGGAAATCTAAATCGTTTCACCATTTATTTAGTGGTCTGCCGGGAATCCGACGTGCGATTTAAGGGTGAGGCACACATGTCCAGCCCAGAATCAATATTTAATATCTGGCCCTAGGTGATAGCATGAGTATTTTAGGAGCGACTCAAGGACTGTTTGAATCATTTAGGTTTCAATTGTTAACTTTCATCAAAATCTATGAACTAGTTTCGCCTAGGCTAAATCTGCAATATTACTTCAAGAGGGAGCGATGCGAGCCCGGAATTTTAAAGTATCCCGACAAGAACAGATTAGGTTAAGAAGGCTACCGAGTCCAATGAAGCGGGGCTCCAAGACTGTAGAGAGAACTAGTTTGTCCTAGGCGAAAGTTTTTCGTCCTAAAATCGGGTTCGGCCGCTAACATACATAAAACAGTGTAAAATAGTTACAGTGAATATAAATGGCGTTAAAATGAAATGGCAATGTTATGCGAAAAAAGCTAAATCTAATTACAGATATCATATACGGTTGAAAAGGGCTTCTCAAAAGCAATAGAACGATACTAATAACACCATATTATGACCGAGTGAAGCAGTGCCAGGAACGTAAAAGAATGATGCGGCTGAACGTATCAATGACGGCGAGGATTACGGTCGGCATCCCTGTAGTAGAGCCAAGCAGTTTGAAACCAAATGATCTATAAATCCAGTTACCTATAAAGGGCATCTTCCTGATCTCGGGTTTCTTGGCGTCTTGGCGCGGCGGCGTGGCGCGCTCGCGCTCGCGCTCGTCGCGCCGCCGCTCGTGCTCGTCGCGCGCGCGGGACTCGCGCCGCTCGCTTTCTCTGCACAAGGTCACATGCGTGATAAACATAACGTCTGGAAACACATATCGTCACATACGAACTACGCATATAACATTCTACCGTCGGACAAATTCTAATGGAGGATTCTCTTTTTTACCCGACTACGGCAAAGCCAAAGGAGGGTTCTGATTTTGACAGGCTATGTATGTATGTATGTTCATCTGTTCCCTCATAGCACCTAAGGTTTCATCGGAAGTCGTCAAATGAGGTATCATTAGAACCTCCTTAATCGTCCACTGAACATAGGCAACGTAACATGTCACCAAACTCAATGTAGCACCCTCTAGCGGACAAAAAGTATTGTGTTAAACCACATTTAGACCTATTTCAGTTCTACCCACTTTTAGTAAAATATTTGAAAATCTTATTTTAGAGCAATTACAAAGATTTTTTTAACAGACATAAATTGTTACATACCAAACAGTTTGGTTTTACAATGGGTCGTTCAACAACCGATGCTACTGCTAAACTTTTAGGACATATTTATGATGCATGGGAAGACAAATGCGATGCCTTGGGATTTTTTTGCGATTTGTCTAAGGCCTTCGATTGCGATCTCCATGACATATTAATCAGGAAACTACACGATTACGGAATCCGGAACTCCTCCCTGAATCTTCTTACATCATATCTGAGTGAAAGGATTCAGAGAGTTGACGTAAACGGAAAAAGATCTCCCGGATCTGTAGTTAGAATGGGTGTCCCCCAGGACTCAATTCTTGGACCATTTTTGTTTTTTATTCACATAAACGACTTACCTTACCTCATAAAGGATAACCATAATATAGTGTTGTTCGCAAACGACAACTACAAACGGTAACTGATGACATAAATTTAGCTCTTTCCAAAATAGTACGCTGGTTTAATGTAAATAGCCTACAGTTAAAAAAAAAAAAAAAACAAACAAAATGTATTAAGTTTACCATGCCTCATGTTAGGTAAGTAGAAAGTAGTGTGCTAATCAAAGATAAAGAGTTGAGTCCTGAAGATACTACAGTGTTCTTAAGCATAACTTTAGATGCTAAGCTTCAATGGGGCCCACATATAGACAAATTATCGAAGAAACTTAGCTCCACAGCATACGCTGTTAGACAAATTAGAAATTTAAATGATGTAGAGACAGCCCGTCTAGTTTATTTTAGCTACTTCCATAGTGTCATGTCGTACGGTATTCTACTGTGGGGAAATGCCGCCGATATTCAGACAATTTTTATTTTGCAGAAAAGGGCTTTTCGTTCGATTTATAAATTAAGTCCCAGATACTCCCTCAGAAATAAATTTAAAGATAGAGTCTGTCTAACGAAAGCGCGACCTGAGAAAATGAGGTCAAATCAAAAAATATTGAACATGGTATTACTGTCATACTAGGAGAAAAATTTTTTGATACTTGAGTATTTTTTGTATTTGCGACAATCGTATAATTCTTTTTGACGAACTATATTCCTAATATGAGAAACACAAAATGTTTAGAAATAAATATACTCAACCAATACTCAACCACACACTCAGAAATATTCAATTCCCTTATAAAACAAAAAATAGTTTCCACACATACTTCTTCCAGCAAGTTATAGAGAATAGATCCTATGTTTCAAACAGAAATGAGTCAAACAGTGCGTCCCGTTGTCCCCAAAGTTATTCACCACTTCTTTCAGACATTAGCAGTCGAATGGGAAGAGAAGGGCATTGTCATCAGCGAAGCTAAGTAATTTGCGTTTCTCTGATAATATTGTCCTGTTCTCTCCTACAGCCACAGGACTAGAGCAAATGCTGGTTGGTCTACATATAAAAACGATTGAAGACCAAAATCATAACCAGCAGCTCCAAGAGGAACGTACGCGTAGGCGGACAGAATATAGAATACGTCTTAAAATATATTATTGTCTACTTGGGCCAAGTAGTCTCTTTCTGGGCCAGGTAAGACAAAGAAATAACGTATCGAACAGAAAATACCTGAAAAAGTTACTGGTGCATCAAGGAACTATTTAAGGGCACTTTGTCCATATCACTAAAGCGTAAGCTTATGGACATGTGTAATCTTCTCATTTGACCTATGGTGTATACAGACTTGGTCTTTGACTAACATCCAAAAGACTAAACTCAAGGTTTGCCAACCGACCTGGATGTCTTTCTTAAGAAATGGAATGTGAGTAAGGGACTGAGACCATTAGAAAGAGTGGATGGCTTTTACACAGCAGTAGAACAACCAATAGCTAACAATAACCAATACAATACAAAAACGAGTAAAGATTTATTTATTGGTATATTACTATTCTATCAATAAAGTCACGGGAAAAGGTGAATAACACAAAATGTTGAATTTTATCATTCTCAAAGTATGCTATTTCATCACATTAATTCGACCGCTTTTGAACGTATAAAGTGCGGTAGTGAAGATATTTCTTCTTAAAGCTTAGTAAGTGTAAAGGTTTTTTCTCCAAATTCCTTAACGATTCAATGTTTTTTTATTTATTTCACGCACTCCTTGAATATCTTCAAGATTATCTATAAACATAAAAAAATATATTATCATATCGTAAAATATATCTAATAGTCAGTCAACAATGATCAAGATTATAATGTCATACTAACTTAAAAACCCGAGATCAAAAACAACTACTTTCTCTTCTTGTTTTTCTTTAAACTTACTGATCATAGTATTTCACAGCTTTCCTACATAATTTTTATTGTTTTACCCATGATAAGCAATTATATTTTTTAAATCAATATTTGTTACAAAATACTGACAATTGCAATCATAGACTTTGACGTGCTTTTGACGGCAACATTATGTTGCCAATTTAATTTAAAAAAAAAAATTCAGGTCGCGCTTTCGTTAGACAGACTCTATCAATATATTTATATTAAATAAATTAATACTAGAAATAAACATAAACTTGTAGTTTCTGCTACGAGGCTCAAAAAAATAAAGGGCTTATTTAGATACCAAGGTATACACTTCTATTGCCAGCACTTCTAATCAATTCTAGTTCGGTACTACTCAGTACACATGGCTTGATATGGATAATATTATGATACTAGCTTCTACTAGCGGCTAGTAAATAGAAAATACTCCAGGGTATTAGTGTCAAGAATGAGTGTTCTACAAGGTAGTTTGTAATCGAATAAATCGAATGAAAATATTATTGTATAAAAATATGACACGATTCTATTATGTTTACATTCAATCTATGTATTTACAAAAAGTAAAAAACTAAAACCTTTTGAGATCGTTTTCGAAATTTTGACGCCTTTTTAGCTTGGATTACATTTTGACGTCACACTTCCAAATATCTAGGTGTCTTCAAGGCTAATGTGAGTAAGCTCTTAATAAGGGCACTTCATCGTAAACTTTTCAAAATTTGTAAAGTTTACGATGCCTAATGTTAGGCAAGTGGAAACTAGTGTGCTAATAAAAGGTAAAGAATTGAGTCCTGAAGGTACTACAGTGTTCTTGGGCTTAACTCTTGATGCTAAGCTTCAGTGGGGCCCACACATTGATAAGTTGTCAAAAAAACTTGGTTCCGCAGCATATGCTGTTAGACAAATCCGAAATCTAACTGATTTAGAGACAGCCCGCTTAGTTTATTTCAGTTATTTCCACAGCGTAATGTCCTACGGTATTTTATTGTGGGGTAATGCCGCCGATATTCAGACGATTTTTGTTTTACAGAAAAGGGCTATTCGTTCAATTTATAAATTAAGTCCCAGATGCTCCTTTAGAGATAAATTTAAAACTATTAATATTTTGACTGTGCCATCTCAGTATATCTATGAAAATATTTTGTATGTTCACAAAAATAGAAATTTGTTTAAAAAGTACAGTGATATTCACAACGTGAATACTAGGAACAAACACAAATTAGTGGTTCCTGCGACTAGACTCAGAAAAATAGGAGGCTCATTTAGATGCCAATGTATACACTTTTATAATAAGATTCCCAGTCCTATTCAGGAACTTAGCCTTAATAAATTCAAAAAACTTGTAAAACGGAAACTTTGCCAGAAGGCTTTTTATACTGTAAAAGAGTATCTCGAGGACAAAACGGCTTGGGATTGACCTGCTCCAGTACTCACTATATTTGTTGTTATTTCATTTACTTTTTTTTTTTTTTAAATTGCCCTTCTTTATTATTTGTTTTATTTATTATATTTAATTTGACGATTATTGTTATTTTACAATTATGACATTGTTAACTTTTTTAAATATTTTTTTTTTTTTTAATTCTTATTTATACAATTATGACATTGTTTATTTTTACAATTTGACATTAACAATTACTTTTATAATTTTTATTTTTTTATTTTAGCAATATTAACTCTGTAAAATTACATTTTTGTATATTTTATTATTGTGAATTTGGGGACTATGTGGATTTTTTTTTCTCGTTTTTCTCTAATTTTAATTAATGTCTGACAGTTATGAGTACTTTTTGCGGCCTACCCAAATGTCCTTTCTTTGGTATTGTTCGTCAAGTCGTTGAGCTCCTTAGTAGTCCTGAGTTGAGCTTTACGAATACTGACAAATGCTTGCACTGACTGGACAGGTCCACTCAGAACTGTGTGGTTCTTTCTTCAAAAGACCATCCCAGACACTAATCTGCATGGTTCTCATATGTTTTGACCATTACTTGTTTGCTGTATGGACTTTAAAAGAGACTTTGACCCCTGAGTTTGTTTCGGTGTTTCTTCTCAGGGTAGTCAGCTAGGAAACACCGGCCTCATCTAGTTAAAATTGACGAAAAAAAAAATTGACGTGTAAAAGTGTTTTTGAGAACCTATTTGCAAAAATAAAATATCATTTATCATTTATCACTGCAGTCAAGCACCAGTTTATATCATCTAAAAAAAAATCTATAAATTCAAATATTGTGCCACTTACCTCACTTTCCTAGATATTTCAGCAGCACGATCTCTTTCACTCCGGTCTGGAGATCTGCGCTTTTCATCGTCCACTTTCTCTTTCTTCATCCTAGATAACATGACACAAAAGAATAAGGATTATAAAGAAAAATAAAAGCACTGTTTTTGCATTCGATCTAGATCTTACCTACGTAATGGTACACACGTTACAGTATATTTGCGCAAGTTAAGACTTGCACAAGTATACTGAAACGTGTGTTGGAAGATACTTGCGCAAGTTTCTGCACAACACACGTTTCAGTATACTTGTTCAAGTCTTAACTTGCGCAAGTATACTGTAACGTGTGTGGCTACCATAAGACTGTCGCATCTTTTAAAAAAACCGCATCCAAATCCGTTGCGTAGTTTTAAAGATCTAAGCATACATAGAGACAGACAGCGGGAAGCGAATTTGTTTTATTATACTATGTAGTGATTGCAATGAGATGCAAACATTAAGGGATGTCGAGAACCTAGCGTTTGTGCAAGAGTTCCGAATGCTGCTATCTAACTACATTATTTTTACGTGCTATTCTAGATCATGTTCTAAAATGAAATCCAGTCAGTTGTTTGAGTGTGAATGAGTAACAAACTGTTATTGCACCCTGGGCACTGATTTTAATTATGATTTTCTATCTATGCACATATGGAAACATGATCGTTGGAATGGGTGGAGTAAAGCCTTTGTCTAGCAGTGGGACAATACGGGCTAGTTATAATAATAATTTATGCACATGTTATTGACATAAATATTTGCCAAAAATTCAAACTGCAAATACTCACAAAGCCCGATTATTCCTATGCAGAGCCTTCATATATCTGTTAGTTGGTATTTACCTGCTTTTGAGCGTGTCGAGAAGTTTCCTGTCATTGTCGTTGAGCCTGTCCATCTGTATGTTCGACATCCACTCCGTGAGCGACTTGTCGTCTCGTCCGGCCTTATTTTTTGCCCTTAGTTTTTTAGCTAGAAATTACATTTTAGAAGTTGAAATTATGACAGGACCAATGGCATAAATCGACAAGACCAAAAAATGATTTGTAGTTTTTTGATAATTGCAATAAAGCAGTTGTGAAGCGTGAAAATACATCAAATTAAAATTGTAAAATATACATCGGTCAACTGTAAAGATCTATACAATGTAACACATACTTTTACTAGATTTCTTCTTCTTGGCGGGTTCACTGTCAGAGCTGCTGGAATCGCTGGACGAGCTGCTGCTACTCCTTCTCTTGCTCTTCTTCTTTTTATCCTTCTTCTTCTTCTTCTCTTCTGGCGCGGGAGTGGGGGACTCCTTCCTTTTGGTGTGGAAGCCGTCTTTGTTGAAGGTGATGGTGTGTGCCGTGTATTGGGCCGGCTTCTCTGATTCAGACTTGACTTTGGTAGCGCGGTTCTTCTCGAAAGCTTTCTGACGGTCTGACATCCAGTCTGTCTCCCAGTGTGGGTTTTGTTCTACGAAGTTCTGATAGACAATCGAAAAATAAGATAAAAGCTGAACTGATATTTAATTTAGTAATAAGACATACAGCAGTGAAAGTCTGACCCTCCCTCTCGTTCTACCCAGAGCGAAAGGAGTTATTTGATGATTTCCTATTAAATAAAAAAAGATTTATCACAAAACTTTTTTATCTCTCGTAGGTACGTCGCGGTTTCAAACACAGGCAACTTTACTACCACAGATAATTTCTGAAAATGTCCTTAGGGACACTGATGTAATTTTAGTCAGTAAAGTCTGACAAACCCTCTCGCTCTGGGAGCTCCACCCTTGAGCGGAAGAAGTCATTGAATTTTACACCTCAAAAACCAAGCCAACTTTCCACTACTCCTTTCGCCACTGCTCTCAAATTGGTGATGGAAAATATCGTAACGAAATCGCCATGACCTAGAATAAAAAATTCGAAGACTCGACATTTACCAACCCGCACTGGGCCGGCGTGGTGGATTACGGCCCATTCTCTCTCCCAATGGGAGTCCCATCAGTGGGAAAATTGAAAGGCCAATTATGCTAGGTGTACAAGTCCAGATACTGAGATACATTTAAGTTAGCAATTTATTTATCCTTCAGTAGAGTACTCACAGTATAATTCTTGGAATGTGTGACAGATTTGAGGTGCGCGGACGCACAGTGCAGGTCTCCAATAAACTGGTCGCACAACTTGCAGTACCACGCGGTGGACGGCACGAAGAATTGAAGACCTTGAAGGCAAGATAAATGAAGATGGAAAACATATATCAAAATTCTGTATAGGCGATCTCGTTATTACTGAATATCCCTTGCACGTCGCAAAAGGCCAAGGTCTATTTTTGACAGTCAAGGTCTATGTTTAAGAGTAATATTGCAGTCAACACTGACAGAATTCACTTGCGACACACTTACAAAATGCACCCACTGTCCTCGGGCGCGTAGCTTCGTAGACGCGTATTCGTCGTCGTAACGTCGTATCATTGTTGCTTCGTCGACAGAATTTCATAGTTTTTGTAAGTAAATTGTGAGCAGGCGCACACCAAGCGTATAACTTTTATGAAGCTACGCATCCGTCGACAGTAGGCTTTAGATTTGGCTCAGGAAACGTAGCTGACGAATATGAATATTTAAATTCATATTATAGTCAAATCACGTTAAGAAAATTGTGACGCATCCGTGGTATTATAAAGGCGTATTAATACTAGGGTAAAAAATAAACCACCAAAAGGTATTAAAGCAAACATTGTACACAATCATCATTTCAGCCGAAAGACATCCACTGTTAGAGATAGGCCCCAAGTGTCGCCACAATGTGTTCAATTATTAATATAAAATAATTCTTTTAATAGAAAAAAATTACGAATGCCTGAGGTAAATTTTTTTTAAATAGACAAAAGAAGTGTCCATGCTGTCTGAAGGGTTTACATCAATTGATCAATGTGAACACGGCTTTCTTATTTGTTGTGATCAAATTGGTCAAAGGGCGTGGCTAAGCTGAGTGACAACGATATGTCACTATTTTCTTAACGCGAATACTCTATCGTTTGCAATGCTTGATCACATTTTCTTATTCGAAATAAGGTAATTGTGACCTATGACTCTTGACCATTGATAGTTTCAACCACAGTGAATTTTTATTTTACTGGTGGTTTTATCAAACACTAGCTGTTTCCCGCGGTTTAACCCACTCTTTGGTGACTGCTCCGCTTCCGTGGGTTGTACCATGATATTATAAAGGTTATAGATATCCTCGATAAATGGGCTATCCAACACTAAAGATAGTGTGTTCAAACAAATTATTCAGTTGTATAACTATTATTATTATAATTAAGAAGGTAAATCAATTACGAGCTCGACTTTGCAGGGATTAAAAAAAAGGAAATTACCTTTGATGGGTGTTCGTTTGGTAGGCGCTGCGGGGAAGCTGGGGAATCCTTCATTGACTCCCGACACGGTGTGCCAAGGTGCTTCCATATGCGCTGCAGCCATCCTTCAACACAAATTAAAAGGTGTGTTTGCAATACTCATTCAACGATATAATTTATCACGTTCGTATTTTTAAATTTTTCTTTAAGGTCTTTTTCAGCAGTAGACGGAAAATGACATACGCTATTTTGCTATCACGGAAATGAGAGGTTCCTGATTCTCTACTTGGTGAATTGACATAATTATTTATTCACATTATTTTATACCTTGTTGTAGATTTTCACGTGATGCACTTATAATCTAGAAATGACGTCACAAGCAACCGCTCTTGAACTTGATTTGATTAATGAAAAAATACGAATCTAACTTTTTGGTAATGAGACTAAAATTACGGACCAAATAGTTTTTTTGTTATCTCGGAAATGTCTCTGTATAAGCAGAGCCCGTGCTCTGTTTTTATTAATTTTTTTAAGTAATTTTCCTGAATAAAATATACTTACTTATGATGTGCAGGCGAGTGCAGATGGTTCAGATAATCCTTAGCAGTTGGCGGGAACTCATTGCAGACGCGGCACCAGTGCATCTCCGGGTCGTAGTACACATAGTTGAACTTCTTGTTGGCGGGAGATCTGGAGAAAGTCCAGCCATGTTATAGACACGTGTCAAAAATTATAATAAATTTCAAGAGGATGTTGTATATTGCTCACGGTTGAAAATTCACGAGTAGGGTCCCAATGTATAGGTAATTTTTTTAAATAATTTGTCACACTACCGGGTAAATTCATCGAACAAAGTCGTCGGGCAATGTGAGGTTTATAAAAATTGTTTTTTGCAAAGATAATCATTTTATTTTTGTACAGATTCTTAATTCACTCGCGCAGTTATTAACGAGTAATAAAAACAAAATGTATTCTTCCTTGTCTTCTCTTCTTGTCGATAAAATCAGAGATCCGATGACACTGATTTTTCTTATTCACTCTTGAGAGCACCAACTTCAATGAAACAACAATTCTTTAAGCAACCTTTAATGTAGATAGGAAATAAAACAATAAAATACGTGGAAATTAATACAAAAAGGACAATATATTTATTACATGAAATGACGATCGAAGCTCCTATTTATTATTTTATTCTCGCTCATATACATTTAAGTTCTTGTGCGAGGCGAATAGAAGCATCTTAATAATTTAGAACTTAAATTATTAACAATTCGGCTTAATGTAAAACAGCAATAATATTACAAAAGCATACATTACAGAAAATAATTCAATTTCTTAGCATATCATTCGTTTTTGGTAATTTTTACCTGTTGCCTCCAAAATGTAAATAGCTTTAAGTCCAAAACAATTATTATTATAATTAAAAATATTCCATTATTATTAAATGTCATGTATAAGCAGATTCCCTCGGTGGATACTTCAAGCTTTTTCCTTCTTGAGGTAGGCAGATCACTAATATGTCAAAGCGAATAGCTCGCATGGGCACGCGAAAGCGGTGCAGTCCTGCTTTGGGGAGAGAAGTATAGAAACTAAAAACTATTTGTTTGTACACACATTCTCATTTAAAATCACAAATGCATAAGTATGAAAGTTTATCGCTATGCACTTAAATAACTTAATTTACAATATGTTTAAAACAAAACTATATAGTTATGAAGAAAGAAATAAACTTTCAAATCTTGAATGATTATTAAAAAGGTAATATAAAAATAAGGGCCAGCACGCACCTAGATTTTCGTTTGCGCTCCGCCGCGTCGGGCTCGTCGTCGACAATCTCGTGAGCTTCCTCGCCGATGATCCCGTTCAGCATGTCCACTACATTGTAGATCGTCTTCAACTTATTCTGTATCTCCAACTATAAGTAACGCATTGATGCCAAACATTATAGATCTTGTAGAACAAGCCTTACAACAAAGCAGAAAGTATAGACAAAAATGAGCTGTTAGTCTTGAAACATAAGACTTATTTTGTGTATGCAAGTCAAACCTGTAACTTGGTGTTTTCCTTCAAAAACCTCTTGGTATCTGGGCTCGGCGATCGCTTAGCGTCGCCCCGCAGTTCGTTCCGTTGGTCCTTCAACGTGTCCATCTCTTTCTTGAGTATGTTCGCTTTCTTTATGTAGTCTTCTCTCTGTTTAGACAATGCAGCTTTCTGATGGCGCATTTCCGATTCGATGGCAGCTGCGGAAATATTACGTTATTTTATAAACTATATTAGGTTAGCAGATTAAGTGTACTGTCATATCGTGAACAAATTACAAAAATAAATCTTAGATTGTTTCATAGTCTAAGTTCAATAAAACAATACACTTAATGAAAGCAAAAATATGTAAACAAGACTTCTCTTAGCTGTCATGGACTCGATTCTGCTAATTAATCTCTACAGGCAATTCCAAGTAGCGCTTTGGAATGTTTGAACTTAGTTCAGTATCATGCAGGGATCGCAAGAAATAGCAGAATGTGGTTGCAGGCGGAACAGTGACTATGTTATTAGATAAAGCAGTAAGAGTGTTTCTTCTGCCATATTCTGCTGGTTTCTTCACACCGGTAATCAAACATGTAACTTGTAGGAGCACTTTCCTATAAATATGCTTACAAACTAAGAGGTAACAGGTAAACAAATAGATCCTGGAATAGAATTTTTTTTTACACAATGTTTGGTAGTAGGACACATTAAAATATATTAAATTAAGTACATACACTAATAAGCGGGTACAATAAAAGCCTTTGTTTTTGAAAATTGCTTGATTCATGATAAGGAGCATATTAGTACATATTTATATAAAGCACAAGACTTCACTACCAACCTGTCCACTGAACTAAAACTAGTACTTGTACTGCACTTGAGTAAATACAAGTCAATAATAACTGTTTTCGGAATCAATTTGGTTAGTATCTAGAAACAATAGAATGTAATGCTTCCAAATTGTATATTGTTTCAAAGATAAAGTAATAATAATATAAGAATTAATTGAGTAACATGGAGCTTATCTATTTTCTATAGTTTAAGGTACAGTCGGTGCCCTAAGTTACCTAATCCACCTCCTTTGAAAAACTATTAAAGAGGTGGGTCAGGCAGCTTAGGGCACCGACCATACAAAGATCTGCTATTACAAATGATTGAAGGATCCTCATAATAAAGTTTAGTTTCTTGAAGTGATGGTAAACAAGATAATAATAAAAATGATTAAAAAAATACGTGAACATTAAATAATAATAATCACACATTCATAAAGTAGCTTGTTAGATTTTTTCTTGAATGTTGAATTCTATATGGACACTAAAATGGTTATTTTCCTTTATCTTCGAATTTAAACCAAAAAACATGACACAGTTCTTCCAACTTACTTCATATAAAATAACACTTAAAACATATTTTCTTCTTTATTAGGCAGTAACAACATAAACATCTTACAGATCTGAAAAGACAAGTATTTAAAAGAAAAAAAAGAAGAAATTAACTGCATACCTTCCTTCTTGATTTGATCTTCAACATTGTTGAGGAAGGTAGTGGGTGGAGCTGCTTGCGGAGGTGGAGGAGGCAGCGACATCTGGTTCCATGCGGCCATGTCGGGAGGGAGTGGTGCTTGAGGAACTCCACCCACAGATGGGAAGTCATCGTAGATACCGGAGTAAGATGGCTGGTAGTTAGTTGGGTAGTTTCCAGGTGCGGCAAGTTGTGTCACTCCCTTTAAAATAAAAGGGTTCATTATAATGTGAAAAGATGTATCTAAGTGTGAATTAATAAAAAGTATATATTAAATATCTACTTGCAAGTGTTGATCATAATGTGTGAGTGGTAGTGGCGAAGGGTCCATATAACACGATTCCCACTGGCTTCCCATATAAAAATGTAATCTATAGGTCAACCACCTTGTTGGTTTGTTCTATTACTCACTTACTTAAAATTTTTTAAACGCCTACAACTTTTAAATAAGAATGCCAAAATCTCAAGCCGAAAAATACCGAGTTACCTCTTCAAACAATCAATTCCCATACTATGCAACTATCTCTTACTTTCTTATGAACTAACTCCTATTACTCGAACTCGTTCTGTCTCTTTTTAGCACGAAGAAAATTGTACCAAAATAACTCGCTGTGTGCCGGGTTATGATGAGTCAAATAAATAAATAATATACAGGTGCTGAGGTTCAAGACCATACTCAACAATATCTATATCCACAGGTGCAAGCGAGAAAGAAAAATTAATTCATGCTGTAACTATAAATAAAATAAGAATTAATTTAGTTGTTTATAACTCTTACTGGCTACTGTACATGAAGTTTAAATAAATAAATAAATAAATTTTTTATATGATAAAATTGACATGGCGGCTATTGTGTGTGGCGCGAATCATTCGGTTTTTGAAATCGTTTTTTTGTCGTTTCTCATTTTTTGAAACGTTGAAGTGTGGTGAACCGGTGAACTGTAAATTTATTTTGTGTGTTGGGTTGCGGACATCATGTAGCAATGAAATTAATTCAGATAGACTGCTGTTTAACAAATTAATTGTTGTGTAACGAAAGGTTGAACCTATTTTTTTGCATCATGCAGCGTACTGCATTTAGGTGAGTTGACTTTTTATACTCCGGCTTCCCTTCAGAAAATATCCACCCTTCGCCACTGGTGAGTGTACGCCACTGGTGAGTGGTGAGTGGCAGAGCAATGAATGGAACAGGGTAGTTTCTTAGTCAGTAAGAGTCTGACACTATCTCCCGCCCCGTACAAGGGCGGGATTTGTATGTAAAGTAAATGCAGTTAAGAGTTTAGTAATTATTTTTAGTTTAATTAGAAGTTTGAATGAATTTTCATAGTATTTGAAAAGAATGCAATAGACACAGCAGTTTTCATGGCAGCGTGTTTCATAAATAGAGAATGTTGAAGTGTATTGTTTATAAAACAGTACACCAATAATATTGATAACCTACTTATGATTGAACTATAGTTCATTTAAACACACCAGAAATGGAGCCATTTATATTACAATTCAAATAAAATTGCATCAAATTGAATAACAACAACCATGATTTCTACCATCCACCTATTGTCTTTCTATTATGTCTCTAATTATGGTATTCAATGTGCTAAAAAGGATGTAGTATTTAGGTTAGTAAATTAATAGTGCTTGTAGAGTTTTTGCACATTCATTAGTAAAATACAACAAATACTTTTTTGTGAAATTATTATTAAAAAAAAAAACATTTCCAAAGTCTGATTTCTATAATCACACTTTGGAATATGCAAAAATTTTTTTTTTGGTCAGTTCAGTTTGAACTTTATTATACACATTAAAAATCTATTTGGTATTTTCTGAAATTTGGCTTATTTACTACACTTAACTCCATAGTTATAGAATGCCAAATTAGAATTGTTTTTATATTGCATCTATAAAAACAGATAAAAATTAAAAAAAACACAACAAGCTCTTTTTGGACCAAAATTTCAATACTCAAAACTTATATTAAATAAAAAGAAGGACCTCATTAATTGTTTTAATTTCAATTGCATTTGTAATTACAACAGTCTTGAAGACTTTAGTTAATAATAAGCAGGGGCGGAGCTATCGCCATATCTGCCGTATCAATTATATCACAGGGGCCCCCAAAATAGGCAAAATTTCGCAACATGTTATCCACAACCGTCTCATAGGGTAAACCACCATTTGTTTTTATACAGGGCCCCTGTGGGATTAGCTACATCACTGATCATTTATTACCTCAAGTCTCACCAAACAATGAAAAAAATACTATTTTCATGATTAACTCGAAAAGCACTAAACTTTCAAAGAGAAGACTTAATTATCCAAATTGTCTATCATTCTAAAATGAAAAGTCAGTTAAAAATATTTGGACAAAAAAATGATTCATAAAATGCTGATTATGTTACAATTGGATTAAACTGTCAAGCCCCAAGCGGACACCTGTAAGTAAGTAAAAATTTATTTGTTTCAACATGGTGGACATGATACATTTCATGCAAGATAATAATGATATTGATATAAGCTCTAACATGTTCAGCATATCGAGGCGTACAAATTTTTATTAAGAGATGTATGGCGCATAAACCGAGATTATTAGACATTCAAAATGATATAATTATGTACTTATTAAATTTAGTTTAGGTATCATTACACATGTCCGCACACCTATTGTCTTTCTATTGTGTCTCTAATTACGGTATTCAAAGGTACAGTAAATGAAAATTCCAAAATTTTTCATTGTAGTCAATTTTGAAATTGTCAAGTGCATTGTAACTGAGCCACCAAACTGTCCACCTGGCCAAATTATTTAGGCTCCTTGCCCAGTAAGGGAAAGGCGGTAGAATTACAACTTACTATAATTACACACTATATGTGTTTTCACATAGTTAAATCATAGCAAGTAACTGTTTGGGTAATTACTAGGAAATTTATCTGATAGCAGGAGGTGACACATGAGTCACAAACACCCAGCATCAAGTAAACTACATGAGATTATTTATGCATGCAGAGGTACACTTCGGCAGGTTTTCTGCCAGTTATTTTGACCGAAATCGAACCTTCAGCTGGTCACTGTTCAAGAGAACAAAACTGTGATCACCACAAAATGATATGTTAATTATTATAATGATTGCATCTGATTTTTTTATAGTTTTAGCTACAAAAGTAGCAACAACCTCAATAAACCGAAACATTATTATAAAGATGCTAATTTCTAGCCTGTTGACTTTAACTGCATAATAAATAATTAATACGTAGTAATACAGTACCTCTTGTGGTACAAAGCTAGGGGGCGGCTGTGTAAGGAACCCCACACCTTCTTGAAACTGCTGGTTGTCCCACAGCTCACTAGGTTCAGGTAGCTTGGCTATTTCATTCAAGATGTTCTCGTCGAGTAGGTCTTTATCAGTCTTGCGAGGCGACCGGCTCCTGCGCTTATCATTGTCATCCCTTCGCGGAGGTGTACGGCTTCGTTTACGGAGTGGAGGCCGGCTTCTATAGTCATTACGGTCCCTGTCGCGATCGCGGTCTCTGTCTCTTTCACGTTCACGATCCCGATCGCGATCGCGATCCCTGTCCCTATCCCAATCTCTATCTCTATTATAAAACGATCTAGGATCCTTTCTATGGTCATGAGACATGATAAATGTTAATTTACAACGAAATTCACAAAGTTATCTTCTTTGTTTGCTTGGCCTTCACAGAAAAACACACGCCATAACTGACATTTGTGTCGCAGTCGCCATTAAAGTGTTGCTAGCACACAATATAATCATGTTTTTTGTTAATGTTTTTGGCTTGGATACTAAGTTTTTTAAGCCATTTCTTTGTAAAAATCTACTTATGTACTTCGTATGAACGTAAGAATATGGGTTTAGACATTTTAGTGTTTTTGTAATATTTGGTAGTGAATGTATCAAGTCAAATTTCTCAGCAAACTTCACTGAGTTAGTTAAAACTACAATACTCGTAAAATACTCGACTCCAGCGGGGCTATTGGTTAACTTTTTCACAACAGTTGATATCCTTAGCTTAAAGCTTACACAGTCACAATTTTAAAAGTATCGATACAATAAAATCTGTTAAAACGTGTTACGGTGGATATCAAAGGCACCGAATTCATTTTGCCGTATTCATTTCATTACCGAATGTCCCTCAAGTTGGCATCAGTATAATCCTTGACGGCAAGAAACTTGATGTTATTACGGAAACTGTATTTTTAGGCATAACTATCGATTCTAAACTGCAGTGGGGCGCTCATATTAGAACTCTCTCAGGAAGTTTAGCTCAGCTGCATATGCAGTAAGAAAAATAAGACAATTATTGACAGATGTACCCACAGCTAGGTTAGTTTACTATGCTTATTTCCACAGTATTATGTCTTATGGCATTTTACTGTGGGGATCTGCAGCTGATGTAGACTCAATTTTCATACTGCAAAAGAGAGCAATCCGGGCTATTTATAGAATGGGTCCTCGCGAGTCCCTCAGAAAAAAATTCAAAGAAATCGATATACTGACTCTGCCTTCTCTTTATATCTTGCAAAGTACTTTGTACGTTCGTAGAAACTTGGGACTTTTTAAAATTAGAAGCGATTTTCATGACAAAAATACGCGTAGTAAGCATGAAATTGTTTTGCCCAAATGGAGATTAGCTAGGACCAGCAAGTCATTTCTAGTAAACAGCATACGTTTTTATAACAAGCTGCCAAATGAGGTAACTGCACTTAGCGAGGGAAAGTTTAAAACTCATATTAAGCGTGTCTTAACCAAAAAAGCATATTATAAGGTTAAAGACTATGTCGAAGACACGCTTGTTTGGCAATGACTGTTTCCTTCCCTTGTAACTCATTGATATTGTGTAGATGTGTCTATTAACTGCTCCATCTTTGTTTTTATTATGTCAAACTTATTTGCTTTCTATTTTGACACATTGCTTTTGCAATATTTTTTATATTATTTGGACCATCAGATAATGTAATTGTTGTAGTGATAATTGTAATGATTTATTTTTGCTTGCTTTTATATAGCCTCTTTCTACCTGTAATGTAAATGTGAGAACACTGTAGACTCCGCAAATTCTTAGATTACTTCTTATCATGACTCTCTTTTTTATGATTATTTTTGTTGTGCTTTCTGGTACAATATTGACTGGTCTACATTGTCCTTACATAATTTATTAATGAATACTGTAATATGAAAATATTGTAATATAAACCTTTTTTTAAAAGAGTAACCATGGAGTTTCTTGCCGGTTCTTCTCCATAGGAAACGACCAATTTGGAACCGTGCACTAGCTTCTGACGTTTTATAAGTGCCCATGTAGGCCTATATGAAATAAAAACATTTTGACTTTGACTTTGACTTTGACCGGTGGATAATGACGTCATAACCGTTGGTCACTAAAGATAGACAATACGAAACTAGCGGTTTGACAGTTATACGATGTACATTCTAGCAAGTGATCTTCACTTGAGCTGTTGTTGACGAGTTACGCAATAGCCTTGCTGATTATCAAAATCACACCTGTTTCAATGATTCTGAAAACTAAATCAATTTTACCATTGACTAACTTCAAAACTGTTTTTTTTTTTATGTGGTACCCTGTGAATATGATGTAGTGATAAGTGTCACATCACCCAGTGTAAATAAATTCATGCATTAATTTACACACATAAAATTAAATAAATAATAAATTCTAATACGGAACATATTAACGGCAACAAACTGGACCTATATTGGATGGAATGATTTTATTCTGGATTATTTTAGTTGGTCCCGACCTTTTATCTGTGGTCCCGACTGTTGCAATGAACTATGTTCCGTATCTGTATACAATGAATGCAATTGAATTGGTTTGTACACTACTAGACTGAACTTGATCTTTTAGGGTTCCTTACCTCACAAGGAAAAAACGGAACCCTTATAAGTTCACTTTGTTGTCCGCCTATCTGTCTGTCAAGACCCTTTATCTCAGGAATGTGTGGAGGTATCGAGTTGACATTAAATCCGTATAGCTGCGGTCCCTTCGGCTGCTCTACGGAAAAAAAAAGTAATTATAGTAAGTATTTGCAGGAGAACGAAAAAACGGAAAAATCTTTACTTAAAACGTGGATTTGATCATTCCATCATTTTTGAAATATAATAATTCGTGAAATAGTTTGCTATACTTACCTATCTATTTTATGACAAATTGTGAAAGTATAATATCTTTTAAAATAAAAAAGAAATGTTTTACGGTACATAATTTAATTTGCTTTTTTTTTACATTTCCTTTTATAAAATATAATTTACTTTTTTACAATACAACAACTAAAGTAGCATTATTTCCTTTCTTTTTAATTGAATTGTAGTTTCAATTAAAAACATATTTATTAAACAAAAAAATTAAGTAAGTATATCCATTTACAATTTAAAAACAAAGTAATTGACAGATACTTGTGTTTTTTAATTTGTTTTTTTTTTGACATTTGCCTTTTTTGACTGTAGCGCAACTTTAGATCTATTTTCTGAGCATGAGTAATGAAAAAGTGGTTTTAAAAAACCTATTTGCAAAATAAATATCAAATGTGAATTTTGAAAGAGTGATGGCAGATTCTCGGAACATGCTGGGATATTTTTCAATTTAGTTCAGTAACCTCCGGAGCTTGCCATGTCCGGTGAAGACCTGCGTCATGCAGAAGGTGGGGACTCCGTGACGCCACTCTAAAGGACTCACCACCATGATTATAGTGTGCCCAAATGGGATATAGCTAATATTGTAATGAGAATCTAAACCTACTTTTTATATTCTTGTGGGATCGGGACTTATATCCAGCGTTGTAGGGACATCTTGATTCCCGGAAACGGAAAGCATCTTCAAAATGGTTGAATAAAATTTGACGGAACATTCATTGGGATGTAGCTAATGTTATAACTAAGTCGCGAGTAACAGCTAGTATACAAAGTAGATACTAGTAGATAAATAACATTTTTCCTGTTGTATTTTTTTTTTAATGTGGTCATTACGAATCTAATACTTGGGTTATCAAGACTATTCAAGACGAATCTAATGATATCTGAATAAAATTATAAGAACCCGTCCAGTGGTTTGGAAGATATGAGGTAATAATACATACCTACAAGATATGCGCGAAAAATATAACCTTTCTTGCGGTCGGGTAAAAAGCTTCGACCCCTCACACTTCCATGGGATGATGTACAGTTTTATCACCGATGACTGTGTGTGTGTATCACCTATTCAGGGCATCAAGCTCCTTTGAGCTCATTAAGTACACTGAAACAATACATCAAAACCGGCGTGGCCCAACCGTTGAAGTATCTTGTACCAGCCTGAAAGAATGCTATTCAATACAAGAAGGTATTGAATAGCATTCTTTCAGGTTTTTCCATTCTACAGTCATAGTCGTCTAAAGAACCGCTCTCCCAACGATTGCTTCAGATCAGTGACATTGATACCAGCTTCTGACGTACCCAAATATTTATAGGTTTCAGTTGGAATGAGGGATCTCAGATTTATGAAATCCAAGTAATTGCTCACCACCGGAATACAAAACCTCCTCACACTTTACATGTCTGGACGCACATTTATCTACACCAGACTCTATCCTGCATCCTGATGACACTGCAGAAGGTTTCAGATACCTTCAGTATTTCCATCACTTGCAGATTCAGCACAATTATCTATTATGAATTTTAGTTTCACTTATCACAAGATCGTTCAAATAGCGGTTTTCCTCGATTATTGAAAGTACCGGCGATGTGAGCGTGTCAGTTTGCGACGCGGACGCCCTACCTCAAAGATAGTAGCGACGCATTGTTTAGAAACTCCTGACATAGGTTATAGGTATTTTATGAAAAGATGTTATGTTAAAAAAAATATGGGTCTTAATTTGGTTTCGCATCGAGTGGGATGTCCAAAATTAAAAAGAGGATATCATTCCGAGTTAAAATGTATAATCTAAATATTAGGTACTATATTTATCACGAATAAGAAACCTTGAATAAAATCTCTGACAGATAAGTTTTAGTTCGCAACCGCTCTTTCCTACCTGCGCCAAAAGTCGCCGTTGCAGCTGCCTTGTATTAAGTCAAGAGTGAATAGGTTATTTCTAGGTAAGCGCGCTCCATCGTCGACTGCATCGTCGCTTTTCATTAGCTGAGATGGCGAAACTATCAAGAATAAAAAAAGAACAACTAACAAGTCACCGCACCGCAAGAGTTCACACGATAATTTTAAATCAACAAGAGCGTCCGCTTCGCTTCCGTCATCGCCGCTCCACACCCACGTGCCACCGCTATAAAATATCAATTTATCCCAATCGCACCGCGTTTTTTCGCGACCGCGATCGTGTTGTATCGCCTACTGAAGTAGGACATCGCGACTTAGTCGTAAACTATGTAGTGAAGTACTCACTAGGATTTGGGTCCCGGGACGTCTCTCATCTCGAAGTCCCGGGACTTTTCGTAATTTTGGTTATATCGAGTCCCGGGACTTTCGTTTCGAGACTCGAGACGAGACAAGATTGTCGAAATTGTTACTGACGAGTCTTTTATAATTCAAATGGAATAAGTAATACAAAATATCCAAGAAAACTCTGTAACCGAGATTACAGAAAAAAAACATAAGCAAGTCATTTCTTATTGCTATCATACTTTTTTATAACAAGTTGCCTAAGTCGGTTACCGAACTGAGAAATTTCAAAACCCATATTAAGCGTGCCCTTGCTAAGAGGGCGTATTACAAGGTTAATAAAAACTACGTTGAAGACACGCTTGTTTGGTTATGGCTACTTCTGCACATGTGGCTTGCCTGGCAGCTCATTAATTATATTATTGTCTACTTATCTATTAACTGCTCCATCATTGTTTTAACTTCATAATGTTTACTGATACTTTTTTTTTCTTCCTCTCCTGTGACATTGTTTTTGCAATGTTTTTTTTATATTATTTAAAACGTAGCCGCCTCAATTTCACTAGTAATTTAAAACTATATACATACATCTATAAAATTGATTGACAAGTTTATTTTTATTTTTGTATAGCTTCTTTTTACCCGACTACGGGTAAAAAGAAGCTATACAAACTTTACAAAGTCAAAGGAGGGTTATGATTTTGACCGGCTATGTATATATGTATGTATGTGTATGATTATGTTCATCTTTTCTCTCGTAGCTCCTAATCCATTTTCGGACCTCGACATATGAGGCCTTGTTAGAACCGTCTTAATTGTCCGCTGAACATAGGCCACGCGGCTTGTCACAAAACTCGATGTGGCGCCCTCTAGCGGACAAAAAGTAATGTGTTAAAAAATAAACATGAGATAAATACTCCGTGTTTGGTATCATTTGAAAGGTATTCACTTGCACTTATCAAAAAAATATCATTAAAATTAAATGTGGGCCCTCTAGTAGACAAAAAGTATTGTGTTACGTCGTGTTTAACTCGACTACGACAAAAAAAAAGACGCTAAAAAAGTATGAAACAAGGTTACTGGAGAACAAAACAAAAAGAAAAACCGTAGTCACACGTTATATGTATAGGTACCAGTTTCTAAAATTTTGTTCATGGTTCTCTAGTAACCTTGTTTATTCCATCATCCTGAAAATCTGGTTTCATACTTTTTTATTATAATGTGAGTATGAGAACACTATAGACTCCACGGAATCATGGATTACTTTTATGGTGCTTTTGGGTATAAAGCTGACTGGTCTACATTGTCATTTCATATCTATAAAAAAATTATATGGAAATATTGTAGAAACAATATTTTTTTAAAAGAGTAACCGAAAAATTTCTTGCCAGTTCTTTTCCATAGGAAACGACGGATTGGAGCCGTGCGCTAGCTTCTGACGTTTTATAAGTGCCCATGTAGGCCTATGTGAAATTGTGAAATAAACGCTTTTGATTTTGAGTTATGCATTGAGAATTGCGTAATCCAATAAGACAACCCTATTGAATCGTACGGATCGTGTTATCGTACGATTCGATTCTTGCCAATGACGACGACATCTAAATTGTGGGTCTCTTCAAAGCGCGCCCGTTTGTCGCTCAATGGAGCTAAAATGGGAACTTTGTATATTTTGTTTACATTTCAAATACGTCATACTCACTGATCTCCATTAAATCGTTCATCGGAGCGGAATAGACTTTTAACAAATGAAGTGAACGACAGCAAACGTTGTGTTTAGGGGGGACGTCACATCCAATGTTCCACTTGGGTTCATCTTATTTGACGGCTTAAGTGCGCCCCAGATAGGAATTCGCGCCAGTACGACGCCATAGTAAAATGCCCCTATTTTTAAAGCTTCAGGACACCTGATGAATTTGCTACATTTATTTAGACTACGATTGAATATGGATGCTTAAGAATATTGTTTTTCCAGACAATTTGGCTGATGTGTAGCTTTGACTGTTCCGTTTTTCCTTCTTCACGCTCGAACAGTTTTCTTTTTGGGTAAATCATCCAATGACATCTCCGCGCCTTTGGCAGGGCGGGAGATAGTGTCAGACTTTTACTGACTAGAAACCCACTTTGGTTCCTTCGTTGCTTTTCATACCGGGGCCGAATCTTCCTTTCAGAAAATGATCCTTGGCCCCAGTAGGCTTCGGTCCTAAATAATATAAAATGACCAAAATCCCGAAGTCTGAACAGATACTTTAATATAGGGTTATTTGGCGATGACAGTTCCACTCCAAGTAGCTTCGAGTCAGGGGCAATGCGTCTTCAGATATCGAGCCGATGATGTGTGGGCACTTCTCTGAGAGATAGTCTCCTTGGTGTGACTAATGGACATGGCTCCCTGTTTAGGCAAGGTAGACAGTTTAGTTTACAGTTAATATTGTAGTTGATTGATATTGTGGTTTGTTGCAAATTATTGTTATTAATGGCTCTGGACTTACAAATCGAACGTCGTGGGTTTGAACCCACGACGTTCGATTTGTAAGTCCAGAGCCTGCGCGTGGCGCCTGGCTGGGTTTGAACCCAGCCAGGCGCATTACTTTTTGTAATTTATTTCATAATAACTGTTCAAAAGGGTGAATGAAAACATTGTGAGGAAACCAGCACGTCCTGAAACCAAAAAAAATCTAAATGTTTTATTTCACAAAACTCTAAAAGAAATTACTGGTTTTATAGCCAAAAAATTCGAAGCCTTAAATTGTGGTATTCACCAATTCGCACTGGGTCCGCGTGGTGCATTATAGCTCGCTTCTTTTCCTAAATAAAAGGCCTTAATACCAGCAGTGGGAACATAATATACATAAAGGCATTGGAGGAAAAAATGTACTTTTATTATATGTAAAGAGATTTTTATATACATTTTCTTGTTCAGAGAACTTCAGTTTTTTGCTGTGGCTTTGCTCTTTGGTCATTGGTCCCTTTTTTATCAGTGATTGATTTTTTTAATTAGCACTGTTATCTTCCCATCTATTTTCAGAGATTGTCTCCAACACACGGATAGAAAATTTTACCTCATCATATCATTAATATAATAATGTTATGAAGAATCTACTTAGCAATATACGCTTACATTGTTAACACTTCTACGGTCCGGACTAAGTGTTACGTCTTACGTCGTGTATACTTTATATCGCGTACATTGAAGGATTGCAAAAATTTGCCTGTAGCGGTCTAGTGACCGAATATAAATTAGGTGTCTTCAAGACTACAGTGATAAACAAGTGCGATCCATCAAAGATTGCATCCGTGTTTACCATCAGGTAGTTGAGATAAAAAAACGCTCCGTTTTACACCAGCGAATGTGGCAGTGCCTTTCAAGGTAGGTACATATCTTGTTACCCCTTTCAATATACATGACTGCCTTACAAAGCTCAGAAGCGGAGCCACCCTTTGACACCTTTACCTAACAAGGTCACACTTCAAATTTCAGTAACTACTGTTATTGTATTGACTTATTCGAATATTAATTATTATTGAGGCAACCCTAGAGGGAACATTTTACAGGGGTATAAAACGGGAACATGTGCTTCAGGCTTCAACATTCGAGCAAGGTGTTCTGAGAGACATGGTGGTGAAGGTAAATTGTTTTCTTTTATTTTTTACTTAACGTTTTGGGTAATATTTAATATTCGTGTAGTCAAAGTATTTAAGTACATATGATATGTCAGTATTTAATAATATAAAATAATGTATTTAAATATTACTTATAATTTTATAAAAAGTTAATTATTAGGTAATTTGAAAGGCGCGGTCTTGTGTATTTTTAACTGTTAAATTTTAAGGTGCCAGTGGACCTCTTACGGTTAGGTATATTGTATTCCCACCCATATCTTCATCATCGTCGTGTCCTTGTGGGTCAATCGGCGGCGGCGATCTCTCGCGCCGGACCTTGTTACAGGCCATGGTCCGGAGCGAAGAGGAGTGGCAAGGGGTGGCCTCCTTCTGCGAAGCAGTAATGCTAGCAAAGGAGGAGGCCGACCGCATCAGGCAACGGCGCTCACGCCGTAGCCGCCGCCATAATTCCAATCCCGATTTCCGGCCACCGTAGGCGCGGGCCTGCGGACGGCGGAAAAAGGGTAGGTTGCTGTCCGTCCGTCCAGTAACAGTCCGGACCGAGCCCATTTCGTCGACGGCGCGCACCTCAAGGAGTTGTCAGCAAACTGTAGGGGCCCAGAAGGGTCGAAGCCTACTTTGGGGTTCTAAAAAAAGGGTCGGGGAAGTATGAAAATGCATACCAGGGCCCTGGAACCAAGGCAATGAAGGAACGGGGTAGGTTTTTAGTCGGCAATATTCTGATACTATCTCCTGTTCCGCTCAAGAGCGGGGGATGTCATTGGATGATTTTACCTACCATAAAAAAACCCATAACTTCATATTTTCCAAATCTTTTTTTTTTTGACATGATTACCTAAAAACCTGCCAAGTGCGAGTCGGACTCACGCACCGTACCGTTCGTCACGTTTGTTGTATGAGAGCACCACATTTTTTTTATTAGATGATATTTTTTTATTTTGTTGCCTTACTTTTTAAGTGTACAGTAAAATTAGTCTAGATATTCTGAGTTACAGCCTGTTGACAGATAGGGTCCATTTTTACCCTTTGGGTACGGAACCTTAAGAAGTAATTATTATTTTTTAAAGGTTTCACCACTCTATAGAAAATATTTTAGGAGATCTATATAAATAAGTATCTCCATAAATGAATAATACCCTCAGTTACATTACTTACAGCAGAAGTGCACATGGGTAAAGAAAACTAGGCTCCCAAGTATATTTGCTCATAGCTGTTGGGCATCCTCTCCAATTCCGATATTTCGTTTTAATCTTGTACATTTACTTTGCCAGTTGGCTGCTCGACTCTATTTATATATCAATGTGAATTTATTGCGTTTGATAGTACCGTGAACAACTTACTGCGGTAATATAGTCAACGAATAATGCGTGTGTCGCCGAAAATTATCCCAATACTATGTCCTATTTATTAAAATTAAAAGCTGTACAATTGTGGAGGTATAAAATGGAAGGATAAAGAGTCTATTAATGTCAGTATCGTGTTGTTATCCTACTGTGGCAGAAGGAGAGTCATGTTTTTCGAGTTTATATTTGTATATTTTTTAGTACGCCTCAAAGCCTAAACATTTTAGCTTGAGAGGTGTCGTTAGATTCGTCTTAGTTGTGAGAGTGACACTGATGGTACATCAAAATCATAAAAAAATTAAGTATCGGACTATTGGCGCAAAATTATTTTTGTTATATCTATCACACTGAATTAAAGTGAATTATTTCCAGCTTTTAGTTGTTTTTGTAATCAGTTTTTTTTTACTGAGGAGGCTTTTCCGTCAACGTTTCAGAGAAGAACATAATGGCATAATGTTTACTGAACATGAACTTGCTATTTGTTCCATATCTGTGATTTGTTCGGTTTATTTCCTAGGATCCCTGTGATTTGAGTCGAAACCGTGGGATAAAAAACCTCTCATTTCCTTTCAGAAATCACGAACAGTTTCTGGTGAAATGTAACATATATGTCTACACCGTAAAAATTTAGTCGTTTTAATCCCGCGGAGGGTCGATTCGGTACATGAAACACTATCGATTTGTAATAATTAATTTCGTACATGCGTTTATTAACTCGAGTTTTAGAAAAAAAGTACTTTATTTTTAATTTTATCTTTACAAATCGATAGTGTTTCTTGTACCCAATCGACCCTCCGTGAGATTAAAACGACCAAAATTTAACGGTGTATACACCCCTATTTTTTTATTAGTGCACAAAAAATGGGGTTCAGTCAGTAGCCGTCACTGATCATATTTGTGTAGTCAAAAGAACAAAAAATGAAATCTCAAAATTGACCACGAAAATTTTTCATTATTAGTAAATTCATAATTGAATCATCATTCATAACAACTACTACTAGAAAATACTAAGCGCAGTGTTTTTCCATTTTTATAGACCTTTCATTCATAAACAATAACCGGCGCATGATGGCCATCGATGTCGACGTCACACAAAATTCACAGTCACAGTAATATAGAATCATAGGAAATGTTATAGTGATAATAACAAAATACCTTACTTCAGTTCAAGGTGTTTATTCCATGGGCGGCGAAAGAGTGCCTTTCAAAACACATTACATCGGTTTTTATACACAGAAATTGACAAGCATCAAAATCACTATGAAGGTAGAAAACTATTTTAAATAAATAGAACGGAAATCGTCACAGTAAATTCTTATTTAAATATGGCCGGATGCTCTGATATTTTAAAGAAATAAAAAGGAACTGGTCAAGTTAAATCCTCACAAGTTTAACCGGGTACTGTAATATGTTTTTAAAATAAGAAAGGAAGTCGTCATTTGATTCGTTATAAATTGAACAGGATGTTGTAATATTTAAAATAAATCGAAAGGAAGTTATCAAATTAAATCCTAGTTTAAATTCAACAGGATATTGCAATATTTTAAAAGAAATAAACAGGAAGTGATCAAATTAAATCCATATCAAAATTATCAAATATTGGTTTTGCGCCCATACGGCCATTCTGATTTCAGCGCGCTCTCTGCGCTGTACAAAACTTTACATTAACTCAGTATCACCCTTATTGGGTTTAGTCCTCATTATAGAGCATCCGACATTTTACATGCAATCTATATCACCCAGATTGGGTTAGCCTAAAATTACACAACATTAAACATTGTGTGGGGATCACAACGATTGCCGGGTCAGCTAGTATAATTATATATTAGGCTTACATTGTGCACAGGATCCTACCCTCGAATATGTTCTCTTTCTAAACTCAAAGGTTTGCTGGGAGAAAACTCTTTGTTGTGTTAAGTTCGCCCGTTGAAAAGGGAGGATGCTCCGACCAGGCGGGGGTTGTGTTTGGTCCAGGCAATAGCCCAATAGTTGATTTTGGCTATATGCTCTAATCGCGTGGAGAGCTCTATTACTATGATGCAGGATAATTATTAATTATTTGACGTCCCATAGTAAAAGTAGTTTGTTATCATGACTACAATCACGTGTTTAAGTATCGTTCACTAATTACCAGTCACCCTATATAACTCCATCCCTTCACAGTTCAGTTTAGGTCGTAAAATGGATAGCGCTAAGAGCTCATGGTAGAGCCTCAGGTGATGATGACACTACCTCCAGTTTCATTCTATTGTTCCAGATGAATACTCAACAATCGATTCTACTTGTGACGTTGTGCACCGTCACGATATGCTCGGCGCACATCGGGGGTGGGCAGGTGTCATACCAGGACCCGAACCCTCAGGTCTACTGCGGCAGGTCACTCGCTAGAGCCCTGGCGTTCTTGTGCTATGAAGACAGCGGCTCTGAAAACAAGCGGTCGGATTATGGATCTATGTACAGTAAGTGGTGTTATTGTTGTATATATCTGTAATCACATTAATATTGAAGGCGAAAGCAAATTGTCTGTTAAGACACTTTATCTCGGAAACGCGTGGAGGTATCGAGTTGAACCATAAATTTAAACCATATACTCAGGTTTGCGGTCCCTTGAAGCTGTGAAAAAATCAAATTTATAAATTAACGAAATAAAAGGTACAGCCGTTTATGTCGCAAAAAAAAGTATATTTCGACACTTCAAAGGAATCAAAATTCATAGAGTAGGTACTTTTCGTTGACATAGAATCCTGAAACTTGTCATGAAGCAAGGTCGCATAGCATAAGTATAGGAGAAAATCTGAAAACTGTTTTGTTGTTGCGTCACAAAAAAAATCCTTTTTCAATACACTTACTCGAAAACATGCATCTTATCGCTCTAAAATTAGGTTCGACATGGCATGTATATCATCCGCGTGCTTTTATTAAATTTACCTCGCTACAACGGCGCGTCGAGGGCGCGTTTAAAAAACGTGTTATGCATAGGTTGTGTTTCGGCCCTAATACAAAAAAAAAACATTATTCAGTTGCATTCAGTAGTAGAAGAACCAGTTCTAAAATTCACAAATGTTTTTCAACTACAATCAATATGAAGATTATTACAATATCCTCTCGAGCCCTAAGCGGAGCGCATCTCACAATAAAAGAAAGCTCTCTTATAGTGTACCAGCTGCTTATCTTCCGCTGCAATTTGTAAAAGTCGGGTAAAGGGAACGATTTATTACGCAAGCGGTCTACCGATCCGTCAGTATTTAATGCAATCTGAATGTATCTCCATAGTATAGCGGAATTTATCTTGCCATTGAATGCATTGAGCAAGAGTAATTGTTTTAATGCTGATTCAAGAAGACGTGGTATGTATTTGGTATTGTTTAAGTTGAAACAGGGACAGCCGCGTAGCTAACCTCAAAGGAGATATACTGTAGAAAATAAAATAAATTATTATTACTGTATCGAAAATTATTGTTTTCTTTTTGTTTTTTTTTCTTGAAGTAGACAGTATTAGAGAAAAAAAATATAATTTGATATATTTATAAAACTTGTAACACTAAGACAGTGAGACGGAGCGATAGGTCATAGGATGAATATGTCCAGTGGATAATGTTAACATTACAAATTTTTGAATAGGTCGCGGTTGCTGTAGTTCGGGGGCCCTGTATCATTGATACACGGCACGGTGGTAGCTACGCCCCTGGACAGGAAGCTAAATATCTACGCAAAAATAACTTAGAGAGGAATCTTCATTAACGCATAAGTTATCTTTTTCTTTTATTATAAAATACATTTTTCTCAAAAAACAAGAAACTGAAGATATGAGAAAATTACTTCTTAAAAAACATTCAAATGTCGTCCTTCGCGGCTCTAGCACTCTTCAAAGCGATATCTTTGTTTGATTCTAGCATTCGGAGGAATTAGGAATGTTTTTGATTTTTTGTTTAATGGTTTTCCCTTTCCCCCACGTGCCGTCATAAGGTTATTAGAGGCTGCAGTTATTTTTAGCTGTATAGTCTTTATTGTGTCTCTCATCACCCTTGTCATCTGTATCAGCCTGTATCGGCTGTATCACATAAAAAATTGCGTACGAGAGTAATATCAGTCGATTAATGATTGCAGTTTTCATTTAAAAGTAGGTCCTGCCCATGGCTTCGCCCGCAAGGAATTAGGTTTCTCATAAAATTTGGATCCCCGTTCCATCCCAAAAGAGGTTTAGGTTTAGAAAAAGTCCTTTCTTATTCTTTGTTTACATTATAAAAGGAACCTCTGTACAAAATTCTAAGTCCAAGGGTTTGGGCTGGACATGAATGAGTCAGTGAGTGAGTCAAAACTTTGCCAGAAGGTAACTTTTTGCACATCTGCCCAAAATCTGTTTTTTTTTTTAAGGTAAGAAATCATCTAATGACTTCTCCTGGTCTGGGTGGAGCGGGGAGGACGTGTCAGGCTTTACTGACTAAAACAACACCTGTGTCCTTCAGGCTCTTTGCATTCTTGGACTACGGGTTTCCTTTTCAGAAAATTTCCGCCGTCCTAGCGGGCATCGGCCCTGTTGGCCCAAAAACCGCTATGTTCGGTAATATATTTATGAAGTTTTGGTGAATAATTTGTTACCTCTTTTTGCAATTTCTTATTTTTATCTACTTTCCATCTTTTTCTCAATCATATAATTCCTCAAAAAATCTCATATTCCAATTAATTTAGATTACAATAACTATTTTCCAGATGCTATCCTATCGCCATACTACAAAGAGCAGGAAGGCCCAGGTCAGTCCGGCTTGCCATGGTTGGCTCCACACAAGGCCAGAGGCATGTCCCTACCCTCAAGAGGCAAGAGGTTCGTCGTCAACGAGTGCTGTGAGAAGCCCTGCAGTCTCAGCGAGCTGCTGACGTACTGTTAAAGAGTATTTTAGATGCTTTTGTTGCTGATGAGGGCACTGAAGAATACTGGAAATATTAAGTTTAAAATGCTACTGTATCATTTACACTGTGGTGCTAAATATTACTCAAGAGCTTGTACACGATATTTACGAGTCTGTATTTAATGAAATTTGATTCGAATACGTGCCAATTTGGTATTGATTTATATTCATTTTGATGTCATTTGGAGCTCGAAAATGGTACGTCACGCGACGAGCACACAACTTTTCGCAGACTTTTTAAAAAATATATTTTCATATATATTCAATGTCTTTAGGAGTATTTTAGTTGTTTTGTATAACCTTGTTTCGTAAAATTAAAACCTCTTTTAATAATAAATGTCCCTCGTTGGCAACACGGCGACAGCACTATTTTTCTATATTATTATTTCATCTCGATGGGTGGTCATAAATCATTATAAATCGGGTAATCCCCTGACAGTGGATCGCTGCTCAGACAGTCGTTTATGTGGACTTTTTACTTTTTATTTTATAGTAGATAAATGTTGTTTATGTGTGAAAATAAATTTATTGTGGTTGCAGTGTTTCATTTTATTTGAAAAAGATCTTTTTAGGGTGATATTTATGATCAAAGATATTTTAAATCATTTAATATGATCTGCGGTTATTTAGAAAGGAGTTAATTTCGAATTCTTCTTAGATTAGGCCAGCAGGTGTCTTTGCGGGATCATATGAAAGAGTTATCGCTAGTGAACGCAAAAGCTTGCGTTTAAGTTAGTAAAAGTCTGACATTCTTTCTCGCTCCACGCAGAGCGGAAGAAGTGATTTAATGATTTCCTATAAAGAAGGGGTCATGAACTGAAGACTTGTCTAGTAATGAAACGCATGGTGATTTGAACCAATTCCTAGATTAGTATTTCGGGAATCATTTAACCAAAATCCGTTCCCAAACCGTGGCTTTAGTACATTTTGTATTTTGATATTTAGTCATTTGAACATGAACATCAGTCAGCGTTTTATTATATTTTATCTTTGTAATTTAATTGCAAATAACAAAAAAAAACCTCCATAATAAACTGATACAATGAAGTTAATGTAGACCAAAAAAAAATTCGTACTTTTTCAAACATTTTGTACCCACAGTCCTGAAATTCTATAAGTACTTACTTCCTCACTCTAATTTCGGCTGCTTCGTTTTTATGGCAGTATTTACTCATAAAACTTTTAAAGCCAGCCTTCTTTCATTGTATCTTTTTGATGTTAATTGCATCTGCTCGTAATAATCTCTTTGTTTACGCCCATTACGGGCAAGGAATTCCAAATGGGATCCAATCCCTCACAACGAGTCGTCAAACCCAGAGTCAAGCGAAAACATCGCTGTATTTGTGGTCCATTGCCGGTTTTATGCTGAGGTTGCTGTTGTAGATAGCAGTTTAGCAAGCAGTGTATTCTTTAGTGTTGCGAGGTGTGAATATGGAATGAGTTTTTGCGGTGGCATAGTGTTGCAATATGGTAGTAGGTATGCATTTGTCGGTGATTCAGTATTCAAGTCACGGCGTACTCTAGGCGTTTGCCGGCGACGGCAAGTGCATTCGGTTTAGCATAAAGTTTCTTTACTGTATCTGGTTTTTGTATACGGGCGGTTGGAACGTTTTTGGTCGGTTGTTTAGTAGCTGATGAAGATTCTGAAATTAGAAGATAAGATTGTTGCGAATTGCGGTTTGATGGGGAATAAATCTAAAGTTAACTGTTGCTTTTTTTCAGCAAAAGCCGACCTAAGCGTCATACTTTGTCATTATTTTTAAATGAGGTAGATATATATGCATAATATATTTTAATCAAACGTTACCTACACTAGGAATAACTCCTTGCGTTCATAAACATTTAAACTGACATATACACAAGACACAGAATATTTGTTCCATGCGGGAGTCGAACCAATCAACTTTTTGATTTTATTTCTCTCGTATGTACCTAAGTAATTTTAATGAAAGAGTGTATGATAACGAGTCAACCACGAAGGTGTTGACTGAGGAAATAGAGCGATTTTACCAGAACTGGATGGAACAAGCGCGGGTCCACGAAAAATGGAAAGAGCGGAGAAAAAGCTTTAGGTACCCAGAAGTGAAACAGAAGTGAAAAAACTGAGCAAGTGCGAGCCGGACTCGCTATCTGAGGGTTCCGTACAAACTAACTCATCATCATCAGCCTTTTAATGTTCCCACTGCTGGGACTCAGGCCTTCTCTGAAGGAGAGGGAATGGGCCGTAATCCACCACGCGGGCCCAGTGCGGATTGGTGGATGTCACATGTCTTCGATTTTTTGGTTCTAGGACATGCCGGTTTCCTCACGATGTTTTCCTTCACCGTTTTGAGACCAGTGGTGATAAATTACACAAAGTAATGCACCTGGCTGGGTTTGAACCCGCGACCTACAATTCGTAAGTCGGGGCCATTACCACTCGGCCACCACTGCTCACAAACTAACTCATGCTATTTAAATAAATTTAGTTCGTACATTTAATTCCCGTATCGAGTTGAGTTTCGAAGATTTGGTCTTGACAGACAGGCAGGCAACAAAGTGATCCTATAAGGGTTCCGTTTTTTCCTTTTGATGTGTGGAACCCTAATTTTTTTTTTACAATGTGTCACTATTTCTTATAATCTCTCTTAAAGCAAGCAACTCGCAATTAATAACATTAAACAAATAAACGTTATTTACCAAGAACGTAAACAAGAAATAAACCTTTTTGTCCTTTTAAAATAAAAGGAACTGTAACGCAATTAAAATGTTAATCGTTTCGTCAAGCGTAAAAAATACGAGCAACGAAGCTAGTATTTTTTTCCTTGTGTAGTTAACGAAACGCGTGGAGCTTGAGTAAAATACGCCCACTCTATTTTCTTCCCTTAGATACTATAACAGAGACTGTATTTAGAGATTCAACGCAGACTTTCATAGGTATACTATGTAGATAGAGCTCCGATTGAGGACAGGTACCGTTATAACCAAATTCCGAAAGAGCCGAAAGGTTCTGGAGTAGCGACCGCGTACCGGAACAGTCGTTGGTAGCCCTACCACTACCCGGTTGGTAGCCCGTGACCTGATGAGGGCAGTGGGAATCTGATGGATGCGAGACGCACAGGACTGGTCTGTGTAACGACATTTGGGAGAGGCCGATGTCCAACGGTGGACATCTTTCGTCCATAATGATGATGATGATTGAGAAAATAGATCTTTTCATCAGCAGAAGCCGATAGACTACACTTCGAACTTTCATCAATATGCTGGTCTTTCTAAATAAATAAAATAAAGTAATCTTTAATTCGGATTAGTGACATCCATATGGGTTAGTAAACAATTAAGAAAACTTTTACCTATGTTAATAAACTTACTATCTATGTATCTAATTAGAAACAAGTTTGTTGTTTTCCAGTCGTTTCCTCCGCCGGTCTGCAACTCATAACAATAACAAGACAACATTTCCCCGCTTCCTTTTTGAAAGAAAACTCTTCAAACTCTGCAGTAAGGAGATGTTGTACTCGACATACAAATTAGACTGTAGCTGGCCAACATTTTGGCACTTCAACATCACGATTTGAATAATAGATTGAAAAGTAACGGTTGTAATTCATTGCAAATAATAGAATACAGCACATGAAAGCAAAGGTCCCAGGCACCAGGATCCCGACCCCAATTTCCAGCCACCGTAGGCATGGGCTTGTGGACGACGAATAATGGGTAGCTCGCCGTCCGGCTGTCCCGAAACGAGCCCGAGTTTTCGACAGCGTGTAGTGTTGCACGCGCGCCTCAAAGAGATGTCAGCCAAACCTTAGAGGCCCAGCAGGGCCGAAGCTATGGTATGATTTCGAAATCGCAAATCAAGGGACGTGGAACGCTAAAAAAAGAAGAAAGTTGTGGCTTCAGTCAGCAAAAATCAGACACGCCTTCTCGCTCCGCCCTGGACCGCAAGAGTCACACAGCTAATGAGTTTAATTTCCTACTAGAGTCTGTACTACCTGATAGCTACAACCTAATACCGTATTAAAGTCAAGAGTGAATAGGTTACTTTTAGGTAAGCGTGCTTCATCGTAGACCGTATCGTCACGTCGCTTACCATCAGGTGAGATAGTGGTCAAACGCGAGCCTGTTATTAATAAAAACCCTCAACAAACTAAAAAATATATAAAATATGGTGTCGAAAGACTCTTCCGCATCGCTGTCAACTGGTAATGTGGTAGTGTGGCAATGCCACCAAAAAACTGGTGGCATTGCCACACTGTATGGCAATGCTTATTTTCTGTCCAACGTAAGAGCCATCCTTGCGTCACGAGAACTGTCAACAAGGCGTTTGAGCGTGACGAGTATGAAAGAGATTCTTTTGACTCAGTTGGTGCTTACCACCGGCTAAAACGGTATAACTGTGACAAGTGTGCAACCAGCACACTTTTAATGCCTAGTTTGCACGTGGGCCCAGCCTCGGCCAATCGCCATTGTATAAACGGGGTTTCCCCGATTACACAATGGCTACACAATAGCGATTAGGCATTAGAATGTTCATGTATATCAAAGTCGATTTTATTTTATAACATGTCTTCACCTGCACTCAATATAATTTTATATGAGTAACGGCTACCAAAAAAGCAATACTATAAAAATGTGTGAAGTAGAATATTAACATAGGTTCACTAGAAAACGACTGAACCTTGATTTTATAGGATATTGGATAGTTTTTTTCTCGAGAGTATGTTTCCCGGAGATAATTAAGCCAATAAAAATTTAAAAGTGAAAATAAATACACGATTGTGAATGTTTAGTCTTTTCAATTGGAAACAAAATTATGTTAGAAATAGACTCTAGTGAAAATACATTATCTTTTCGTTGTAATCATAAACAAAACACTCAAATTATAATACCTATATTATTTTTTTAACCTTCTTATATACAAGCGTTGGTCTACTTCCTCTCTTGTATTTTTTTTTCGACTTTAAGAACACACAGCCCACAAGACTTGACACTGTGACAAAAAAATAAATCATAAAACGGAGTGATGTGGGTGCACCAGTGGGCGCATACCAAGCATGTTAAAATTACATTTAAACACAACAGATGCTGAATGTCGAGAGAACAGATTGCATCAGAAAAAGAAAAAAAACTTTAAGAACAAGAGGAGGCTCTCAATTCGATTGTATTAAAAAAAAAAACAATTATGTGGTATTTTCAGCGGGTGTGAAGGCATTCTCGACGTTCAAACCATCCAACTCAAAGCTTTAATTCAACGGCGGATAAATATTTGATACTAACTAGTTTTTTGCATTTATTATTTTTCATGTATTTATATTTCAAAGCTGGTTTGAAGAAAAAAAATATTTGCTTGCATTTTGTAAACTCTTACGGTTTTGCTATAGGTATTTTTAGGCTTTTACAAAAGATTCTGAGTGGCTCAGTATATAAATTATAAATTGAGTTTATCTTGGTAACGATTTTTCTCAGTTTCAGAAAACATTATTTTAGTACATTTTTTCTCGATATTGTAATAAGAAGTTACGTCTCAAACTTTCGGTCTGTGAGACCGAACATGGGTTTAGGTGTCACAAAATTTATCTCGGGTATAGGAAGGTTAACAAGTTCTCCGTAAAAATATGAGAGCAAATCAGGGTAAGGACTCAGAAACTTGGCCATATCATATTTCCACAAATAAATGATTATCTTGTAAAAGTTTTCAGCGTTGTCTGGTCTTCTTTATTTTTTGTTTAGAAAAATTCCTCATTATTAGCCAACTTGTTTTTCTTTCAAAGAATTTCTCACAAAAAATGGTGAACTAAGAGATTGTAGAGCACTTTATTAAGAAGTTTATTAAAATTGTTCTTAATTGTTTCTTAAAAGGAATCCTACAGAAAGTACTCGTGTGAAATATTATATAAACACGAATTGATCTGGCTCAAATAAAAAAATATTAATATCTTAAACGACCTACTAACTCAAACTCAGATTTCTTATTTCAATTAAACCATTAAGGCCTCTCGCCCACGGCGACTTTTTGTAGCGGTGCTGTAGCGCGTTAGTGGCGCGTAGGCATCTTTTCTAAAGCGCGTTGCGACTAACGTGCGTCAGTAGCGATGCTGTCGCGCGCTTACGAAACGACATCATGGATGTCAGGATTGAACTCAGGAAGTAACTGCATCATATTCCATTACTGGAATTCTGGATTGTAGTGTACAATAAAGTTTATTGTATTCTATTCTATTCAAACATACGAGTAATTTGCTCTTCATTTTCGTGCGTAATTGGCGGTTGTGGTGCCTGAGTGAATCCCACTTCTGATAACGGCAACAACAATAAATTAGCAGCACAGCCGTCATCAGTAAGGTTTTCTGGTAGAGAGTTCACGGCGTAGAATTAAAATAACAATTAACTTCACAATCATTTTTATTTCACAGTAGATATTATTAGGCCATTACAGAATTAGATATATAGTAATTCGATCCTACTGAAAACCAATAAATACATGTTATGGAGTAAAACAAATAAAAAAAACACATTTAGGTCATGCCATTTGCTGTCACGGCATACGAGTTGGTTTTACTGCTAAAGCGCATCAATATAATATTACACATAAAAATAAAACTGTTTCACTATTAGTACTCTATCGCTGATTGCCCTACGGTCAAAACCTACGCTTTTATTTCTAGTAAACGCCATGTTCCTGAGCTCAATAAAACTTTGGTGAAAATCTAGTCATTGAAATTATATAAGATCTAAGCTATCATTCGTTTGAAATCGACCCTAGTGCGGGCCGCTTTATTTCTTCAAAGCTAACCCCATTCATGTGTAGCCTACGATGTAGTCTAGTCAAACATGAAATTCAACTGATATGGGTGAGCAGTCCTTTGAAAGCTCTCTTTAGAAATGGTGGTCAATGGTGGAGGGTGGGCAATAAAGTGGGGTTGAGTGAAGCCTCACGGTGGACGGATAAAGTGCTTCCCCGATGCATCGTCAGGGCTCGAACCTGTATCTGATGTCTGCGATCACTTCGGCATTCGGGCACAACAGGCTACTTGATAGTGGATATGGCATATAGTAGTTCAAGGTATATTAATTATTAAATAAAACAAAGTTGATTAAAAACCCTTAGCTTTATGCATGATCATGATGAGTTTAGATTTTAAATCCTACTTAATGTTATGAATGCGAAAGTTTGTATGTATGGATGTTTGTTACTCTTTCACACAAGAACTACTGAATGGTTTTTGATGAAACTTGGCACACTGGTAGATAATGCCCAGGAATATTCTATAGGACACTTTTTAATATATCCCCTTAGGATAATTTTCTACTACCACGCGGGCGAAGCGGCTGGTTGCAGCTACTTGTAAATAAATTGATAAGAGTCCGCCTTTGTACACTAGTGCATAAAGCTTCAATAAATAAATAAATAAAAATTAGTTTGTATGAATATTAATTGGTTTTAATTGAATAAAAATTAAATAATTGCTACACTACTTTGCAAATTATTTCATTATCAAATAATAAAAATTCTGTAAATGGATACAGTCACCGTGTTTAGTAGTCTCAGCGGTTGAGTAGCTGCTACGAAAGCGTAGCAGTGCTACGAAAGTGTAGTAGTGCTATGAAAGCGTAGCAGTGCTACGAAAGCGTAGCGGTTTTACGAAAGCGTAGTAGTCACTAGTTCTTAATGGAACTATTGGCTACTTTTTTATAATTCATAGTCAAAAAAGGACTCCTGCTATTTTTGCAAGGTGGGCTCAGCAGAAACTATAAAAACCACATTTTGCAATTACTTAAAAAAAATATCGTATTTTCTATATTAGGTAAAACAGATCTAAATATTAATTCTCATTACCATATCCACATAAACTTACCGCTTGCCTGCCCCAAGGTAGGTAAATCTTGAACGTCTACAGGCTGAAGTGTTGTCACTGGCCGCCGGGCACTTAGGGCGTGCGGCGTGCCTTATCTGTAGATGTACGGAGGCTCCGATACAACCACAGGTATATATGGGCCATAGAGAAGGTTCGAACGCCTCCAATATTGAGACCAAACTGATTGGAGTTGATTTTGATGTATTATTTTATTTGAATCAATATTTTTAACTTGTTTTTTACTATTTTTTTATTTGTAATAACCTTCTAATAACAAACAATTACATAATAGGAAATACCAACAGTTAAAAATAAAATTAACAATTACGCTATGCTGTTTGATAGGATTAATATCAACGTTGTTATTTTCGACAGTCAAGAGATGTATTATCACGCGCTTCATTGTAATCTGATAATAATGTAATTTACTTGCAACAAAAAAAAAAAAAAAAAAAAAACTACATTAGAATAAAATAGATTACAATAAAATTAATTCATAAAATGTGTTACGTACAATATAATGTGAAATGAAAACTTTAGGTTAAATTGAACAAGATTAGAAGTAATTACTCACATTATGTTCATACATATTTAAACAAATAAGTGAACCATTCATTTCGTTACAATTTGCTTATGATTAAATAGTGAACTGTTTGAAATTTTACTTATTTAATATTATGACATTAAAATTTATAAAAACGGGCTGGTAAAATTTCTTTATAAATATAACTAATTCGTAATGTATTAACAATCTTATTGACATTTTATAATAATAATAATAAATTAATCTAAATATTATAGATATCATTAGCTAACATAGTGTTAAAACTGTTATTTAAGGCGTTTATGCAACAGGTAACATAAAGGGTTTTAATAGGTTTACAAATTAATAAATCGGTTGAATTGAGAATTACCTGTTCGTTTTTAGTTAAAGAAATAGTGTAACTGTTAGTTGATATAGTGGCTGCTTCTAAAGACCTCCACATCGTTGTTAATGCATTGAAGCAATTGGCCGCTTCGGATACATAATCATACCATAATCAGTCATGTAACCCACCACGCGGGCTTAGTGTGGGTTGGTGGATGTTACATGTCTTCGAATTTTTGGGTTCTAGGTCATGCCGATTTTCTCACCGTTTGTGAGCAATGGTGATGAAATAAATTACACTAAGTAATGGGCCTGGCTGAACCCGCGACTTAAAACTCGTAAGTCGAGGCCGTTACCATTCGGCTACCATTACTGCATGCCACGCCATGGATGCCATGGCCAATCTTGCAGTAGGAACGCTGGTCGGGTAGATAACATTATCATCGGTCGAGCTTTTAACACCACCGAAGCACCAGCTGTTTCAGAACCTGGCTTTGCACATGAAGATAGGAAGAGGCCAGAGGGGATGAGCACAATGCTTTGTAAGTTGGGCAGCAACATGTGTCGGTTCCCTTTCGTCAGATAAAGATAGAGAAAATATGAAACGGCTCAAAAAAAAAAAAGAAACAATCTCATTGATTGAGGTTGAAACACGAGGGCCAAGGGGTCCGAGTGCACATTATGAGTTCTTTTTTGAACGTACAGCATTTTTTTTATGTTTACTGCTGCTCTGTAGCGCCAAAGGCAACTGAAGGAACAAAACTGGGTTTTAGTCGATAAAAGTCTGCCACTCCCTCTCGCTCCATCTAGAGTAGGAAGAGTTATTTTATGATATACCACATTATTTTTTAATTGTTGATAGGTTCGCGTTTAACTGCTATCTCACCTGATGGAAAGCGATGGAGCGCGCTTACCTAGAAGTAACCTATTCAGTTTTTATTTAAAGATTCCTGGGTTGTAGCCAAAATTGACATTAAAAAGAAGAAGGTAACAGGTACAGGTTACATTCGCGAAAATTAAAATAACATGCATCGTCTTTCATACCGCGTACATTGAAGGACTGGACTGTACGATTCGCCTGCTGCGGTCTTCCCATCTGAAAATAATTTAGATGTTTTCAAGATTAGAATAAATAGGCTCTTAATAAACTAGTTTACCTATGTTTACCATCGACGATTGCATCACTGTTTACATCATGATTGATTGCATCAGTCGGGATCGTAGTTCCTACAAACGTTTTACATTTTTTAGTTACTTACGCAGCTAATGATACCGTCCCCTTAGCGGCTCTGTATTCCTAGTAGTTGGTGTAATACTATGTATAGGCGGTATCCTCAACAGTGTTACAACAAACCATACTAAATCCTGATACCGCTTCCCCTGCTCTCACAAAAGGAGGCTCCGCCTGAGATATACAAATCGTCTTGAACGCACAGTGAGCATGTAACTAAATTGCAGAAATTCATATCACTGTACGCCTCGCTTCGATCTTGATACATTGAAACAGGGATGTAGCGGAGGCCGTTTAGCGCAGGCCTCCGACGATGCGGAGGTTTTTTGCTCTTGGGTGGAGCGAGAATGTGAGACGTTTATTAACTAAAATACACTTGTGTTCTTTAGTTTCCCTTTACGTTTCAGAGCCGCGGTAACTTTTTCAAACGTTCCCGCAACCCTAGCGGTGCGGAGGTTAAAGTTACCAAAATTGGAAACTTATGAGACTTTGCTTTATGCCAAATAGGATTCTGGGTCAACGAGAAGTACATTATTAATTTTGTTTACTTAAGAGTGTTCCACAAGTTTGATTGTTTCACAGCACAAGGGACCGCAGACTTGCATATACTCGTATGGTTTTAATTTCTACTCGATACGTCTACGCGTTCCCAAGATAAAGGGTCTTGACGGGAAAGGGTCCCGTTTTTCCTTTTTTGGTACGGAACCCTAAAAAACGAAGTAACGAGAAAAATTGAAGTTGGAATCGTTTGGCTTGGAACGATCATGTAAAGAGGACGGATGAAATGCATGTTATTATAAGAGTAACGAGTATACATGTGGATGGATGGAGACGGAGAGGAAGGCCAAAGAAAAAATGAATGGATGTTTGAGGAGTGATATGAATGAAAAGGGAGTTGGTGATAACGTGACGGGTGACAGGATAGAATGGAAGAAAAAAACTAGTTGCACCGACCCCAAATGACACGAGTCAAGGGCAGGAAGCTGATTATGGGGAGTAGTGAGGTAGGCCCTAATACAATTTCATAACTCACTAGGGTTACCGCAAACTCTGTGACACAGTTTGATTTAATGTAAGTTACAGTAGGAATAGTTTGATTTCATTTGATCCTTAATTAAAACGGCCTTCTACTTATCAAGAGGCAAACTATAGTTCACAAGCTGCGGGGTTGTTTGGAAGTTTACTGTTGGCTACAACCAGGTCTTTGTGTCAAGAGTGAATAGGTTACTTCTAGGTAAGCGTACTCCATCATCGACCACATCGTCGCTTTCTATTAGCTGGGGTAGTAGTCAAGGGCGAGTCGATAAACTTAAAAAATGAACTGTAACGTTCCCTTTCGCTCCGCCTGTGGAAAGGTATAAAAAACCTATGGTTCACTAAAACCTATACTATATTATTAAACTATATTAACTTAATATTAAAATAAAACTCGATAATGCTAAAATAATACGGCTACTTATTTTTTTCAATAATAAATTGATTTCATACCAGGGCCAAACTTTCAGAAGCAGACTTTTGGCCCCTGTAGAGCAGATGCAGAGGTACGATTTCTTGTGGAAGTTCCGCATGTGGAGGAAAAGTTTTGTTACATCACTATTTTGAGTATTCTGTGAGCGAACGCTTCATCGGTCCAAGTAATCTTGATACACAATAACACAGTATTGAATCCAGTCGAAGCGTGTGTTATGATAAAGTTAACTGTACCAAAAGAAGCGGTGTCCCACGATTTCACGTGAATTTTACGTTTATAAACACAAACACACACACACACATACACACATTTTACGTTTATAAACACAGAATCTTACGAAGAAATTCCAAATGGTTAATAAATAAAAGAAAGCTTTATTTTTTTTAACTGTAATTGTGAGTAGTTTTTTAATCGATGAAATTCCCTATCAGGTCATGTTCGGAAAAATAAGAAAGTGTAACCGTGACACTGGAATGCAAAGAGCAACTGTTTGTGTGATGAGCACGATCATTTGTTCTGTGTCTGGGTGTAATTTATCTATAATATGTATGCATTTAGAAATATATAAGTATGTTTATCAGTTGTCTAATATCCATAACACAAGCTCTGCTTAGCTTGGGACTAGACGACGTTGTGTGATAGTTGTGAAATACTATTATTAACTGAAGGACCAGGTTGGTTATAGTTCGGAACCCTTTTTTTTTAATATGTCTTTCACTATCTCCGTAACCAAAACATTCCTAGATATGACAAAAAAAGGAATATTCAAAAACCAATCCTCGACTGCGTTGATTATTGGGCGTATTTTTATTTATTTTAATTTCGTAATAATATTACCCGTATTACTATAACGCAAAAAAAACATCAAACTATTTGTCTTTAATAATACCTTTGGGCAAAATAAGGCGTTTTGCCTCGTCGTTTATACCGCGTATATCAAGGGAACAGTTTGCCTGCTGCGGTCTTCCCATCCGATTATAATTTAGGTGTCTTCAAGGCTAGAGTGAATAGGCTCTTAATAAACTAGTGCGCCTCACCATCAACGACTGCTTAACATCAGGTGGGATTGCAGTGAAGCACTAGTTTATATCAATAAAAAAAAAACATATTTTCTTTCTTTCTTTCTTCTATTCTTATCTAGATGCTCATCTAAGCTAAACAAAATATTCAATTTCCACAACAAAGCGAAGGCGCAACCCTCACAAGCCAGATGCATCCATCGGATATCGTTTGAAAGCAATCTCTCCTATGTTTTTCCGTTCTATCCGTGTCAAACGTGTTGTATTGGATCACCGAAGATTGCGGACACGGAGCCTTTGCGTAAGGTTCTGGAATGGTTTAACAATTTTTAAATGCATTTTTTTGTCATATTTTGGTGATGAAAGGTTTTTTGCAGCACAAATAACATAGAAACAAAAAAAATAAATCGGTTGATAAAAAAAGCAGTGGTAATTATTTTTGAATAAACTTACTCGAAAACCCAATCTTATCCCTACCATTTTTAGGCACGCAATTTAGTGTTACCCGTACTAGTGCGGAAAAATGTTAGCGCTCGCGTCTGCTACAATTTATTATGTTTATTGTATCAGGCTGGGCGCTAAGCGACTCCCACCAGTCACACGCGGCTAACCCCCGTTAATAAGTTATTTGTTCCAAGTGTGTTGAAAAACGTCGTTTGATACATGTAGAAAGTTACTGCAGCACTCAGTTTCATAAAACCCTCGCCTAAGCTTCAGGTGAATTAGACCTCGATCACAATGACAGATTTTTCCACTTGTATCAAAATGCCAAATAAAATAATAAAATAATATTTGGTAAAAAATTCTTACCAAATAGCCAATTGTCTTTTTATTGTTTTTTTTTCCGTATCTCAAAAGGAAAATACGGAACCCTTATAGGATCATTTTGTTGCCCGTCTGTCTGTCTATCTCTCAAGACTCTTCTTTTTGAAGTATCCAGTTGAAATTAAAATCATATAATCAAGTCTGTAGTCCCTTGAAACTGTAAGAAATCAAACTTCTAAGTTAACGGAAAAAAGTGTTGGGTTATTTTGAAAAAAAAAAAAAAGTTTATCTCGACAAAATTCATACACATTATAAATGTTACATTATAAAAAAAACTTATTTGCGATTCGGAAAAATCTTCGAGACTCGATTCGTGAATGGAACTGTTTTCATAGATAAGTTTGTATGGAACCCTCAGTGCGCGAGTCCGACTCGCACTTGCCCGGTTTTTTCTCATGTACCTGCCATGCATCTCCTCTTCACCCTTCGTAGACTAGTAAGTAATGACTATGGCATTATTAAGTCCTCCCTTGTCAAATTAGATGTTTGTTCCGTGCGAGAACCACTGCGTCAAATATGCTGTCGAAGGTAGAAACATTATGTACCGTTATGTACCTAACATTAACCATAACAGACGTGGCTTTTTAATTTCACTTTTATTTTTTGGTTTTATACATAATTTATTCATTTATTTTACACTTTTAATAATCAAAACTACAATTTCACTTTTATATTTTGCGATTGTACTACGTTAGAACTAATGTTTCCTAGGGCCGTTGTTTCTTGTTATTTATATATTTTACCTAGTAACTCTACTAGTACTGAGGACGTAACATTAATAAGTTATTTTATAGAGAATTTTCGGCTTTTACAGACATATTTGAAATTAGTTAGATTGTTTTTGTTAGACCTTTATTTTGTTTTAGAATATGAGAAGCTATTAGGTTACACGTGCGGACTAATGCTATTTTAGAGTAGTATGTTTCTATGTGTTATTAATAATAATAATAAGCCTGATATAGTGGTGGTGGACCGAAGCGAGAGGCGTGCAATGATTGTTGACATGACGAGAAACTCGTGAAAGCCGAGAAAGATAAACCAATCAAGTAAACATTGATATATGTTAATGAATAAACGAAATAATAATAATAATTGACTGGCCTGTTGGTCTAGTGGTTAGTGGCCCTGACTGCTATGCCGGAGGTCGTGGGTTCGATTCCCACCCAGGACAAATATTTGTGTGATGAGCACGATCATTTGTCCTGTGTCTGGGTGTTATTTATCTATAATATGTATGTATTTAGAAATATATAAGTATGTTTATCAGCTGTCTGGTACCCATAACACAAGCTCTGCTTAGCTTGGGACTAGACGGTGTTGTGTGATAGTTGTGGAAATATTATATTATTATTGGTTGCGCGAATTTGCTGTGGACTGTAGGTTTAAAAAGCGATCTAAGGTTTGTTAACAATATGCAGATACTGTGCCTGGATGGGACGGAAACTAGGAAGGAACACTGACCTTTTGACCTCGAAGGTTCCACGTGACGCCGGCCGGCGAACCCCGACTTCGTACTTTCAAATCACTGCCAGGTCCTGAATTGCACTACACTGCACTATTGTTGAGTCTTTGAATGGTTGGATCACGAAATAGTCAATTTTCTTGTAATTTCGAGCGGGCGATGTTAGCGGAGCGGTCACATTCACAATCGATGCACAAACGTCAATGTCATTTCATTTCTAGAGGTCGTGCGGGAATGGAAACGGAAGGAATAGGATTGCTAGGCCAAAAAAATAAATTACAAAAAACAAAGTCGCGGATCATAGCAAATTGGCGCAACCATTCCCCCCGGGTTTGAAGGGTTACCTTCAAAGAAAAGAAAAAAACAAAAGCGAAACTAAACCCTATTACTATATCTAAACTATCAATACTAGGTAGCGAAACAACTTATAACTAACTATGCCACTACTGCTGATTAGGCAGAGGGCAGAGGCGAATAACCGGACGCAGGTACGATCCAGTTGCGGTTTTAACCTTTACGACTCGCGTTATTCCGTTCGAACCCGGAAAAACTTCTTCCACTACACCAAGAGGCCAGTGCAGAGGAGGCGCACCCTCAGTCTTCAGTATCACCACAGTACCGACTGTGACTGGATCTGAAGGAGTGTTCCATTTTTGACGCGACTGCAGCGTATGCAGATAATCTGTCCTCCATCGCTTCCAAAAGGACTGAACTAAGCTATCTAGCAGAGCGTGACGCGGGTGAAGCTGCAGTTTGTCAGTCTCGACATCTAAAGCGGGCAAATATTTAAGAGGAGTCGTCGTCAAGAAGTGAGCCGGCGTCAACGCTAGTGGCTCCGATGGATCACTAGACAAAGTCCGACACAACGGACGCGTATTCGTCAACGCCTCTACCTGAGCGAGTACGGTGCTCAACTCCTCGTACGAGAGAATCTGTTCGCCTATGACCCGAAACAGGTGCGACTTAAGGCTTTTAATATTCGCCTCCCAATTGCCACCAAAATGACTAGCCGCTGGCGTATTAAAACACCAATCAATGCGATTCTCAGCTAAGACATGGGCGAATTCACTTTGGTAGTACTTGGAGCGTAAGAATGTATGTAATTCCGAAATATTGCGTCGCGCTCCAACATAATTTGTGCCGTTGTCAGAGTATAAGCGCTTAACGGGACCACGGCGAGATAAAAATCGTTTAAATGCAGACATAAAACCCTGCGTACTCAAATCACTGGTTAACTCTATGTGAACTGCACGAGTTGTCATACAAACGAATAGGCAAATGTATGCCTTTGTGGAACGTATACCACGACCACGGGCAATAGTGACTTTAAACGGTCCAGCATAGTCCGTCCCAGTATGTATGAAAGGTTTCACCGTCTGTACAACACGACAAGAACGATGGTCGGCCATTTCCGGCGCGTTGAAACGCGGGCGGAGCTTAAAGCAGGGCACACATCTGTGCACTCTAGCGCGTATCAAATTGCGAGCGGAAAGTATCCAGTATTTCTGTCGAAGAATGGACATTAATAAATCGGGACCAGCGTGACAATTCACCTTATGGTGATAATCCACCAACAAATCCAAAACGTGATCCTTGCGTGGTAGAACTACTGGATGCATTTGTTCAAACTCTAACTTAGCATTTCGCAGACGGCCACCGACACGAATGAGTCCGTCTTGCAAAAATGGTTTCAAATGTTGAACTGACTACAAGGTTTATGTGATTCTAAACTACGAAATTCTATTGAAAAATAAAATTTCTGCAACTCTCGAAGTACCACTGATTCAGCTCTATCCAAATCAGCTGCGATTATAGAACCACGCGATGGTAATAATCTCAAAAATCTTAGGACGTAAACTACACAGCGTAATAGTCTCGACCAAGACGAGACTCGATTAGACAACAACAAAACAACTGACTCTTCACGCGGAACTGATACTACAAGCGTATGTTTCTTCTCCTCGGGTGGCTCTGAAACAGTAGCGGGGTCAAACGGAGCATTCGGCCACTCGTTAGGAGTGGTATGAAGCCAGGGAGGGCCACAAAACCAAAGCGGATGATTTAACATTTGCGCAGGAAGCAAACCACGTGAGAGACAATCATCTGGGTTTTCTGTTCCAGCGACATGGAATATATTTTCCGGTGACAATTCAGCTTGAATCTTAGCCACCCTATTTGCGGTCTCTATAGCCTCTGCTTCACTAGGTACGCTGTACACAAAATCGTCCATGTACAATCCGGTTTCAATAGTGGCCCTTGCTTTCGGGTATGTATCACCCTCGTCAGCGGCCAACTGCTTGATAGTGCGAAGAGCGTGAAAGGGACTAGACTTAAGCCCAAAACAAACACGATTGAATTCGTAAACCTTCAAAGGTTCCTGCGGAGAAAATCTATACAAGAAGCGTTGGAATCTACGGTCACATTCTCTGATTCCAATACTAAGAAACATTTGCCGAATATCAGCAGAGAGCGCAATAGCAAACAAGCGAAAATTTACTATTATTTCAAATAAGTTACCCTGGAGGTTCTGACCACAACACAAGATATCGTTAAGCGATATGCCAGTACTAGTTTTAGCGCTACCATCCATAACCACACGCAGTTTAGTTGTAAGTTTGTCTTCTCTAACAACTCCATGGTGCGGGATGATATAAAACGGGTAATCACGTGTCTCCTCAGTCTCGGCAGGCGCTGGTGAGATATAACCTTTATCTAAATATTCGATCAGCACATCATCATAGGCTTGCTTCAACTTAGGAGACGCCTGCATCTTACGTTCCAAGCATAGAAAGCGTTTTTCTGCGGAGGCACGGGAGCCACCGAGCGAAAAAATATCACCCTTGAAAGGGAGCGCGACAACATAACGACCATCTTTATCACGAGTAGTCGTGCGGGTATAAATCTCCTCAGTGACCTGATCCTCAGGGCTGAGAATAGGCGGGACATTGACCTCTTCAATCTCCCAGAACTTGCGGATGGTAGACTCAAGCGGCGGCTCGACGGTGCAACAGTGCGACACAGTCGAGTAACTATCTAAACAAGCGGGTGCGGAACCAACTATAACAAACCCGAGAACTGTTTCCAGTGCGTGCGGAGCGGGGTACATCGGAAGACCTTGAATTTTACGTGATAACTGGAGATGCGGGAGAATCGAAGCACCGATCAATAGATCGATATCTCCAGGGAAAGCGTAATTTCCGTCGGCTAACTGCAAGTTCTTAAACTCCGTCAGCATGGACGTGTCAACCGGTACCGTGGGCAACCGTTCCGTAATCTTATCTGCGACTAGCGAATCCATTTCAAACGAAATATTACGATTAAAACGTGAACTAAATATTATTTTAATGGAACCGTGAATGGTTGCCTTTAAACCTCCAAAACCTTTCACTTCTGAGCGGGATGACCAATTATTAAAACTAAAACCAAGGCGTTGACAACAATCCCGAGTAATAAAATTACTCTGGGAAGCGCCATCTAGTAGCGCTCGAACGGTGTGCGGTTTGCCAAAGGCATCTACAATGACAACTTGCGCGGTCGCAAGTAAAACGGTAGTGATTTGAGTACCAGCGGCGGAAAGCGAACACAATGTTACGTCGTTTGCACTTGCAGCAGGCCGCGCGTCACAAGCGTCGCGCGTCTGCGCAGGCTGCTGCTGCGATGGCAGCTTACTACTCTCAAAATGTAAGAAGGTATGATGTCTAGCTAGACATTTACGACAGCTAACACCACTGTTACATGACGTAACCAGATGTTTGTCACTTAGACAATTAAAACACAAATTATTAGTGCGGACAAACTTGTAACGATCACTAGGCGATAATCTCTGAAATCCCGAACATTTGTACAGCTGTGTATGGCTACCCTTACACAGAGAACAGTCAGGTGTTGAGGCGGTATTAACTAGCGTATGTGCAGTCTTGACTGACTTCGATGACGCGTCTATACGGCGATCGGAACCTGTCCTATTCGTGACTTCATGACGTGCCGACGTGCGCTGCAATACCTTAATATGGTCGCGAATAAAAGATTCTAAATCTTCGAACTTAGGTATTTCGTTACCGCGCCGAGTCGTTTCAAACAGACGAACAGTTTCAGGATCTAATTTCTTTAAACCGATATACAAAAACAAAAAGTCACAGAGGTAATTGACCTTTAGGTTCTTTACTGCACGAACAGATGATGCGAAAATATTTAAAAACTTCTCTAAATTATGATCGTTACAAACGGAAAAACTTTTCAAATCGAATAATTGATCTAAATATGCGGTGGCTACTAATCGCTTATCTTCGTATTTTGTTTTTAAAGTGTTCAAAACTAAAGTGTAATTTTCAGCGCTAAACGTAATTCCAGCACAGACAGCCTTTGCCTTACCGGTCAATTTTTCTACGAGATAATGCAATCTCTCGTGATCTGTCAGCCATGTGTTCCTATGTATTATATTTTCGAAACTATCTATAAATAAATTCCAATTTCGAATGTCACCATTAAATTCAGGTATTTGAATTGGCGGCAATCGTGGGCGTTCGCGACAAGGGTTGGATAAACCACTCGCGGGGGGGGGAGTCTCTAAACTCCTAGCAATACGTTTGATACGACAATACAAGTCATCAAAGGACGACAATGCCTGATAACTCACACAGTAATCAGGATTTAACTCCAACTCTAAAATGTTTATATTATTAATTGTAGATTCAAAATCCGCGCGCAAACTATCTAAAGTTTCCAACGAACACAAGAAAGCATCTCTAATCGCCAGATCCGAGGCTTGCAAAGATTTATCACAAATTGATTGAACACGTGAAAACTGTGAGTCCCTTTTAGCGTATAAAAGCTTTAACTGAACCTTTAAATCAGTACTAACCTTGGTTCCCTTAAGAGACATCTTGTTTTGATATATTCACACTATACACTCAAACAAACACTTAACGAATTATTAAGTAAGCGATAATTATCAGATAACAATATGGTAATATTGTAAACAACAAAGTGAACGGCGTCGTTCATATGCGTATATAATCTATGGTTTATCCGTTTCCTACAAATATTCACTCAACAATGAACGGGTATTTTTTGAAATGCGTCTACCTACATGCAATTTGTAGGACTTCCGAATGAATTTTGTCAAGAAAAAGATTGCGATCGATTTATATCTACGCTGATATTTACGTAGCTAACTATAATTATGCGGTGCGGTTGACGGCGTGGGTACCGTAATTATCAATGGCTCTTCAACTATACGAGCGAAATAACGTATAGTTGCCTAAATGCCTAGATGCGGGTTTTCTACTATTATATCTAGGTAAACAGGCGCGTTGCGTTTATTCCCTATGGAACAAATACTATATTGCGAAATTACAAGAAAATGATTCACGATCCGGCTCGAAGGACCAAAAAGTAATGGTTGCGCGAATTTGCTGTGGACTGTAGGTTTAAAAAGCGATCTAAGGTTTGTTAACAATATGCAGATACTGTGCCTGGATGGGACGGAAACTAGGAAGGAACACTGACCTTTTGACCTCGAAGGTTCCACGTGACGCCGGCCGGCGAACCCCGACTTCGTACTTTCAAATCACTGCCAGGTCCTGAATTGCACTACACTGCACTATTGTTGAGTCTTTGAATGGTTGGGTCACGAAATAGTCAATTTTCTTGTAATTTCGAGCGGGCGATGTTAGCGGTGCGGTCACATTCACAATCGATGCACAAACGTCAATGTCATTTCATTTCTAGAGGTCGTGCGGGAATGGAAACGGAAGGAATAGGATTGCTAGGCCAAAAAAATAAATTACAAAAAACAAAGTCGCGGATCATAGCAAATTGGCGCAACCAATTATTAATATTATAATAATGTTTTTATAAAGAAATATTTAAAAGTGTATAAAATATGATGTGTGATGTAAATAAATGGAATAATAATAATAGTTCATTATAGAAAAAATATACATACAGAAGAATCAATAGTTTAAACTGTAATAAACCTTTTCTGTATTTACCACTTATTATTTGACAGTTTTGCCAAATGATAAGTGGCAAAAAGGAGTTTCGTTGGAACAATTGGTGCCCTAGGTTACCTAACCCACCTCCTTTGATAAACTATTAAAGCGGTGGGTCAGGTAACTTAGGGCACCGACCCTACCTGTACTAATGAAGAACATTGTATCACAGGCACCAGCATCTGAAGTAAATTTACACAATGACATTTACACAATGACATTTTAATATAAATTAAAGATACAGAGAAAAAATATAAATTATGCATTAATAATAATATTGAATGAATAAAATTCTGCCACAGACATTGCCCATGTGAAAAATGTTTCTGCTTAGGGAACATGATGAGAATCTCGTGAAAGCTGAGAAAGAGAAGCAAATCAAATGTCTTGACTTGGCACACGACGTGGTCGACATGTGGAATGTGGATTCGGCTGTCATTGTGCCGATTGTCGTGACCGCCAATGGCCTTATAGCCAAAAGCTTCGATGAACATCTGTCGAAGCTGTCGTTGCGCGGTATATATACGCGCTTTAGTCGTTGAGTTGCGGAAACCAGCCCACAATACAATACAATAAGACAAAACATTATCAAAGTACTCCTTTTACCACTTAACCGTGTAACATGGATTATTTTTTGTTTTTACCTAGCCTATCGCCACGTGTCTAAAAAGACTAAACTTCTTTATTCTATCCAGACGTGCCAGTTTTTCATCACCATATATTCTCTTAAGACGTTGAAAGTGTAAAAAAATCACGTAAAACTATTAAGATAAACAGAAAGCGGATGATTGATCGCAGCAGCCGGTACTTAAGATCCTGGGAGGACATTAATCAAAACTTCTTAAGCGCTATTAAAATAACAACCCTTTCCCCGATGGTTACCGGTCACCTAAGCTCCTACTACTTGGATTTAAGTCACTAAATTATCATAATAATATTATAAACGCGATAGTTTTATGACTGACCTGTTAGTCTAGTGTTTCGTGGCCCTGACAGCAATGCCGGAGGTCGTAGGTTCGATTCTTACCAAAGACAAATGTTTGTGTGATGAGCAGGATCATTTGTGTGTCCGGGTGTAATACATCACATATTAATATTATAAATGTAACTCTGTCTGTTTGTTACAACTGGTCCTGCACTTTGTTGTCAAAATCAGGTCAGCAGTTGTAAGGGTTCAATTTTTTTTCCTTTTGATTTATGGAACCCTAAAAAGACCATATATGACAGAAATGAAAACTTAACTATGGCAAAGTGAATAATATAAAATCGTAATCGTTCGGGTAAGGTCGGCTCGAGTCGGCCGAACTTGCCCGAAATAGCGTTACATAACCGAATGTACTGCTTAGTTTGGCAAGAAGCATGGTCTCATAGCACAAGTAAAGGAAAAAAACTTTGAAAACCGTGAATTACATAGCGACGCTTAAGTTATAATACCACGTGAGTCAAAATCGGAAACTTTTCAGGAGAAAAAATACGCTGTTTAGTAATATAATACATAACCAAATTTTTACAAAAAAACAGTTGTGCAATGTGGCTATGGAAGTACAAGTAGTTTTGCTATAGCTTTTCTGTTCAACACTGACTGGTATTGCTTTTGATGTGATTCTTTAAACGCTACGTTGTTTGATTTTCAATCGAATGACATACTTAACGTATTTTGACCAATAATGACTATATGGTATGACGGTGTTAGTGCTTAAGAGCGGTCAACCCGAGGTACATTTTCATACAACCGCTCTTACGTGATTATGATGTTATTACACAATCTTTCTTCAAATATTTTCAATACTCAGAAATCTTGTGGATATTATCTAGGCTTCTATAGAAATCATAACACAAAGGAGACAGATACGCTTTCATACAATCATGGGCCCGGGTAGTAAAGAAATGAAAGTGATGTCAGTAAGTAGCTTATATCATTTCAACCATTTGCTGAACATTCTGCGGAATTTATGAGTCAGAGAGAAGAGTTATAATAGATTTAGTAAAAGTGAGGTTATGCAAGATATTAAGTTTTGATTGACAGTATTTATTTATTAAAGAGAGTATTGCAGAATGTTAAAATATTAAACAACCCACAATTCATATATTTAGGGTAAGGTTGTATTTTTATTGAGGTGGGAAATCATCAAATGCCTTCTCCAGATCTAGGGTACAGGAGGAGGCCGACCGCATCAGGCAACGGCGCACACACCACCGCCACCGACGGTATTTCGATCCCAATTTCCGGCACCGTTGGCGCGGGATTGCGGACGGCGAGCAATAGGTAGTTCGCTGTCTATCCTTCCGGTAACAGTCTGAACCGCGCCTAAGTCGTTGACGGCGCGCACTGTTCCCGCGCGCCTCAAGGAGTTGTCAGCAAACTGTAGGGGCCTAGGAGGGTCGAAGCCTGCTCTGGGGCCTTGGGGAAGTATGAAAATGCATACCAGGGCCTCGGAATCAAGGCAATGAAGGAACAGGGTAGGTTTTTATTCAGTAAGAGTCTGGTACTATCTCCCGCTCCGCCCAAGGGCAGGAGATGTCTTTGAATGATTTTACCTACCACAAAAAAAAAGCAAGTAGGGTAGAGTGAAGTGGCGCGCCAGACTTTTACTTACTAAAATACGTCTCTGTCCTTCAGTTACACTTACTTTTTGGAACCGAAAGCTCCGTTTTCAGAAACTACCCGCGACCCCAGCGGACATCGGCCTCGTTGGGCTTCTATGGTTTCGCTGACATCTCTTTGAGGCGCGCGTGTGAAATACTACGTGTCGTCGACGACTCGAGACTCGGTCCGGACGGTTAGTAGACGGCCGGAAAGCGAATTACTCATTACTCATCATCCTGCTGGCTGGTAGTCGGGGTCAGGGTCTCAGTGGATGGGGTGTGAGAGTGTCCGTTTCCTCACGCGTGCTGCAATCTCCTTCGCTAGTATTACTGCTGCGCAGAAGTAGGCGACCACCGCTTATTCCTTCTGTCCTGTTTTTCGGGTGGTCCACACAATGATAATCCGGGCGTTTCTTCCACCTGAATCCGGTATAGGTACCTCTCGAATTTACCATGTCCGGGGAGGACCTGTGGAAGGTAGGCACGTCGTGACGTCTCTCCAGCCATTCCTCAAAGAAGGGACTTAAAAGGCAATAGTAAAAAAAAGGGTCATGTTTAATATAAAATAAAACAGTTTACATATATTTTTTTTTCATAAACACCATGCAAACCAACAACTTCCATTTCGAGGCATAATCCACTATTGAATATGGTGACCGATTCGTGATGCACTAGAACGACCACAGTGGAGATCAATACAACTGTGGTCGATTTGTATTGTTTCATCAACAGACGACCTTTGAGCAAAATCCTAAGGTTGATAAATGTAGTACCTAACAATTACCTGAAACATGGGAATAATGGTTTATAGGGTTTATTCAGCAAACTATGACCTACTGAAAAATATTCTGTCAGTTTTGGAATTTAGTAAAATGTAAATATAATCTCAATGTTCTCCAAAAATATATTTTTATTTGTTAATATAACGGAGAAAGAAAACGGTGAATCGTAGTAGATGCTGGGTGATTATACTTACAGGTTTTGGCACCATTAAGAGAGATCACTGACAATATCATTTCAAAATACATGGGTCGTCCAATAAGTGCATTTCAGCGATTAATCTGGAGTGCTTAGATGGTGTATAGAAAATATTATACTCCAGACGTAGTACAATAACAACGATTATATTTAGGAATTTTAAAATAGCTTTTTATTTGTGACGTCTCTGTCAGTATATCTCATCGACATAATAACTCTATGCCTTTTAGCAGCAACCTCTTCCGTACTCTGCCGTGACGGAAGAGGTTGCAGCTACAAGTCATCATACTACAAAGAACCGAAGAGTACGAGACTAGTGATTAGGTATACGTGCAATATATAAAAACGAATTTAAAAGCTGATTTCGAAAATATTTTTATCGTTTTCTCTGTCTAAAAAATCTGATTCTTAAAACCGGCCTAGCCAAACTATACTCGTATAAAACAACCAAACTAATCAGAATTGGCAAAAAACAAATCACTGAATACTTAAATGTAGCTGGAGCTAAGAAAGGTCAAATTAATTTTGTGAATAGCCAAATGCAAACTGACCAATGAATAAAAAATCGCTTTTTCTCTTTATAACCAAACGTAACATAGCGGAATATAAAAGACAGTGCGAATCGCACAATTCGGATGTTTTTGAAAATACAAAGCAAACAATATCATCTTTATTTTTAAGTGCTTAAGACTATTTTCGAGAATACTGCTATATTTTTTATTTTATGCTTTATTGTTAGGCTAGACATTACTAAAACCGAATATCTAAAAACAGAAAATGTTTTTTGAAGTCTCATATCGGATAAATATCCGTATGTACTCAAAGCCAAAAATGTCCATGTCTACGACTAATCATACATAGAGTAGAAGGAAGTAATATAAGTCTGGTCTACACAAATTAAAAAAATATCACCTTATAATAAACTAGGTATACAAGTTCCTTGGAATAAACTATTTATCGATTGTATACCTAACCTAAAATAGGTTACTCATGACTAAAACTTATTTTTTAGGTATCTCATTTTCCTCGGAGGAACTAAGGCTAGATTTTTTCTATTTTGAAATAGAATTATATAACGAATTTTTAAGAGCATATCTCAATCACTTACATTTTTGGCCCAGAAGTCCCCGTCTCCTTTGTGTAAAACTAATCCAGAAAAGACCTCTGAAAATCTGCTGCTGAGCTGAATGCCCACAGAATTTTCAGGCGTTATCTCTCTTTTTTCGCGTTGCCTCTCCATCAAACATCGCGATGGATTGCGTTAGATGAAGCAACAAGCTTTTAAACCATACTCGACGTTGACGATAGGCGAGTGGGGAAGGGCCACCTTAAGCGAAACTTCCGCATGGCGCAGGTACTAACCGAACATGGCAAGTTCGGGCCGTACCTGTACAAGATCCGTGCGGAGGTGACGCCCGGGTGTCGTCACTGTGTGGAACGCCCGGTGGACACGGTGGAGCACACGGTAGAGGTGTGCCCCGCTTGGGAAGAGCATCGCCGTGTCCTCGTGGGGGCAATCGGCGGCGATCTCTCGCGCCGGGGCTTGGTTCAAGCCATGCTCCGGAGCGAGGAGGAGTGGCAGGCGGTCGCCTCCTTCTGCGAGGCAGTAATGCTAGCAAAGGAGGAGGCTGACCGTATCAGGCAACGGCGCTCATGCCGCAGCCGCCGCCGTAATTCCGATCCAAATTTCCGGCCACCGTAGGCGCGGGCTTGCGGACGGCGGGCAATGGGTAGCTCGCTGTCCGTTTGTCCGGTAACAGACCGGACCGAGCCCAAGTCGTTTACGGCGCGCACTGTTCCCGTGCGCCTCAAGGAGTTGTCAGCAAACCGTAGGGGCCCAGTAGGGTCGAGGCCTAGTCTGGGGCTCTGGGAAGGTATGAAAATGCATACCAGGGCCCTGGAACCAAGGCAGGGAAGGAACAGGGTAGAATTTTAGTCAGTAAGAGTCTGACACTATTTCCCGCTCCACCCAAGGGCGGGATTTGTCATTGGATGATTTTACCTACCGTAAAAAAAAAAAAACCTTAAGCGAAAGAAAGAAAAAGAATTTATTTGGTACAGTATAAGGCATGAACACAACAATTAGGTTACACAAAAATAATAAATTAACAAAAACAAAAAGAAAAATTTTTGTGCCTCATGGCTGCACCAAAATAGGTCCAGTTCAGCATGAATGCCAGACAACTAGTGCCTGACGCTGGTTTTAAACTGACTTGTTGTGACGCAACGAATTTAAAACCGTTTTGGAGTTGGTACAGAACCCTTGGTGCGCAAGTTCGACTCGCATTTGACCAGTTTACACTCAAGAGAGTGTATTGTTCCATAACAAATGTTTCTGTTTCGTCTATTTTCACAAAAACATCGGAGAGTTGCATCAACGTTAGTGGTAATTCTAACATTTTTCTCTCGGCACACAACATATAATAAATCATTGTCAGCCGGGGCTCAGTTGCAGGAGTTCTGTCCATCTTCTTAATGCCAACCCCTTTTTTTTTCAAACTACCTAAGTTAATTAATTTCCAAGGAACGAAAGGTACCTTTTACTTACCTAACCCTTTTTAGCTGTTTAAATATCGACTCTAGGGTTTTTTTTTATTTGATGTACTTGCGTAATTTATATTTTTTAGCGTTTGCTCCACTGCAATTCTGTTTTAATAAAAGTTTTCTTTATTTTTTTTTCTTTTCTGTTGTTTTTGAATTTGATTTTTTATGTTTTATAGCCTGAAATCAAATAGCTTATAATATTCTTTCAGATTTCTTACAATAAAAGTAAAATAACTGTTAGGTACTCTCTCAAATGTCAGTAAAATGGACGGGGCTCATTGAGCCGATACCTGTAGCGCTGTAGGGTTGGTTGATGGAAAGAGTTACTGCGCCCTGGAACACAGGTGGCTTTTACTCAGTAAAAGTCTGACACTCTCGTTCCATTCAGAGGAGGACGAGTTATTAATCATTTATAATAATATTCCACAACTATTTACACAATATCTATTATTTAGTCTCAAACTAAGCAGAGCTTGTGTTATGAGTACTAGAGAATTGATAAATATAGATACGTATACAACATTATTTTTAGTATATGCGTAACCTGAACATAGTTTATTTGGGATCAGTAACTGAATCGATTAAATTAAATTATTCAAACACCATGTTGTATTTTTTTCCCATAAATGTTTAAAAAAGGTCACAAGTTGGACATGATTGATACTAAGTATAACACAGGCCACCGCAGATCATAGCGAGCATCAGGGGCCAGCGCACAGCGGGGTGCGGAGCAAAATAGCTCCTCAGTCACCTGGATGACCCGGTGACCATGTATTTGTGTGAACAAGTAACATAATAAGCTTAACTTTATGATTTTTTTTATGATACAGTTATGAAATGTACTCTTTACATAAAAATACTAGACAAGTGTTTCAGGTTCTGCATGTACTAAAAATGAAGTTTTATATTTATAAATACATACATTACAGTGATTACAGATAAATTACACCCATGACCCAAGCACAGAACAAATGATCGTGCTCCTCACAAAAACCATTGTCTTGGATGGGAATCGAATCCACGATCTCCAGCGTAGCAGTCAAGGTCTCTAACCACGGACCAACAGGACAGCCAAAATTAGATTATTTCCCATCTCTATAAAAGGTACACTCTCAAAAGAAGCGTTTTCATGTCATTCAGCGTAAAACTCACAATCTACTTATAAATATTCACCGAAAACAGCGCAGCGTAAAAAAAAGCGGACTCGGCCCCAGTGCGAATCGCTTCCTATTACATTATTCAGATATTATACATTCGGCAACTGTAGCAGGGTGCCCATCTAATTCTAGATGTAAAATAACTTTCAGAATTCAATATTCCCGAAACAATATACCAACACCTGTGGTATATTTCCATTTGGGCCCGGAGCCTGTATAAATATTCAATTTAGACATTTCCCCATACACTCCCTGTGTATGTTGATAGGATTCTTAAACGATGATATTGATAAAGCCTAGCATTTCGGATTACTATACAGTTGTGCTATTCTCTAAGAAAACGCAGCGCTGTCTCAACACCCAAACAGGAAACATTGGATTGTCAACCTAATTTTACCTTAACATTGGATTGTTAATTCAATGAATCCTATTCGTATGGTCGTCGTTGCGGCAGCACTATATGTTTTTAGAGAATAGCACGACTGGTCAGTGATGTTGAGAGCTGCCATCGCTGAAGTGTTTTCGTGGTTGAGTTCTGACGTCAGGATATTGTTGGGGTTCCCACGTTACTGTAGTGCATTAGGAAAGTTTTCCGACGCACATATTTATGATTTTAAAGCTATCTTATGAAAGCGGGTAGCACCCATGAAGCGCAGAGTGCGTGGGTGTGGATAATAATAATATAATAATAATCCTTTTATTATCAGGCAACTAAGGCCCATAACACAAATACACACATAATCTTACAAAATAATACACTAATACATATAAAATTAAACTATAACATAACAAAACTAAACTATTGCACACGAAGTGACGGCGTCGTGTTTCGCTGCGAGGTCGGTATCTTTCCGCGAAATCGTCGATACACGACACCCTTCGGCCAAAACTCTCCCTTGAGGCAGGTCTCCAGATGGTGAGTCGGTACCCGCATCACAAACGACTTGAAATTTGTGTTATGGCGCGGCTCCAACTGGACGACTCTCAAAGTCCAGTTGGTCTTCACCCGTACATACTCCACGATATCCTCAACCTTCGTGGTGTGATGTAGCCTCAAAACGTACAGCTGCGTCGTGGGTATTGCTGGACGCAGCAGCATGTTGGCTCCAGCCAGCGCGGTACCGCACTGGTTCTGACAAGTAGGCTTCTTTTTCTTCTTCTTCTCTACCTTTGTGAAGCCATCCTCATCGCTCTGCTTGTCTCCCTTTGTTTTACCTGCTTGTCGTGTTGTTTGCGACACAGCAGGTTTATTTGCGGCAACAATAGCGGAATAGGCACGTTTAGGGGTTGACGTGCCTACATGCGTCACCGCTTCGACCGGTGACGATACAGCGACGGCAGCGGCGGAGCAAGATGCAACGCAGGCATTATAAGCAGCGGGTGACGCACTGCTACTCGCCGACTCAAAAATGCCGATGGATGCATTTCGTGCCCCGCGACGAATGTTCACGCTGGAGTTGTCAGGCGCCCTACTTTCCGATACAGCGTTGCGCAACAACTCTACTTCGGCACGCAGTGTACCTACGGTGGTATTTGACACCTCCAGCTTGGATTGTACCTCGGCCAAGCTTGCTTTCAGGGATGTTATGTCCTTCAGCAACCTGGTGACATCGACGTGGTCGTACGTGACAGGAGGCAGCTTATGCAGCTCCTTCGCCACAAAAGCAGGCACGTCGTCCGGGTCGGTGCTCTTCATCATAGTGATGATATCCTGCACACTTCTCTGGCCGCCATCCCTCCGTCGGGATTGCATCTGGTCAACTTTGCCCAGCGTTTGGAACAGCAGCAGCTTGGCACTGCCGATCTCCTCCTCGTTGAAACTGGACTTGCAGATCTGCAGGATGCTGACCTCGTCCATGTAGTCAATGGCATGCTTGATGAATGCCAACACCTCGTTGGCTATGAGTGGTTGACTCATAGCGACAAAAAAACAGACAACGGCAACTGCCGCGCAACACGCGAATATAAAATTCGTATCGAGCAGTGCAAACATATCGAGCAGTCCGTACTTGACCGCGCATTGCACTGCACTCGTAATGACCCTCACTAATGAGTGATAAGCCGTTATGCTTCGCTTTAGCACACTACCCGGTGCAAAAGATATTTAAATTAAGATCTCTCTCTTTTATTTAATCTTTTACTAATAGATATAGTTTTTAAGGGGTGTGGTTACTAATAGGTATAATATAGATTACGGTTTAAAATAAAGTTTTTTAGGGTTCCGTACCTCAAAAGGAAAAAACGAAACCCTTATAGGATCGCTTTGTTGCTCGTTCGTCTGTCTGCCAAGACCCTTTATCTCAAGAACGCGTGGAGGTATCGAGTTCAAATTAAAACCATATACTCAGGTCTGCGTTCCCTTGAAGTTGAAAATGAGATACGGCCGCTAATGTGGTAAAAAACGTATATTTCGACACTATCAAAGGAATCAAAATTCATATAGTACTTCCTGTAGACTTAGAACCCTGAAAAGCACGAAGTAAGGTCTTATAGCACAAGTATATGACCAAATAAAAAAATTGGAAATATTTTAGTTACGTCACAAAGAAATATATTTTTTCTATTCGGGAAAATCTTCGAGATTCGATTCGGAAATTGAATTATTATAATAATTATTATATTGAATGGGCCGTTCTGCTTTCGACGATCCGTCCAAATAATTTAGTTGGTTTAGCCAAACAAAATATCACGGTGAACGCAGCACTCAAGCGATTGCCTGCTACACTGGGTGTCAGAAATGTATATAGTTTACAGATGGTTTCTCCGAGACTCGGATTCCGGGTATTGTTTTTTTTTAGGTAGGAAAATCATCTAATGTCATCTCCCGCCCTTGGGCGGAGCGGAACGGTGTGTCAGATTTTTATCCACTCCTGTTCCATCGTTGCCTTTCATACCAGCGCCGAGTCCTCCTTTCAGAATTGTACTACATGCCATCTTTATTTGACTTTCTCACCAGAAAAAAGACTGGCAGTACAAATCAAACTCGTGTAGGAATCCTAAAAGGTCTTCTACAAGGGCTAAAAAAAAACCCCACCAAACATTTTGCACTATACCGTCCGCGGGGCACAGAGGCTCCTAGCGGAAATTCGCGGATATTGTTCCGTATTTAACTATAAATCCAGTTGTAATTTCTTTTTTCTAGCCATTACTGTCCCACTGTTGGGCAAAGGCCTCCCCTAAATCCAGCCATTCTTAAATCCAGTTGTTGATATTTCAAAAAAGTTTTACTAGATGGCGCAATATTCAATTTGTTATGAATTAAACGTCTGTTTTATCTTCAGAACGCAACCAAAATATTTTTAATATTTTGGTTGCGTTCTAAAGAAAAACGGACCGTTGACGCGTTGTCATCGGCCGGGCATAAATAATCGGACAATAATGTTTATGTTTGATGTGTTTATAAGTTTCTTATACTTTAGTGAAATGTGAAGATGAAATCGTGTATAATTACGACCATTCCGAATCGTAAATATTGTGTATAACGTAAACAAAACTGTCAAGATCACTTCTCGAGTGTTTCACGGTTGTCGATCATTATTAGTGTAGGTATTTAAAGTGCTTGTTTTTGTTATATATGAGTGTTTATGTTCCTAAGTACCTCGTCAATAGCTTTTACAAGTGAATTAAAGTTGTGTTGTGTCTGCAAATGATAAACCGCCGAGCCGGCGCCCGAAAAAGAAGAGAAAAGAGGAGACTGAGAGTGAGTTGAAATATTTGTTTTTATTCTTATATGTTTCGAAAGAGTATACGATGCCGTAATTTTCTAATTAGACTTATTGGAAAAATAATAATTTTTCTTGCATTTTACCGACTTTCACCATTTGTCATTTACTTAAACAATTTAATTTTAGTTTAATTATATTCTGGGTTTTTTGAGCTTTTCGTAAGTATTTTCTAAACTAATATAGCTATATTGTAATTGAAGTTTTGGAGTAGTAATTATTTTTCTGTGCCCCGGACACGTAAAGCGATTGACATCGCGGAATATCGACCCCTTGGACGTTTGAACGGGTATTTTAACATACATTAAAAGTAATAAACGATATATTCTTTCCTTACAAAGCTCTTCAATAACATTCCAGGTGAAAAGGCGTCACTCAAAGTCAGAACATTTCCATTCGTTCATTCATTTCATTCGCCTGTTGCGGTCGCTCTTTATAATTCCATTCCAATCCAATACAGTTCTACTTTAGACAATATTCCGAAGTTTGCGGCTTTTTGTTCCAACTTTAAATATTTACCTGAGAATAGACCCTACCACGAGCTCTTAATGTGATCGACCGTTAAATTTTAGTCGTTTTAATCCCGCGGAGGGTCGAATCGGTACATGTACTCGTAATACTATCGATTTATAAAGAAAAAATTAAAAAATAAAGTACTTTTTTTTCAAAAACTCGAATTAATATACGCATGTACGAAATTAATTTCTTTAAGTAAACGAGTCAATGACCTTGTAGATAGTTGCCGGTCGTTGCGTACTAACTACCTACAGTTCATTGGCCTTGCGCAGCTGACTTTTACTTAAAGAAATCAATGTCATACCTACATGCTTAAATTAATTCGAGTTTAAAAAAAAGTAGGTACTTTATTTTTCATTTTTATCTTTAAAAATCGATAGGGTTTCATGTACCGGATCGATCCTCCGCGGGATTAATACGACCAAAATTTTACGGTGTATAGGCTGTATAGTTCTGTCCCTCTTTTTCGCTTGCACGACTATCATTTATTTTAACACGTCGTGGTAAGACCCCAGATAAATACTTACCTCCATATTATTTATTCTCTGCTCACAAAAACCCTTTGATAGTAACAAAACGTTATTCAAAAGTTTTATTGTTTACTGTGGTTTGACTTTTGTTTTAATAGTTGAGAAAGGTTATTATTTTGTGTGAGTTATGTTTTATTTAGATTGTTAATCGGTTTTTGTGGCTTGCCAGTTTTGTTGAAGTTTATGGCGGCGGTGCTTTTTTTTAATGTTTGAAGTCATTCTATGAGTACTCACGCTCTAGTGTGGAGCGCGAGGGCGTGTCAGACTTTTACTGATTAAAACCACACCACAGTAGCAGAATTGGGAAAAAAGCATATTAGCCATAAAAGTGGTTTTTTGTAGGGTTCCTTACCTCATAAGGATAACACGGAACGGAAGATCACTTTGTCTGTCTGTTTGTTTTTCAGTCAGGTCTCTTTATCTCGGAACGTGAGGAGGTACCAAGTTGTAATTAAAACTTGAAGCTGAGAAAAAGTTAATAGAAAAAAAAGAAACTACCTACGACCATTAATGTCGCGAAAAACGTATATTTCAACACTATCAAGGGAATCAAAATTTATAGGTAGACCCGTTGACCTAGAACTTTGGAATTTTTCATGACGCAAGGTCTTATAGCACAAGTATAGGAATAAGTTTTAAAACAGTAAATTTGTAATTTGGTTACAGAAAAAAAAAACAATACTTTTCTGGGTTCGGAAAAATTGTCGAAACACGATTCGGGAATTGAACTATTTAAATTCGTTAATTCGTTCGGAACCCTCAATGTGCCAGTCCGACTCACACGTGCCCAGTTTTTTTATTTTTTCCTGTACTTGTGATATATATATATATCATTGGGAGGCTACTATAAAATGAGAACGATGTTGCGAGCCTTTTCATATCTTTAGTTAGTTGACCTGTTTTTATAGTGAACTGTGCGAAGCCTTGGGCGATCGTTTTCATCACTCACGCCCGGTTACTTAGTAGCAGCTTCGAGGTATAGAAAAAATGTGATGCGTTTCAAATGTTATCATTTCACTTGCTTATTTTATACCATTTATTTAGCATTGGCCATCCTTGTTTTTATTTTCCATTATGCATGATTTTGTGCTATGCGTCGAGATGATCTTCTTTGAGGTCTCTTTGGTTTGCGTCATCATTTGACTGTACATTTGTAACCAGGTAATTGCAAATTTTTTTTTTTTTTATGTGGGTAATCATCCGATGACATCTTCCGCTAGGGCGGAGCAGGAAGTCGTGTCAGACTTTTACTGACAAAATCACACCTATGTGCCTCTTTACCTTTGCCTTCTAGGACCACGGGTAAAGTCAACCCATAGCCCAACGTCCGTTGGCCGCATTCCGGAGAAGGGACTGAGGTTAGCGATTTAACGCGAGTGCGATTGCTAAGCGGTTTACTCGAATTCAACGAAACACGGCGCTGCTCTTTTAGCAGCAATATATTTAAAACAAATCATCGCAACGCGCCTACGTTCGGTTGATCATACATCGTTAAATTTTAGTCGTTTTAATCCCGCGAAGGGTCGATTTGGTACATGAAATACTATCGATTTGTAAAGAGAAAATTAAAAAATAAAGTACTTTTTTTCAAAAAATTAAGGTCAAATTAATTCGAGTACAAATTAATCCGAGTTTAAAAAAAGTACCTTTTTTTATTATTATTAATTTACTCTTTCAATCATGTACCGAATCGACCCTCCGCGGGATTAAAACGACTAAAATTTAACGGTGTATAGGCCACAGCAAATCTTACCTATGTACTTATCAATTGTTTCTCTCATTCGTGCCGCTTCGCGATCGCATTCACGTTGAATTAAAACTTCGAAAGAGAGAAAAATTCTCTTTGCTCAAGCAGCTATAAATTACGGGTACCTACACTTTCTTGACTCTCCAAGCACTTAATTTTAACACCGCAGTACCTACCAATCTAAAATGATCAAGTTTGTTAACCAAAACGATGCGGTAAGCAACTTGTTAATTTCTCCGAAGTGATTAATAAGTAAAGCTAGTTAATAAATGAATAGCTACGGATCAGATGTCCACGGCGGCGGCGCGGCTGGCTAACGACTATAAAATGATAAATCAACTTAAGGAAAACAATACCACCGACTCAGTTTGGGGTAAGGCTTGTTTCATAGGCGGAGAATGCGGAGATGGGCTATGGTTTTTTTTTTTATAGAATTAAAACGGGATACTACACTTTACACTTAGGCCTTTTTTACAGAGACGCGGCGCGTTGGGCGTTCGTCGTACATTGCAGCAGCGGGCCGCGTCATCGCACGCGCAAACACAAACATAATTGGCAATGTACGATGGCCAACGAGCCGCGCAACGCGCCGCGTATCCGTAATCGAGCACTTAATTTTATAATATTATAAAAGAAGTTAAGTGTTAGTGTGTGTGACTCTGTGAACACTTTCGATATACTTCCTGAATTCATAGATAGATTTTTATTGTGTGAGTTGTGTGTGTGATATGGAAAAATAAATATGAAATATTCTGGAATCAATTTTTTTTTTTAAATAAAGAACCATGTAGTTTCTTTCTGGTTCTTCACCATAGGAAACGACCAATTGGAACCGTGCGCTAGCTTCTGACGTTTTATAAATGTCCGTGCTTTCAGTTGAACAGCGGATAAAAATCGCTTACTAATCACATCACACTTATGTTATAAACGCGGAAGTTGGTATGTGTGTGTCTGAATGTTTGTTTCTCCTTTAGGCTCTAATATACAAACGGGTTTTTATGATATTTAGATTTACGGGTAGACTACTATCTATATGACTACTAAGGCCGTGGGGATGTTTGAAACAGTCATCATGGCTTTAGAACGCCAAGCGCAACTGAAGGACACAGGTAAGTTTTAGTCAGTAAAATTCTGACACTCTCCTGCTCCACGCTAGAGCAAGAGAAAATAATTGATGATTTTCCACCGCAATAGGGTTTAAAAGGCCACGGGAACTCTTGAAAATTCCCGCAACCCAGCCACGTCGTATAGCTGACACTACACAACAACCCCAAGTTTTCTGTAGCTTTGAAATTAATCAAATAGACTGTAGAGTCTGTAGTTATGACGGTGCGGACATTCCGCTAGATTGATGGGCTCAGGGGATAGTTGGTCGCTAGTTCGGACCCGGCTGAGCCATTGTGCCTTGTTTTAATATTAATTGATTCAACGTTTATTTTGTTATCGAGTATTGTATTTCACTTGTTTCTTGAGATAAGGTTTGGTAATGTCTTTAGGGTTTGAGTCCTAGAGCAATTGGAGATTATGTAAAGTCAATTACAGGAACAAGACCGTTCATTGTAGTCATTAGAAGGTTCGTGTACCCAAACGTTGAAGGGGATTCAAATTCAAAATTCAAGGGAAACTGAGAAATTAAGTTCTTATTCAGAAATAAATTTATTGGATCTTAATTAACGAATCGTAGATGGGAAGACGAGTAGAAGTTTGGGCAGTGGTGGTTGAGTGGTAACGGTCCCGACTTACTAGTTGTAGGTCGCGGGTTCAAACCCAGCCAGGCGCATTGCTTTGTGTAATTTATTTCATCACCACTGCTCTCAAAATGGTGAAGGAAAACATCGTGAGGAAATCGGCATGTCCTAGACCCAAAAATTCGAAGTCGTGTGACATCCACCAACCCGCACTGGGCCCGCGTGGTGAATTACGGCCCATTCCCTCTCATAGAGAGGAGGCCTGTGTCCCAGCAGGGGGAACATTATAAGGTTGATGCTGCTGTTAGGTGGGAAGATGACGTTAAAAAGGTGGCAGGACCAACATGGACGAGGACAGCAAAGGACCGACAGATCAGGAAAATTCTTAGGGAGGCCTATGTTGAAAAGCAAGGCAGTCAGTGAACGATTTATAATTACCGGTGTCCATAAATACACAGGAGTTTTAATTTACTTTATTTTTTTCACAATAATTTACTGGAACTATCATGTTAAAAATCTGATTGTTAATAAAGGGTTAGTGTAACTGCAAAAATTTACGAATTTATTAGGAATTTATTTCTTTCATTGCTACAGCAATGAAAGAAATAAATTCCTAATAAATTCGTAACTTAATGCTGTCAACCAACAAGAAAAAACTGACAACTTTACATTAAAATGGCACGGTTAGCTCAGTGGTTGATCCCGGCTGCTGCACTGCGTTACGTGTCACAGGTTCACTTCTCGCTCGGATCAAATATTTGTATGGAGATAGTTGTTTGGGGTCTGGGTGTTTTGTGTATGTGAGTTTACATGTTGGTGAACGCACCTATGCTATACGAGTAATTCGTTCGTGTGGAATAACGTTAAAAAAAAAACTGGGTAAGTGCGACTCGCACTTACCTGTGAAAATAGTTAAATTTTCCCGAAATACAAAAAAAAGGTGACGTGACTACAAATTTACAGTTTTCAGATATTTTCCTATATTTATGCTATGAGACCTTGGTTCATGCCAAATTTCAGGATTCTAGGTCAACGGGAAGTACCTTATGAATTTGGTTCCCTTGAGACTGTCGGAATGTACGTTTTTTTGCGATATGAACGGCCGTAACTTTTTTTTCCATTAACTTAGAAATGTGATTATTCACGGCTACTGGCTACTGGGGACAGCAGACCTGAGTATATGGTTTCAATTTCAAGTCGATACCTCCACGCATTCCCGAGATAAAGGGTCTTGACAGACAGACAGACAGACAGACTGACAACAAAGTAATCCTATAAGGATTCCGTTGTTTTCCTTTTGAGGTACTGAATATTAAAAAAAAAAATTAACTACCAGTATTTTACAAAGACTAATATCTCACCTCATCAACCTTACACTAAATCTCTTCAGTATCTCCCTGTGCATGTCTGAAGACGTTCAAAACGTTCAAGTTGTTCAAGATGTTCGTCGCTGCACATTTGGCCGTGTCTGCGATAGTAATTGGCCCCTAAAGTAGTGGCTACACGAGACTACATCACCTCGCGCCACGCCCCTTCGCTGTTCTGTCCTCGGCTTATACCGAACAAGGATGATGTTCTATTAAGGGTACCAGTAGGTACCATCGTTGCACCTATATACGAGTAAGATGTATTCTTAAGTATTAGTAAGTACTGGAAAATTTTGATACTTCCTACGTAACTATATTTTTTGAGTAATGTACATTTTTATACAACATTATTTTTAGTATAAACATCGTTAAATTTTGATCATTTTAATGCCGTGGAGGGTCAATCCAGTACATGAAAAACTATCGATTTGTAAAGATAAAATGAAATAATAAAGTACTTTTTTTCTACAACTCGAATTAATATACGAATGTACGAAATTAATTTCTTTAAATAAACGAGTCAATGACCGTGTAGGTAGTTGTCGGCCGTTACATACTAACTACCTACAGGTCATTGAACTCACCCAGCTGACGTTTACTTAAAGAAATAAATTTCGTACATGTAAATTAATTCGAGTTTAAAAAAAAAGTTTTTAATTTTTTAATTTTATGTTTGCAAATCGATAGTGTTTCATGTACTGAATCGACCCTCCACGGGATTAAAACGATCAAAATTTAACGATGTATATCTAGAGGCTTACATATCTTGGATTGGCGTGCCTGAATTATTTTGCATGCGCATACCATAATAATATATGTTCCAGAACCTCCAGACGTAGTGTAGGTACGAGGTACTACTTTTGTTAGAAAATGTAAATTATATTTCCTTACTTTCAATGAGTCTATCAAAGCTTAATTTTCCATATTAATTTCGGTCTTTTATAACTTTTTCAAGTGAATTTCGTAACGCCTGTTTCCTCCGAATGAGTAAGCACTGATATTTTCAGTTGGTTAAATAACTGAATTCTGCGAAATGAAACGTGATTTTTGGAACTAAATGTCTTAAAGGTATGAATTACGTAAGAGTTCTTGCGTAATGTCGCTCCATACTGCTTCTCAGCTGAGTTTGGTCTGTATGGCGATGGATAAATCACCTCTTCCCACAAGAATCACCCAGCTAAAATGGCAGTGGGCATGGCACATTGCTCGCAGAAGAGATGGTCGATGTTGTCGAAAGGTTCGGCAGTGGTGACCACGTTCGTAGACGCAGCGTTGGCTGCCTCCCACGAGGTGGACCGATGACCTGGTGAGAGTCGCGAGAAAGCGGTAGATACGAGACGCACAGGACCCTACGTTGTGGCGACACATGGGGGAGGCCTATCGCCAACAGTGGACGTCCTTCGGCTGAAATGATGACGATGATGACATTTTCATACAAGTGGAGAAAGTTTGTCATTGTGACCGAGGCGGAATTTTCGTTATGGTTACGGTCGCCACTCTAGAATCTTTCGGCCCTATCGACCATATATTCTAAGAGCGGTGTGCCCTGCCCACAAAAATCAAAATGAAATTTTAAATAACAAAAGCGCGCACCGTAATATACTAAAGTAAAAACTTGCATAAATCGCACATGACCGGATCCCGCGCTTTCCGCAACGTATCGCTTCGCGCCGCACCGTTTAGGCGACAGCCACGCATCGATCACGCTACTGACGCCACCCAGTGTACCGTGGTTGACTGATGCCTCCATCCAATACTCAAATTGTCTCCTCTATCATATGGGCTGGAGTCACGCCGCTAAGAGCAACTATTCGTCAAGTATATCGCGGAATGTTAAGTCAGCTTTTTTTCCGATTTGTGACGCCGCCGAGCCGTTTATAGGGAATTCGTTTGTAATGGGACATTTTTTTTAGCTTGTGTTTCCTTACACTGATGCTGGTTTTGTGTTTTCAATAAAATGGCTTGGTTTCGTACTTTAGTAGAGGTAGGTGACACAGTTAAGTAAAACTTAGATTACGTTAGCGTTAATCATCAAGATTTAAATATTTCTGGTAAGCTTAAAGAAGGCCTACCACAAGGGCTGGTTCGAGGTGGCCCGAGAGAAAAATACCTGGAAGGAATTGGAGGAGGCCTTTGCCCAGCAGTGGGAAAGTATAGGCTAATTAAAAAAAAAAAAAAGCTTAAAGAAAGAATGAAGTTTATAGTGAAGGTTATAATAATATGCTGCCAAAAGCGCTTACAAGAATATTGATTGTTGTAAGTTTTTTTGCCAATTGGCAAACGTTTATGTTAGGGTATTAAGTTCAAGAGTACCTAAAGTCCCCAGAGCGAGAAAAGTTATGGGTATTTGTTTATTAAAACTTCATGCAACGCAAATGCAATAAGGTTTAACTTTTTACCTTATGTAAACTTGATTGATTAAAAAAATATATGATGTGTTTCTCAGATAGATACAGCAGTGCCTTTGAAAAAAAAGTACCATAGATCATGTTGCATTTTGAGTAGGTATCAATTTACCGTATAACTACTGTCACGTTAAACTCTAGTGCTCGACAAAACAAAGCAGGTACTTCGGAACATCATTTAGCAAACTAAAACCGAATAACACTAAAAGCTGTTTTGGCGAAGTCGTTGTCGGGCGCGGAGTATGTAAGTAATTCATAGTAAGCGAGTTAGGCGGCCCGGGAACTTCCTCGAGCTTCAACTAAAAACTACGGACCGGTTGCACCGAGACGGTAACCGTGGTTAATTGATAGGATGTAAATTTATCGTACTGTAATTGAAAGGAAAACCTGTATTACTATGATGTTTTAAGTGGTATTATAATATATAATCTTTCTTCTTTACACAATATACAGTGTGAAAAATAAGTCAGGCCCTAGAGGGAAATTACCTTAAATCCTTAAGATGGCTCATTTTACTCAAAGGAGACATTCCTTTATTGTAAAAGAGAAACAAAACTGCATTCGAAGATTTTCTAAAAATCGCTTGCCTCGCCCGGAACTCAAACCAAATAAAATTAAATAAAAAATAAACACTCGTTATTTTATTATACTAATCGATAGGATTATTATTCAGGATAAAATTTCGAATTTTGTTTCCCTGCAGGTCCCAACTTATTTTTCCACACATTATGTACATATATTTAGCTTCATTTTTTTGACTGATCGACGGTAAATGGTTAATTTGAAATAAATGTTTTAGGCTTGATTTATTTGATTTGATATTATATTTTATTTATTAATGACATATTTGTCTCTTACCGCATCTCTCTGTTTGTCTCTTCACGATAAACTTGAAAACTACAAAACCCATTTTCAAGCGGTTTTTAACAATAGACAGAGTGATTCATGAGAAAGATTCAAGTGTATGTAATACATGCATATTATAGTAGAGGTAAGCAGAAGTGTCATTAAGTGTTACCCAAGATACACTTGTTATTTCAAGAAAAATGGTTTAATTTTGTAGTGTTGGAAAATACTTTTTGTTTGTACTGATTGTTTATTTAGGTTAAAATATATTCAAGTTAAACATTATCTAGCTTAGTTTTATTGTTTTCTATTTTAATCGCTCTTGAAGAGTATTTGAATGTACTCAGACACCCTCAACACTATATATTAATCTGCGTTGAACTTGCTAAAGAGCTCAAGATCGTAATCATGCTCTTTAACATTTAATGTCTGAGCATTCTCAAACGATTTAAGCCAACATAATAGAATAAACTCGTTTATTTAAGAGGCCTAGTTTTATTCCAGACATGTTGATTGTAGTAAGACTTGTCTGTCTAAGAGCCAAATTCACCAATAAACTAATCGCGATTCGTTCAAACAAAACGCAGTTTGAGCGACTAATCGAGATTATAGCTTCATTTTGCGTTTCACCGCGATTAATTAAACTTAGTTTACGCTGAACTCAGTTTCAATTCTTTGTTGTCGCCCATGTTTACGACACGGGTCTTTAAACTAGATTACGCTGAGCTCAGTTTAGTTGAACTAAGTTTTTATATTGAATGATGAAATCAGCCCTTAGACATGTCTTTAATCTTAAGTTTATACTTGTAATTTTAGAAAATATTACACTTCTGTTATAAACATTACAAATCTCGTTCCAATAGTACATTTTAATAAAAGTGCAGAAAGTTTGTCATTGCGACCGAGGTGGAATTCGCACGACCCATAGGCAAGTGTGTTATGGAGCCGAGGGTTGCAGTGACAAATTTGTATGTCTGCCAAAAGACGTTTTTCAATGCACTTACGACTCGTGGGGGTTGACAGATGCCTCGTGGGGATCGACGCGTGCCCAGTCTAATACGATAAACGAACACGCGCACTTTTTCGCACTAGTACGGAAAACAGTCCATTGGGTATCTAAAAGCGATGGGATAAGAGCGGGTTTTCGAGCAAGTATATTAAAAAATAGCTTTTAGTTGCCATGTGCTTAGCAGCCGCTGTCGAAGGAGGTTTGTAGGGCGATTTCCGTTTACCCTAGGCGCGGGCTGGCGGACGACGAGCAATAGGAATCTTGCTGTCCAGCTGACTGGTAAGGATCAGGCTCGAGTTGCGGCGCGGCGCGTAGTGTTCTATGCGCCTCAAGGAGATGTCAGCAAAAATCAAAAAGCCCGTCAGGGCCGATGCCTAATAAGGCTACGGGTACGTTTGAAAAAATTGTTACAGAAAGCAAAGGATAATTGTAGGGCACCGACGGGTTCCAGTCAACAAGTTGGACATCTTGGACATTTTTGGAAAGAAGAGAGGTTATTTGATGATTTTTAATCTCAGAAAAAGTCATATGCTGATAGAGAACCAGATACTTTAAACATTTCAACGTCTTATAAGTTACCTGAAACGAACGCTTGCTACATGGCAAGCGATCTTCGATACTTTCAGACATCTTACTCCTTTGGGAGACAATGCGAAAGTAAATACAAAGATATCTTTAAGTGTAGTCAAATATTTTTGAAATTAAAAGAAAAAGAATTCATTAGGGAACGGCTGACTTTTGCACGTCATATTTAAAGCACTTTTCATTTCTTAGAAAAGCGTCTATAGTGAGTTTGACGAAGGATTTCAATTTTAAGGGTTCCGTGCCTTAAAAGGAAAAAACAGAACCCTTATAGGATTACTTTGTGGGCTGTCTGTCAAAACCCTTTATCTCGAGTACGCGTGGAGATATCGAATTCAAATTTAAACCATAAACTGCGGTACTTTGAAGTTGTGAAAAAATCAAACATCTAAGTTAACAAAAAAAAAGATATGGTCGTTTATGTCACAAAAAACGTTTATTTCGTCCCCTCAAAGGAATCAAAATTCGTAAGGTACTTCCTGTTGATCTAGAAATTTGAAATTTTGTATGAAGCAAGGTCTTATAGCACAAGTATATATCTGAATACTGTTAATTTGTAGTTACGTCATAAAAAAAAAACTTTTTAACCATTAGGTACGGGAATTGAACTGTTTCCATAAGTAAGTTTGTACGGAACCCTCAATGTGCGAGTTCGACTCGAACTTGCCTGGTTTTTTTAAATGATTGTTTGCAATTCTGTTGCTAAATTTAGACCAAAGAAACTAATAGTAAATATAAATAAAAAATATTTAATTTTTGATACCACTTAGGTTCAATATATGCCAGGCTGGTGTCTACAACTCCAACCAGTGACAAGTGTGTCATTTCATACACTCCAGCTGTTCAAGGAAGACTAGCAGTGCAGTTTGTTTTACTGACCATTTGCAGAGTAAATATTGACCAATTTTTGCCAGCCACTTAAATCTAGTGAATAGAAATGTATTACCGTAAGTAAAGATTTATCAGTGTACTAAATTTCATACAAATCGTTTCAGATGAGAATGATTAACAAATATCAAAACTCTTCAACATCCAATCAAACAGACTTTAATTCCATTCACATGTTATTGACATTAGCAGGTTAGTAAGAAGTTAAACTAAGATTAACCACTCTCAATTTAACGCTTAGTTAACAAACGTTGCACGGTGCCACCGAAACAATTGGTTAACGAATTTATCAAGAGTTAGCGAGCGGGCAGCTGGTACAACTAGCGTACTTTGTTTTACTTACTGCACACGCATGTGTAGTTACGTGTAGCGCCAAGTTTACCCGAGCTTTTTAAAGGTGGAGCGAGTTTGTTTGAGGAAATTGTTTTAGATAAATCCAAGTTCCTTTTTATCTTTTGATGCAAGTTTGTTTATGTAACCGCTACCTTCCGCTATTTTAAAAATATACGTCTACAATGTATTTTTTTTTCTTCTGTGTGTTTATTTGCAATCAGTCGTCGACTATAAGCAAATTTGTGAAGTGCGTAGTGTCATGCCGAGCGTGCCTCCCAACGGAGACAGCTACTCAATACAAATGGCTAAGCTTTCAAGCGGGTTTTATGCCTGGTACGTATTAGCTGGACTGCTAGATCATTTGGATGATTTGCTAGCCTCTTCTTGTACGTTTCAGTACTGCGTTGGATTTATTCCTTGACGGTGCTGATTTGCAGATTCCCGTGTACCTCAGCATTTGTAACAAACCACGGTACACTTGTTATAAAACATTTCATGTCTCACACATTGTCTACAATGTATGAGAATGATTTTGTAGCATACATATCTTAAATAGAGTTGCATAATGCACGTAGAGCAGATGGCTGATGGGGGCGAAAGGTTCTGGAGTGGCGACCACATACCGGAAGACGCACTGTTGGAAAGCAAAAGGTGGATCGACGAACTGGTGAGGGTCTGAAGAATCCAATCGTTGCGAGTCACATAGGAGTTAGGACCAGTCGTTGTAGTGTCACTTGGGGGAGGCCTATGTCTAGCAGTGGATGTTTTTCGGTTAGAATGATGATGAAATCAAAGATTAACATTATAAATATCGATGGTTATGATGTTGATTTCCAAAACTACAGAATCATGCTGAATTCATAAGCTGATTTGCTTAGTTGTAATTGGTTGGTTAAAATACTAGCTACAAAGCCTAAAAGTCCTAATGAGAACCTGAGGAAAATGATAAAATCTCACAGAACCCATATTATAAAGTAAAAACTCAAAAAACATATACAATTACACAAAAACACACAAATTTTTTTTCATTATAAATTTTCATTAAATTATTAGCTATGCTAATAATATATTAAATTCTTAAATTATTTGGAATACCTAAGTCAAATTAATTATAATAATATGATGTGAAATAATATGAGAGCAGTGTTGGCTAAGTGGTAAAAGTCCCGACTTACGGTCGCGGGTTCAAACCCAGCCAGGCGCATTACTTTGTGTAATTTATTTCATCAGCACTGCTCTCGAAACGGTGATAAAAAACATCTTGAGGAAACCGGCATGTCCTAGAATTAAAAAATCACATGTGACATCCACCAACCCGCACTGGGCCCACGTCGTGGATTACGGGTCATTCCCTCTTCTAGAGAGGAGGCCTGAGTCCCAGCAGTGTATCTTTAACACAAGTTACTATGTAACCTAGCTAAGATTCCAGATGCGAGACATTCTGTGTGCAATTTTAATGGTTTTTTTATTACCTTCTTCTATGTCCCACTGCCCAAGCAAAGGAATGGTGAATGAGGAGGAACATTTTCTCTGTCTAGGGCGGACTCTAGCCAAGTTTCTCATTTTAGTGTATGTCAACATTTTGGTAATCTCAATACTGTTTTTACTATGACTTAATAAATCATTATTATTCCATTTATTAATTAACATATAAATTATATTTCTAAATATTTAAATACAAAATATAAATAGTATCCCCCTGGTATCGGAAACAGGGTCCAACTGGTCCAAGCTACCGGTGGTCAAGGCTTCAGAAAAAGAAACATCCTAACAATACGAGCCGTGTCCGGAGTACCGCTTTCTGAATCAATCCCTTGATCTCTTTAGGTGTTGGTCATTATTATTATTATTAATGTACAGTATATATACAGCGTCTCCGTAGGTGTTTTTGTAGTAATTAACCATTATTGGTAGAATTGCGTAATTTTTTGTTTAATTTTTCGACTTTCACATTGTTTTTCAAAAGTTATGGAACTGGGAACACGTTGTTTTGTAATGCTAACGGTAGACAATATTGCCTTTCAAATAAACCTATTTTTATCTCAGTATGACAAAAACTTAGAGGGATATGATTTTTTTTGTACGTTCATATGGAAAATTTTAACAAAAAAACAAAATGGCTGCCACAAAGCAGGGAAGTGATTTGGACCCAAGCTTGGAGTGTAATTGTACTTTAAAATAGCTTATATTTAAGTGTTTAAAATATCGCTAGTCGATGTCCGGACACGCTGTATAATGGTATATTATGTTATATAAACTGCAAAGATGATACCGGTTTTAAACACCATTAATTAAACCAATCGTCAGCAACTCGCTTACACAAGTGCCAGCAATCTATCGGAATACATTCCGCGACGCCGAGGGATCGGAATAACTACGCATGCATGTAGTTAATCAGGAGGGCGTGTAGCAGATAGCTGGGTCCCAGTGGTACATGACCGGCGATGTATACTGACGCGGGGTTATATCTCGTTTAGTTTAACCGTTAGTTAGACGTGAAAAATGGTGTAGTCGACATTGATAGCATGTTGGGTAGGATAATCTTAGTAATCTTATGAAAAGAAGAATCTTTTGAAGGCGGGATGTTAAAAATAAAAATGATTTTTTGAAATTGGTATAGTGCGGGCTTCTTTGAGATCGAGGCTGATTCTTTAAGGTCAGGGTTTTTATGAGGGTGGAAATCATTTCATGACTTTTCACGCTCTGGGCGGAGCGGGAGGGCGTGTCAGACTTTTACTGACTAAAACCACACCTGTGTCTTTCAGTTGCCAAACAATCCAGCAGCCTAAGTGGCGAAGTAATGAATCAACAAGATATAACTGTTTTTAGGTAATCATCGTGGCAAATGACGTCACATCATTTTATAAGGACAAGATGGCAGCAAACCGTAGGGGCCTAGCAGGGCTCTGGATAGGATATAATCATGGTCCTAGAACGTAAAAGGCAGTTGAAGGAATATAGGTGTAGTTATAGTCAGTTAAAGTCTGACACGCCGTTTCACTCCACCCTAGAGCGAGAAGTCTCAAGATGATTACACAACTCAAAAAAAATCGTCTTTTACCGTGTTCTTAATTTTTCTTCATAGCGAAGTTGTGAAACAAGGCAACAGGCGCGCATTAAACCTAAACAAACTCTTCTAGCGCATTTAAAGTGTTTATTATTTTAGATTTAATTTGATACATTCATCAAGACGGTACGAAGACTGAAACGTTAGCTGTTTCATTCAAAATAAACATTATTCAAGTAATTTTAAAGTGTTGCAATAAAATATTCAAACTAATGCCGAATGCTAATTGCATTACCGTTTTAAATGCTACAGCGTTTATAGTTCCACGATATTAAACTATTTTATTTTATATAACGATGTTAGGGTTTCCACAAAAAGATAGCATAGCATCAGCCTTATAATGTTCCCACTGCTGGGACTCAGGCCTCCTCTCCGAGAGAGGGAATGGGCCGTAATCCACCACGCGGGCCCTGTGCGGGTTGGTGGATGTCACATGTCTTCGAATTTCTGGTTCTAAGACATGCCGATTTCTTCACGATGTTTTCCTTCTCCATTTTGAGAGCAGCGGTAATGAAATAAATTACAAAGTAATGTGCCTGGCTGGGTTTGAACCCGCAACCTACAACTCGGTAAGTCGGGGCCGTTATCACTCGGCCACCACTGCTCTAAAAAAAGATATCAGATAAATATTGAATATATTAACACAAAACTGCGATGCGAAATCGCTCGTAAAAAGCTCGCTAGAACTTGCGAATTGATTCACATTACACATTGTATGGTCTCCTAAATCAATGCTTTGGCGCACGAAATCGCATCGCAGTGACTCGCGTCGTAAGTTTTTGCGATGCGGTGTCGTATCTCATCGCATCGCTGTTTTGTGTGAGAGATCAAAGCTCAAGTTGATAATACGACTTACCAAAAAACAATACAAACAGAATCTTTCGGTATAGTACGCGACAAATAACGTGACCATTTGGTATGGTTACGCACAGCCCTCATTTAGATTGGGACCCGAAAATCGGTTACTGCGCATTCAAGGTCCAGCGTCAACACATGTGACGAGGTTTATAACCGATTTTCGGGTCTCAGTCGAGGTGTGAGCTGTGCGTAGCCGTAGCGGATGGTTCAACTTATTGGCCGCGTAGTAGTAGAAGTCGCATAATTCCAAGTCAATCCAAAGATATAACATTTCAAAGCAACTCGTTTTAAAAAAGGGCAATTTCATAGGTACCTATTATTTGTATTTTGAACTCTGAGGGCTATTGCAATCGCTCGTAGGATTTTGATCCTTTTAAATATTTTCAAAATTGAAAATCGCGCTAAATCCGGATTCGGATAATGGGTTTTTATTTCTTTAAATAACCATTATTTTCATATAACCTTTAAAAAAACAACGAAGTAAAACGTGTTAGTGGTGGAATGGTGATTATTTTTCTTTTTTTTTTTCGCTACTGAGCGCAAAAAAACCAAACTACCTACAACATTTTATTTTGCGGAAAAGCTTGGATAAGTGACATCCCTATTAGTCCTCATTCGTTTAAATAGTTCAGTGTTATTGGTAGATTGTAATAATGTTTTTATTGAAGTCTAGTATGGATGTTACTGTCTGCGCACCATAACATTGAATGCACGTTTGAATACATAGCTTTTATGTGATTGAATGGGAAAGTTTAGTGCATTGGGTGTTTGCCTTGCGAACGAGATATAAACCTATTTAGACTAATTGCTTCGTTTGCGTAAACGAGCATGTTTAAGTTACTTATTTGCCAATCTACCTATATTATGCGATATAATTATTAGAATTTGAACCAAGCACTAATATCAATACTGAAATAAAATCATTTACTGTTCAAGCTGCTCGTCTGTGGAATGAATTGCCAGACACAATTAAACGCGCTCAATCGTTGCCTGTTTTTAAAAGACTCGTTAGGGAACATTACCTGTCGCTGTGAATGTTGTTAGTCGTCATGTAAATTTCTGTATTATTATCAATATATATGTATTTATTATAAAATATATGTATATATCTATGTATCTATTGTAATATAATGTATATATATACATATATATAATGTATATATATATGTATATCACTGTTATTGTCACACCAATGACAGCCCCATTTGTTGTCCAGGCAATTACTGTCCATCCCAGGTTGCCTGAAAGAGATCGCAGAGTGCGATAAGGCCGCCCATTGTATATGTGTGTTTTAGTTCCTTGTTTTTGGTTATGTTATGGTGTACAATAAAGCATATAATAAATAAATAATAAAACAATGTGTTGATAATAAAGAAGTGCACGACCAAACATTAATGCATTAAACATTCTCTTCAACTGCAAAGCCACAACCCCGCAACTCTTTCCCGCGCAGTCGGGTGAAGTGTTATAAATCTACTAAAACTCATGGGCCTCCGCAGTTAAATGATATTAAATTTAAAATGCAAATTTTACAGCTTCGATACTGAGTCGCTCTTTTGTAAGTAACACCGAGATTGGACAAAGATGTCAGGTTGCTGGATGTCTTCTGGGCTCTAATTCTGAAATCCTATAACCTCTAAAGATTATTTGAGACTGAGTGTATTTCTTTTGCAATAAAAAATGTAAAACATATCTATTTTTTAAATAGCATATCTATTTAAAAAATAGATATGTTTTTCATTTTTTTAAAACATATCTATTTTTTTTTTTAAATATATTTTTCAAAAGATTTCACCTCTCATTTCCTTTTAAAGAATGTATACACCGTTAAATTTTGGCCGTTTTAATCCGCGGGGGGTCGATTCGGTACATGAAACACTATCGATTTGTAAAGAGAAAATTAAAAAAATAAAGTACTTTTTTTTTAAACTCGAATTAATTTATGCTTGTACGAAATAAATTTCTTAAAGTAAACGTCAGCTGAGCGAGGCCAATGAACTGTCGGTAGTTAGTACGCAACGACCGACAACTACTTACAAGGTCATCGACTCGTTTACTAAAAGAAATTAATTTCGTACATGCCGTATATTAACTCGATTTTAAGAAAAAATTACTATGAGGTACAAAAAAAAACTCGGATAACTTCTTTATAATAAGGACTATGATAAATAGCTATGATAGTTGACATCAGACTATCATGTTAACCGGCTATCAGAATCTCCTTTGCATCGCTTTATTCCAATATTAACAATCAACTTTCCTCGTTGTTGTCAGATACATTTGTGTTATACTTTTGAGTCATTGAAAGTTTACTAGAATAATCACAAAGATCCTCCATCGAGTCCTTGGTTCAAAGGCCTCTTCCACAGTACCTTACCTCCGAGAGCTGCATTTATTCGTTGTGCGCACCGTAGAACTAATCTGCTAATGCATCTATACTTACTTCGGATTGAACCTCCATTTGCAGGGTTTTGGGAACCATTTCACTGCACCGAGTTAGGTTTCAGTCACATGACATATCCATGTTTGATGGCACAAGAGGACGGACGGTTAGGATTAGTTTGAGCGAAGTGCAGCGGATATTTTCTGGTTGCTTTCATTTCTCGATGAGTATGCGATAAGAATGAATGAATAGGCGAGGTATCAGTGGAAGGTATCCTTTCGTTCAACAGCTTTCATGCTGAGTCCATTTTGATGAAAGGATTTGCTTGTGAGCTACCGAATTCCTGATTTTTCAAAAGGTTTCTAAATTCTAAGTACACCAAACTATTCAGTTTTGCGAAAAAAGTTTTATGTAAAAGACACTGGCCACTTGAAATTATTTTGAAAACTTTGGTTATTTAAAAGTAGAAGTACCACTGTTTGAATTTCGAATATCCCTCCAAATTTATTCGAGAGCCAAATCATTTAAAAATGGATCTGCATCGAGACCATTTTCGTGCGATGATTTTCTGTGGCCTAAAACCTGACGAGTCATTTGATTGACATCGAATTGCTTTTATGGATCTGGACCTTCAAAAGCAATCGTCTACCGCTGGGATACCGAGTTCAAGCACGGTCGCCTTAATTTGGGGGATGAACAAAGTGGCCGTCGTCACGGAAGCCAGTTTGAAGGTATGCAGAACAGAAAGTAAAGTCCCACACATTTACTTTGTTTGAAAAGGGAGGATCCTCCGACCAGACGGGAGTTATGTCTGGTGGGCAACTGCCCAATAAATGATTTCGGGAGTTTGTATCAAATCGCGCGGAGGACTTTAATTTCGCAATGCAAGAGAGATGTCGCTACATGGATCTTATGGAAGGTTCTGAAGTGGCGACCGTGCACCGGAAGACGCAGTGTTGGCAGGTGGACCGATGACCTAGCAAGGGTTGAGGGAATCCGATGGATGCGAGACGCGGCCTATGTTTGGACATAGGCCGCGTCTTTCGGAATCTCTGAATGATGATGATGGTATAGATGCGACTGATTTAATTTTTGTATTAAATTAGCACTAGTGCGAAGCCGCGACAGCTCACGAGAAACGGATATCGTCTCACTTTTGATGAACACTTACATATATTTAAACTAGCTTCTGCTAGCGGTATCGCCTGCGTGAAAGTAGATTTCTTCGTATAAACATGAAACCTCTGAACATTCTTTCTTGTAAACATTATAAAATGTAACTTTGTGCAACATTTCAGCGTTCTTGGTCCAAAAGCTTGGGCTACGCGTTGATTAGGCAGTGAATGAGTCAGGACTTTACCTTCTAAATATACAGACTTTTCTTGCATACAGAAATATTATGCAAGAAAATATTATTCAACTAGCTGACCCGGAAAACTTTGTAACGCCTAATCCTTTATTCTTTCTTTCTTTATTCTTTATTGTACATACAGATTTAAAAAAAAAAAAACAATAATAAGGTCAGTGGATGTACATAGGCGAGCTTAACCCATAATTGGGTTTTGGGTCTAATAAAAAGAAAAGAAAGAAAGAAAAACATTTATTTGAGACTCGCACAGGACAAAAAAATATATACAACAACAATAAAAAAACTATAAATAAATTTACAACATAAAAAAAACAATAAATAAAAAAATAAAATAAAAAAAGAACAAAAAAAAAAGATTGAAAATAAAACAAATTTCTTTATTCGTGATTTTTTTGAGATTTCTCACCGTTTAAACCTTCCCCGGAGTATCACAAATATTTTAAGACCAAAATTGGCCAAATCGGTCGAGCCGTTCTCGAGTTGTAGTGAGAGTAAAGAACAGCTGTTACAGAAGAAGATTATTTGTATAGAGAATACCCCCTTTTAAAAGCCAAAAGTCATTTAAGAATATGCGGTTTAGTGCAGTAGAAATAAGAAAAATAGCCGTGCACGGTTTAATGGCAGTTGTAACAATCTAACGGGAAACGGAAGTCTGCTGTCGACGCCTCCAGACGCTGTAGGTCATGAAATTGATCGACCATTTGCCTTTTGGGGAAGAGAACAGTGCAGTTTTATTTCTATATAAGCCCGATGGGATTTTCTGCCACAAAAATAAAGAATTCTGTAAATCTCTCATCCTCTATTCAAACCCTTTATGGGATGAACTTATAAAGTCTTCATACCAACTAGATCACCGTAGGCGCGGGCTTGAGGACGGCGCATGCTGTCCGTTCGTCCGGTAACCAGCCGTACCGAGCCCAAGTCGTCGACGGCGCGTACTGTTCCCGCGCGCCTCAAGGAGCTGTCAGCAAACCGTAGAGGCCCAGCGTGGTAGCTGCAGGCAAGCAGGGTCGAAGCCTGCTGGGGTCATGGGTCAGTTTCTGAAAGGAAGGCCCGGCCCCGGCACGGTAGGCAACGAAGGAACGGGGTAGGTTTTTATTCAGTAAGAGTCTGACACTATTTCTCTTGTTTTATCCTCAAAATAATTCTTGACTATTTTAAGATAAAAATTACTATTGTTATAAATATCAGTGCTTAAAATATGATTGTAATATCATTTTCTAAGTGGAAATATACAACATGTAACTGTTATAACGGGTACGTATCAAAATCCCGAAAATTCATAATACTTATGATTGAAATACCGACGTCCAAAACACCGAAATTCAAAATACCGAAAGTTTTAAATGCTGATAGTCGTTATATCGAAACACAAAATACCGATGTTCAAATGCCCGAAAGGACGAAATCCCGAATGGACGAAATACCGATGGATGAAATGGTTAAAATTTTGAGGTTAGGTTAGGATATTTTTCGCAACACTACCTACTATACTTGCTAAGATACGAGTAGCTCGACGGAGCCCCGCTCCGCGGGGCTCCTACTTCTGGGTGGTTTAAAAAAAAAATAACCTCGAAGGAAGTGGCGGGGTCTGTGTTCGCTCGCTTCGCTCGCTCACTACGACCCCGCCACCTCCTTCTAACCTAAATCTATCCGAGTCGGGGTGCCCTAAAATTCCGCCCTAAACTTTTGTTTTAACTTATGATATATACCTATTATGTTAAGCTCCTTTTTTGTCATTGTCGTAGAGATTTTAGTCTTTGGATCAGCGAGTGAAGCGATATCGGGACCTTAAGGCACTCCGACACGGACAGGTTAGGTTAGAAGGGTGTGGCGGAGTCTAGTGAGCGAGCGAAGCGAGCGAACACAGACTCCGCCACACCCTTCGTGGTTATTTTTTTTGTAAACCCTAGAGCCCTAGTACTTCAGTAGGCTCCGACTACGCTTTTTTGGCAACTTTTAAGTGTTTTGACCTAACCTGGTTTACAAAAAATCGTTTTTCTCGGAAATGGTGGCAATTTCGGGATTTTGTACTTCGGGATTTTAAACTTCGGGGTTTTAAACTTTCGGGCAAATGAACTTTCGGGATTTAAAACTTTCGACCAAACAACCATTCGGCGTTTCAATTATCGGGATTTCGTCTATCGGTATTTTAAAATTCGGTCTATTAAAATTCGGGATTTTGATACGTACCCGTTATAACACACCCTGTGTTATAACAGTTACATGTTGTATATTTCCACAAATTCACTTACAATGCATAGCATAGCATCGGCTTTATAATGTTCCCACTGCTGAGAGGCCTGAGGAGGCGTCTCTAGGAGAGGGACTGGGCCATAATCCACCACGCGGGCCCAGTGCGGTCAGTGTTTTCGAATTTTTGGTTCTAAGACATGCCGGTTTCCTTACGATGTTTTCTTTTTGAAATAATTTATACTAAGTAATGCGCTTGGCTGGGTTTGAAACCGCGACCTACAACTTGTAAGTCGAGGCCGTTACTACTCGGCCACCATTGCTCTCAAAGATTTTCATTTTCAGTGACATCTTCCCAACACACTGCGTTACAAAATTTAAGAGCTGCATCACTTATCGACGACCCTCCTCACACTTATACAGTTAGTGTTACTTAGGTGATTGAGTCGTCCCATATTTATTACCTGCACCCATTAATGGTCCTTTTATGGAACCTTGGTCCCTGCTCACCCGCTTAATCTGATGATGGCGTTCAATAATGGACGCACGTATCTTTGATTAACAAGCTTTTAATGTATTGCCTCCTGTTTTATGGGATTCACGTTATTTACTTTATTGGTCCGCAGGCTGGCTGCAAAATATCGTCAACTGCACTGTGAAATAATTGAAGTATATTTTTTTACAGGATAGCACACTTCGTGCTCTTGATAGTAAAGCTAATATCTAGAATTGTTTGAAAAAGCTTTCAACCTTATGGATGGAGTGAAATAATACAAATAAATAAATACAAAAAAAGTATTAGAATAACTTTTTTACAACTTTATTGTGGAATATTATACGGTTCACAGCTTGAACTCATGCTTATGTCCTGACACTTTAGCACTGAATTATATCTATTAATGAGACCAACTAAACCTCTTATATCTCGTAGTCACTACAGCTTTCTTTTAAAAATCAGCCTACACTGTTAAAGATAAAGCTGAAATGTGTGAAAAATAGAAGTACCTTCAAAGACCAAACTAATAGCTGTCCTAGTAAAACCTAAAAATATATTCCATCCCCTTTCTGATCCCATACAAATAAAAGGAATCTTGCACACCATACCTAAAAGCGTAACAGCTAATCCTAAACACACGTCTTTCTATTTGTCGAACAATAAAAAGAGACAAAAGCTCATACGAGCGACAAACGGGGGCGAAAGTACCAGGCTCGCAGGAACTCAGGGAGATGTTTAACTATTCAACTGGTCGCCTTTGTGCGCCATCACGGCTTGTTGTTTGCTTTCAATTAGACAGTGCAATTGCGCGGTATCCATGATTCCCTAGTACCTCTGTGAATTTTGGTTTCGATTAATTGGGGATAATACGATCAAACAGGGAAATGTTTGGTTGAAACAGAATCGATCTAGAATAGGCTTTTATATTCATAATCTATTAAAAAAGGAGTTTTCAGAATTTTGGCCCTCGAAAGCTAAAAAGCGGTAACTCAATGAAAGTTAGTTTCGAGAAAACATACAATTTTGTAGAAAAATAATTTCCGTCTTCTTATTGACATATATTATAGTATTTTGAAATAGCTTCTGCTCACGAGAGTCTCTATGGAGTGTTGAAAAAAGTATCGAAACCTTTCTCCAGCTCCGTCTAAGTTTTTCATTTCATATCTTGCGGATTTGCTCAGTATGCGTAACTTTCGCAAATGTGTTTACGCACGTGGGTGTTTTTTTACCCTTTTTCTGCATGCGGAGCAAATCAACCTTAAGAAAAAACACCCTAAATAAATCGGTTTGGCCAAGGCGTGCTTTCGAAAACAATTGATACTTTTGCATTTTTTAAATAAGTAAATAAGCATCATTTTTTCATAGTTCCGATGGAAGTTACTGGTTTTTTGACGAGTCTGCCTGATACATGGTTTCAAGTTTTCCGATTTAAAAACAGAATTTTGAAAACTGTGAGATATTTCTTGTAGACTTTCGAAGACTGATTTGAAGCTTTTAAATTGTTTCTCATTAAGTTTGTACTAGAAAGGTTGAAAACGGTGTTTTTTTTTTTTTGTTAGTGTTGGTAATTCCCTTTGTCCTAGACTCCTGAAATTAGATATGAAGCAAGGTCTCATAGCAAGTATAAGAAAAAATCTGAAAACTGTAAAATTGTACGTAACAAAAAAAAAACTTTTTTTGCGATTCGTTCGTATCTCAATTCGGGAATTATACTATTTACCTACATAAGTTAGTTTGTACTGAACACTCTGTGTGCGAGTCCAATTCGCACTTGCCCAGTTTTTTTTAGTTGCATGTGAAATGAAAAGACTATCATTTTAATGACAAATAAATCAATGTTCTTTAGAAACATTTAAGTGACAGCTCACTCTATTCTATGTGGTAGGACATTGAACGGATAATCAAGGTCCGGTCTTGTCGGTTATCGTGCATTGAAAGACGATTTCCTTGTTGATCGGCCTGAGGTATGCATTCGTACGTTCGTTGCCGGAGTCCGCTTTGTGCGCGCATAGGCGCTTGTTGTTAGCTTTCAATTAAACGGCGGAATTGCGTCGCATCCGTGTACTGGTATGGTACTTGTGAATTTTGGTTCTAATTGGAGCAAATCGATCGATGATGGATCGGATGATGAGGAGTTTGAATACGGATTTCATAGGTAGTGTAGTGTTACCATGCATAAAAGCCTCTGTATTCGAAATCCTTCAATAGGGAATTATTATTATTTATTTTCGTTTATTCATTTACATCTTTTTCAATAAAATTTCAATATAAATTAAAACAGTCCAATCTACCGGCGGTCAGGGCTCCAGAGAGAGGAACCCCCTAACTATACGAGTCGTGACCAGAAATACAGCTTTCTGAATCAAGCCTTTGATCCAGTCACCTAACGAGAGCCTCCTTAGGTGTTGGTCGAGGCTTTTGGCTATTAAGCTATTACCTGACATGACTATCGGTTCAATTATCGCCGAGTTATTATTAATTATAGCTAACCCGTATTGTCCCGCACCTGGGCAAAGGCCTTCCTCCACTTTTCCAATGATCAAAGCGAGGAACAGATTCCTCGCTTTCTCATTCCAATTCTTAAGGAAGACATCCAGGGCGTCCCGTCATCTCCATATTATGCATAAAAAAATATTTGATAATTAACCAGTTTATCAATAAATATACAAAAATAGAATAACTAGTATTCTATTTTTGTATACTAGTAAGAAAACAATATCAAAATTGGTAAGAAAGTAAACGAGACTAATAACAATTAAAAAAATATATACATATATCTGTCTCTCCCGCCAAGACGCCGTTTTCTATGACAGCCGTACTGATGTCATGGCCTTTGACGTCAAAGACCATGAAGGACTTCTCTTTTTTTTACATTTAAGCTTCATAACTTCTTGTTGATATTTTTTCAGTACTTTTTTGTGACGTAACTACATATAAATTTACATTTTTCGGATTTATTTCTATACTTGTGTGTATGACCTTGCTTTATGGCAAATTTCAGGATTCGAGGTCAACGGGAAGTACCCTATGAATTTTGATTCCCTTGAGAGTATCGAAACATTATTTGATTGCAACGTAAACGGAAGTTTGATTTCTGCACAGCTTCAAGGGACAGCAAACCTAAGTATATGGTTTTAATTTCAACTCGATTACTCCACGCGTTTTCGAGATAATGGGTCTTGAGAGACTAAAAGACAGGCAGACGGACAACAAAGTGATCCTATAATGGTCCCGTTTTTTCGTTTTGAAGTACGACACCCAAAAAATGAATTAGTTTAGGAAATAAAAAAATTGCATGCAATATTCCAAGACTGTCAAATTGTTCACAGCAGAACCAAACCCTATTTTATTTTCATTACAATATTTAATTACAAGCTTTCTATTAGCTTGCACTGTATGTAACTATGTATGTTCGGCTCAAATCTTGCAACTCAATTTTGAAGCAGATATCTTCAACCGATTGAGCTGAAATTTTACATGCATGTGTAAATCCGGTGACAATGCAACAATATGATGACATGGAGCTGATCTGATGATGGAGCTGGAAGGTAGCCATAGGAACTCAGCAATAAAACAATACAACCCCATCGAATTTGGGCTTGCTTGATTAGTACTGACGAGTACTTTGATCCTGTATGATAGCCAGGGTCTGATGATGGAGCCGGAAGGTGGTCACAGGAACTCCGCACTTAAACGATACAACCCCATCGAATTTGGGCCCGTTTAGTTTGTATTGACGAGTACTTTCATCCTGTATGGTAGCCAGGGTCTGATGATGAAGCCGGAAGGTGGTCATAGGAACTCCGCAGTTAAACGATACGACCCCATCGAGTTTGAGCTCGTTTGATTAGTATTGATGAGTACTTTGATCATGTATGGTAGCCAGGGTCTGATGATGGAGTCGGAAGGTGGTCATAGGAACTCCGCAGTTAAACGATACAACCCCATCGAATTTGGGCTCGTTTGATTCGTATTGACGAGTACTTTGATCCTGTATGATAGCCAGGGTCTGAAGATGGAGCCGGAAGGTGATCATAGGAACTCGGCAGTTAAACGATACAACCCAATCGAATTTGGGCTCGTTTGATTCGTATTGACGAGTACTTTCATCCTATATGGTAACCAAGGTCTGAAAATGGAGTTGGAAGCTGGTCACAGGAACTCCGCACTTAAACGACACAACCCCATCGAGTTTGAGCTCGTTTGATTAGTATTGACGAGTACTTTGATCATTTATGGTAGCCAGGGTCTGATGATCGAGTCGGAAGGTGGTCATAGGAACTCCGTAGTTAAACGATACAACCCCATCGAATTTGGACTCGTTTGATTCATATTGACGAGTACTTGGATCCTATATGGTAACCAGGGTCTGATGATGGAGCTGGAAGTTTGCCATAGGAACTCCGCAATTACCAATAACCCTATCGACTTTAGGCTCATTTGATTTGTAATGACGAGTACTTGGATCCTATATGGTAACCAGGGTTTAATGATGGAGCTGGAACGTGGTCATAGGAACTCCGTAGTTAAACGACACAACCCTATCCTCATTTGATTTGTATTGACGAATACTTGGATCCTATATGGTAACCAGGTTCTGATGATGGAGCTGGAAGGTTACCATAGGAAGTTCGTAAGAAATCGACACAATCCCATCGAGTTTGGGCTCATTTGATTGTTATTGATGAGTACTTGGATCTTGTATGGTAACCAGGGTCTGATGATGGAGCTGGAAGGTTGCCATAAGAATTCCGCAATTAAACGATATAACCCTATCGATTTTAGGCTCATTTGATTTGTAATGATGGTACTTGGATCCTATATGGTAACCAGGGTCTGATGATGGAGCTGGAAGGTTACCATAAGAACTTCGTAAGAAATCGACACAATCCCATCGAGTTCGGGCTCATTTGATTTGTATTGATGAGTACTTGGATCCTATATGGTAACCAGGGTCTGATGATGGAACTGGAAGGTGGCTACAAGAACTCTGCAATGAAACGACACAACCCTCTCTTCTTTGGTCTCGTTAGATTTGTAATGACGAGTACTTTGATCCAATATGGCAGTCGCGGTCTGATGATGGAGCTGGAAGGTGGCCATAGGAGTTCTGCAATAAAACGACACAATCCTATCGAGTTTCGGATCGAATAAAATAAGTTCTAACCGGTCATAAGCGACTTAGACTGGCGCAAATTTACATAAATAAATAGCTGGTTAGTTTTAATACACTCCTTCAAAATAGGTACCGATTGAAAAGGCTTGCAGAGAGTAACTTGAAAAATAATGTGACATTACTCTAAATCCAATATTCTCCTTTTTCTCAGTCATACTCTTGGTGGAGTGGTAGTTGTAATGGATCGTCTGGTAGGTTGGTTGCGGCTTTTGTGACATTTCTCCATCTCTCTCTATTCATGGCATTTCGTGTACATTCAGTGAGGGAACACTTCGAAGATGATTTAGTGAGTTCTGTACATCTGGTAGGCGATTGGCCGCGAGAACGTAGGCCCTCTACTCTTTCCTGTACCACTAAACGTTCCAAAGAGCTTTCATTGCGTATGATATATCCAAATATCTTAAAATTTCACTGTTGCACAATCGACGAAAGTTTTTGTTTTGATGCAAAGCTCTTTAAGAATGGAAACGATGGTGCGGTGAGCAGTCTGTTTTATCCTCAGTAGACACATTTCAAGAGTGTCAATCTTTTTACTTGAATCTTCTCCGCATTTCCCAGTATTAGTGATTATAGATCCTAGGTAGATAAACTCTGGACAACTTCGCAATTGGCTATTTCATGTGAGTTAGGTTGATTGTTAGCTTTACGATCCACCATCATCATTTTTGTTTCATAAATCCTCCTTCTGCGAAGCAGTAATGCTAGCAAAGGAGGAGGTCGACCGCATCAGGCAACGGCGCTCATGCCGCAGCCGCCGCCGTAATTCAAATCCCGATTTCCAGCCACCGTAGGCGCGGGCTTGTGGACTGCGGGCAATGGGTAGCTCGCTCTCCGTCCGTCCAGCAACAGACCAAACCAAGCCCAAGGGCAGGGGATGTCATTGGATGATTTTACCTACCATAAAAAAATAAAATAAAAAGAAACCTGACAGACTTCTAAAGTTAGCAGACTAAGTTTCTTATGCTTTCCTATAAGGTAACAAATGAAAGGATTTGCTGAGAATATAAATTTGATTTAAATAAGGTATAACTCAAAAGTAAAAAATAAATTATAAATAAAAAAGCTTTTTTAAAAACAAGCTTTCAATTAAATGGGCTAAAAAGAAGGAAATAAACTTTTCCTTTATAACTTTTACTATCAATTTATAACGGCATTACACAATTTATATGATTCAAAAGCTTGTCGCGAGATTTAACTGTGTAAATACACAGCTAAATAACTTCATTAAATAAGGTAAATAACTTCGTTTATTGATTCTAATATTTTCAAAATCTCGCGACAAGCTTTTGAATCATATAAATTGTGTAATGCCGTTATAAATTGATAGTAAAAGTTATAAAGGAAAAGTTTATTTCCTTCTTTTTAGCCCATTTAATTGAAAGCTTGTTTTTAAAAAAGCTTTTTTATTTATAATTTATTTTTAAATAGGTATTGTAAAATAAAGAGATTGAGCTGACCAGAAGTATTGAAGAGTTTCGAGCATAGAGGCTTTTATACAGGGTAACAGTGCAGTAGGTACTTGTTTAAATGCACATGATCGGTCGGGGTGGAACACACGGTTGAAATCATTTAGTTCTTATTGAATGTTGTTTTAACTTAAGCCATAATTGTACAGCTACAAGTTTATTCTTTACTTAGTATTGCGTTAACAAGACTTTAGTAGAAGCTTGTATTATCTTTAGAATAAAACGGTTAGGAGAAGAAGTAGTTTTTTTTGGATTAAGTAGTAGCTTCTCTAACTTCAGGGTGGAGCGAAAGGATGTGCCAAACCTGTATGCTCCACCGTGTCTTTGGGGGAATCCGTATAATGATGACAGCCGGGTGTTTCTTCCGCCTGAATCCGGAACAAGAACCTTCGGAACTTATTATATCCGGTTTTTTTTTTTTTGGTAGTTAAAATCATCCAATGACAAATCCCGCCCTTGGGCGGAGCGGGAAGTAGTGTCAGACTCTTACTGACTAAAAACCTACCCCGTTCCTTCGTTGCCTATAGTGCCGGGGCTGAGCCTTCCTCTCAGAAAACGGCCCTTGGCCCCGGCAGGCTTCGACCCTGCCTGCCTGCAGCTAGCAGGCTGGGCCTCTACGGTTTGCTGACAGCTCCTTGAGGCGCGCGGGAACAGAACGCGCCGTCGACGACTTGGGCTCGGTCCGGTCGGTTACCGGACGATCGGACAGCGTGCTACCCATTGCACGCCGTCCGCAAGCCCGCGCCTACGGTGGCCGGAAATCGGGATCGGAATCCCGGCGGCGGCTGGGGCGAGCGCCCCGTTGCCTCTGCCTGATGCGGTCGGCCTCCTCCTTTGCTAGCATTACTGCTTCGCAGAAAGAGGCGACCGCCTGCCATCCCTCCTCGCTACGGACCATGGCCTGAACCAAGGCCCGGCGAGAGAGATCGCTGCCGCCGATCGCCCCCACGAGGACACGGCGATGCTCCGCCCAGGCAGGGCACACCTCAACAGTATGCTCCACCGTGTCCTCCGGGTGTTCCGCACAGTGGCGACACCCGGGCGAATCCTCCGCACGAATCCGGAACAGGAACTTAGCGAACTTGCCGTGTTCGGTAAGAACCTGCGTCGTGCGGAAGTTTAGAACGCCGTGAGGTCTTTCCAGCCACTCCTCAAGGATGGGCCTTATCGCCTCGATTGTGGCGCGCCCCGAACGAGGTTGCGATAGTCGCTGACGCCATTTCGCCATGAGATCCCGCCGAAGCTCTGTCCGCCAAGCCTCGACTTGTCGCGGCAGCGGAATTTCGCCCCGGCGTTGCATCTCCATGCGCTTATCGTGCATGTGTGCAAGGACTGTTGCCTCCAGATCCCATGGCGGTTGGCCAGCAAGGAGGGTTGCCGCCTCGCGGGAAATCGTTCGGTACCCTCGCACCATGCGTATTGCCATGACCCTCTGGCACGCATTCAGCTGGGCCCTCGGTTGCTGTGTCAACGTCGGTGCCCACACCGGGGCCCCGTAGAGAGCCATGGACCGAACGATTCCCGCGTAGAGCTTCCGGCAGGAGGCGTCTGGTCCCCTGAGGTTGGGCAGGAGCCGCCTGAGAGCAGCCCCAGTCCGATTCAGTTTGGGAGCCAGACGTCGGAAGTGCTCCTTGAAGTTCCACCAGCTGTATTATATCCGGTGAGGATCCGTGTCACGCAGAAGGTGACGACGTCATGGCACCTCTCCAGCCATTCTTCAGAGGAGACTTATCGCTTGTACAAAGAGGATACTAGTTTGCTTCCCACATTTCATCATCATCAGCATCAGCCTTTTAATGTTCCCACTGCTGGGTAACAGGCCTCCTCTCTAACAGAGTCGAACGTCACATGTCTTCAAATTTTTGGTTCTAGGACATGCCGGTTTCCTCACGGTGTTTTCCTTTCTCGCGCCTGACCGGGTTTGAACCCGCGACCTACAACTCGTAAGTCAGGGCCATTATCACTCGGCTACCACTGCTCTTCTCACATTTAGAACAGAATAAATTGATTGACTCAGTTGCCAAACATCTCTAACAGTCGTTACCATTAGTCAGAAGCTAGATAATCTAACACCAGTCTTGCCAAGAGGGTATCACGTATCGTATTATCTAATCAAGAATTCCCTGCCGGAGTCTGTGTTTCCTGATAGCTACAACCGGGGCAACTAGAGCGAATGGAGTTTACTTCTGGAATGAAGGTTACTTCTAAGTAAGCGCGCTGCATCGTCGATCTCATCGTCACTTTCCGAAAGCGGTCAAGCGCAAACCTATCAACAATAAAAATCGTGTAACTGAGTTGCTGTATTGTTTAGGTCAGATAGGCAGTCGCTCCATGTATAATGTTGATCCGGTTGCACTACATCCTGCAGCAAAAGTAGGCAGATTTATTGATACTATACATTTTTGGGATGACGATAACATACTCGTAATAAACATTTTGGTACAAGTGGACAAAGTTTGTGATTACGACCGAGACGGAATTCGCCTGATGCTAAGAGCTCCGATATAAATTCCGATTAAGATTTATCGGAATAGAAATCGGAATCGAAAGTGCAAAAACAATTGGTAGTTTTAACTTTTGAAACAGGAATCGAAGCTCCCGTAACATCTCCAGTTCGTACTACGTAGTAGTCATCTCTCCGAGGAAAAATACCAACTATACCCGTTGATTTTCAGAAAATTAGTCCCAAAGCTGGTGATAATCACCCAATATCCAATAACCACTTTCCAAGCATTAACATTAACATTCACAGAGAATAAAAACTGTCCCTCACGTCATAACTACTACCAGGAGTGTACTGGACTCAGGAGTAACTTTTAATTGCATTGGACGTAAGCAGACGTCAAAGCGAGAGAGCTTACCATCCCTGCGGCAGAGACTAGCTAAACCGTCTATAGACAAACTGATGTTTTTTCACAGAAAGTTAGATCCTGGGTACATGCTGTAACTGGTTTAATAGATCCCTCAAGGGAATTGCAAGTAGTTATGTGGATATCCTTTAGTACTTGTGAACGTGGTTTGGACTTGCAATGTCGATATTATCAGAAGGCCAGTCGACATGAGTGTTTAACTATAATAAAGAAAGTGATTATGCTTTTATGTATTATTTGCTTTGTTACCGCATTAGTTTTTGCCAGCGGCTTCGCCCACGTAAATGTATTAAAGATATTTTTTTTTATTATTGATAGGTTCGCGTTTGACCACTATCTTACCTGATGGTAAGCGATGACGTGGCCGACGATGGAGCACGCTTGCCTAGAAGTAACCTATTCACTCTTGACTTAAAGACCCCTAGGTGTAGCTATCAGGAAACACAGACTCCGGCAGGGAATTCCACTCTTTAGCTGTACGTATAATGAATGTGTTCCCAAAACGCTATGTACGTATAGGTGGGATTTTCAATATGTAACGAGGGCGCAACGCCGTACGTCGAAAAAAAAATCGATTTACTTCGAAGTAGCATACTCCCCACGTTAAGAACCTGGTCTACTCGTGTGTCAAATTTCATCGCGATCCGTTCAGCTGTTCAAGCGTGAAGAAGTAACAAAATTTATACAAACTGTCACCATTATAATATTAATGTGATAAGCAGTGGTGGCCAGTGGTACCAACTACTTAAGAGTTTTAGGTCGTGGGTTCAAACCCAACCAGGCGCATTACTTTATGTAATTAATTTCATCACTACTAGTTACAATCGTTTCATTAAGCGTGAACGCTTGGATTTGGCCACGCTCCCAATTACTTTGTAGAGATGACGTCAGAACAAAAGAATTGGAGGCGTAGCCAACTCCAAGCGTTCATGCTAAACGAAACTAATGTAACTTGGTTAGGGGGGCTGCTCTCAAACCGGTGATGGAAAACGTGAAAAAACCAGCCTGAACCAAAAAATCAAAGACATGTGACATCTACCAACCCACACTGGGTCCGACCGGTTCCGCGTGTGGTCGATGTTGGCCCATTGCCTCTCCTAGAGAGGAGGCCTGAGTCTCAGCAGTGGGAACATTATAAGGCTGATTATGCACGATGACAGAACTTTTTTCTTATTCCTGATGTAGCTAGGTACAGCGCCATCAACTGGTTACTTTCCTATGTTCAGTATTTTATTCCAATGCTTCAGGGGTATCCAATTAATGTAGCTATCTGTTTACTAAAGAGAATTTGCTCTATAATTTCCGAGTTATTTCTTTGAGATGTTAAAATGAGTTGAAAATTCGTTCTTAGCGAGATGGCAACAACTAAATAGGTAATTTAATAGGTCTTTTGTAAATGTTGTTTCCAAGCGGGAAAGTTTGAACGTTTATAATCATGTATTTATGTTCCTTTTAAATTTTTTTTATTTGTATTTTCTCAGGAAATAATATACTCTCGAGGTAAAAAGTAACAAATATCCGTATCACATCTATCTCAATTAATTCGGCCGTTTGAGCGAGTCTGAAGGATTAACAAAGACACAGATAAAAATATACTTTCATACAAACTTTGAGCTTTTTTTTTTCATGGCAGGTAAAATCATCTAATGACAAATCCCGCCCTGGGGTGGGGCGGGAAATAGTGTCAGACTCTTACTGACTAAAAACCTACCCTGTTCCATTCATTGCCTTTGTCCCAGGGCCCCGGGTAACATTTTCACATAACCTTTGGCCCCAGTAGGCTTCGGCCCTGCTGGGCCCCTACAGTTTGCTGATAACTCCTTGAGGCGCGCGGGAACAGTGCGCGCTGTAGACGACTTAAGCTCGGACCGGTCTGTTACCGGACGGACGGACAGCGAGCTACCCATAGCCTGCGCCTACGGTGACCGGAAATCGGGATTGGAATCGAGCTTTGAGCTTGTTGGAAGTATGGAGGCGACTGTATATGGATCTCTCCTATATAATTTTATGTTTTTCTAGTTTTTAGTTGCGTCATTCCGTGTAAATAAACTGATTTTCTTTCTTTTTTTCTTTCTTTTGTTATATAGGGTGACTGGTAATTAGTGAACGATACTTAAACACGTGGTTGTAGTCATGGTAACAAATAACTTTTACTATGGGACCAAACCTGAAATCGCGTTAAAAATCAGCCAAGTTTAGTAAACTTTTGATCAGTTAGGTGAACACAAATGTACTGACAAACAGATTTTTTTTGCGATGTATGGACCGTGGGTGATCTCCTTTAATTTGCAAGATTTGATCACCGACAAACATCGGGACAAGTGAAACTAAATGAATGCTTGTAAAATATAGCAGGTGTAAAGAATAAAGTATTATTAAGAAAAACAATTTAGGTACATGAATTGTGGGTATCACGAGAAAAATATTTAATATTATTTTCTCCAATTAAAGGTAGATACTTACCATCTTCTACTGTGGGTGGTTCTAACGCAGCGTCTAATAGCGATCCGATACGATTCAACTCTACGTACGCGAGAAGGCGCCGTTTCAACCACTGGTTAATTAAAACAATTCGCACCAAGAGTTAGGGCGAAAGTATCAAACCTTCGATCTCATCCGCTTCGTTTCGCTCGTCGCCGCACCGCACCCACGTGTGGTTGGTCACGTACGCCACCGCAGTATTAATTGTTTGTTCCATTTGCGCTGCATTGATTTGCGTTCGCGTTGATTCGCCTACCTAGAACACCGTTTACGAGCCTGGCCACGTTGTGATGTTGCGGCGTCATTAACGTGAAACAGCGCGAGCGCCTGACTGCGTTACGTTGCCATTTCGAGCAGATATGCCTATCTTGCCGAGCCGTGTTGAGCGGATGCACGGTATGGTGCCGAGACGAGTTGAGCCATGTTAATCGGAGGCACGGTACGGAGCCGTGAACAGTCTTCATTGCGAAACTTTTAACAATGATTTACCCTGCAACACAAAAGATTTCAGCCGAGAGTACGATTACGAGCGCGAGGTCACGCTTACGTTTTTAGAGCGAGTGAGATAATTTCATGCATTGACTGGATGTTTGGTCACTAGAATTGGTCTGACTAATGAAATATAACTTTGTAATAATTACCTGAATATTTAAAAATCAGACCAGAAAAATTAGTAAAGTTTATTTATTTTTTGTGGAGCTCTAAAGCATTGACAGAAATTTTTGTCAATGGTAAGTGTCTGACACTTGTGATACTTCTTTAGAATAATATTCTACAAAGCATATAAAAAAATCAGCTATAAAAAATTATGTTAAGTAACTCTTATTTTTAGTTCCCTCTCTCACCTGGTACCTGCCTAGGGCTCCCAAGGGGGAGCTCCACAAGCACACAGGTATTCGAAGCACATGAGATGCTACTGAGAATCTAAGGTTTCATCCATGTGAAAATATGTTATGTCAGACAGCTCTTAGTCTAACCCTGTCGTAGTATGACATCAACGTGGCATCGTATCCAGCACCATATAATTGAACGACACGACAACGTGCCGCAATCCCGCACCTATCATGTGATGATGTGACCAGGCCTTTAGTTTCTTAAAAACCAATTATTACGCCAGACATTCCCCGTACCTACCTACACAATTTAACAAAAAAATTAAGGTCTATTTAATTTTCCTCGAGCTATTTTGGAACAGTTGTCAAGTAATGAAAAACGATCGAGTATGAACAAGACGTTTACCAAAGTGGAACTGTAAGCGTCTTCTAATTGTAGCCTCAAGCGGATAAGACCAATTTGAAAGTTGCTTTTTCACTAGAGCTTTAAACGGAGCGAAGCGGGGCGTTGTGGTAAGGTAGGAAAACATGTGTCAATATGATACCTGGCAACTCTCATCTTTGCCTTGCTTTCAAGTACTGTTAGGCCTCAATGTGGCAAACAAAATGACGGCAAAATTGATCAGTTTTTGTTTTTTCTAGGACGGAAAGCATCCAATAATATCATATATCTCCTGCCTTTGGGCGGTCCGGAAGGGTGTGTCAGACTTTTATTGACTAAAAACACACTCCTTTACCTTCTTTGCCTTCGTTCTAGGCCCCAGGGTTCACTTTCACATTATCCATGGCCTCAGCAGGCTTCGACCCTGTTGGGCCTCTACGGTTTGCTGACAACTCCATGAGGCGTGCGTGGAACAGTACGCGTCGTCGTCGATTTGGGCTCGGTCCGGACGGTTACCGGACGATCCGACGGTGAGCTACCTATTGCTCGCTATCCGCAAGCCCAAAATTGACTAGCAGGACCAATACCTGGTCTGCGGAAAAGTTCGTTTTTGTTCAAAACTTTATCCAAAAAACATGATGTAGTATCTTCTGAGTATCTCTGTAGTATCTTCTTAGACACTTCTGTATTTACGATAAAAACAGTGTGGTTTCCCGGAGGCTTATAGTTTTATTTTTAATTGGGTGTAATGAGGAACAGAGTAAAATAATGTCTCACTTTAAAACTATATTACGAATACCATAAATACAAGTACATATGTGTATGTACTCGTAAAACTCCATAATATGTAGAGCCATTGCCACTAAAACTTTATAAGGTAAGGTAAATGTTTTCTTAGCTCCGCAACAGTCCGCTCTGTATCCGCTCCAATGGGTAAGCATCCCTAGAGATAGCTTCACAAATATAGATCGCTCAACACTTGAATAATTAAGATGTTTGTAAATGAGTTAATGCTTGTTTAAGTTGAATTTACAGTTGATTTCGGAGAAGAAACATTATCTGTGTTGATATGTTTTTGATTGGTATCTTAATTAATTAATTGTTTAATGCTCTTGGATAGATAATAATACGGCGCCAGAGAAGGATTTGGGGGAGGCTTTTGCCTAGCAGTTGGATAGTAAGGGCAAAGAAAAATACTCTTGGGTTCAAAGAGTTCTTTTCTATCGTTTTCCTATCCCTTTTTTTGGGATGGGGAATCATCCAATGACCTCTCCCGCGATAGGGTGGAGTGAGAAGATATGTCAGACTTTTACTGACAAAAGTCATCTGTGTCCTTCAGTTGTCCTTTGCGTTCTAGGTGCTCGATTACGGAGACACGGCGCGTTGCGCGGCGCGTCTGGCGGTCCGTCGTACATTGCCATATGTTTGTGATTGCGCGAGCGATAACGCGGCCCGCTGCTGCAATGGTTTGTGCTGGTATTTATATAAGTTAACATGATTGTAATAATGTTGTTGTACAATAAACGGAAAAAAATGTACAACGAAACGCCCAACGCGCCGCGTCTCCGTAAACATGGCCTAGGACCTCGGTGTCCTTTTCAGAAATACCCCGTGTTGGGTTGAGAGTGATTATTTATTTATTTTTAAAGAAAGCTTACAGACTAATAACAGTCATATTTAAATTTTTGAGATAGGTGTGTGAAGTGACGAGAATAGATAAAGTAAGAAATTACTATTTAGAAGAAGTATCAAAATGGCACGAGGGACTAAAAAGTTAATAGGTAATCATTTTACAAGCTTTCTATTAGCTTGCACTGTATGTAACTATGTATGTTCGGCTCAAATCTTGCAACTCAATTTTGAAGCAGATATCTTCAACCGATTGAGCTGAAATTTTACATGCATGTGTAAATCCGGTGACAATGCAACAATATGATGACATGGAGCTGATCTGATGATGGAGCTGGAAGGTAGCCATAGGAACTCAGCAATAAAACAATACAACCCCATCGAATTTGGGCTTGCTTGATTAGTACTGACGAGTACTTTGATCCTGTATGATAGCCAGGGTCTGATGATGGAGCCGGAAGGTGGTCACAGGAACTCCGCACTTAAACGATACAACCCCATCGAATTTGGGCCCGTTTAGTTTGTATTGACGAGTACTTTCATCCTGTATGGTAGCCAGGGTCTGATGATGAAGCCGGAAGGTGGTCATAGGAACTCCGCAGTTAAACGATACGACCCCATCGAGTTTGAGCTCGTTTGATTAGTATTGATGAGTACTTTGATCATGTATGGTAGCCAGGGTCTGATGATGGAGTCGGAAGGTGGTCATAGGAACTCCGCAGTTAAACGATACAACCCCATCGAATTTGGGCTCGTTTGATTCGTATTGACGAGTACTTTGATCCTGTATGATAGCCAGGGTCTGAAGATGGAGCCGGAAGGTGATCATAGGAACTCGGCAGTTAAACGATACAACCCAATCGAATTTGGGCTCGTTTGATTCGTATTGACGAGTACTTTCATCCTATATGGTAACCAAGGTCTGAAAATGGAGTTGGAAGCTGGTCACAGGAACTCCGCACTTAAACGACACAACCCCATCGAGTTTGAGCTCGTTTGATTAGTATTGACGAGTACTTTGATCATTTATGGTAGCCAGGGTCTGATGATCGAGTCGGAAGGTGGTCATAGGAACTCCGTAGTTAAACGATACAACCCCATCGAATTTGGACTCGTTTGATTCATATTGACGAGTACTTGGATCCTATATGGTAACCAGGGTCTGATGATGGAGCTGGAAGTTTGCCATAGGAACTCCGCAATTACCAATAACCCTATCGACTTTAGGCTCATTTGATTTGTAATGACGAGTACTTGGATCCTATATGGTAACCAGGGTTTAATGATGGAGCTGGAACGTGGTCATAGGAACTCCGTAGTTAAACGACACAACCCTATCCTCATTTGATTTGTATTGACGAATACTTGGATCCTATATGGTAACCAGGTTCTGATGATGGAGCTGGAAGGTTACCATAGGAAGTTCGTAAGAAATCGACACAATCCCATCGAGTTTGGGCTCATTTGATTGTTATTGATGAGTACTTGGATCTTGTATGGTAACCAGGGTCTGATGATGGAGCTGGAAGGTTGCCATAAGAATTCCGCAATTAAACGATATAACCCTATCGATTTTAGGCTCATTTGATTTGTAATGATGGTACTTGGATCCTATATGGTAACCAGGGTCTGATGATGGAGCTGGAAGGTTACCATAAGAACTTCGTAAGAAATCGACACAATCCCATCGAGTTCGGGCTCATTTGATTTGTATTGATGAGTACTTGGATCCTATATGGTAACCAGGGTCTGATGATGGAACTGGAAGGTGGCTACAAGAACTCTGCAATGAAACGACACAACCCTCTCTTCTTTGGTCTCGTTAGATTTGTAATGACGAGTACTTTGATCCAATATGGCAGTCGCGGTCTGATGATGGAGCTGGAAGGTGGCCATAGGAGTTCTGCAATAAAACGACACAATCCTATCGAGTTTCGGATCGAATAAAATAAGTTCTAACCGGTCATAAGCGACTTAGACTGGCGCAAATTTACATAAATAAATAGCTGGTTAGTTTTAATACACTCCTTCAAAATAGGTACCGATTGAAAAGGCTTGCAGAGAGTAACTTGAAAAATAATGTGACATTACTCTAAATCCAATATTCTCCTTTTTCTCAGTCATACTCTTGGTGGAGTGGTAGTTGTAATGGATCGTCTGGTAGGTTGGTTGCGGCTTTTGTGACATTTCTCCATCTCTCTCTATTCATGGCATTTCGTGTACATTCAGTGAGGGAACACTTCGAAGATGATTTAGTGAGTTCTGTACATCTGGTAGGCGATTGGCCGCGAGAACGTAGGCCCTCTACTCTTTCCTGTACCACTAAACGTTCCAAAGAGCTTTCATTGCGTATGATATATCCAAATATCTTAAAATTTCACTGTTGCACAATCGACGAAAGTTTTTGTTTTGATGCAAAGCTCTTTAAGAATGGAAACGATGGTGCGGTGAGCAGTCTGTTTTATCCTCAGTAGACACATTTCAAGAGTGTCAATCTTTTTACTTGAATCTTCTCCGCATTTCCCAGTATTAGTGATTATAGATCCTAGGTAGATAAACTCTGGACAACTTCGCAATTGGCTATTTCATGTGAGTTAGGTTGATTGTTAGCTTTACGATCCACCATCATCATTTTTGTTTCATAAATCCTCCTTCTGCGAAGCAGTAATGCTAGCAAAGGAGGAGGTCGACCGCATCAGGCAACGGCGCTCATGCCGCAGCCGCCGCCGTAATTCAAATCCCGATTTCCAGCCACCGTAGGCGCGGGCTTGTGGACTGCGGGCAATGGGTAGCTCGCTCTCCGTCCGTCCAGCAACAGACCAAACCAAGCCCAAGGGCAGGGGATGTCATTGGATGATTTTACCTACCATAAAAAAATAAAATAAAAAGAAACCTGACAGACTTCTAAAGTTAGCAGACTAAGTTTCTTATGCTTTCCTATAAGGTAACAAATGAAAGGATTTGCTGAGAATATAAATTTGATTTAAATAAGGTATAACTCAAAAGTAAAAAATAAATTATAAATAAAAAAGCTTTTTTAAAAACAAGCTTTCAATTAAATGGGCTAAAAAGAAGGAAATAAACTTTTCCTTTATAACTTTTACTATCAATTTATAACGGCATTACACAATTTATATGATTCAAAAGCTTGTCGCGAGATTTAACTGTGTAAATACACAGCTAAATAACTTCATTAAATAAGGTAAATAACTTCGTTTATTGATTCTAATATTTTCAAAATCTCGCGACAAGCTTTTGAATCATATAAATTGTGTAATGCCGTTATAAATTGATAGTAAAAGTTATAAAGGAAAAGTTTATTTCCTTCTTTTTAGCCCATTTAATTGAAAGCTTGTTTTTAAAAAAGCTTTTTTATTTATAATTTATTTCTTGGTACGGTCATGTGAAGAGGAGGAATGTAATGCATGTTACTAAGAAAGCTAAAGACTTGCGGATGAATAGAGAGGTAGTGCGGGCCAAAGAAAGAAAGGATGGGTTGTGTGAGAAGTGATATGAAAGAAAAGGGAGTCAGTTATAGCAGACGACGGGTCGGTAGACGGGTGATAGGACAGAATGAAAGCGAAAAACGTGTTGCCTTGACCACAATCGTTATAACATGGAACAAGGACACGATGTGAGAGTGATTAATGAATGGCCAGACATTCGCCGTATTTTATTTACCGACAAAACATAAACTTTTGAAAAGTCAAGTTGTTTTTATGATTCCGGCATCGCAACAAACAAAACAAACGCTATTTTATTCAATTTCAACGTGACAACGTGACAATAAAAACCGCTAAAATAACATTAGGACAATAAAGTATTTCTCTGTGAATTCAGACAATAGAAGCCTGAAAACTTGATAATTACTCAGTAGGTGGTCCAACAATACATTGCGGAGTAACTTTTTAAAACATTCTCCTTTTGTCAATATACAAGTATTTCCCCTCAATTTACAATGTAAAGGAAGCTTTAAAAACGAAAAACCCGACAAGTACGAGCTTGACTCAATTTTTTAGAGTTCCGAACGTCTGAATGGAAAACGGGATCCCGTACAGGATCTACACGTATGTTTATTTTTCTGTCCCTTTGTCATCATCATTATCTTCCTGCCCTTGTCCCGTTTTATTTGGGGTCGGCGCAATATGTTTTTTTATTCCATTCTGTCTTGTCACTCATCACGCTATCGCTAACTCCTTTTTCTTTCATATCACTTTTCACACAATTCATCCATCTTTTCTTTGATCTCCTTTTCTCTCTTTCTGTCCCTTTGTCATTAACAATTTTCTTCGAATCTACACCAGAAGTGCAAAGAAACTCCGTAAAACGGATATTCAATATAAAAAAAATATCCGTAATCATAACTGAAATCGGTATAATTCCGGATAGTCTTGCATCCAACGGATTTCGGCCCCATCGACAATTTTTTCTGCGTGTACATTTAATTTTATCATATTAGCAGGTTAATGTATTTTCAAGCTTCTGCTTGTAGCTTTGCGCGCAAGAAAATTGGTCTCTTCACAATTTTGGACCCTTGTTTTAAGGATTGAATTTTGAAAAATTCTCCCTCATACTTGCTATTTTATAAAAGGAAATCTTGCGCCAAATTTCGCGCTTCTAGTCCCAGTAGTTGCGGCTGTGTATTGATATATCAGTCAGTCACTCTTTTTATGTATACAAAATCAAATATACTTGCAATCGAATCAATTGATTATTTGGGTACCGTTTTATTCCGCACATGGATCTCCAAAACTGGAACGAACTTAGAGAGACGGCAACAAGAACAGCGCCGTGTCCCACTGTGGAAGGTCCCACAAAAACTTCGGCAACTAAGTTTTTAATTGCGTTTTTAAGTAACGAGTCCCGTTGAGCCGCTGTAATCCAATTTATACAATTTCTGTGGCTCGCTGTAATTTAAGCTGTTGTTTGGTGGATTTATTGATTTTAATGATAAATCGGGGTTGATGGACGGCAAGCGTTTTAAAAGGGATTTTTTTTTGCCCAAATATAAGATTCTAGTTTCTGTCGGTGGCTTCGCGCGAGTAAAAGTAGGAAATATACAACATTATTTTTAGCATATGCGAAATCTGAATATACATAGTTAGTTTAGAATCAGTAACTGATTCGATTCCAAAAATTTGTACACCATGTTATATTTTTTCTTTAAAATATCACCGACACTAAGCGCCAGCGGTGCGGGTGCAAAAAATTCCTTAGGCGCTCGGATGGCCCGGTGACCACATATTTGTGCGGACGACCAGGTAACCTAAGAAGCTTATAACTTTGTGATTTTTCATGATACAGTTTTGAACTTTTGTACATAGATTGTTTACATTAAAATACTAGACAGGTGTGCACGTATCAGGTTTCGCATATACTAAAACGAATGTGTATGTTATGGACCAGGTGATTAATGCGGGCATTATTAATAATGTGCGAGCATTATGAATAATGCCTTAATGAATAATCACTTAAAATATACTAAATGTTTATTTTAAGTGAAATGACACTAGTAATAAAAAAATAGTAATTAAATATGTTTGTATTACTCTGCCCAAAAGGTGATGGACAATATGTATAATACCCGGTTAATTTGATTATTTTGATATTTATCATCAAATTGCACTCTCATATTGGGCATTTTTCATAATGACCGGGTATTATGTATAATGCCCAATTTATCACTTAGTTCATAAAATATACACATGAATCACTCAGCGATAAAGTAAGCAGTATACAGGTGAAATATTTTTTGGAATCGGTCCAGTAGTTTTTGAGATGATTCACAAACAAAAATGCAAATCTTTCCTCTTTATTTGTTGAAAATTATTATTTTTTTGTGTAAAATATTATCATTATAGTACTGTTAATGAAAATGCCATTGTTTGTAGGTCAAGCCATATAAACATATGAAATAAGAAATGTCTTACTTAACTAAATTACTCATTATTCTCTTGCCCTTAGCTTAATTTCATTAGGGTGTCAGTGTATATGTCTTAAGTAAACTAAGTTAATATTCTTATGGAACACAAAACAATGTATGGTTATATGAAGTGTCATCATTTTAATCGAAAGACGTCCACTGTTCGATATAGGCGTGCCCCAAGTGTCGCCATAACAACTGCAGGCCTAGTCAAGCTACAACTGTTTCGTTACGATTCTCTTTTGTCGATCGCCTCGAATCGACAACGCCTCCGATTCCATTGTTCTGACCACGTGGCTGAGCGTTGAGATGACGTCATTCCCATTCATTTGAAGTTACTACTAGTGTTAACGATTGTAGATTATCAACTTGTCTAAGCCCTCTGGTCCTATGAATCTTGCATCCATCAGATTTCCGCGTCCCTCACCAGGTCATTGGCCCTCTTTGTGGGTTGGTTAACCAATACCGCTTCTTCCAGTAGCGATCGCCACTCCAGAACCGTTTGTCTTCATCGACGATCTGTTCTGCGAGTAATATTTGACAGCATGGTCGGCGCAGTGGTTGAGCGATTGGCTGCTGCGCTGTGGGTCGCGTGTTCGAACCCTGCACGGAAAAAATATTTGTATGACCTACAGATGGGTTTTCCGGCTCTGGGTGTATGTAAGTTTAGATGTTTGTGAACACACCCACTATATAGGAGTAATTTCGTGGTAAAGAGCAATTATTTAAAATAAAATGAACCCTGTCTAATGCCTCTTAAGTTTAGCGATTTTTCGGGTTATATCGGCAACCTTGGTTTTCTGGCAGAAATGCGAAGTGATAACGCGAATACAAAACGATAGATTTGACTACACATAAATGACTAAAAAATTACATCATTTCAGTAAAAATATAAGGGTAAAGAAAAAGGCTATTATTTTGTACACAGTCGGATCACTACACTACGCCCACACACAACTGCCTCACATTAAATAATCCAAGCTCAAGGAAGACGTTAGACTGCGGAAGGGCCCTCGATATGGCCGTGATAACCATTGACTTGCGTACCTTGTGACCGTACCTTATACGCGTGTTACAGACCTTCGCGTCTGCAGGGACTGTGGACCCGCTCTTTTATATACGAGGACGTATGTTATGTTTAAGCTAGAACTACATAATACCGACGCACATGTCTTTCACGCCGGATTTGTACGTAAAACGACGTCGCGTGGTGTGGATGTAAGGTAGCTCTAAAAGTCTAGTTGCTATATAAAATGTATGGAGACCGACGCGCCCAGATCCGTGTGTGTAGCACACGTGTGCGCGGTGTAGTTCTACTTTTAGGCTATGGATAGATTGAGCTGTTAAACGTAATGCTGTATAATTTTTCATTTTAATTTGAAGTAAAATTATTACAATTTCCATTTTTTAGAGGAACAGGGTATAAAATTTCGCAAACCAATGATGAAAACGGAGGATTCTCCAACCGTGCGGTTGTTGTGTATAGTCCGGGAAACTGCCTCATAGTTGATTACGGGATGATGTATATGTTCTTGTTACGTGGAAAACTCTAAATCCGGAATGCAAGATTTTGAACTTTTAGTTCCATTTGTGGCGTTACATCTCTCCCCTCGTGACTCCCCGTTGGTTGCGTGTCAGACTAGTGGAAGGTTGGATACAGGCCGTCGGAACTAGCAGCCGGATAGTTCTCAGTGAGTAGGAACTGTCTGCACTGCTGCCCCAGTGAGTCGGGATGATGCTGTAAGTTCCAGAGGCTCGGAGTAGTACTGCCGGCTCCAGTTGATCAAAGCGGTGCTGTGCGACGTTTGGCTGTTGTCAACTAGGAGAGGTTCTTCAAGGCTCTTCACGTCGGTCGCTGATGGGACTGAGGTTAGGTTAGGTTGGTAATGGTTTATCAATCTCAAATCTTTCTAATTTTTACGCATATCCAGCCTTTCCACGTCCGTCATTGCTTCAGGATATTTTTACCACCATCGATAATTCGATATATAATTATGTGAATATAAGTCGTTGGTCTCATCCTCACTCGACTTACGAGTATTAACGAGAAAACTTTTTTCGCATTATCGCTAAAAGTAGTCTAGTGTTTTATCTGGTCCGGGAAAATACCCAATAGTTGATTTCGGGACAAAATTAAGAACTTTAAAACCGCGATGCAGGATTTCAAAATTTTTTAGTTCTCATAATACGTCATAGATGTAGGAGACAGAAAACACAACGCACACTGTGGAAAAAGAAACTAGAAGCGGCTTTTTTATGTGGCGGCGCTCTTTTTTGGCTCGTGTGTCGCGATGGCGGCTTTTTTTTGAGGCGGCCTTTTTTGTGGTGGCGATTTTTCGAAGCCCGTATGCGGCGACACTTAACACGGTATTCAAAAGGTTAAAGTTAAAACACCTGTAATTACTTACCTACATTAAGACAATTTTCGCAAAATCCGGTAAAACATGTATCGACGCACATTCCCGTCCTGCCGTGGTGCGCCATGAAATATAAATGGAGCCAGGTTCAACGAGCCCTGGCCATGCGTTATTCACGACTCGCTTCCTATACTTTTGATTTTTTGATAGCATTCCCATGTACCGTACTTTCTTATTTGTTCGCACATAGTTGCAAATGTGTTTTTAGAAAGTTTTCGGAGCTTTTTTTTGGTGGAAAGATTTGTTAGTGAAGTGTTTTATAGTTGACAAAGTGGAACTCGGGAGCTATTGTAGTTTTTGGGTTATTCGGTTTTCCACTGTGTCCCATAATCTTACGCTTGAATTGGTGAGAACTCACAAGTTAACCGTGATAGTTATATATATTGTATATATATTTATGTTATGTTTATGAATAGTCATATAAGTATTTTATTTTATATTTAACTACATATTATGTATTATTTGATAGGTTAGATTAAGATTTCACACTTTCTTCATCTCTTGTTTCCTACACACTATTGTCTACCTACATTTCTTATAATTTCTCCTTTAGCAGGTCTGCTGGAAGAAATTTCTTTAGAAAAAAGTAGTACCTTTGTACTATTATTTATTATGTGTTATCTTTTTTTGTTATATTGTGTGTACATAAATTGTGAAATAAATAAATATATAAAATAAGTTCTCTGTTGGAGTTTTTTTTTCACTAAGTCTTAGGTACTATATTTTTAATGTTTACTCATTCTCTTAAACCTAGATCCGGAACAATTATCTGTAGGTCATAGAAATACTTGTTCCGTGCGGGTATGAAACCCTAATCGTTCAACCACTGCGCCAACCGTGCTGTAAAATTATTGTCCCGTTGATTGCACTTCAGACGCCTTCACATTTTTGGGGTCCATTAGGATCGATGCTTGCCAAGCCTGAGGGTTTATTTAAACGAGTTACTGTGGCTGTCGCAAAGGCAACTAAACGAACACAGGAAGTTCTCAGTCAATAAGTCTGACACTCTCCGTCACTCCTCCTAGAGCGGGAGGAGTCATCTCATTTCTACGTACGACGTACGGCGAGTATCAACCCTTATATTGTTGAACCCTCTACGGTCCAGACAAAGCGTTTCGCCTCGTCGTTTTAACCACGTACATACATCGAAGGACTGGAACAATTTGCTTGATGTGGTCTTCCCATTTGATTATAATTTGGGTGTCTTCAAGGGTATAGTGAAAAGGCTCTCAATAAACTAGTGCGCCTCACCATCAACGATTGCATCTCTGTTTACCATCAGGTGGGATCGCAGTTAAGCACTAGTTTATATCAAATAAAAAAAATATGATTTTCGACGAAAAAAGGAAATTTCTGCCTAGTCTATACAATACATGTTAAAATAGCGTCAATTCTGACTAGTTTGACCTCGGTCTAGATGTTTTCCGATTATGTTATCGTCGACTTCCAGTTTAATCGGATGCAGATGAGTAATACTATTTGGAGAGATTGCCTATCTTACCTCCACGATCTAGTAATTAGGTGACATACCCATGCCCATACCCATGGATTTTTTTTATGGTAGGTAATATCGTCCAATGACAAATCCCGCCCATGGGCGGAGCGGGAAATAATGTCAGACTCCTACTGACTAAAAACCTACCCTGTTTTTTCCCTGCCTTGGATCCAGGGCCCTGGTATGCATTTTCATACCTCCCCAGAGCCCCAGACTAGGCTTCGACCGTACTGGGCCCCTACGGTTTGCTGACAACTCCTTGAGGCCCACGAGTACAGTGCACGCCGTAAACGAGTTGGGCTCGGTCCCGTCTGTTACCGGACCTACGGACAGCGAGCTACCCATTGCCCGCCGTCCGCAAGCCTGCGCGTGCCCAGACACATGGTGGCATGCTGTCAGAATCTTGGCTGCAGACTTTCAGAATATCTGTATAGAACTGTCAAAAGTCTACAAATGATAACCATGAACAACGGCTTAATATGCTTTACTTAACAAATAAATCGGCAAAGTCGACACGGTTAGCGCAGTGGTTGAGCGATTGACTGCTACGCTGCGGGTCGCGGGTTCGATCCCCACACGGAACAAATATTTGTATGACCTATAGATAGATGTTTCAAGTCTTGTGTATGTGAGTTTACATGTTTGTGAACTCATACACGATAGAGGAGTAGGGATTGCAAACCGGGCCCGCCCGGGTCCGGCCCGGCCGGGCCCGGTGCCCTTTTAGACATCCACCGGGCCCGGCCATTTATACCGGGCCCGGTGACCGGGCCCGGTAGGTACGAAAACTGCGGCACGGAAGCCCCAACTTATAGAAAATTGACATGGCAAGCGCTGCGAACCGCGATGTTGCTATAAAAGTTTGGTTGTTTACAGTTACAGTTACATTGCAGCCCAGCCAGTAGTTATAAGATTATGCTATTTGCTCAATTATAGTTAAGTATATTAACACTTAATAGTCATAATACCTAAAGTTATTGTTATTATCAAAAGAATATTGTTATTGCTCTTAAGAATTTCTTTAGTTTTTACTAAAGCTACCAAAGTTTATCTATCTAAGTTGATAAGACAAGTTTAGTACATTAGACTGAGTTATTAGTTTCTTATTCTAATACTATGTTTTCAAATAGTTACATTAGTATTAGTAATTAACTTTAAGCAAGCAGGTCTTTCTCTTTACTCTGTATAGTATTAGTAATTAAATTGCGGGCGACTTCTTAAATAATCTGACTAGTTTCCAAACTTTTTTTCGAAATTCTCTAAATCCAGGCATTTCATCAGCGCGTGGAAGATCATTTCTATCCTAAACTTAATTACTGAATACTAATGCTTCCTTAAACTTAATTATTAACACTAATATTACTATTCCGTTCATAAATGAAATTATCCAATTCTGTATCAAAAACTCGTGATTTTGAGACTGATTAAGACTGATTATTGTTGATTTGCTGGTTTGAAATAAATATTATTCCATAACCTTGAATCATTGTATTTTTCCTCCATTTACTTAAAGCAAATTTTCATAAAATACTTATAAAAAGTTTCCTGACACATCAACCCGGCCCGCCGGGCCCGGCCGTGTTGGCGGCGAATGCTACCGGACCCGGCCGGGTTGAAAAACATACCGGGTTGCAATCTCTATACAGGAGTCATTCCGAGTGTGGGGCAACGTTATTATTTTTTTTTTTATTAATATTTAATGAAATTGTATTTTTGATTGCAATGAATAAACTCAAAAACTATCGTCCTCTTACTATGTCCAGTGATACCTACGTCATACAGAAGTTGAGGACGCCGACACGCCACTCCAGCCAATTCTTAAGGAGGGTATAGCGATAGAAGAGAAAAGTGTCTAGCACCCGTATTTATAAAGAAGTAATTACTTGTTTGTAAAATCTTATTAAGTCATTACATGACGTTTAAAATCTTCATTCAAAATTAAAAAAATTCTTAACTATAGAATTTGAATTATTACTTAAGTAGTTACTTTTACACAAGTAAGTATTTAGTTTTACTTGTTTATAAATACAGATGTAAGTCTCAAAGAGAGTCTAAGCTGTAGATTTATATTGTAAACAATTTTTTTTTAGCAAGCTGATCCTGTTATTTTGTATTCCAAAAATAATTGTTTTCATCAAATTGCGTGTAGGCGGAAGCTTATACCTATTTACAAATTATTTAATAAAGCCGCCTACACAATATGGAAAAGATAAACATCATAGGCTTATAGATCAAAAGGCTTGCATGGTCGTGTAATTACAGAAATTGGGCAATCAATTGATTAGCGTGGCTTTGAACCGAGCGTACAGGAGAGCCTACTTACCTACTTGTTGCTGAGTTGAGAAGTACGTAACTGTGCATGCTATTTTGTCGAAATTGGAAATGATGGTACGGGAAATTAGAACGTTATGTATTGGCATTTTGAAATGTAGCGAACGTAGGAACCTTTCCTAACATTCAGTGAACATGTTTTCACTGTATCTGATTTACATCCGTATATTCAAAAGTAAGGTTCGGTTGGAAACCACGGTCAGGTTGTAGCTACGTCGTAGTTGGCTGGCACTATGCTGAACTGAACTGTTTTATTTTTAGGGTACCGTGCCTCAAAAGGAAAAAACGGAACCTATGGTCTCTTTGTTGTCCGTCTGTCAGTCAAGATTCTTTATCTCAGTAACGCGTGGAGGTATCGAGTTGAAATTTAAATCATATATTCAAGTCTGCAGTCCCTTGAAGCTGTGAAAAAATCGAACTTCTAAGTTAACGAAACAAAGATATGGCTGTTTATTTCGCAAAATACGTAACATATACATATTTCGACACTCTCAAGGGAATCAAAATTCATAGAGTATTTCTCGTTTACCTAGAACCCTGAAATTTGGCGCAAGTAAAGTAATACAACTAAAAACTTTTTGGTAGTCACAAAAAAAAAAAATTGCGATTCGACAAAGTCATCGAGACTGGATTTGGAAATTGAACTCGAAAGCCTCAGTGCGCGAGTCCGACTATAACTTGTCCGATTTTTTAATTTAAAGTACATAAGTACTTGTTACTTAATTGTGTGTGTCTGTATGCTAAATAAATGTATTTGGTTTCTTACTTTTCTTTTTTTTTAACTTCTACTAGACAAACTATTATTATAAAGGTGAAAATTTATATGTATGAGGGCAGATTGTATGTGTGATGGACGTGTGTATATATTTGTTACTCTTTCATGCACAAATCGCTCAACGGATTAGGATGTTTTGTACCTGGACAGATCTTCTAAATATCCTGTATTAACTATTTATATTAGATTAATACTTTCTGTCAGCGGCATATAAATAGAAAGTTATCCCAAGAGAATATACTTTAGGTATTATCCTAGTTCTATTCCAGGATATGGTCTACCTGTATACCAAGTTTCATCGAAATACATTCAGCAGTTTTTGCGTGTAACAAGCATCCATAAATACAAACTTTCGCGTTTAAAATATAAGTAGGATTTTGTTGTTATTCTTAGCGTGCCAATTTAGCATTTGCATAAGACCTTTTGCAATGTCGTCATATTCTCAACGGCTATTAAAAAGTTGTCCGTTGTCCTTTAGAAGTCTTTTTGAACTCTGAAAAAATAATAAAAGATATAAAAGTGAATAAATTACGAAATAAAAGTTGAATAAAAAATTGACAAATCGCTCAAAAAGATATTAAAACAGCGTGATTTCGTTTCATAAAATTATAAGTTTTTCAATACTCTCGGCTAAAGTCGTAAAAGTGAACGTCTAGTTATTAAATGCAAATATTGCAATAGTGAGGGTAATAAAAGATTGATTACCTATAACTCCAAGTTTGAGCAATTCATTTTCCTTAGACCGTAACTTTGAAATTATACATCGGACCTTTTTCTTGGCGTTTTTACATAAAAAATCTATGTAGGCAGGTACTTGTTATGCATAGTGGGCTGGTCTGGTAATAGGTAGGTATAATAAAAAAGTGCATTCAAACCGTGATACGAAATTATATTTTATATACATATAAATATAGTAAAAGTACAAATTCACTGACATATCAACGCACAGCCGAAAGTACTAGAATAAGGAGATTGAAATTTTGCACAGGGCTTCTTATTTATTACTTAGGCGAACACTAAGAGAGGGTTTCCCTAAATTCACCCTCTAAGGCGATGAAACGGGGGTTTGTATGGAGAAACATATTTTCACGCGGGAGAAGCTGTTGGCAGAAGGTAGTCACTACAAGGTATAAACAAAGTCACTTCCCGCTGTCTGTCCTCATGCCTGTTTGGATCTTTAAAACTACTCAATGCATTTTGATGCGGTTTTATTTTTAATAAATTTCGTGATTCAAGAGGAAGATTTATATGTATATAGTACATGCGTAATATATTTAATATCACCATTGCATTGGTGCGAAGCTGGGGCGAGTCGTTAGTAAGGAATAAACATGTGCTTATCTTCAGCTCTTTTTTCTTTTCACGCACTCTTGGGCGAGAGGGTGAGTCAGACTTTTACTGACTAAAACCCACTTCTGTTCCTTCTTTGCCTTTGTTTCAGGACCTAGGGGTTCACTTTAATTTAACCCATGGTCACAGTAGGCTTCGACCCTGCTGGAGCTCTATGATTTACTGACAACTCTTCGATGTCGGCTTTTTGACGCTGGGGCCTGAGGGCCGTTCCCTAACGCGTGCTGCCGCTTTCTATGCTAGCGTTACTTCGCAGAAGGAGGTGACCGCCTACCATTTCTTCTCGCTCCGGAACATGGCCTGAACCAGGGTCTGAATTCAGCTCTAGCTCTAAAACATTTAAATTAAGAATATATCAATTCTATTTCTTTTTAGCATGTGGAAAGCCATATATGGTAAAAAAAAACGAAACTAAGCTGTTTTGGGGCCTTACCACGACATGTGCTAAAATGGCAGTCGTACCAGCAAAAATGAGGGTGGAGTTACACACCCTATACAGCTCCCGTTAACAATTTAGTTTAGGTCGTAAAATGGATCGTGATAAGAGATCTTGGTAGGGTACTGTTTATCCATATAGTCAGTGTCAAGTTTAGTAAAATACTTTTATTTAGTTTTTAGGGTTGCGTACCTCAAAAGGAAAATCGGAACCCTTATAGGATCACTTTCCAGCAGTTGGGACTCGAGGTGGCACTGCACAAGTCCGAGGCAATGTGTTTTCACGACCCTCGGGGCGCGCCACCACCGGATTCCCAGCTAACGGTAGAAGGAGTTCACATCAATGCATGCTTGGGTCATGGATCAGCTTCTGAAAGGAAGGCCCGGCCCCGGCACGATAGGCAACGAAGGAACGGGGTAGGTTTTTAGTCTATAAGAGTCTGACACTATTTCCCGCTCCGCCCAAGGGCGGGATTTGTCATTGGTTAATTTTACCTACCATAATTAAAAACCCTTATAGGATCTCTGTGTTGTCCGTCTGTCTGTCTGACAAGACTATTTATCTTGGGAACGTGTGGAGGTATCGAGTTGAAATTATAACTATGTACTCAGGTCTACCGTCCCTTGAAGCTGTAAAAAAAATCAAACTTCTAGGTTAACGAAAAAAAAAATACGGACGATTATGCCGCAAAAAAACACACATTTCGACACTATCAAGGGAATAAAAATTCATCAATGGGGTAGGGTATTATTATTCCCGTTGACCTAGAATCCTGAAATTTTGTATGATGCAAGGGAAAAAAACGGTATTGTATGTAACTCAATTTTGAAAAAATAAATGTAATGTAATGTTATAAGCACAGTCCCCTATGCGTGCGTGAGTTAGCATGTTTGTGAACGTACCCACGATACAGGAGTAATTCCTAGTGTGCGGCAAAGTAAAGTATGTGTTAAAACACGTGCCAACCAACAAACAAAACTATATCTTTTAGGGGATGGGCAGAACTATAAGCAGTATTGACACAATCTGTTGCCACGAGCTGGCGGTACGTTAACTTTAACGCGACAGTTTAAGTTCGTGTTAACTTGTTTCGACAAGTTTGGTTGGGACAGGCTGTTGTCCCATGGCTGACCCATGAACAAATGTGTTGAATGGTATTGAGTTTGGAAAAGAAAACAATAAATTAGTGTTATTTAGAGGACAGATTGTATTTTTCTTAAGGGAATCAAAATTCATAGGCTATTTCCCGTTTACACGCACGAATATAGAAAAAAATCTGAAAGCTGTAAATTTGTAGTTACGTCCCAAAAAAAAAAAAAATTTTTTTTGTGGTTCGGGAAAATCTTCGAGACTCAATTTGGGAATTGAATTATTTTCATAGGTAGGTTTGTACGGAATCCTCAGTGCGCGAGTCCGACTCATACTTGTTTTTTTTTATGAACAAGCTCTACGCCTTGGCGTTCCTTGCTGTTCTCCTCATCGCTGCCACTGTGGCGAAGTTGTCAACAGCCTCGGTCACCACGTCCACGTGTCTTCAAGGCTAGAGTGAATAGGCTCTTAATAAACTAGTGCGACTCACCTTCACAGATTGCATCACTGCTTACCATAAGGTGGGATTGCAATCACGCACTAGTTTATAACAAATAAAAAAAAAAATATCCTACGAGCGCTTGTCACCGTCAGCGTCCCGGCTGTTTTGGAACCGCATGGGCTGGCACGCGACGATGGAAAGAGACCGGACGGTATGTCATTATTTCCATGGAAGATGGGTAGACCTTTAGTGTTCCCAAACTAAAGGTGCGCTACCTGTGTCGACACTCTTGCGCCATCCCATCTTCCTAGCTCATCGTGATATGCTGGTGCTGCCGCTGCGGCAGCGGAGAACCTCAAGCGGCAGAAATATAACAACCTCGTCGGCAGTTATATTTTTGAGCCGTTTGCGGTTGAAACTTTTGGGCCGTGGGGACTGAGTGCTCATGCGCTTTTTAAAGATGTCTCCAAATGCTTAGTTGACTCTTCGCGTAACCCAAGGGCTGGCTTTTACCTCGGTCAGAGATTAAGCATTGCCATACAACGTGGCAATGCCGTCAGCCTTTTGGGCACACATCCAGTCGACAGCGATGCGGAGTTTTATGACGCCATTTTTTAGATAGGATAGGTTTTAGTGTATATATGTATAGTTTTAATTAGTAAGTGTTTTATATAATGTATATAATTGTGTATGTATGAAGTAAGTATCTTTCCTGAACAAATTCAAAAAAAGACATGACTAATTTTAAAAATAGATGTACCAATGGAATATTAGTTTACAACCTAGTGACGTAGGCTATATAGGGTGACTGGTAATTAGTGAACGATACTTAAACACGTGATTGTAGTAATGATAACAAACAACTTTTACTATGGGACCAAACCCTGCTGGTCAGTACATTTGTGTTCACCTAAGGACGTTAGGCGAACACAAATGTACTGACCAGCAGATGTTTTTTCGATTCGAGTTTGTTATCATGACTACAATCACGTGTTTAAGTATCGTTCACTAATTACCAGTCACCACATATTATTTCTACTTTCATGAAGTTTCATTCAGATAAAACCGATAGCAGATAGCAGAAGCTAGTATATAATATGAATAGTTTAGTTTAGCACAGAGGAATTTGGACCTAGTTACTTCCAATCTTTATGAGAAAGGTTCAGGTTTTGATAGTATACATAAATCAATTCCAATGACCAGCTGATTTGAATTTACCTAATTAAAATCGTAAATTCACTGTCAGACTCATAAATAAACCTCTAAACCAAATTTTCATTACGGTGGCCAGTCTCAATAGAGATTAGTCAAGTATGCAGAAGATATTGATAGTGCTCGAAATCGTCCAATGACTTCTCCCGCTCTGGGGGGGAGCGGGAGAAGTCGTTGGACGATTTCCCGCCTGAAAAACTCTTGCTACCACTAACAGAGTTAAACTAACAGAGTACGCTTAACCTAAACCGGTACTAGAATCAGAAGGTAAATACGAGTAACTAAGGAGATCATATAGAAGATGAAAACGCGTTAGGAAGTTCCCCAACCCATCGAGCACACGTCTTATTACGATAAAATGCCAATATTCTTTAATATATAAAAAAACAAATACCCAAATCTTATCTTCGTTCTCTAAGCTACATATATCTATCAAACCGTATACAGAAGTCAAATAATTCAAGGCAAGATTGAAGGAAACACAAAATAGGTAGCTAGAATCAAATAATACCGAGCTATTGATAGCCAAAGTTTCAAATAAATTCCTTGTTCCTGTGGCTCTGAAATGCATGTAGCTCTCGGAGAATTTAGAAATGGAACGTTCTATTTTCGAAACATTCTTGTCTTTAAGAATAAATTCTATTTTCGAAAAATAGTGGGTAGAGAACAAGGATGTTCTTTTAAAAAAAATCGTATCATGGAAAGAAAATTGCTACGTGCCTTTTTACTTATATTTTTTTTACTGTCGGAAATATCGGTTGTATGGGAGATGGGCCCTCTTTGAATACGACTCTTTATTTTCTTTGTAAGTTATATCTTTGTATTGTAGTCAGAACATTTGCATGGAGAATATTTTTATTGTTCGCTTTTCAGTGGATTGCTATCAGTCCATAATGCACCGTCTTAGGTCGTTCCTCGGAGTTATTGCGGTGTTGCCAGTCTTTAAGTTTCGTTTGTAATATTTTTTTGATATCGTAGACGTTATTTGTAGTTGTTTATTTTTTTATGCTCATTTACTAACAATTTTAATGATTTTTTGTAGACAGTTTGGGTCTATGCATAGAATTTATTATTCATTCAGATTTGGACTACTATTTTATGTGATCAAACCTTGCAAATAAAATTCCTAAGGAGGTCGTTAGTTTCTCGAAGGTTTTGTTGGAAGAGGTTTTAGTTATTAAGAAATGTATTTGACCAATAAGGTATGTCGGATCTATTCTAAATAAGTATATTCGAATATTGTGTTCGGGGTTATACTATTTGCGGACACGGTTATTGAGTTTAATTTGGTTGATGACGTTGAAGCCGATTTCTTCTTGCCGTGTTCTTAATTTAAACGGCTATTGTTATTTTTAAAACTAAACCTAAACCTTAATCTAAGTTATAATCATTATCGAATTAAACTACGTATACACACACAGTGTGTGTACAGGTACACCAATACTCTAACTCACATACACCGTTAAATTTTGGTCGTTTTAATCCCGTGGAGGGTCGATTCAGTACATGAAACACTATCGATTTGTAAAGATAAAATTAAAAAATAAAATACTTTTTTTTAAGTAAACGAGTCAATGACCTTGTAGGTAGTTGTCGGTCGTTGCGTACTAACTACCTACAGTTCATTGGCCTCGCTCAGCTGACGTTTACTTGAAAAAAATAATTTCGTACATATGCGTAAATTAATTCGAGTTTAAAAAAAGTACTTTATTTTTTAATTTTCTTTTCACAAATCCATAGTGTTTCATGTCCCGAATCGACCCTCTGCAGGATGAAAATGATGAAAATTAGCCTCCTCCTGGAATAAAACAAATAACTATGTGCTACCTGTTTTACCCTTGTACTGAATTTCACCCAAATAACGTTCAGACGTTTGAACGTCAAACAGTAACAAACATAATACATTTATAATTTACCACCAGTCATGTTGTGTTTGTTTTTATTTGAATAATGAGGCTAGTAATATTGTGAATCTAAGAAAGCTTTTTCGTTGACGTTTTCTAACAGTAAAGCGTGAAAGGCGGGCGTTTTGATAGCGTAGGTATTGTTGTAGATTCGAAAGTGATCAACACGTTAGGGTATGTGTTCATGCGATTTAAACACCTATCATTTTCTTGGCGCTCATTTTCTGTGGTCTATCTTACAAAAATAAGGCATTATTTCTGGGATAAAACAAGACACTTTTTACAAGCTTTATTTAGTTTCACCTGACCGATGTTTGTCTGTCATCAAATCTTGCAAATTAAATTTAATCCACTTCCCGGTTACTGATTGAGCTGAAATTTTTTGTAGGCATGTGTAAATCGCGTGATAATGCAATATTATGATGTCATGGAGCTTATCTCATGGTGGAGCTGGAAGGTGGCCATAGGAACTCGGTCGTAAACGACACAACCCTTTCAAATTTGGGCTCGTTTGGTTTGTATTGACGAGTATTTAAGTGCTAGATGGTAATCAGGGTCTGATGATGGAACTGGAAGATGGCCATAGAAACTCGATAATAAGCGCAATAAGATAACCACATCTTGAAATTTTTAGACTAATAATATAAAAATATACCACGCTATAAAAATCGCTGAAAAAAATATTTTCATTGAAAACTTGTACTTTTTCATGTGACATTTTTTTATATATTTAAGATTTTAATTATGTAGTAGTTACAGAGACGGTTGTTTCCCACTTCTACATGCTCAAACAATCTTTCACAATTCACCATGCAATTAAACCATCCTTCACCCAAACAGACTTCCAAAATTGCTCCATTCTTAGTGTAAATCTACCAGTACTTCATACGTATGTAGTACTGAGACAGTTGTACTTGCACTACTACACGCTAAGCCAATAATTTTTATATCTATCCTGTATTTTAACCATCTTTCACCCAAATAGACTCCCGAATCGCTCAATCTATGCCTTACACCTACCAGGACCTCATAAGTATATAAATACTACAGTTGTACTCGCATACACGCTAAATCAATCATTCCTATGTTCTTCATGCATTTTAACCATCCTTTCACCCAAACAGACGCCCAAATCACTCCATTTATACCGTACACTTACCAGGATCGCACACATAAAACGGCTGTTCTCGTGTCACTTTTTTTTTTTTTTTTTTTTTTTTGTGTGTTCTGCGACATGGCGATCTGTCAGGTAACAATAGGCCACTCTTTTGGCTGAAATTCTATTTCTGTGTTTAATATGTCAGAAGCTTGGATGTACACTTTGCAATTAGGTAAGTGCCTCATTCCATATTGATGTATCTATCCAGAAGAGAGGGGATACTTTGTCTTTTAAGTCTCCTGTATCGTAAGCTTCCATCTCCCGTTAGTTTGTGGGCCAATTCATTTGTATGTTTCGCTAATCTTTCTTGATACTTCTTGCTGTACTGAGTTATCTCTTGTCTAACAGTTGTTATTTGCAAATCATGATAAATGTATTTATTGCTAATACTTCGAGGAATATTGAATATGGCTCTAAGCGTCTTGGTTTGGAACCTTTCTAGTATGTCGATGTTGTTATTACTAGCTGTACCCCAGAGCTGGATGCCGTATGTCCATATCGGTTTCAGTATCACTTTGTAAATCATGAGCTTACTATGTGCATTCATTTGTGAATGTCGTCCTATCAGCCAGTGCATCTCTCGCAGCTTGGTGTCCAATTGTTTTCGCTTAGTCCACAGATGTTTACGCCATGTCAACCGTCTGTCTAAATGCATACCCAGGTACTTAGCATCATCACTCTGCGGTATTTTTTCGTTATTTAAATAAATTGGCGGGCATGTTTCTTTTCGGAGGGTGAATGTCACGTGTACAGACTTGCTTTGGTTGGCTTTAATTCGCCAGGTATTTAGCCAGTTTTCTATTTTGTTGACATGACATTGTACGTATTCAGAAGCTGTCACTGGGTTTAAATGTGTAGCTAATAGGGCTGTGTCGTCAGCATAGGTAGCAACTGTAGTGTTATCTGTTGTTGGCAAGTCGGATGTAAATATTGAGTACAGAACGGGTCCCAGCACACTTCCCTGAGGTACACCTGATCCTATGTCATATAATTCTGAGTGTTCACTTTTGAATTTCACTTCGAAGCATCTATTATTAAGGTAGGATTTTAACACCAGAAAGAAAGAGTGTGGGAGTAACTTTTTTATTTTGTATAATAGGCCTTCGTGCCATACTTTGTCAAAAGCTTGGCTTATGTCCAAAAATATTGCAGAACAATATTGTTTTGTCTCCAGTGACCTGCTTATAACATCAACAATACGGTGGACTTGTTCTATTGTTCCATGCTGCTCACGGAAGCCGAATTGATGAGTAGGTATTATGTCTTCAAGGTGTATTTTCATCCTTTTGAGTAAAATCCTCTCAAATAGCTTGCCTGTAATTGATAGAAGACTTATGGGTCTGTATGAAGTGACTTCGTGAGGTGGTTTACCAGGCTTGGGTAACATCACAACTTGTGCTATTTTCCATTGTCCTGGGAAATGAGACAGTCTCAAGCAAGCATTGAAAATTTGGGCTAAAGCTAGAATACCCTTCTTTGGCAGATTTTTTAGTAGGGTGCTATCTACTAGATCATATCCCGGTGATTTCCCTTCTTGCAGTTGTTTTATTTCATTTGTTATTTCCCTAGGGCTGGTATGTTGAAGAGGTAGGCACATTTGCAGTGGTTTTTGCAGATGGTCGTTTATATCGGCATCTTGTTCAGGGTGAAATGGCGTAAATGGCTTGAAAACGTCGCTTAGATGATGGGCAAAAGTGGTTGCTTTTTCTGAGTCGGATCTGGCCCAATCTCCATTTGGTTTTCTGATGGGAGGGATTTGAGTAGTTGGCCGCTTCAGTTTCCTTGTGGCTTTCCATAGGGAGAAATTTGTATCGAGAGAAGGCGTAAGATGAGAGAGAAACTTTTGCAGGTTAGTGTCATTCAATGTTTTGATGAGATCTTTCAGTTCTTTAGCACATCGGTTAAAAGCTGCTTTGTCTTTAGGGTAACCTGTTTGATGCCAGATCTTTCTTAGGTGTCGTCGTTCTGCTATTTTGTCTTTGATTGTTTTTGGGTACTGATTTAATCTTGGAGGACATTTTCTGCTCATTTTAGTGGACACATTAGCAGCCTTGTGTATGATCCTGGTAAGATTCTCAATAGCAGATTCGATTTCGTCAGTTGTTTTTATTACCCTTTGGAGCTCGACTTCCGATGATACTATGTCCTGATATAGTTTCCAGTTGGTGTACCTATTGTATATTTTCTCAGGAGGTTGGATTAGTGCTACCCTTTAATTGTAATTGAGGATGACTGGCGTGTGATCTGACGATAGGTCTGTACAGCCTTCAATAGTAAAATAATTAATATCGATGTTACTAGTGATGAAGAAGTCCAACAAATCAGGAATCTTATTTTGGTCAGTGGGCCAATGGGTTGGTTCATGGGTGGTAAGGCACTCAAGTCTACGGTGCTGTACTGATCTAAGTAATTGTCTTCCTCTGTGAGTGATTAACCTTGAGCTCCAGTATGTGTGCTTTGCATTCCAATCACCTCCACTTATGAATCTTGGCCCAAGCGATGCAAAATATGTGTTAAAGTCGTCTTCGACTATTGTATGCTTGGGCGGGCAGTACACAGCAGATAATGTTGTTTCAAGATTGTCATTCAAAAATACTTTTATTGAAGTTGCTTGTAATTTATCAGTTTTATACTCTTCAAGTGCATAGTGTTTTATGTTATTTTTAACAATTACTGCCGTTCCCCCGTGGCTATTGCCTGATGGGTGGTTTGTCGTGTAGATTGTGTAGTTTTTAATTGCGATGTGTGATTTTGCAGTAAATCTTGTTTCAGAAATAAGGGCTATATCTATCTTTTCGATTTCTAGAAATATTTTAATTTCTTGACATCTTTCTGTCAAGCCATTGGCGTTCCAAGTAACCACTCGGAGTGTGCGAATCATTTTGAAACAATGCTTGTGATCAGCTGGATCATACGGTCCATCATTCTGTCCATCATGGTAACCATGATTTGTTGGAATTTAGCAAACATAGTTTCTAATTGGTCTGAAGTGTTTTCTATGTGCTGAAAAGCTTCTGTATTTTTTGGCAGGTTATGCGTAGATTTTGTTGCATCAGCATAACTTATTTTGCCTTTTTCATAGCTTTCGTCACAGTAAGACATTGATGGTCGGTTTAATTTGCTAGCTTTCTCATTTTTGGTCCCAGTTTTGCTAGTTTTTTTTCTTTCTTGATTGTTTGCAGGTGTAAGTTTTAGTATCCGTTCTCTATATTGTTTATATTTCAAACAACCCCTGTAGCTAGCAGGATGGTTTTCTTGACAGTTAGCGCATGTTGCGTCTGTATCAGGCTTCTTAGTACAGGATGAGGTGGAATGCTCGTTGCCACACTTTACGCATCGGAAGGGTCTAAAGCATTGATTTTTGCTATGTCCAAAGCGTTGGCATCTTTTGCATTGGATGATTTCTTTTTTTTTGTATGGAGCTTCAAAGGTTACTTTCATTTGGCTTAAGTATTTCAGGTTAAATATTTCTTTGTTATTCTTCTTTGGTTCCAAGTCTACATAGAACAAGGGAAGTGGTTCTTTGGTACTCCTGTGTAACACATTCACTATCTGTCTTACTTCATGACCTTTTTCATTCAGCTCCTCTTTTATGAGGGAAGTGTCTTCGGTTGCGTGTATGCCTCGTAATACGACTCTGTATGCTCTTTCACTTTTAAGCTGGTAGGTGTAATGAACTATACCAGATGCGATAAAGTTATCTCGTATTGTTTTATATGTAGCAATGTCAATAGGCATTAATTTGATAACATGACCAGATCGTAGGGTTGCTAGTGTGTATGAGCCACTGTCTACAATTTTGTTGAGCGTATCTTTTAGAGCTGTGATGTTATTTACACCTGTTACAAAAATAGGTTCTGGTTTAGGTATATATTCTTTAGCTGGTGTTTCTACTTCTTCATCGCTTAATATGTCGAATTGATTCTGTGTTGGTATAGCAAAAGTTGAAGTATGCTTAGTTTTTTTGTGGTATTTGCTATGTATTGGACTGGTTTCTTTCCTTTTTTGCCTGTGAAAATGTACTTTATCACTTTGCCAGTGTATAGGATTATTTAGTTCTGTTGTATTTGTAGGTTTACTAATTCCATCATAATTTTTTCTAGAGGCTACACTGCAATGTGGAGATGCAATTTCTGCAGCAGTGGTCTCATTACTTCCCAGTGATGTACTCCTAGTTTTTCCCATGAACAAGCCTGGATGGAATGCTTGTTGGACCAATCTCTTGCTGTTTCCAGTCGCTTTTGCTGATACTGGAGTCTGGTTACCTACTCCTTTATTGTCTTTATCATTTGTCTTTGTTTTGTTCAGACCAGTACTGTTTGACAACAGTGGGCGCTGGGTTCCCGCCTTGCTATGATCACTCATAGGATGCAAGATTGTGCCCCCCCCAGAATACGAAGGGCTGCCTGAGTTGAACTCAGGGAGGGATTCTCCAGCATCGGTACCCTCCTGGGGTAGTATGTGTTTCAATGTTGCTTCCATGATTTTGTTTACTAATTTCAATCCAGACATTTTAGGAACTATTTTAGAACCAAGGCTTGCTGTAGCCTCTTCCAGCCAGTCACCTGGCCAGGTGTATGGTTATACCGCCATTTCTCGGTCGCCAGAGCCTCGTCTGTTATCTGGCAGGGAGCACCACAGAGTTTCTTTCTGTCGCCTGAAGCGCGTGCAGGTGAGGTTGACAATTGGGCCGGAAAGGTGTTAAGTCCGTTATCCCCTTACTCCCCCCTCTCTCTCCCCGTTCTCGTGTCACTACACGCCAATTTTTTATTATTGATAGGCTCGCGTTTGACCACTATCTCACCTGATGGTAAGTGATGATGTGGTCGACGTTAGAAGCTTGCTTAGAAGTAACCTTTTTAATACACTTACTCGAAAATCTGCTTTTATCCCACTACATTTAGGCACGCAATGTGCGGGAAAGTGCGCGTGTTCGCCCTCTTCACAAAATAATTGTAATACAATTTTTATCGTATCGAGTCGTAAGTGTATTTAAAAATGTCGTTTGACACACTTGCTTTGTCACTGCAGCCCTTGGCTCCATAACACACTCGCCTACGGTACGTCCGAATTCTGCGTCGGTCGCAATAACAAACTTTCTGCACATGTATCAAAATGTACTATTTAACTCTCGAATTAACTGTCAGGGAATTCCACTTCTTTACTGAAAGCACAATGAATACGTTCCCAAAGCGCCCGAATGCCCGTTCGTGCAGCATTGGTTATCATCACGAGGTTCCATCAGTCATCCCGAGTGCTTGATGTGATGAGGTGATCATGATTCACCTAGTGCTCCGACGTAGAAGTACTATTAGTAAAATAACAATCATCATCATCATCATCAGCCTTTTAATTTTCCCACTGCTGCGACTCAGGCATCCTCTCTAGAAGAGGGAATGGGCCGTAATCCACCACGCGGGCCCAGTGCGGATTGGTGGACGTCACATGTCTTCGAATTTTTGGTTCTAGGATATGCCGGTTTCCTCACGATGTTTTCCTTCACCGTTTTTGAGAGCAGTGGTGATGATAAATTAAAAAAGTAATGCGCCTGGCTGGGTTTGAACCCGCGACCTACAACTCGTAAGTCGGGGCCGTTACCACTCGGCCACCACTGCTCTCAAAATAACTATGCTACAACCTAAACAGAATCCTGAATTGCTTCATTCATGCCGCACACCTACCAGGAGCTCATACATACCTAGATACCATTTTGTCAGGTACCTCGATACAAAGACGACTGTTGACATTCGATTACCGGCTCCCCAGGCCTGCCGGTCACTGTGCATAATTCAGACCACATTGTTGCCTTCCCGGTTTATTCCCTCGTTTTAAGCCCTTACCTGTTTGAGGACGATGGCTTTTTGAATAAAAGAACAGTAGTAACGTGGGATAGTTCGTTTATTGTGTTGCTATGTGATAGGTTAGGTTCTTTTAGTATGCTGTATACCTGTTTATAGGCGTACGCTGTGGGTTTGTTCCAAAGGAAAGTTACTGTGTCCAAACGTAAAGGGTAACTGAAAGAACACAGGTGGGTTTTAGTCAGTAAAAGTCTGATACTTCCTCTCGCTCCTCCAAGAGTGGGAGGTGTTATTTGATGATAGAGGAGGACTTATTGTATTTTTGAGACTGGGGTAGGACTTTTAACTGTTATAGTCAAGAAAACATTCTTAGAACACCATCCATAACTTTTAAAATTATTCTGAACTGCATTCATAGAGGTTGGAAAAAAATAGCAGTCTGCAAAAAAATACTGAAATACAAAAAAAAAAAACAATTTCAATTATCTGCCTGGCTTTTAACTCATGACGTACAGCTCGTAAGTTGGGGTCGTTATTACAGGACTACTACTGCTTATTCTGTGATATGTAGACCATCTATTTCCTGATGAGACATCCACTTCGTCACGTCACCGGCTCGCCTCAGTCGTAAGTTGATGTAGTGAGCGCATACAAGTCCATATAAAGAATATTATGCGCAGGAGGCGAGGCTATGCGAAGTGGTTGCCGGGCGGCTCTAATGAGCTGGGACCTAACCTCGTGGTAGCACTCCACGATGGTAAAAAAATATATACTGATATTTAACTTTTAAATTTTATCTAGAAATAAACTAAGTAATCAGTTCTCAGGAGAGTATGATCGATGTGTGTGAAGTATCTTGGTAATATACCAGTTACTAACTTACCTTATCATGTCTGAGACTAATCACATTCTGGGAATTGTTGAGTTAAGAAGTCTTAACGTAAATTGAATAGGGATTAGGGGTTGTGAAAAAAAAATGGTTCTTGGAAGAACTTGCTAGATACAAGTCAATGTTATTAATATTCATAGAATAATTTAGAAAATGATTTCATGTCAATTTCAAGGATACTCCTTTTATATACTTTATGTGCAGTAATGGTACATAAGCGGAAATTTTCTTCTAGTGTGTGGCCTTTGGGTTAAAAAAAGATTACTCTTTATCCAATGACATCTCCCGCTGTTTCGTGTCAGACTTTTATTAACTAAAAACCCACTCCTGTTCTTTCTTTGTCTTCGTTCCAGGAACCCGGGGTTCACTTTTGTACAAACTGTGGTCCACGGGATCATAGGGGCCCAGCAGGGTCGAAGCCTACTGAGGCTTCGATCCTGCTAGGCCCCTATCGTTTGCTGACATCTTCTTGAGGCGCGCGTGGAACACTACGCACCGTCGATGACGGTTGGACGGCGAGCTACCCATCGCTCGACGACCGCAAGCCCGCGCCTACGGTGACCGGAAATCGAGATCGGGATCCTGGCAGCTGGGGCCTGAGAGCCGCTCACACACGCGTGCACGTGCGGCCTTCTCCTTTGTTAGCATTACTGCTTCGCAGAAGAAGGCGACCGCCTGCCACTCCTCCTCGCTTCGGACCATGGCCTATACCAAGGCCCGGTGCGAGAGATGGTTGCCGCAGATCGTCCCTACGAGGGCACGGTGGTACTCTGCCCAAGCGGGACATACCTTTATGCTCCACCGTATCTTAGATTATTCCCGTCGTACATTAGACACAAAGCCATGGTTAAAAAAAATAAACAGATCGATTTTCGACTACTTATCACATCACCACCCCAATCTCAATCTACCAGGCTCCCATAATCTTCTAGAAGATCTTAAAAACTGAAAACATTCCTTACTTGAACAGTCGAATGGCGTGCAGCCAAGTCTATGTCGCGGTTTGGAGCAACCATTCCAAACGGAATTCGGTCCTCCATACATTATTACCATGTATCATGTCCTGTTGAATTTATGGCGGCCAGCAGATAGAGCTGGCGTCTAAAGTCTAAGAATTAGAGTTATAGGTTGCAATGTGATGGTGTTTTAAGAAATGGGGCTTTTGATCCGTTATGTTTTGTTAGCAGAGATGGCTGTGCTTTGTCTACTGATTTGGTTTTAATTGTTGTTGATTATCATGCTCTATGCTTACTGCTTTGTACTTACAGCTTAACTTTACTTACACAAACGATAAAAAATGGAGTTTGGGCTACTAAGCGAAAAAATTGCATCAGTCCTCTTATAAAAATACGGTTATAAAAATAAGGCAATAGGCTAGCTTACAAATTATTAAAAAAAAAAAAATGAAAAAATGTGCCAAGTCCTCGTAAAATGGCCGAAAGCTTAGTGTAATGCCGTGACCACACGCATATAATGCGACGAGTCCACAGCGCTGGTTTTCAGCGTCAGCCGGTAATCTTATAATCTTGTGATAATTAACTAATGAAGGTTTTCAGGAAAACTCACATCGCCAGTTAGTTTAGTTTTAGTTTTTAAAAACGTTGCTCCACACTAGGAATGACTCCTGTATCGTGGGTGCGTTCACAAACATGAAAACTCATATACACAAGACACCAAGACCTGGATCACTTATCTGTAGGTCATACAAATATATATGCTTCGAGAACCTGCGACCCAGCATAGCAGTTAATCGCTTAAACACTGTGCCAAACAAGCCGTCAGTTGGCGCCACTAAGCCGAGAAGTCTTCTACTTTTGAAAACATAATGTAATAGATGACGTTAACGTCAATTTAACTAATGTCAATAACATAAGCGTTTGACAGGTGCCTGAACCTGACGACTCAGTGCTGCCACCTGGCGAACAGCATTTTAGGAAACACTCATTAATTATTTTTTGCAAAATAATTTAACAAAACAAATACCACGTTACCTACATCCACGAGCATGACAAATGTGAAGTTTGAACAAAGAGCATCAATATTCATCGCAATTGGTAGCCGTTTAATTTATTGTGGTTACGGTGACCACACGTCGGTAACCGGTGTCGCGAATGGTCCTATTCTTTTAAAACATCCAACGCAAATATTCAACTTTTTAATTGAATGAACCAATTACTGATTACCGTGAACTTGTATCGGGATCCCGTTTCCGACTATTAGCCACCGTAGGCGTGGGGTTGCGGACGGCGAACAGTAAGTAGCTCGCTGTCCGGTCGTCCGGTAACGGCGCATGTGGATTTGCTCCGCATGCAAAAAATTTCAAAACGCAAAAAAAACATTCGTATTTATAAAAACGAATAGTTGTTCCTTAGTCTCGCTAAAACTCGAGATCGGCTGGACCGATTTGGCCAACTTTGATCTTGAAATATTCGTGATGCTCCAGTGAAGGTTTAAACGGTGAGAAAATATGGAAAAAATCACAGTAATTATATTTGCATAATATTTGCATGAAAAGGATATTTGCGGAGGTTACGCATGCGGACCAAATCCGCATGCGTGATGAAATCCGCATGATATTAAAAATACCCTTAGTGTATAGTTTGCTATAACAATCTATGGTAGAACCACACAACTGTATAAACTGAAGCTAGCTAAAGTCTAGGCTGGATGAATAGTTAAAACTAAACGACGGTCAAATATTAACCCTAAGATATATCTGCCCAAAACACAGTTATATTTCACCTTGTCTGCTTTCTAAATCATGGCTGATGAATCATAAACCTATTTACCACAATAAACAGAGAGTTACAGTATGTAGAGGTGAGATAGAGGGAGAGACAGGATGTAGAAAATTCTAATTACCAACGGAACAGTAAGTGAGGAACTTCGAATTTTTGAAGTAGGTGGGAAACTAACAAATGTCTGCTTCAGCTCTAGTGAAAGAGTGAAGTAAAAGATCGTAAAAGCCTCAGTTGCTCTTCCAAACATTCCCCAGCATTGGTAGGTTTATTTATAGGCCGAGTGAGTGAGATAATCCTTAGTTAATTCTAGGATTTTTAACTTAGGAGTATCTCCCAAAAAGTCAAAGTCAAAATGTTTTTTGTGAACAAAGTGTTCTAGTTTTAGTTAGCCTATTATGTCCCACTGTTGGACAAAGGCCTGCGTTTCCCTTCTCTACGCATTTCCTTTGCCATTTCGGGATAGTTTGGAATTAGTTCCCTCCGGCAATACTCGCTGCTGCCAGCGGCACCCCCGTGATAGTAGATAATTAGTCTTAGGGTCTCATCATCATCATCATCAGCCTTTTTAATGTTCCCACTGCTGAGACACAGGCCTCCTCTCTAAGAGAGGGAATGGGCCGTAATCGACAACGCGGGCCCAGTGCGGGTTGGTGGATGTCACATGTCTTCGAATTTTTGATTCTAGGACATTTCCTCACGATGTTTTTCTTCACCGTTTTGAGAGCAGGGGTGATGGTCTTAGGGTCTACCAGAATCTACGTGCTATTCTAGGATATGGTCTACCCGTGTAAAAAGATAAGTCTCATCGAAATCGATTCAGCCGTTAGAGTGTGAAGAAGTAATAAATATATAAACATACACACTTACAAACGTTCACCTTTATAGTATTAATGTTTTAACGTGATCAGCGACGCGACGTAAACGTGACGGATGTGTGCACTTACATGAAGTTCCAAGTTCGATGCGTCATATCTACGCCCGGGCATTGTAGTTCTGAACATCGCCCGATCAAGGGTTACCCTTGAGTGTGTCCTAACGTTTGTATGAACCATGTGCATCCGACTGCCTATTCTGGAACGACATTGTGTGGTAATTGTATTTTTTTTTTGAAAATTTTTCGACAAAACTTTTGATGAATTTGGTTTGTTTCCACAATCAATACCACGGTGTGAACGATGTGTTGTAAAAAAAAAGAATACGACTTACGAATGGGTTATCAGATGTACAAATTATCTCAGAATTATTTACTTTTAATATCGGCTTGTTTTTTTCGGAGGATAAAAATCGTCCAATGACATCTCCCGCCCTTGAGCGGAGCGGGAGATAGTGTCAGACTTTTACTGACTAAAAAACCCACCCCGTTCCTTCGTTGCCTTTCATACGTGGACCGAGCCTCCTTTTCAGAAGCCGACCCTTTGCCACAGTAGGCTTCGGCCCTGCCTGCCTGCTGGCAGGCTGGGCCTTTACGGTTTGCAGATAGCACTTTGAGGCGCGCGAGAACAGTACGCGCCGTCGACGACTTGGGCTCGGTCACGACTTAGCTCAAATTAAATCACTAGATGGCATTAGCGTCAAATTACAAATTGATAAGGTTCCGTCACCGTCAATTATATTTTCTTTAAATAAATGTGCTATCAATGTCAGATACACAGTGCTATTAATTACCTTAAGGTGGTTAATTTTCTATACAAACTATCCCGGTATCTAACAATAAAATGTACAGCTATCTAGAGAGAAAAAGAAAATTGATTGAAGTGCCCTTCATCAATTTTCTCTTAGCCTTTCTGCAACACTTTTAAATAAAGAACACTTCAATAGCCGTGGAGCTGTAAACAATTATAGGTGTTACTTCAACACAACAAAAACACCGAAGCATTAACTAATGAAAACAATTACTCGAATAGCAATAAATAACTCTATTTACTTCGCAGTTCTCAGAATAAGCTCCCGTTGGCGCGCTGCAATACGTCAACGCTATGCATTTAATAAATCATGAAAATCGTCCGTCCGTCTGTCATCGCGCACGGATGACAAATTGCGAAACTACCCGAGGCCCCCCGAACACCCCCGAAATCCCTCGAGCGCCCCGAGCCTCTCCGACATGCCACCCGATTGATGACCAACTCGTAATTGCATTGTTTAAATTTTTCATCTGTGTGATTGAATAGTGTTGTTAGAATTTGGTGGTTTACGGGAAACTGGTATTATGGCTTTTGGTTTTATTAATTTCGTTTATAAATAGGACTTTTTTCTCTGTGTAGAAATCACACTGATATTATAAAAGCGAAAGTTTGTGAAGTTTTTTTAGGTGGGATATTATTCAATATCTTCTTCGCTTTAGGATGTGGCAGACTTTTACAGACTAAAAGTCACTCATTTCCTCCCCTTTCATACAACCCATGGAGTGTGTGTGTGTATGATTGTTACCTCTTCTCGCTCGAACGGCTGAACGAATTTGGATGTTTTTTTTATCTGGGGAGCATGTTTCCTTGCGATATTTTGTTTTACACGCAAGCGAAGCCGCTGGCTGCAGCTAGTATGTTATAATGTGTATTTTTATGGTTTCTTTTTGTCTGTTTTTATTAGCTGTAAGTCCTCCATGTACTAAATAAATAATTAAATAATTTGGTTACCATTGAGTATTTTAAATTATATAGTATTGAATTGATTTACTACACGCACGTGCGTTCTTTTGTCTTGTCCAGTTTCTGCTTGATTTGAGCACCTACGGAACACAGATTTATAAAACAGCTAGGAATCTAAGCAGTTACTGTTTTGTAGTTACTGCAGGTCCTCATAGGAAGAGGCGCAAGTACATTACGTACATAAGCTACGTTTAATACTGGTAGGTACTGACAAATAAAAACAAAATTGAAGTAATAAATGTAATAAATATTAAATCATTCTCATAAATCACAAGACAATTTATGTAATAAATATTAAGTAACCAATTTTTCTACGTCAGTTCAATATAAATGATTACAAAGTCATAATAATGTCAAAGCCATAATGTGACAAGGTTGTGACAATAACGTGATTATTTATTAGGTACTTACAGTACTGAACACACTGGACAGAAATGTCTAACAACATTTTACTCGCGACTTCGCTCTAAAGCTCTATTCAACAGAAACCATAAATTTTAACCGACTTCAAAAAGGAGGAGGTTCTATGTTCGATTGTATGTTTTTTTTATATATGTTCACCGATATCTCGGCCAATTGTGGACCGATTTCGAGTTTTTTATTTTGATTGAAAGATTATACTTCCGAATTGATCCCATAGAAATATTGTTTTGATCTGATGATTATCTTCGAAGATATAGAACGGAACTCTTCAAAAAATTATAGCAGAACTGTCGTTACAAGTAAAATTGCTTTGTTTATACATGCAGTGAGGGACTAACTGAAGGAAGAAGGGGAGAAGATACATAGAACTGATCTGATGATGAAGTCGGAAGCTACCTTCCGGCTTCTTACGTAAGAAACGGAATTATGTAATAAATCAGCGTATTCTAGCCGTGTTTGGTACTAATACAATTGTCATGATGATTTGAAGGAACCGAATGGCGGAAGGTATCAAACAAGTACTACAACTAAAAAGTGTGAAATAAAAAACATTTTACTAAAAAAAAAAATAGCCGTCTTCTCCACTCCACCGGTTTGCTGACAATTCCTTGAGGCGTGCGGAAACAATGCGCGCCGTCGACGACTTGGGCTCGATTCGGACTGTAAGCGGACGGACGGACATCGAGCTTTCCTATTCTAGAGTTTTACAGACTTTTACTGACTAAAACCCTCCTATGCCTTTCAGTTGCCCTTCATGTTCTAGGCCCACAGGTTTCCTTTTCAGGAATCTTTCGTGCCCCTATTGGTAAGACGCCTGTTTTATTAGCTTTAGTTTAGATTTAGATTCTAGAATCAGATAGAGTGCTTACTGAATGTTTGATAAATCACCGAAATACATTAAAGAATTCATGGTAATTGATGTGGACTAGACACTGTTTGTATCTACTAGACGGGTTAGGATTTGTCAAAGTTAGTTAGGTTAGATATTATCAAAAAATTGGGACACTGTTTGACACTAATGTAGATAACTATCTAAATAAAACTTAGTTCTTTAATATTTTTTTACTGTAACTAGTTTGTGCCAACGGAATCACCCGCGTGAAAATAAAAAATTAGAGAACATACTCATGAGATACCTTATTTATTCCAGGACCAGGTCTAGGGTTGCCCGAACTTTATGAAAAACTATTATATGTTATTTGAGGTAATTGTACTCAATATGTTATGAGAGGAGCAGTGGTGGCCAAAAAGTAATGGCCCCGAATTACTAGTTATAGGTTACGGGTTCAAACCCAGCCAGGCTACTTTGTGCGATTTATTTCGTCACCACTGCGCTCAAAACGGAGAAGGAAAACATCGTGAGGAAACTGGCATGTCCTAGAATCAAAAATTCGAAGACATGTGACATTCACCAACCCACACTGGGCCCGCGTGGTGGATAACGGCCCATTCCCTCTCTTAGAGAGGAGGCCTGAGTCCCAGGAGTGGGAACATTTAAAGGCTGATTATGCTAATATGCTAAGTACTTTATGAGAACTAGAAATTGCCTGAAAATACTTTATTTCTTCTACTTTATTTAATTTTTTTGGGATTTTATCTATCCCCGCTACTTTAGCATTCACAGAAAGAGTTTCGATTCGCAGAAGAGAGAAAAACAAATAGTACAGTAGGCGGCAAATGACGAGTGATTTTCGTAGTGGGGGTAGCTCCAGCATGTCAAAATGTATGGGGTTAGGGGTGGTGGGAGCTTCCCCACCCACAAAATCTTGGGTCAATTTATTTGCCGCTTTCTATACTTTATTATAATACTATGAACTTTTTTTTCTTACCTACAATAATCAATGTCCTACTTTATCTGCAGAAAAAGTTGGCTACCCTAACAAGCTCTACCCACGTTCCAATCTTCATGTAACTAAATCCGACCAGACGTTTGAGAGTGAAGGAGTAACAAAAATACACACATATTTATATGTTAACAATTTGATAGCATACGCTATAGTGTGTTGTATATGCGACAAAAATGACATATTCATTTAAAATAATATTTTATAACTAACTCATTTCATAGACAAGTTAAAAATCTATCACATCAGAAAATTCTCATAAATCCTCATTAATTTATTATTCGTATTTATTTACTAGTTTCTGCCCGCGGCTTCGCCCATGTAAAAGTCAGTTTACCCCATTAGGGGTTTTTTTTTTTTTTTTTTTTTTCGGTAGGTAAAGTCGTCCAATGACAAATCCCGCCCTTGGGTGGAGCGGGATGTAGTGTCAGACTCTTACTGACTAAAAACCTACCCTGTTCCATATTTCGCCTTGGTCCCAGGGCCCCGGGTGCCATTTTCACATACCCTTTGACCCCAGTAGGCTTCGGCCCTGTCGGGCCCCTTCAGTACCCCATTAGGGGTGGAGTTTCGTAACATCCGTTCTTAGCGGACGTCTACACCCTATAAGGAACGTACCTGCCAAATTTTAAGTTTGTAGGTGTTATAGTTTCTGAGATTTCGTAATTAATCATTGAGTGGTACTTCACTTTTATGTATATACTCGTAGATTAGCTTCTACAATGTAAGTTTTTTAATAGGGTATAAAGTATTCAGGGTTCGGACTATAAATCATAGTAGACCCTATTGGGGCATAGTAACATACTAGTATATATTTAAACAGTGGCGTAGCTAACACTCACAGGGGCCCCGTATTAAAAGTCCCAAACGGACGCCGCATAAAATAAAATGGTGCTTTTTTACAAATGCTTGGTTTACCCTACAATACGGTTGTGAATAACATGTTGCGAATTATGCCTACATCGGGGCCTCTGTAGCGCGGGGCCTCCGTATAATTGATACGGTAGATACAGCGGTAGCTACGCTCCTGTATTTTAATCAATTAGACATTTAATACAGTAGAAATTAAGCAATTAGCTAAGAAATAGCTTTCACTTAAATACTGTCGACCTGAATAGTGTTGAAATATTGTGTTGAAAATAGTGTTGAAATGTTGTGTTATTGTTTGCAGAAGTCTACACATGGAACCCGTGCCTGAGTCCCTATAGTGCCAACGAGTATACGAGTACCTACACTTTTAATGTAATAATTATCGTCGACCAAACAACAGTTGGTGTTGACAGAACGAAATTAAAGAGTAATCGTATGAAAGCATTTACACCGTTCGGTTACTACGAAATCAGTTGATGAAGATAATTTAAATTACATCGGACTTTCCAGCGCGGTTGTCGAAATAATTATGGTAGTTAAATACTTTAATTATTTGTTTAACAGCATATGGCATGTCGCGGGCAGTTGAATAAAGGCATAATTTATTCATCGCAATTTCTCATTTTAGAGTTAAATAAGTATTCAATAAATATAAGAATAATTAATGCAAGAGAAAACATAATATTATGTAGTATATACTCATCACACTAAGAATAAAAAGGCTTCTAATTATCAGATTATAATATCATAAAAGCAAAAGTTTGTGAGTGTGTATGTGAGTATGTTACTTCTTCACGCTGAAATTGCTGATCGAATTTAGAGAAAACTTGGAACACGGGTAGGCCATGTCCTGAAATAGCATAAAAATACTTTTCAACCCGGGTGTGTTGTTCCTTTAGCATAATTTTCTACTCTTAGTAGCTAGTATTATCGTAAATACTTATGCCGGTTTCCACAACAATTTATAGTATCTAAATAAATACTTAAACAACACTATTTTTAGTCAATGCAAAACCTGAATATAGTTTGTTCAGAATCAGTAACTGAACGATTCCAATAATTTGTACACCATGTTATATTTTTTTCCCAAAAATATAAAGATGGTCACGAGTTGGACACCACCGACACTAAGTACAACACAGGTCATTGCAGGACATGGGCATTGGGCACCAGCGCACAGCTGAGTGTAGGAGTTAAACAACCCCTCAGTCTCCCGGATGGCCCGATAACCATGTGTTTGTGTGAACAATCAGGTAACATAACAAGCTTATACCTTTGTAATTTTTCACGATATAGTTATGAATTTTTTACATTGATTTTTTACATAAAAATACTAGACACGTTTTTCGGATTTCGCATATACTAATAAGGTTGTATATTTCTGCTGCGTTAGAATTTCAAGTACGTAGTCATGGCGTAGCCAAGCATTGGAAATCTTGGCCACATTTTAGCGAACTAAATTGAGGTTGTCAGATTTGGGTTCCTGGGCTTACCAAAATTGACCAAAGGGATAAAAAAAGTCTTGACGGCATGGTTGGCTCAACCGCTGTGTTGAGCATATGGCTGCTGCGCTGCGTGTCACGGGTTTGTAACTTTTTGCCAACTATACAATTTTTTAGCATAGACAGTTGTTCAGAGTCCAGGTGTGTTGTATTTGAGTTACAAAAAAACGGCGCTGAAAAAGTATAAACAGGATTTTCAGGATACTGAAAACAAGTTTACTGGAGAAACAAGAATAAAACAAAAATAAAAGCCGTAGTCACACGTTACATAGGTTATTATATAACGTAGTTTATTTTTTATTTTTAATAACTTTACTAACGAGGGCATCACTTCAAATTTGAACAATATTTTAGAAATGTACAAGTGAAACCCTTTCTAATGTTTTCGATCGATGGTTTTCAGATCTCAATCGAAGTGAGGGGTGCGCGTATTCATAGCAAATGGTTCAACTTATTTGCCATGGTTTAGTTGAAATTTGTGTGGAAACACCTCAGGGAATAACATACATAGGCTACATTTCATCTCTGCGACTTCTAATTTGCGTCCGCTATAACTAACATTAACGCGGGCGAAATTTAGGGAAAATGTTAGTCACACATAATTTAAAATCGGAAAATATGAGGGCCATGTAGCAAAACTAGGTAGTTTTGCTGTATACCTTTATTGAATGTTCCATATAACTGTACCATTTCAATCGTTATATGTGCCCCCATATTAGCGATTGAAATCAAGAATCGTACAGTTTCCGGAAGCAATGACTGTGATTTCACAGCTCCTAACCCTTTAAACCGGAATATAGCAATATTCCTTTACGGCAGTACTGGATTATAATCCGCAACGAATGCATTCAAGCATCTCAATCATAAACTGAATTTCATTTTTAACCTGCTGCGCTAGACGGAGGGCTTTCGAGTGTATGTACACATATTTTTTTGGCGCAACTTAGAGCCGGCTTGTTGCATTTGAGCTTGAGTGGTGTCGTTAGATTCGTCTTTGTTGTGAACATGAAAATGATAAAAAATTAAAATGGTGGATTTTTGACGCTCAATCTTATGTTTTTTCGTGACACAGTTATGTTGAGCATGAACAAGGGCTCAAATAATCTTTTCGACAGCTTATTTCTTGAATGGCAGAAGTTATGAAGAATAGCAAACGGGACAATGTATAAATATATTACTCGTTGTTATGACTGTACAATTACTTTGCGTTGTTAATGGCTTACAAGCGTGATGCGTGATGGTATATATAATATACCTTACACAGCTATCACACAACGCCGTCAAGTCCCAAGCCAAGCAGAGCTTGTGTTATGAGTACTAGATAACTGAAAAACATATTTATGTATTTGTAAAAATATACATATCTGTCTAAATAAAAGAAAGTCGTGTTAGTTACACTACTTATAACTTAAGAATGGCTGAACCAATTTGTCTGAAAATTGGTGGCAAGGTAGCTTAGAACCAGGAGACGGACAAAGGATAAAGAAAAATTTTTATACCGTTAAATAAAAAAAAAATCCAAATCTTGCTCATTTGTTTGTATAGGGTAGAGTAGGGTAGAAGTAGGGTAGAGTAGGGTAGAAGTAGGGTAGAGTAAGGAAGAAGTAGGGTAGAGCGGGAGCGAAACCGCGGTCAAAAGCTAGTTATAGATAAATTGCACCCAGAAACAACAAATGATCGTGCTCATCTTCATCACACAAATATTTGTCCTGGGTGGGAATCGAATCCACGACCTCCGGCGTAGCAGTCAGGGCCATAACTACGCCAACAGGCCAGTCGAGGTATCTATTCAAAATACAAAAAAAAACCAATTTAAATCGGTCAAACTTGTATAGCACTCGAATATAATCAAAGACTAGACAAAATCGAAAGAATAAAATTCACGTAGAAAGGTAAGATGCGTAGTTTCGCGCTATACGCCAGATGATTGGATGTCATTTGTATAGATTTTATAAAAAAAAAAAACCGGGCAAGTGCGAGTCGGACTCGCGCACTAAGGGTTCCATACAAACTTACCTATGAAAACAGTTCAATTCCTGAATTGAGTTACGAAGATTTTTCCGAAACGCATTTTCTTTTGTCATGTAACTACATCAGTTTTCTGATTTTTTGCTAAACTTGTGCTATGAAACCTTGCTTCATGTCAAATTTAGGATTCTAGATTTGCGGGAAAAACCCTATGAATTTTGATTGCCTTGAGAGTGTCGAAATGTACGTTTTTCACGATATAAAAGACCGCATCTTTTTTTTCCCGTTAATCTAGAAGTTTGATTTTTTCACAGCTTCAAGGACCTGCAGACTTGAGTGCATGGTTTTAATTTCAACTGGACACCTCCACTCGTTCCTGAGATAAAGGGTCTTGACTGGCAGATAGACGGACAACAAAGTGATCGTATAAGAGTTCCGTTTTTTCCTTTTGAGGCACGGAATCCTAAAAAACCTTTAAATAAGGCCAGATAGAAATAGTCTATCGATAAAAAATAAAAGATACGTGAAATAAAAATGGAGACATTGGCATGAATGTGATTCAATTTTGAGCTTTATTTGAATAAATTGAATTGGGTTCACTTGTCAGAAAAAAGTTGGGATGAAACTTGAATAATTTCAGGCAACAAATGACGACTATCATTTTGTGGTAGACTCTTTTTTATATTGATCGGCTCCCTTTGAACCGAAGCTTTGAACACTATTTCACAATTTTGACGTGTCAATCGGAAATGTAATGGTCGATAAAGGAACACGCTTGCCTAGAAGTAACCCATTCATTGACTGTCAATTTAAAGAGTCTAAGGCTATAGCTATTGGCCACGCCATAACCACGGCGGTAAGACCCTTCTTTGAGGAATGGCTGGTGAGGCGTCACAGCGTCCTCAACTTTCGCATGAAAGGATAGAAACGCCTGGGTGTTTTTTTTTTCGCCTTGTGTGAACCGTCGGAGGACACGGTGGAGCACACGTTGGAGGGGTGCCTCGCTGAATATTTTTTCACAACTCTCACACAACGCCATCATCTAGTCTCAAACTAAGCAAAGCTTGTGCTATGAGTACTAGAAAACTGATAAAAATACTTATATATTTCTACAACTGTTGTTACTAAGCTACGAGCTTCTTCGATCCTATTCCCATCTAAAAATAACTCCTAGGATTAATGACCACGTAATAGTAAGGCAGAGATTCATCTTTGTGATAATTTGTCTCATATTATAATCCTACACAAATAATTTCCCATAATACCTTGTCTCAGACAGCGACGTAAAAACGTGAACTACGGATCCAGTATTAGTCAGCAGTTCCCTAATAAAAAAAAAAGTACTTTTTTTTACTTTAAAGTGTTTAAAATCGTTGTTCTAATCACCTCGTCCTCATGTATACCGTGTACATCAAAGGACTAAAACATTTTGCCTGCTGCGATCTTCCTGCCTGTTTATAATTTAGCTGTCTTTAAGAATATAGTGAAAAGGCTCTTAATAAACAAGTGCACTTAATCATCAACGGTTGCATTATTGCTTACCATCAGATGGTTATGGTATTTTTAATATATACATATATATACTAGCTGTGACCCGCAACTTCGTCCGCGTTAATTTCGTAGAACTGTACTGTATATGTACAATAATTCTGATCTTACAATTCATTGTGCATCGAAATTATTTGTTTTACTTTCACATAAAACGGCTAAAGGTAAAAACGAAAATTACCTTCCGGAAACATGTGTTATATACTCTTACATATGTATTATGTACATATGAACGTCAAAGCTTCCGAAAGAGTTGATCTTAAAATGAACATGGACAAAACCAAAATCATGATAAACAGCCATGTAGCGCCCACTTTGACAGCGGGAATCCGATGGATGCGAAGGGAGATGCACAGGAACGTTCATTGTGGCGACACTTGGAAAGAGTATGTAAAAGTTGTATTAATGGGTGTTTCTCCCTTATCCAAAGAAAAACAGAAGTTTATGTATGTTTATGGTTTATGTTTTGGTAAAACCACGTTGTAAGTTTTTTTTTAATAATTTGTCCGTCAGAAAAAAGCATATTAACACGCAGTATGTTTTTAGTAACACTAAATAAATCATTTTAAATGTAGGCTATAAAAAAAGTGACCAGTGGAGTTGAGCCTGAGGTCGGCACCTTCAGCTTTCAGAGTTTGCAATCCTGTACCTTCTTCTTAACGTAGTTAAATTATCAAATATCTTCTCCCAGTCTGGGTGCAGCGAGAAAGAGTGTCAGACTTTTAATGGCTAAAACCCACCTGTTTCCCTATAGTTACCCTTTGCGTTTCAGGGTTGCAGTAAGCATGCTACAATCGCAGTGGTTTTTACTGTCTTTGAGGAGTGGATACACAGGCACCACGGCGTCCTGTCTTTGTGTATGACTCACTGGATGTGGGCGTTTCGGGAGACATCTGTATTGAATTTAGAAGAATGAAACTCTCGATTCTCACCATTGTACGGATCGCTCGGAGATACAATGGAGCTTACGGTTGAAGTCTGCGCCGCTGTGTCGTCGTGAAGGCGATCGTTAGAGGAAATGTCAACCAGTCATTTCCTTCAGTGAAGCAATAATGCGATCGAAGGAGGTGTTTGAAACAATGACAAATAGGACATCTTCACGCCTCGGCAGTCGCTGTAGATTAGTATGGATTTGCGAAAGCATGTTTGCATTGATTGTTGCAGCTTGATTGCTTTGGGCGTTTAAATTACTCGTTCATTTATCCAGTATTGTTCGTGCATATTTGACTGACGTCTTCATATATCAGACGAATTATTTTCCATAGTGGGAACTACCCTAGGAAGAGTCTCCAAATTTTTAAGGAATTTCCGCAAAATCTTAAGCCCGTGTATCTCCGCCCAATTGAACTCGCATATTGATGGCCAAACGCAGTGCTGTAGTCGCCGCCGCCGATCGGTTCCACGAGGATACGGCGGTGCTCTACCCAATCGGGATAGACCTCCATCGCACGCTCGACTGTGTCCTCCGGACGATTCGCAAAATGGTAATATCTGTACTTCCGGCCGAATACGAAATAGAAACTACTCGAAACAGCCACCACAGCCCTGAATCTTCAACTTTCAAATGAAATTTGGCGAAACCTTCGAGTGCTACACGCACTCTCTCCGCCGTAAAAAAACAGTAGGATTGTTAAAAATGCTCTGGGACCGTTCTATAAATGTATACACTTATTTTATTTTATTCAACGAAAACGAAAGATTTGAAATTGAATGTTAGATTTTAAAGGACAGTGTCTGCCAAACTGTTTCGAAAGTGCTGACCTTAAAACCAGCCTCAATAAAAGAAGCAGTAAGAAAGCAAAAAAAAAAAAATTAAAACGTCTCATCAATATGAGATTCGAACTACCATCGTCCTACGTACTATGGACCATCAAATCATATAAAACATGCGCTAAATTCTTAGATAATTTCCTTTCAAAATAGGCGTTCTTGTTATAAACGTCATAGAGTACATGGCTCCTTGTCAATGATAGCGTGATGATTTTTATCTTAAATGAAATAATTAAAAAAATTAGTAAGTTTTTTTTCCCCGTCTCGATACTTTTTTATGTTTTGATTACTTTTTACAAAGCACTTGGAAAAATATTGGATAAAAATGTCTATGCTATGTTTAAAATCTGTAAACAACAATTTTATTGATTTATTCGACGTATCATTGTATATTATCGGCAAAAGAGAAGATAAAATAATCACAAAAATATTAACTGTCGCTGGGGTTTGAACTCGCGGCAAATCGTATAATACCGATAAAATACAATATTACTCATAGAGCATGCGCGTTGCTAGGGCCATGTTTAATGTTGCCAGCCTAACTAATCTATTTTCCTTCATATAATTAAAAACAGTCTTTAGTAATTCAAATTGTAATTTAAAGAATTTATTTAATTATACCTTTAGTTTACTTAAGGAAAGTAAACGAATAGATTGCATTACAGATTATTTTATTAGGGGAAATATTACAAAAAAGTCGTAAATGGTGAGATGGATGTGTGGTGTGACAAAAAGGATAAAGTGAGGAATGAGTAGGTATATTAGAGGAAGTTTGAAAGTGGCGACAATTTCAGAAAAGTTGAAGGGGAATCGTTTATCTTGGTATGGTCATGTAAAGAGGAGGGATGATACACATGTTACTAAAAGAGTTACTAAAAGTATACATGTGGATGGATGGCGGGGGAGAGGGAGGCCAAAGAAAAGATGGATGGATTGTTTGAAGAGTGATATGAAAGAGAAGGAAGTTAGTGATAGCATGACGGGTGACAGGGCAGAATGGAAGAAGAAAACGTGTTGCGCCGACCCCAAATAACATAGGAGAAGGGCAGGAAGATGATGATGATTATAAAAAAAGTCATGGAAACTTTGTAAATCTTTTATTAAATTAATATCTAGTAACACTTTTAGCATCAACAACTTTTAGAATCAATCTCCAATACTATCAGAAGAGTCGGATGAGTATATTGTTAATTTCGATATCCATTAACCTATCCGATTTAAAATATTTGTCTTCTATTTTGTCAACATGTAGACGACATTCAGTCATTCTTCTGGTGTTACAGTGTTAAATGCCGCTTTTGTGATTGAGGCTATTTCATTATGAGCTTTTGTATTGCCTTCTTCTTCTTCTTTGCTTTTGTATTTCTGATTTCTGATCTGTCATTATTTTTGATTCGTCATGATAGTCACTTGATAAAGATTCAAAAACATAGTAGCTGTCCATTATCAACAAACTAAGTTTTCCTGACAGGCACCCCTAGTGTACGATTAAATAGGGAAATTTTATTGTTATGGTCACCCAAAAATTTATTTGTTAAATTGTCCACCTTTGGAAAATGAACCTTAGGTCCGATATTTTCTCATTCCTCTTATTAAACACGTTTGATTTTCAAGATCCCTGCCAGCACTTGTAATCACTTTCGGTATAATGATGACGATTATTTAATTTGCAAACAATTAAAAACACAGAACACAAGACATTCTCCTGACACCTGACGTAAATGTCAAAATGGCAACAAACGATTAGTTCCAATTTTGGCCGCGCGCAGAAACTTTACCGATAAAATGCAATATTACTCACCCTCCATAGCAAATAGCGTGATAATATATAGCCTATGTTCATCCTTGGAGTTCAAGCTTGCTTCGTACTAAATTTCATTAAAATTGGTTGGGTAGTTTGAGCGTGATCGCGTAACAGACAGACAGACAGACAGACAGACAGACAGAGTTACTTTCGCATTTATAATATTAGTATGGATATATATATATTTTTATTAAAGAAAACAATATAAATAAAACTAGAAGGAACTATGATATCTGCTCAGTTGATACTCTGGTAAAGGAGCTTTAAAATAGAAAAGAACAGATTTTTTAAAACAAGCAATACGCCCATTAAAAACTTCTACTACTGGGTGGTACAGAATTATGTACCGGATCCATGGTACATGTTTGCACGTGTGAGATCCTTTTTTTTATGTGGGAAATCACCTAATGACTTATCCCGCTCTAGGATAGAGCAGGAAGGCGTGTTAGACTTTTACTGACTAAAACCTACTCCTATGTCCTTTCTTTGCCTGACCCCAGGTTTTCCTTCCAAAAGCGAACTCATGGTCTCAGTGCACGTAGATGTCTGAGACACGGTGTATCTAAATTTTCCTTTTTATCCATCTATATTAGAATCAGACGTGCGATGTCCTAGGTAGTTGGATGTCCTCAATTACGGTAATGTGTCACATATCGAGAGAATCGGGAGGCGATGTATCAAGTCGTCAGGGGCGGTAAATCAGCTGGCGAATATCGGCCGCGAGTAATACGTTGCCAAGTGTTGTGTTGCTGAGTTATCTGTGGTGGCTGGAAATAGATACGGTAAAGTGGAGTTAATAAGTATATATTAGTGGAGTTAATATGTATATAGTTATATGGAAGATTTTGGGAATACGATATAGTAAGTTTTGTTCCTACCTACAATAAATAATTAGTTCTATGAATTGTTACAGCCTTCAACCTTTCTCCTAACTTTGCTGTGCCCGACAGGCTCCATATTGATTTCGCAATATTTTATACCATCTATGTACATGATATGGAATGCCTTATAGTATTGAAAGTATGTGATTGCGACCGAGGCGTAATTCGCACAAGCTGTAAGCGAGTGTGTTATTGAGCCGAGGGCTGCAGTGACATATTTGCACGTGTATCAAACGAAGTCTTTCAATACACTTACGACTCGTGGGGGTTGACCCGCACCTCGTGGGTATCGACGCGCCTGATATAACAAACAATTTTATTACAATAAAGTGGTGACGGGGGCGAGAACGTGTAATTCTCTTCTCTAGTGCGGAAAACAGTCTATTGCGTGCCCAGAAGCGATGGGAGAAAAGATATTTTCTTTAGTGCTTGTGTTTGTTGCTTGTGTGTGGTGTATAATTAAAGTATTTTTTTTTATTTATTTTTTTTGTTCTTTTAGTCATCAGCCTAAGGACACGGTCACAGTAACTAATAGAACAAGACGAACTTTGACACACTTCACGAGGTGGCTAACGTGTGCGTTTAATGTCCTACTATTTCCAACTGATGGACAACGCGGTGTAATTAGTTTGTATAAACCTTTAAGTGTTTTTGTTTTAAATCAATTTTGCCTGTTTATGTTGATAGTAATACTCTCGGACGTTGTACAGAGCAGACGTATCGCGAAAATATTCACTAATTTGTATTACTAAAGGTAGTCTAAACTGCACTTAAATTATATTAACAACAAGTTCCAAAATAAACTACATCGTATATAAGTGTTAACAACGTTATTCTTTTGAGAACACTATCACCGGCGACGGTTACCGGCGCGCGAGCAGCTCTTCACCCCCGCAAGAAAAAGAAGGGCTCCTTATTTTTTAACTCTTTCGCATTTGAAGCAACTGCAAGACGTCTCGTCATAGCGCACTGAGTGAGTAATTATTACAAAGATATCATGAGTGTAGTACGATCACCTACTGGAAGTGGCCTCGGATTTGACCGCAGTGGCTCGCAACCGAATTTGTTATCAAGCGTTTCTCAATCCGAATTTTCGGATAATTCAAAGGTAACCCATCGCAGTTATAAACGGAAAGAGATGGATGACAACGAACACATTCGAACTGAACTAAGTGAAATGCGTAAGCAAATGTCTGAAATGATGTCAATGTTAAAAACTCTTACCACTACTCAAAGCGAATTTACCAAAAAAAACACTGAAGATATAACAACAATTAAGGAACGAATTGATGATATTAAATCCACTGCGGAAAATCTAGCCTCGGAACAAAACAATATTAAGTCGGACATAGTATCGCTACGGAATGACAATCGCAAAACTGAGAAAAAAGTTGAAGAGATTGACCATGCTGTTCAATTACTAAACGAAAATAGACCATCTCCTAGATCATCTTCTGTCCCAATTGAAACACAAGAGACCATCATAGCAGAAATAAACGAACGTGAATTCCGAAGCAAAAATATTATTATTAGTGGTATACCTGAACCATCTTCATCAAACAAGGAACAACGTATAATTACAGATAAAAATGAAGTTTTAAACTTTCTTAAATCGATTGATAACAACTATTCTGAACCAAAACGGATTATGCGATTAGGAAAGTATGCTGTAAATAAAACACGACCAATAAAAGTATATCTGGAATCTCAGGACATTGCTAAATCTATATTGCGTAAACAAATTAACTCTAAACAGGGCAACATTAAAATATATTCTGATCAGACACCAAAACAGCGAAAATACCTTCAAAATCTGAAAGATGAACTTAATCGCCGACAGCCTATTGAAGATAAAACTCTCACCATAAAATATGTTAATGGCATACCAAAAATCATAGAGTTGCCATCAAAAAACGATTAGTCACCGACCCCACTACAAACAAAAATACTCACTCGAATAATGACAAAATTACCTATCAAGTTTGCGACAGTTATAACAGCATTGTAACCTCAAAAAAATCTTTTAAATTTCTATACGCAAACATGCGAAGCATTGTAAAACCCGGTAAATTTGACGAATTAAAATGTGTGATAAAAGCTTTTCCATCTCGCTTACATGCGGTAGTTCTAACAGAAACATGGATAAAATCTGACGAAGAAGGAAAGAGGTTTCAGATTCCAGGATACACACATTATTATAACTTTAGAACTGATACGAGAGGTGGTGGCGTCTCAATATTTGTGAACAAAAATTTGAACCATACACTGACTGAGGAAATCTGTCAAAACAGTAACCACTATCTTTGGATTCATATTGAAAACTACACTCTGGATATCGGTGTTGTATATAGAAAACCAGACCATTCAAATATCAAAACTTTCCTAGATACCTATTCTCAACAGCTGCATAAAAACAAACGGGGCGTGGTTTTTGGTGACTTTAACTTCAACCTATTGAATACAGAACGAGCAACAAAAATGTATAATGAAGTAATCCGAGAAAACGGCTATGAAATTTTAAACAAAATTGACGAAAAATACTGCACAAGGGAATCAACAACGTCAAAAAGTATAATTGACCATATTTGTTCAAATCTCAAAATGAATAATTTCCACCTAGCTATTGTCGATACGCCCGTCTCAGACCACAAACAAATCTACCTAGAACTGAAACGCTACATACCAGAACCCCCAAAGAAGAAGAGCTACCATGATATTGACTATGAAGTACTGTATAAGAATGTTTTAGAATCACGGACTGAAAACCTGGGCTATATATACGAAACCTTAGAAAAAAAGCTATTACACAGTATAGAAATAAGCAAAATCACCAAAATGAAAACATTAAACCCACCACGACAGGACTGGATAAATAGAACAATAATAAGTGAAATAAACAATAGAAATACTTTATGGAATCAGCACAAGAAAAACCCAAATGATAAGAACAAGGAAGACATTTTTAAAAAGAAAAGAAATGAAGTATCAGTATACATACAAAGAACGAAATCAAATTACTACATGGAAGCCTTTGAAAATTGCAAGAAAAAGCCTTTGAAAATGTGGGGACTGATAAACAGCCTGTCCTGTAATAAATTCACTGAAAAATCCGCCCCCCGGAAACTTCAATCACAAAATGGTACGGTTACTAACTTAGAAGAAATCTGTGAATGTTTCAATAATTTCTTTGCAAATGTTGGTTCGATACTGGCAAATCAAATTCCTGCTAAATATCATCCGTCAGGTATTGCCTTGACGAATTTATCTGGATCCAGCTCACTCTCACTTGATAATCTAGAACCAGCCACAACAGATGAAATCTTGAAAATAATTAATAATTTGAACAACAACACTAGCTCAGGCCTAGACGGCATTACCCCAAATTCATTAAAATGCGTTGCAAACTTAATTCTTGACGAACTCACAAATTGCATAAACAATTGTATTAAATCAGGAATATTTCCAAACAGTCTTAAGGTTGCCAAAGTTACGCCAATTTATAAATCTGGAGTAAAATCAGAACCGGGTAACTATCGTCCCATTTCAGTTCTCCCCGTGATGTCAAAAATTTTCGAGAGGGTCTTATATAATCGCCTCGAAAAACATCTCATTTCTCTGAACTTCATATATGAGAAACAGTACGGTTTTAGACCAAAATCTAATACACTCTCAGCCACAATGGACCTTGTGACAACCATAAAACTGAATATTGATAAAAAGCAAATCGCTCTGGGTGTCTTTATCGATCTAAAGAAGGCATTTGACACAGTCAGTCACGAATTGTTGTTAAAAAAATTATTTGAAATCGGGATAGTAGGACCTGCCCTCGAAATTTTTAAATCTTACCTGTCAAACCGATACCAAGTGGTTAAGATTGGTGATATTCAAAGTGAACCCAAAATTATTACGTACGGTGTGCCCCAAGGCTCAATTTTGGCTCCTCTGTTATTTCTCCTATACATTAATAGTGTTCACAAAATTGGTCTAAAAGGGGACTTAACTTTATACGCAGACGATACATGTCTTTTCTACTTCGGCCATTCAATCGATGCTATTGTTAAGCAAGCGCAGAATGACTTGGACTTACTCAACCTGTGGTTTCAACAAAATCTTCTCACCATTAATACAACTAAAACAAATTATATGATATTTGCAGCAAAAAATAAAAAAATTGGCAATTATACAGCATTAAAAATCAATAATGAAATCATAAAAAAAGTAGAAAAAGAAAAATATTTAGGGCTTATTTTAGACAGTAAATTGACGTGGCTTCCACATATTCAAAAAGTAAAATCAAAACTACAAGCACTTACGGGAATCCTACGAGGTATCGTTCGCTGCTTGCCACGACAAGTTCGTTATCTAATCTACTTTTCACTTGTCAAACCACACATTGACTACTTAGTTGAAGTATGGGGTACCGCCGCTAAAACACATATTAACCTACTACAAACGGCTCAAAATAAATTACTGAAAACCTTATTTAAATATGATTTTCTAACTCCAACCGAAACTCTTTACAAGGAAATTAAAGTAATGAACATTAAACAAACATACATTTACAACTCATGCATACTAATTCATAAAATTCTTAATAAGAAAATACACACAAACATAACCTTCACAAAAAATATAAAAAAACACAAAATGATACTTCGACGTGAACAAAACTTTCTAAAGCTACATCCAACTCGAACAAACTACGGAAAAAAAACAATTTTATATGAAGGATCCAAATTATTTAATAAATTACCAAAAGACCTCAAAGAATCTAAATCTAAAAACCATTTTAAAAAGTTACTCAAACAATTTGTATTGAAACACTCACTGTCCCTAACACAGTAATGAGCCACATCCAGCTACGCTTATATCCGTTTATCTTTGTTTAAACTTTGACTTGTGAACCGGTGTATCGAACAAACTTTTTGCATTTCTATTTTTTTTTTATGCTACCCTCAAAACATGTTACAATCGATGTCTAGTTTTGTAATACGTCCAACTAAATCGATTTATTTTTTTAGTTTTTAATTCTCATGTAAGTGAATTTATGTAATTCTTTATGGGAATAAACAATCTCAAACCAGAAAAAATAGAATCATAACATTTATTTGCATAACTAGCTGAACTGCCCAGATTGAGGAGGGATGGCAGGCGGTCGCCTCCTTCTGCGAAGCAGTAATGTTAGAGTAGGAGGCGGGCCCACGCGTGATGGAACGGTCCTCACGCCAAAGCCGGGATTCTAATCCCGATTTCTAGCCACCGTGGGCGTAGGTTTGCGGACTGCGGGCAAAGGGTAGTTCGCTGTCCGGACCGAGCTCTAGTCATAGACGACGCATAGTGTTACACGCGCGCTACAAAGACATGTCAGCAAATCGTAGGGGTTAAGTAAAAGTGAACCCCGGGGTCCTGAAAACTACTTTTAGCAAAGAAGGGGTTTTAGTCAGTAAAAGTTTAACACGCCCTCGCGCCCCGCCCAAGAGCGGGAGAAGTCTGAATGATTTCCCAACGTAATAAAAAAAAAACACACATATACAGACAAGTTACCACCTAATATTAATGTGATAGTGTGATTATTCTGACAAATAGGAATGATTAAAACAACATTAAGGTTGCATAAAAAGTGAAAAGTAATTATGTTAAGAACTAATCATAAATCCTATCAATAAACCACTGACAAAATCATCATCATCATCAGCCTTTTAATGTTCCCACTGCTGGGAAACAGGCCTCCTCTCTAAGAGAGGGAACAACATAACTCTGACAGCATATTATGTACATGTGTTGTGTGTCCTTTCCTTACAGACTACGTAAATATATAATAAGCAGCGAATGCCAAACTTTAGCCAGCATGATATCTACGAGAGAAACCCGTGACAATGCATACATTCACACATTAAGCACACACTTAATTTAAATGTAACGGCTGCCGCAAGTTTATTTTATTTTTATTGGCAACTTTACGCTATTTTCGCAGTGGCAACTGCAATAAATCCTCACTTTAATTGTACGAGCCTGAGACAACTGTAAAATGTCATCATAATTCCTCAAAGTGTAGTGTGGTTAATGGTTTTAAAGATAGCCATGACTTTTATGGGGAAAGAGCAGAATATAGGTAAAGGCGACTAACACGGTCATACGGAGCTGGTGGCAAATATCTATAACTAGCTACTACCAGCGGTTTCGCCTGTGAGACAGTAGAAAATGATCACAAAGGAATATACTTTTAGGATAAAAAGGTGCACTAATACCTTGATCACACGTACCTAGCGATCGGGAGAGGCAGTGCTTTCGGCCAAATACTCGGTACGTATAAACAGAGTGCCGAGTGCTCGGCCGAGCGTTTATGTCTACAACTTACATCTTACATCACTGTCTCGCCCGAGCAACATTTTATTGTGTCGCCCTTTTAAGGTCACAGCTCATTAGAGCCACCCGGAACTAACTCCGTTTCGCCTCTTGCGGCTAGTATTCTTTATATGAACTTGTTTGGGCATGCGCTCACAGTTTCAGGTCTTTACGATCAGCCGTTTAGGCAGTGCGTTGATCCGTCAGTCATTCAGGACAAAGCATTTTATAAGTATAGATGTATGTGTATTATATGTTTATAAGCATATATTATGTCAGCTTATTCCGAAATCAACTGAATGCATTTAAAGCAGGCAAATCGGAACGGTAGCCGTATTTAAGTTTCACCTCAGCAGCTCAGGAGCGGCGTCGGCAATCAAACGCGAGACGTTCAGTCTACATCAGCGGCAAGTGTTGCTGCTCCATCCATCACACGAGGGCCTGAATAACAGCTGGGAGTACACCTGGGAGCCTGAATAATACAGCACTTCGAGTTTTATGGATAGACATGATTGATAGAGATTTTTGGTAAAAATGTTAACTTCTTTAAGAGGTTAACATTTTTATCCAAAAAATTGGTCTAGTGCAAGTCGCGTATTGAAGGTTCCGTAAAAACTTATCTATGATAATAATAATAATAATAATTTATTTACGAACACAGTTTACAAATTTAGCAACATGTTGACAGAAAAAGAAAACTAAAAATGGCCTTAAAATTAGCAACGGGTCCCAAACTAGGCGTAGCCTGTGTCTTGGTGACCCAAACATAACAAAACATAACTTAGTTCCCAATTTATAGTGACCTGCTAGTAATATATGATACGTTAAGTTTTTATTAAAGTTTTAAGATACTGAGATACAAAGAACAATACATAAAATAAAGAATCAAACATTTTGTGAAAAGGGGTAATTAATTGACAAAAGAAAATACGAGTATTTAGTCATTGCACAAAAACAGTTTAAATGAGTAGGTGTAAATGTGAGTGTATGCGTGTGTGTTTTATTCGTGAAGAATAGTTCTTCCCATCATGCTCCCATCCGATTAAAAATTTGGGTGTCTTCAAGGCTAGAGTGAATAGGCTCTTAATAAACTAGTGCGCCTCACTCAACTATTGCATCATTGCCTTCTTTTTTCGTAACCGATCTTACTAATATTATTCATAGATTGGCTGCCAAAAATTGGAGACTTTGGCAAAAGTGAGAAGGTATTTCACGCCGGAACAGCTGCTCTAACTCTGTCAAGCGCAAGTTCGATCGTGTATGGAGTACTGCTCTCATCTTTGGGATGGGTTTGCTAAATACCAGCTTGACGCACTAGAGTCGATTGAGAAGCGAGCCAAGAGGATCATCGGCAATGATGCACTTGTCTAGCCACAACTCCAAAGTCTTGAGCATCGACGCCGAGTTGCTCGCCTGTCGGTTTTCTATCGTTTGCATTTCGGGGAGTGTGCATTGGAGTTTAATTTCGCCTAGTCCGTTCCATCATCGGACCACAAGACGTACGGCGTTGCGCCACCGGTACATGGTGGACATCCCACCCATACGTCCTAAGCGTTTTGGGAACAAATTCATTATTCTGTGTTTTCCATAGAAATATAATGGTGTTTCCTGATAGCTATAATCTAGGCGAGCGGGCCGTATCATTGCTTACCTTCAGGTGAGATAGTGGTCAAACGCGCGCCTATCCACAATAAAAAAAAAATTAGTAAACTCTTTTTTTCTTTTTTTTTTGCTTAGGCGAGTCACAAATAAATGCTTTTCTTATAAATATGAGAGTTTTTTTAATCTTTATTAAATGAAACCTTTAGATACAGGTAGACTATGTCCTATATAAGAACATACTCGTAGAGTAGCTTTATAATAATTATAATCTTGTTGTAAAATAAAGTGTAAATAAATAAATAAATAAAGTCCACTAGTACCGACTTTCAGGATACAGGCAGAAGCAACTCAGTAATATTTTTTTTTAAACAACGAACTTATTAAGGCAACATACAGGATGCAAGGTTACAAATCATCCGCTCTCAGTGCGTCAAGTATCTCAACTCCCACCTCAGCCCAACGTTACCGCATTTCTTTCCCGTGAAGGATAGAAGACGTTAGCGGAATGAGTTTGTCTAATTTCTCAACAACAAACCTCCTGTGTATCCTTTGCTGATCTCGGCGCGATATTTCAGCGCGCACACCTAACATTTGTAACTGCGGCCGCCGTCTGACGCGAGCTCTGTTACCGGTGTTGTGTTACCCCCGCTGTACTTATGTGAGCCTGGTAGTTGGAAGCTGCGTTTGTATGAGAATGTTTGAGTTTAGTTTTTCAAATGAATGTTGTAAGAGATGTTAGTACCTACCTTCGTTAGTAATAACAGAAAATAACTCATTATATATTATAACAGAAGACATAAACTCATTGATATATTATAACAGAAGATATGTTACGCGCTAACATCACAATCAGAAAAACTGGACTCGAAACCTACACATCTATGATCAGTGTTATCAGGGTAGCAAACCTATAGTCACTGATAAAAAAGGACAGAGATAAGAGCCGACGCTGTCGTGCGAGCGAAATAACGTCAGCTGCCAAATGTATGTGATCGTGGCCACCGATGTGAAATCGTGCCTATTTTAGGCAGAATTTCAGAGTTCCGTGCTAGAGGCAAGTCACCTACCGCTGTTTTGATTTAATATAAGGTTAGGCTAGCGGTCCTGACAGACATTTTTTTTTACGAAAGCTGGTCTTTTGTCAGAAAAAAAATTGAGAACCCGATTGTAACGTTTTACCCTGGATCCAATTTTATTTTCAAACTGTTGGATCCAATTTTATTTTCAAACTGTCCAAGGATCCACTCAAATATACGTTTCATCCCTATCAGTCAAGCCGCTTGGGAGGAGATAGATACACATACAGAAGAATAGATAAAGATATTTAATATGTTAGATTAGTTTTGTAATAGCCCCAACTTACCAGTTGAAGGTTGCGGGTTCAAACCTAGCCATGCGCATTATTTTGTGTAATTTATTTCATTACCACTGCTCTCAAAACGGTGAAGGAAAACATTGTGAGAAAACCAGCATGTCTTAGATCCAAAAATTCGAAGACTTGTGCCATCTACCAATCCGCACACGGCCCCCGGGCCCACGTGGTGGATTGCAGCCCATTCCCTCACCTAGAGAGATGGCAGCTATGCTATGCTAACATTGAAAGGCTTAGGTAATGGTAGGACTAAATCTGGAATTACGAAAATACAGCAGTCCCATATCTGTATATCTCTTTGCACACATCGAACAGTTTCATTTTTCCATGAGGTAAGTTCTTTAGGAAAAGGTGCTCATAATTTTGATTAACATTACGCCTCTTCAGGTTTCCAGTAAACAAAATCTAACTGCCATTTTAAAGCTGACGAGTGTTTCTTAGTAGTTAGATTAAAATACCGAAGCAAATTCAAAGGTCAATGATTGAAACCCAGACATCTTGTGTAACATGAGAACTATTGAAAATAAAATAGCAAATAAAATTGAATTAATGTATTTACGTCTCACGGTAACAGCATTACAAGTTTATGGAATAATATTATTTATATTGCTTTTTATCTTACATATTGATTAAAAACGTGATTGTGCATATTTGTGTTATAGTATGTGAAACTTTCGAAGGAGTTTTACAATAAACTCATATTTTACGTGAGTTCAAGTATTCCCTTAGGTAGATACAAGAAATTATACTCGTGAATCTACTTACAGGCGTAACTGTTGAGGGAGTTGGAGGGAAATTCCCTCCGTATTTATGTTTTCGTAGTTGCACTATGACGTGCTTTGCTTGGTAGTATACATAAAGACCCAAGCCTACTTTACCGTTTGCCACCCTACCCATGGGCTTGCGGACGTAGAGCAAAGGGTAGATTGATGTCTTGATGTCCGGAAACCGTCTAGAATTCTCAAAGAAATGTCAGCAAAACTGTAGGAGCCCAGCAGGGACGAAGTCTACTGGGACTATGGGTAGGTTTCGAAACACAAGGCAAAGAAAGAACATGGTGGATTGGCTACAGCGCCTGTCGCAATCCAGTGCTGGGCACACCATAATTATTTCGGTAAGTCCCCTCTTTGAGAAGTGGTGTAGAAGACAACACGCATTCTTACCTTCCACATGTCGCAGGTTTTCACCGGACATGGTAAGTTCGGGTGGTTCCTACACCGGGTTCGTGCGGAAAAAATGCCCGGGTGTCACTATTGTGTAGACCGCCTGGAGGACACGGTCGATAATACGGTAGATGTGTGCCCCGCTTGGGCAGAGCATCGCCGTGTCCTCGTGGGGGCGATCGCTGGTGAGGACCTCTCGTGCGAGGCCCTGGTAAAGGCCATGGTCCGGAGCGAGGAGGAGTAGCAGGCGGTCGCCTCACGTCAAAATCGTTTGATCAGAAAATAAAAAAGGTTTGTTTAAAGAATCCCAATAGAGTTTTAGTCGTTATTTCTCTTTTTTCGCGTTGCCTTTTCATCAAATAGCGCGTTCGATTGCGTTTGATGAAGCAACAAGCTTTTAAACTATGCTCAACTTTGACGATAGGCGAGAAGTGGGGAAGGCCACTCAAACATAATTGTGATAAACTATTAATCATGGTCATTATTTTCTTCAGTTTTACGTTCCCCTGGTCAATTTTGGTTAACTCAGGAACCCACATTTATATGCCAACACCCTCAATTTAGTTCGCAAGTTGTGGCAAAGATACATGTTACGTATGGTTATTCAACAAAATATGCGGCCGTTTAGCCTTGATCCCAACAGAGGTCAATGTGTGGGTAAATAATATATATGTATTATGTTATATATTAGGTAACAATAAACAGAGTATATCCAGGGCCTCGACGTGACCCGCGGAGTCCTGCAGGCCCAAGGGATCGTGCACGTACCGGCTGGCTGGGCCGCTAAAATGACGCTAGCAGACGAATAACGTCATGTTCGGAAGTTTACTAGTAAGAATTGATTGTCTTTGTCTGTTGGTGTTATGAGTAGTGTTCGGTTATTTGCGTTATTATTAAACTGTACTGATTTAAAAAGAACGTGTCACTTACCAACGGAAGATTCGGTAAAAAAAAAACAAAAAGTTGTCATGAAATACCCACACAATTTATGATAGGTAGTTTTTTTTAAGGATGGAAATCATCCAACTACTTCACCAGCTTTGGGCGGAGCAGGAGGTCGTGTCAGACTTTTACTGACTAAAAATACACCTGTGTCCTTCAGCTACCGTTTGCGTGCTGCGTGCTAGGATTACGGGTTTCATTTTCAGAAAATCCCCATAGTTCTAGGTAGCGGGCATCGGCCCTGCTGGGCACCTATAGTTAGCTGACATTTCTTTGAGGAACGCGTGAATCATTACGCGCTGTAGATGACTGGGCTCGGTCCGGTCAATTACACGGAGGTCGAGTAATTTGCTCGACTTCGTGTGCGTCTTGCGACTACCGTGGATGGTATTCGGGGTCGGAATCTCGTCGACTGGGGTGTGAGTACGTTTAGTCCCTAACGACCTAGCCTCCTCCTTCGCTGCTTCGCAGGGGCCGACCCTCTGCCTTTCCTCCTCGCTTCGGACCATAGCCTGAACCAGGGCCCGTTTTCTAATGAAGTTCCCGTTTGAATCGCGATTTTTCTCTCAACGTCTTACGTCACCATGCAACATTTTAGTCAAGGCGAAACTCCAGTAAATTCGCTTATAGCGTCACTAACAGCAAAACAACTCCGGGGACTTACGTGACATGAACAAATAAAAACTACTTGTTCAACTTTGATAGCAGGAAATTGTTTTAAGCAACGTTCAAGAGGAGATTTCGTAGGTGGACTGTCCTGGAACTCCCTGATGTAGGTAACTTTCAGCCCCAGTTCTCTTGAACGGAAAATAAAATAAAGAGTTTGATGTTGACTCTGTGTTTGTTGTTTGTTTAAGTTGGTCTTTGGCGGGTTCGTTAAGTCTCGGCTCAATAGGTAGTTTGTAAGTTATGTGTGTTTGTGTCGCCCCCGCCGTGTAATCGGGACCGTTTCTTGAACGTAACTTTTAACTGTAAATAAAATTAAATTGAGGAATTTTCAAAGTGAATCTGTAGGTTCATTACTTACATGCTACATCATCATTAGGAAGATTGGATAACAGAAAAATATTTGAAACATGCCATGCCTAGCTAAAAAAATTATTAAGCCTATTTAAAAATCTATTCTACTGTCTCATCATGATTATTGCTCTGTGCAAACTTTAAACTTCATACCTCAAACCAAGTTCAAGATATTTTTAAGTAGGTAGTTCACTATCATAGAGGCATCCTGGATATGATTGCTGACAGGCTGGACTGTTATGTTGTGAATCGTTGCTCTAGTATCTCAGCTGGAGTGCTGAAGTAATGATTATTTTATTATATGTTAATGTCTATTGTGATTGTATTTGTGTTACTAACATAGTCGTAAGTTGGTTTAATACTAACACTAAAGGAGACATTGTTACTTGTAATAAAGAATATATTATTATTCTAGTTCATGTACGGATAAAATCATACTTATTGATAAGTTCTTTTAAAAACTTTAAAATGTAGAGTTTCCAAGGTTCTGCTTCTGAAAGGAAGGCTCGACCCTGGTATGAAAGGCAACGAAGGAACGGGGTGGGTTTTTAGTCAGTAAAAATCTGACATTATCTCCAGCTCCGCCCAAAGGCGGGAGATGTCATTGGATGATTTTCACCACCAAACAAAAAAAAAATAGTTTCAATTGTAATAATCGGCTTAAATAATAATGGTAATAATGATAATTTGTCAACAGAGTAAGTATAATATATTTTAGGAAGAAATGCTTTGCAACCTCCGAGTTAATTAAGACAAGGGTAGGATTTATTTATTTATTTAAAACTTGTACAACATAAAAGAGCATATTCAAAGCGCTCCCCAAGGATGATCATGTTTGATGACAGATTCTGCGTCCAAAAGCTAGTTAATGATTTCCTACCAACAGGGGGTTATCCTCGGGTACACTAGCGTAGCGCGTACAAGGATAACTGTGGTTTAGTACTACGTTGCATGAAAAGTGTTGACTTCGATCTCTCGTACGCATTTCAAAGCTTCAGGACCCCAGGGTTCTATGATACACAAAACGCATGAAAATAATAACAAAAGTTTAAAAGCCATTATTTACTGAAACACAATAACATTCTCCTTCCTCCATTATTCCACCAGCCAAGCTGTTTACCAACACAAACGTATGTGTACAATAGCACCATGTTCTCATGCATACGAACCTCATTGGAGAATCCAATTTCCTCAGAACGTGAACATTTTCCTTCGCGATGAGGCATCGATATTGTAAAGACGTGTCGGATATCATTCCTAACGTTATTATATTTATCAGTTCATCAAAATGTTTGAGTTGGAAAGTAAATGAATGAATTTTGTTTTGAATGAATGTGAAAGAAAATGGAAATAAGGAGAAATAATTAATTTATAAGGCATTCTAAGGCAGGTTTCAGAGGAAGACCAAATATAGGCCGTGTATAGTAATTCCAGGCCCGCCTCAAGGAGTTGTCAGCAAACCGTAGGGGCCCAGCAGGGTCGAAGCCTACTATGGCCAAGGATCGATTTCTGAAAGGAAGGTTCGGCCCAGGTATGAAAGGCAACGAAAGAACAGGAGTGGGTTTTTAGTCAGTAAAAGTCTGACACTATCTCCCGCCCCGCCCAAAGGCGCGGAGATGTCATTGGATGATTTTCCCACCAAAAAAAGAGGAAGACCAACGAAACGGTAGCTAGACTGGTCTCGTCCTATTTTTCTGGGTGACTTTTTATATCACAAAATATCAGACAAAATGTCCCATGGGCGCTCTCCAACACAGTGAATGAACCGGCCACGGCATCAATGACAACTCCTAAGCTGTCATAACAGAGCTGCATGGCATCGCATCACGACAGAAGCGGTGGGGTAGTCTCTCGTCATTGTGTCAAGAGTGCATGACTAAGATGAAGATTTGTCAATATGGTCCAAAGGTTCTGAAGTAGCAACTGGATGTCGGAAGACGCCGTGTTAGAAGGCCTTCCACAATGTGGGCCGATGTTTAAAAGACACCTGTCAAACTATGTACAACAGTGGAGGTCCTTTGGCTGAAATATTTGTCAATAAAAATGTATTCTAACAAAAGAATTGCTTCGCAACTTCCGAGTTAATTAAGATAGGGAAAGTAAGAAAATGTTATAAGGTAGATTATAATCTTATGAGTCTAACATCCGTATTTATAAACAAGTAAAAGTAATTACTTGAGTAAAAGTAACTACTTAGATGACAATTTGTATTCTATAGTTAAGAAAACTTAAATATTTAATGAAAATTTGTAACGTCAAGTTATGACTTAATAAGAAATTACTTAGCACCAAGTAATTGCTTCTTTATAAATACGGGTGTAAAAGTTACCAAGTAACGAAGAGTATTTCAAGCAAATTTCAATTTTGTTAATATGTAATTTTTTCAATAAGTGTTCGTTAAAGACATTATTTTGGTGGATATCGTAGTAAAATCTGAAACAGGTAAATAGCGTGGTTATCGAATCTCGAAAATACTATGAAAAAACGATTTTTGTGTAAATATTAATAGAATTAAGTTATTATTTGAATCGTAGTTTTCGTAGTTTCAAATTGGCTCTAAAAATACATAGCACTTGTATAATTGAAAAATCTACATAAAGTTTTTTAATTCTTTTGAATAACAATTATTAAAAGTACATCTAAAATTTTTAAGCACACGTTTTACGTTTGAAAACTTTTATTAAGTTTTTATTTTACTTTTTGAAACGTAGTTGTTATAACATCAATATAATTTTTTATTTTTATTTTACATCATGTTGGAAAAACTAAGTTTATTTTTTTAAACACTTTAACAAAAAACTAAAGAGTTGCGCCACCCACTCTTTTTAAATTGTTATTTTTTTTTAATAATTTTCTGTAAAATCAGCGTGTTAACCAAGTGATATACTGAAAACAATTAGTATTTTTAGAGTTCCGCATCCAAAGAGTTAAAACGGGACCCTATTTGCTAAGAATGTGCTGTCCGTTAGTCTCCCACCAGGCTTGTACCTCATGAACTGTATAGCTAGACAGTTAAAATTTTCACAGATGATATATTCCTGTTACCGCAATAACAACACAAACTAAAAACAGAATAAAATGTAATATATTTAAGTGGGGCTTCCGTACAAAAAACCTGATTTTTATTGCCGTTTTTTGCTACAGACGGTAAAGAACCTTTCGTGCACGAATACGACGCGCACTCCGCCGTATTTTTTTATCCATACCACGATACTGAAAAACGGCTACTTAAATAGGTACCTGAAGAAATCTTTATTAAAACTTCCGCACGACGCAGGTGCTTACCGAACACGAAAAGTTCGCTAAGTACCTGTTCCGGATTCGTGCGGAGGATTCGCCCGGGTGTCGCCACTGTGCGGAACATCCGGAGGACACGGTGGAGCACACTGTAGAGGTGTGCCCCGCCTGGGCGGAGCATCGCCGTGTCCTCGTGGGGGCGATCGGCGGCAGCGATCTCTCTCGCCGGGCCTTGGTTCAGGTCATGGTCCGTAGTGAGGAGGGATGGCAGGCGGTCGCCTCCTTCTGCGAAGCAGTAATGCTAGCAAAGGAGGAGGCCGACCGCATCAGGCAGAGGCAACGGGGCGCTCGCCCCAGCCGCCGCCGGGATTCCGATCCCGATTTCCGGCCACCGTAGGCGCGGGCTTGCGGACAGCGTGCAATGGGTAGCACGCTGTCCGATCGTCCGGTAACAGACCGGACCGAGCCCAAGTCGTTAACGGCGCGTTCTGTTCCCGCGCGCCTTATGGAGCTGTCAGCAAACCATAGAGGCCCAGCCTCCTAGCTGCAAGCAGGCAGGGTCAAAGCCTACTGGGGTCATGGGTCAGCTTCCGCAAGGAATACCCGGCCCCGGCACGATAGGCAACGAAGGAACGGGGTAGGTTTTAAGTCAGTAAGAGTCTGACACTACTTCCCGCTTCGCTCAAGGGCGGGATTTGTCATTGGATGATTTTACCTACTATAAAAAAAAACCGGTGGTAATGTATAATAAACAAGGTGGTCCAGTATAAATAATTTCAAGTTGTAAGCAAAAGACAACGAGGCATGTAAAAGGACAGGACTAATTAAAATTAATTAATAACATCGTAATTAAGAGTTATGCTGACGCTCGAAATGAGCTACCTCTCTACCTTTTCCTTTATTTTCATTGTAATCAGATTTTCTGAGTTGGGTTACTTTGAACCCTTAAATACTACTACAAAATTTATTAACCCTAATTTGCAGCTAGCATTTTTTATTATTATTTATAGTAGGGTCACGTTCGACCACTATCTGACCTGATGGTAAGCAATGTGGTCAACGTTGGAGTGTTTAGTTTTGTCCTAAATATCCATAGAACAGTATTTTTAATGGCACGTAAAGACCTCTTGTAGCTGCATCAGTCAGGAAACACAAACTCCGGCAAGAAATTCCGCTCCTGAGTTATCCCAAAGCGTCTTGTACGCTTGAACCCCGTGGCGCTGGATCGAAGGCAATGAATGGAACAGGGTAGTTTTTTAGTCAGTAAGAGTCTGACACTATCTCCCGTCCCACCCAAGGGCGGGATTTGTCATTTGATGATTTTACTTACCATAAAGAAAAACCGTCGTACGCTTGATGTTCTGATAACGGGCTCGGTGGAATTTAGTTAAGGCGGGCCTTTCCCACTCGCATATCGTCAACGTCGAGCATGGTTTAAAAGCTTGTTGCTTGATCTAACGCAATCCAACGCGGTGTTTGATGAAAAGGAAACTCGATAAAAGAAAGATAACGCCTGAAAACTCGGTTGGAATTCAGTAATTCAGTGATTTTTCTCGAATATTTCACAAAACTTATTCCAGGAAATACGTGCTTATTTAAAGCTCTTAAAAGTTTTTGAGAAAAATGGTCGTCATTCAGAATGTCGATTATATGTGCAAGGTTTGTATAGAAATACCTTTTTATATTTTTAATATATGAGTACATTATGTAGGGCCAGAGTTCACGTAAAGTAGCAGATTTTCAGAGATCTTTATTTGATTAGTTTTACACAATTTTATTTCTATAAAAGCTTAGATTCATAAAGTATCTGTGTATCCAGAATATCTGGAGAAAGATGTGTAATAATAAAATCACGTTAGAGCGGTTGTATGAAAATGTACCTCGGGCTGACCGCTCTTAAGGAATTCCGATGCATACTTCCCAAAATGTAATCGGTAGAAAACCGTAGGTACCTATCGCATTATCAGGTCAGATAAGGAGCGGCTTTATGTAAAAGACTTGAATTTAGTTGCGTCCGGTTGAAATAAAAAACGACTCTTATCTAGTTGGGAAAAGCCAGATCATGATTTAGAGAAAAATTCATCATCCCAGGAGTGTTTTTCACCCGGCCAAAATCGCTAGCAAAAATTAATGTTGTCATAAGATCAATCAAATAACGAAAATAAAGATATTGACAACATAACATGTAACAAGAAAAGTCTTCAAAAGAAAAAGAAAGATAACCAAACAAAAAGATAAGGAACAGCTCATGTCTTGAAAGGACGACGTTCATACACGTGCCAGCGATGTGGAATGTTCGATGAATACATCTTACTACATTTTATATTTCTTTTGTGATATTCGTATTATGTTCAAAGAGTACGGTTAGTTATGTTTGCTATAGTTGACATCTTTGTGAGAAGATCAGTACACACGAACATGTCACAGGCTATAATGATATCTTTTAATATTTCATTACTGACCTTTTTACATTATTTCTATTTATTTATGTAGTCATGACCATTTTAGTTTCTTTAAATTTATTTATCCTGTGTAAAGAAAGGATTTATTTATTTGTAGTTATAAATATATTAATGCTCTCCTAGACCAGAACACAGATTTTGATATGTTTGGGGAAGAATGGAAGACGATACTATCAGAATATATGAAATGCTGTGAGGTGTATGACTGTGTATAATACTTGTTAAATAACCCCTGAAAGTCCTGCGCGACTTGTGAATTGTCAGTTTTCACTTTTTGTTTCATATTTTATTGTTTTGTTTTCTTTGTACTTTTCTTCTTACAAAATGACGCTAAAAGATTTAATGAAGTCAGTTAAATTGATATAATTTATCTCGCTTTTTTAACTGTACTTAGATATAAATTAATTAGTCGAAAAAACATGTGTTTGAAGGAATTTTAAAATGCAGGTTATATGAAAAAAAACATTTATCATTAGATAAAACGTGGAGACATAAAAATAAATCAAAACGATATAAAATTATCTGAAGGCTGACAATCTTATCAGTGTGATTTCACCCTCTCCTCCAGGGCCATTGCATGCACCACTGTGGAGTTTATAACAAAAGGTTAATAGCAGTTACGTTTCGATGTGCACGATCAAGGCAGGCCAGATCAATTTCTAAGCATAGCAGTAAGCACTAATCTCCGGCAGCAATTCTTTGGTACAGGCCATGGTCCGAAGCGAGGAGGAGTGGCAGGCGATTGCCTCCTTCTGCAAAGCAGCAATGCTAGCGAAGGAGGAGGGATTCCGATCCCAATTTCCGGTCACCGTAGGCGCGGGCTTGCGGGCTTGCGAGCAATGGGTAGCTCATCGTCCCACCGTCCGGTAACTGTACGGACCGGACCCAAGTCGTCGACGGCGCGTATTGCTCCACGTGCGCCTCACGGAGATATCAGCAAACCGTATGGGCCAAGTAGGGTCGAAGCCTACTGGTGCCATGGGTAATGTGTGTGTGTGTGTGTACCTCAGGGCCCAGGAATGAAGGAACAGGACTGAGTTTTTAGTGAGTAAAACTTCTCAGTCTGACACTATCTCCCGCCCTACCCAAGGGCGCGGAATGTCATTGGATGATTTTCCTACCGAAATTGTTGTTTCGTCTTGTATTACTGTAATCACTGCTCACACTGACTACCCTAGTGATGAAACATAGTAAGAGTAGATAAGTTAAATTGAAAAAGCGATCATCTTCGCTCGCTGCGTCCCTGGTACCCTGTCGGGAATATTATAAATTGTGCACAATGAAAATATGGTAGCCGAGGAAAAAATGGACAACTATCTCCCGTGGGAGGGAGCTGAATGAAAGGCTTAATTTATTTTAAGTCATAAGAAAATCCTTACGAAAGAGTACCTAACGTTAATATTATGTTCTTGCTTGATAATATTGGTTATTATGTGATTGCAGTATATAAATTCATACTGCAATGTGCGGATGAATGTCAGCAAAAAATTCAAAAGAATTTATTTCAAATAAACCATTCATACTTTTGAATTGTCAAAAAGTCAGTCAATCAGGAAAAAAACCGGGCAAATGCGAGTCAGACTCATGCATGGTTCCGTACAAACATACCTATGAAAACCGTTCAATTACCGAATTGAGTTACGAAGATTTTTCCGAATCGCAAAAAAGTTAAAGAAGTAGGTACCCTATGAGTTTTCATTCCCTTCATCATCATCATCCTTTTAATGTTCCCACTGCTGGGACATATGCCTCCTCTTTAGGAGAGGCAATGGGCCGTAAACAACCACGCGGGCCCAGTGCGGGTTGGAGAATGTAACATGTCTTCGAATTTTTAGTTCTAGGACATGCCGGTTTCCTCACGATGTTTTCTTTCACCGTTTTTAGAGCAGTGTTGATGAAATAAATTACACAAAGTTATGAGCCTAGCTGGGTTTGAACCCGTGACCTGCAACTCGTAAGTCGCGACCGTTACCACTCCGCCACCACTGCTCTCACTGATTCCCTTCTAAATATACGTTTTTTGCGACATAAACGGCCAGTCTTTTTTTTCGTTAATTCGCAATTCACTTCAAGGAGCCGCAGACCTGTATAGATTAATTTTAAGGATCTTGACAGACAATGAAGAGATCCTATAAGGGTTTTGTTATTTTCGTTTGAGGTACGGAACCCTAATGATGCTAATTGCACCTTTTAAATCTCTATGGAGAAGAATGTGTAAGAAATTCCATGGACAGCTTATTTAAAATATCTTTTATTTTATTTTATTTTATTAGGGACAAAAAACAGTTACATGCTAGAGAAAATACAAGAAAATCCTTAAAACTAGATGCACAAACATGTAACCCACTCCAATGTCCACGTATTAACATAAAAATAAGAGAAGTGAAGGAGTGTGGTATCTTGGTTACATATTTCTTGTCACTTCTACTATGTCAGAACAATGTAAATAAAAAGTAAAAAATAGCCATTGGCAGCTAAGAGATGACCAGTCTCAACTGACAGTTAATTGCACATTTACTTTGATAATATTATATCCCTACTTTCTTGCAACTTTATATACTTTTCATAAACGTAATACCTTCACACGCGCATAATTTTCACGTGACGGCTCAGCGAAGCTTTACTCATCCCGAAACTCCATAAAAATATAACATGAAAAAAAAACACATAACTCGGAACACATTAATCTTCTACGTGCTAAATAGTCATTCATAAAACGGGCATTACGTCACGGTAAGGGCAAGTTCACACCTAGTCGGGTCACGTCGCCTTATCGAAGTAATTTACAGGCGCGGCAACTCCATCTAAGTTGTGGAAAGTTGGTTGATTAGGCGCGTGAGACGGCCCGCCGCTGTGCCACGGTAATTATTTCCTTACTCGAGGTGGCGATAGATCGACGATTGAGTGTGATTCGTCTTTTATGGTGCTTCGTACGGTGGTTTAGTTGAAGGATTCTTATTAGGTGTTTTTTTATGGTAGGTAAAATCATCCTATGACAAATCCCGCCCTTGGGCAGAGCGGGAAATAATGTCAGACTCTACTGACTAAAAATCTACCCTGTTCCTTCGTTGCCTATCATGCCGGGGCTGAGCCTTCCTTTCAGAAAACGGCCCTTGACCCCAGCAGGCTTCGACCCTGCCTGCCTGCAGCTAGCAGGCTGGGCCTCTACGGTTTGCTCCTTGAGGCGCGTGGGAACAGAACGCGCCGTCGACGACTTGCGCTATCGGCGGTTACCGGACGATCGGACAGCGTGCTACCCGTGCATTCTTATTGGGTGTGATAGTTTCTATGTTTTTTTTTGTGGAGAAAGGAGAACGCATATTACATGTTTGAAGTAGACAGAAACTATAGGTACTAGCATACAATTATTCTATTATAATTTATGTATAAAGTTGACGCGTTTGTTTGTTTGAGTGCGCTAATTCAAATATATTCTAATGTTAACAGATTTATTGATGAACGCACTCTGAGCGCCAGTAAGCAAAGATGCGAGTGAAACCGCGTTAGATAGCAGATAATAATTTGACATTATTGCATTTAACTTTTTTGATCATTTACTCGATTCAATATTGCTTTTTACTAAAAAGGTGACTAGAAATTATTAGAGAGGGGTTGTTCGAACAAGTTACGACTCAAAGGACAACTAATGGAATATAGGTAGGGGTTTGTTAGTAAAAGTCTGACACTTTCTCTCGCTTCAGTCACAACGATAAGGGCGCCTTCAATTTAGCTGGGAAGTGCCGCGCGACAGCGGCGTGGCAGCATCAGTAGCACTGTTGTCGCGCTGCCGTCGCGCTGATGTCGCGCTGTTTTGTTAATCCATACAAAATTGAAGTTACGCACTTAGTTTTTGTTCAAGTCTAAATATGAACGAAAATCAGGTAAAAACCTAATAATTAAAAAAAATACCCGATTATGTTTTTTTTTATGGTATGTAAAATCATCCAATGACAAATTCCGCCTTTGGGCGGAGCGGTAATTTTGCACATACCAGATTATGTGCAAAAACGGTATCTATTTTTAAGAATCGTGCAAATTAAAACTGCATTTTACGAAACATACACATTGCTCTCAAATCACGTTGAACTACCATATCAAAATCAAATCAAATAACAGGAATCGAACCCCATCTCGATAACGTTTCAAACATCTATAAAAATACTCATTTAATTCCTGGCTGCCAACCAAATCTCAGAACAAACGTAGTAAGAGGAAACGCATTTTTCGGTACCACCAACCAGTGTAGGTATAGCCTTGTTTTATTTAAACTCAGCAGAAGAACTGAAAAAGCCGATATATTTGGCGTAAAACTATAGCAACTTTTTGTTGACTTTCAGTTCGATTAGTGAATGCCAAAAATCCTTATTATTCGTAGGGCCGCCCGGCCGTGGGGAATTTCTGAATAGTAAACTCGTGGTTCTAGAAAGTAAAAGGCAACTTAAGAAACATAAGTTGGTTTTAGTCAGTAAAAGTCTGACACGCCCTCTCGCTCCTACCTAGAGTGGGCGAAGACATACATGATTTTTCACCTCCTGAAAAACAAATCTGTTCTGATGTTTCACAGTTTGACTAAAAAATCAGGGATTGTTATATTTATTTGGATCGTCAAAATTACAGACACTATAAAATGGGTAGGTACACTGTTAAATTGCTGCAATTGAATTGCATGGAACCAAAATGAAAAATAATAATATAATAACTTGAACCAAATATGAACAAGAAAAAATATATTACCATAGTAATACATTGATGTCTCATTGAATAAAATAAAATTAAAATACATTAAATGCATAGGTTGACTCTAATTCAACAACCGTATTTTTTAAATTTGAAAATTTACCCTGCCCTAGACAACACCGAAGCCCTGGGACGAAGGTGGAGGACCAGGGTAGGTTTTTAGTAAGTAAGAGTCTGACACTATCTCCCGCCCCACCCAAGGGCGGGATTTATCATTTGCTGATTTACCTACCATAAAAAAAAATAACCCTGCGCTAGACAAAGATGAGGTTTAATTACGAAGGAAAAAAATAAATACATGCATGTGAATGTGATTAATTAAATTTTTTATTGATGTTAATGTTTGTTGACAAAGAGGTTTTTAAAGTTACAACTGTGTGTCTAACTTACTCGTAGTTTTTCATAGTTTCATCACAAAATACTGACAGTCATATTATACAGACGATAAGTTCGGTTTTGTGCCCGTGTAATAATGTACCCATTTCGACTATGGAACTCTATACTGTACGTGGTTTTTTTTTTCTTAGCCTGTCTTTCTATTTGAGAAGCAAGTTGCATCCTTTGGAAACTGTGTAGCTTTGTTATTGATTAAAACAAAACACTGTTTTCCTGGAAGAACAATAAGAATGTTTAAAAGAGTTAAGCGAAGGAGGAAATGTTAGTTCTTGGCACTGGCCAGGAATATTTGCGGTTGGCTGGTGAAGGTTGAGTAATAAACCACACGCCAATGCTATATATCATGATTACATGTCATGTTCTGTAGCTTACAGAGATTTAAAATGTTTAGTGTATTGTATTATTCCTAATTTCTGTAGTACTGTCGTAAGTTTACTGTAGTATACTGCTGCATAGGAGAAGGTGACTGCTTCTCATTTCCCTTCGTTCCACACCATGGCCTGAAATAGGGCAGGACGCGAGAGGTTACAACAAATAATCGCCTTTACGAGAACACGGCGAAGGGTGAAGTAGTAATGCTAGCAAAGGAGGAGGCGGAGACGACGCCCGGGTGTCGCCACTGTGCGGACCGCCCGGTGGACACGGTGGAGCACACAGTCGAGGTGTGCCCCGCTTGGGAAGAGCAGCGCCGTGTCCTCGTGGGGGCGATCGGCGGCGATCTCTCGCGCCGGGGCTTGGTTCAAGCCATGCTCCGGAGCGAGGAGGAGTGGCAGGCGGTCGCCTCCTTCTGCGAAGCAGTAATGCTAGTAAAGGAGGAGGCCGACCGCCTTAGGCAAAGGCGGACACGCCGCCGCCGCCGCCGGGTTTCCGATCCCAATTTCCGGCCACCATAGGCGCGGGCTCGCGGACGGTGGGCAATGGGTAGCTCGCTGTCCGTCCGTCCGGTAACAGACCGGTCCGAGCTCAGGTCGTCTACGGCGCGCACCGTTCCCGCGCGCCTCAAGGAGTTGTCAGCAAACTGTAGGGGTCCAGCAGGGCCGAAGCCTACTGGGGCCAAAGGTTATGTGAGACTGTCACCAAAGGCCCCAGGATAAAGGCAAGGAATGGAAAGGTAGGTTTTTAGTCAGTAAAAGTCTGACACTGTTTCCCGCCCCACCCAAGGGCGGGATTCGTCATTGGATGATTTTACCTACCCAAAAAAAAAAAAAAAAAAAGCAAAGGAGGAGGCCGACCGAATCAGGCAACGGCGCTCACGCCGCAGCCGCTGCCGTAATTCCGATCCCAATTTCCGGCCACCGTAGATAGATAGATATATTCCTTATTGTACACAAAAGACAAAATTATAATAGGAACTTAAAATTAATAGGGTGTCACAATGGGCGGTCTTATCGCTAAAAGCGATTCGTAGGCGCGGGCTTGCGGACGGCGGGCAATGGGTAGCTCGCTGTCCGTCCGTCTAGTAACAGACCGGACCGAGCCCAAGTCGTTTACGGCGCGCACTGTTCCCGCGCGCCTCAAGAAGTCGTCAGCAAACTGTAGGGGCCCAGTAGGCCGCCATGAAATCTTTCTGCCGTGTCGCGATTTGAAAGTTGTGAGCAAAAACAGAAAATGAAACTAGCCTGCATTAGTAATTGGAAAGTCAACAGATCTTTATGATCTTACATACATTTTTTTTTTATATAGGCATAGATTTGTCTATGCCTTATAAGTAAATTTTACTTAAACACACCATTTTGTAAGCAAATAGCATTTATTGGTGTTTTTTTTTTCTTTTTTTTAATGGTAGGTAAAATCATCCAATGACAAGTCCCGCCCTTGGGTGGAGCGGGACGTAGTGTCAGACTCTTACTGACTAAAAACCTACCCCGTTCCTTCATGCCTATCATGCCGGGGCTGAGCCTTCCTTTCAGAAAACGGCCCTTAACCCCAGCAGGCTTCGACCCTGCCTGCCTGCAGCTAGCAGGCTGGGCCTCTACGGTTTGCTGACAGCTCCTTGAGGCGCGCGGGAACAGAACGCGCCGTCGACGACTTGGGCTCGATCCGGTATGTTACCGGACGATCGAACAGCGTGCTACCCATTGCACGCATTTATTGGTGTTGTGATACTGCAGCTTATATTCATGCAACTTGCTTATGCAAATCTTCCCTTAGTAAAATGCTAATACTAAGATTACTAATTCTTTTCAAATTTCAGAGTTAAAATACAAAGCAGCTTTATAGCAGACTCAATAAATAACTCACTAAGATGCATTATATTTCCTTTCCATTTTCTCGGAAGTTCATATTAATTATTCGCGTTCTTAAAAACTATAACCCAGCTGAAGGAATAATGATTCGAAACTTTTACTACGGCCAGGTATCAAGTTCCTAAGAATAATTTTAAAATTAAACTTGTTCAAAAAGAAATCTAACGCAAGGAATTGGAATTAAAGTAGGTTCAGAAGAAAAACAACATCGTTATGCATTAATGGAAGTGTTCCGGGTTTAGGGCGCGACTACACTGGAAAGGATAGGCTATAAGATATTTAAGCTGTTTAAGGTAACGTCTTGAATGCGAGGGTAGCAATGAATATTTTGTGAAGAGCAGGATGGCCCGATTTTAGCGTGGATGTTGCCGAATTCATTTCGTGGCTGTAAAATTCTGTTGCGTAATTTGAAAAGCGCACAATTATTGTGAGGCCTATATCCAACAGTGGACGTCTTTTGGCTGAAATGATGATGATGATGATGAACGTGTATGCATCATACTAGGGGTACAGATATTGTAGACGGCAATCATGCAAAGAAAAAATCAGGAGATGCTGTAATGAGCTATATAATAATGTACAATGGTTACGTTCATATAACCAATTTTTGGGTCTCGATCAAAGTAGGGGGCTGCACGTAACTATAGCAAATGGTTCAACTTATTTGCCGCGTCCTATATAGATTTCACTAAAACTGAGTGGTCATTTTTTTAAGCAGGTAAAATCATCCAATGACATCCCCCGCCCTTAGGCGGAGTGGGAGATAGTGTTAGACTCTTACTGACTAAAAACCTACTCCGTTCCTCCTTTACCTTGGTTCCAGGGCCCTGGCATGCATTTTCATACCTCCCAAAAGCCCCAGATTAGGCTTCGACCCTACTGGGCCCCTACAGTTTGCTGACGACTCCTTGAGGCGCGCGGGAACAGTGCGCGCCGTAAACGACTTGGGCTCGGTCCAGTCTGTTACCGGACGGACGGACAGCGAGCTACCCATTGCCTGCCGTCCGCAAGCCTGCGCCTACGGTGGCTGGAAAAGATGGAAGAGTGGAAAACATGATATATCTCGTGATAGATATTGCATTTTATCTTTTTTTTTATTCATTGGTAGGCTTTTCACTGCTATTTCACCACAGCGATGGTGTAATGGACGATGGAGCACGCTTGCCTAAAAGTAAATTATTCAGTCTGGACTTGATACCCCTCTGATTTTAGCTATCAGGAAACACGAACTCCTTAACTTCACGCAAGATAAGAATGTTCCCAAAACATTTTCTACGTATGGGTGGGATATTTACCGTCTACCGGCAGCGCATCGCCGTACGTCTAGTAGTCCGATGATGGATCGGACTGGACGAAATGAAATTGGACAATTCCGACGCATACACTCCGAAATGTTAACGATAGAATACCGACATACAGGGAAACAAATATCCCGAAGATCCAAATATAGATTTTTCGCATAGCTTTATAAAGTATCGCTTGCCCTACTCTCCCACTCCAAGCTGCACACATAAGGAACGTTGCAAGTTCAGACATTAAGATAAGACAAATTGTTCGCCTGTTATTACAAATGGCTTCTTAATGTGCAAGATACGATTGCAATCACTAACTTACGGTGCTGCATTTATTGTAATTTTTAATTTTTGTAATGTCCAGTAATTTGATTTTTGGACAGTCGTGGTCCAATGGTTTCTTGGTCCCACTCCAACTGACTTGTTGTACGCCGTGAGTTTAAATCTAGGTATGCGTTTTGCTTTGTGTTTATGACATTACCTAAGAGCCTCGCTTTAAGACCGGTAAAGAAAACTTCGTGTGAAACAGCACGTTCTAGAACCACAAATTAGGAGGCATGTGACATGCACTAACTCGCACTGGGCCCGTGTGGGGGATAACGACTGTCATCTCCGTCATAACATACACGTGGAGTGTCAGCCTCTTATTGATTATACCTACCTGTGTTTCTTTTCAATTACCCTTTGCGTTCCAGAGCAAGGGTAATTCTTTCGAACAATTCCGCAATTTTGGTATACATTTTATTATTACTACGTAGGTATAGTATATCTCTGAACCCAGAGGTCCTGGACCTTTGGAAGGCGTACGAGGAGCCGAAACCAACTCGCAGAGGCTACAATAAATAGGCATAACGCACACGTTCACGTACCTATTCCCAAGCCTATTCTTTAAACCTAGCTACCCAATATCCCGTGACAAGAGGAACTGGAGTCATATCAATAAATCTAGCGAGAGACATACAATAATATTAAAAGGTGGAGCTGAAGCAAGAATTATATGTAACGGAAGCAATGGGCAATGTTCCAAACTGAGAATTTACTCAGTAGGGAGATATCGCGGGCTATGTGACTGTATTTGCGCTACAAATGAGAATTAACTGGTGAAGTTAAAATAACGTATCATGCTTACAATGTAAGAGATTTAAGCTGTAACTACATTAGACCGACGCACACGTGTAACACGCCTGATTCGTACATAGAACGACATCGCCCGGCGGGGATCAAGTGTAGCTCTACAAGTCTACTTTCCATATAAAATGTATGGAGTACGACGCGCCCAGATCGGCGTGTGTAGCACACGTGTGCGCAATGTAGTTCTAGCATTACTTATTGTTTGTGATGATGTGTGTTGTACAGTCACGAGCAATAAGAGATATGCATTGGCACCGATTCCCCTTGTGCAATAATTAAAATTAATTCAAACTTTTGCTCTTTATTACAACAGTAACGTTTAAAAAAGATAAGAAGAATTTTATTTCTGGCCCAATAAGTCGAAATTTTGGTTTACCATATAATTTTAGAGGCGATTTCAGAACGTGTAGATTAACAGTTGGGTATGATTACAAAGAAGTGCATCATATCAGGTAAATTTTGGCAAGAGTAAAATTATTGCCATCTCTTTTCATAAATTTTTAACGATAGGTAAAAGAGAGCGATAGTTTAAAATAAGTTTAGTTGGTGTATAATTGGCTTCTGCCATTCAAAAAATGAACTTTTTGTAGTACGTACACTTATAACTTTAATGACATAAGTTAAGACATATTGTGTTCACAGAATTCACGGCTGCGGGATGCTTGAAAAGCTGATGGCTCTCCACCAAAAAGAGCGTTCATAAACAAAGACCCCTTTATGGCTATATTAAAGGCCCACGTCGAAATATCAAAAGGAGACAATTTTTTAAGTTAATTACAGAAACTCTTTAAGTTAAAAACAAAAAAGCACAAACGAACTTGTTGTAAGATAGTTGAGAAAAGTAAATATCTTTTGGAGATATTTTCTATCCAACTAGATAAAGAATACCGTAAAATTGTTTTACGAGTCTAATTTTCTGAATAAAGATGATTTATCTTTTACTAAACAACAATATGTCTTCATATCTTTTTTTGATAAATATAATATCTATCTCTGAATTATGTCTACTAAACTATTTTCTTTGACAATAACAGAATGGAAAGATAATGACCAATTTGTATCGTCGATAAGTCTAGGGGAAATCGTGGGTTTGGCAGTACAGTCACGTGCTATAGGCGGTGCAGCTCCGACGCCGAATCATTGAATTTTGATATTGACTGTACTCACACCACAATATGATTTTATTGAAGGCGAATATCTATAGATATACAGTTACAAGTACAATAGTAGTAATAGTAGTATAGTTGCAAGTCAAGGTGGTACGGGCCTACCCATTTGTTCCTAGTTTTTGTCGGATTTGTCATTGGATGATTTTACCTATGTCTGCTCACTGAAAGTAAAAAAATTACCCTTGTACGATTCTATGACATGGTCTACCAGTGTGTCAAAGTTTTATAACAAAAATACACACATGCATACAAACTTTTGTCTTTGTAACATTAGTCGGACAATCTTGATTTACCTAGATGTAGGCGACTAAAGAAAACATGGAAAATTTTTGTAAGAAATGATACGAACAGAAGGCAGTAAAAACGTGATAGTTTTGATGAAATTTATAAAATAACGCAAAATATGATATTATAAAGGCAAAAGTTTGAGAGTAAGTGTGGATGTGTTTTTAACTTCTCCATGCTGCGCTGGAACGAATATGAATGAAATTTGGCCTACAGGTAGACCGTGTCCTGGAATAGATTATAGATTACTTTTTATGTCTGGTATATGGTCCCAAGGGAATGCAGCGACATCTATGAAGTCATAACGGAAATAAAAACTACGAAAACCTGCATCACGCAGTTAAAGTTTTGCGCGTGGTTTGAACATTTACAACAGACCGACCAACAGACATAACACCCGTCTGGATAGAGGATCCTCCCTTTTCAATGGAGGTATGTGGGACTTCACTCTCTGTTCTGCATACCTCTAAAGGATAATTTTCTACTATCACGCGGCTGAAGCTGCTGGCAGAACATAGGGAAAATTAAGTGCAAAATTGTCATATTCATTAAAAAACAAAAACAAAAAAACAATTCAACAACTGATCCATCACAAATCACCTCTTCGTCCACAAAATGCAACGTTAATCTTTTTCATACTTTCAAAATTTCACAATCTAATAGATTGCAGGGCTGACAAGTTTCACTTCCAACTCGAGTAGACAATGAAGCACAGCAATATAAATATTTAGAAAAACACCAAAACGAGTTCGTGCTGCCCTACTACAGTCTCACTACTCGAATGCCGTTACCAACCAAAATACCGTGTTGACTGAGAAACAAAAATAACCGTCCAACAGCATTGACTTATTTTGTTTTTTATACGTCTCGGAAAAAAAGATATCGCAAAAAAACGTATATTTCGACACTCCCAAGGGAATCAAAATTTATAGAGTACTTCCCGTTGGCCTAGAACCCTGAAATTTGGCATAAAGCAAGGTCCTATAGCACAAGTATAGGAATAAATCTGAAAACTGTAAATTTGTAGTTATGCCACAAAACAAAAAAAAAAATCTTTTTTCGATTCGGAAAAATCTTCGAAACTCGGTTCAGGGGGTCTACTCTCTTTCTCCGAAACGAAACTTTCGTAAACGAACGAAATTCAAACGAAGTTTCGTCAGTGAACCTACTCTGTTTCATGTTCGGACACGCACATGAAGTTCGGATCCACAGACAATCTTCGTGATTGAATGGAATGAACAATATTGTGTGGGTCTTTTTATATGTCATTTAAAATAAATTACGGTTTTTAAACTAATTTTGAATCTGGCTTTATTTTAAAATTTTGCATTTACTATGTGGTTTATTAAATATTACTAGTAATATTTATAAATAAAATTTAAATGTATTGCTAAATACTGATTTCTGATGAAATTCATCACGACATTATAAAACATCCTTTTTTACGACCTTTGCTAACCGACTTATTTAAAGAGCACCATTTCTTGCCAATCATCGGTACTAACGTATGACAATTAAAAATATCCGTATAATCACACGTAATGTGTCAATTATAACAAACGTCAACTTCAACTTGATTTTTAGTTTGACTTTTTGAAAAATATATCATGTTGCCAGTGCTTTTTTTACCTACTTTTGAATTGAAATACACATTTTGTATATTTATTTGTATTTTAATATATGATTTATTAAATTTTTCTTGTAATATTTATACATAGAATATAAATTGGACTCAAAAAAGTACTTATTATTGGCGGCGAGGTTGTGAGGTTTAAGACCTTAGCCTGCCCAAATGGGACGAAGAAAAACAATCTTGTAACTTGTCAAGATTGTCAACTTCAGTGTTAACAATTTAGCATTATTATGGCTAAATTTAGCAATTTTATAAGTGATTTGGCATGCATAAATTCAGTTTAGCATTGCATTGCATTGCATAGCATCAGCCTTGAAATGTGTCCACTGCTTGGACTCAGGACTCCTCTTTAGGAGAGGGAATGGGCACAGTTTAGCATATTTTTTAGCATTTTATTCGGGAAGATATTGATTGCTTGAATATTGAAGACTTGAATTTCCAAAAACAAAAATAAACCTGAATAACGCGGTGATGTTTCTGAAAACGACCGTAGTGAACTAGAGATCAGGGGAATCCCGCTTGAATTGAACTACAATAAGTCGACGTTGTCATCGAAGGCAATTTTGTTTTGTTTGATTCGTATGTGGCTACGTGCGTTGAATAAGAGATAGTAATAGAACTAATAGAGTTAATTAATTGACAATGCCATAAAAATATCACAATTTGAGACTGGGAATTGATATCCGATTTGAAGGAGTGGCTTCAGAGCCGGCCGGTCGGTCTTCAGCTTCGGTTGATCCAATGAAGAGGATACAAACGAATGTCTTCATATTTTATTTGTGTCACAAAATTAGTTCTTTCAGTACTTCCTTGCCATTATTGTTCAGATTTTTTAATAAATGCGCGTCGTTGTTTTATTTTTACATTTTCTAGAAATTTTAGTATATTTTTGGCATTTTTTAAATGTAGATTTTGCAAAAAAATATTTTGTAGAGTTGGCAGCACTCGTCAACTTAGGATGTTTTGTTTGATTTTTTCAAAATATTTTTATTCTGTTTATTACTCAAGTGTTGTGTTATTATCATGATACATACTTTGTGATCGTTTTACACATTCTGTAAAAACAGTTTCAAGTTAATCTGTCGATATCGCGTAACATTTTCGGCCTCCACATGCTGCTTTGTTTTGGAAATAAGAAAGTAAATATGTATAAAATTTGTAAGTAAATATTAACATAAATTTACAATATAACTAGTATTTGTATTTAGTCGTAGGTAGTCTATTCTTAGAATTATTTTATTCACAATCTTAGTTGTGTCCGAATTTTGTTTTCAAAAATAATAATTGATTTTATTACCAAATTTTTATGTATAAGAATTTAAAATCCATTTTAATTCCATCAATTCTTATAAAATTACAATTTTTTAATGACAATTAGGTATTTAATCCGTTTTATTTTCAGATCAATGAACCAATGCCATCCACCTTCTCACCTCCTGTCAATCAAGCCAACTTCTAAACTTTTCAGAGCCTGAGGTAGCTGTGAACCTAGAACCCAGCCAGGAAGATAGGCATAACCAGCCAGTCGACTACTAGTGTCATGAAAATTCCTAAATCTTACAGGGTTCAAGTTAATAAAAATTGTAAACATTATACATGTATTTTAGTCTTTTATTAAAATGTCACTGAACAACAACAACTTAACACAGTCCACTTTCTAGCGCTTTGCTACTCTGAATATATCACAGTAGCACTCAACTTCCTAGAGTTTTGCTACCCTGAAAATATAACAGTAGCACTTCACTGCCTAGTGTTTTGCTACTCTGAACATATCACAGTAGCACTCTACTTTCTAATGCTTTGGTGGGAAGAAGCCTTTGGAGATAATAAAAGCACTATTTCCTAGCACAACTCCTCAAATAATTGCCGACTGAGTCTGTCTTTTCCCACAAACTAAGACAGGAATTTGCGTAATGTTAAGCTGGTTGCGCAAGTGACTCCGGTTCCTTGTACGCTCTAAACGTCCTTCACGTAGAGCTGCTGTAATTACTCCTCCTTGCGTTGTTTTCCTCAATGCTGAGGATCGTGACCACCCTGTTTCATCACTTTTCCTTGAATGATATTTCTCCTTATGATTCTATCTCTGGCGGTATGAAGGGCATTATATAATGTAGAGCCGCATTGATTTAAAGCATTTTTGAGGCCATATTAAGCAATTTTCCTGCAAAATTCACACAAATGAAGATCAAAATATAACACTTTTGGTTTCGTAGGTTTGAAGTTAAAATTCCGAATAATACATCTTCATCGGTTGCTTGTGTACTTTAAACGTTCCTCACGTGGAGCTGCTTTTATTATGAGCATTCTAGAGGCCATTTTAAGGAATTTTCACACAAAATGCACAAAAACGAAAATCAAAAGGTAACGTTTTTGGTTTCGTCAATTTGACGTTAAAATTGTGCAATATTCGTGTGTCAAACTCATTTTTTTTTTCGTAACATTACCAATTAGAGTAGGTTTAGAGAATCGGAATGTCAAACTATTTTCGTTCGTATGAAATTTCGGGAACGAAATGAACCGTGGTAGGAAACACGCGAAATTTCTTACGAAACTTCGTTTTTCGGAGAAAGAGAGTAGACCCCCAGGAATTGAACTATTTTAAGTTGGTTTGTACAGAACCCTCGGTGTGCGAATTAGACTCACTCTTGCCGTGTATTTTGCTTAATGACATGCTAGCGCTAAACACCTTAGATTTCTTCAAAATTCTCCGTTTTCCTCTACAATAAATAAAATGCATGTATTTTAACCAAATCCCTTCTCATCTTTTATCTAGCCATTGGTGAAAGCTGCATGACAATCAGTGTTCTAATTTTTGAGTTTATTACGAACAGATAGACACACAGACGTGGTGAGGACCTTTGTACCTTAATATTTAAAGAAGTGGTTGCGCGAATAAGCTGTGGACTGTATGTTTAAAAAAGCGATCTAAGGTTTGTTAACAATATGCAGGTACTGTGCCTTTATTGATGAATGGATGTATTAGGGAGGAACACTGACCTTTTGACCTCGAAGGTTCCACGTGGCGCCGGCCGGCGAACCTCGACTTCGCACATTCAATCACTGCCAGGTCCTGTATTGCACTACACTGCACTATTGTTGAGTCTTTGAATGGTTGGATCACGAAATAGTCAATTTTCTTGTAATTTCGAGCGGGCGATGTTAGCGGAGCGGACACATTCACACTCGATGCACAAAAAACGTCATGTCATTTCATTTCTTGAGGTCGTGCGGGAGGGGAAACGGAAGGGATAGGATTGCTAGGCCAAAAAAAATAAATTACAAAAAACAAAATCGCGGATCATAGCAAATTGGCGCAACCAAGAAGGATAATGTGATAAATAATTAATGCTTAAAATTAATGATTAAAATTAATGCCTACAATTAATGCTTAAAATTAAAAATAAAATTAAAAATATAATCTCAATTTTTCCAAGTGAACGCATTTTTTTTGTGTGTACCATAATAGTCGTACTACTCGAACACTGAAGCCTCGAAGGCTCGAAAGTGATTAGGATAACTGCCAACAGTGTATCCCGCCAACTAACTTGATATATGTTATGGAGCTAACTTCAAAAACTATTGCCATCCTTGCACTGAAATACGGGATAATTCCTGTTGCAATTAGGAACTTTGCCGATATTAATTTTGCGATTTTCGTTTGCTACGGTGAGAGCTACGCTGCTACGGCTCGTAGCGCGTGAGCTACGAGATTTTAATCGGTTACGTAATTTCTGCGTAGCTGAAGGTGTACGTTTTTATTTTAAATAGGAGACCAGGATTGCTTAAGTCTTTATCTAATGTGAAACACAATCAAAAGGAATCGTTAGGGGGGTATGGTCATGTAAAGGGGAGGAATGAAACGCATTTTGCTAAAAGTTTTGTGAGTACATGTGGATGGATGGAGAGGGAGGGGGAGGCCAAAGAAAAGATGGACGGATTGTGTAAGAAGTAATATGAAAGAAAATGACGTTAGTGATAGCATGACGGGTGACAGAATGGAAGAAAAACTCGTGTTGCGCCGAAACCTAAAATAACATGGGAAAAGGGCAGGGAGATGATAATAAGTTCCGTAAAAGTAAGTAAGTATTGAATATTTTCTTTGTCACTCATGATTTGTACTTCAAAGACACGAAATTGAGATACACTTGTCTGCTCAAAACATAAAGGACTATACCGTATTTATAGAATAAAATAGAATATATTTTATTTCGGATATACAAGGATCCGTATAGTGTCAGTAGCTTAATAAATATCTTATTATATATACTTCATCTATTTAGGTACTTAACTAAATGTAAACTATCTTCACATGTTTTTTTCTACAAACTGTATAGTAAATATGACATCTAAAAATGTTTACAATTAGTTAATTACCTAAACAGATGTTAGGTAATTAACTAAATTTTAATTATCTTTGGATAAAAGACATCAAGTCATATATACAAGAATCCATACATACATCAAGTTAACACGTCCTGACCCTCCAAAAACACACACGTCTTTCCTCCAATCAGCCGTGTGTACAAACCTGTTCCCCTCTTCCCCCTTCCCCTCAGGAACAAGTTTGGCGATCCATTAGTGACGTGTTAGTGAGAGCATTCGGACTTTAAGAAAACTTATGTAACCGACCGCTGAAAACACTGTAGTTTATTCAGTGTTCGCTCTACTAAAAAGAAAACTTTATGTACCTAGAATCTTGATTTATGATCTAAATAATAAAAATGGATTTAAAACTTTTTAATCTATTAAGTTTAAAAATACATATATAACTAATTAAATTATATCTACACATGTACAAAACCTTAAATATTAACTAAACTAATTATACTAAAACCTACCTATAAAAATTACCTTTAGTGTGTGTAAATACCGTTAAATTTTGGTCGTTTTTAATCCCGCAGAGGTTCGATTCGGTACATGAAACACTATCGATTTGTAAAGATAAAAATGAAAAATAAAATAATTTTTCTTCAAACTCGAATAATTCGCGCATATACGAAATTAATATTAGCAAGAAGAAAAAAATCCAAGCAATGAAAATACATTTTCATTGCTTGGAAAGCTTATTCAGTAAAAAATCTGGTTCATGAAATGTGAAATAAAAACCTGTAATAGCAAGATTTATTGCTCTGAAAGTAAATCAGGTAATAGCAGGTCGATGAAATTGAATCTCTAGTGTTTAACGTTATGGGCGAGTGGATACCGGCCCCTGGTACACTCAACTGCATTGCCTGCTTGCACTCTACTTAATTACAAGTACTTAAATTCGTCATTTTATTGCTTTCACGTTCTGTATTAGAAACAGTTTACAGCTGTGGACTTCTAAAAGAATTTTTAAAGACTTCAATTATTTATTTATTAAAACTTTATGCACTCGTAAGAAAAACTGTACAAAGGCGCACTTAATGACTTAAGTATTTTCTGCCAGTCGACCTTAGGGTAGTGCAGAAACTTAACATGGTTAATGCACCTTAATGGTAAACAGAAAAATAAAACACAAATATATACTTAGATTTATTCATACAAATTAACAATGTTATTATGAGAAACGAACACAACAAATCAACGGTATGATGATTAATCAAATTTCCTGCGAATGTGTTCACGTGCATTCATCTTAAAAGTTAACCGATTGGAAGACGTCCTGATGTTCAGAGGGAGCTCATTCCAAACAGAAATCGCCTGGACAAAGAAGTATTGAAATTATTATTGTGAACTGTTCTAGTACAGACGTGTATCAATGCCAATCAGTGTGGACAGTCGAATCGTGTTAAGGCTCTACACAAAACCTCGATGCGATGCGATACGATGCCACATCGCAGGAACCTGTGATGCGATTTCGTGCGGCCTAGCATCGGTTCAAGTGAACATACAATGTGCGATGTGAGTCAATCCGCAAGTTTTTGCGGGTTCGCAGATTTTTATCGTCGCTGTTTTGTGTTTGGGCCGTAAAAGGCGCAGATTTAAGTGTGTTCTGATGGAGATACAGACACTGTAATAGCGTAAGCTTTTAAATATGTTACTGCAAAGAGCGCGACACACACACGTTGCCTGTACATCAGTGTCAATATAATATCAGTGCAGTCCAGTGATCATCTTTTTTATTTATCTCCGATTACCACATCACCTAAACGCTCCTTGAAGTATGTCAACAATACGGGGACTGCCTGTTATACCGTTCTCAATGCTCAAAAGTTCTACTACTTGCTATAGATTTTTAACGAAATATCGAGTACCAGAGAGGTCTTTTTATTGGTCCTAGTAGTGATGGAGTTGTGTGATTATTCAAAAAAGTCACGAAAAATCATTCGATGATTTTCAACTAAATCAAAAAATCATTAGTAAAGATTCAAAAGTACATCATGCGTACCTTGAAATCTTTTACCCAACACAAACTAAGAAGATTACACGAAACTAATTTAGCAAACATTATTTCCAAATTTGTTTCCCCCATTTAAAAGCCAAGACGGTTAAAATTATTCTAAGACAGAGGTAACGCTAATCTCTCTATTAATTTATTTGTCCTTCAAAGTACGGTTACACTCACGCTAGGAAGAGGAACAAGCCCACAGATGGCATGTGTGTTCATTCGCTCAAAATGCTAATTTCCATAGTAACATGTGTACCATTAATGACATTTTCGTTTAATTCTATTCGCTTTGAGAAGCAAATGAGTGTGGGTGGCATGTGGCGAAGAGTGGATGAGCGTTTAGCTGAACTAGGAATAATGTTTGTGATGCCTTTGCCTGAATGGTTTCATTAAGAAATTAGCATCGTGATATCGACCTGTATACGTCTACTACTGATACGTATCTCTTCGAAAACGTTTTATTAATTTGCGTATTCATAGAAACAAAGACAGTTTTTTTAGTTTCGTACCTCAGTCAGTATAAATGGAACCCTAATAAAATCACTTTTGTTGTTCGTCTGTTTGTCTGTAAATCTCTCGGTTTGTTTAGACCGTTTTTCTCAGGAACGCGTGAAGGTGTTGGGCTTAAATGTCTGTCTCAGCCAGGTGCAATAGACAATAGAAAACCTTGAATCTAGACAACTTAGTTCTATTTAGCGTCCATGGTACAAAACACTTATGCCTGGTTCACAAATGGCCAGACAGATTGCTATATATAATGTATTATGCGTCTATTTAGGCAAATTTAACATGTTTTCTTTCTTTTTTAAATGAATATGAAATAATTAGTCTTCTACCTGTTAGAGCAGTACAAAAATAAAAGTTTAAAGTCAACGCTTTCTAACAATAAGGCTGTTTATATTCCGTTTAGGCGCATATTTTGACACTCACAAGGAAATCAAAACCTGTGGAGTTTCCTGTTGACCCAGGATCCTGAAATTTGGCAGTAGCAAGGTATCTTAGCACAAGTAAAATCTGCAAACCGTTTTGTAGTTACATTACAAAAACATTTTTTCGAGTCGGAAAAATATTCGATATTTAATTCGGGAATCGAACTATTTAAATTGGTAAGGAACCCTTGGTGCGCGAGTTTGACTCGCATTTCAACGGTTTTTTAATGTTTAAGTTTTACAATATTTCCTTATTACAATATTTATATATTCCACAACTATCACACAACAGCGTCTAGTCCCAAGCTAAGCAGAGCTTGTGTTATGGGTACCAGACATATAAACATACTTATTTACACATTAAATACATACATATTATACATAAATAACACCCAGACACAGAAGAAATGATCGTGCTCATCACACAAACATTTGTCGTGGGAATCGAACCCACGTCCTCCGGCATAGCAGTCAGGGCCACTAACCACTAGACCAATTGGACAGTGTAGACCAATAAAAAGTCATATATTTATTCAATAAGTAAAACAATGAATTAAAAACGATCAAAATAGAAAAATTGTATTAATTTGTTGATTCAATAAACAGTAAGCAGTTTTTAAGACTTTTTTTGGTGGTTGATGATTGCAAAAAGATTTTCAGTTTCGTCTAACGTCATTTTTTCCAACCATTTGATAAGTTTGATTTTAATATCATGAGATAAAGGATAATATTAAATGGAGATGAGATATTACGTGCTATCGACACGAGCTTGGTCTTTATCCGACAGCCGAACTACGCTAAATAGTATTTAGCATAGCTCAGTAATGGAGGAGTAGTTAGGATAACCTGTACCCTGATAACTCCTCCACTAATTCATCATCATCATTCCAGCCGAAAGACATCCACTGTCATCAACGATCAGTCCTGTGCGTTTCGCAGCCATCGGATTCCCTTGACCATTAATTGGTCGTCGATCCACCTTGTGGGAGGCCTTCCAACGCTGCACCCTCATTTACCTTCTGTTCTACAAGCAATGTGTCCTGTCCACTGCCACTCAAGTTTGGCGATTCTTCGGGCTCCCGGTAGCCTTGGTCCTTTTGCGAATATCTTTGATTTCTGATGTGACCACGCAAGAAAATTTCGAGCCTTTCCATAATTTTCCTTCCCCTTTCCTTCCCTAAAATTCCCCTTTCCATTATTTTTTTCCAGCCATTACTGTCCCACTGCTGGGGAAAGGCCTCCCCCAAATCCTTCCAGACATTCTTATCCCGCGCAGTCTCGAACCAGTCCTTATGGTACGCGTCCAGGTCATCTCGCCACCTCTTTCTAGGCCGGCCTCGACGGCGCTTACCCTCTGCAGGAACCCACCGCGTGGCGACACTTGCCCAGCGGTCACCACTCCTGCGGCCAACGTGGCCCGCCCAATCTCATTTGAGCCTGGCAGCCTTTCTCCCCACGTCTATTACGCCATAATTAACTAAAATTCAATACTGTAATTGATTTTCAAAAATAATATTATCCTTTGATAACTTCACTAACAAATTTGTTTACTACAATTTTCGTAATATCTAAAGCTTCAATCATGTAGTAGGTAATCAATCACTTTTGTCGTAATTATTAGATTGAATTAAGTTATTAGCTGGAACTTGTTTTCAATGTAATTTCATGGATCGCTAATGTTGTCGAAAGTGAATTAGAGGGAGTAATTTTATGTTGATTTTATTTGTGAAAATATACCATAAACATTTTGAGTTTTAAAAGAGCATTGGATTCAGCGATCATTTTTTTTTTAAACATATTATTGTTACCCGTTTTAGGTTTTTTTTATGGTAGGTAAAATCATCAAATGACAAATCCCGCCCTTGGGTGGTGCGGGAGATGGTGTCAGACTCTTACTGACTAAAAACCTACCCTGCTCCTCCGCCTACAGTTTTGCTAACATCTTTATAAACACTACGCGCCGCTATCTGTCATTACATTTTCACTTTTCGAAACATAAAATTAGTACATTTTTAATCCCTTTTTTCTGGCTTCGTATTCGATTGGGTGTCCTTAATAACCAACATTCACGGGGAAAAAGTCGCGACCAAACGGTAATAATATTACAAAGTTGATGAGTTTGTTTGTTTAGTTGAACGCGCTAGTTTCAAGGTAATTCAAGAGTGGCAATGTGTAGCATACGTAGGTTCAATTTGTCTTAATCTTAATTCAACGCTATCAAAGATTAAAATAACAGAATTAAACGAAACACGTGTCTAGTATTTTGATGTAAAATATCTAAGTACAAAATTTCACAACTGTGTCATGAAAAATCACAGTTATAAACTTGTTATGTTACCTGGTTGTCTGCACAAATACATGATCACCGGGCCATCCGGGCGTCTGAGAGGTTGTTTTGCTCCCGCAATCAGCTATGCACTGGCACCTAATGCCTGCGCGACAATGTGTGTTGTATGTTGTGACCTTTTTCAATTTAACTAATGTCATTAACATAAGCGTTTTGATAGGTACCTGGGGGTCTACTCTCTTTCTCCGAAACGAAACTTTCGTAAACGAACGAAATTCAAACGAAGTTTCGTCAGTGAACCTACTCTGTTTCATGTTCGGACGCGCACATGAAGTTCGGATCCACAGACAATCTTCGTGATTGAATGGAATGAACAATATTGTGTGGGTCTTTTTATATGTCATTTAATATAAATTACGGTTTTTAAACTAATTTTGAATCTGGCTTTATTCTAAAATTTTGCTTTTACTATGTGGTTTATTAAATATTACTAGTAATATTTATAAATAAAATTTAAATGTATTGCTAAACACTGATTTTTGATGTAATTCACCACGACATTATAAAACATCCTTTTTTACGACCTTTGCTAACCGATTTATTTAAAGAGCACCATTTCTTGCCAATCATCGGTACTAACGTATGACAATTAAAAATATCCGTATAATCACACGTAATGTGTCAATTATAACAAATGTCAACTTCAACTTGATTTATAGTTTGACTTTTTGAAAAATATATCATGCTGCCAGTGCTTTTTTTACCTACTTTTCAATTGCAATAACATTTTGTATATTTATTTTTGTATTTTAATATATGATTTATTAAATTTTTCTTGTAATATTTATACATAGAATATAAATTGGACTCAAAAAAGTACTTATTATTGGCGGCGAGGTTGTGAGGTTTAAGACCTTAGCCTGCCCAAATGGGACGAAGAAAAACAATCTTGTAACTTGTCAAGATTGTCAACTTCAGTGTTAACAATTTAGCATTATTATGGCTAAATTTAGCAATTTTATAAGTGATTTGGCATGCATAAATTCAGTTTAGCATTGCATTGCATTGCATAGCATCAGCCTTGAAATGTGTCCACTGCTTGGACTCAGGACTCCTCTTTAGGAGAGGGAATGGGCACAGTTTAGCATATTTTTTAGCATTTTATTCGGGAAGATTGATACTTGAATTTCCAAAAACAAAAATAAACCTGAATAACGCAGTGATGTTTCTGAAAACGACCGTAGTGAACTAGTGATCAGGGGAATCCCGCTTGAATTGAACTACATAATAGTTTATTGTATAAGTCGACGATGTCATCGAAGGCAATTTTGTTTTGTTTGATTCGTATGTGGCTACGTGCGTTGAATAAGAGATAGTAATAGAACTAATAGAGTTAATTAATTGACAATGCCATAAAAATATCACAATTTGGGACTGGGAATTGATATCCGATTTGAAGGAGTGGCTTCAGAGCCGGACGGTCGGTCTTCTGCTTCGGTTGTATCTAATGAAGAGGATACAAACGAAGGTCTTCATATTTTATTTGTGTCACAAAATTAGTTCTTTCAGTGCTTCCTTGCCATTATTGTTAAGATTTTTTAATAAATGCGCGTCGTTGTTTTATTTACACATTTTCTAGAAATTTTAGCATATTTTTGGCATTTTTTAAATGTAGATGTTGCAAAAAAATATTTTGTAGAGTTGGCAGCACTCGTCAACTTAGGATGTTTTGTTTGATTTTTTCAAAAGATTTTTATTCCGAGTTTATTACTCAAGTGTTGTGTTAATACATCATGATACATACTTTGTGATCGTTTTACACATTCTGTAAAAACAGTTTCAAGTTAAACTGTCGATATCGCGAGATATCGTGTAACATTTTCGGCCACATGCTGCTTTGTTTTGGATATAAGAAAGTAAATATGTATTTGTAAGTAAATATTAACATAAATTTACTATATAACTAGTATTTGTATTTAGTCGTAGGTAGTCTATTCTTAGAATTCTTTTATTCACAATATTAGTTGTGTCCGAATTTTGTTATCAAAAATAATAATTGATTTTATTACCAAATTTTTATGTATAAGAATTTCAAATCCATTTTAATTCCATCAATTCTTATATAATATAATAATTATATAATTACAATGTTTTAATGAAAATTAGGTATTTAATCTGTTTTATTTTCAGATCAATGAACCAATGCCATCCACCTTCTCACCTTCTGTCAATCAAGCCAACTTCTAAACTTTTCACAGCCTGAGGTAGCTGTGAACCTAGAACCCAGCCAGGAAGATAGGCATAACCAGCCAGTCGACTACTAGTGTCATGAAAATTCCTAAATCTTACAGGGTTCAAGTTAATAAAAATTATAAACATTATACATGTATTTTAGTCTTTTATTAAAATCTCACTGAACAACAACAACTTAAGACAGTCCACTTTCTAGCGCTTTGCTACCCTGAATATATCACAGTAGCACTCAACTTCCTAGAGTTTTGCTACCCTGAACATATAACAGTAGCACTTCACTGCCTAGTGCTTTGCTACCCTGAACATATCACAGTAGCACTCCACTTTCTAGTGCTTTGGTGGGAAGAAGCCGTTGGAGGTAATAAAAGCAAAGCATTATTTCCTGGCACAACTCAAATAATTGCTGACTGAGTCTGTCTTTTCCCACAAACTAAGACACGAATTTGCGTAATGTTAAGCTGGTTGCGTAAGTGATGCCGGTTCCTTGTACGCTCTAAACGTCCTTCACGTAGAGCTGCTGTAATTACTCCTCCTTGCGTTGTTTTCCTCAATGCTGAGGATCGTGACCACCCTGCTTCATCACTTTTCCTTGAATGATATTTCTCCATATGATTCTATCTCTGGCGGTGTGAAGGGCATTGTATATCGTAGAGCCGCTTTGATTTAAAGCATTTTTGAGGCCATTTTAAGCAATTTTCCTACAAAATTCACACAAACGAAGATCAAAATATAACACTTTTGGTTTCGTAGGTTTGAGGTTAAAATTCCGAATAATCCATCTTCATCGGTTGCTTGTGTACTTTAAACGTTCTTCACGTGGAGCTGCTTTTATTTAGAGCATTCTAGAGGCCATTGTAATGTATTATCACATGAAATCCACAAAAACGAAAATCAAAAGGTAACGTTTTTGGTTTCGTCAATTTGACGTTAAAATTTAGAAACATTCGTGTGTCAAACTCATTCTTTTTTTCGAAACATTGCCAATTAGAGTAGGTTTAGAGAATCGAAACGTCAAACTATTTTCGTTCGTATGAAATTTCGGGAACGAAATGAACCGTGGTAGGAAACACGCGAAATTTCTTACGAAACTTCGTTTTTCGGAGAAAGAGAGTAGACCCCCTGGACCTGATGACTCAGTGCTGCCACCTGGTGAATGTAATTTTCGAAAACCCACATAATTTTTGGGAAAAAGTATTACATGGTATAAAAATTATTGGAATCGATTCAGTTTTTAATTCAGAACAAACTATATTCAGGTTTCGTATATACTAAAAATAATGTTGTATAAACTACACCATCTACTCACGTTTCTACAGGAATCAATTAAGGCCCCACCAGTCGCCGGTAAATATGACACCTCATTGTCAAGTCGGCACGGCGGCGAGGCACCTTTCAGGCTAATTTTAAGTTCAAACTAACCTATTTAGCCTCGCGTCGGCCCCGGGGCAGCTGAAGTTGGGTCGGGGACGTAAGGAGGTGTTTAAAATGTGCTAAGGACAAAATTGTTTTTTATTTTCTGGGCCTTTGGGTATGGATATTATTATTGTGGAGCGAAAAATATGATGTTTCCGTTTTTATAAGAATTATACAAGTTGCAACGTTTGTATGTATGTTTGTTTTTATAGGAAAAATGTCGTAAACGAATTTTGAAACTGTTACCACCTTTTTAGGGTTCTGGACCTCAAAAAAATTTTTTGCTTTGGCTTGAGGCAAGGTCTCTTAGCATAAGTATAGGAAAAAATCTGAAAACTGCTTGGTAGTTTTTTTTTTTTTGGGTGGTGGGTAAAATCATCCAATGACATCTCCCGCCCTTGGGCGGAGCGGGAGATAGTGTCAGACTCTTACTGACTAAAAACCCACCCCGTTCCTTCGTGGCCTTAGATACCAGGGGGTCTACTCTCTTTCTCCGAAACGAAACTTTCGTAAACGAACGAAATTCAAACGAAGTTTCGTCAGTGAACCTACTCTGTTTCATGTTCGGACACGCACATGAAGTTCGGATCCACAGACAATCTTCGTGATTGAATGGAATGAACAATATTGTGTGGGTCTTTTTATAAGTCATGTAATATAAATTACGGTTTTTAAACTAATTTTGAATCTGGCTTTATTTTAAAATTCTGCATTTACTATGTGGTTTATTAAATATTACTAGTAATATTTATAAATAAAATTTAAATGTATTGCTAAATACTGATTTTTGATGAAATTCACCACGACATTATAAAACATCCTTTTTTACGACCTTTGCTAACCGACTTATTTAAAGAGCATCATTTCTTGCCAATCATCGGTACTAACGTATGACAATTAAAAATATCCGTATAATCACACGTAATATGTCAATTATAACAAACGTCAACTTCAACTTGATTTTTAGTTTGACTTTTTGAAAAATATATCATGTTGCCAGTGCTTTTTTTACCTACTTTTCAATTGCAATACACATTTTGTATATTTATTTGTATTTTAATATATGATTTATTAAATTTTTCTTGTAATATTTATACATAGAATATAAATTGGACTCAAAAAAGTACTTATTATTGGCGGCGAGGTTGTGAGGTTTAAGACCTTAGCCTGCCCAAATGGGACGAAGAAAAACAATTTTGTAACTTGTCAAGATTGTCAACTTCAGTGTTAACAATTTAGCATTATTATGGCTAAATTTAGCAATTTTATAAGTGATTTGGCATGCATAAATTCAGTTTAGCATTGCATTGCATTGCATAGCATCAGCCTTGAAATGTGTCCACTGCTTGGACTCAGGAATCCTCTTTAGGAGAGGGAATGTGCACAGTTTAGCATATTTTTTAGCATTTTATTCGGGAAGATATTGATACTTGAATTTCCAAAAACAAAAATAAACCTGAATAACGCGGTGATGTTTCTGAAAACGACCGTAGTGAACTAGAGATCAGGGGAATCCCGCTTGAATTGAACTACATAATGGTTTATTGTATAAGTCGACGTTGTCATCGAAGGCAATTTTGTTTTGTTTGATTCGTATGTATAATAGAGTTAATTAATTGACAATGCCATAAAAATATCACAATTTGAGACTGGGAATTGATATCCGATTTGAAGGAGTGGCTTCAGAGCCGGCCGGTCGGTCTTCTGCTTCGGTTGTATCCAATGAAGAGGATACAAACGAAGGTCTTCATATTTTATTTGTGTCACAAAATTAGTTCTTTCAGTGCTTCCTTGCCATTATTGTTCAGATTTTTTAATAAATGCGCGTCGTTGTTTTATTTTTACATTTTCTAGAAATTTTAGTATATTTTTGGCATTTTTTAAATGTAGATTTTGCAAAAAAATATTTTGTAGAGTTGGCAGCACTCGTCAACTTAAGGTGTTTTGTTTGATTTTTTCAAAAGATTTTTATTCTGTTTATTACTCAAGTGTTGTGTTATTATCATGATACATACTTTGTGATCGTTTTACACATTCTGTAAAAACAGTTTCAAGTTAATCTGTCGATATCGCGTAACATTTTCGGCCTCCACATGCTGCTTTGTTTTGGAAATAAGAAAGTAAATATGTATAAAATTTGTAAGTAAATATTAACATAAATTTACAATATAACTAGTATTTGTATTTAGTCGTAGGTAGTCTATTCTTAGAATTATTTTATTCACAATCTTAGTTGTGTCCGAATTTTGTTTTCAAAAATAATAATTGATTTTATTACCAAATTTTTATGTATAAGAATTTAAAATCCATTTTAATTCCATCAATTCTTATAAAATTACAATTTTTTAATGACAATTAGGTATTTAATCCGTTTTATTTTCAGATCAATGAACCAATGCCATCCACCTTCTCACCTCCTGTCAATCAAGCCAACTTCTAAACTTTTCAGAGCTTGAGGTAGCTGTGAACCTAGAACCCAGCCAGGAAGTTAGGCATAACCAGCCAGTCGACTACTAGTGTCATGAAAATTCCTAAATCTTACAGGGTTCAAGTTAATAAAAATTGTAAACATTATACATGTATTTTAGTCTTTTATTAAAATGTCACTGAACAACAACAACTTAACACAGTCCACTTTCTAGCGCTTTGCTACTCTGAATATATCACAGTAGCACTCAACTTCCTAGAGTTTTGCTACCCTGAAAATATAACAGTAGCACTTCACTGCCTAGTGTTTTGCTACCCTGAACATATCACAGTAGCACTCCACTGCCTAGTGCTTTGCTACCCTGAACATATCACAGTAGCACTCCACTTTCTAGTGCTTTGTTGGGAAGAAGCCTTTGGAGATAATAAAAGCACTATTTCCTAGCACAACTCCTCAAATAATTGCCGACTGAGTCTGTCTTTTCCCACAAACTAAGACAGGAATTTGCGTAATGTTAAGCTGGTTGCGCAAGTGACTCCGGTTCCTTGTACGCTCTAAACGTCCTTCACGTAGAGTTGCTGTAATTACTCCTCCTTGCGTTGTTTTCCTCAATGCTGAGGATCGTGACCACCCTGTTTCATCACTTTTCCTTGAATGATATTTCTCCATATGATTCTATCTCTGGCGGTATGAAGGGCATTGTATATTGTAGAGCCGCATTGATTTAAAGCATTTTTGAGGCCATTTTAAGCAATTTTCCTGCAAAATTCACACAAACGAAGATCAAAATATAACACTTTTGGTTTCGTAGGTTTGAAGTTAAAATTCCGAATAAACCATCTTCATCGGTTGCTTGTGTACTTTAAACGTTCCTCACGTGGAGCTGCTTTTATTAAGAGCATTCTAGAGGCCATTTTAAGGAATTTTCACACAAAATCCACAAAAACGAAAATCAAAAGGTAACGTTTTTGGTTTCGTCAATTTGACGTTAAAATTGCGCAATATTCGTGTGTCAAACTCATTTTTTTTTTCGTAACATTACCAATTAGAGTAGGTTTAGAGAATCGGAATGTCAAACTATTTTCGTTCGTATGAAATTTCGGGAACGAAATGAACCGTGGTAGGAAACACGCGAAATTTCTTACGAAACTTCGTTTTTCGGAGAAAGAGAGTAGACCCCCAGGGCCGGGCTTTCCTTTCGGAAGCAAACCCTTGGCCCCAGTAGGCTTCGACCCGGCTTGCCTGCAGCTGGCAGGCTGGGTCTCTACAGTTTGCTGACAACTCCTTGAGGCGCGCGGGAACAATGTGCGCCGTTGACGACCTGGGCTTGGTCCGGATGGTTACCGGACGGTCGGACAGCGAGCTACCCATAGCTCGCCGTCCGCAAGCCCGCGCCTACGTTGGCTGGAAATCAGGATCGGAATCGGAATCCCCGCGGCGGCTGGGCCGTGACGGCCGTTGCCTCTCGCGTGCGGCCTCCTCCTTTGCTAGCATTACTGCTTCGCAGAAGGAGGCGACCGCCTGCCATCCCTCCTCACTCCGGACCATGGCCCGTACCAGGGCCTGGAGCGAGAGATCGCCGCTGCCGATCGTACTCACGAGAACACGGCGATGCTCTGCCCAAGCGGGGCACATTCCGACCGTGTGCTCCACCGTGTCTTCCGGGCAGTCCACGCAGTGGTGGCACAGTCGCAGTCGCCATTTCACCATGAGATCCCGCCGGAACTCTTTCCGCCATACCTCGACTTGTCGTGGCATTCGCCCCGGCGTTGCATCTCCACGCGCTTATCGTGCATGTTTGCAAGGACTTTTGCCTCCAGATCCCATGGTGGCAGGCCAGAAAGGAGGCTCGCCGCTTCGCAGGAAACCGTGCGGTATCCCCGCACCATCCGTATGGCCATGACCCTCTGGCACGCGTTCAGCTGGTTCTTCGGCTTTTTCCTCAGCGTGGGCGCCCATACCGGTGCTCCATAAAGGGCCATGGACCGAACGATGCCTGCGTAGAGTCTCCGGCAGGAGGCGTCTGGACCCTTCAGATTCGGCAGGAGCCGCTTGAGGGCAGCCCCAGTCCGGTTCAGTTGGGGGCCAGACGGCGGAAATGTTCCTCGAAATTCCACCGGCTAAGGTCCATTAAAAAGGTATGAAATATGTCCAGGAAAACAAAAAAAAGTTTTCTTTAAATTTTCTAAAATTAAGAAAATACACTTTAAATTAAACCAAACTTATCAATTTATTATATTATACAATTCGTAAATGTACCGTAAAGTGGGATTACTTTAGCCTTGAGGTATTACCAATAAAAACACAGATTCTCATATTCCTATTGGTTAATAAACTTGTGCCACAGTTACTCCACTTTACTCGATATTTTAAATACAAAATATTTTAAGTACGAGTATATGCAAAACCTGAATATAGTTTATTCAGAATCAGTATCTGAATCGAATCCCATAATTGTTCACCATGTTATACGTTTTCTCAAAAATATTTAAAGGTCTCAAGTTGGACACCATCGACATTAAGTACTACACAGGTCACGACAGGTCATAGCGGGTATTGAACGCTAGCGCCCAGCAGGGTGCAGGAGCAAAACCACCCCTCAGTTGCCCGGATGGGCCGGTGACCATGTGTCTGTGTGAATAGTTTGTAATTTTTTCATGATACAGTTATGAAATGTTATACATAGATTCTTTACATAAAAATACTGGACACGTGTTTCAGGTTCCGCATTGACTAAAAATAAGGTTGTACATGCGAAAACTAAAAAATAACAATTTGAAAATTGCTGTACACTCATCAGTCATCGAGAACTGGCACAAACTGTAGAGAATAATATGCAGCTGTGCAATTGTGATATTGTGATAGCTAGTTTGATTGATTGATTGATGACTCGCAAACAATTACTGTTGCGAATGAGTTTTTGAGTTTTACTAGTGCGTATTGAGTTTCTGGGATAACTGGGTAGGAAAGTTAGGTTTAAAACCTCATATGCTGCTTGATAAAAAACTATAAAATGCCTTTAAGTAATTATAAAAACCAAAATAAAAATCGATCTATCCAAACTGTAGCAAAATAAGCAAAATAGGCAGCTATTGCCAATGACAGATGGAATAGAAGTGCTAGATCCCGATGAGAGTTCTACAAGATTGATGAGGCCAGTTAGAGCCGGAGTTACGATACACCTCAAAAAAAAAAAACTGGAACTTTTACTTACAGCCAGCCAAAGTGGAACACTAACACTCCCTCTTCCTCTCACTCCACCCAAAACGGCAGTGTCATTTAATGATGCCCCCTAGCCAAGTTACAATCGTTTCGTTTTGCGTGAACGCTTGGAGTTCGCAATTCGTTTGTTCGAACAAAGAAGTTGGGGGCGTGGCCAACTTCAAGCGTTCACGCAAAACGAAAGATAGTAACTTGGCTAGGGGTGCTGGTGAGGGTAGTCTGAAACGGTAGCCAGCAAATAGACAAAAGACTAGAGTGGCTTCAAAAATGTGTGAGTGAATTCGAGTTGTAGATAATGATGCAAGAGTGATATCAAGCAATCCATCATCTCTTCGGTGTCCCTTTCTGCATGCATATATAAAATCATATATTTTTCCCACGTGGTAAAACAGACTGAAAGACGCAGCTTTGGAGGCCTATGTCAAGCACTGGACGTATTCCGGTTCAAAAGATAATAATGATGAGAACTGATGAGTCTGCAGAACGTTAACTGTTACTGTTAATATAAAAATATATTTGCTTCGTTAACTTTCACAAATGGTCTGACAACCACGCCGATATCAGTACTACGCATCTGACTCATCGAACATCATCAAACAGATATATCCTGTTCTAAATCGCCATTTGTTCCTTATTAACCCTCCCATCCACAAACACATACAAATCGCAGTCGATTGCATATTAACGCTAAACCCAATAACAGGTCAGCAATGGAGGGGTGCGCCAGCGTTTTCGTGATTAGGTTTGCTTCCCGCTAACTCTCCGGGGACGACCGCGAGCCATGAATACAAATAAAAGAGTACATTACGTTCTTCTTTATAAGCTGTGTACTCACCGGTGACAGTTACGTTCCGTGATGTTTACTTGGAACCTGCATAATTTGTAATCAAAAACATCAAAGTTTAAATTCACTTTTGATGTACAGTCAGGGATCAAAAGTGCAGTTGCACTCTACCGATAATAAAGTGTCTAGAATTTTTTCATAGAACAGGATCAATGGATCATCACTCAGTTTCGTTTGTACCATAGAACCTAAATAATTAAATAAACCAGTTGTGGCCCAGTGGCCTTGTTTTACAAAGAAATTTTATAAACTTTAGCATTAGTAGAATGCAACTGCACTTTTGACCCCTGACCATGCCTACCTAAATTATTGCGGTGTTTGAATAAAAGAAAGCCGTAAAGCGAAGGAAATATAATTTGTTTGCGATTTGCAAACAAATTATACGCGCCTTTCCCTTTTATGGTTCCGTACCTTAAAAGGAAAAACTGAACCCTTATAGGATCATTTATTATCCATTTGTCTGTCTATCAAGACTTTTTGTCTCGGGAACGCGTGGAAATATTGAGTTGAAATTAAAACCATATATTCATGTCTGCGGGCCTTTAATGAAACTTCTAAGATAACGAAAAAAAATATATACAGCCGTTTATATCACAACAAAAAAAAAAACGTACATTTCGACACTCTAAAGGGAATCAAAATTAGGCTACTTCCCGTTGACCCAGAATTCATAATTTGGCATAAAGCTTTGAATCTTATAGCACAAGTTTAGGAATAAATCTGAAAACAGTAAATAACAAATTTACAATTTTTGTTAGGTCACAAAAAATATTGCGATTTAGCAAAATCTTCTGAGACTCCATTTGGGAATGGAACCATGTATTTACAGAGTAAGTTTGTACAGAACCCTCAGTGCACGGGTCCAGCTTGCATTTGCACAGTTTTTTTATTGACTGAATATTCAAGCGTGGAAAAGTTCACTAAATATAAACTGTACCTCTACCATGAGTTTTAAGCAATAGTATTCGTCGCTACTCGATATCGACGCCGTAAATATTTTGTATGGCTAATTTTGGTTCTGCAAGTGACCGCTAGAGGCGCTGCAAAATTTTCCATACAAAATATTTACGGCGTCGATATCGAGTAGCGACGAATAATTATCGAGATTCAGATAAATCAGCTCATGAGAGAGAATTTGCTCTCACCCAGTGTACACGCAACTTAACGACGACACTAATTCCGTGCTTATGAAGTATCTAGTTTTCTTATAGCTATGCTGAACTCTTTTATAGGTTGAGTGTCTATAAAGCTTAACTAGATGGAGAGGCTATACGATAAACAGCTTTTTATTTTATTTGCTTATCTACTTTGCTATTAGTATCTAATAAATAGCTTCCTAACGACAAAGAGTTTCTTTGCTACATAACACTACTAGTTTCTGACAGCGACTTCACTCGTAAATTATCTGAAGGGAACACACTCCTGGGATCAAGAGTGTTTCATTATTCCAGGACATAGTTTACCCTGATGCATCAAATTTCAGTCATATCTGTTAGCCGCTTTAGCGTGAAAGAGAAATAAATTGACCAGCTCTCGTCAAGTTCTCAGCTGTTCTTTTGATATTCTGCAAGCATTTTCTATATATGTACTCGTATATGAAATATCCGTTGTAGATTGTGAAGCCACATGGCGCGGATGTCCGCCAGAAACACCGGGATCAAGAGTGTTTCATTATTCCAGGATATAGTTTACCTATGCATCAAATTTCAGTCATATTTGTTAGCCGCTTTAGCATGAAAAAGAATAAATTGAATAGCTCTCATCAAGTTCTCAGCTGTTCTTTTGATATTCTGCAAGCATTTTCTATATATGTACTTGTATATGAAATATCCGTTGTAGATTGTGAAGCCACATGGCGCGGATGTCCACCAGAAACACCGGGATCAAGAGTGTTTCATTATTCTAGGATATAGTTTACCTATGCATCAAATTTCAGTCATATCTGTTAGTCGTTTTAGCGTGAAAGAGAAATAAAATGACTAGCTCTCATCATGCTCTCAGCTGTTCTTTTGATATTCTGCAAGTATCTTCTATTTATGTACTCGTATATGAAATAACCGTTATAGATTGTGAAGGTAGAACTACATGGCGCGGATGTCCGCCAGAAACACCGATCTGGGCGCGTCCGTCTCCATACATTTTATATGGAAACTACACTTCTTGATCCACGCCCCGCGCGTGCCGCCGGGGCGTAAAAAGAAAAGTTTTAAAATGTTTGAGTAAATGAATTAAAGTTTCTAATGGTCCTATGGATACTCGTCGAATAATATGAATAAAATACAAGGCTATATGAACTTCACATGAGTAAAAATAGTAGGTATCTTATTCTCGATTACATGTTCATGTGCATAGGCGTGTCAGTGTGCGTAAATCGTTTTCTCATGCGTCTTCTTTTCAATGAAACTCCGTTTGGTCGACACTTTACGTGATCAGAGGGCTGGTTCGTCCTTCTCCCAAAGAATTAGCATTGCCATTCAATGTGGCAATTAATGCTGCCAGCCTTCTGGAGTAATTCGACGGCTGAGTGTATTTTAGGTTTTCATATACATATATTTACACATAGTGAGGTTTAGTATAAATACTTAGTTAATATATAAGTTTCTTATGTATATAGTCTTTGTAATATCATAATCTTACAAAATGTGTAAAAGATTCATATTTATGTGCCGCAAAATGCGATTAAGTTTGAAAGAGTGTGAGCCTGGAGATCTGTCATACAAGTCCCGTACCTATTTCGAGATAGAGAGAAATAAATGATATTTATTATTATATCCACTGTTAAATTTTGTTCGTTTTAATCCCGCGGAGGGTCGATTCGATACATGAAACCCTATCGATTTGTAAAGATAAAAAAGGTAATTAAAAAAACTAAAAAACCCGACTGCTTTTCCAAATATTCATGAAAAGCCCTAAAACAAGAAAGTCGTTGTACCCGATTGCACTTAACTATATAATATTTTAAATTCAAGATAAATTGTAGCAGTCGGGACCCATTCTAGAAATGGAGGCTTAGTGAATTGAGAGCACATAAAATCCATCGAGCCGTTCAGGCTGTAGAGCGTGCCAAACAATTATAAATACATACATACATACATACATACATACATACTCTCGAAAAACATAACCCTCCTTCTGGCGCAGTCGGGTAAAAATGAAAAATAAAGTACTTTAAAAAAAAAATTGAATTAATTTACTCATGTACGAAATTCCCTACAAGGTCATTGACGAGTCAATGACCTTGTAGGGAATTTCGACTTTACTTAAAGAAATTAATTTTGTATATGCGTATATTAATTCGAGTTTTAGAAAAAAAGTATTTTAGATTTTTTTTCTGTACAAATCGATATTATTTCATGTACCGACCCACCGCGGGATTAAAACGACTAAAATTTAACGGTGTAGATTATTAGAATAAAATATAGTTGTAAAAAATTCTAAAAAGTTTTAATGTACTAAACCTTTGAGATTAACCCGTGTGGTGTTTATTATTTTTGCCACGAGCTCCTTAATTGTAATATTTGCAAAAAGAATACGACTATTTTGCACACATGGAGAGAACCGAAATATAAATACCTACACATACTACCAAACAAAGATACTAGTAACATGTGTATTTCAGCCTTAAATTCATGAAAACTGGAGTATTTTCAAAGCAAGAAGAAACTCAAGTGCGGCCGCGTCCTACGCAGCAAAGTTTTAAAATAGATAATCAAATATCAGAGGCAACTTTTAGCGAGACAGAGTGAAGTCTTCACGTGCAACTGTGAATTCACTTTAGATTTTTGCATAAATTTCTTCGTCGTACCTAGCGGGGTTAAAGAAATTTTTTTGTTGATGCAGTTTCTTCATCATTATGACTGACCTGTTGGTCTAGTAGTTAGTGGCCCTGACTGTTGTGCCAGAGGTCGTGGGTTCGATTCCCACCCAGGACAAATGTTTGTGTGATGAGCACGAGCATTTGTTCTGTGTCTGGGTGTAATTTATCTATAATATGTATGTATTTAGAAATATATTAGTATGTTTATCAGTTGTCTAGTACCCATAACACAAGCTCTGCTTAGCTTGGGAGTAGAAGATGTTGTGTAATAGTGTGTGTGATATTATATTATATTATCATTGTAATTATGAAGACGCAGGCTATACTTTCTATTAATCTAATCTTGATCATAGGACAAACTTGGTCAGTGATCGATCAAGACAGAGAGGTTTGGAAGGAGAAGGGAAAGGTCTTTGTCCAACATTTTTTTTTTATGGTAGGTAAAATCATCCAATGACATATCCCGAGATAGTGTCAGACTCTTACTGACTAAAAACCTACCTTGCTCCATTCCTTGCCTTTGTCCCAGGGCCCTTGGTAACATTTTCACATAGCGGAAGGTGACGACGCCGCGGGGCCTTTCCAGCCACGCCTCAAAGAAGGGCCTTACCGCCTCGATCGTGGCGTGCCCAGCACGAGGTTGCGACAGTCGCTCTCTTGTCCAACATTGGGACGCAATGTTCTTCCTCTTAGTCGTACACTCTTGACATAGTAGTCGTGGTCATGTCTCGGTCGAGTCTTGCGCCACCACCTCTTTCGTGAAGCAACGCCATGTAGCTATTGGCAGTTTGGGAGTTGTCATTTATGCTGCAGTGTTTTACAGATTTTACGAGATCTATTCACCGTGTTGGATAGCGTCCACGCGATCTTTTGCCCTTGACTTTCATTTGCACTCTCCATTCGTTTTTAATTTTCTTTCTGTTTGGTCATCTCTAGCTAATATGTTTATATGTTAGGAGTGAGTCCAGAATGTCACGCCAGTTTTAAGACTTATCGGTGAGAGGTGTCCATCTTGAGATATCAACTGTGTGACGATCATTACCCATCTGTCCTCTCATAAATACTGAATGTGTGACCCGCATAGCCAAATTTCAGCCTCGTTGATTTTCCTCTGTGTAGGATAGCAAAATCAATTACAAGGATGATTAATTATTATTAATACCTATGTTTAACAGTGGATGTCTTTCGGCTGAAATGATAATACTTATGGAATCTCCATCACTAAAACATCAGGGCTCTTCTCTAGGAAACGAAATGGGCCATAATTCACCACGCCGACCTAGTACAGATTGTGGGCTGTTTGTTACATATCTCCCATTTTTTGGTTCTTAAACATGTTTTTTTATTTATATAAACTAGTGCTTGACTGCGATCCCACCTGATGGTAAGCAGTGATGATGGTAAGGCACCCTTGTTTATTAAGAGCCTATTCACTCTAGCCTTGAAGATACCTGAATTATAATCGGACGGGAAGACCGCAGCTGGCAAATAGTTCCAGTCCTTCGATGTACGCGGTATAAACGACGAGGCAAAATGCTTATTGCGGATTTTTGAAGTTTCAACAACGTAAGGGTTTTTTTTTTAACGTAGGTAAAATCATCCAATGACAAATCCCGCCCTTGGGTGGGGCGGGAAATAGTGTCAGACTTTTACTGTCTAAAAACCTACCTTTCCGTTCCTTGCCTTTATCCCGGGGCCCGTGGTGACAGTATCACATAACCTTTGGCCCCAGTAGGCTTCGGCCCTGCTGAGCCCCTACAGTTTGCTGACAACTCCTTGAGGCGCGCGGGAACAGTGCGCGCCGTAGACGACCTGAGCTCGGACCGGTCTGTTACCGGACGGACGGACAGCGAGCTACCCATTGCCCACCGTCCGCGAGCCCGCGCCTACGGTGGCCGGAAATCGGGATCGGAAACCCGGCGGCGGCGGCGGCGTGTGCGCCTTTGCCTAATGCGGTCGGCCTCCTCCTTTGCTAGCATTACTGCTTCGCAAAAGGAGGCGACCGCCTGCCACTCCTCCTCGCTCCGGAGCATGGCTTGAACCAAGCCCCGGCGCGAGAGATCGCCGCCGATCGCCCCCACGAGGACACGGCGATGCTCTTCCCAAGCGGGGCACACCTCGTCTGTGTGCTCCACCGTGTCCACCGGGCGGTCCGCACAGGGGCGACACCCGGGCGTCGTCTCCGCACGAATCTTGTACAGGTACGGACCGAACTTGCCGTGTTCGGTCAGCACCTGCGCCAAACGGAAGGTGACGACGCCGTGGGGCCTTTCCAGCCACGCCTCAAAGAGGGGCCTTACCGCCTCGAAACAACGTAAGGGTGGATATTCCCCATACGTCGGATTGTCCGATGGTAGAATGGAGATAGCGAAATCAAGTCATGCAAGTCACACTCTCCAAAAAGCATTCTGTAAAAAACCGAAAGGCTGGGTACTCTACGCTTGTGCGAAATCTGGATTACCAATTAGCCTCTTCCCGCGCCTTTCCACCAAGTACAAAGCCGCTAGGTGGCATTTTTAGCACCAGCCGTTATGTGGCTGCAGTACTCAACAAACAATCGGACCTGTGCTTTGTATAATATTATAAGCTACGACTATCCTTCGCCGTTTTGACATTTATACAATACTTGTTAACACTTTTACCGTTGATGAGGAAAAAAATAGGCATGCCCATAACGATACTTCATTTTAATCAATAATAATAATCGGTAGCTCGTCAATGGTTATAAAAACTCTTAATATTTGAAAAGCTCGAACGGCCATTTAATCGCCGTAAGCCTAATGAAAGGGCTTTCTATGAAATCATGCTTTGAAATTTTAATAATGGCCGCGAGCGTTCCCCTTTTTTATATCGAGTTTCTATTAAAGAACAGAGGGATAGAATAGAACCGGTGCATTGCTGTTGCCAATTTTTCTGAAGCATTCATAGTTATTGTTTTAGTATGCAAGGCATAGATTTAAGCATTTTCGAGTAGGGTGTCTTAGAAATTGACACAAACGTGTACCATTTAGATTCCTCAATGGTTTAAGTGAAATATTTCGTCGGAGTATATCAATTTTTTTTTAATCGCTTGCTTCACCCAGGGCAGGAATAGAAATTTGATGATTTTCCACACAGTCAATATATTTATGTATCTTCGAATGTATGATGGACAAGCTGCTTGTTTCCGCTAGATGTCATGCTTTACTTCTAGCAGTAGTGAAGAAATAAATCACACAAAATAAAACGCCTGCCTGGGTTCGAACCTACGTTCAGTATCTCAAAAGTCAGGGCCTTGTCACTAACTTCTTCCAGTAGCTTCGCCCGCATGAAAGTAGAAAAAGATGTAGCTTTTTAATCGTGAAAGAATTGTCTGTGTTTTTGACTTAAATTGTAACGTACCAAAAAACAAAAAACAAATATTTCCTCTTTATAATATTATTTATTATATACTTTATTCCTTTACCGTTTTGAGAGCAGTGGTGATAAATTAAATTACCCAAAGTAATGCGCCTGGCTGGGTTTGAACCCGCAACCTACAATTCGTAAGTCGGCCATTACCACTCGGCCACCACTCGGTCCTAGAACCAAAAATTCGAAGACATGTGACATCCGCACTGGGCCCGCGTGGTGGATTACGGCCCATTCCCTCTCCTAGAGAGGAGGCCTGAGTCCCAACAGTGGAAACATTAAAAGGCTGATTATGATGATGATGATATACTTTATTGTACACCTCATATTGTGGACAGGATAAACATTACAAAACTAAGTGTACAATGGGCGGTGTTAATGCACTGGGCAATCTCATACAGACAACCTTAGGATGGACTGAAACAAGAGGAGATAGATTTTTTTAGAGAATATTATTTCAGATACGACGAAAACCACATAAAATTGTACGAATATTTCTGTTCCTTTTCAATAACACGGTAAAATACACTTTAACCGTAACTTAACCCAAAACAGCCCAAACTGAACGATTTTATATCTACTAATTTATTGCAAACAAAAACGACAAAAAACAGTAAAAAATAACACTTAATAAAACTTTACAGTTACAATTTAGCATTATTACTTAAAAACGTGTTCGCATAAAATTGCGTTGATTACAGCTGTTTTAATGTAGAAACAAGCTTGAATTATACTACTGGTTCGCACTTGACCTTTTTTCATTTCAACCCATAAAATAAAATGAACTTTGAAATATTAATAGTAGGTCGTACTCCTGGGACGCATAAGGTTTATTTACACCTTACGATTGTCCATTTGTTTTTATTACTATAGGCACATTTTTTCTTTTTAATTTTTTATATAGTATAAGTATATAGAGATTCTTTTATTTTACATTCTATTTGAAATATTTGTTATTTATTTATTGTGCAAACCTACCACACAGTTTTCTTTTTTAACCCAAAGGTTGAGTGTTAGAGAGATTTTTGAGGATTTTTGTGGGAAATTGTTATGTGGCGACATCGCTGGCAGCAGTTAGCTTATGCTACTAGAAAATATATTCCCGGGATAAAAGTATCCAATTTGCTATTGCAGGACATAGTCTACGAGTGTACAAAGTTTTATTGAATTCCATTGAACCGTTCGAACGTGAAGAAGTAATTAACAACACACATACACATGGGCGTCTTTCAATAAGTAAATTTTGGAGCAACATGAGGCTTAGGTACTTATCAAACCAGTTTATATTTCTTGTATGATGCACACCAGATTCCTTCAAAACTCTACAGCCATTACATACTATAGAGATAGAATATAATAAAAAGGCTTATTCGTGAATTACTGTATAATTTATTCCTACTAAACTAATCTTTAAAATATATATTTTTTAATTTTATTTATTTTATATAAAAATACAAATTTTCTTTTTTATAAATAATTTAATAGATAATTATGTTCTGTGAGTTCTAAATAGTCTAAAGAGATACCGATGAAAAAGGATATCCACAATACCTATCTACGAGTACATTTATTAAGTCATTATTTAAATAGCACTCCGACACGGAAAGGTTAGGTTAGAACGCCAATGTTCACGCACGCTTCTATTAGACGGAGTAGGGGAGCCACTCTCGAATACGGGACGAGACCCACGTCGATCGAGTCGCCAGTAGTCCGGGAAAGCGGAATTCAAACTTCACCCGCAACACAAGTGTACGAGGGAATACCGGGTTGGTTTTAGTCAGTAAGTCTGACAGACCCCTCCACCTACCAAGGGTGAAGGACATCCATGAGGATTTCCACCCCAAATAAAAAGAAGGCCGAGCCTTTAGAGCGAAGATTGGAGCCGCTGTGGTTTTTATTTTTATAACCACTCAGAAAGTTGCTTGCACAGAAGCACAGAAGATAGTATTATTATCTTAGTGGCTTGAGGCGTGGCTGGAAAAGCCTCACGGTGTCATCACCTTCCGCTTGGCGCAGGTGTTAACTGAACATGGCAAGTTCGCAAAGTACCTGTTTAAGATTCGAGCGGAGACGACGCCCAGGTGTCGCCACTGTGCGGACTTCCCTGAGGACACGGTGGAGCACACAGTCGAGGTGTGCCCCGCTTGGAAAGAGGATCGCCGTGTTCTTGTGGGGGCGATCGGCGGCGGCGATCTCTTGCGCCGGGCCTTGGTACAGGCCATGCTCCGGAGCGAGGAGGAGTGGCACGCGGTCGCCTCCTTCTGCGAAGCAGGAATGCTAGCAAAGGAGGAGGCCGACCGCATCAGGCAACGGCGCACACGTCGCTGCCGCCACCGGGATTCCGATCCCAATTTCCGGCTACCGTAGGCGCGGGCTTGCGGATGGCGGGCAATGGATAACTCGCTGTCCGTCCGGTAACAGACCGGTCCGAGCCCAAGTCGTCTACCGCACGCACTGTTCCCGCGCGTCTCAAGGAGGTATCAGCAAAGTGTAGGGGCCCAGCATGGCCGAAGCCTACTGGGGCCAAGGGTTAGGTGAAAATCCCGGGGCCCTGGATCAAAGGCAATGAATGGAACAGGGTAGGTTTTTAGTCAGTAAGAGTCTGACACTATCTCCGGATTTATCATTTGATGATTTTACCTACCATAAAAAAATATAATCTTAGTGGCAAAGACAGTTAAGTATCATTCAGACGCTCGCAATTGTGGCTAATTTAGTATCTAATTTAAAATCAATGTCAATTTTAAGAACTAAATAATGTTTTTAAAGTCTCCCAAAGAGCAACGGAAAGAGCTATGTTCGGAGTTTCCTTGCGTGATCAAATCAGGAATGAAGATATCCGCAGGAGAACCGAGGTTGCCGACATAGCACGAAGAATCGCCAAACTAAAGCGGCAATGGGCAGGGCACATTGCTCGCAGAACAGATGGCCGTTGGGGCCGAAAGTTTCTGGAGTAGCGACCGCGTACCGGAAGATACGGTGTTGAGAGGCCTCCTACAAGGTGGACCGATGACCTGGCAAGAGTTGCGGGAATCCGATGGATGCTAGATGCAAAGGACCGCTCATTGTGGCGACACTTGGGGGAGGCCTATGTCAAAAAGTGGACGTATTTCGGCTGATATGATGATGATGAAGATTCTACTAGTGAAAATATTTTTATAATCAACCGATTATAAAGATACTAGTCAATACTGTAGTGTCTTAAAAGAATTCTGTTTAAATAGCGCACGAATTTTCTCTTATCTTGAGTTCCTCAATATTTACATTCCTGTAAACTTAATCCTGCATCCCGTGACATATAAAAGCCCCTTTCGACTGCTGCGTCGGGGATCCGAGGGCCAATTCGTATGAATTGTACGCTCCCGGCTAACGATTGTTGCGAACACAACCGGTCCGGTTCTGTACGGGTTAACTGATAAGACACGTTCTCCGGTTAATTTGTCCGTGTACACTGACGGGTTAGCGAACACTTTTAATGTTAAAGTACGGTTGGGACAGTTTGCGTGCTTTCAATTGTTTTAAGTGTTTGTTTCTGGCTTCGTAGATATATTTTTTTTGAAAAGGTTAGAAGGGTTGCGCTAAGTACATAGCGATTAAGTTTTTATTGTATATTGCTTGTATAAGACCAATCCCGTACGTTAGTTTTTTTCCATGCATTTTCCAGAAGGATTTGAAGGTACCTAGTTCTTGTTGGTTCCGTAGTCCTAACAAAATAGTCCCTGAGAAACTGTTGGTATTAGATAGTAATAATTATACGTGGGTTATACATCATCTAACAAAATAAACAAACATTCTGAGATCAACAAACCATAGAGGCCCAACCTGCTAGCAGGCAGGGTCGAAGCCTACTGGGGCCAAGGGTCTGCTTCTGGAAGGAAGGCTCGGCCCTGGTATGAAAGACAACGAAGGAACCGTGTGAGTTTTTTAATCAATAAAAGTCTGACATCTAATCTATCAAGAATTTATCTTATTGTGATAAATTCTTGATAGATTTAGATTACGTCACTAGAGTGTTTGTGGTAGATACCAATAGTGATGCACTATCAATGTAATAAGTTGATTTCCGTATTATTTTCCTACAATTAAGATAACTAATTTATTTAAAAGACTTACTTTTAATTTGTATTTACAGTATTTGAATTACCATTGTAATTTAATTTTCTAACTAAATCTACTCCATATTAGGGTGAGCATTACTCCAATTATTACCTACTTATATGTCGTATACTAATCACACCGACAAATTGGTAAATGTATGACGCTAGTTACCAATATTATTAATGGCCTTTAAGGAAAAAAAACCGAATCCTAATATTCTTATTAGACCTGATTTCATCTTATTACACCTTAGTTTTTGATGATGAACAACTTTTTATTTACGTTCTTGGATTTTGCAGCGCCCGCTTGGTTTTGAAATGAAAACGCGAAATCACGCGCCGTGTGAACCGATTTAGATGTGGTTTGCTTTTATTTGAAAGCCAGCTTTTCTAGCAATGGTCCTTAAATATGTTGAATCTAAATCGGTTTAGCTATTTATGAGATATGGGGAGTGAAACTGAAATTTTTGAAAATATGCTTAATTGGAATATAAAATGAATGGTTTTAAGATGTATATTCATTCACAACCTTCTTATTCACCATGGATTGATCAGTGTTTTTTTTTTTTTTTTTTTTTTTTACCAGGGCGGGAACCATATTATTAAGGCTCCGTCCAGGTCATATGCCTCTCAATAAATTCGGTTTTATGATGAAAAAGTTAACATCACCTGTTTGCCGTACATATAACGAAGATGAAGACACATATCAATCAATCAATCGCTCTGGAACACAAATAGGCGCACATAACGAACAAAAATTTATATATCGAACCTTTTAACAGATGCCCATGCTACCCATTGCACGCCGTCCGCAAGCCCGCGGCTTGCGGACGGCGTGCAATGGGTAGCACGCTGTCCGATCGTCCGGTAACCGACCGGACCGAGCCCAAGTCGTCGACGGCGCGTTCTGTTCCGGCGCGCCTCAAGGAGCTGTCAGCACACCGAAGAGGCCCAGCCTGCTAACTGCAGGCAGGCAGGGTCGAAGCCTACTGGGGTCATGGGTTAGTTCCGAAAGGAATGCTCGACCCCGGCACGATAGGCTACGAAGGAACGGGGTAGGTTTTTAGTCAGTAAGAGTCTGACACTACTTCCCGCTCCGCCCAAGGGCGGGATTTGTCATTGGATGATTTTACCTACCATAAAAAAAAAAAACCTTTTAACAGATAAAATAATCCCTATAATTAATATGGTTTTTTTTTTATGGTAGGTAAAATCATCCAATGACAAATCCCGCCCTTGGGCGGAGCGGGAAATAGTGTCAGACTCTTACTGACTAAAAAACTAATCCGTTCCTTCGTTGCCTATCATGCCGGGGCTAAGCCTTCCTCTCAGAAAACGGCCCTTGACCCCAGCAGGCTTCGACCCTGCCTGCCTGTAGCTAGCAAGCTAGGCCTCTACGGTTTGCTGGCAGCTCCTTGAGGCATAAATAATATGGTCAAGTTTGCTCTGAAAAACCGACCCAGGAGCTAGCTGTTTTTTTTTAACTACCTCTAATTTTATTTCACAATTATGTTTACCTACAGAGTGTTAAATTCGCACCAGCGAAAAAGCTCTTTAAATAAGATAAAAAGAGGTACATTACAAAACTGTAGGTTGGAGATTTTTGGAATAATTAAAAATTTAATGTTAAACTTTTTTGACCGTTAAACTAATTATTGTTTTCATAGTTATAAACATAAAGCCCCCTTATAAAACCGCATGTAATAATGGGTCACTACGGAACTCTACACAGCTCGTGGCCGGTTTTATAGGTATAACAAGGTATTTTAAACTTTCATAAGATTGTTTGTTTCGAACAAAGAGAAAACGTTAGATAGTAATTTAACTTTCAGACACCTGACAACACAAAAGTACTCTGTTAATGGAGTAATTGAAATAAATGACTTTGACTTTCTAAAACTATCTCAAGAAGAGATAGGTACTTGACTCTTTAGGTTTTAGGTCAGTAATACTATCTACCAATTCGCTTTGGGCCTGCTTGGTGGATCACGGCCCATTTCCTCTCCTAGAGAGAAGGCCTGGAGACTCAGTAGTGGGAACATTATAAGGCCGATTATGCCGTGCTATAGTATGCGGCAAATAAGTTGATCCATTTGCTATGAAAAAAAAAACCGAATGAACCACATACCAGAACCATCATGGCGGTCGACCTTGAATGAGCAGTAATTGAAACTGCATTCGATTTGTCTTCAACCTTCGTAAGTATGATCATGTATCTGAGCATCGTACGCTTTTAAAATGGTTACCTATTCGTCAGCGCAGAGCACTAAGGGCCTTGACTACTCTGTTTTCCTTTCTGGACAGACCTTCTTCTCCTTCTTATCTGACTTCTCAAATTCAATTCCTTTGCTCTGACCATAGTAAAAACCTCAGATCTACGAATAATCGTTTACTACGGTGTCCCTCACATCGCTTTGGGTTAATCCATTCCTCCTTTTTTGTACAGGCGATCTCTCTTTGGAATGCGCTCCCGTTGAATATCAGGATGGCATCCAGTCGGTTCTCCTTTAAGGTAATGGCACGTGAACACATTCGCAAGAAGTTGGTAGAATCATCACATCGTTGATTAATTGGATTTGTTTCTCAGAGTAATTTTCCTTATTTATATGTATTTATGTATGTACGTATGTATTTATTACTGTATTAGTTTTCTGTTTGTTTTGTTTAACATTAAGTTGCACCTACTATATTATGTTTCTGCACCACCCTAAGGTTGACTGGTAGAAAATGCCTATGGCATTAAGTCCGCCTTTGTACAGTTTTTTTTTTACTTGTGCAAGAAGTTTAATAAATAAATAAAAATAATTTTTCAGCCGATTTTCCGGTCTCAGTCGAAGTAGAGAGCTGAGGGTAACTATAGCAAATGGTTCAACTAAACTATAGGTACGTACAAAAACAAAACACTCTCCGGCTACCAAGTATTTCTCCGCTCCTTACCGCAACAGCATTTAAATTCAAAATATTGCCACATTTAATAAATTTAAACAGTGTGAATGTTAGCTACCACGCGTTAGCACTTGCGTGATTAAATCATAGCATTATGCATACGTACGCACACGCAAAGTAAATGTATTAAATTATCTCCATGGGCTTTTAACTGTTTTAATCTTAATCTGGTAGATGACGTCTGTGGGATGCTGTGCATACAGCGTACCTAGTAACTCTGATCGGAATTAAATGATGACGAGAAATTAATATAATTGTTAATGCATCTAAAATCTCCAGCCGATTATAGAATCCTACCTCAAAGATTCTACATAATCATTAATCGACAATAATCTGGTTTTAATTTCTTCCAGTATGCCTGGAAGAAATCGCCAAGGTGGCCAATTTTACATTTTGTATTATAGCATAATAGCATAGCATAATCAGCCATTTCATTTTAAGATTCCCACTGCTGGGACTCAGGCCTCCTCTCTAGGAGAGGGAATGGGCCGTAATCCACCACGTGGGCCCAGTGCGGATTGGTTGATGACACATGTCTTCGAATTTTTGGTTCTAGGACATGCCGGTTTCCTCAGGATGTTTTCTTTCTCCGTTTTGAGAGCAGTGGTGATGAAATAAATTACACACAGTAATGCTCCTGGCTGGGTTTGAACCCGCGACCTACAACTCTTAAGTCGGGGCCGTTACCATTCGGCCACCACTGCTTTTGTGTTACATGTTTTCCTATTGTAAATTTGTAATCTTGGTGTGCAATAAAGGATAAATTAGTAAATAAATAAATCTGCAAAACACCCTACATAAAAGCTAAGTAATACATACTAATATTATAAATGCGAAAGTAAGTCAGTGTGTCTGTAACACATTCAAGGTTAAACTAACAATTTTGATGAAAGGTAAGGAGTAAGCTTGAATACTAACACTCGTATTTATAAAGAAGCAATTACTTGTTACTAAGTAATTTCTTATTAAGACAATACTTGAGGTTAGAAATCTTCATTAAAAAAGAATACAAATTGTTACTTAAGTAGTTACTTTTACTCAAGTAAATAGTTTTACTTTTTTATAAATATAGGTGATAGAAAGGACATGACTACTTCTTATCTGGTTTCGACATCGAGTACATGTCTGCAATAACCGACATTCACGAGGACGAAGTCACAGGTACGAGTACAAGCTAGTCCAATATGGTTGCTGACTCAGTCCCAAACCTTGAAAGGAAATATGGAAGCCATCTTAAACTGCGTAACAGCATTAATGCCGTTGCTTACTCGTATAAACAAACAAAATCAGTAATCAAGGGCCCTCGTGTTATCTCCAGCACACAGACGATAATAATTTCGTTTAATGGCTCTTGTAATGTGCCAAACGATCACATTGGCTGGGAGGCTGTAATTTTAGAGCGAGTGGACGAAACCGCTTGCTCAGAGTGTGTCTAATGCATATTATTATGAGGCGACGATGTGGGCGGCTATTAAGGTCTTGTGTCTAAGCTATCCGGCCGTCTGTTCAGGAATGAGCCCGATTCATCGATGGTGCGTAGTGGTTCTACGTGCGCCTCAAAGAGATGTAAGAGGCCCAGTTTTGATTAAAAGCTTTAGTCAAAATAGTTTTTGACCGTAAACTACTGTGATTTTCAGGCACATTTACTATTGCCAGACCCTCTCGCTCCCTACCGCTTTTTGGCACGCAATTTACTGTTTTCCACACTAGTGCGGAAAAGCGTGAGAGCTCACCCCCGCCATAATTTATTTTACTTATAGTATCAGGCTGGGCGCCGCGCAGGCCCCAAGAGTCGTCGGGCCGCCTCTGTTTTTATAGTTCTTTGAAAAACGTAATTTGATACATGTGGAAAGTCATTGTAGCACTCGGCTCCATTACACCCTCGCTTGTGGCTCGAATCACTTTGGTCGCAATAAGAAAATTTCTCTACTTGTATCAAAATGATGAACTTGTTAACAGTTAAAAGTGTTAACTGGCTAAGTGTTTTGACTGGTATTTATAATATTATGAATCGTCACCTGAACGTTATCGTTCGCAAAAATAAGTTCAGGAGCGTGGCATCATTGTTATTTGTCACTGCAGCCGTATATCACGCGGATGATACGAAAATATTGACTGTCACGGCACGTCACTCTTAAATAAGGTTTTTTGAAACGGATGACATTGCGTGAGCAGGTTCGGGAAATTAATGTATGTAGCCTATATGAAAAGTATGGTTGATTACGGTAGGTCAGGAGAAGGCAATGATGCGGGAGTGGCTTTTTGGTGGAAACAGGAGATGAACTTGCGCGCAAAGCCATAGCTTGTGTTTTATAATATGCATTTAGTTAAATGGAAAGTTGGTTGTAACTTTAAGGACACCTAATCCTTGGAGTGAAAGTGAAGTCCAGTGAATTACTAAGATTTTCAAGAAAAACCAAAAACAAATTGCCTTGTCAATATTGGCGTCAAATCCAAGACCAATCATAATAACTTTATTTGTTTTATGCCTTTAGCTTTCTACGTTTTATCGACTTTCCACTGTCTAAACCACCGGTCCCTACACGAGAGTTCCAACAGAGTTTTCAGGCGTTATATCTCTTTTTTCGCGTTGCCTCTCCATCGAAAATCGCTTTGGATTACGTTAGAAACAAACTTTTAAATCAAGCTCAACCTTAACGACAGGAAAATAGGGAAGGGTGCCCTTAAAACGAAACAAAGAGCAAACAAGCTAGAAATATGAACATGAAGGAAATTTTTCGAATTCAACCCTCGAAATATTTTAAAAGGGATTAAACTTTGTACGGAACGTCGTCACTTTTTGGCGTTAGTTATCCCATCGGTTTAAATCGATATGACTGCAAGACAATGAAACAATAGGAATGTGCGCTCTTCACAGAGTACTCGGTTGTCGCTGTGTGGTCACGGCGTGGCTGTTGCGTGGTTGTTGCGGGGTCGCATCGATTTTAATAAACAGACCACTAAACTTCGGTCGCTGGCGATGCTAATGAATTTCTCTGCGGTTACTGTACTTTGTGTTATAAGTTGTTAGTGTGTGTGAATATGTGTGTGTACTTGAGTGCTGGCATGTTTTATGATATGCTCGATGATACCTGCTGAATCACTCGCACTAGACAGAGTTCTTTCTCAGGTCGGGGTTAAATTGTTTCGTTTAAATTGGTTTAGTATCAAAATGGGTTTTAAAAATTGGGCAAAGGCCAATTGGACTCGCACACCGGAGGTAACGGCACCCTATGAATTTTCATTCCTTTGAGAGCGTCGAAATATACGTTTTTTGTGATTGAAACGACCGTATCTTTTTTTCGATAACTTAGAAGTTTGTTTTTTTTACAGCTTCCAGAGTCCACAGACCTGAGTAAATGGTTTTAATTTCAACTCGATACCTCTACGCGTTCTCTAGATAAAAGGTCTTGACAGACGGACAACAAAATGATCCTATAAGGGTTTCAATTTTTCCTTTTGAGATACGGGATCCTATAAACAGGTACACTATCGTAACACACTAATATTATAAAGGTGAAAGTTTGTGAGTGTGTGTTGTTAGGTATTGATATGTAATCAGATTATTGAGTCTGTTTTTTATAATTAAAAAAATTGATCGATTATATTGGATTCGATTATTCATTGCAATCGACTAATTGTGCTGGCAACATCGAAACATATTTGTGATTATGTGTGAAAAAGTGAGGGATATAGTGCAATGGCGAGGGCAGTCCGAGTTCGGCAGCCGTTGAGGCAGGACGCACATTTAGTCTCTTGCATTTATTATAGTGTTAAGAAAGTGATGTAACAAGATAATTTATAAGAGTGTCCATGGAGCTTTTTGAGGAATAAATATAATATTTTATACTGAAGTGAGCAGTTTTATTACAGAGTATATATATTTGTTACTTCTTTTTCTACTATCATGCGGGCGAAGCCGGTCGCACTAGCTAGTTTGTAGCAATACCAAAAGATATTTACGGCACGATAGGCGCAGTGATTGGATGACCGCGTTGCGAGTTGCGGGCTCGATTCTCGTTTAAAACATTTATTTGTATGGCCTGCTGATAGTTCCGGTTTTGGAGTCTTGTGTATGTGACTTTAAATGTCTGTGAATGTATCCAAGATGCATGAGTGATTCCTATACTTATAAATGAAAACTAAAAACATTGAAAGGGATAAGTAATCGTAAGGCGTAATCTATGTTTAGTTTGGTAAAAACTTTTAGCAAGTGATTTTTTTTCTGAATAATCTGACGTTAAAAATCGGTAGACACATCGAAATCGTCATCTAAATTACTAAAATTAAATGCCAATTTCGTCAAAATTACCGAATCAATTTCCCGGTAACGTCTGATCGATGTCTAAGTGATGATTAAGGAACATTATCCTCGATATTGATCACTGGCCGATTTGCGCGAATTCATGAAACTTCGCTTGATAGACTCGAATTTACAGCGAGCTAGGAAAGTTATACGATGGAGCCGACTTATGAAGAAGTGACTTCAACTGTGTTAATTTGTGAACAAAATCCTAATTAATATTATACATAAGTGAGGAACTAAGTTTGTTTGTTACCTTTTCGCGCTTAAACCACTTACAAAAATAATAATAAATAGATTAGTTGTTCTATATTATTTCCTTTATTTTATTTTCTGCACATATTTTATATATTTTTAAATATTTCTTACAACACATAAAAAACATTTAAAAATATATAAAAACAGTAGTCAGTCACAGTGTCGAAACCCGGGCGTCGTCTCCGCTTGAATCTTGTACAGGTACTTTGCGAACACCTGCGCCAAGCGGAGGGTGACGACGCCGTGAGGCCTTTCCAGTCCACGTGAAGGTAGAAAATAAAATTTAGCTATGTCACTAATTTATAATTACTGGTCATGACCCTCTGGCAGGCGTTCAGCCGGGCCACCGCCGCCGGTCGCTTTCGCAGCAACGGCGCCCACACCGGTGCCCCGTAAAGGGCCATGGACCGAACGATGCCTGCGTAGAGCCTTCAGTAGGAGGCGTCTGGACCACCTAGGTTTGGCAGGAGCCGCTTGAGAAAAGCCCCAGTAAGATTAAATCTGGGAGCCAAACGTCGGAAGTGCTCCTACCTTTAGGTACCGGGATTCGTCGCGCCATCTTCAATCTAGGATGGGCCAGATGTAACTAAAGACAACGAAAAGTGGAAGATTAGAAACTTTGCACTGCAGTGGGATACAATAAGCTCATAGTAATATACCGGTGGGCTACCTTCTTTATACTTTCAAAGGTTCTTACGCCGGTCTGGGCGCCGACGCTGCGAAAGCGAGTGGCGGCCAGGCTGAACGCCTGCCAGAGGGTCATGGCCATTCGGATGATCCGGGGATACCGTACGGTGTCCTGCGAAGCGGCGAGCCTCCTTGCTGGCCTACCACTATGGGATTTGGAGGCAACAGTCCTTGCACACATACATGATTTACGCGTGGAGATGCAACGTCGGGACGAAACTCCGCTGCCACGACAAATCGCGGCATGGCGGACAGAGTTCCGGCGGGATCTCATGGTGAAATGGCGAGAGCGACTGTCGCAACCTCGTGCTGGGCATGCTACGATCGAGGCGGTAAGGCCCCTCTTTGAGACGTGGCTGGAAAGGCCCCACGGCGTCGTCACCTTCCGCTTGGCGCAGGTGCTAACCGAACACGGCAAGTTCGGAACCTACCTGTACAAGATTCGTGCGGAGACGACGCCCGGATGTCGCCATTGTGCGGAGCGTCCGGAGGACACGGTGGAGCACACAGTCGAGGTGTGCCCCGCTTGGGAAGAGCATCGCCGTGTCCTTATGGGGGCGATCGGCGGCGGCGATCTCTCGCGCCGGGGTTTGGTTCAAGCCATGCTCCGGAGCGAGGAGGAGTGGCAGGCGGTCGCCTCCTTCTGCGAAGCAGTAATGCTAGCAAAGGAGGAGGCCGACCGCATCAGGCAACGGCGTACACGCCGCCGCAGCCGCCGGGATTCCGATCCCGATTTCCGGCCACCGCAGGCGCGGGCTCGCGGACGGCGGGCAATGGGTAGCTCGCTCTCCGTCCGTCCGGTAACAGACCGGTCCGAGCTCAAGTCGTTTACGGCGCGCACTGTTCCCGCGCGCCTCAAGGAGTTGTCAGCAAACTGAAGGGGCCCAGCAGGGCCGAAGCCTACTGGGGTCAAAGGGTATGTGAAAATGGCACCCGGGGCCCTGGGACCAAGGCGAGGAATGGAACGGGGTAGGTTTTTAGTCAGTAAGAGTCTGACACTACTTCCCGCTCCACCCAAGGGCGGGATTTGTCATTGGATGATTTTACCTACCGAAAAAAAAAAAACCTATATTAAGATGAATAAACATTTACCCTATCTATACTAATTAGGAAGTTTGGAAGTAGGAATAATCTCTGAAACTAAGGACCCAATTCTGAAGATATTTTCGCTATCCTAGAGCGATATAAGCTATAAATTATATTCATAACTTGAAGACTGTCAGGCAGGTATTGCCGCGGGTATAAATAACAGAGGTCAACAGAACCACGCTGTTCAAATCGCTAGCAGTTTATAACTGCTAATTTGACAAAAAAAAAGTTTTTTTTTTAAATGACATATACTAGTGCTTAAGCAAGTGCATAAATTAGTGCTTAGTGTGTAAGCAATAATGCAATCGTTGATGCTGAATTGCACTAGTTTATTAACAGCCTATTTACTCCAGCCTTGAATAATATATGTGTCTAAATTATGATCGGACGGAAAGACCGCTGCAGGTAAACTATTCTAGTCCTTCGATAGGTTCATTTAAATGGTAAAAAATAAATTAAAAACAAAACACATCAAAACTGCAACGTTACTTCGTAGCTCGTTGTCGCAGAGCGCTGAGCGAACAATGATTTGGTTTTATTAAGGCGACATCTGCTGGCTCGGGCGCTAAACCGTCGCGGAATTAATACGTACCGATTTTATTGTCTGCATTCAACTGTTTACATTGTCACCGACTTTGAGCTTTTGTAGCAAATAGACCCACAAAAAGTCACTTTATGTCGTTGGCCATTTTATGTTAGGTATATGTATTTTGTTCCCGGTTTCTGAACAGTTCAACTGGAAGATTTTTGAGATTGTTTAGGTATTTCTATTTTAAGTGATTCTTGTAGTTGTGATAGATAACTATATAATTTAATAATTTAACAAGTTTTGTACACACATTTGTAATAAACAGACATGAACAAGGAAACAGAAATAAAGGTACAAATATGATGCTTATTTTTTTATATAAACCAGTGCTTGACTTCGATCCCTTTCCCATCCCAGAAATTCAATTTCTTTGCCCAGAGGCACAGTAAAAATCTGCGATCTACAAATAATCGTCTTCTACGATGTCACTCACACCGCTCAGGGTTTGTCCATTCCTCTTTCTTTGTCCAGGCGATCTCCCTTTGGAATGCGCTCCCTCTGAATATCAGGACGGCAACCAGTCGGTTGTCCTTTAAAGTGAAAGCACGAGATCACATTCGCAAGAAGTTGGTAGAATCATCACACTCTTGATTTGTTGTATTCGTCTTTTCACAATATCGTTCTTTATTTGTATGTATGTATCTAAGTATATATTTATTAATGTTCTTTTGTCCTTTCTGTCTGTCTTCTTTTAAGTTGCACCTGCCATGTTATGTCTCTTCAATACCCTAAGGTCGACTGGTAGAAAATGCCTATGGCATTAAGTCCGCCTTTGCACACTGTATTTTTAGTGCATAAAGTTATAAATAAATAAATAAATCCCTCCTAATCAGGCACCTCGCAGTCAAACACTAGAGCAAGCGGTTTGTCTTACCATTGTAAGCAGTGATGCAATCGTTGATGGTGATGCGCACTAGTTTACTAAGAGCCTATTCACTCTAGCCTTGAAGACACCTAAATTATAATCGGACGGGAAGACCGCAGTAGGCAAACTGTTGCAGTCCTTTTCAAATTCGAAGTAAAACCCAAATAAAAAGTAGCGTATGACCTCCTTTGGTTCAAGCTGACTCTGTATCAAATTTCATCGAAATAGGTTCTGTATTTAACTGTGCAAGCGTAACAGACAGCAAAGACAGCAAATTGTTACTTTACATTTATAATATTAGCTGCTGTCAGAGACTTCGGCTGTATGATAGTTGAAAAGTATCCAAGTATGTTACTACATAGACAATATTGACACATAGTTTATTACACTGTTAGACCATATCCGGGATAGTTCCCGGATATGGTCTAACAGTGTACCAAGCTTCATCGAAATCCGTACAGCCGTTCGAGTGCAAAGAAGTTTTTTTTTAGGTGGGAAAATCATCCAATGACATCTCTCGCTCTTGGGTAAAGCGAGAGGGTGGGTCAGACTTTTACTGACTAAAAAAACCCACTCCTGTTCCTTCTTTTCGTTCCAGGGCCCCGGGGTTCAGTTTCACACAACCCAGTAGCCTTCGACCTTCGACGCTGGGCTCCTACTCTTTGCTGACATCTCCTTTAGGCGCGCGTGGAACAGTATGTGCCATCGATGGACTTGAGTCGGATGGTGAGCTACCCATTGCTCACCGTCCATGCGCACGGAAGGTTCGCAGTAAGGAAGTAACAAACGTACCTACACTCACAAGCATTCCCCTTTATAATATTCGTGTGATTAGTGTGGATAACAAATCCTAGGTTTAAATTCTTTTACAAGCAACTTTCAAATTGACGGTTAAACCACAAAAGAATCACTCGCCCACAAAAAAATGGGTAAGCGCGAGTTGGACTCGTGCACTGAGGAATCTGTAGAAAACAGACATTAATTGTGTAAATAGTTCGATTTTCGAATGGAGTCTCGAAGATTTTTCCGAATCGCATATAAATTTTTTTGTGACGTAACAACAATTTACTGTTCGCAGATTTATTCCGCCAAATATAGGGAAAGTACCCTATGAAATTTGGTCCCCTTGAAAATTTCGAAATATTCGTTTTTTACGACTTAGATAGCCTTATCTTTTTTTTTTCGTTAACTTAGGAGTTTGATTTTTTCACAGCTTCTAAGGACCGCATACCCCAGTATATTGTTTTAATTTAAACTCGATACCTGCAGTCGTCCAAAAAGGGTCTTGACAGACAGACAGACAGACAGACGGACAACAAAGTGATCCTATAAGGGTACCGTATTTTTCCTTTTGAGGGACAGAATCCTTAAAAGTGTTTACCCCACTAGCCGATAAATCAGGCCGAAGTTCATTCATAGACACGTCTCTCTCTCTGAACTAATTCCGAACAGTTGGTACAATGCATTTCACCGTCTATCGGGTTCTATCAGGTTTCCACCCCATAAACGCCCAGTGGGACACATTGATTGCCGCCTCAGATTTTGTTCAATTTGCATTTTATAATTAAAGAATTAGATGTCGGTTGGGAAGGTGCGGTGATACTGGGAAATGAGCGAGGTCGCTTTATTTTATTTTATTTATTGAGGGATAACAAACAGCTACAACATAGAACTAATACATATAAATAATACATTAGGTAGGTGGCAATGTTGCAGCCAACAGCATTATCCACCGATTAAACATTTGTTTCTATAATACATTGGTTGCCACTAGATAGACGTAAAAATATTCGATTAAACAAATTTATATAAAGAATTTAAATCTAAAGCTACGCTCTAAATATATAGCTACAATATTAATGACTCAATTGCAATTAAGTAATTTTTTTATAACATTTGTTTTTAAACTTAAATTTAGAACATGCAAATATATCAATGTCAATGAAATTCAAGTTGTAAGATTCTGACATATGGATCGGGCAGCGTAAACCAGAATTTGTTCGAAATGCATTTAGCGCGAACAGGGTTCCTGCATGAACTTTGCGCACGTTAACAGTTTGAGGCACTGAATAACACAGCCTACTCGTAAGATCAATGGCGTCGAAGCGGTTGTGGACAATATTTAGCGAAGGTTTCGCGACCACTTTAGGACTGCAAACAAAAAAGTAAGGTGCGTGACGACACAATGATAGCAACAGTATATTGCAAAATATGCATTCGCAGTTTTTTTTTTGGATTATCCATAAACCAAAACAAACAAGTTTAGCATTAATGCTTGATTTAATTGTAACGATGTACGTTGGCCAATGATGAGGAAAGTTGTTTTTAAAGTTCAAATAAATCGCAGTAGATATTATACTCAAAAGATTTCTATATAAACGAATTTGGGAAGTAATCAAGTTTTCAGAAATATAGATTATTTTTTTCCTCACCCTCAAGTTAGCGTATTAAGGTTATATTTTTTTGTTTTAGAAAACCAGCAAATTTTACGTATCGGTGTATGACAGCGTCTTTTAGTTTACCATAAAGTTTAAACGCAACTGTCGTTCTTTTTAAGCTCTTTTTGGCGTTGACCACGTCGTCGCTTATCAGTGGGGGAGAAAAAAGAACTTATTTAACATTCGATTTATTTTCTTTTTTTGGTTTATTTAAATTAGTGAAAGCTTGTAAAGCGTTTTAGTCTTCTTGTTCTTCTTTTGTGTCAATTTGACTCACCAACCATTTAACCACCTAGCTATTGAGGTGGCTAAATAATGGGCAGACAAAGCTATATTTGTCATTGACCTCGTATATTTATTTATTTATACCAACTGCACATAACACTATACAAAGGCGGACTTAATGCTTTAGACATTTTCTACCAGTCGACCTAAGTATAAGTCTTGGAAGATGTGGGTTGTTGCGCATACCGGGCAGAATAGGAGGTGACGTATATCCTGTGAAGGGTTTCCGCACTGGAACTTTAATGAAGTGAACTTTTTTTGTGTCAGTACCTTTATCAATTTAAGGGACTAAAATAATCTTGAGCAGCAGTTGTTACTGTAGTTGGGCGTTTAACTGCTGCGATGCGAGGAGCAAGTTTGATTCCCGCACGGAACGATATAATGATAGTGGTTCCGGTTTTGAGTATCTTGTCTGTGTATCTTTTTATGAAGGCACCAATGGTACTGGAGTAAATTGGAATATGGGTTAAAGTTAGTAAAAAATATCGTTACAATAATTTCTGCTTTCTAGCGCAGCTCCGCTCATTCCTCGCTCATCTCGCAGTAAGGCAGTGCCCCATTGTCGTGGGACGAAGACAGTTTATTTGTACAGGCGTCGACTTTTACATTTTAATGGCGCGTTTTCGAGGTTGCTTTTCTTTAGTGCCTTACGATGATTTGAGGGGTTGAGATGTACGTTCGTGCCGACAGGACTTTTGGGGTTAAAATAAAATAGCTTTAAGTACCTCAAGTTTGTTTCGTGTTTTGCTAAAAAGAAACTTTCGTATGTCCTACCCTAGTTCTATCATAAAAATAAAATATAATTGTTAATTTGTGATGGAGAATCATTAAATAACTGGTCCCGCTCTGGATGTAGCGTGTTAGACTTTTACTGACTTTCATCGTTATAATATTAGTTTAGCTAACTCGCAACAACAGTCAACTTTATTGATTCAAAGTTGAGTCGAAAGGAGAAGAATATAGGGGTTAGATGTTTATTTATTTATTTATACAAACTTCATGCACACAGCACTGTACATAGGCGGCACCTTAAGCATTTTCTACCAGTCGACCTTAGGGTGGGGCAGAAACTTAACATGGTAGGTGCAACTACTAAATAGACAAACAGAAAAGAAAAAATATATGTACAATAAAAAATACATACTTAGATACATGTAACATATAAATAAGCAATGTTATTGTGAAAAACAAATCCAAACAATCTGTGCTGTGATTATTCTGCTAATCTATTACGAATGAACAAACGCGCCTTCACCTTAAGGAAAATCGGCTGGTCGCCATCCTGATATTCAGAGGGAGCGCATTCCAAAGTTGAAAAAAAAATATATGAAAGATGTTGTGAAAAAAAAGTACAACCGATTTCAATGAAAAAAATAAACAAAAAAAGTGCAAAATAACTTTAATTTTGGAACGGTGTTTCTGTAATAGTTTAGTCCCTTCGTTATTAAACACTAACTTCCGAAATTAAAGTTATTTTGCACTTTTTTGGTTTTTTTCATTGAAGTCGGTTGTATTTTTTTTTGTAAAAAGTTTTTTAATTCACACTTTTTAGTTGTAGTACCCCTCAGTCAAACTTAAACAGATACTTTCCGCCATTTAGTTCCATCATCAATACATCATGACAATTCTAATAATACCAAACACGGCTAGGATACACGGATTTATTACAGAATTCCGGTTTTTACCTACCTTCCGTTTTCATCATCAGATCAGTTCTATGTATCCCCTCCTCTTCTTCCTTCGGTCACTCACCGACTACATATATAAACAAAGCAATTTTACTTGTTATAATTCTGCTATGATTTTTTGAAGACTTCCGCTCTATATCTTCGAAGTTCATCATCAGATAAAAAAAAAACAAATTTTATTGTACCAACTCGGGACTACAATCTTTCAATCAAAACAAAAGTTTTCGAAATCGGTCTACAATTTACCGAGATATCGGTGAACATACATAAAAAAAAACACATACAGCCGAACATAGAGCCGAAAAAGAGTTACATTATATCATTTAAACTTAGGAACACAAGACCAGGAACAGCTAACTGTAATTCTGTCTGCTATACAAGTGTTTTTTCTGCACAGAAATCCTGCTCGCGACACGCGGCGCACAACAGCCAAACGCACAACTTGTGTGCCCCTTGTGACGAGTCGTTAACCAATTTTTGTTCTCACATGTGCTTTTTGGCTAAAACGTAGTCGTAAGTCTCAAAAACCTTTTACAAATGACATTCACATAAATATTCGCTATACCAACCAATTCATATAGAGTGTTTTATTTAAAACAAAACGTATATGAATAGTTGGGGCCTGGGGCCCCGCGGGGCGCGTTCCCTCCTCCTAATGTTAAGATATGGCGATCCTCTCTTCATATTTTATGTTTCGTTTCATACGCGGTGTGAGTGTCGTGATAAATTCTCTTAACTTGCATTATGTAATAGGAGGAGATTTATTATGGGGAGGTTTAGCTTATGACGTGTTAGGATGGTTACTACCTAAGAATTTTAGGGTTTTTTTCCTTAAAAGGAAAAAAAAATGAACGCTTACAGGATCACTTTGTTGTCCGTCTGTCTGTCTGTCAAGACCCTTTATCTCAGGAACGCGTGAAAGTATCGAGTTGAAATTAAAACCATATTTCAAGTCTGTAGTCCCTTGAAGCTGTTAAAAAATTAAACTTCTAAATAGGGAACAAAAAGATACGGCCGTTTATGTTACAGAAAACGTATATTTCGACACTCAAGGGAATCAAAATTCATTGAGTACTTCCCGTTGAAATCTTCGAAACTCAATGAACTATTTACATAGGTGCGAGTCAGTCTTGCACTTGGCAAGTTTTTTATTTATTAAATTTTTTTGAAACTTATAAGTTTTGTTTTATTATTATTAGGTACTCTGACAGCCAAAAATAATTCTGGAATCTAATAAGAGATCTAAAATTTAATTATTAATGGTGAGAAATAAACTATTTTTTTATTTTTATTTTATGGTTAGAGCATCTTCAAACGTTACAGTCAGCATCCACTAAATTATAGTTTCATATATAATAAAAAAACGGAAATTGCATCAATAAAAAGAAAATAATAGAACAGGACGTGATGTCTAGATTGGGGACACAGAAGTAGGGGAGTATGGAGTGCCAATGTATAATTAATGGACGAGTTGTAGATCACAATTCATCAGAGAGAGCAAGTCAAGTTTTTTGGCTGTATTTTTAATCCTTATAGTAAAATAAAAGTTGGATTACAAAATCGAACTGCCTTGCTTTTGTCAAATATGTTTTTATTTTGTAGCTGAATGACCTTTATACGTAACAATCGCTTGTTTTTTTTATTATTAATGATAATCTCACGCCTGACTACTATATCCCCTGTTTGTTAGCGATGACGTGTTCGATATTTTAGCATACCAGCGTAGCATCAACCTTATAATGTTCCCACTGCTGGGACTCAGGCCTCTTCTCTAGGAGAGTGAATGGGCTGTAATCCACCACACGGGCCCAGTGCGTATTGGTGGATGTCACATGTCTTCGAAATGTTGGTTCTAGGATATGCCGGTTTCCTCACGATGTTTTCCTTCACCGTTTTTAGAGCAGTGGTGTTGAAATTAATTACACAAAACAATAGGCCTGGCTGGGTTTGAATCCGTGACCTACAACTCGTAAGTCGGGGCCTCTGCCTCATCTTTTATATTTATAATCGATCTTTTAAAATATAAATTTTTAAAATATTTTATAATTGATATTTTATAATGAATAAAATCAATACGGCGGAATTAATAAATTAGTAGAAGTAAATATTAGTAATTTAAAAACGTGGGGATCTTAAATTGTAGTTTTTATACTCGTAATTTTTTATTTATTTTTTGTATCACCCATTACGTATTGAGGATCGAAAGAATTCGATGGGTGTGAGACGCAAAAAGTCGATCGTTGAGGCGACATGTTAGGGACATCTATGTCCTGAAGTGGACGTAATTCACTTGAAATGATTTATTACAAATTATAATAGTTAATTTAATGTTTACACATTCTCTCTACCTTTGTCTATTTGTGTCATTTGCGTGCCTGTCTGTGTTTACGTTTACGGTTGACCAATTTCTGTTTTAACAGCTTAGAATAGCGGACTGTTAGTCACTAGGTAGGTTATTAATTTATAATTTTTATATTTATTTATTTATTTTATATGCTTATAACAGTTATCAGTCAGTGAGTGTACAATAAAGAATTTATCTATATATTTGAGGTCAGCGCAAACTTTTTTGTCTTCCATTCTCTTCTATCACCCGTCACGCTATCACTAACTTCCTTTTCTTTCATATCACTTCTCACACAATCTATCCGTCTTTGGCATACATCTCCCTCTCCATCCATCCATATGTATACTCATTACTGTTTTAGTAACACGCTTTTCATCCCTCCCACTCGCTGCAGCGTATACAACGTTATTTTTAGTATATGCTAAACCTGAATATAGTTTGTTCAGAATCAGTAACTGAATCGATTCCGATCATTTTTACACCATGTTATACTTATCCCAAAAATATTTAGGTTGTGCACAACCTATACTAAGTACAACATAGGTCACGGCATGTCATAGCGGGCATTAGAAACCAGACTACAGCTGGGTTCGGGAGCAAAACAACCCCTCAGCCGCCCCGATGGCCCCATGACCATGTATTTGTGTGGTCAACCAGTAGCAAAACAGCTGCGATTTTTCATGATAAAGTTATGAAAGTTCTTACATAGATTCTTTGCATAAAAATATATTAAAAATAAGATTGTATACGCGTGAGTTATTAAAAGTTTCATAACAAACATTGTATAATACTTGTAGTAACAATTTATTAGTTGACTAATTGACATCAAATTACAAACACTCGATAATTATAGTATAAGACTTTAATGTTTACGTAAATGTTTATTTTCTCGAATAGTAAAAATAAAAAAGATAATGGTTATAATTATACCTAAAATATAAGAAAATACGACTGACTTTATAAAGAAAAGACAAATTGATAAAAAAAAATATTAATTAATCCATTTGCTATCTTCTCCAATATTGTCTATTTTCCTCTCGACTATACAAAACCGAACGTAAAGACACAGACGAAACAATTCGTATTGTTTTTCACTTTTTCTCATCTACCTCATTCTTGCGTTATTTCCCCAAAGACTTGCTGAAACAAATAATGACCTATTCTGTAAATAGCGGAAAAACTGGCTTCGATACGACAAATTATTACAGGATTGTACCTGTCTTGCAGACAATAGATATATTACTTTTGTATAACATTTAGGTATTTCTGATACAGATAAACAATTATATTTTCTATTGTATTTGTTAAAGAATTTCATTTCGTTTTTTAGGGTTCTGTCCCTAAAGCGAGGACGGACTAAACTGGACCCTATTACTAAGACTTCACTGTCTGTCCGTCCGTCTGTCCATCTGTCTGTCACCAGGCTATATCTTAAGAAATTTCGTTGAAATTTTATATACCGAGAAAAATCTATGTAGAATTAAGCTCACTTTTATATATGTAAAGTTTTTGTGTTCAAATTAAGAATTTGTTTTTTTTTTGTTCTAGATTGTTTTCATTTATTAAGTATTTAATATTAATTTATTGGTTGAATTGGTATTTAATGATTATTGGTATTTTATCAAATTGTTAGTAACTAGTGTGTACTTACTGCATGCTAAAGATGTAAAATCTAAATATTTGTACGGCTGAAATGCCGAATATAGTGAAACCCTGTAGACCTTAAGAACCTAGTTGCTAGCTATATGCAAATACTCAATACTCAATACTCAATACTCAATACATTTATTGCATTCCACAATGTGAACTTAGGTGGTAGGTACATAAAGACATGCATTCGTTTTGGAGCATTGTGGGCCCTGTCGGGCATAACAACATAAAAATTAGGAGGAGGGCTATTATAGATAATTGTTAAGAATTTTAATATTTATCTACTCTTTCGTTTGGTGTAGGTAGGTAGGCTGATAACTAATTGTGTACATATAATTTTTCTACTCATATATTGGATTTAAACATTAGTATTTATTTAAATTATACATATATTATTATTATCATTGGTAATTATAAATAAATTATTATAGCGTTTTTTTTTTTGATATTATTGTTTATTTATTAAATTTATCATTTAAATATTCATGTACATTATAATAACATTTACAGATTAGAAATTGTTTTAATTTATTTATAAAGATATTAAATTTTTGTTCATTTTTAATTTCATCAGGTAGTTTATTATATATTTTAACTGACATTACTAAAGTGCTTGTGGAGTGAATTTTTAGCTTTGAACCTGGTTGGTTTAGTCTGTTTTTGTGTCGTAGTGTGTAGCGAGTCTGTATGTTTTCGCGTGTAGTAAAGAGTTTTTGATTATTTCGAACAAATTTGCACATTTCCAAGATATATATGCAAGGTAGGGTTAGAAGTTTATGTTCTTGGAAATGGGGTTTGCAGCTGTCTGTGTTATCTATGTTAACTAGTATTCTAATCAGTCGTTTTTGTAGTATGAATAGTGTTGATGCGTCTGTACTATTTCCCCATAATATTACGCCGTAGTTTAACCATGCGTATGCATAGGCATAATACATAACCAGAGCAGTGGAGAGATTTGTGGATTTTTTTATTTCACGGAGGGCATAGGCAAATTTTGATAGCTTTGACCTGATTTTTTTAATATGTGATTTCCAATTTAAATGTGTATCTATGGATAAGCCGAGTAGGTTGAATTCTTTTACTGTTTCAATTTTTGCGTCGTTGTAAATAAATGTTAAGTCTAAAGGGGTTTTCTGACGTGGATGGAAGGACATGATTTTAGTTTTATTGAAATTTAATTCAAGGTTGTGTTCTGTCATCCAAGTTATTATTTTATTAAGTATGCTTGTAAGTATTTCGGTTACGTTGGTATTGTCGTGGCAAGAAGTTAGTACTGAGATATCGTCGTTGAAATAAATATATAATTCATTCATTCATAAGTATTAGATAGATAATCATTAACAATGAATAAACATTACAATAAAAAAACCCAAATGTTTACTTATAGATATAAAAAAAATATATGAACGATGAAATCTTAATCTCATTTGTGTGACTAGTCTTTTATGAGAATAAATTTCTTTAAACACACAAGGATTTGAAGGCATACGATATAAGTATTGGTTTTCGTTCTCTCCCTAACGCTTAAAGATATTCATAATTCAAAAAAACAATTCATATTTAATTCAATACACGAAAATTCATATCGCGACCCTTCACGCTCCGCTAATGAGGTGCCGAGCAGTGGAGGAGGTTCACACTGCAACCCCACGGATCAGATAGATCATGACTTGCATTAGGGGTGTGATATAGGGGTACGAAATCTATAGTACTTAACCCCTGTGACATTCCGCGATTTTGAATTTAGGGGGTCTTTTTGAACCCCTAGAGCGTTAAATTTGGCGGAGTGTACTAGGGTACCATGTTTATAAAAGCAGTTAAGTGCATTATCGTCTTTTGTGAGGGATGCTAGTAGAATGCGTAATGTAATTAAATATTTGAAAGATCTATGGCGAATTGGCGTATGTTGTATTAATTGTGATGCACGTGGTGTAGTTGATTTAATTAACTGTCAGATAGTGAGCTGAAAGAATCTAATACCTAAATTAGGTAAGCTTTTATTTGATTTGGCAAAACATTCGAGAAGCTTATTGCCAAAACCAGTACCTATCTAAATATTTCCATCGTAGGCGCGGGCTTGCGGACGGCGAGCAATGGGTAGCTTGCTGTCCGATCACCGGTACCAAGTCGAAGTCGTCGACGGTACATACTGTTCCCGCGTGCCTCAAGAAGCTGTCAGCAAACCGCAGAGGCCCAGCCTGCTAGCTGCAGGTAGGCAGGGTCGAAGCCTACTGAGGTCATGGGTCGGCTTCTGAAAGGAAGGCTCGGCCATGGTACGATAGGCAACGAAGGAACGGGGTAGGTTTTTAGTCAGTAAAAGTCTGACACTATTTCCCGCTCCGCCCAAGGGCGGCAACCTACCATAAAAAAACCTATCTAATTATTTACAAGAAATTTTATAGTTTAATCAATTCAAAAAACAAACGCATAATTATTTTCGAAGTTTCAGCGTAAAAACTCATTATAAAAATATCAAAAACAAACCTTCAAAACTTGAAAAAATAATCTCTAATCCCCTTTAAAAGTCTCTTTTAGCTGGAACATTTCAGAAACAAGCCTTCAACGGCATAAAAAGTTTTCGCGCAAAATACAAACTCAAACACGGCCCGCCGTAAGACGTCATTCTCAACGCGCCGATCCCATTCATTAAAACGGACAACAACTTCACTCCGAGCGAGTTCGTTTGGACCGACATGTGGTTCTAAACTTTCTTTAAACGTTTCACGCCGTTTGCATACCTGCATACTTAATTGACGCATCCTTAAACACACCTAATACAATCTAACAAGGCTGAAATTAGCTAAAATCATGTGTAAACGCGCCTGGTGAACAGTAAGATGCTCTGAGAGAAGAGTTAGTTGCACCACGCCTGCGCACTCGTCACTGCAGCTCGGTGTTCCACGTTGTGTTGACCAGTTGTGACAGTCGATAGCTGGTTGCCAGAGGGAGCAGCCGCGCGCGACTTTCCCTCAAAATACGTCTGACGTATCGTATCGTGTTTAATTTTTAGAGTGTTCGTAAATTTTACTTAAAGTGTAAATAATTAAATTAAAATAAATGTGTTTTACCGTGCCCTGTTTAGCAATTTAAGGATTTGAATAGGTAAGTGAGATTTTGTTAAGAAAGTACGGATGAGAGAAACGCTGTGTGAATGAGGAAAATTTTGTGTAATTAGTTAAAGGGCCTTTTCAGATTTCGTTCTTTATAAGCGGAAAATTTTCTTTAGGATGTCGGTTTTGTTATCGTTGCCGTGATTTGGTTTCGATTAAAAGATTTTGATTTATCCTTTCAATGTTTATTGTAAACAGATTGAATATTTGCGTTTCAGGTAAAAATTACTTTTTTGCTATCACAAAAAGAAGGATAATCATGTTTCCAACGAGTGGATCACTCGATATTTAGAATACTAGGAAACCATTTTTAAACAAAACAACAATATTTTATTGAGTTTTCAACATTCTATTTGTTTACTCTGATACTGTTGATAAAACGTGGAAAATATTCGGAAGCATTTGTATTTTTGGGAACCGCGAACGCAAAATGTAAATTGTATTTTTTTAAAGTGAATTGGAAAGGATTATGTTTGGAACATTTTTATTTTACTAAGATCCTTTTTTTATTTATTCTTGTGTAACTATAAATTCTGCCAACCTTTAGAAGAATTCTGATATGAGCCATGCTGACAGAGATAGTGTCAGCTGATTTTTTTTACCTGAAGTTTCAGGAGCTTTCTCAGTATATGGAAGAGTTGTTTTTATGTATTATTCTTAAAAATAAGAATATAATAAAATGGTTTTTGTTAAGTTTTTTAAGAGTAGGTAGGTACTTGGACAGACAATAATATATATATATATATTCGTTATAATATTACAGTTGTTTTGTTTTTATATTGAGTTAACTTTTGTTTTTGCTTCAAAAATTTTAACTATTTGAAAATATTACAAAAAGTTGTATCATTCATTAAACAATTTTAAAAGTAAAGTTGTTTACTTTAGTTTTGCTGGTAAAATGTCAAAGTAATAGAATCAATCCAAGATGAAGGTAAAGAGATGAACTTGACTCTTACCGGAGGGACTGACCCGTAATGGAGAGGGACCTCGGAAGACAGAAGTGTGTTGGAAATATATGGGAGAATTTTACCATACATAACGGGCCAATAAGATAGAACTATAAAATAATAATTTCCAATTTATTCATGCCACATATTTTAGAAGCTTACCGAATAAAATTAAAGTTTCATAAAACTTTAACTCATTTTTTAAAGTTTTAATAGTTTTTTGCGTTCAAGTTAAAAATATGTACATAACAGCGTGTCAGCTGCTTGTTACGACTTAAGTAAGAGCCAAGTAGAAGTTATTATGTGAACTTAAGTCTTCGTTTATTACTGAACGTGACTTGAACTTTTGACGACTGTTAAGCTGAATTTTGCTCCTTAGATATCTATAGTTAAATACGAGTATTTGATACTAAATATAAATTGTGTATTGCATGCGTAAAATGAAAAATTAAAGACAAAATATTAAAAAAGAAAGAGGTTTTTTCAATTATTTAAACTAGTAGATACTACTCGTACTAGTGAGACTGAAATCCCACCTGATGGTAAGCATTGATACGATCATTGACGTTGAATCGCACTACTTTATTGCGAGCCTATTCACTCTAGTCTTGATGATACGTGAATAATAACCGGACGGGACGGCCATTTCTAATAATAAAAAAAAACTTAATAATAATATCAGTATATAAATAATCAAATATCAATAAAAATATCTATCAGTTGATATTTATTTTAGTTATTTACTGCACTTATTTGATACACGTACATTTTAATTCAATGTCTTTGGTTTTTGACGTTCCAAATTCAAATATTATTATTCCCTAGGAATCGCCCACACTACATTATTTCCCTAGAGACAGAATGACTTGCTTTAAGTGAGTGTTGTATGACATATAATAGGGCATTATTCAGGTGGTGTAAACAAGTTTTCAATGAAAATATATTTTTCATAGCCACCTTTTATAGCGCGGTATATACTTATATAATTAATAAACTCATCAAGACCACTCCGAAAAGTTCAAACACGATGTGGTTATCTAATTGCGCTTATTACCGAGTTTCTATGACCATCTTTCAGTTCCATAATCAGAACCCGGTTACCATCTAGCACCTAAATACTCGTCAATACAAATCAAACGAGCCCAAACTCGAAGGGGTTGTGTCGTTTACGACTGAGTTCCTTTGGCCACCTTCCAGCTCCATCATCAGATCAGCTCCATGTCATCATAATATTGCATTGTCACACGATTTACATATGCATACAAAGTTTCAGCTTAATCGGTAACCGAGAAGCGGATCAAATTTAATTTGCAAGATTTGATCCCAGACAAACATCGGTCAAGTGAAACTAAATAAAAACTTGTAAAAAGGATCTTATGCCCTATTCTAAGACATGTATTTACCCCTTTGTCGAATGTCATGCAAATTCATTTAACCTTGTGAGTGTGGAGCCTCTGTAATTATAAGTGATATATCTACGATAAGTTTTTGGACTTCAGAACCCATATCACGCTTGCCTATCCAAATATCTAGCCATTAGCGTGTGTTGGGTTAAAGATGATTTACACAAGACCCGACCGAAGCCAATCTGTGCTATCTAGGTAACGATCTTGAAGAGGTCTAGGTCCTACGTCTACATCTGATACTACACGAACTTTGATAACTTTAGTTTCAAGTTTAGTTTTGGTTCTATTAGTAGTGTTTATTTTGGGAATTGGTTTGTCTGAGTTTTTGATGGTTAGTGTCTAGTTTGCGTAATGTTTTAAGAGAGGAGAAAAATTCGTCCAAATAATATTGTTTCACGGTTTAAAGTTTAGTGTAAAAAAAAGAATTAGATACTGGTTTTATATTGGGAATAGGTATGGCTGAATCTGTACAAGTTTGGGTATTTTTATTTCATTCTGGAAGAAGAATAAAAATAAAACATTTTTTATGGAGCGGAAATATTTTTTTTTAAATTTTCCTTTGTTTAAATAATCTTAACAATCGAAAGAATATTTTAGTGTAAAACATTTTTTGGTTTAAATTAAATATTTCATACTTAATTATATAAGGTAATTTGGTAGAAATTAAGGGCCAATGTAATAGAATGGAGGGTGTAAAAAAAAGTGAAATAATTCAATCATTATGCCTCTCGCAGTTCTTTTAAAAGTAATTTATACGCACTTGAATCTTTATAAACTTGCGCGTAAATCTGAAATCGCTTGGTCCGAACTGACGAAGCTGTTCAAAAAATAAATAAGATAAAAAATGATTTTTAAAGTAAAGTTCAAATGTTGTCTGTTGCGATAACTGCACCTTTAGAACTGCTTGGAATATCAATGAGGCTGTAGTATAGAACTATAAAAATATTGAATATTTAAGTTGTTTTCTATTTTTATGTTTTCTTTTGTTTTGTTTTCGAAAGAAAAGATTTTAAAAAAGAACCTAAGATTTACAAAGACATTGTTGTTTTTATTGTTATACCTTTAGTGATTATGCCATTTTTTCCACCAATAATATTTTTGTTATTTTTTTTTTTCTGCAAGAGACCGCCCTGTGCGATAAGATCGCCCATTGCCCACTTGGTATTCAAATGTTTATCCTATGTTTTAATATATGTAAAGTGTGTAATAAATAAAATTGGATTTAATATTAAATTAATTTATTACGGTTTGAAATAACAAAAATAATAAAAACAAATAAATTAAAACAGTAGTACTAAAAAATAAAATTTTGTAAGATTAAAAAAAAAAAATATATATATATATATAACCATCGACCTATATTCTTGCGATAGACAAGCATGTTCATATAAACTATTTGTCAAAATACTGAAAAGTTCAAACAATAAATCGCTGCAGCGCTTGATTGCCATTATAATAATATAATATAATATATATATTCCACAACTATCACACAACACCGTCCAGTCCCAAGCTAAGCAGAGCTTGTGTTATGGGTACCAGACAACTGATAAACATACTTATATATTTCTAAATACATACATATTATAGATAAATAACACCCAGACACAGAACAAATGAACGTGCTCATCACACAAACATTTGTCCTGGGTGGGAATCGAACCCACGACCTCTGGCGTAGCAGTCAGGGCCACTAACCACTAGACCAACAGGCCAGTCAATTATGTCGTCTAACAAAACTTTTAAAACTTACAGCGCTAAGACAGCTTATAGAGGATACTTTTTCGCGACCAAAAGGTCTAAAGCGCCATGCATTTCCTAGTACTTACGCGTTTCTTTCAACTTAGTGTGATGACATGTCATCTATATAGATTTTTATACCGCAGAAGTGACACAGTTTCTTGCCTACAATACTTCATTACAATAATATTCTATTTCAAAATGTAATTATAGTGTATGTAAAAACGAGATCTCAATAACAGTAAAACAAATAAATAAATCAGTAATCACTAATAAGACTACAAATTCAACTGAACCTAATTCAAATTTAATATTAACCTGCACGTAATATGGTACGTAAATTACCTAATTGCTAACGAATGACAGCATGCTTAACAACAAAACTTACCGATGAAAACTGATACCTCATGATTTGCTGACATTTCGTCGTAATTTATTAAAAAAAAAAAAAACATTGTTATTAATTATACAAAAAAAAAAGAAAGAGCGTTAAATAAAATATTTAAAAATTTCAAACAGTATAAAAGACCGTGCGAAGTCTGTATTTGGTAAACTAGCTGTAGGTAAAAACCTAATTTAGCTTTTTGTGGGAGGGAACATCTGCATGTTTTAGTCTATGATTGTAAAATGGGGAAGAGTTTAAATAAAATAATATCTTCTTTAACGTACTATTACGATAGTAGAAGCTATTACATTGCTTGAACAACCAATGGTTTTACTTACTTGACTACAAAATTATTATATATGTCCAAGTTCACTTAAATTTGTATTTATAAGCGTCGCGCTGACACTGCATGAACGTCAAAACTGCACTAATGCCATCAATGTAAAAGTGTTCGGCCTGCAGGTCAATTAAGTGAAGTAAAGTGACTGTACGGCACGCCTCATCTAGTGCGTAGTACATATATATCAATGTATATAACCCATAGTTAAAGAATATTAATTTACCTACATTACATTATATTTCATTTACAATTTGAAAACGTTAAATTACACATGTATTTTTCTTCCATCGACTTGAAATTCTAAGAAAATAATGACATTCTCATGTCCAAAATTAGTTGTCCTAAAACCGACTAGCTTTGTCGTTCATGTGTAAGGTTTAGGTCCAACAAATGTTAGCCATAATGTTAGTGCGGAGGAATTTCATCACGCCGCTGTTGGAGACAAATGCCCGCAGACTATGTTAGTTATTTACAAGATTTAGTGGGAAGTATTACTGTTATATGTTGAGTAGACCGCAATCGTGCTAAGACCGGAGACTTGAAGAATTGCGTATGTCAAATTAAGCGGTTTATTCTTAACCACTGACCAGAGGGCTGGCTAGTTCTTTGCCCAAATTAGCATGCCATTTAACGTGGTATTGCTGTGAGTCTTCTGGGTACGTTCCAGTATGACAACGATGTGGAGGAGTAGTCCTCCACGTCATTGGAATCTTTCTTATTTATTTTTTATTTTAATTATATAAACTAGTGCTTGACTGCGATCCCATCACATAGTATGGAATCAAGGCAATGAAGGAACGGGGTAGGTTTTAGTCAGTAAGAGACTATACACTATCTCCCGCTCCGCCCAAGGGCGGGGGATGTCATTGGATGATTTTACCTACCATAAAAAAAACCTGATATTAAGCTCTGATATAATCGTTTGTAGGAATCGCACTAGTTTATAAAGAACCTGTCCAGTCTAACCTTGAAGACACGTAAATTATAACGGGATAGGAAGACCGCTGCAGGCAAATCATTCACATACCACGATGTACGCAATGTAAACGACGAGGCGAAACGCTTAGTTTGGACCGTAGAGGTGTCAAAAAAGTAAGGGATCAAACAAAATCTCCAGATTTATAATATTTTTATAGATTTCTTAGTAGCTGCCTGATTTCTGGATTATGACCGGTTGGTAAAATGGTGTACTATAAAATATTCATGGAAATAAAACATTTTCTCAAAAAATCCACTTATTTGTTGTTCTAATGTCTAATATTTAATGAGTTATAGTTTTGAAATATAAAAAAAATACATTAATAACGAGTTACGGAAGACAAAAACTTCCACATGACTCATTTGAAGATATCAACTACCGAATATAATGATACATTACGACGAATCGATTTGCTAGTTGAACCAAATAGTAAAAAACCGACTCATGACTATTTCATAGTTTGTTATTACTTACTAACTTAATGTTTTATAAGGTTTATTGAAAGTATTATTCACTAGTTTCTGCCAGTGGCTATGTCCGCGTGGAAGTTGAAAGTTAACCTAAGGGTACATAGTCTCGGGACAAAAATATTACTCGTACATCTACTATTTGAGAGTATGATCTGCCAGAGTACCAATTACTCTTACTCGTATAATATTAGTATAATTATACTTTTACATCACTACATAGTATAAAATAGTCGATTCTCGCTTTTTATAACTATGCAACGGATTTTTTTTTAAATTATTATTTTTGATTTTGATGCGGTTTTTTTATAGATAGAGTAATTCAAGAGGAAGATTTATATGTATAATACATGTATACTCGTAATATATTTAATATCACCATTGCACCCGTGCGAAGCAGTGGTGCTATTCTCTAAGAAAACGCAGCGCTGCCACAACGTCGAACATACAAATAGGATACATTGAATTAACAATCCAATGTAAAGGTAAATTAGGTTGACAATCCAATGTATCCTATTTGGGTGTTCGACGTTGCGGCAGGGCTGCGTCTTCTTAGAGAATAGTACCACTGGTCGCTAGTTAATAATACCTAAATTATAGGTTAAAAAACAATTATTCTGTTAAAGCTTTTACCTTTTGACTAAACTCTACCTACAAGTATCAGGTTTATTCTAATAATATTTAATTCATAAAACGGTCACAATTTGTACTAAATCACCTATTAAAAACTGAAGTGGTATTTCGGTACTAAATAGCAAGCATTAAATTATTCATAGAATTTAAAATTAAATGTTAGATATTTAAGCAATCAAAATGACCAAAAACTTTTAGCTACGTTTAGTGGAATGGCAGTAACATTATTTGTAATTGCTCGTTTTTATTTGCGCCTAGCTTTTAGTGGGGAATGCTAGGCGAAGCTAGGCGTAGGCGTTTAACTCACTACGATTTATTGTTATCGTCTACGACACACGATTTTCTCAGACAATTGTTTCCTTTGGGTGATTGTAAAACTTTTTTTTTATTTTTTTGTCTTCTGAAAGTAAGTGCCTGAACACAGTTAGACAAAATATTTTTTGTAGAAAAGGTTTTTAATTGCTTGATTTTTTCCACAGTATAAAGATCCAAAACTTGCATATAAATGGTGTTACTTTCTATAAACAACTAACTTTTTACTAAAGTATCAGCTTAGGAGGTTCTCGTTTGGCTGCTGAATTAAGAGGTACTCCTGGATAAGGCTCATATCGTTAAGAGGTTCGTCTCATTGGAGCCATAAATCGTAGACTCTGTTCTTGAAACCGGTAGGCCATAATTTATAATTTTATTAATCTGTTTTCTTATTGCATTGCATTGTTATAATGTTTCCACTGCTGGGACTCAGGCCTAGTCTCTAGGAGAGGGAATAGGCCGTAATCCACTACGCGGGCCCAATGCGTATTGATGGATGTCACATGTCTTCGAATTTTTGGTTCTAGGACATGCCGGCTTCCTCACGATGTTTTCATTCACCGTTTTTGAGAGCAGTGGTTATGAAATAAATTACACTAAGTAATGCGCCTGGCTGGGTTTGAACCCGCGACCTACAACTCGCAAGTCGAGGCAATTGTCACTGGGTCACCACTGCTCTCAAACAGATAGAAACATTTAAAATTTTAAATAATAATTATATTAAAAAGTTAATGAATAAAAACTGTAATAATATTTTTTTACAATGTGTTAGAAATACACGCCTACAGCGTTTTTTCCTTTTGAGTTACGGATGGATAACCGCCTACAGCGTTTATTTCTAACACTCTTGGGTTAAGACTCAATGTATATATAATAGAAATAAACGCTGTAGGTGTTTGTCCATCCGTAGCTCAAAAGGAAAAACGGAACTGATAGAGGATCACTTTGTTGTCCGTCTGTGTGTTTGTCTGTCAAGACCCTTTATCTCGAGATCGCATGGAGGTATCGAGTTAAAAATAAACCACATAATCAAATCTGCGGTTACTTGAAACTGAAAATCAAGATATGGCCGTTTATTTCGACACACTCAAGGGAAAAAACTTCATAGGGTACTTCTCGTTGACATAGAATACTAAAATTTGGTATGTAGCAAGGTCTTATAGCATAAGTGTAGGAATAAATCTGAAAACTGAAAATTTGTAGTTACGTCACAAAAAAATATTATATTCGGTAAAATCTTCGATACTCAATTTTTATTACTTAGTTTGTACGGAACCCTCAGTGTACCACTTGCCCAGTTCTTTTTTAAATTTTTATACAACATTTATATAATTTATAAAATTTGCTCTCTTCCCACATGTATACTGAAGTAAGGTGTCCGTAGTTCGACGAAACGAAGATTCGAAAGACAAGAAGTATTTGCTTATAACAGATTTAACCTCCAGAGTAGTTTTTTTTATAAATTTCTTGAAATTCTTATCGCAGTTGAAGTAAGCCGTGAGTAATGCCTCCTGGTCTAGTGGTTAGTGGCCCTGACTGCTAAGCCGGAGGTCGTGGGTTCGATTCCCACCCAGGACAAATATTTGTGTGATGAGCACGATCATTTGTCCTGTGTCTGGGTGTTATTTATCTATAATATGTATGTATTTAGAAATATATAAGTATGTTTATCAGCTGTCTGGTACCCATAACACAAGTTCTGCTTAACTTGGGTGTTGTGTGAGTTGTGGAAAAAAATATATATATTAAATATTAAACAGAGATCCATGTTCTCCAAAGCTGTGACAAGTGGCCCAGATGGAGTGACCGTAGCTAGATGATTATTGACTTTTAGGTTTGTGAATACGGGAATAGCTTGAAACTTTTTGTGTCCCTCTTTGCAGTTAATACTCTGCCAACCGTCTATTTCAAGACGTTGGCAAGCAATTCCTTGTTTTACTATGCTATCTTCAGCAACGCTTAGTGTTTCATCATTTTCTATTGTTCCAACTGATACCGTGCTAGCAGAATTTTCAATCAATTTATCTGTCGGGTTTTCTATATCTCTTTTTTTTTGCTTACGTAATCATGTCTATTATATAAACAAAATATATTATTGTTATTTATAAAATACAAAATTATCCCAAGAGAATATATTCCCAGGATAAAAAGTATCTTATGTGCTAATCCGCAACTAGTCTACCCGTAAATCAAACGCAAATTTGTTTCACTGTTTGATAGTCAAAAACAAACATACACACCTACGCATAGATAAATAGAAACTTTCGCTTTTATAATATTAGTGTAATTTATTATTCATTTACATAGAAGCCTCCAGCCTTTTAGGCACACTTCCAGTCGACAGCGATGCGGACGAGTTTTATGACGCCATTTTTTAGTTAGGAGTAGGGTTTTAGTGTATATATAGCTTTAATTAGTGTTTTATATAATTGTGTATTTGTGAAATAAATGAAGTATTTATTTTCATGAAAGCCTACGTTTAAAATTTTGTACTAAATTTTAAGCTAAACATAACACATTAATATAAGCAAAATTTTCCAAGCCTAGGGCTAAATGTTGGTTACCATAATCAGAATTGAGAAATTATCGTGTATAGTTCAATCGATTCCAGTTGTTACTGTGTCTTAACAAAAAAAAAAAAAAAAAAAAAACATACTACCTATATTTAAGTCAGTAAATTATTTCGTACTTTATGTATTCATTAGGCGGCTTTGTTGGAAATTTTCTTTGATGATACGCTATGACAGTGCTTATAGCAATTACCGACTAATTTATATGTTTGTCTTTGTTATCATTAGAGATATGGTGAAAATATCTTTAGAGTAGATAGTTTTTGTATGTTATACTAGCTTCTGCTCGTTGTTTTACTTGTGTGAAAGTAAGTTTTACTATATAAAGTTTAGACCCTCGTTTCGTCTTCTTTGGAGGGTTTAAACACATTTTATTATAAGACTTATGAATGTATAGGGTGACTGGTAATTAGTGAACGATACTTAAATATGATAACAAATAACTTTTACAATGAGACCAAACATGAAATCGCGAAAAAATCTGCCAAGTTCAATCAATACATTTATGTTCGCATAACTGGTCAAAATGTACTGAACTTGGCAGATTTTTTTCAGATGTCATGGGGGGGGGGGGGTGAATTTTAGAAAATCCTTTATGTTAATTATCTTAGCTCCAAATTCCAACGCAATTCGTTCAGTGTTTTGAACTTATTGGATCAGTCAATCAAAAAGACTAGGCTTCTCTTGAATAGAGAAGACTTTAGACCCTCGTTTCATTCTCTTATGAGCATTTTGAAAAATATTTTCTTATTTATCAGTATCACGTCATAAAATGAACACCTGTGTAAAATTTCAGCGTTCTAGTTTAGGCTGGGTGTTGATGAGTCAGTGAGCCAGAAAATAACTGCGATTTTTGGTTTGAGTATTTGAAGTTGAGTATTTCTCAACCTTTTCAGCCTAAAAACCTGTCAAAATTTGGCATTTACTCGTAAGTATAGTTTGAGACGATCTTAACTCAAAATACTGAATTCAAAAACCCACTCTCAGCCTTTTATATATACAGATTATGTGTTTGTCTTTACGTTATCAAGGACACAGTAAACTTATCATCTGAGGAGGTAGTTATTACAAATTTGGGTATTTTCCATTACGATGGTTTTCACTTGAAGATATTTCCATCGGCTGTTAATATGTAGTTTGTAAAACCAAGGAGGTTGTTAATTAGAAGTGTGTATTTACGATATCGATTATTCGGATATGACTCATGTATCCATTTGTGTTGTTCCGTACCTCAAAAAGCAAAGACAAAACCCTTATACTTTGTTGTCCGTCTGTCTGTCTGTCAAGACTTTTTATTTCGGGAACGCGTGAGGGTGGCGAGTTGAAATTAAAAAAGATATACTCAAGGCTAGCAAGGGCAATGGAAAGGGCTATGCTCGGAGTTTCCTTGTGTGATTGAATCAGGAATGAAGATATCCGCAAGAGAACCAGGGTTGCCGACATAGCATAGTATACACATGCACATAGTATTCACTCTAGTCATCATAGTTTTTTTTTTGGTGGTGGGTAAAATCATCCAATGACATCTCCTACCCTTGGGCGGAGCGGGAGATAGTGTCAAACTCTTACTGACTAAAAACCCACCCCGTTCCTTCGTTGCCTTAGATACCAGGGCCGAGCTTTCCTTTCAGAAGCAAGCCCTTGGCCCCAGTAGGCTTCGACCCTGCCTGCCTGCAGCTAGCGGGCTGGGTCTCTACGGAGTCATTATATTTATGTTCTTTTAAGTTTATAGAATATAACTTAATAATTGAGAGGCGAGGAGATCCATTATGGTACACATCCATTACCATGTGGACCACCAACCAACGATGTATACAACTTTAATTTTAGTATATGCGAAACCCGAAATTAGACATGTGTCTAGTATTTTTAATTAAAGAATCTATTTATACAAAATTTCATTATTGTATCATGAAGAACCATGAAGTTATTATTATTTTACCTGGTGTCCACACAAATACATGGTCACCAGGCAATCCAGGTAACTTAGGGGTTGTTTTGCTCCAACATCCAGCTGTGCACTGGCGCCTAAAGCTTGCTATGGCCAGCCGTGACCTGTACTTGTGACCTTTTTAAAATATTTTTGGGAAAAAATTTAACAATGTGTTTTTTTTTTTAATTATTGGAATCGATTCAGTTGCCGATTCTGAAATAAACTATAATTAGGTTGCGCATATACTAAAAATAATCTTGTATATAGATTTGCAGAACAAATACCATTAATCATTTACTGATGAATACTCTTACAACTTCTTTATCGATAAACTTTTCAATATAAATTAACCAGAAACCACTTAGTTTAAATACAAGGAAAATGTTCAAATAACCAATCAAAGAGAAAATTTAAGCGTCTTTACTTTATAGAAATATATTTAAAATCTGTTATAGGAAGAATAGAGATTAGAGTAAGGAGAGTAAGAAGCTCTACGTAATCCCGTGCATGGATGTAGAGCCACGCTCTATTTGATTAACTATTTGCTCCAACTAGAGCTGTTAAAAGGGTACCCATGTCGTAAATAGAATTCAAGTTTTGAGGATCCGGTGCTTTTAGTAAGAGGATAATGATCGGTAATTATCGTATCATTGTAAAATCATGATTTAATTAATTCATTAGACGAGCAAAGGGTTAAAGTAACCCGTAATATTAAAATCCACTCACTGAATAAAGGGGAATGAAACTTTTACCATAAATATTGCTGGCATATTTTTTTTTCTTTTCGCCAAAAATGAAACCTAGGCCATTACTTAGAGGACTGTATAAGAAATCAATATCAAAAATAACTATGTCTACCAACCGTAACCAAACGAAGTTAGAGACTATTTAGTAGATTGTTATAGTCTTTTTTATCAGGACTTGTTTTTGATTTTGGTTTTGGTATAAATTTATGGTGTGTACACATTAAATAGTGTCGATCACTATCGCAATACTGACGCGTATCTTTTTGATTCGTTTATCGCTTATTTTTTACTATTTTTATATTTGTGTGATGAGCACGATCATTTGTTCTGTGTCTGGGTGTAATTTATCTATAATATTTATGTATTTAGAAATATATAAGTATGTTTATCAGTTGTCTAGTACCCATAACACAAGCTCTGCTTAGCTTGGGACTAGACGACGTTGTGTGATATGATAATGTGTGTGTGTGTGTGTGTGTGATATTATTTTTGGTGATTAAAAATTGCGAGTGTGAAAAAATATAATAGTAATAACCAACTTAATCTATTTTATCAATAAAAAACCTCAAAATATTCTTTCTTACACTAGCAATGCTTCTATATGTATCTTTGTTCGGTTACGGTTTACGGATCTGGTTTTTTTTTGCAATTGATTTCTCATATTATCCTCTAATATACAACCTAGGTTTCATTCCTGGCGAAAAGAAAAAGAAGATCATGCTAATAGTTTGCATGGGCTTTCAAAACTTAAAAAATGTAATGTTAGTTAATTTGAGTTAGAAAATTTATCAATCACTTCTTTTGCTTTGGATAGAGTGTAAGGGACAGTCAGGAATTTTTTGACTAAAAAAAAAAAGGGTGAGGACCCGCGTCTGCGAAAGGTGGGGACGCCGTGGGGCTAAAATAACCACTCTTTAAGGACGATCTATCTCCGCGATCGTTGCGTACCCTTGTAGTTCTAGATCCGCTAATTATACAAAAATATAGTCCCTGGTCCACTTGTCCAAAAATGACTACTTCTTCTTCTTCCTGCCCTTGTCCCATATTACTTGGGGTCGGCGAAACACGTTTTTTTCTTCCACTCTATCCTGTCAGCCGTCACACTATTACTAACTTCCTTTTCTTTCATATCACTCCTCACACAATCCATCCATCTCTTTTTCGACCTCCCTCTTCCTGTCCATCCATCTACTTGTAAACTCAGAACTCTTTTAGTAACATGTGTTTCATCCCTCCTCTTCACATGGCCATACCAAGACAAACGATTTCCTTTCAGCTTTTCAGTCACTGGCGCCGCTTTCAAACTTCCTCTAATATACTCATTTCTCACTTTATCCATTTTCGTCACACCACACATCCATCTCAACATTCTCATCTCCGCTACATGCAGTCTTTTTTCATTCATCTTTTTCACAGCCCAACATTCTAAAAAATGACTACTTAGTTTCCATAAAATAAGAAAAATATCTAAGTTTGGAACATCTCATTCGGAACGAACGATAAAGAAATGAACGACGTATTTTAGAAACTTTTGTTTACTTACAAGATATATCTTATTTACCTAATACTTACCATTTTACTATATTGTTAACGTAATAAAATGGAATTTCTTTATAGAAAAACCAGAAAGACGGTATTCTATTAATTATATGATTCCCTCCAGGACCTTTTTGTTCAAGTAGATAATAGAATATTATACCAGTTCGTGGGTGTTATAAGAGATTGCTAAGAGAAAATGTCAAGACGGTAGGCAGTAGGAATCGTGGTTCAGCCGCTGATATGCTGACGTGGGCGTATCAGCGTCAGACAACAACTTATTAATTTTCCAAAATTGTTATCTTCTTGAGTACAATATAGGGTGACTGGTAATTAGTGAAAGATACTTAAAAACGTGATTGTAGTCATGATAACAAACAAATCAAACCTGAAATCGCGGAAAAAATCAGCCAAGTTCAGTACATTTTGACCAGCAGATTTTTCTTTCGCGATTTCAGGTTTGATCCTGTAGTAAAGGTTTTTTGTTATCATGACTATAATCACGTGTTTAAGTATCGTTCACTAATTATCTGTCACCTTGAATAGAATAGAAAAGAATAGAATAAAACTTTATTGTACACCAAGAAAGTTACTTAATCAATACTAAAATCTATGGGTACAATGGCGGTCTTGTATATTTTTTACATATAAAAGTCTAGCTTTTGCCAGTGGTTTCGCCCGCATGAAAGTAGGTTTCTTCATAAATATTTTGAACCCCTGTTTCATCACTAAAGAAATGAATTTTGAAAAAACTGTTTATATTTTTTGTACACGTAAAAAAAATGTCTTAGTTCTTCTGTGAATATTTTCATATCTTCGAAAAAACTCCAAGCGCAACTCTCTCCATTGCCGTTTGGGTAATTTTAAGCATTCTGATGAGGCCTATTGTGAGCAGTTACGTTTCAGAGCCATATGTCATCATTGGCAACATGCACAGGTCATAAACTTTCGTTTGGAGCCTCTGTGGTATATCGGCTGGGAAAATACCGCGCAGCTTCGCTACTCAGCTGACTCAAATTCAACGATTGTTCTTTTATCTTTGATTTAGTTTTGCGTTTGTCAAACCTTTCAAGAAAAGGCGTGATATTTTTACAGCGCAGTAATTTATATTTTTTTTCATAGGCCATTCACATTATTATTATTTTTTTGCTGCATGGGCTGTAACTATTGTAGGGGAGGGGATTATGGTAAAATACTAAGCTCCACCATATCTTCCAGGCGATCCGCCCATTGGTGACAACCGAGCATTTCGTCCCGCTGAATCCTCCACAGGAACCTCCTGAAACAACCGTGTTCGATAAGAACCTGTATCAGATGGAAGAAACTATACCAAGTGCTTCTGTAACCACTTCTCAAAGAAGGTTCTAGTAGTATGATCCATGGAGATAATTCTCGAGTTTTACGCGGGCTATGTTGTTGGTAAAAAGTAGCAACGTGATCCCTCGGAATATGAACAGTACACCTATAAACAACAAAAATGGCTGACTACAATGGTACGCGTATATGAATGTGTATGAATACGTATTCATCTACGTTCACCCCAAATATTTTCAGTGCGCAACGAATTTATGTCAATACTATTTTATTGTTACACTTTTGGAGCTGCGTTTTCTGCATTTTTTTGATTATATATGTATATGTATGTTGAGACTCTTTAGTAAATGTAATGTTTTTTGTTGTTATTTGTCCATTTTAGACTGGTCTGTAAGGTCAAAAATGTATGACTTTTACGACTTTTTCGAAAGCCAGAACAAGGGATGAGACATACGCGTGTGGAGGCAGAGTCACCCAACTCGTCCACACTTAATCACTCACCCCAGCAAAGCGTCTCCCCCTCCTTTAGAAGCGAACTGATATTAAGACCACTCTAGAAATAACTTCGCCAGCTGCGAACTTTAGTTAGGCGCTGCCCAACAATCAGGCCAAATGGGGTTTCTTCCATCCACCTCAAACACAATGCTAGTATCGAGCTATTTAACAGGAGGAGGAGGCTCACCCTGCTTAATTACCTGCAACTCTCAAAACTATACGAGGCCAATGACAAAGTTGTACAGGGTACCAAATACTCGTCAGAGAAACTTTCATCCGAGTCTATAGAAACGAATAGAAAGAAAGATTATTTCCTGATGGAGTCATAGCAGGCTTATACTAGTCGATGAGTAGAATATCTTGGAATTTAAGTTAGTAGGAATCCGAGATAACCTCGGTTAACCTGCGGAGGAGTCGCCCAGGTGTCGCCACTGTGCGGAACAGCGATGTGCGCGTTCAAGCCATGGTCCGAAGTGAGGAGGGATGGCAGGTGGTCGGCTCCTTCTGCGAAGCAGTAATGCTAGCAAAGGAGGAGGCCGACCGCATCAGGCAAAGGCAACGGGTATCTCGCCCCTGCCGCCGCCGGGGTTCCGATCCCGATTTCCGGCCACCTTAGGCGCGGGCTTGCTTGCGGACGGCGTTCAATGTCCGATCGTCCAGTAACCGACCGGACCGAGCCCAAGTCGTCGACGGCGCGTACTGTTCCCGCGCGCCTCAAGGAGCTGTCAGCAAACAGTAGAGGCTCAGCCTGTTAGCTGCAAGCAGGCAGGGTCGAAGCCTGCTGGGGTCATGGGTCAGTTTCTGAAAGGAAGGCCCGGCCCTGGCACGATAGGCAACGAAGGAACGGGGTAGGTTTTTAGTCAGTAAGAGTCTGACACTATTTCCCGCTCCGCCCAAGGGCGGGATTTGTCATTGTATGATTTTATCTACCATAAAAAAAAACCTCTGTTAACCTATATTAACTATTGTTGAAAAATGAAACAGTTTTGTTGATTCACAAATAAAATGTAATTTCATTATAACCAATCAATCAACCAGATCTAATTTATTTATTTTTGAACCCACATGATGAATCACTTTACCTAATTAGATCAAAAGAAACGCGAAACAAACCAAAAACGAAATAAACTAAGTATTCAATCCAACAAAATCCCTAATACCGATGGCTTATCTATCATCGATTACCTAATTATGAGCAACACGACATCATTGTTTATTTCATCAGGTTAATGTACTAAAACTATCTATCATACTGTCCTAAAAATCTATTGATGGTTATTGTAATACTAGCTGAAATCTGCGGCTTCGTTCGCAGGAAAATCTTTTTCAATACCGAAAATCTGCTCTGATCCCACCGCTTATAGGCACACGATAGTCTGTTTTCTGCACTAGTGCAGAAATTGCGCGTGCTTGTTCCCATCATAATTTTATTACATTTATCATACCAGGCTAGGCGCGTGTCGATCCACACGAGGGGCAGATCAACCCCTCTTCATTCATTTCTTAGTTCATTCATTTTTTAGTTTCATAACTGGAACTAAGAGGGTTGCAGTGACTTTTCACGGTATCAAACGACGTTTTAACACTCGCAGTAGTGTGTTAACACTGGCCTACGGATCCCGCTGATTCCGCCTCGGTCGCAGTGACATACTTTGTGCACTTGTATCAAAATTTACTATTTTACCCCGTTATCCTTACCTTCAGTCAATGGCCACCGTACGTGCAATGGGTAGCACGCTGTCCGATCGTCCGGTAACTGACCGGACCGAGCCCAAGTCGTCGACGGCGCGTACTGTTCTCGCTGGGGTCATTTTCTGAGAGGAAGGCTCAGCTCCGGCATGATAGGCAACGAAGGAACGGGGTAGGTTTTTAGTCAGTAAGAGTCTGATACTATTTCCTGCTTTGTCATTGGATGATTTTACATACCATAAAAAACCTTCAGTCAATCGTTCGGCCGTGCCCTGTTAAGGCTATTAGTGACATTCACCAATAAGAATTTGTTAAACCTCTCTGGCATGCAAGCTACTTGCATGCTTTTGTGCCTGTTATTGAAATGTGTAATCCCGAAAAAAATGTTTTTATTCCTCGTCTACGGCTTAAGAGCGCACCACCCGAGATACATTCACACATACCTAAGCTTGCGTTTGATCACTATCTCACCTGAAAGAAAGCGATGATGTGGCCGACAATGGAGAAAGAAAGAAATAAAGAAAAAACAGTCAGTTGTGAATCGCACAGGACAAACACTACTTATTTTTAAATTAAAAAAAAAATGAAGAAAAACGAAATCATTATTAAAAGAAATAAAAAAAAAACCGTGCGAGCCCAAAACCTTAGCATTATGCTGCGACATTGCACAAAGAAGTAAAATAACGCAGCGCTTATATTTTGGTAGAGTCCAGTGATGCCACGGACACATGGAACACTGAGATGGATAAAATATGTTATACATGAAAAATAATAACATAAATATACTTAACATATAACAATTATAACAACCTTCAGAAAAATGTAAATACAAAAAAAAAAATACTATTCACTCTTGACTTAAAGACCCCTAGGTTATAGGTATCAGGAAAATCAAACACTCCTTAGCTGTACGCATAATGAATGAGTTTCCAAAACGCTTTGTACGTATGGGTGAGAGGGATCATACACACAATCTTTTTTTTTTTGCTGGGCTGTCATGAAATAATCCTACTCGCCTTGGGTTGAACTAGAGTGTCAGACTTTTACTGACTAAAATCCTCCTGTGTTCCTTCAGCCCTTTGCGTTCCAGGGTCACGGTGAGCTATTCAAACAATAGCGAATTCAATGGTTAAGTTCAATCTATACTATCCAGTATTTTATACAATACTTAGGCAATGTATAGAATAGTTACGGTTTAAAGTAAGGCTCTCATTTTCCGGTGGTGATAAAAAAATAACCCTAACCTAACCTGTCCGTGTTGGGGTGCCCTGAAATGAAATCACCTCCGGGAAGGAGGTATTGTAAATGTGTGCTATCGTCTTTTACATACATTACCGCGTACATTGTACGGAATACCTGAATTATACAGATTGCCGGTAACATATATAATAAGTTTATGAAGTTCTCTCCTATGTAAGTACATAAATATCAGCTATAAAATAATTTGATGAAATATTTCATGTGTTTAAATAATTTGGCAATTATGGTCCACCGTATTCGTTAGTCGTGCTTTTCGAATGAAATTACTACTAAAATTGAGCCTTGTTACATATTTAAGAGAAGAGAAGCACTTATAACGTCACAAGCTAGCGCATGTTCCCAATTGGTCGTTTCCTATGGAGAAGAACCGGCAAGAATTGATATAATGATAATAAAACTAACAATTCAAATCCATTAATCGATAATACCGTCACAATCGCATTTACCTACATAAATTAAAAGGGCTTTAAAACAAACAGCTGAGCACCATATCGCTAGAATGACGTCACACTTCAAGCGTCTATCAAAGCGGGCCGCTACGAATTTCAATTGTAATCAAATATGGCGGCCGCTCTGGGTACACAAGATAAAGCGGTGTAAACGTGTGCTTTGACAAGCTTGCGGCTTCCTTGCGTGTTGTTGCGGATATTCATACTATACATATTTGGGATTTTAGGGAGTAGGCAGAGTTTTGATAGGATCATTGATGGGTATGTGAAGTTGATTTTGGCTTAAACTTTGTTACTTAATTTAGATTGGTGCAGAGGTTGAGCGATTGGCTACTGTGCTGCCCGTCATTGGTTCAATTTCCGTTTGAAACCAATATTTGTATGATCTACAGAATAGATAGTTTTTCCTAGATTGGGTGTTTGTATATTTTTTTTTTATGGTGGGTGTAAATCATCCAATGACATCCCCCGCCATTGGACGGAGCGGGAGATAGTGTCAGACTCTTACTGAATAAAACCTTACGACGTTCCTATGTGACTTTTTAAGTTTTTAAAATGCTCCTACATGTATAGGTGACCTCATCGCTCCCCCTTATTTACTATACTCTTTGCCATCAAGTGAGATAGTGGTCAAACGCGAGCCAATCAATAATAAAAAAAAAAACTTGCCAAGTATAATGTATAGCAGCATAAAAAAAGAAAAAGAAACAGAAAAGGTTTTAAGGCAATTCGATATTTGAATTTTTGTTTTCAATGAACATTTTGACAGAACTTTGACTGTTCTTATAATGGTGTAAATAAAAAAAGCCTAAGGCTACATTTATTTTTAATAAAAGAATCAGGGTTTTACGCAAAAAAAAAACTAGTTGAAATTGTGAAAAAATGGCATTGTTTTGGTACAACAACAGTTTGACTTGAAGTCGCGGGCACGGGATTGTAGGTTATATATTTTTTAAATTAACGCGGGCAAAGTTGCTGGCAGAGGCTACCATTTAATACTTTTCTAAGAAACTCACCAAAATTATTTCAAATCGAAACTCACCACTTAACGTTAACAAACGAAACTATTTTCCTTTCAACCGTTAACAAAACATAAACCAAAACTAACCCTACAATATCGTACACAAATCCATAACAGAAAGCATATTGTTGTATTATTTGTAGAAAGAGCTTACTTTGTGAAACGAGCTATTGTTAGTCTAATGCATCCTATTATGGACCGAACAGTCTATAGGTTTTCCATTAACGGGTTACCAACACGCATTAAAGGGTTGAAAGGGAACGAACTTCAACTAAAGGCTTGATATTTTTCTTTCAAAAGCTGTGGTTTTGTCAGCACAGATAGAGTTTATAAGCCCCAATATTTTAAAAGTATATACCACTATTTTCATGACAGACTGTAATAGAAAATAATGATTATTATCATTACATCCATTTTGGTCTATTTTTTTAGGTTAAGTTAACATGAAATACTACTTTACCCTTGTCAGACTTTTACCGACTAAAGTCCACTTATGTTTTGGTAACTTTTTGCGTTCCAGGGCCACAAGGAAGGATTATAGATGTGGTTTTAGTTAGTAAAGGTCTGACACGCCAGAATTATGGCGGTAAGTCCCTTCTTCGAGGAGTGGATGGAGGGAGATCCTTAGCTCCCATATGACGCAGGTCTTCACAGGACAGGGTAAGTTTGGGTGGTTCCTGTACCAGATTCGTGCGGAAGTAACATCCGGGTGTCATCTTTGTGTGGACTGATCGGTGGAACACACGGAGGTGAGTACCACTTGGGCAGAATACCAACGTGTCCTCGGGGGGCGATTGGCGGCGGTGACTTCTCGCGCCGTCCCTGGTACAGGCCACGTCCCGGGTGTCTGGTCATTCCAAAGTCTGACACGCCTTTTCGCTCCACCCTAGAGCAGGAGGAAGTTTGGAGAGCTTTGCTTCGACGTTACCACGTACATCGAAGGACTGGAACAGTTTGCCTGCTGCGGTCTTCCTGTCCGATTGTAATTTAGGTGTCTTCAAGGCTAGAGTGAATAGGCTTTTAATAAACTAGTTCACTTTACCATCAACGATTGCATCACTGCTTACCATCAGGTGGGATCGCAGTCAACCACTAGTTTATATAATATAAAAAAGGAGGAAGTCATTAGATGACATTTCATCGCAAAAAAAAAACACCAAAACCTTTTTATTAGTTTGAACATAAACTCCTTTACAACATCTTCATAAACAGCTTACACCCCTGCCCCTTCCCTCCAACAACAACATAGCACAACAGTTCACCAACTTACCATAATCAAGTGATCCTTCTCTGAAAACAATGCCACCGTTTTACATACTTAACTTTGTTGGCGCATATTTTTGAAGAGACCTTTAGCCGTCTTCACTGGACCCTTAAAACGCATTATCTCTTGGAAACGACTCCACATTTATTCATGGGGCCATGTTGTGGGTAACTGCTAATTTATTACTTTATCTTACCTTTTTTGGTTAAGGTTAGGTTACAGTGTAAGCGATGCTGTGCTGTATGTAACACTAATATAATACTGTGTGGATCAGAATGTTGGGTCGAGAAAAACACGATGAATAAACTAAGAATAATTTTTAATTTAAATCAGGTTTTAAAAGCGAGCAAGATTTTTAATTAAAGAGCATTTTATATTTAATATAATAATATATGAGTTTTTATGAAGGTATGTTTTTGTAGTATTTCATATTTCATTCCTATTTTTTGTGATTTTACTCTCTCTAACACTCAATAGTTTACTGGGAGAAAATTAAACTTTGAGTTAAGCTCGCCTATGTACATTTTTATGCCTATGTACAATTTCGTAATCCCCTTTTTATAGTTATGTTGTTTTAGATTAAAATAAAGCTAAAAGAATTAAAGCTTTTTATTAAATGCACTAAAAAAAAAAAAAAAACTTTTCCTTTTTCTACTAGCAACCTGAATCTGATACTAGCGGTTCCATTAGACTTGGACCTGCTCGAAAGCTGACTTTTTGTCAAAAAAAAAAAGAACTACCCGATTGCAGCGAACTCTACTGAGTCTAAATGTATTTTCAAACCTTCCACACGTATAAAAGTATTATTTATATAAAGACGAAAGCGTGCCGCAGCATTTAGGTTAGTTAAGTAGGTACTCGTATTTACCTAGTTTGATTTTAAAAATAAAAATAAAAAAGACGAAGTTATTTCATTTACTTGTTTATCTACAAGTAAATCACGTGATAAGTTTTCAAATCAAAGAATGGATTTTTGATTCCATTGCCGACAAAAGATGTAATGGAAACATGTACAATTGTGTGCATCTGGTGCGTTTGGTTATAAAGTCGCAGGCTAAATCTTGTGTATTATAATATCTTGAAGTGTGACATCATTAGAAACGCGGCCTTGTACCTGAAAAATATTTCGCCAAGAGCTTTTCATGTATTCATAAAGAGGTCAAGTACTTTCTCTTGAAATAATTAAAAGAAATCGCGAACCGATGTCGCAGCGGTTACTTCGGCTGTAATACTTATGTAATTATATGAAAACCTACATATTTTATATATATATACATCTGCTAGTTTGTGAGAATAGATGTATAAATGTTTGTTACCCATTCACGCAAAAGCTATTTATTGAACGGATTTTAATGAAATTTTACAGTAATATAGCTTATCTGACAGATGAACATATCCATACTTTTAATATTATAAATTTGAAAGTAACTCTGTCTATTTGTACGCTTGTAAAGTTCAAGTACTGAACTGATTTTGATGACATTTGGCACACACTGAGCTTAAACTCCTAGAAAGGACAGGCTACTTTTAATCTGGCGTGAGTTTGGACTTACCGTCCACATTAACCGACTTTCATGCGAAGGAAATCGTCAGCAAAAGCTACCTAAACCATAGCCTAACGCCATAATTTGTTGAGAAATATTAGATTGAGATACATTAGGTGTTATTGTGGGTGCATTCACAAATATGTAAACTCGCTTACACAAGACCCGAAACAACTATCTGTCGGCTATATAAAATTTGTTTCGTGTAGAAATCGAACCCACGACATGCAGCAGAATGCAAGACAACAATCTTTCGTTGACTACTAAAACACTCCTTTGTTCCTAAATAGGAGTGGGTTTTAGTCAGTAAACCTCTGGCATGCCCTCCTGTTCCGCCCTAGAGCGGGAGAAGTCATCATATGATTTCCTAGCTAAAAAAAAAAACAAGCCAATTTATATTTTTAAATTACTATGCCAATTCTGTGGTCAATTTTGTTGGCAACGTTCAAATCTATTCTAGATTTTTACAGAATCCTGTAAAATAGACCAACCATCCCACATATTAACAAGGTTTTTTTCGAGATAATTATTTCTCTCGCTCTAACTTAGAGCGAAAGTGCGGGTCAAACTTTTACTGACTATATTCCTTGAGATCCCTTTTACGTTCTAGAACCACGAGTATCGTTTTAAGGAGCTTTCCCATGGCCCTCAAGGTACATTTTACATGCGATCTCTGTCGTCATCACAATATACGCATGAGTTACTAAAAGTTTCTTAACAAACATTATAGTTACTGAACAATTTGTTAGTTTACTAATTGCCATCAAATTATAAACTCTAGTCTATTTAGTAAATTACACTTTAATCACAATAATATCACAACGATTATGGATCATTATGTTTTTAACTGGTTTATTCATAACTAGCAAGCCGCCCTAGATTCGCTGGAGTTTTACAAATGTTTGAAATTCTCGATTCTTCTCTGCTGTAATATGCATGTATACGTTTAAACCTACTCTCTCTATTGGTGAAAAATACATGAAAATACGGTCCGTCGTTTTTGAGTTTGTAGCGTTAATACAGACAGACAGATGTAGTGAGGAACTTAGTTTTAAAATAATGTATGGATATATTATACTAGCTTCCAAGGGCGTCGCCAGCCGATGATAAAGGGGGGGGGGGGGGGCTATTGGAAATATAGAGAATAATAATCGTATTTTTTTTATAATAATAAAAGTTTATTTTCTCCACAATATAACTCCTAATTGCTAGCCATATATCTACGGTAACATATAGGATGGGCATTATATTGTGGGAGACTGGTGCTTAAACTAGGCTCTAAAGCTGTAAAGCAAGCCTCTAGGGGTCCTGCCCCCCCTTGGCGACGTTCATGCTAGCTTCTGGCAGCGGTTTCTCCATACAAACTTCCAGCCTCCGTTTTAGTTTCGTAAAATCCGTTCTTAGCGGATGTCTACACCCTATAAGGATATTTACCTTACCAGCCAAATTTTAAGTTCGTAGATGTTAAAGTTTCTGAGATTTCGTGATATATATTATACAAGGCTTAAGGGACAGGTGTCAGCAGACTTTAAGGACTTGCTCAGTGGACAAAACCGAATAACCTTCGTAAAGATTTTTTTTCAGAACACGAAAAAAAAATCGGCGTCGCCATACAAAATTATAAACTTGATTAGACAGTTTGTATGAAGAGGCCGATTTTTTTTTCCTGACAAAACTCTTTCGGAAGGTTATTCAGTTTCGTCCACTGAACAAGCCCATAAGGTGTTTTTAATATTGTGCGGATTTAATCACGCATACGGATTTGCTCCGCATGCGTAATCTCCGCAAATGTCTTTTTCATACAAGTATTTATTGTAATGCGAGAAATACGCACGCGGGACGCAATTTTTTGCCTTTTGAAATTTTCCGCATGCGTGATGAATTCCGCATGATATTAAAAACACCCTTAAAGTTTGAGAACTGCCTCTTGCACCTTGTTATAGTTTGACCTCCAGACAGGCAGGGGTGAAATAAATCTGAATTAAGTCTGTGACTTGATGTTTATTAACAACATTTTGATCTACGACAGCAGACTTACGTATATGGCTACAAAAAGCCTGAAAACTGAAGGGTTATGAATTTCATAAACTGTGTATATGTATTTACATACCTTATTTTAATACTGCTGAAACGATTTGTCTGCCAACACGTTTAAAAAACTTAATTTTGAAGTTAGAAGAGTTAGGCTAAGATATCACAAAGCGGCTGTTTCTGGAGTGGCGGCCGCGTTCCGGAAGACGCAGCGTTGGAAGGCCTACAAGGTGGACCGATGACCTGGGTAAAGGTTGCGAGAATCCAATGGACGTGAGACGCACAGGACCGATCATTGTGGCGACATCTGGAGGAGGGCTATGTCTTATAGTCTTATAGCCATATTTCGGCTGCAATGATGATGATGATGTGAAGTCCACTAACCCGCACTAGGTCCGCTTGGTAACATACGGCCCATTCTCTCTCCGTGAAGTTATGTAAACGGTTCTTTATATAAACGTCAGCTGAGCGAGGTCAATGAACTGTAGGTAGTTAGTACGCAACGACCGACAACTACCTACAAGGTCAATGACTCGTTTACTTAAAGAAATTAATTTCGTATATGTATATTAATTCGAGATTTTTTTTAATTTTTTATTTTTTTCTCTTTACAAATCGATTGTATTTCATGTAACGAATCGCCTCTCCGCGAGATTAAAACGACTAAAATTTAACGGTGTATATCGTCGTTGCGACTTTAAGACCTCTTATGTGTCACTATTGGTGACACCACTTTTTTACCACCAAAACAATTATACACATGAGAGTTTTTAAGCAAAAACATTTATGACTGGCCTGTTGGTCTAGTGGTTAGTGGCCCTGACTGCTATGCCGGAGGTCGTGGGTTCGATTCCCACCCAGGACAAATGTTTGTGGGATGAATACAGAACAAATGATCGTCATTTGTTCTGTGTCTGGGTGTTATTTATCTATAATATGTATGTATTTAGAAATATATAAGTATGTTTATCAGTTGTCTGGTACCCATAACACAAGCTCTGCTTAGCTTGGGACTAGACGGTGTTGTGTGATAGTTGTGTGGAAATATGTGTATAGGATGATGACGATTAATTCATCCTATACACATGAGAGTTTTTGCATTCCATAAAACTTCAAAATGTCTAAAAGGCAGGGTTCTAAATTGGTTTGGCCAAAAATTACACATAAGAAGACTTAAACTCGCAACGACGATATTATATATATAGTTTCCAAAAGCCTATCCGGTTCTCTACAATTGGCGGTCAAGGGATTAAAATCATTTTATATTATCGTAATTTACTCTCGTTAAAAGCCCTCAATCAAGTAGAAATCTAACAGCAACATAGGAATGGCGGTGATGCTATGGCACAAAAAGATAAAGAAATGATTTCGCACGGCCCTAGTGACTATGCGTTGCCATAAGTTAATGGGATTTATATGAAGGAAACCACGGCTTGAATATGTTTATGTGTAAGTGTTGCATGAAGTTAATAATAAGAATATAAAGCATTGTGAATATCGTCGGATTTATTTTTATGTTCATGCACGTGGCTGGATTTGAACCCGCGACCTAAAACTCGTAAGTTGGGTCTGTTATCACTAGGCCACCACTGCTCGCATGGCTCTTTGGGAACCATGATGATAAAAAAATTATGTTATATTTGGTTTTTTAAATATAGCGCTTTCACATTTCAATTCTTTTCGTTAAACTAGATTAAGTACTTGTACCGAATAATAAATCAATAGAACAACGACGTGATGGAAAAAAGAAATAACCATTAAATTAAACCTTTAATTCCAAACCAAGTAGGATAAAACAGGGTATTAAAAAAATATTTACATAATATATATTATGAGATAAATCACAATTTTTTCAATTACGTCATCCGTGTCGTAAGTGAGCAATATATTTCCCTAAATACCTTTTTTTTATGATTCTTGACCACGGAAGCTTTTCACCTCTACAGACGCAGTAAATACAATTTTATAAAGAAAACTGCAGTTAAATCACTACCCAGAAAGATGTTGTTTAGTTTCTAAGGGCTGGCACTTTCCCACGGCCCAACGACTGTTCAATGATTGATGTCTTCATTTTGTTATATTTTATGCATTTGCCCGCCTTTATTTTTAGGGTATCGTATCTGAAGGTTCCCAACAGGATCCTATCAGTAAGCTTTCGCTGTTCTTCCGTCTGTTTGTCAGCGGGCTGTATCTCATAAACCGTAAGAGGTAGAGTTTAAATTTTCATAGAATGTCCATTTCTATTGCCACTACAACAACTAAAAATAAAATTAAAATAAAATTGAAAATTAAAGGTGCTGACAAAATAACAAAACGATATTATAGATAAAATAACGAAATGTTTTTATGTCAACGTTTTCTTGCTCGATTTTAATATTATGGTATGTGTAGGATAGTTATTTTGAGAAAATACGTACTATGAGTTGAAGCGCTAGGCCAGAAACATCACTTCTCACTGTCAAGGCTCGGGACCATTGACGGGACCTCGTGAAGATTCCCGAGGCTGCACGAGCGGGCATTCGGTGTTTTGGCGACTAGTGGTGAACAGTGGTCGGCTATATTCGCCATTTATCCCGATCGCTACATATTTATAGAAGCCTTCGTATGCGAGTCTGAATCACACTTGGCCAGTTTTTATGGTAAATTCATAAGATGTACAACTCATTGATATACGAGTATTATAAGGAAAGATACGTTACGCGCTAACATGGCAATCAGAAAACCTGAACCCGAAACTCATACCTCAACACTACCTGTAGTCACTGATAGATAAGGACAGAAATAAGAGTCGGCGCTGTCGTACAAGCGAAATAGCGTTAGCCGCCGAATGTGTGTGATCGTTGCGACCGATGTAAAATTGTGCCAATTGGCACAATTTCAGCGGACCACGCGCTACTGGCGAGTCACCTATCTTCCACTGTTTTTATTAAATCTAAGGTATAATAAAACTATAAATGAATAATTTGTGATTATTTGTTGTCGTAGAACCTCCTTACTGCATTGTTACTTAAAGGTAATCAGGCATATCCCTCAATTTAGAAGGTTTTCTTTGTTCAAATCAAAACTTTTCCCTTTCCTTACCTCACTAACACAAACACTATTTATTCAGAATCAACGACGTATCACATGAACAACGACTTTCAAAGTACACATTGTTAATTCATCAAAACCTTCCAATCCAAAGCCTACCTTAACTCCTCGATATAAAGTACGAAATCATCTATCAAACGTCGCCTATTAGGTCCGAAAAGGGAAAGAAAGCGCGAATAACAACATTGTTATCGCTAATAAGTCATCGTTAGCCATAAACGGTGTTCTTTTGACCCGACATTAATGTGTACGAAGTGGAAAATAGACCTTTTATCGCATTAATAGAGTCTATTGTTGTGTGACCTAATTTCTATTGAGTGTACAAAATACGTTGTCTGTGGTACAAGGAAGCATTTTTGATAATTCTGGTTAAGTCTGTTATGGTTGTTTGTTTGTTGAGATGTATATCGTTAGCGCATTTTATGTTTTTGAATTTACACATTTTTTTCCTCCATTTTTCTTTTGATAGCCATTATCTTGGGGAAATATCTTAATAATTAAGCCTATCTAGCTGTATTTTTGGTACATGTAAGAGTTTTAAATTATACATAGAAGCCTTATGAAGTAGCTTTTTGAACAATTCTGCAATGTGTCACTCTTTTATAATAATCATGCTCATTATTAAGCTACGTTGTCATTGTAAACTTAGATTAGATTGCCATCGGCGGCGATCTGTCGCGCCGGGCCTTGGTACAAACCATGGTCCGGAGCGAGGAGAAGTGGCAGGCGGTCGCCTCCTTCTGCGAAACAGCAATGCTAGCAAAGGAGGAGGCCGACCGCATGAGGTAACGGCGCATACACCGCCGCCGCCGCGGCGGATTCTGATCCCGCGGACGGTGGGCAATGGGTAGCTCGCTGTCCATTCGTCCGGTAACAGCCCGGACCGAGCCCAAGTCGTCGACAGCGCGCACTGTTCCCGCGCACCTTAAGGAGTTGTTGCAAACTGTAGAGACCCAGCAGGGCCGAAGCCTACTCTGGGGCCTTGGGATAATGTGGAAATGTATACCAGGGCCCTGAAACCAAAGCAAAGAAGGAATAGGGTACGTTTTTAGTCAGTAAGAGTCTGACACTATCTCATGCTCCGCCCAAGGGCGGGGGATATCATTGGATGATTTTACCTACCATAAAAAAAAGGTTAGATTACAATAATAAATGCAAAGTATTAAATGAAGATAGAAATAACAAATTCATTCTAATATTATAAAACTAAGGGGATTGTTTGAACGTACCACTCTCAGGAACTACTGGTTCGAATTGACAAAACTCTTTTAGTGTTATTAGGTCATTTATTCAGGAAGGATACACGCTATATAACATCACGCTAAGTCTCATAAGAGAGGAGCAGTAGTACTAAAGACGCGGGTAAAACTGCGAAAAACAGCTAGTGGTTTATATTTGACATTGCAGGAAGCCCTTAGTTCAAGAATTGCTCCATCTTAATAGGACAAGATAGAGCGATTCTTGAACTAAGGCATTTATAACTTGACCCATCGAGACAAGGTACAGAGTCATTTATAATGGTACCTAGTGTTACTACTTAGTACTTATACTACAGGCACCTGGAGTATGGAGTGAGAAGGAATGGGAGGCGGTCATCCTCTTCTACAGAGCAGCATTACAAAGGCAAACGATACGCCCCGGCCCCCGACAAAGGCGCCTTTGGTGTCGGGAGTTGAAGGACGATTTTTTTATGATTACTCACTTAAAAATCATGCTACCGTGCACAGCGAGACTCAGGGAACCCCTTTTACATTCTGCTTTGGAATATGCCCTAATATGCATTGCACAGAAAAGGTTCCGGGTAGTTTTTGTGAGGTAAGAATCGCATATTCCCTGGTGTTTTCCTCAAAAGTTAACCTCATCAGCAAAAAAGCTGTATACTGCAGAGTGATTTTTAATTTCAATAGCAGTTTCAGGCGGTCAACATTCTCATAAATCATAAATAATTTTGCTATGAGACTAACTGTAAAATACATATGTTAAATAAAAAGCAGTTCAGTAGGTTTTAATTTATTCACCATAATGTGTAGTATAGTTGTTTTTTTTTTTTAAACTTTACTCCACACTAAGAATAATTCCAGCGCCGTGGATTCGTTCACATATACTTATCTGTAGGTCATAAAAGTATTTCTTCTTTGAAATTGTATCCACGACACGCAGCGCAGCAGCTAATCGCTCAAAAACTTCCCCAACCGTCAATATCCTACCTTAGCGAAGGCTATCCACATTCATGAGATCTTTTACCTAGTGCAATATTGCGAGTGAGTTGAAACTCATTTTGTTTAAAAACCTAGTCTAGTAACAGTCTAGTAAAAACCTAGTCTATTCTATTCTATTTTTTGTTAATGGCAAATGAGCCGATGTCGACTATTCTGCCAATGTCGGAAGTAAATTGGAGAAGCAAGTAGTGTATAAAAAAATTGTTAAAAAAATAAAAAATAAAAAAAACCTAGTCTCTATTTTATAGAATACTAGCTGCTTGAGTAAAAGCAGAAAACTATCCCAGTGGAATAAAAGTACCCTATATGCTGTTTCAGGACATGGAAGCGTTTTGGAAACACATTTATTGTGCGTACAGCTAAATAGTGGAATTCCCTGTCGGAGTCTGTGTTTCTTGATAGTTACAACTTAGGGGTCTTTAAGTCAAGAGTGAATAGGTTACTTTTAGACAAGCGTACTCCATCGTCTACCACATCATCGCTTACCATCAGGTGAGATAGTGGTCAAATGCGAGCCTATGAATAATTAAAAAAAAATACTTACAGCTTGGAATGCTAGGCAAAGAAGGAACATTGGTGTGGTTTTAGTCAGTAAAAGTCTGACACGACGAAGTCTTAGTCCGCCACAAAATGGAAGAAGTCATTCCCACCACAAAAAAGAAAAAACCCTTGATCTCTTGACTCTGACCAAGTTTTATCGTAATCCGTTCAGCCGTTAGAACTTGAAGAAGTAACACACACAATCTCAAAGTATTGCTTGTATAGTTTTAGTGTGACTAGTTTCTGCCGGCGGTTTTGCTCGCATGAAAGAAGACAATTGTCCCAAAAGAACATAAAAATCCTTTATAACCATAGAATATTTTTTAAAGAAAGAAAAGAAAGAAAGAAAAAATATTTATTTGGCGACAGTCACAACCACAAGTCACGCAACCCTAGAACGTAATTTGAAATAGAAATCTTTAATGTGACGAGTTCAGTATCATTCGTTTTTTATCAAAATGATTGATCGTTTCAAACCGCTGATTCATCTATCCAATAACTGTCACAAGACTATTAAATGCCAACGTTAAAAAGAACTAAAATCATTTAAAAATACTGTTTTATTTTGTGCTGGTTCAGCAAAATATGATAAATGAATGGAGCCATCATTTGTCAAGTGCGATGGTTTCCATAAACTTTGAAGTAAATATATCATTTCAAGGCGGATTTCGTGGAACGTATTTCCCTCTGAACGGTATAAATACGTCGAATTAATGTTTCTAAACCGTTTTCGATTGCTTTTGAAATACGTATTTAATAGAGAGTTATTTTCAAAGGCCCGCCGTTCCTCTTAGGCCGTGTTTACGGAGACGCGGCGCGTTGCGCGGCGCGTTGGGCGTTTCGTCGTACATTGCTGCAGCGGGCCGCGTCATCGCTCGCGCAAACACAAACCTAATGCAATGTATGACGAACCGCCCGACGCGCCGCGCACCGTGCCGCGTCTGCGTAATCGAGCACTTAAATGGTTCTTCAGATTTTTTTTTGAGGTGACAAATAATTTTATGAATTTTCGCGCTCCAGGGCAGTGTGTGAGAGCGTGTCAGACTTTTACTGACTTAAGCCACAAATATGTTCCTTTAGTTGCGTTCTAGGAAGTCGATTAATTGCCTCAATAGGCTTCGTCCTTGCTAGGTCCCTACGGTTTTGCTGCCGTTTCTTTAAGGCACGCACGGACCACTTCACGCCGTTGACGACATGGGCGCGGTCCGGACGGGTACTGGACAGCCAAACGGCGAGGTACCCATCTGCAAGCCCATGGTGGTAGTAGTGTGTCGGGGTCTTGACAGCTGGGGCGTGAGGAAACGCTTACCGCCGCCTCCTTTGCATTGTTGCTTCGAAGGTGGCGATTCTTTAGAAATGTGTAGGTAAGAGTAATACCACAGTCAATTTACCAGATCTATTTGGTTCTCGTTCTTTGTGACGACACTTGGGGAAGACCTATGTCCAACAGTGGACGTCTTTCGGCTCATATGATGATGATGATGATGATTATTTTGTGACTATACTTCTGTCGACAAACTAGCAAAAATACAGTTAAGAGTGAATAGTTACTTCTAGGCAATCATACTCCATCGTCAAACACCGCCGCACCGCCTACCATAATTAATATTATAAAGACGAAAGTTTGTACTGTGTGTTTGTTTGTTAGTTCTATACGCTTGAACTGTTTTTTTTCTATGTCTTTGTGCCACTGAATCAGTATTTAGTTTTATTTATGTAAAATAAGACACAGAATCGAGTGTCATGCCAAACGAGCTAAAATGCTGTTTCAAGAATGCAGGTCGTCGCCATTTTATGATATTTCATACGGGATATATACGATAAAACGTATAAACGGTTTATGAATGTGAAAATCAAAGCAGTATTATGCTTTGATTTTTTTGAGATGTCATAAGGATATCTTGCACAAGGATAGCATTGCATAATCTGTATAATATATAAAAGACAAAGGCTTAACTCACTCAATGACTCACCAACAACCAACCCAAACATTTCGACCATTTCTTTTGTAATGATAAATGATATTTATTTTACAAATAGGTTTTTATCACTTTAAACTATATATTTTTTTTTTATTGTATTTGGGAAACAAACAATCGTACATTATTATATAACTGTACGATTGTTTGTTTCCCAAATACAATAAATATATGAGGCCGAAAATATAAATAAATATAAATACTAGAATGTACACAAAGACTAAGAAACAGGGCAAGTGCGAGTCGAACTCGGGTTCCATACAAACTAACTTACGCAAAGAGTTTAATTCCTGAATCGAGTCTGAAAGATTTTTTTTTATGTTAACCTAGAAGTTTGAATTTTTCACAGCTGCAAGGAACCCCAGACCTAAGTATTTATTATTAACGCTTTGAATATCGTAATAGAGACACAATAGAAAGACAATATGCGTGCGGACGCCGGTGTCCGCTTGGGGCTTGAGTAATCAATTTTAACTCGATACCTTTACGCGCATTCTCAAGAAAAAAGTTCTTGACAGAAAGACAGACAGGCAGACAACAAAATGATCCTCTTAAGGTATAGAACCCTAAAAAGATTTAATAAAACGTGGGTCCAAAGAGTGTGTGAAGAATGCTACGCGGGCGAATAAAACACACAAATGCAGGGACGTAAAAATGTCTTCTCTTCTTCTTCTCGTCTTAAAACTGCCAGCGGCTTCCACTGATGGTACTCAGGCCTCCTCTCTAGGAGAAAGAATGCGTCGTAATCTACCACGAAGCCTAGTAGAGGGTTTTTTTTTTTTTTTTTTTTTTTTTTTTTTTTTTTTTTTATGGTAGGTAAAATCATCCAATGACAAATCCCGCCCTTGGGCGGAGCGGGAAGTAGTGTCAGACTCTTACTGACTAAAAACCTACCCCGTTCCTTCGTAGCCTATCGTGCCGGGGTCGAGCATTCCTTTCGGAACTAACCCATGACCCCAGTAGGCTTCGACCCTGCCTGCCTGCAGTTAGCAGGCTGGGCCTCTTCGGTGTGCTGACAGCTCCTTGAGGCGCGCGGGAACAGAACGCGCCGTCGACGACTTGGGCTCGGTCCGGTCGGTTACCGGACGATCGGACAGCGTGCTACCCATTGCACGCCGTCCGCAAGCCCGCGCCTACGGTGGCCGGAAATCGGGATCGGAATCCCGGCGGCGGCTGGGGCGAGCGCCCCGTTGCCTCTGCCTGATGCGGTCGGCCTCCTCCTTTGCTAGCATTACTGCTTCGCAGAAGGAGGCGACCGCCTGCCATCCCTCCTCACTACGGACCATGGCCTGAACCAAGGCCCGGCGAGAGAGATCGCTGCCGCCGATCGCCCCCACGAGGACACGGCGATGCTCCACCCAGGCGGGGCACACCTCTACAGTGTGCTCCACCGTGTCCTCCGGATGTTCCACACAGTGGCGACACCCGGGCGAATCCTCCGCACGAATCCGGAACAGGTACTTAGCGAACTTTCCGTGTTCGGTAAGCACCTGCGTCGTGCGGAAGTTGAGAACGCCGTGAGGTCTTTCCAGCCACGCCTCAAGGATGGGCCTTATCGCCCCAATTGTGGCGCGCCCCGAACGAGGTTGCGATAGTCGTTGACGCCATTTCGCCATGAGATCCCGCCGGAGCTCTGTCCGCCATGCCTCGACTTGTCGTGGCAGCGGAATTTCGCCCCGGCGTTGCATCTCCATGCGCTTGTCGTGCATGTGTGCAAGGACTGTTGCCTCCAGATCCCACGGCGGTTGGCCAGCAAGGAGGGTCGCCGCCTCGCGGGAGATCGTTCGGTACCCTCGCACCATGCGTATTGCCATGACCCTCTGGCACGCATTCAGCTGGGCCCTCGGTTGCTGTTGCAACGTCGGTGCCCACACCGGAGCCCCGTAGAGAGCCATGGACCGAACGATTCCCGCGTAGAGCTTCCGGCAGGAGGCGTCTGGTCCCCTGAGGTTGGGCAGGAGCCGCCCGAGAGCAGCCCCAGTCCGATTCAGTTTGGGAGCCAGACGTCGGAAGTGCTCCTTGAAGTTCCACCAGCTGTCGAGGACGAGTCCCAGGTACTTCATCGTCGACCCGACGCTGATGTGAACCCCTCCTACCGTTAGCTGGGAACGCGGTGGTGGCGCACCCCGAGGGCCGTGGAAGCACATGGCCTCGGACTTGTGCAGTGCCACCTCGAGTCCCAACTGCTGGATCCTGTCAACGACCATCGCAACCCCGCGTGTCGCTAATTCGACCGCCGTCCGGTGCCTAGTAGAGGGTTGGTATTTGTCACAATTCTTAGAATTTTTGGTTCTAGGACAAGCCGGTTTTCTCACAATATTTTTATTTGCCGTTTTGAGAGCAGTGGTGTTCAAATAAATTACACAAAACAGACGCCTGCTTTACTCATGAGCCACTGGGCTACTGCTCAGTATACCTTGAATTGGACTTGATGTCGATATGCAGTTAGTCCACTTTGCTAATATCCAATTTCTGGAAAAATTACAAGGCACGTCTCACGCATTAAACGAAAGTTACGTTATCCGAAGGATTATTTAAATTTCAATCACAATAACTACTACGCGTTTGACAATCTTTTTTTTTACTTAGGTGATTAATACCACATCTTTGTTCCTTCTTTGCCATGCTTGTCAGGGTTCCAAGGTTCCCTTTTTGGCTACCCATGGTCCCAGTAGGCTTCGGCCATGCAGGGCTCCTACGGTTTTGCTGACATATCGTTAAGTGTTCCACTATGTGCTGTCGACGACACGGGCTCGGCCCGGATGGTTATCCAACGGCCGGATGGCCTACGGTGGCTGGAAATCGCTTTCGAGGTCCCGGCGGCTGGGGTGTGAGGAACCCCGTTCCTAAAACGAATTAAGTTCTTTCAGCGAAAAGTTATCATTACATTTCGATACAATTTTTTCCCCGAAGTAATTCAGTATTGTTTCAAAGACTTAATACCTTCACCCACACAAAAAAAGATGGTTCTCTATAATGTAAATTGAATGAAAAAGAAACATTAATTTCTATCAAAATTCAGCACCTCAAGGTCAACGCCATTACTTCCAACAATACATTTACTTAAAAAAAAATGGGCAAGTACGTGTCGGACTCACACACTGAAGGTTCCGTACAAACTAACTTACACACCGTTAGACTTTGATCGTTTTCATCCCGTGGAGGAAGGGAGTACGAAATTAACTGCTTTAAGTGACGTAAACGAGTCAATGACCTTGTAAGTAGTTGTAGGTCGTTGCATACTGACTACCTACAGGTCATTGGACTCGCCCAGCTGACGTTAAAAAAAGTACTTTATTTTTAAATTTTATCTTAATAAATCGATAGTGTTTCATGTACCGAATCGACCCTCCACGGGATTATTGTTGACGATGGTAATATGAATTTGCATAATTTAGTACCGATTCGCTCGATAGATGGCGTTAAGGTCAAGTTATAATTCGATATGGTTTCGTTACATGCGTTAGTATAAGAGCAACAGATGTAATTTGAATAAAGCTTTCCACTTAGGTCAGGATACAATTGTGGTTTTATTTTCAACCCTATTAGTGTTCGCAAAAGAGTTCAACATTACCATCTCGGTAATAAATAATTATTAAAAGATAAAAGTTTTTTTTGTGACGTAATTACAAATTTCTAGTTTTCAGATTTATTGTTATACTTGTGCTTTAAGACCTTACACAATGCCAAATTTCAGGGTTCTAGTTAAATACGTTTTTTTACGACATAAACGGCCGTGTCTTTTTTTTCCTTAACTTAGAAAGTTAAGTTCGATTTTTTCACAGCTTCAAGAGACCGTAATTTGAACTTGATACCTAAACGCGTTCTCGAGATAAAGGGTCTTAATAGACAGACAGACGGACAACAAAGTGATCCTATAAGGCTTCCGTTTTATCCTTTTGAGGTACGGAACTCTAAAAAAATAATCACGTCTAAAGACCTATTCGCTATTTAGCAAAAGTAGTTTACAAACGATCATTCATCACTTGAACGGTTGTCAAACTTTTACATAATAGCAACATGTATTTTTCAATTCAGCGAGTTCCTAATGCGAATTCCATAAGAGTGGCACAAATGTCGCTGACGTGGCGAAAAAATGTATTTTACATTACGTTGCTGTTGTTGTACTGTAATTCATAACAGAGCGATCGTGTTAACTTGACATACGAGTATATACTTATGTTTGTATTTTTGTGTTTGATATAATCTAATATATAAAATTTCCATGTCACAATGTTAGTTACCGTACTCCTCCGAAACGGCTTTACCGATTTTTACCAAATTTTTTATGCGTATTCAGTAGGTCTGAGAATCAGCTACTATCTATTTTCCATACCCCTAAGTGATATGGGTTGTTCAACCTTAATTTTTTTTTTTTTTTTGACGAAATTTTTTGTTTTCTAGAAATAATTTATAAGGCAAAACAACGTTTGCCGGGTCAGCTAGTTTGAATATAAATGTGGCGTCTGTTTGTAGTTGGGTGATTTTTACTTAAGATTTTTAAAAGAAGTGTAGAAAGTAAAATTATTTGAAAAAGGACGTTACTTGTGGCAATACTATTTTGCCACTGACGTCTATTTATTAACACACTGGACTGGTGGCTGTCAAAGTGCTTTTGTCCGTGTTTGTTTATCGCCATTTTGGCGCTGTCGGCTGTAATGGCTGAAGCGAGTGTCTACGGTACTAAAATTAGATATGTCACACATACTTCAGAGTACTGTACATTTCTCTGCAGCCATTTGCATTATACGTCAAAATTAGTTCTCTGGATGCTCGCGGGTGGCGCTTCAAATAAGGATAAAATATTAGCTGTCAAACATATGGAAAAGCCTATCCATTGGTAAGTAAAGAGAAAGATAGAGATCAGTGTATTTTGCAGTCCCATCTTACTAGCTAGACGTGCTGAGCTGGTGCTGTCACCGCAGCTGCGGCCGAAATATAATAACCTTGTGAAAACATTATATTTTCTAGTTAGTTTTTTTTTAATAATGTTACCTCACACTAGGAATTGCTACTGTATCGTGGGTTTATTTACAAAGATGTAAACTCATATACACAAGACACCCAGATCCGGAAAATCTATATGTAGGCCACAGAAAACATTTGTTCCGTGTTGTCAAATTGTATCTAAAATTTTTGTTAGAGTATTATGTTTTATCTTTTAATCTTAAATAAAAATACATTTCAAAAAGAATCCAAACTATATTTTAAAATCATGCGTCAAAAATAAAGAAGCTACGTGTTATGAATATTTTTTGTGTAAAGTCTCAAAAGCGACGATCAATATAGTTCACGCAGTCGACAAGATAATAATATCTTGTAATATTCTGAAGCGCCGGCAAGGTCAAACTGGAGAAGAAACTTATAAAACTGATATCAGCACCTAACTTATTACATTAACAGGGACCCAGTAATAATTTATAAAGCATCACCCGAACACGTCCTAACAAGAGCATTACTTACAGTAATTTAGAAACCATGTTGGAACAAGAACTCAAGTTCTTCGAGTAATTCCAAAGTCTGGACCCATTTCTTACATCTTCGAATCCTTAACTCTAATTAAATGAACGCTTGTTTTTCTCAACAAGTTTTGTGAAGCGAGTTTGATAGTCTGTAGCCAGCCTAAGAGGACCGAGAGTTGGGGAACTTCGCGAAACAAAGACCCGCGATCATTTGTCATGTTTTTGTTCAGGAGACTTAAATTAGATGCCTCGTAATGAAAAGGGTATTTTTGTGTAATAGCACTAAATAATTTGGGGTTAATGTAGTCACCGTTTTTTACACTGAAGAAGTTCGTAATTAATTATTTAGAAGGTTTATTAAAAGTTGGCTATAAATCCGCAGTCTCATTGGCTAGCCACCGGCTATCAGGTCGGTTCGAGGTTTGTAATTAAGAGAGGAGATTAATTGATTTTTTGTACGTTTACAGGGTAACACAATTAAACTTTTAATTTTGCACAGCTTTGGGTACCAGACATTACTTTTGCTGTGCAGACGAAGCGAAGTTGTGTAATCTAAATAATATTTTAGTTAGATGGCTCGTAGCTTTTTCGTAGCGGTGCTACGCGCTACGCTGATTAGCGTAGCGCGATAAGTCTACGATATTTCGTAGACTTTTCATAGCTTCCTTTGAAGTTTCAAATGATGGAACTCTTAAGTACTATTTAGATCAGTTTTTATAAAAAAAACTATAGTACAAAGTGCTAAAATGATTCGTGATGTAATGATTTTGAAATCTCGAATTTATATACGCATAAACTAAATAATATATTAGATAAAATTTAAACAGTTTTTTATGTATTTACTGAATTAATTTATTTACTTTAAGTAAACGAGTCAATGACTTTGTAGGTAGTTGTCGGTCGTTGCGTACTAACTACCTACAGTTCATTGGCATCGCTCAGCTGACGTTTACTTGAAGAAATTAATTTCGTACATTCGTAAATTAATTCGTGTTTAAAAAAAAGTACTTTATTTTTTAATTTTCTCTTTAAAAATCTGCTGATCAGTTCATTTGTGTTCGCCTAACTGTTCAAAATGTACTGAACGTGGCTGATTTTTTTTGGCGATTTCTGGTTTGGTCCCATATTATAAGTTGTTTGTTATCATGACTACAATCGCGTGTTTAAGTATCGTTCACTAATTACCAGTCCACCTTATATATTTATGTGAATCAGATCCGTGACGTTCTAGTTACAAGAAAAATTGCGGGTAAAGCGAAGAGGCCCGTCGAATGGCTCAATCAACTTGTACTATGATGTAAATGTTTCCCTTTGATGTTTTGCTTGGAATTAATGAGCCTTCGTACAATATTTATTATGATCGTTTATGTATGAGAGCAGAGGCTGTTACGCTGTTCCGAGGAGGTTTTTGAGGGTTGTTTAATTACATTTTAAGAGAGGGTAATGAAAAAATTTTAGTGTTGTTTTTTAATATGTGACAATATTGGTGTTATGCTCTTTTTTTGCATTAATATTATAAAGACGAAAGTTGGCAGTGAGGGGTGTAGGTTTTTTACTTCTTAAAACAAACGAAAATCGGGATTCTGTAATGATAGCTGTATGTACTTAGGTTTTTATTTATAAAACATTTTTTATTTTCAATGAATGTTGGTACCTGATCTAATCAAAAACTTTTATGGTTTTAGTGGAAAGTTTGTAAGTCTTTGTATGGTTGTATGAAATTTGGTACACGGGTGGACTATGTCCTAGAATGGCAAATAGGGTCTTATTTACAGTAGGTGTAAACAAACACCTACTGTAAATAAGACCCTATTCCCTTCCCTTGGGATAATTCTCGATTATCTCGCGAGCGAAGCCGCTAATAGCAGCTAGTTTTTACACAGTAGCCTCTGCTAGAGGCTTAGCTTTTGTGAAGTAGAAAGTTTTCCTAATCTCGGGACAAAAAGTATTCTATGTGCCATTCCAGAAAAAGAATTGGTGCAGTGGTGTCCGAGTGGTAACTGCCCAGACTTAGGAGTTATAGGTCGCGGTTTCGAACACAGCTAGGGGCATTACTTTACTGCTCTCAAAACGGTGAAGGAAAACATCGTAAAGAAACTATCTATAATCAAAAATTCGAAGACATGTGACATCAATCAATCCGCTCTGGGCACGCGTGGTGGATTACGGCCCATTTCTCTCTCCTAGAGAGGAGGCTTGAGTCCCAGCAGTGAGAACATTATAGGGCTTTTTTATGGTAGGTAAAATCATCCAATAACCTCCCCCGTCCTTGGCCGGAGCGGGAGATAGCGTCAGACTCTTACTGACTAAAAAACCTACCCTGCTCCTTCTTTGCCTTGGTTCCAGGGCCCTGTTATGCACTTATGCACTTTCGTACCTCCCCAAAGCCCCAGAAATATTATAAGGCTGATGCTATACTAAATTTCGTGCCAAAAAAATTCAAAGGTCAATAAATGACATATCATTTAAGCCTGCTTGTTAAAATGTTTTGTTTGCAGTTAACCCACCCCTATAAGATTGACACTTAATAAAAGATACACCCCCATATGTGTCTTCGTAAAGAGTTACCATTTAGTTTGCAAGTAAAATAATACTTCGTTTGATATTATGAGACGCTGTTCTCTTTGAAGATACGTGTTCTTAAGTAATATATGTATAAATCTATTTACTTTGTAATAACTTGTTTTATTAGTAATTATATTTACAAAAGCGCTTGTATCTCTAACTATAGTAGCAAATTTAATAAGTAATTTATTTTAGAGACAGTAAAATTTATTATAAAATTTTTCATATTACTTTTTATCTTATCTAATTTTAAATTTTGACTTTACGTGATCCGAGATCTGGGTATCACTTCGGTCAGAGATTCAGCATTGCCATAAAGGATAGCAATAATGCCAGTCTTTTGGGCACACTTTTCTAGTGTTATTTGACGCCATATTATATTTAGTTTGAAGATTATGATTTAAGTGTATTTATTTATATGCACTTTATTGTACACCACGATTACAATATTTATAAAAGGAAACCTTATAATAATAGTAAAAAAAACATATAAATCGGCGGCCTTACCACGATCGGCGATTTCTTCCAGGCAACCTGGAATTAATAGATTTAGCCTGGATACAAAATGGTGTATATTATTATAGTAAGCAGAGATAGCTCTGTAGGTCCCGAGTTGCGAGTTATATAGATCGTGGGTTCAAAACCAGCCAGGCGCGTTCATTTGTATGATTTATTTCATCACTGCTGTTGTCAAAATGATTCGGTGAAGAAAAAAATCGTGTGGAAACAGGCGCCAAAGATATGTGACATCCACCAATCCGCAATGGGCTCGATAGGTAGATTACAGCCCATTTCTTCTCCTAGTAAGGAGGCCTGAATCCCATTAGTGGGAAGATTATTAGACTGGTTATGATTATGTAACATGTATTTTATTATAAAGTAAGTTAGTAAAGTTTTTAATAGTAGTAAACACGGTGTTTAGAAAAAAAAACTCACTTTTGTCATGACTTAAAAATTAACAAATATAATTATTATTACAATAATACAAGTGTTACACACTTACACACATGTTAAATTACACAATAAGAGACTGAAAACGTAGGAAAATTTATTTTTAAGATGAAGTAATATGGTACAGTAATAAAATAGTATACAACATTATTTTTAGTATATGCGAAACCTGAATATACATAGTTTGTTCAAAATCAGTAACTGAATCGATTCCTATATTTTTTACATCATGATATATTTTTTCCTAAACATATTTAAAAAAGGTTGGACACAACCAGGTCATAGCGGGTATTAGACATCAGCACACAGCTGGGTGCGGGAGCATAACAACCCCTCATTGGCCCGGATGTCTTGGTGACTATGCGTTTGGGTGGACAATCAGGTAACATAACAGGCTTAAAACATTGTGATTTTTTATGACACAGTTATGAAAGATTCTTTGCAAAAAACATACTAAACCCGTGTTTTGTATTTTGCATATACTAAATATAAGATTAGGTATTAATGAATATCAAACATTATAATTAAGACAACATTGGTTGGCCATCGCTAATCAGCAAGGTAATGCGCCGAGTGTTATGGGCACCTTTGCGCCTGGAACTATCAGGGGCGGGTTATTTAATAGTGTTTGACATTTAATCTATTTCTTGGTTGGTATAAGGATATTTTACGAGGATTGTTGATTATTGAAATATACAGAGTTAGGTTTTAATGTGTGTTTTATGCTAGTAAGTTTACTGCATTATATATTCGGGTAAATAAAATTATTCAACGTAATTTTCTTTTATTAATATAACTCAAAATATAAGAATTATGACGAAGACCAAATTAAGTTTGAGAGGACTTAAAGTAGTAGTTCCGAATTTTACGCTTGAAAGGAAATGTGCTCTTGGCTTTTTTGATGTCAAAAGGAAGAAATCTTCCCCTAATTCTTGAGAAAGTCAGCGTCCTATGTTTACTCTTATATACTATTAGATACTGTGTTATTTATTGTTTTAAATATTGCAGCATAAGCTGATTCAGGCGTCTCTTTAGCCTCGCACAGATTATAATTTAAAGTGTTATTTTTGAAATGTATTTGTAGTTTTTTTACGGCTTCTTGTCAACACTATCAATCAGTAAGTAGTGTTTCTATAAGTAAACGTATAGATAAAAAAAAATCCTGTATCACTGGCACACCAGCTCACGCACGTCTGAGTGAACCCATTTTTTGATACAAGTCATTGCAACCGCTTACCAAGTGGGTACTTTTTTTTTTTTTTTTTTTTTTTTTTTTTTCGGTAGGTAAAATCATCCAATGACAAATCCCGCCCTTGGGTGGAGCGGGAAGTAGTGTCAGACTCTTACTGACTAAAAACCTACCCCGTTCCATTCTTCGCCTTGGTCCCAGGGCCCCGGGTGCCATTTTCACATACCCTTTGACCCCAGTAGGCTTCGGCCCTATCGGGCCCCTTCAGTTTGCTGACAACTCCTTGAGGCGCGCGGGAACAGTGCGCGCCGTAAACGACTTGAGCTCGGACCGGTCTGTTACCGGACGGACGGACAGCGAGCTACCCATTGCCCGCTGTCCGCGAGCCCGCGCCTACGGTGGCCGGAAATCGGGATCGGAAACCCGGCGGCGGCGGCGGCGTGTACGCCGTTGCCTGATGCGGTCGGCCTCCTCCTTTGCTAGCATCACTGCTTCGCAGAAGGAGGCGACCGCCTGCCACTCCTCCTCGCTCCGGAGCATGGCTTGAACCAAACCCCGGCGCGAGAGATCGCTGCCGCCGATCGCCCCCACAAGGACACGGCGATGCTCTTCCCAAGCGGGGCACACCTCGACTGTGTGCTCCACCGTGTCCTCCGGACGCTCCGCACAGTGGCGACATCCGGGCGTCGTCTCCGCACGAATCTTGTACAGGTACGGACCGAACTTGCCGTGTTCGGTCAGCACCTGCGCCAAACGGAAGGTGACGACGCCGTGGGGCCTTTCCAGCCACGCCTCAAAGAGGGGCCTTACCGCCTCGATCGTGGCGTGCCCAGCACGAGGTTGCGACAATCGTTCTCGCCATTTCACCATGAGATCCCGCCGGAACTCTGTCCGCCATGCCGCGATTTGTCGCGGCAGCGGAGTTTCGCCCCGACGTTGCATCTCCACGCGTAAGTCATGCATGTGTGCAAGGACTGTTGCCTCCAAATCCCATGGTGGTAGGCCAGCAAGGAGGCTCGCCGCTTCGCAGGACACCGTACGGTATCCCCGGATCATCCGAATGGCCATGACCCTCTGGCAGGCGTTCAGCCGGGCCGCCACTCGCTTTCGCAGCGTCGGCGCCCAGACCGGCGCCCCGTAAAGGGCCATGGACCGAACGATGCCTGCATAGAGCCTCCGGCAGGAGGCGTCTGGACCTCCCAGGTTCGGCAGGAGCCGCTTGAGAGCAGCCCCAGTCAGATTCAATCTGGGAGCCAAACGTCGGAAATGCTCTCCGAAGTGCCACCGGCTGTCGAGGACGAGTCCCAGGTACTTCATCGTCGACCCGACGCCGATGTGAACTCCTCCTACCGTTAACTGGGAGCCCGGAGGTGGCGCGCTCCGAGGGCCGTGAAAACACATGGCCTCGGACTTGTGTAGCGCCACCTCGAGTCCCAACTGCTGTATCCTCTCCACGACTGTCGCAACCCCGCGTGTCGCTAGTTCGACCGCCGCCTGGTACGACCGTCCCCGCGCCAGGACCAGCGTGTCGTCTGCGTAACAGACCACGCTGACCCTGTCGGGGAGGTCGGCGCGCAGCACGTAGTCGTACCCGATGTTCCACAAGGGCGGCCCTAGTACCGATCCCTGTGGAACACCGCACGACATCTCTCGCCGTTTCAACTCCCCCTGATGACCGGGGTAGATGATGAACCTGTCTGACAGGTAGGCCTCGATCACCCGACAGAGGTAGTCGGGCACCCGGTGGTACCGGAGTGCCCTACCAATGCAACTCCAGGGCAGGGAGTTGAAGGCGTTGGCGATGTCCAAAGACACCGCCAAGACACACCTGCCCCGGGATACCGCATCCCCCGTCGTGAGGGCTCGCACGCGCATGATGGCGTCCACAGTGGAGCGCCTCCTGCGAAATCCGAATTGGCCGTCCGCAAGATCCGGCCCCTTCCGTGCCAGGTGCGCGACGAGGCGGTCTGCAATTACTCTTTCAAAGAGCTTGCCCACCTCGTCGAGCAGCACAATGGGCCGGTACGCGGACGGCGAGTCCGCGGGGCGCCCCGGCTTCGCGATAAGGACCAGTTTCCCCGTCTTCCAGCGAAGCGGGAACTGGCCCCTCTCCATGCATGCGCTGAAGAGCCCTCTCAGTCGAGACCCGAGTTCCTCCATGGCCAGGACCCAGGCTTTCCCAGGCAAGCCATCGGGTCCTGGGGCGGTGTTTTTGGCACTCAGCCTTCGCACCGCCACTCTCATCTCCACCTCGGTCACCTCCGGAGCAATGACGCCGTCGTTGCCGTCGTGGTCCGCGTCAGACACCGCTGGTGGTGGCGGAGCCATAGGCGGGGGAGTATGCTCCCCTCGCGTAGGGAACAGGGTGGTCACCACACCCTCCACGAGCTGGGGCCGGAGACTCTGAGTCAGCGGGGGAGCCCATGGGCGGAGTTTATCCATCACCATTTTGTATGGGCGTCCCCACGGATCGACGTTCAGAGACCCCAGCCACACGTTGCGGGCCTCGAGTTTGGCCCGCTTTATCTCCGCTCGGAGGGTGCGCTTTGCCACCCTGTATCCCTCATACAGCTCCGCCTCCATGGCCTCCGCACCCGGTGGACGGGTGCGGCGCCTGCGGTGTCTGGTATACCGGCGTCGCGCAGCAGTGCACGCATCGCGCAGAGCCGCAATCTCTGGCGACCACCAGTGTACCTGGCGCCGGGCACGTCCTGGCCGGACACGGGGCATGGCCGCGTCGCAGATTTGCGACATGGCCACCTGGAACCAGTCCGCCTCGACGTCGATGTCGACAGGCCTGTCCGGTGCTTGCACCCAGGCCTGTACCATCGCGGCTTCCTGGAGCAGGTCCCTGTCCAGCTGCCTCAGCGCCCAACGCGGACCACACGGGGTCTGTCGGACCGGCGCGGTCGAGGTCTGGGCGGAGACGTCAAACCGGATATACCGGTGGTCGGAGTACGTCTCCACCTCCTCTATGACGCGCCAGTCGACGACGCGCGGTGCCAGTGCAGGGCTGGCGAACGTAATGTCCACCACCGACTCGCCCTGCATCCGCACACACGTGGGGACAGAACCCCGGTTCTGTACGACTAGGCCCTGTCCTAGGGCCCATTCCTCAACCCTTCGACCCCGCTGGTTCGTGAACCGGGAACCCCAAGCCTCGTTCCAGGCATTGAAGTCCCCGCAAACGACCACGGGGAGGTTGGGATCAAAACCAGCTACGACGGCGTCCAGTTCCAAAAGGGAGCTGTCCAGTTCGGCGAGAGATCTGTTCGGGGATAGGTAGACGCCTACCACCACTATGTCCCCGAACCGTGCTGCCACGCAACCCCGACCTTTCTTGACGGCCTCAAGTGCCGGGGTACCGGCGGCGGCCGACGAAATAAGTGTCACCGAGCCGCTCAGGTCCTGAACCCAGTCGGCTCTGGGCAGGACAAAGTGCGGCTCGGAGACGACGGCGATGTTTATCGACCACTGCGCCATGCTCTGGAGCAACAGATCCTGAGCGGGGGCGCAGTGGTTTATATTCGCCTGGAGGAGACGTAATGGAGCCGTTATTGACAGTCCATTACGATCTCCTCCCTGACCCTTCTTGAGGGCCCTGCCGCAGTGTCTGCAGCGGTGGCGTCTGCGGAGGCTATGGCAGCGGCAGCCAGCGAGGCAGCCGCAGCGGTCAGCGCTTTCGCGGAGATGGACCTCGGGACCCTGCCCTTGGCCTTGGCGGGGGGATCGCAGGCCCTGTCCCCGGCCTGGTGATTGGCCGGCTTACCTGCAGCCGCACATGCATAGCAGTGCGGCGCTGCACTGCAGGTAGCGGCCTTGTGGCCGGGCTGACCGCACTGAAAGCAGCGGTCGCTGCGATCCTCCTCTGCGGCGCAAAAAGCCCCCACATGGTGCCCCACGTGACAGCGGTAGCACCGCAGAGGTCTGGGCTCCAGAACCTTTACCTGGGCGGAAACCCAGCCCACCAGCAATCTTCGGCCCTCTCCAGCGATGGCCCTAGCCGCCATTACGGGGCAACTGACCGTGACGGCTTGCATTCCGGTGCCGTCAGTGCGGATGGTGCCCACTCGCACCTGCTCGATCGGGCACCCGCCCACCTTGACGACGGCGGCCACGACCTCGTCCTCCGTCACGGAGTCATCCAGGCCCATAATGCGCATATCTACGCATTTTGTGGGCCTGGACACTCGGGCCTCCTCCGCATCCAGTGACGCCCTGATTTTATCCGCCAGGGCGTCTGCGGTAGGGCCGCTGTTCTTCCCGGGAACCTCCATTATGACGGCGCCGGTCGCGGTACGCCGCATGCGGAAGCCCTCGGCGACTCCGATCTCGTTGAGGTCTACCGCCTGCCTCGCCTTGCGTATGACCTCCTTGTAGGTCGCGCCCCTCTTCTCCGCAGCCGGCTGCAGTGTTATAACCACAGCCGTGGAGTCCGGGGCGCGGAACCTGGCCTTCCGCTTCCTCTGCCGCCTCCGCTGCAGTTTCCTGCGGGCCCGAGCCGCCTTGCCCGCCCGTTTCTTGGCTCCGGCTACTTGCCACTCGGCTTCTGCCGGAGATTCGACTGGCTGGAGAGGCGGCACAGGCCGCCTGCCTGCTGCCACGGCAGGGGCTCCCGCCGTCTTGGCGGCCGGATCCGCGTTGCCCTTCTTAGGGGCAGCAGCAGGGGCTGGCCTCCCCTGCTGCTGTTTTTTCGCCAACGGGGCCGGCCTCGCGGGCTCCGTCTCTACGGTACCGCGCCTGGCCTGCCCCGATGGGCCCGCCCTGGGCGTCGTAACCGCGGGCGCGGCAGCAGCGGCGTACGACACCGCCTTCTTTTGGCCTCCAGAGGACGCCAGTGGGGGGCGCAGCACGATACCCTCCAGCAGAGATACCTGCTGCTGGATCCGCAGCTGGAACTGCTGCTGCTGCTGCTGCAGCTGCTTTTGCAGCTGCTGCTGGAAGGCAGCGAGCTCCCGCTGCACCAGCGTCAGCATCTGGCCCCCTGACTCGGGCTGCGGCTGGGGCTGCGGCTGAGCCTGCCCCTGCCCTCGCTTGCTCCCATCTCCAGCAGGCTCCTGGCCGCCAACAATCCGGGCTCCCGCGAGCTCGGCCTGGAGCTCGGCTCGGAGCTCGGCTCGGAGCTCGGCTCGAAGCTCGGCCCGGAGTCTCGCCACACTCTGCTCAAGGGAGGCGTCGAAAGCCTCCTTAATGGAGGCAGCATGGCGGTGGACTGTCCTCTCTTTGGAGGTTTTCTCCCTCTTTCTCCCCATATCTCTGAGGGCAGCAACCACCAGCTCCTCAAAAGACCTCCGCGACTCCTCAGCGGAGTTCTCTCCCTCGCTACCTGAGGGCCCCGAGGGATCGACTTCGGCGTTGGACGCAGTGGGGTGGCGTCCTTCTGCAGCGAGCCTCTTGCCTCGCTCGGTAGCCTGCTGGGGGGAGACTCCCCTCCCCCTTCCGGGTGGTCGACCCGCTCCCCGCCCACTGGTGGGGATTTTTCGGGCCGAGCCCTTTCCGCCTTCGGAGGACGAGCCGTCCTCCGGTTTAGAGCGTTTCCGGAAGAAACTCGCGTTTCTTCCGGAATCACCTCCCATCTCCTCCTCCTCCTCCGAGCCTGAGCTCCTTTTGGATGCCGCGTCGGACTCCGACCGCGCATCACTCTCTGTTGTGGGTGTAAAAAATTTGGATTTCTGCATGCTGTTCCCACGAGTATTTTTCATATTTTACTGGCTCAAATAAGTGGTTCGCACTAGAGACTAATTTAGCTACCCATTAGTCAAGCTAACAACCTCCCTCACGGTGCGCCGCCGCTTGGAGGTTTGGGGTAATTTTTTATAGAGGTTGTCTTCCTCGCGGCCCGGGCGGTTAAGCCAAGACCCTCGACCCCCATCAAAAGTCAGAAACATGACCTTGGACAATCTCTGGGGCTACGAGAACAACGGTGGCAGAAGGAGGAGAAAGCCTTCCTCCTGCCTGCCCGGTGGCAGGGTGAGTGCACGCCGAGCCCGCTCTTGCTTCGCCACTGTGCCCTCTGCTAGAGCAGAGGGACACGCGTTGAAGCGCTCCTTCAGACAGAACATTCGCAGACGGCCATCGTGGCCCCTTAGGCAATAGTGCCCAAGGGGGGTGTTGGCCGCCTCCCAGGGTGCACCGTCCCGCAGACTAGCCTTCGCTCCGGACGTATCCGCAAGGGAACTATAGCCTGCGGGCACTCGTGGAGGTTTTCTGTCGTGGCACCCCACCAAGTGGGTACTGCAGATTACGCGCTATGTATAGCTTGTAGTCCGGCCATCCAGTCGTCGCGCGTTGGCGCGTTGTGTACCACGTGTGCCTCAAAGAAATGTCAGCAAAACCGTAGGAGCCCAGCAGGGCTGATTTCAGCTAGGTTCATGAGGAATTTCTGAAAAGGAAACCTGTGTTTTTAAAACGCAAAGGGACTGAACTCTACTAAAGAAGAGTCAAAGAAAATTTTCGACGACGAAACATAAATGTTGACGAGAGCCGCAGCACGCCCATCACCTCCGGCCTCGTCGCTCAGCTCCGCCTCGCCGCCACCGGAACCCAGCCCCAACGTGAGTGCTGTGACACCGGCCGCGGCAGGTGCGTCGAGCTCCAGCGACGAGTTTTATTCTCCGCCCACGTCACCAACACCTGCACGTCGATGGAGAGGACGCCGGCCGCTGAGCAGCTTAGGACCGCGAGGCCCACCAGTCTCTGATAGGGTCCCAGCTCCCGCCAAAGTGTGCAGCGCATGTGATGGACGCAATCCATCAACGAGAACGTCATGCGCTCATACTACGGGGCTACAGACGGAGGAAACAACCTGACCGCGTACCGTACTGGTTTGAGTTAGTAAAATTCTGACAAGCCCTTTCGATCTACCCTAGACAAAGGAGAAATCATTGGATAGCGTCCAACATAAAAAAAAAAATATTGTTGGTCTATGACAGCTTGCAAATCAACTATTTGAAAATACGTCCATGGTAGGGCCACTGCGTCTCCACACGGTCCATCATTATGCTGATTATGCCCACAGCGACAATGACATACTCAGCCTATCATTTGTCTGACATTTGTGACGTGTCTGACGTGTCAGACTAACGAGTTAGAACATGCTCGCTTGCATGTTCGCTGTCACATAACGGAATGCTGGTCATTATCGGACATTCATTATGTTTTTATGCAGTGTCAGAGCGCCAGTTTTTAGTATTAGAACAAATGTAGGATATTCATTTACGTTGAAAATATTATGTTAGGGAGTTGTGATGCAGGTGTAAAGTGGTATCGATATCGATATTCCTTTTTTGAGGGTGGGATAAAGACGACCAGCGGCACAAAACTTCACATGGCCACTGGTGGTACATCACCGCCCCATGAACCAAAAGTCTTGCCGGGCAGGGTGCGCCACCGGTGAGCACGGACAGGATTAGACAGGAATTACAGGAATTATGTTTTTTCTTTCTTTCTACTAAGCAATTAATCGTAATATATTGAAATTGAAAGTATAGTGTGATGTGGCCACCGGTGGTACACCCTGCCGTATCAGCAAATACTCCGTGCTCCACTGGTGGTACACGCCGATCTGTACGTGTTAATATCGTGCGGATTTCATCAAATGGAGCAAATCCGCATGCGTAACCTCCGCAAATGAATTCATACAAGTATTTATTGTAATACACGCAATACGCACGCGGGACGCGTTTATTTGCCATGCAATTTTCAGCATGCGGAGCAAATCCGCATGCGTAATGAAACCCTATGATATTAAAAACACTCTTATTCTGGGTGCGGCGAGATAGAGTGTCTACCTTTTACTGATTTATACTTTCACGTGTTCCTCAAGTTGCTTTTTGCACTCCCACGCCTTAGCAAGCATCAGCATTTGTCTATTTGGCATCTGTTTGAAGCACACGTGGAAAACAACGCGCCGTCTACTCGTGCAGACGGTGAGCCAACCATTGGTCGTCGTCTGAAAGTCTGTGTCTACGGTGCACGGAATTTTTTCGCCTTGTGTCTTCCAATACCTGCGGCTTTGGAAAACTTTTGCAGTCCTATTTTGAAATCAATTAACGGTGATGCAAACATATTTGCACACGAAGCGACTGTCTCTAACTAACAAACAACGTTTGTGGCGTATGAAATAATGATTTAGTTCTCTAATGTTTTCATTTGTTATGTTTATGGTTTTAGTAAGAGCATTATAGGCATATTTCTTTTTTTGCATCAAAATATTCGTATAGTATTTTTACTTATCATTGTTAAAAATGTTGTTCTTTTTTTCAGGTATGTTCATTTTCACCATCAAAGGAACTGATCTGTGTGAGTTATATAAATATGTTGTTATTATTTTTAAGTATCTATGGGTTAAGAAAGTTATAAAAAAAGCGGTGATTTAAACCTCAAAGCCTTAAAGAGCCTACTAATTGGTGGTTACTTACTTTATGAAAAATAACATGTCACCATTAAGTTAACCCTCAACCCTTTTAAAATAACAAAGTCACATATTAATCATACCAGCGCAATGCAGTTGTTTGAGCAGTACGAGCAGGTATTTCTAAATAAATACCAGGTATAAAATACCAGGTATTAGTCTGTCATGATAATGTAATACCTATGTTGACACACCTACCGTTCCGTGATGTATTAGATATTACTGATTCCGTTAAATGACATTATTTGCCTTGAAATGGAGTATAGTCGAGTTAACGTAATAAAGATAGGTGATAAGCTTTTGCCAGCGGCCAGTAGAAAATTATCAAAAAGAAACCTACACTTAGAATAAAAAGTAACCTATATGCCATTCTTGGACAAACTCGTTCAACTGTTTGGGCGTCAACTATTTAAAACAGTGAAGGAAAACATGGAAACCGATTTGAAGACATGTGACATCTATCAATCAGCACCTAGTCTGCGTCGTGGATTACAGCCCATTCCCTCACCTAGAGAGGAGGGCTGTGTCCCAACAGTGGGTACATTAAAAGGCTGATAATGATGATGATGATAATAATTGCTTTTATTATTGCCACCGCGGTGATTCCAAATCCTCTTTGTAAATAGGTGATTTTATTCTTGAGTTTCGTCTGAAGAAGCGAAAGGTCTTTCTGTCAGAAGGGTTTTAATTAAGTATTGTTTGTTTATTAGAAGTAGACGCTGTTATTGCTTTAACCTATTTAATTGGTGGAACAAAAACATAGGTATTAGAAGTACAAAATAATCGGATTATAAGTTCATTCATTCATTTGAAAGTACGAGTACATATTTGAGAATTCACGAAGAATTCAAAGACGTTATATACACCAAAACGCACTGGGTGGGCGTAGTAGATTCCGACCCATTCTCTCTCCGAGAGAGGAGGCCTGAATCCCAACATTGGGAACATTATAAGATTGATTAAGCTGTTTATATGTATATGCATTAATATTATAAGTTCATTCATTAATTTGATTGTACGAATACCTGCATGCTCAAGAAATTATAATCGGACGGGAAAACCGCAGCAGGCAAACTGTTGCAGTCCTTCGATGTACGCGATATAAACGACAAAGCAAAACGCTTAGTCCGGACCGTAGAGGTTTCAACAACGTAAGCGTGGATATTCGCCGTACGTCGGGTTGTCCGACGGTAGAACGGAGATGGCGGAATTAAGTCATGCAATTCCTGTGCACACACTCCAAAATGCAACCTGTAAAAAACCTAAAGGCAGGCTACTCTACGACTGCGCTCTGGATCATCAATTAGCCTCTTCGCACCCTTTTCCACCGAGTCCAAAGTCACTAGGTGGAATTTTGCAGCACTAGCCTATATGTAGCTACTGTAGGGGCCCAACAGGGCCGAAGCCTACTGGGGTCAAAGGGTATGTGAAAATGGCACCCGGGGCCCTGGGACCAAGGCAAAGAATGGAACGGGGTAGGTTTTTAGTCAGTAAGAGTCTGACACTACTTCGCGCTCCACCCAAGGGCGGGATTTGTCATTGGATGATTTTACCTACCATAAAAAAAGCCCATATGTAGCTAATCATACACAGGCATTTTATCGAATATCAAAAACCAAACCATCTAATCAAATTAAAACAAAAATCGTCCAATTAAAAGTCGTTTACAGCCAGTAATTTAAAATATAGATAACGTAAAAAAAAACAAAATTACTTTCGATCGACAATTTGCCGATTGCCTTACAACAGACTACCCAGTAGTTAGAGCGGTCGTCAACCTACAAATAAAATTGAGCTCTCATTCAATAACTCCAATCAATATTAAAAACCACTTTAAAGCCATTATAAGGACTGATTCTGGATTGCGTGTAGATATCGCTTTTGTATGAATAAATAAGCGATTCGCGGTAAGGCTGGGTGCACACGTGCGGGGAGGACATAAAACTCGGACGTGCTCCGTAATTGTAGCAAATGATCGCGTGTGGCAAGCCGAGTTGCCCGCCATGTTTGACTACGATTGGCTTATAATAAGATTATGTTATGCCTGATGTTATAATAAAGATGTATGCTGGATGATAATTATTATTGTTTTGTACTGTTTTGCTTTTGGATTGCATTCGTGTTAATTATTCGTAATTAACACTGTTTCTTTGTTGTTGGAGTACTTGAAATGGGGAATTTTTATTTATTTTGCCTTCTTTCTTTGTCTTCTTTTTAGAAACCGTGGCCTCGTATTTCTTCTGTTTCTTCTTGAATCGATGGTTTCCGTTTCCTTGTACTAGGAATTACTTACTCCTATATCGTGAGTGCGTTCACAAAAATTTAAACTTACATACACAAGACACCAAGACTTAGAAGAACACCTATTTAGGCCATATAAATATTTGTTCCGTGCGGTAATCGAATTCGCGACCTGCAAAACAGCAGCCATTTGCCCAACCGCTACGCTAACAGTGCTGTCTATCTACCGTTGATGATTAGGTGGTTTAGTTGATGGATTTATGGTAAAAATCTTGATATACTAAGTGAAACTTTCGGGAAAACTCTAATTAAAAATTTTAATTGTGAGTATGATAAAAACCATTTTTTTTTGTTTGCTTACATATTCCAATTTTCGGGCGAATGCCATTCCTTAATACATAGACACAAATTGTTGTTTCAAAGTACTCATGATTACACTGATTCTCGAAAATTCCGGGTCGTGAAAGTGTGGTAGATTCTTATAAATACAGAAGGTGAATATTCATCGTTATTTAATATAGGGGTCTGCCCTTTGTGAAAGTTAAGACCAAAAACTCAAAGCCCACGTTCCGTTTTAATACGCCACGTGTAAAATTACGATATTTATTAATAGCTTTAGGCCTTTTGCCGTTTTGTAAACAGTGGTATTTTTTTTTCCTTTAAAAAATGTTTTATTTCTTGTTACAAGTATGGCGTTTATGTGTTTAGTTGTTGTGTTTTTGTTGCTACGAAATCGTAGGGCTGTCGTCAACGGCCCTCCAATGCGTAGTGTTTCACGCGCGCCTCCAGGAATTATCAGCAAATCGAATTCTGAAAGAAAGGTTCGGGTCCGGTATGAAAGGCTACGAAGGAACTGGAGTGAGTTTTTAGTCAATAAAAGTCTGACACAATCTCCCGCCCTGCCCATAGGCGCGGAGATGTCAGCTCAACATAAAAAAAAGAAAGTCGGAGGGCTACGAAATCGTATACAGTGAGCTACACCATAGCCAGTAGCTTCTTCTCAACTCAATATATTTAGAACACCATTGCATTGTTATTGATGTTTTAGTATTGTTTGTAGTTTATTCCATTCTAATATACGGGTCGCCCAGAGAACACAATAGAAGTCTATCTTTCTCCTGCTGAAATGCACCTCCTTCTGCGAAGAAGATCGCCGGGCCCATGAGGGAACCGACGGACTTACCGGCAGGAGACGCTGAGGGCATTAGGAGTTGGTGGGTGAATTGCGCAGGTATATAAATGAAGGAACATAAGTGGGATTTAGTCAGTATAAGTCTCACATGCCCTTTCGTTTCATCCTAGAGCGAGAAAAGTCATTTGATGCTTTATTTGGTTTTATAACCTGTTATTGATATTGTGTGCTAATATATCATTGTCTTACAAGATAATGTATAGGTAAGTCATATCTTTACTGTGCCAAAAATATATATCTACTTACATATAACTTTAATTAAAAGTGTTTTTGTAATATAAAAAAAATATCATTTTTTCATGTATTTTTAATAGCTATAAAAAATACAATTGTCTATGTTTGTTTTGGTTATTCACCGAAACGGTTGGACCAATTTCGACAGGACTTTCACAGACGGATAACCGATGTTACAAAGAGTATTAAAAGCTATTTTTATTTTTCTGCGGAAATTGGGATTAGGAGGTTTGGACATCTTCGAAATAGATAACATTTTTTCCAAGATTGCCCCAAAAACTCAATGCAAACGAAGATACGGGTAACAGCAAGTTTATAATAAATGAAAATCTTAAAGCCCAGCCACGGTTAGATTTCCTGTGACGAGGGTAACTATTCGTGTAAATACTTTACATGATTAAAAAAAAACTAGAGAGTTTTTTTTTATAGTAGGTAAAATAATGTAATGACAAATCCCACGGGAAATAGTGTCAGACTCTTATTGACTAAAAACCTACCCCGTTCCTTCGTTGCCTATCGTGCCGGGGCCGGGCTTTCCTTTCAGTAAACTGACCCATGACCCCAGCAGGCTTCGACCCTGCCTGCCTGCAGCTTTCAGGCTGGGCCTCTACGGTTTGCTGACAGCTCCTTAAGGCGCGCGGGAACAGTACGCGCCGTCGACGACTTGAGTCATTATCCGAACAGTTTTTGTTTTAAACTCACACCTCAAGACTGCCACCACCTAACAAACTTCACGAAACTATTTTAATTAATTTACCCTAAACTTCATCGAATTTGAGGTCAATTTACCTCGAGGTGGTTACCCTGCTATCCAAGATGTATGCGCTCAACTTTCCCCCCATTTGACAGCTAATGTATGAAATAACTCCAAGTAGAAATATTTCCAAAGCGGAACGTTATTGAGACATATTTGGGATTGTGAAACGAAACACATTCTTGGCTTAAATATTTGATAGCTAAATTAGGGGGTGGTTTTTGGGTAGTTTTGTGAAGAAGTCATTAAATAGTTTGTGGTTTGCTCCAAAAAGAAAATTCCATCTATATTTTCTTATTTTTAGCTAGGAAACAGTACTCAAGTAAACAGAATGTGAATAAATTTTATTATTATACTGATCTCTTCTTCTTATCGTATCGATGGCCCTCCCCTCCCTCAAAGTTTCTGGGCCCAGTAGGTTGCCACGTTTACAGCGGTCTCAGTGGCATTTTTGAGGTCCTCCAAAGTGCAGGTGTAGGGACACTTTGGGCATTATACTGATAAAGTCTGTCCAAATCCTTTAAAGAAACCAGATGACCGTTAATTTCTTTTTTATGGCAAACCAAACGAATAATTTCTGTAATAAATAAAAAAAACTGCTAAACATACCTACATAAATATACTTCTTTTTACTCTTGTCTATTATTTCACCTGATGGTAGACAATTAATTAGATCTTCACGGTTGACAACAACTTCAGAATAATTCTGAAGAAGTCGCCGCGGCTCTGAAACGCAAAGGCAACTGAAGTAAAACAAGTGAGTGTACATCATTAAAAGTCTGGATCTCCCTCTCACTCCACCCAGAGTAAAATATGTTATTTGTAGCCTTTTCGCCTTAAAAAAGGTTGACGATGACCACACTCCAAAAATCATAGACCCCAGCTGAGAATTTTACTCATTAGGGAATAATAAAATAATAATAATAGTATTTCATACACAGGATAAACATTCACATTATATAGATTATATCACATAATATATTCACATTATATAACATTATTCAGGCAGGGGTCATAGTTAGACATAGTTCCTGGTAACCAGTCCACTTAAGACTCCAAAAACCATAGCCCTATTATCTTTGTTTTCCGCATGTCGCATTAGACTTTCACCAACCGGGGTTTTTTTTTTATGGTAGGTAAAATCATCCAATGACAAATCCCGCCCTTGGGTGGAGCGGGAAGTAGTGTTGTCGTTCGGGGCACTAGTATAGCGCATACAAGGATAATCGTCGGTTGATACAACGTTCCATTAACAGTGTATAAGGGGCCTCTGCGAATTAGTTTCGGCTCCTCGTACGCCTTACAAAGTTCCAGAACCACGGGGTTCTGAAATATACCCATCTAGTTCCAAACTAAGAAGATCTGATAAAAATACTTATATATTTATAAATGCATACATATAATAGATCAAACACACCCAGACACGGAACAAGTAAACGTGCTCATCTCACAAACATTTGTTTTCAACGTGTGTCTTTGTTGGTAATCAAACCATGACTGGCAAAGCAGTCAGAGCCACTAACAATTAGACCAATAATCTTAGGCCAGCTGTACGCACAATGAAAGTACAGTGGACCCCCGGTAATCCGGCAAACATTATGCAGGGCAGTGTCGGACTATCGAATTTGTCGGATTATAGAGCACTGCCTAAGACCCCTATAGTCCGGATTTTTTTACGAAAGAGTACCTTGTAATCCGACAAATTACGAGTTGTGACCTGTTCAAACCTGCGTGATCTATATGTATTAGCAAAGATTGTCAAACATACATGTAATTCTAAGTCATGTCGGATTACAGGGGGCGCCGGATTAGACAGGGGCCGGATTATCGGGGGTCCACTGTAGTTCCAAAACAGGAAACAGGACACAGTGGAAGAAAAAAACGTGTTGCGCCGACCCCATGTAATATGGGGTAAGGGCAGGAGGAAGAAGATACACTAGGGCTTGACTACTGTCCCACCCGATGGTTAGCAGTGATGTAATCGTTGATGTTAAGGCACACTAGTTTAGCCTATCCTCTTTGAGGAGCGCGTGGAAAACTACGCACTGTTGACGACGGTTGCTGGACTGCACACAACAACAAACAATTAGACCAATTATTTAGGCCAGCTGTACGCACTGTGAAAGTACTGCTAAAACTTCTCACATTACCGCTGAATACAAGCTTGAAATAATTGATACATATTCCCAACAAAACACGCTAAATTGAACACATTGAAGAAATTGGTTTGGTCCGTAAGAAATAGCCGGCCATTCCATATACTCGTTTATACTTTCATAGCGGATAAATGGCGTGTTTACCGTGCATTTGGTCATGTCAGAGCCGTGCCGCGTGCCGTGCCCGGGATTACTCAATTAAGGCCCACTGTATTGTTTACGAATGAACAGAATTGCGAATGGAGTTCATGGACGTGGGTATAAGTAGTTGTTGGATGTTGAGAAACTGTTGCGCGATTTATTTTATATGAGAAAACCTTTTGGAGATATCGTGATAGGCTTAAAGAGGCGACTTTTTCTTTATTTATAGTAAATACGAGAAAAAACCTCAAATAAATAGTTTTTGTTTAGATAAATTTTAGACATAACACCCGCAATGAAAATGAAGGTTTTTTTCCTAGTGTGAGAAATCATTACATACAAGAGGTAAAAAAAAATTGGGCAAGTGTGAGTCGGAGTTACGCACTGGGGGTTCGTACAAACTTATCTATGTAAATAGTTCAATTAGGTTGCTATGCCGGAGGTCGTGTGTTCGATTTCCACCCATGACAAATGTTTGTGTGATGAGCACGATCATTTGTTCTGTGTCTGGGTGTAATTTATCTATAATATGTATATATTTAGAAATATATAAGAATGTTTATCCGTTGTCTAGTACTCATAACACAAGCTCTGCTAAGCTTGGGACTAGACGGCGTTGTGTGATAGTTGTGGAATATATTAGGTACGTATGTATTAGGTACGAGTATTAGGTAATTCCCCGAAGATTTTTAGGTAATTTCTCGAAGATTTATCCGAATTGCAAAAAACTGTTTCTTTTTTTGTGACGTAACAAAAAAATACTGTTTTCAGATTTATCCTATATCTGTGCTACAATTCCTTATTTTCCCTCTCCTTGAGAGGAGGCCGAGTCCTGGGACTACTGGTAGTGGGAACATTATAAGGCTAATGCTATGCTATCTGTGCTACAAGACCTTGCATTATGCCAAATTTCAAGATTCTGGGTCATCGGGAAGCACCCTATGAATTTTGATTTCTTGAGAGTGTCGAAAACGATTTTTTTTTGTCATAAATTTCCACATCTCTTTTTTTAGAGAGACAGACTTAAATATATGGTTTTAATTTCAACTCGATACCTCCATGTGTTCTCGAGATAAAGGGCCTTGACAGACATACACATGAACAGACAGACAGACGGACAACAAAGTGATCCTATGGTATGGAACTCTAAAAACAGACAGAGTTACTTTCAAATCCAAAATTTTAGTACCGATTGTTCAATATTTATAAGAAAGAGGAATTGAGTTCCTTCAAATAAAAAATAAAATAAAAATATGCTGTCGTCACATGTGTACACAAGCCTAAAATATCAATAATTAATCAAATTAACAAAAGTTTCGGATTACAGATTTTGTAATCCGAGCCTTTTTAATACGATTACGAGAAGGGTTGATTGCCTAATCTATTTAGAGACCATGTTGTATTGAATGAAACCTAATGAAATTAAGGTAGATAGAGTGTTTGGTGTTTCTGGGAAGCTTATGTTGAATTGGGCTCTATTTTATTTATTAGTAGCAGTTACCAGGATACGTAGAACGCTCTCACAGGGAAATATACACTCAGGATTAAAGGTAGTATATACAGGACATACTGGAATAGCACAGAAGACCATGTGGTCCACTTGTTCCAAAATCATCCAAATCCGTTAAGCCGTTTAAGCGTGAAGAAGAAACAAACCCTGTGGGCCCTTTACGGTTTGCTGACATCTTGAGGGGCGCGGGAACAGTGCGCACCTTCGACGACTTGGACTCGGTCCGGACTGTTACCGGACGGACGGATAGCAAGTTACCCATTGCTCGCCGTTCGCAAGCCCGCGCCTACTGTGGCTGAAATTGGGATCGGAATTACAGCGGCGGCTGTGCCGTTGCCTGATGCGGTCCACCTCCTCCATTGTTGGCATTACTGCTTCGCAGAAGGAGGCGACCGCCTGCCACTCCTCTTCGCTCTGGACCATGGCCTGGCCTACGCGAGCGTGAGGTCTTTCCAGCCACGCCTCAGAGATGGGATTTACCACCATAATTATGGTGTACCCAGTCTCTTTAGTTAGCATTACTACTTCGCAGAAAAAGATGCCCGTGTGCCATTTTCTCTCGCTCCAGACTAACTCTTCATCCACGTATCAGTTAATTTGTCGTTTAAACCATTTAAAAACACACAAGTGAGCAGTCCCCTATCGCCAACAATCACGTGCTCATCGCGCCTCGCAATCCATCGACGATCGTCAAATGTTTGCCGTCGATTACCAGCCCCGCCCTGCGACAACACATTCAATATGTTCTCTTGTATGTACGACGTACCTTCCCCTAATGGAAGTAGCTTTATTGACGAATTTCGTTGGAATTTGACGGGTATATGTCAGAATTCGTGGTAGTCTAAAGATGGTTGAAACGAGTGTTTTGGTAGAAATGGTATTTTTTGGACTTGTGTTTATAAAACGTAGCACTAAGAGGACCGAGGTTACCGAAATTGCATTGCATTAGCCTAATGTTCCCAATGCTGGGACACAGGCCTCTCCTCTAGGAAAGGGAATGAGCCGTAATCCATCACTCGGGCCTAGTGCGGATTCTATTTCTAGAACATGCCGGTTTCCTCACGATGTTTTTCTTCACCGTTTTTGAGAGCAGTGGTGATGAAATAAACTAAATAAGGTAATGCGCCTGGCTGGGTTAGAATCCGCGACTTACAACTCGTAAGTCAGGGCCGTTACCACTCGGCCACCACTACACTCCCTCGGCTACCGACATAGTCCGAACAAACGGTCGATGGGACCGAAAGGTTTAGAGTGGTGACCGCATACCAAAAGATGCAAAGTTGAAAGGCTTCCGTCAAGGTGGATCGATGACCTGGGATGATGGATGCGGATGGATGCGAGATGCACAGGACCGTTTGTTGTCTTTTATTCTACTACAGCTAAGGAAAAGAATTCCCTACCCGAGTCTTGTATTTTCTGATAGCTACAACCTGGGGGTATTTAAGTAAGAGTGAATAGGTTACTTCTAAGCAAGCGTGCTTCATAGTACCTACACATCACTTACCACCAGTTGAGGTAATGGTCAAGCGCGAGCCTACAAACTAGAACTTTTAATAACTACAACAAAAAAATAATTACCTTGTTCCACACTGGGATACACAGGAAACAAAAATGTGAACTGATATACACAAGACCCTCGGACCCGAAACACTTATTATTATCTGTAGGCCATACAAATAGTTTGTTGTGTGCGGAAATCGAAACCGCGACATGTGACGTAGCAGTCAATCGCTCAACCACTGTGCTAATTGTGACGTCATCCTGAGACTCCACTATAAAATCGGTTGAATTGAAACTATAAAATAAGCTGCTCTATCTTGTATACTCTTTTCTTAACAATACGTTTTTACCAATTGTCAACTTGATCGGATTACGGAATACGAGTAACAAATTAATCAAAAGACGAGTGTCACGTACGCGAAAAATAAGTTGAACTAAAATGGTTGTCATTGTTATGGTTACGCGCAGCCACCCGCTGTGCCCTACTTAGTATTGAGACCTGAAAATATGTTACCGCTCATTGAACGTCCATCGCCATTTTGGTTCAACTTATATCCCGCGTATTGTACATAATATATAGCTGTAAGTAAAACAGAACACCCTTTCAAAACTCTTTATAATCATTATAATCAACTCTGAGAATTTTTCTCCCAAATCTTTACAAATTAAAACCTGAAACGTACCGGGTGCGCTAAGTAATTTTGTAAGCTCAGTAAAAGGCGTCACGGGCGGACGAGGGCCCGATACAGAAAGCAATCTTTGAATATAATCGCCACTTAATTCAACGCGAAGTAATTTAAAGAAAAATAACATTAGCAATTCAGATGACTCTCTATCGGGTGTCGTTATTAACTGTCAAACTGGGAAAAGTGAGGGCCCAAACAAATTGACTTTGTGAAGGTCGCTACTTGATCGCGAACTCGATTCATCTGATCAACTTGATGTCGTGAGTTTAGGCAATGGAGGAAGAATTAGATTATCAGACTATTATAATCTAGGCTATTCGACTGATTTTTGGAATCGATTTCATAATTATAAAGCACTTTTTCTGGACTCTATAAAAAATACTGTGTAAATACTGTTTATAGAGTTCCGAAAAAGTGTTTTATTTCAATTCTTGTAATTCAATTCAATTCAATTTTTTAAGGTTATGGCTCCATTGACGAACGTCCGATGATTTTGCCAATGTCAAGGTATGAGGTGGAAGTGATTGGTACTTTTTTCAGAATACTTTTGTGTCACTTATTGATCAGTTTTTGTATGACTTAAGTTCCTGTGTCCCCTAGATGGGGCAGAAGGTGTCCACAGTGCGCCGCCATCCCGTTCGGTCTTGAGCTTCGCGTTTTATTTTGCTCCAGGTCTTCCCTATGTTTTTCGCCTCTGCGATGACCGTTCGTCGCCAGGTGTGCTTAGGACGACCACGTTTTCGCTTTCCTTGGGGATTCCAGTCTAGAGCTTGGCTTGGTATATGCTCAGGATCCCTTCGGAGCATGTGGCCGATCCAGTTCCATTTTTTTGTATGGAACGCATAAAAAATGTAGGTTGTAAATATTAACATCAAAACGCCATATTTGAGAATACGCGTCAAATTGTATTCGGAAATGTCACACGCCAGTAAATTAACATAGGCACTCGAGGAATAGCAGTCAATGACAGACATATTTACAGACTTGTTATGGTTAAATAGATTCAGCCAATAGCGACCGTTTTCAAAACCACGGCGCTAGGTAAAATAAAAAAAAGTTGTTTTTTGTATTTTTTTTTTAATAAATAATCCATTATTTTTTAGATATATAGGTAGAAATCGCTTTTAAAACCCATAATCTATGCGGATGGCAACAAATATGAACTTATGCATAATAATGTTTTTTCCACCACTATCACACAACGTTGTCTAGTCCTATTATAATTAGGTATTATAGTCTAGTAATATTATAGATAAATTACATCCAGACACAGAACAAATGATCGTAAACATTTGATCGAAATCACGACCTCCTTCATAGCGGTCCGGGCCACCGACCACTAGATTAACAAGCCAGTCAATTAGAATAAAAAATTAAAATTAATTTATAAAGAATGCGTGTACTGATATCCATACGTCTGCTTAATCCTTTGGAGATTCAACACATTAGACCGCTCGAGAGGGCGTGACAGACTTTTACTGACTAAATAGTTTTAGTCAGTAAAAGTTTGCTCAACCATTTTGCCATCCGTGCCGTCCTTAGTATGACGGCACGGATGGCAAACTAGTTGAGCGATAGGCTGCTACGCTGCGTGTCAATGGTTCGATTCCCGCACGGAGCAAATATTTGTATGGCCTACAGATAGGTGTTCCGGGTCTGGGTGTTTTGTGTATATGCGTTTACATGTTTCTGGACTTGCTTACGATACAGGATATATTTCAGATGTGGGGCAACATTTAAAATAATCCACCTTCTTCCTCTTTCTTTATTTGTCGTTTGATTTCAAAGGCAACGTTGTCGGAACCATAGCAGGCATCTGCTATTGCTCGTCGACAGCATGCGGTAGCCGGAAATCGCCCTGTGCCTTCTGACACCAAGGGGAGTTAGGATAACAATCGTGATGTATTATTTTTATGTTTTACTTATTTTTTTAGATCCTGATAATTTAATTTCTGTCAAAAGTGTGCTGAAAAAAATCGGAGTTATCCTCTACGTTACGCAGATTTTTCAGCATAGTTTTTATCAAAAGAGTGACAGAAAAGGTTTTTATTTATATAAATAAAAAGTGGGATTGGCTTTGACATAACCGAACTAGGAGTAGCAGTTTTTTTCATTTTTCGTTCATGCAACATACACCAGCTTTTAGGTTTAGTTAGGTTTAGTTACGCCTGTATCGTGGGTATACAGAAGCTCTCTTTTTGACACATTTTTGCTGGCCATCAAAATCGGTTTCAAACGTGTTTTTTTACATGATTGTAACTGTGATACCAAAGCACATGAATACAAGTCAAAATGTGTGAAAGTAAAACTGACTTTTCTGAGGAGAATAATAAGTTCAACAACAATAACGGAAAGTTTCATCCTAGTATTATTATGATGTTTTTATACCTTTTTTTTAAATAATTTAACAAATACACTATTATATACATTACAGAAAAACACTTACTAATTAATATATAAACTAAAGGCTACTCCTAACTAAAATATGGCGTCAAAAAACTCCTCCGCGTGGAACAAAACCTGTTATTCATCTTCAAAAAAAAAAAAAAAAAAAATGGTACGTTCTCTTTTTTTTGGTAGGAAATCATCCAATGACTTTTTCTGCTTTGGGCGGAGTGTGAGGGCGAGACGGATTTTACTAAAAAAAACTTAAAACCCACTCCTGTTCCTCCTTTGCCTTCGTTCCAGGGCCCCGGGGTTCACTTTCACGTAACTTATGGTCCCAGTAGGCTTCGGCTTTGAACTTCGGCTTGAAATAACTGTTGCACTATAGAAACGAGACTGCCCTATCAACCTCCTGAAGGGTGGGAGATGTCATTGGATGATTTTACCCACCACCAAAAAAATATAATATGCATTCAAATTTAAAAAAAGTACTTTATTTTTTTTATTTTATCTTTATAAATTGATATACCGGATCGACTCTCCACGGGATTAAAACGATCAAAATTTAACGGTGTATAGATTGACGGTAACATATACAAACTACACTTACAAGTGTTGAGCAATTAACGCCACAGTTTACGAAGCGATAAAAGCGACCATCAAACTCCACCAGACAGTTTTACTAAGATTATTCCGCCACATAATATTTGAAGTTTTTACGTTCTTAGCCCCGAAAATGTTAATAAACGACTATCGCGGCTAATTGGAAGTCTTCGGATAATGGTTGCTTGGAGATTGCGGATGGTATGTGGTCGTAAATTAGAGGGGGAACGCGTGTGTAGGGGGGTGTTGAGGGTGTACATGTGAACATTAGGCCCCGCTGTTAGGGATAACCAGCAATTTCGGGTGGACTTTTTACTGGCTTAGCTTTGAGATAAATGTGTCGTGTTGATTGGTGGAGCGATTGATTGCTTGTGTTTTTGTGGAACAATGCTAAGGTGGTTTCGATTATGGTGTAATTGCTTGCAGGTTGGTTAGCTTATGATATAGGAACGTCAGGCAACTGCTACGTCGTTGGCTGGCATTATGCTGAATTGGAGGCTTATGACAGGTTTTTTTTATGGTAGGTAAAATCATCTAATGACAAATCCCGCCCTTGGGCGGAGCGGGAAGTAGTGTCAAACTCTTACTGACTAAAAACCTACCCCGTTCCTTCGTTGCCTATCGTGCCGGGGCCGGGTATTCCTTTCGGAAGCTGACCCATGACCCCAGAGGGCTTCGATCCTGCCTGCCTGCAGCTAGCAGGCTGGGCCTCTATGGTTTGCTGACAGCTCCTGGGCCTTATGATGGGTTAAAAAGTTAGGCGTGCGTGCGAGAAAAAGAGATAGAGCTATATAATTCCATCCCTTTAACAATTCAGTTCAATTCAGTTTAGGTCGTAAAATGGATTGCGTTAAAAGCTCGTGGTAGAGACTCTGGATATATTTAGCGCATCCGTGAAACACACATTATTATTTATTGTAAAGGGTGACTTACTAATTAGTGATCGTAGTTAAAATTAGAAGCGATCTTCATAACAAAAATACTAATAATTACCAATTACCATAACATAACAAAAATACTAATAATTTACCCAAATGGAGGTTAGCTAAGACACGCAAGTCATTTTTAGTAAACAGTATATGCTTCTATAACAAGCTGCCAAAAGCAGTAACTGGACTTAGTGAGGGAAAGTTCAAAACTCATATTAAGCGTGTCCTAACCAGAAAAGCATATTATAAGGTTAAGGACTATGTCGAAGATACGCTTATTTTGCAATAACTGCTTCTTCAAATGTGGCCCCCTGGTAACTCATTCATATTGTGACTTTTAACTGCTCCATCTTTGTTTCAATACATACATTGTTTTTTATTTATTAATTTATTTTTTTGACACATTGCTTTTGCAATATTATTTAGGCCTCAACTATCACAAATTCATTAGTAATTTATTTTATTAGCATCTCATAATGTAACTGGTGATAGTTGTAATTTTTTTTTTCCTGTTTTGTTTTCGTTTCTTTATATAACTTTTATTTACAATGTGAATGTGAGAACACTGTAGACTTCGAATTCCTATTACGAGTCACTTTCTTTTTATTATTATGATTATTTTTATTGTGCTTTTGGGCACAATATTGACTGGTCTACACTATCCTTACATAATTCTTAATACTGTAATTTGGAAATATTGTACAACAAACCATTTTTTTAAAAGAGTAACCATGGAGTTTCTTGCCGTTTCTTCTCCATAGGAAACGACCAATTTGGAACCCTGCACTAGCTTCTGACATTTTATAAGTGCCCATGTAGGCCTATATGAAATAAAAACATTTTGACTTTGACTTTGACTTTGAGTGACCGATACTTAAACACGTGGTTGTAGTCATGATAACAAACAACCTTTACTTTGGGACCAAACCTGAAATCACGAAAAAAATATACTTTATTGTACACCATTAGACATACAGAGAGGTAACAAAAAAAAATTTACAACTACATATTTTTTTATATTTAAAAAATATATATTGTTGTAGAAACTTTTGACGCCGCAAGATTTAAGCGATTTTTTTTTTGTGATCAGGCAACAATGACCGCGATCTTGCATAAAAATAAGTAAAAATGCGTTCTAAATCCTGGGGCGTGGCGTGCCTTTAAAGTTTTCGTTTCGAGTGCAAGCAAAAATGAACTTAGTGGTTGGCAGGCGGAAGTATCTTTGATGGTACATGGGTATTAAAGTCTAAACTTCGTTTTGTCCATTTTCATTTTGAAATACTTTTTTTCGGAAGTTTTTTGGTGTTATCCGATAACAAATTTGGAGAAACCTGAGGAACCGCCCGACTTGATTGTTTGAAAACACTTCGTTATATAAATTGAAACCTATACCATTTTTGTTTACCGATTCTTTTCCGTTTGTCTTTCTTTTATTTTTTCGGGAGCTCACGAAATTCTGCTACTTTTTGATAAACTATATCGTTTTTATTTTGTTTTCTTGATGAGGCTAAAAATATCGGGTTGTATGAAATACGGCCCGGACTAAGCGTTTTGCCTTGTCGTTTATACCGCGTACATCGAAGGACTGGAACAGTTTACCTGCTGCGGTTTTCCCGCTCGATTATAATTTAGGTGTTTTCAAGGCTAGAGTGAATAGGCTCTTAATAAACTAGTGCGCCTGAGCATCACTGCTTATCATCAAGTGGGATCGCAGGCAGTTATTTTATTTTTTATTGTTTATAAACTAGTGCTTGATTAGTTATAGTGAACCCGATTCGCTTTTGGCCAGTTTTTTGTCTTTACTTTAAATTTTGTTATATGGAGAGCATTAAAAATAAAATCAATAAATTCATTTTTGTTAAATATCTACATGTTTCGTTTACTGCATGTGAAATCATCCTAACCTTATTCGTACACTAAATAACGCTGAATCTCATAATAAGTACCAAAACTAATAAATAAAATTTACGGCACGCAATAAAAATAAGTAAGCAATAGTAATAATACAGGAAGTTATTAATATTCCTCCACTTTCGTCGAGTAATATGCAAATAGAAGTTTGCGAATAGCTAATCGATACTGTTAACCCGGGGATAACCTTCTGACTACAGTCTATTTGCGTTAAGAAAATAGTGACTATCGATTCTATTCCTAAGTATAGACGTATACAACGAGGTAAAAATTAAACCATTAATATTGAAGCAAAGTTTTTATTACACTGTATTTTCAAATATAATCAACACAGCAATTATTATAAAATTTAATCATAATTGTCAGTATTTTCAGTTTTATTTACAACAAATAGGGTAAACCAGGCATACGAAGCCCAGTCGGGTAATATGCAAAATTAAGACACGCATATTTTTAGGTACATAAATGGACCGCATAACGCAAGTTGAACTTGCATTGTAGAGTTTACGCTGTCATAATGTACTTATAATACTATGTCGGACAAATAAACACCAAACTTTACGGGCCAACTAAAATATATATATGAGATCAATGGGGCCAACGTCACGCGGGCACACGCGCGGACGTCCGCGCGGGTACCCGGCTCGTGACTATGCGCGTTCGTCGTATGCGGCTTTCCCCGTAGTGAAAACTGGATTATGACCTGCGCAGTGTCTCTAATTCAACAGTGTGCATGTAGTCGTGTCTATGGAGAATTTTAATGTATTATTACGTAGCAAAAGGCGCGCGTGGTGCGGCTGCTCGCGACGGATGCCCGCGCGGTAGATAACAATTTCAATAAAGCCAAGCCTAGACCTACCATCCAGCTTCATCGTCAGATCAGTTCTTTCAATCAGTCATCGACTACACGAATAAACAAAGCTATTTTAATTGTGACAGTTTTGATATGATTCTACGAGAAGTTCCGTTCCATAACTGCAAAGTTCATCATCAGATCATAACAATATTGCTATGGGATCAATTTAGAAGCATAATTAATCATTCAATCAAAAAATATATTTTTTAAATCGATCCACAATTTACTGAGAAATCGGTGAACATACATAAAAAAAACGGCTGAACATAGAACTTCTATTTTTGAAGTTGGTTAAAGAGTTAAAGAAAATTTATAATTATCTACAGATAAGTTTATTTTATACTCACGTATATTCAAAGCTCACGTAAAATAATTACTTGTCACGATAAATTAAACTTTATTTTTACAGTCAATAAAACTTTTCTAATTAATGTATAATTAAACAAAGTTATTTATTCCCGGCGGTAAATGCCGAAGATTATTGATAAGTTCGTAATTACTTCGGTCGGGACTTTGTTAATGAGATTTTTTAATGAAAACAAAAAGCTTAGATAGCTGTTTGTATTTTTAGTAAAAGACGAAAGTTTTTAAGTTGATTTTAATAACCAACTATGAATATAAAACCGTATTATAGTCCGTGGGTGGACAAACGTCTATGAAGTTGGTGACAAGGCAAAAGTCTTGTTACCAACTTCATAGAGGTTCTTATATCAGCAACCTGTCTATTCACCTTTTAACTGAACGGTGCCCAAGGTTAGAAAAAAAAAGAAAAGAAAGAAAGAAAAACAATTTATTCACAAGGAATGACGCAACTACAAACTAGACAAACATAACGTTTTAAAGGAAAGATATGCGTCACATCCGTGCAAAACGGCCAGTTGCTCAGCATAAAGCAGTGCCCTCATGCACAATGCGATGAGCACACAGCGCTGGTTTTCGGCGTTGGCCAGTGCTGACAGAAAGTCGCCGGAACGGTGCAGTCTGCAAAAAAATAAAAATAAAATAAAAAAATCATAATTGAATTTTAGATAAATAAAATAAAAATAAGGAGACTGTGTATATGAAGTGACAACACTACGGCGCGCCCATAGCACATTATGTGCATCTAATAGATTTTTACAAAATCTATGGTGCAGCTCGATTACATAGTCTGTGGCAATTTGCACAGACACTAATAAAAAAAGTACTCTGTGGTTAATGCCCATTGGACGGCAGAACGCGACCGTGACGTTGTTTTCGAAAAAGAATATGACCGAATGTGACTATTTGTATGTGTTAAAGTCTGTTATATTTTCAAGAAGAGACTGCTTTTGGTTTGGATGGCATTCCCTATATTATGTTAAAAAAGCTAAGTGAAAAGGGTCTGCAGTCTTTCCTAAATGTATTAAACTGTCTTTGGTTGGACAATGATATACCACATTTTTGGAAGTCTGATTGTTTGGTGCCTATATTGAGACCAGATAAGGTTCCTTCTAATCCTGATTCTTACCGGACTATAGCTTTAACATCTTGTGTAGGCAAGATTTTTGAACAATTATTAAAACAAAGGCTAGAATTTTATAAAGAACAAAACAATATTTTACCAACTAATCAATTTGGTTTTAAGATGGTTTTGGAAATTCAAACAATTCTTGCAAAGTGCGATAGAAGAAAAATAAACCAAGATAGAAAACAAGGATGTTATTAAAATCGGGGGCAAAAGACGAAGAACGAACAGAATTAGAAAGGATTGGGCAGAACAGACCTTAAGGAGAGGAGAGGCCTTTTTTTTTCTGATAAAGGTACCGAATTTTCCGACTCTAACGGGATCGAGAGGAAATGTTACTGACTAAAATCCACCTGTGATCCTTCAGTTACCTTTTGCATTCCAAAGCTGTGGTGATTCTTTAGATGAAATTCTCAGCCCCCAAGAAGGAGGCCTCTGTGTATACTTAATTGGTGATTACAGACTAAAATGATGCACATTGCAGACTACGACGCGACAATTTTTTGACACTAGCTTTTGCCGTAATGAGAAGTGATTATGTGGCGGACGATGGAGCACGCTTGCCTAGAAGTAACTTATAACTCTTGACTTGAAGATCCCAAGGTTATAGCCATCAGGAAACACTGACACCGGCAGAGAATTCCGCTCTTAGCTGTACGAATAATGAATGTGTCCCTAAAACCCTTTGTACGTTCTATTCCAGGATGACATGTGGTCTACCAGTATACCAAATCTTTCAGCCATTTGAGCGTGAAAAAGTAACAAACATAGACACTTAAAAACCTGCGCTTTTACAATATTAGCGTGATAAAAATTACCATCATCATTTCAGCCGAAAGACGTTCACATCGGTGATATACTCGTAAGTAGTTCTAAGGATTTTGGAGCGACTTGCACAGCAATTTCTGCAAAATAATCGTCGCCCCCTGGTATGATAGAGTCTTGATGTTGTTACCAATGATTACGATTAGCAGAAACCATGATAGTTTAAGATATTACAACATACAACAACAACACACACATACAACACAACTACAACTACACACACAAAACATACACACATTACAACTAATTTGTCTTTTGTACCTCAATCTTCTTAGTTGTATTTTCTTATTTTTTTGCACCTGTCATGTTGTCTTACCACCCTTGGTTGACTGGAAAAGAATGTCCAAGACTGTCTTTGTAGCTTTGTGTTACATGAAGTTTTTAATAAGTAAAGAAACTATAGAACAACTAAGGCAGTTAGCACTCAAACCGATTAGTTCCATACTTTCCCACACTTACAGGATTGACACTTACCTTATAAGTATCAACAAGCGCACGTGTATACAACCCTATAGATATTATACACATTATACTTGTCAGATACCATCCTCCATAATTTGAGACATCAATACCACAATTCAATTTTGTTAATTGGATATGTAACATTAGTATTTTGCGGGAACTAACTATTAATTAATGAAAACGTGTAATCTAATACATTGTGTCGGTCTGAAACTGCCTGTAAATATTATGTGTGTAATGTTTTAAGTCTAGTTTCAACGTGAGTATTAGTAATAATGATTTTAGTATATAATTTTACTATCAAAATTGAGGGCTGAAAATGGGGAGTCATTAAAGTGGACACACACAATATGTGGTAAGGTTTTGGTTTGGGGACGAAAGGTTCTGGAGTGGCGACCACATACCGGAAGGCGCAGCGTTGGTAGGCCTCCCACAAGATGGACCGGTGATCGTTGGCTGCAAGACGCACAGGATCGGTCGTTATGGCGACACTTGGGGGATGCCTATGTCAAGCAGAGGACGGGTTTCGGCTGAAATGATGATGATGGTGATGATGAAGGTATCGGTTGTCATGGTATAGACATGATATACGGAGAAATAATGAAGATGTCGTGAGGGTATGTCCTCCATGAATTAGTAACTTGCCCCGGCTTTGCACGGGTGCCAATTATATAAATAAACTTGCCTCTCTTATTTTCTCCTTTTTTCTCACACAGTGAATTATTTCTGTATCGTGGATGGAGCTTACCACACAGCGGTTTCACCTGCGTGAAAACAAAAAGTTATCTCATGTGCTATTTCAGGATATGGTCTACCCGCGTGTCAAATTTTATTCAAATCCGTTTAACTGTTTGTGCGTGAAAAAGCAACAAATACACACAAATTTTGCTTTTATAATATTAATATTTCTTGCAAATGCACGTGTTCAAACTCTATTTTCATTCTTCTTTTCAAGATCCTTTATATCATACATAAAGTTAAAGGATTTAATAAAGATAAATGAATGATAAAAAATAAATAAATGAAAAAAAATAAGTTTTCTGAATAAACACACAAAACTACACACACATATATCGTTAGTGACAACAGAATAAAAAGCTCGCAATACTCACGTCGCACATGCAGAAGTTTTATTAAGATATCTAGTCCGACGATAAATCATGCTTGGGCAAAATGCAATTGTGTCGGCGACTGTTTTTGTCGACCCTACCTGGTCGCGGCGACCGACCGTCATGTTGTACGGTCCGCAGAAGACATTTGCAAAAGTTTACTTCAATATGGAACTTTTAAGTGTATGTTGATGCATTTCAAGTTTAATTTAGTTTGGCTTGATGTTGGGTGGTTTTAAATTGAAACAAAAAGTACTGTTGTTGTACTGTTTAGCCACACATTTTGTACATTTGAAGCCTTAGATATATTAGGGGACAAAATGTCCTCCAACATGATAAACAATGCTCAATTTACGTGACGTTTTAACGTTATCTAGTGCTTAACAACTTCCACCGCAGCATTTTACAATGCATTAACAATTTCATAGCGTTGCGCAACATGTTTAGGGACATTTTGTCGCCTATTGTGTTTGAGAGCTATTACGTCATGTTTTAATATTATGTTAATAATTCATTAAAAAATAAAGCTAGATTAAATAATTTTCTTGGTCATCTCAGATATAGAATAGACACAGAAATATGCATGACGCGGGACTTATTATTCGACAAATAGACAGTGTGAAACATGTTAGGGGACATTTTGTCCCTTAATATATCTGAGGTTTTAACGTTACAGAACTAGAAGTGAGACTAACAAGAGTTCTACTTACATATATAACTACTTAGGTACTGATTTCCCTTTGGAATACCTTACTACTTACTTTAGGGATATTGATTGAGTTACGATACCCTGGTTATATGTAACTCAATCAACCTGCCGAGTGTTTTCCTAACTATTTTGTAACCAGTTTCACCAGATGCAGCTGAAAACTATATTTTGATGCCAGCTATCTAGGTAATACTGATATTTAACGATTTTAAAATGACAGCCTTACGTTGTGGACACCACTATGGTTTGGACTAAACATTTTGCCTCGACGTTTGTACATTGAAGGATTGGAACAATTTTCCTGCCGTGGTCTTCCCCAAATTAGGTGTCTTCAAGGCAAGTGTGAATAAGTTCTTAATAAACTGGTGCAATTCATCATTATCGATTGCATCGCTGTTTCCCATCAGGTGGGGTCATAGTCAAACACTAATTTTATATTATTAAAAAAGTCGGGCTTTACGATAAAATATTTTTTCAAGAAACGAAAGGGTTTGGTATTTATGGAGGGATATAATAAGGCTTGAAAATTTGGTATGTTAAAATGAGCTAATTTTGTCTTTTAGAATTGGATAGCTCAATAATTGAGGAAGGCTAAATGCACGCTACAATAACGTAACCAAAAATGCTTGTGAAAGAGCCAGGAACAGCTATTGTATAAAATCATGACAGAGTTAGTAAAAAGATAAGTTAAAAATCCTCTCAAACTAACCAATCAATTTAATAAAAGACTTGAAAAATTACCAGTATGCCAAAGAACGAAAATACCGATAAGGTAACATATGTGCGGACTAATATTAAGATATCCAGTGCCCCCAATAAATCATCGAACGAACGCATTTGCGGCGACAATGTTTTTGTAGACCCTACCCGGGTACGGACAGGTTATTACTATCCTTACTTAGGTAGGATAGCTGATCTATGTAGTGGAGTTTGGTCGTAGGGGATATGTAGGTTGAATTAAGTTTTAAAGAGAAAACCACTTTTTAAAGTTTTGAAAATTCAACATTTTTAAACTACAGCCTACAGCTAAGGAGTGGAATTTTCTGCCGGAGTCTGTGTTTCCTGATAGCTGATATAACTGTCTTTATTTAGTATTTACGTCTGTCCGTACACTTTAAAATAAGGTCCAGCCTACAAACGCTACGTAGTTGTCTGAAATTATGCTGAACTGGACCTATTTGGCACAGCCCTGAGACACTAATGTTATTGTTTTTATTTAAGTGGTTTCTTCATAGTGTCTTTTTTTATGGGCGGGGCGGGAGATAGTGTCGGACTCTTACTGACTAAAATCCTACCCTGTCCCATTTATTGTCTTCGATCCAGGGCCCCGGGGATCATATTAAACTAACAATAAATGTGTTTAATTTCTTCTTTTTTTCTTTCTTGATAGCTGTAACTTAGGGGTCTCTAAGTCAAGACTGAACAGGTTACTTCTAGGCAAACATCCTCCATCGTTGACCACATCATCACTTACCATCAGGTGAAATAGCCGTCAAACGCGAGCCTATCTATGCTAAAAAGTGCAGCATTTAAGAATGTCGGAAAGATTTTTTTTGAGTGGGCTCTTCTGGGATTGTGCGTTCCAGTTTCAATAAAAATGAGGTCAAGAAATACTACAAAATCTGGGCAAGTGCGAGTCTGATTTATTGAATAATTCCCGAATGGAGTTTCAAGTTTTTTCCCAAATCGCAAAAAAAGTATTTTTATTTTAGTGACGTACAACAAATTTACTATATAAGATTTATTCCTATACCTATGCTGTAAGACCTTGCTTTATGCTAAATTTTAGTATTCTGGGTCAACGGAAAGTACCCTATGAATTTTGATTCCCTTAGAGTGTCGAAATATACATTTTTTGGGACATGAATCAGTATCTTATCTTTTTTTTCATTAACTTAGAAGTTTGATTTTTTCACAGCATCAAGGAACCGCAAACTTGATTATTTAGTTTTAATTTCAACTCGATACCTTCACACGTTTCCGAGATAAAGGGTCTTGACAGACAGACAGACAAACGACCATTTATATTTCCAAACGGCGCGGCGGCGTGGTATGCAATCATAGAACGCGTAATTTTCAATTCATGAAATAATGGCCCATGTTATCGGGTCGATTTATCAAAATTTTGAAGTGCATTAGCCGTGGTTTTGCTTCATGTTCTCTTGTCTAGTTAATTTTGAATCGCTTGAGTTCAGTAACAAACAGGTATTGAATTTTAAACCATAGACCGTAAAGATGGCCATTAGAATTTAATATCTATCTGCAGTTTCAGAAATGAAATACAAATCTGTATTAAGTACCTAATATTACAGAGCTGAAGAGTTCGTTTGGTTGAACACACTTATCTCAGTAATTGATTCGAATTGAAAATACATTTTTATATATCCCATATATAGCTTTATGGCTGTATAAAATCAAGCTACAACAGCTAATAGGAGCGCAACAGTAACCGAAGACGTGGGTGAAACTACGAGACCTAGATAGTTATTTATTTATGAAAATAAAAATAAAAAGAAAAACCTTGTAAGACCAATCACAAAAGCCCGTAAATAAAACATTTTTATACAGAAGAAAAATTCAATTTACACAACTGCAAATAGTGTGTGGTCAGATTAAAGAACTATTTGAAACCATTCGGTCGCTGTTCTCGTTGAGAACGAATGAACGATACTTTATGTGACTGCCTGAATGTGGCGTTCATTCGGTCACACTTGACTGGAACGTTCAGTTCATAATTTTGTGGAAACTTCCTGAAACTGTCGTAATCTTAAAATATGGTGAGCTTTCTTCCGATTCAGTTCTAATATTTAAAAATTTAAATTTGAACTGAATTGACTACCTTAGTTGTAAAAGTGTATAGTGTGGTGGGAACTTGCAAAAGAATTTTCTTCAATGTTGTCAGATGATTGAAATTAGAAAAGGTAGATACTGTGTCAGGTGCGGTCTAAAGTGCACGTTTTGTTTTTTTTTTTTATTTGATAAAAACTAGTGCTTGATTGTGATCCCACCTGATAGTAAACAGTGATGCAAGCGTTGATGGTGAAGTGCATAGTTTATTAAGAGTTTATTCACTCTAGCTTTGAAGACATGTTTTGTTTTAAAGTAACCAATTTATTTGAGACAGGAGTGATTCTGCGATTTTTCCATAAAGATTCCCCTGCAGACGATATGATGGTGAGTTTTTACAAAAATAATAGATGCTGCCAAAGGCTTGGCCCGTGTGAAAGTAAAAAATTGTCCCAACAGAACATAATCTCGAGATAAAAAGTATCCTATATATACATATGTCCTATATATTACAGCGTATGGTTTACCTGTGTGCCAAATTGTATATAATTCCTTCAGTGACTTTAATGTGAAGAAATTACTAACGCTATGTGATTTTCACGAATTACATAATGTCAGTAGAATATTTTCTTTAAAAATGTTGGCGCATTATTACGTTTTCTCTATCTGGTGAAGCCTTATCAATACGTTTTCTGTGAACATCTTTAACTGAAAAGTTACTTGGAAAATATCAACAGCAAAAAACCTTAACTGTAGAGGCTCAGCCTGCTAGCTGCAGGCAGGCAGAGTCGAAGCCTGCTGGGGTCATGGGCCGTTTTCTGAGAGGTAGGCTCAGTCCCGGTACTATAGGCAACGAAGGAACGGGGTAGGTTTTTAATCAGTAAGAGTCTGACACTACTTCCTGCTCCGCCCAAGGGCGGGATTTGTCATTGGATGATTTTACCTACCATAAAAAAAAAACAGCAAAAACCTTTTTGTTACCAAGAGCACAATATTCCTAGACTAATCTTATTTTTAACATTTTAACCCACTTAAAATCCTCCACATTATTTAATCCGAGCCCAGCTATAAAGTCCTGGGTAACGGTCCAAGGAAGGGTCCAACTATCATCGGTTTACGCGACTCGATAAATGCGAGTGGCGACGTTAACTCGCCCTTACGGATGGATGGAGTGGCTTCCTGAGGGACCGCGGGTAAACGGCCATCTTGTTATACTGGCATTCGTTTTTTGAAATTTTTTGGCGATTACTTTTGTTTTTTTTGGCTGTGATTTTTTGCTATTGTTAGTGATGTGAATGCATGCAACAAATAGGCATTTGTGAGCGTTAATTATTTTGTTTAAGGTATATAGTCAATGGTCTGAATATAAATTTTGTGTTAGATATGAAATATCGTGTTTCTGTGGTAGACAGTATCATAGATAAAGATGTTATCATAATCATTTTCCTGCCATTCTTCTATATTATTTAGAGTTTGTGTAGATATTATTCCCGCACAGAACTTATATTTGTATGTTCGAATTTTGTTCGAGTCTGTCTTGTGTATGTTCCGCGATAAAGGAATCATTCTTTATGTAGGCTAACGATCTCCTTTCAACTTTTCAGTCACTAGCGCTACTTTTAAATTTCCTCTGATATATTTATTAATTTTATTCCTCACTTCACCTATTATTATTACTACTCACATCTATCAGAAATCAGAAGCGTTTATTTCAAATAGACCAATTACAGGCACTTTTGGATTGTCAAAATATTGGTCAGTCCAAAAAAAGTGATAGTAAATTGCACATTCCAAAGCGTAGATCTCTATGGAGAAGAACGTGCCAGAATGGACACTATTTGAAGTCATTTTATGAGTTACATAAATCTTGGTTACATTTACATATTTTATCTCAATATTATCATTTCCGCTACATGCAATCTTTTTTTCATCCATCTTTTTCACAGTCCTACATTCAGATCAGTACAAATTGACTTATAATAGTTGAAATTTAAAGTTTATAACGTTTAAAAAAAAAATTGAATTTAAAGTTTTCGGGCTATTACTATGAAAATTGCTTGTCCGATATTGATTTTGTTATTAGACAAACAAATAGCCACGGAAAGTCGACTTATCAATAAAACATACGCATAAATGTCCCCACATATTTGTATGTACAAACTTTATGTGTCTCACTATTTAACCTTAAAACGCCACTTAAATAGGATTACTGTGCAAAAAGATGACGTCACCATAGGAAACCTACACGCACGTGACAATGCGGAAACCTGTTCGCAACTAAAAAAAAAACCTGTTAAGTGTTTTACTCAGTCATGAGGAAAATATCATGACCTCACGTGAAAGCTGAAGGATTCTTGGTTTACCTTGTCATTGAAATTGCTACGACCTTGTTTTAACTTTTCGGAGAAAACTTGCTTTTATAAACGTACTGAGGCCCTACCACGAGGTCACCTAAACTGAAGTGTTAAAGAGCTTATACAACCTTATTTTTAGTGAAATCCAAACACAATTTTTATGCAAAGAATCTGTGTACAAAATTTCATAACTGTATCATGAAGAATCACGAAGTTATAAGCTTGTTATGTTACCTGGTTGTCCACACAAATACACATGGTCACCAGGCCATCCGTGCTACTGAGGGATTGTTTTGTTTCCGCACTCAGCTATGTGCAGGTGTCTAATGCTCGCTAAAACGATCGACTAGGTGCGACATCATCCAATGACTTCCCGCTCTGGTTGGAGCGGGAAGTTATACTATGTTAGACTGTTACTGACTTAAATCACATCTATGTCCTTCAATTGCCCTTTGCGTTCTGAGACCACGGATTTCCTTTTCAGAACATCCCCATGGCCCTAGCGGACATCGACCCTGCTGGGCCCCTGCGGTTTGCTGATTTCTCATTTTATTAGTTGCCTCTCGCAGTTATACATTTAAGGTTGTCGTCTGCTTAACTGAACTTGTCTGTGATAATCCATACTAATATTATAAATGCGAAAGTAACTCTGTCTGTCTGTCTGTCTGTCTGTTACGCGATCACGCTTAAACTACCCAACCGATTTTAATGAAATTTAGTACAAAGCAAGCCTGAACTCCAAAGATGAACATAGGCTATATATTATCACGCTATTTGCCATGGAGGGTGAGTAATATTGCATCTTATCGGTAAAATGTCGACGCGCGGCCAAAATTGGAACTAATCGTTTTTTGCCATTTTGACATTTACGTCAGGTGTCAGGAGAAAAGTCTTGTGTTCTGTGTTTTTATCGTTTCCAAATTAAATAATCGTCATCATAATACCGAAAGTGATTATAAGTGCTGGCAAGGATCTTGAAAATCAAACGTGCTTAATAAAAGGAATGAGAAAATATCGGACCTACGGTTCCATTTTCCAAAGTTGGACCATTTAACAAATGATTTTCGGGTGACCATAACAATAAAATTTCCCTATTTAATCGTACACAAGGGGTGCCTGTAAGGAAAACGTAGTTTGTTGATAATGGACTGCTACTATGTATTTCAATCTTTATCAAGTGAGTATCATGACGGATCAAAAATAATGACGGATCAGAAATCAGAAATACAAAAGCAAAGAAGAAGGCAATACAAAAGCTCATAATGAAATAGCCTCAATCACTAAAGCGGCATTTAACACTGTAACACCAGAAGAATGACTGAATGTCGTCTACATGTTGACAAAATAGAAAACAAATATTTTGAATCGGATAGGTTAATGGATATCGAAATTAACAATAGACTCATCCGACTCTTCTGATAGTATTGGAGATTGATTCTAAAAGTTGTTGATGCTAAATGTGTTACTAGATATTTATTTAATAAAATATTTACAAAGTTCTCATGACTTTTTTATAATCATCATCATCTTCCTGCCCTTTTCCCATGTTATTTGGGGTCGGCACAACACGTTTTCTTCTTCCATTCTGCCCTGTCACCCGTCTTGCTATCACTAACTTCCTTCTCTTTCATATCACTCTTCACACAATCCATCCATCTTTTCTTTGGCCTCCCTCTCTTTCTCCAGCCATCCACATGTAAACTCATAACCCTTTTAGTAACATGTGTATCATCCCTCCTCTTTACATGACCATACCAAGAAAAACGATTCCCCTTCAACTTTTCTGAAACTGGCGCCACTTTCAAACTTCCTCTAATATACTCATTCCTCACTTTATCCTTTTTTGTCACACCACACATCCATATCAACATTCACGACTTTTCTATAATATTGACCCTAATAAAATAATCTGTAACGCAGTCTATTTGTTTACTTTCCTAAAGTAAACTAAACGTATAAATAAATATATTTTTTTTAATTACAGTTACTAAAGATTGTTTTCAATTATATGAGGGAAAATAGATCTGTTAGGCTGGCAACATTAAACATGCCTCTAGCAACGCGCATGCTCTTTAAATAATATAGTATAATACGATTTGCCGCGAGTTCAAACCCCAGCGACAGTTAATATTTTTGTGATTATTTTATTTTCTTTATTTCCGATAATATACAATGATACGTCGAATAAATCAATAAAATTGTTGTTTACATGTTTTAAACATAACATAGACATTTTCGTTCAATATTTTTCCAAGTGTTTTGTAAAAAGTAATCAAAACATAAAATAAAACGTGTCGGTGAAAAAAAATACTTGCTATTTTTTTATTATTATTCCATTTAAGATAAAAATCATCACGCTATCATTGAAAAGGAGCCAGGCACTCTATGACGTTTATAACAAGAACTCCTATTTTGAAAGGAAATTATCTAAGAATTTAGCCCAGTGGTTTAGTGACTAGCCATAGCACGTAGGACGATGGTAGTTCGAATCTCAGATTGATGAGGGGTTTTTTTTTATTTTGTTTTCGCATTCTTACTGCTTTTTTATTGAGGCTGGTTTTAAGATCAGCACTTTCGAAACAGGTTGGCAGACACTGTCCTTTAAAATCTAACATTCGATTTCAAATCGTTCTTTTTCGTTAGTTAAAATAAAATAAGTGTATGCATTTTTTATTGAACGGTCCCAGAGCATTTTTAACAATCCTGCCGTTTTTTACGACGGAGAGAGTGCGTGTAGCACTCAAGGTTTCGCCAAATTTCATTTGAAAGTTGGAGACTCAGGGCTGTTGTGGCTGTTTCGAGTAGTTTTTATTTCGTAGTCGATACTTATTACCATTTTGCGAATAGTCCGGAGGACACGGTCGAGCGTGCAATGGAGGTCTATCCCGGTTGGGTGGAGCACCGCCGTATCTTCGAGGAAGCGATCGGCGGCGGCGACTGCAGCACTGCGTTTGGCCATCAATGTGCGAGTTCAATTAGGCAAAGATACACGCGCCCAAGATTTCGCGGAAATTCATTTAAAATTTGGAGACTCTTCTTAGGGTAGTTCCCACTATGGAAAATAATTCGTCTGATATATGAAGACATCAGTCAAATATGCACCAACAATACTGGATAAATGAACAAGTAATTTAAACACCAAAAGCGATCAAGCTGCAACAATCAATGCAAACATGCTTTCGCAAATCCATACTAATCTATAGCGACTGCTGAGGCGTAAAGATGTCCTATATATCATAGTTTCAAACACCTCTTTCGATTGCATTATTGTTTCACTGAAGGAAATGACTGGTTGACATTTTCTCTAACGATCACCTTCACGACGACACAGCGGCGCAGATTTCAACCGTAAGCTCCATTGTATCTACGAGCAATCCGTACAATGGTAAGAATTGAGAGTTTCATTCTTCTAAATTCAATACAGATGTCTCCCGAAACGCCCACATCCAGTGAGTCATGCACAAGGACAGGACGCCGTGGTGCCTCTGTATCCACTCCTCAAAGAAAGTAAAAACCACTGCTATTGTAGCATGCTTACTGCAACCCTGAAACGCAAAGAGCCACTGAAACACAAAGGGTAACTGCAGGGAAACAGGTGGGTTTTAGTCACTAAAAGTCTGACGCTCTTTTTCACTGCACCCAGACTGGGAGAAGATATTTGATAATTTACCTACGTTAAGAAGAAGGTACAGAATTGCAAACTCTAAAAGGTAAAGGGCTCAACTCCATTGATCACTTTTTTTTACAGCCTACATTTAAAAGGATTTATTTAGTGTTACTAAAAACATACAACGTTGTTTTACCAGAACAGAAACCAAAAACTTATGCTTTTCCTTTGGGTTAGGGAGAAACGCCCACTAATACAACCCTTACATAATCTTTCCAAGTGTTGCCACAATGAACGGCCCTGTGCATCTCGCATCGCATCCATCGGATTCCCGCAGTCAGAGTGGGCGCTACATGGCTGTTTATCTTGATTTCGGTTTTGTCCATGTTCATTTTAAGACTCGCTCTTTCGGAAGCTTTGACGTTCATATGTACATAATACATATGTACGAGTATATAACACATGTTTCCTGAAGGTAATTTGCGTTTTTACCTTTAGCCGTTTTATGTGAAAGTAAAACAAATAATTTTAATGTAGAATGAATTGTAAGATCAGAATTATTTAATTGTACAAATGTTCTACGAAATTAACGCGGACGAAGTCGCGGGTAACAGCTAGTATAATCTATATATATAAAAGAAAGTCGTGTTAGTTACACTATTTATAAAACAAGAACGGCTGAACCGATTTGGCTGAAAATTGGTGGGAAGGTAACGTAGAACCAGGAGATAGGATATAAAATATTTTTTATCCCGTTAAATAAAAAATAACCCTCCTTCTGGCGCACTCGGGTAAAAATCCAAAATCTGCTTATTTATTGGTATAGGGTAGAGTAGGGTAGAGTGGGGTAGAGTGGAGTAGAGTAAGGTAGAGTAGAACGGGAGCGAAGCCGCGGGTAAAAAGCTAGTATATATTATTTTATTATAGATTCTAGATAGCTATTCTTGATCATTCATTATCTCACCTGATGGAAAAAAAAAACTTTCACAGTAATTATACTGTTGTTGATTGTTTTCAGCAATTATGCTGAAAACAATCTCTAAATGCTATATGCTACTTTTTGTCTCTAAAAATAAACGATCTCTGTAGAGTAGAGTAGAGTTAGGGTGTTTTTAATATCGTGCGGATTTTAATACGCATGTGGGATTGTTTCGCATGCGTAACCCCCCACATATGTCTTTTTCATACAAGTTTTTATTGTAATGCGTGGAATACGCACGCGGGACGCGGGGCGTGATCCCGTGAAATTAAAAACACCAAGTGATTTCCACACGGAACAAATAGTATGGCCTACAGAAAGTTGTAGCAACTTTTTTTTTACTAAATTCCTTACTAATGTCACCAAAGTATGCTTTGACTTTGACACGTGTCTCACTCACTACATTACTTAAAAGACCACTCGAACATTGTACAAACCACGTTTTCGCAGAATTCCTCAAAATGTCTCGTCACCCTCTAAAGTATAACACACATTGTGTATAACAAGTAGTACTTTAGAAAGTCTAACCGCCATTAGGGTGAACACACGTATATTAGGGGCTTTTAAAGCGGCATCTTGCTGTAATTTGCGACTAAACGTCGATGGGAGATTACTGGCGCCAGTTACTTGACTCGCCCGGTTTATTGAGTGTGTGTGAATGTAACACTTACATAGGTTTTTTTGAACCTTTTTGGTTCTTACGTATGTAAATATGTTTGTTTTTGAATATTAAAAAGGCGTACAAGAGTCTTTTGTTTTTTTTTTATTTACAGGTTACTAGCTTTTTTTTAGGTCGAAAATTATCCAATGATTTCTCTTGAGCGGAGCGTGAAGTGTCAGACTTCTGCTGACTAATACCCACTCCTGTTTCTGGTTTGTCTTTGTTCCAGGGCCCCAGGGTTCTTTTTCGCATAACATATGGCCCCAGTTGACTTCGACCCTGCGGCATTTCTTTGAGGAGTGCATGGAACACTACGACGCGCCGTCAACGACTCGTGCTCGTCTGGAAATTGGGATAGCTTCCTAGCTGCCGTTTGAGATTCTACCCGCGTAAAATTAGAACTTAATAGGTACCTATTATAAATTATAGCTTATATGCCATGTTGTAATCAATTGCCATATTGTGACATCACATCATTCTGTCAAATCGAAGAAATTAAGTAGGGTGAGCAAAAGAAGAAATTTTTAATATTTAATTTTTTATAATATATGTGGGTCAATTCTAAGACCCTCACATACCATTCATCATCATCATCATCATCAGCCTTTTTAATGTTCCCACAGCTAGGACACAGGCCTCTTTTCTAGGTGAGGGAATGGGCCGTAATCAACCACGCGGGCCTAGTGCGGATTTGTGAATGTCACATATCTTCGAATTTTTGGTTCTAGGACATGCCGGTTTTCTCATGATATTTTCCTTCACCGTTTTGAGAGTAGTGGTGATGAAATAAATTACACAAAGTAATACACACACATATCAGTGTAAAATTAATATTTAGTAAAAGAATGTTTATAAAGGCGATAGGTAGCCTGTGTAAAAAAATAAGTTATAATTTGTGTTTATAGAATAAGAGCGTTTGTAAACAGTTGTTGTAAACATTATGTACGAGTACAATAAAGAACTTGAAAAATCAAAAATCAATCAATCAATATTTAATTTCTTTATTTATTGATTTATGTACACACAAACACTTAAAAAAAGAAAATAACAAACACAGATAGAAGGACACAAATGTAAAAATTTCAATCAGTTCCAGTTCTTCAATTTCGCTCATCTTTGCGTCACTATTTGATGTGTCTGAGTAGTGGCAAATGGAAGAAGGTAAATTGTTCCCAACAACGAAAATAAGAAAGAAAATTGTCTTTTGTTAACTAATTATGACTTAAAATAATATATTTAGCTAACTTATATTAATTTAAACAATAAGGATAGAGATATTTTTATTCGAGACACACAGCACAATGGTTACAAATATGAAGTAAAAAAAAAACAACACAGAGTACCTACGCTGATCGTGCCCGCACCGAAAGGGTGGATTCGTGTGGAACCGACGCCCGGGTACCACTACTGAGTGGACCGCCCGGAGGACACGGTGGAGCACACGGTCGAAGTGTGCCCCGCTTGGGCAGAGCATCGCCGTGTTCTTGTGAGGTCGATCGGCAGCGGTGATCTCTCGCGCCAGGCCCTGGTACGGGCCATGGTCCGAAGCGAGGAGGGATGGCAGGCGGTCGCCTCCTTCTGCGAAGCAGTAATGCTAGCAAAGGAGGAGGCCGCACGCGAGAGGCAACTGCCCTCACAGCCCAGCCGCCGCGGGGATTCCGATTCCGATCCTGATTTCCAGCCAACGTAGGCGCGGTTTTGCGGACGGTGAGCTATTGGTAGCTTGTTGCTCGACCGTTCAGTAACCATCCGGACCAAGCCCAGGTCGTCGACGGCGCGCACTGTTCCCACGCGCCTCAAGGAGTTGTCAGCAAAGCATAGAGACCCAGCCTGCTAGCTGCAGGCAGGCAGGGTCGAAGCCTACTGAGGCCAAGGGTTTGCTTTTAAAAGGAAAGCTCGGCCCTGGTATCTAACGCAACGAAGGAACGGGGTGGGTTTTTAGTCAGTAAGAGTCTGACACTATCTCCCGCTCCGCCCAAGGGCGGGAGATGTCATAGGATGATTTTACCCATCACCAAAAAAAAAAAAAACCACCTCAGCATTTGCTGGGCGTCAGACACGCAGCGCTGGTTTTCAATTGGCACTCCGCAGTGACGCAGTGTTTACTAGTGAAGTAATCAAAATAAAAATATCAAAGCAAAAAAAGACGCCTTTATTGATACGCAAATAAGTTTTCTTTGCAAACACTACTTTTCTCTTAACATTCGACACATCGAGGTTATTGACTTTCCTATTCTTATTTGGAACGCACAGTACTCCCGGGGTATCATCATCATCAGTCTCTTAATGTTCCCACTGCTGGGACACAGGCCTCCTCTCTAAGAGAGGTAATGGGCCGTAATCCACCGCGCGGGCCCAATGCGGTTTGGTGAATGTCATATGCCTTCGAATTTTTGGTTCTAGGACATGCCGGTTTCCTCACGATGTTTTCCTTGACCGTTTTGAGAGCAGTGGTTATGAAATAAATTACACTAAGTAATGCGCCTGGTTGGATTTGAACCCGCGACCTACAACTCGTAATTCGGGGCCGTTACCACTCGGCCACCACAGCAGCCCCCGGTGTATAAAGTATCCTATGTGTTATTCTAGAATATGGTCTACTTATGTGTCTAATTTCATACAAATACATACGGTCGTTCGAGGGTGAAGAATTAACAAACATATCTACACTATCACAAACGTTCATTATCATCATCATCATCATTTTACCCAAAAGATGTCCACTGTTGGACATCGGCTATCCCCAAGTGTCACCATAACGACAAACAGTCCACCTTGTGGGAGACCTTCCGGTATGTGTTCGCCACTCCAGAACTTTATAATATTAGTATGGTAGTACAATTTCCATAATAAAGCGGAAAATTGTGTACATTGTAAGTGCAAATTTTTATTTTATTAAATCATTCAATTTACAAGGTAAAAAGCGGGACAAAAAGAAATATTTTTCCCAATTTTATTTTAACCCAGTTTTCAAATGATTGGAGGAAAAATTAGCAAAACGCACACACCCGCACACTTATTTATCTGCTTATCTACATAAACCAATAAAAACCGATGACAGCTCACAAAAAGGCTCTCGTTATTATTCTAAAGCGTCGCAGGAAGTAATCAGACGAAAATGTAATTGTCATCGCGAATAACATCTGCTGAATCTAATTTATTCACTGGATGCTGCGACGCGGAGAGTTTACTGTGTATCCTCGAATCTTATGAAGACTTGATTTTAGGGATGCCTTTTTGCCGATACGATACCGATACCGATACTCTTATAAAAATATCGGCGATACTGATACCGATACTGATACGCTTATTAAATTCAAAAAGGAAGGTAGAATAAATAAAACTCAATAAATTAATAGTTTTAGTAATCAAATTTAATATTTATGAGATTTTTATTTAAAAAACAAAGCATTCTTAAGTTTTGCGGGCAAAGGCGATTTCGCAAGTCTGTTTGAATACGACCTGCGGTGAAAAATAAATTAAATCGTGCCTCGTTTGCAACGAAATAGATAGGGACAACACGCGCGTTTACATCACAGTTTTTAAAGCGCGAAATTTGAGAAGTATCGTTGAATCTGCCATAAAAATATCGCCGATATCGATATATCGGCAAACCTGAAGTATCGCCTATATATCGGTATCGGTATCGGATGCATCCCTACTTGATTTATAGCGTTTGAGTGAATTATGAACGAGTTATTTTAAGAATAAGTTTCTTTTGGGTTTTATTGTCGGCGGGAAAATCATACAATGATATCTCCGCGCCCTTGGGCGGGGCGGGAGATGGCGTCAAACTTTTACTGACTAAAAACCTACTCCTGTTACTTCTTTGCCTTCGTTCCAGGGCCCTAATGTTCACTTTCACACTACTCATGGCCCCAATATTTCTTTTGGATGAAGTAAGAATGAGTTCTAGAATTTTACTGACCAAAACCCACTAAAACATAAGTGGGTTTTGATTAGAAAAATCTTTAGTTCCAAGACGACATGTTTGGCGTAGTGGTTGAGCTATTGACGCTGCGCTGCGGGTCGCGGGTTCGAATACCGTAAGGGACAAATATTTCTATGGTCTACAGTTACCTGTTCCGAATTTGAGCGTCTCGTGTAATGTAACTTTAATTATGTTTGTGAAACCACCCACAATACAGGTGTATTTCCTAGCAAAGTACTTTTTAGTGTTCTGTACCTAACGAAACCCTTATACGATCACTTTGTTGTCCGTCTGTATGTCTGTCAAAACCCTTTATCTTGAAATTAAAACCAAATATGAAAAAATCAAACTTCTAAGTTACGAAAAAAAAACATACAACCGTTTACGTCACAAAAACGTATACTTCGACACTCTCAAGGGAATCAAAACATATTTTAAAATTTGTAATTTAGGTTTTGAAAATGCACTCAGAAAACATTACAGACAGATAGTAGTATTTAGTACGATAGCGAGACAAATTGTAGCCCAAACGAATAATTGGATTAGAGAGCGGAGAACTCAATAGACGACTGTTTTATTTGCGTTATGTCTTTATTATGCATATCTACATTTTATTCTTAGCATTGTTTTGTTCAGTGCCAACTATGCGCAGACCGCAGTCGAGAATATTGTCTGAATATTTATATATTTTTAACGATGTATAAAAAAAAAATTGTTTGTGACTTTTTGTAGCAATGCTGTAGCGCGTTCGTATCGATACAGTCGCGATGCTGTCACGCGTTATTAGCGAGTTAACATCTCTTATATAGCGCGTTGCGAATTCGACTAACGCGCGTTAGTAGCGATGCCATCGCGCGCTTAAAAAACGGGCGACAGCATCGCTAAAAAAGTCGCCGTGGGCATGGGGCCTTAGTTTCTGCCAGCAGCGGCTTTATGTACGTAAAAGTATAAAAAATATAGCATATGTCACTCTTTGTTCATGATGCATAGATTCGCGTTTAACCGCTATCTCACCTGATAGTAAAGGATGATATGGCCGACGATGATGCATGTTTGCTCAACTTAAATCGGTCCAGTAGTTTTGAATTAACTTGCTACCCTTGTCCCATATCAGATTGTTTTCTTCCATTCTATCCTGTCAGCAGTCACGCTTTCATTAACTCCCTTTTCTTTCAAATCACTCCTTGTACAATCCATAATTTTTTTTTGGCCTCTCTCTCTTTCTCCATTCACTCACATGTCCATTCATAAATCTTTTAGTAACATGCGTTTTATCTCTTTTCTTCACATAACCATACCAAGATAAGCGATTCCAACTTTTGAGTCACTGGAACCACGTTCAAACTTAATCTATTATACTCATTTCGATTTATTTATTCTTGTATCTCCACATAAACATTACAAACAAAAATTTATATTTACCGAATGCAAATTGAGTTTTCAGGCTTTAACTCTCTTTTTTGCGTTGCCTCTTTATCACTGCTTTAGATAGCATTGGATGAAGCAACAAGATATAAACCATGCTCTCGTCCACGACAGACGAGTGGGGAAAGGCCCTTTTAAAAGGTTGTTGACTTCCGAAGTGGTCCGGCGTCATGCCTGGTGCTTGAAGATAAATATAATATTTTGTCATTTATTTGGAGTAAGTGGTAGACTGTCACCCTCATGTCGTTTTGTAGATTTTCGCTAGGTAATTCAATTTGACTACATGGTGAAATATAGGAAGCTACACATATAGCACTTCATTCAACCCAGTTCTTCAAACAATTCAACCAACATCCCCACTTGTTACTTACCCGCAAAACCACTAAATTCAATTGCGATACAGTGCACACCCCCTACCACAAAAACGTATAAAATCCCTCTTTATCGCTAAATACATTCATTTAATCACATCGAGCGACCGCCGACGTCGTAAAACGAAGCCCTGGTCATAGCAGGGTGAGGGTCGTGGCCGTTTACGTCGTATTCGGTTAATAATGAACGTCCACCAAGTTGTCTACGATTCTATATGATAGAGATGTTAAAGGCGTTTAGAAATACAAGCACATACTTTTTTAAAAGTCCCTTCGGAAATGTTTCTCAAAGACTTGTGAGAGATGAGTACTTCGATGCTTAAGGATGTTTATTTTTACTCGACTGCATCAGAAGCAGGGAACAACCCTATTGTAATCCATTTACTGAACCAATTTTGCATGTTATTCTCAATTATAGACTGAGTCATTCATGAAGAAGATTTAAGTAGGTATATTATATAATGTACATTATAATAGAGAAAAATTGAGATTAAATAAAAAACCTGACACTCATTTGAAGCTTTTTTTATGGTAGGTAAAATCATCCAATGACAAATCCCGCCCTTGGGCTGAGCGGGAAATAGTGTCAGACTCTTACTGACTAAAAACCTACCCTGCCTTGGATCCGGGGCCCTGGTATGCATTTTCATACCTCCCCAAAGCCCCAGATTAGGCCTCGACCCCACTGGGCTCTTACGGTTTGCTGACAACTCCTTGAGGCGCACGGGAACAGTGCGCGCCGTAAACGCCTTGGACTCGGTCCGGTCTGCTACCGGACAAACGGACGACGAGCTACCCATTGCCCGCCGTCCGCAAGTCCGCGCCTACGGTGGCCGGAAATTTAGATCGGAATTACGGCGGCGGCTGCGGCGTGAGCGCCGTTGCCTGATGCGGTCGGCCTCCTCCTTTGCTAGCATTACTGCTTCGCAGAAGGAGGCGACCACCTGCCAATCCTCCTCGCTCCGGAGCATTGCCTGAACCAAGCCCCGGCGCGAGAGATAAACTCATTTGAAGCTGGAGCGAGTTTCTAGTTGAAATAAAAATGAAATTTAAAATGCCAGCAAAAAATAAAACTGTTAAGTAATTTATTAATGGTCAGCCTATAAACAATATCTGCCGAACACAATCTAAATGAAACATTCTAGCCACGTATTGTTTTATATCCAGAACAAATATTGAACAAAATAAATGTCATTCATTTGACTTTCATAAACAATCATATGAGAACCGCAGGAAAATTCGACATATCCAATTTGGGACAATGTCCTGATAATACTGACAATGACATACCTGTTAGCTTATATACCTGCCCATATGTACGTCTGACTACATAATATCAAGGTTTACTTTTACAGTATGAGCTGGCATTGCTTTATACGGCAGTATCAAGCGTATTCAATGAAATATCATTTTATCCTGGACATATGTTCCTCCTTATTATAGACAAAGTGTATAATGATAGTGTATGCAGAGTTGGTAGTATTGGTTTGAATAGATGCTTAATACACCGTTAAATTTTGGTCGTTTTAATCCCGTGGAGGGTCGATTCGGTACATGAAACACTATCGGTTTGTAAAGATAAAATTAAAAAATAAATGTAAAATACTACTTAATGTTGTGATATCGAAAGGAGATCGCATGAGTTGCTTACTTAATAGCTAACGGACTATACTTGAATGGCCTGTTGGTCAAGTAGTTAGTGACCCTGACTGCTATTTCGGAGGTCGTGGGTTTGATTCGCACCCAGGACAAATGTTTGTGTAATGTGCACGATTATTTGTTCTGTGTCTGGGTGTAATTTATCCATGATATGTATGTATTTAGCAATATTATAAGTAAATTTATCAGTTGTCTAGTGCTCATAACACAAGCTTCGCTTAGTTTGAGACTAGACGGCGATGTGTGATAGAAGAAAAAAAAATTTGAAGGATTTTACATCTTTAGAATACGTTTGAAAATTTATAGGTGAAAAGAATTGTCTGGTGTTTTTATGGCAATGAAGTCTGATTAGATACGTTATAATATTGAAGTAAAAGTCAAAATATAAGTTGTTATTGCGACTTTTTTTTGTTAAAATGGAAAACCTGGAACCAAGGCCTGCCAGAACTAGACCCTCACAATATCTAGTCTATGTTACTCAACGATAAGTAACATTCTGTCGGTGAAAGAATGATTAAAATCGGTCCAGTACTTTTGAGTTTACTAATTACAAACAAAAATAAAAATCTTTGCACTTTATAAAATACTTATGATGCAGTAGATATTTATTTTCATTCTTATAACTTTTTTTTTATCATACAGTACATACAAAATAGCGATTATACATCAACGTATTCCTAGGAAGCGTTGCTTTATCCTTTCAACAGTTGTAGGCTTAAATTTGTGGTGCATGGTTTTCGTTCGTAATAACAGACAATAGGCATATTATTTACAGTTTCAAAAAGCCTTTTCATAGGGAACGTATTAACGTAATATTATTTTCATTTATTTATCTTATTTACAAGTGAAAATATATGAAAAATAGTAGCTTACCGATATCGGATTAGTCATTTAGTCCATCTTATTCTACCACAAAGCCAAGACCTAACTTTTCTTTTCCTATTGGGCCTCTATGGGCTATTTCAGGGTTTATCCAATAGTTAAACTTTTTCGCATTCAGAATACCCAATTTCGACGCTTGAAATACTAAACAATTCAAAAGTAAAAGGATTTGGTTTTGGGATTAAAGCCACTTTTAAATTGACAAATTGTCAGTAGATACTATATTGATACCATAACAAGATTTTCATATGAACGCAATAATTAAAATATATTTCTGTAATTACAATATTTTAGCAATTTGACCTTTAAATCTGTAAAACCTGATCTGTATCTTACTAATTATTATTTTTTAAGAAGCATAAGAATGAAGTTATTATTTTTATAATTTGTTGTGTAGACTCAAATCTTTTATATTTTATTTTAAACCAAATTTGTTATTTTTTAAGCCATAGATGGCAAAACAAGCAGATCTATCCGTTATTTTAAGACCTTGCACATATTATTTGATGTAAACTCATGTTTTACAATAAAATATCATAATTATCATTTCAGCCGAAAGACGAAAGCGCTACATCGTCGACCACATCGTCGCTTTCTATCAGGTGAGATAGCGGTCAAGCGCAAACCTATCAACAATTAAAAAAACACGTCCACTGTTGGACAATGAAATAATTATATTCTACTCTACTAATCGGGAAAATTATTCACTGTGAACTTTGAAATGATTACTTTTATAAAAAATTAAGAAACTGTTTGGATATCTCAAATTTAAAAAGCTACCTTTTCGCGTTTGGAACAGCAAAATCTCCATCAGTACCTACCCAGTACTGGCTTCCAAAAATTTTTACATAACCTAACATTCATGACGTCATAAGAGCACAGCTGGCCAAGCCTTTAGCATTTATGCGAGCGACGTGAGCTCTTTAAAGATGGCGCCCAAATTAAATTCATAAGCATATACCGGGTTATGAGCGGTGGCACTCGATACCAGCACCGAGGGAATTAGGGGCGGCTTGAAAACATTCTCACTAATTGCACTTTTGTATTAATTTTTGACAGGAATTTTGAATGAAATTTTTCGGTATGTGTACCTACATTCCCTTTGTAGATTGATGGACGTGAATGGAATTTTTTGGAGTACGCGTTTGGGAGTTGGAAAAATGTTCGCTGGATATTTTGTGTTACGGTAGCTTTGGGAATTGTATCTGCAAATTGTTATGCGGTATTATAGCTGACGGCCACCACACTAATACTAAAAAGGCGCAAGTTTACATAAATTTTCGCCTTTATATAAACTCGACTATGTCTTGGCCACATCATAGAAATTGGTCACTATGAAGTGACCAATTTATTTATCAATTTTTGTGGCCAAGTTAAACCGGCTAGATCATTTTAAACATAAAAATTTGGTAATATCCTACTTTCTTTAGAATTTTCATTATCATAGAAATCTGACATCAATAATGTGGCCAAACGAGGATTGTCATCATCAAATGTTAACGTTTAAACGATCTGGCCAGTTTTAGTTGGTCATATCATGAAGTGATTAATTTCTATGATCTGACCATCACATATATATTCGTATGTGTGACCACCGATATGGCGACTGAAAGAAGTAGTATTGGCGCCAAGGCTGGCGTAGTAGTTGAGCGATGAACTACTTCGCTACGTGTCGCAGGTTCGATTCCCACGCGGAAGGAATATTTGTATAGCCTACGGACAGGTATACCGTGTCTGGGTGTCTTTTGCATGTCAATTTACATGTTTGTGAAAGCATCTGCGTTATAGTTATTCTTAGTGTGTGTAATGTTTAAAAAAAAAAACAAAGTACGACGAAAATCATTTTGTGCCAACGTCTACGTGTTGGCACAAAAAATACGCCTGATATTTAATATTTTTAATTCTTCAATGGTGTCCGTCTAATTAATCTAAGAAAGAAAGAAAAATAATTTTTTTCTCTTATTTTAATCTATACTAACATCATTTGGAAATAGGTTACACGTAGAAGTGTAGCAGTGAGCAGGGGTGGCCGAGTGGTAACGGCCCCGACTTACGAGTCGCGGGTTCAAACTTGGCTAAGCACATTACTTTGTGTAATAAATTTATTTCATCACCACTGCTCTCAAAACGGTGAAGGAAAACGTCGTCGTGAGGAAACCGGCATGTCCTAGAACCAAAAATTCGAAGACATGTGACATCCACCAACCCGCACTTGGCCCTCGTGGTGGATTACGACAAGTTCCTTTTCCTTGAGAGGAGGCCTGAGTCCTAGTAATGGGAACATTAAAAGGCTGATGTATAAATATAAAAGTGTAAGATCAATTTTACGAAAATAATAATCCAGTTTCACACACATTACTAAACGAATTCGCGAGGCAAAGATAAGCTCCTGAGTCCTTTTTAGGGTTCCGTAATTCAAAAGGATAAACGGAACCCATAAAGAATCACTTTGTTGTCCATCTGTTTATCTGTCTGTCAAGACCCTTTATATTGGGAACGCATGGAAGTGTATAGTTGCAATTATAACCGTGAATTGTTATCATAGGTAGGTTTGTAGGAACCATTAGTGGCCCGGTTTTTTAAATTGTTTTTGCATTTTTTTATGTGCAAACAAAAGAAGGTCATAGGGCTTCTGAGACGGCTCCCCGAAAATTAACAAACTGGGGAAATATAAATTTTATATATTTTTTTAAGAGTTTTTCCGCATGTGTTAGGATTCCATCTCGGGTTACTATGGATACTTGATAAAATGTATTTTTAAGGCTTCGCTGAGTGTTGGGTAAGCTTGAGCCCATTTACTTTGATAAACATATCTACTAGGAAATGAAAGATAGATGTAAGGTGAGAAATAAATAAATAAAATAAATAAATAAAATAAATACTAATAATATATTTATTAAAAATTAAAATGTGCTAAATTAGTTACATAAAATCTTAGGAATAATTACAAAGGTATGACTATGCTATGTGCCTTTACTAGGATAAACCTATATCACAGGTTCACACACCTATTGTCTTTTTATTGTGTCTCTAATAACGGTATTCAAAAGATAAATGTATACGTTTTAATGTATTCTAATTTTAATTTGATATAATTTTAATAATCATATTTTAATTCTATAATACATAAATATATGTTTGTACTCGTAATTTACCTCTTTATTTCTTGCTTTTTTTAAAATTTAATTTCACTGTGCGTTTGTTTTTTGTGTAATTAGTACTGCCTTTAAATTTAATTCATCCTTTTTTGACATTTTTATTCATAGGAATTCAATTAAGTAGTAATATTTTGTTTTATAATCAAATATTTTATATTAATGTTGTTTATCTGTAAGGGTTGCAGCACTTGAATCGTGTCAAATAACTTACCTTTAAATTCCCAGTACGCATAATATTGGCCGTCCTAATAAATAAAAATATTTATATAAACGCTCAAGACAAACATAACCTTCTTTCTAGGGGAGGGCGCGACACAATTGAGGCGATAAGGCCCATCCTTGAGGCGTGGCTGAAAAGACCTCATAGCGTTCTCAACTTCCGCACGACGCAGGTCCTTACCGAACATGGAAAGTTCGCTAAGTTCCTGTTTCGGATTCGTGCGGAGGATTCGCCCGGGTGTCGCCACTGTGCGGAACACCCGGAGGACACGGTGGACCATACTGTAGAGGTGTGCCCCGCCTGGGCGGAGCATCGCCGTGTCCTCGTGAGGGCGATCGGCGGCAGCGATCTCTCTCGCCGGGCCTTAGTTTAGGCCACGGTCCGGAGTGAGGAGGGATGGCAGACGGTCGCCTCCTTCTGCGAAGCAGTAATGCTAGCAAAGGAGGAGGCCGACCACATCAGGCAGAGGCAACTCCGAGGATTCCGATTTCCGGCCACCGTAGGCGCGGGCGGACTGCGTGCAATAGGTAGCAAGCTGACCGATCGTCCGGTAACCGACCGGACCGAGCCCAAGTCGTCGACGGCGCACTCTGTTCCCGCGCGCCTCAAGGAGCTGTCAGCAAGCCATAGAGGCCCAGCCTGCTAGCTGCAGGCAAGCAGGGTCGAAGCCTGCTGGGGTCATGGGTCAGCTTCCGAAAGGAATACCCAGCCCCGGCTCGATAGGCAATGAAGGAACGGGGTAGGTTTTTAGTCAGTAAGAGTCTGACACTACTACCCGCTCCGCGCAAGGGCGAGATTTGTCATTGGATGATTTTACCTACCATAAAAAAAAACCTTCTTTCTAGGGCATCCGGGTAAAAATAGAAACTTCTAATATAATTATATTTTATCTTCGCCGTCGCTTAGTATCTAGTCTGCAATAAATTTATTAGGGACTAGACAGGCTTTGACCGAGAACTTTTTGATGAAGGTGATGTTCGAAAAAAACTTAAGCCCGTACTTTAGGGATTTAGATATTTTATTACTTAAAAAACTGTTAGTAGAAAATCTAAACGCCATTGCGTAGGTAGAATTTTTTACTTCAGCTGTACGTTCGATTTTGGTTCTCAAAATTGATAAAAAAAAAATTTTCACATGAATAAATATACTTTGACTATCTTATAACTCCCAAGATTTTGTGTTTTTTATTACTTTTTTATTATTATTATGGATAGGCTCGCGTTTGATCATTATCTCGTCGACCGTATCGTCGCTTTCCATCAGGTGAGATAGCGGTCAAGCGCGAACCTATCACTAATAAAAAAAAAATCTCACCTGTTGGTAAGCGATGATGTGGCCGACCATGAACACGCTTGCCTAGAAGAAATTTATTCGCTCTTAACATAAAGACCCCAAGGTTGTGGCTAGTTTTTAATAAAAATGAGTGATTACAACCTTTATTATTTATTTAGGTTATTATTTGTTCACTTAAGACATTATAAAATATTTTTACATTTAGTATCTTTTCATTTCAAAAGCATAGTTATTACAGTACATTTTCCAACTTTTATAAAAGTTACAGAAAAACTAATACGTATCGTAGGTACCTAATTTTTTACGAAAATTTATATACTCTTAGTAGGTGAAGTTCAAATATGCAAATGTAATGTATTTTTTTGACCCTAGGCTTTACGAGAGCTGAAAGGTACCTGAAGTTTTATAGACCTAAATTACTGGCACGCTGACACTCAAACTTCCAAGTATCGTTTTCAAATATTGCAATGGCATAGAACAGGTTACCAAATGGCGGACCGCGGTCCGGAACCGGACTGCCAACCTATTTTATGAGGACCTTGTGTTAACAATACAAAATATTTAACATTATGTAACTAAAGTAGGTACGTAATTTGATATTGGTGGTTTGTCAAGCAACAAACTCACCGATGAATATTTCTAAGATTATCTGACAATACCCTGCACAAATTTACTCCATAATTCGAAAGGATAGTCAAAGGCGAAATGACAATATTCTCTATGTTATTGAAGTTGTATAAATTGGTAGTTCTTTTTATTCATAACATTTGTTTATTAATAAAATAATATACCGCGACGGTCATATTTTTTTTGAAAAAAACTGCCGCTCTGCCCAAGGGAGGGATTTGTCATTGGATGATTTTACCTACCATAAAAAAAAAAACCTCTAATGACAATGATAATGTAATTGGTGACCCATGGCATAGAAGAACGGTGTAATAGAAACTTTCACTAACTTCAACATTAGAATGCTTTACTTTTTCCACTGAATCTCTTCTCTTCTCTTCTCTTTATTTTTCAACCCGTATCCACCTACGCCGGGATCGTTTGGTCCATGGGGCCCATCCTTGAGGCGTCGCTGGAAAGACCACACGGCGTTTTCAATTACTGTACGACGCAGGTCTTTACCGAACATGGCAAGTTCGGTAAGTTTCGGATTCGTGCGGAGGAGTCGCCTGGGTGTCGCCACTGTGCGGAACACCCGGAGGACACGGTGAAGCACACTGTAGAGGTGTACCCCGCCTGGGCAGAGCAGGGGGCGATCGGCGGCAGCGATCTCTCTCGCCGGGCCTTGGTTCAGGCCATGGTCCGGAGTGAGGAAGGATGGCAGGCGGTCGCCTCCTTCTGCGAAGCAGTAATGCTAGCAAAGGAGGAGGCCGACCACATCATGCAAAGGCAAGGATGTTTTTGCCTACCATAAAAAAAAAATTGTCCACCCATTGTTGTATGTTTAAAGGTCTTCTGAATATAAAGTGTAAGCCTGGATTACAACCTTACCTGATACTTCGACTAGGTCAATGCTTTCTGGTTCGTACGTTATATAGAGAAATTCCAGTGACGAAACAATTTAACAATGTTTAGGTTTGTTTTATCTTTTCAGTTGAAATACGTTTATTGGCTGGACATAGGACTCAAGGGCAATTATATGTACACCCTATATAGATCCACTCTTTAGCTCAACAGTTCAGTTTTGGTCTTAAAAAGTATTGCGTCAGAAGCTCATATTAAGCATCTGGTATCGCCACAGCGATCGTTCTGATATGTTTTGCTCATCGGTTATCAGTCAGTTTAAGTAAAAAATTAGCCTAAAAATCCACTTGTAAAGTAAAAACTTCCCTCTGATGAGTGTTTTTCAATCTGTTGAAAGGCCCAAAATACGGACGGGTTCTGAATTTGACCTTTATAGCTTGGCTTTGATATTAGAGTTATGTCATAACAGACTTATATATAATAAGTATACACCGACTAGGTACATCCCGATCTAATATAACGTTCTACCGCGACAGTTTCATATTATTTTCTAAATCCCTTTCATCTTTAACCTTTAATGTTCTTTAATATCTCTTTGTTGCGAATGAAATCCTTGAGGTGTTTGATGAAAAGGTACTATAAAGTCTCCGGCTTGTTTTCAAATATTTCTATACACTTTACAGGTTATATTAAGGAAAATATTTCACATTTATAAAATAAAATATGTACCAAAGCAGTGCTCTGGTAAAGCTTCAACAAAATATATAATTTACACTTCTTACCAAAAAAACATATCACTTCATCTTTACAAAATTGCCAAGTATTTCGCCCAAAACGACGTCAATTTGCGACATTTTTCTCGGCATATTGGATAAAATTATGAGCTCGCTTCATCAAGTAAGTCGTGAGGTGGTGTTCATTAATTTTATGAACCTAATAAACATGCTAAAGTACACTAAAGGCCGTAAATTTAGTACAACGTACCTGTGAATTAGCTGTGTGTAATTATTAAAGCGTAATGTGAACGGAGTAGGTGATATGTGTTGCCTGTAGTGTAATAAAGAATATTGTTGTATTGTTTATATGGCAGTTAAGTTTAAAGCTATAGTTTTTATTTTATTTTATGGCTATAAAATGTGGTTTGAAAAGGTATTAAGTATGACCAGCTGTAATTTTTTTTGGAAATTCCAATGTTAATTCCAATGAAGTATAAAAATTGTACGCCGTTAATTCTGGTCGTTTTAATGCCGTGGAGGGTCGATTCGGTACATGAAATACTATAGATTTGTAAAGCTAAAATTAATAAAATATAAAGTTCTTTTTTCTAAAACTCGAATTAATATACGCATGTACGAAATTTTTTTTTTTTTATTAAACGAGTCAATGACCATAAGGTCAACCCGCTACCTATAAAGGTAGCGGTCGGTTGTTGCGTACTAACTACCTACAGTTCATTGGCGTCGCTCAGCTGACGTTTACTTTAATAAATTAATTTCGTATATGCGTAAATTAGTTTTAGTTTGAAAAAAAAACTTAAATTAATTTACGTTATTAATTAACTTTATTTTTCATTTTTATCTTTACAAATCAATAGTTTCATATACCGAATCGACCTTCCGTGGAATTAAAACGACAAAAATTTAACTGTGTATTTCAGAATTTTATTAACTTCGAATAAATACTGAAAATGAACGCAAAGTCATTTTAAAATGACATTTAAACCTTTTAATTGAGCACTTTTTAGCACGATACAAAATAAAAACATCTAAAATACAATGAAAACGCCACATCCCTTGGAACTGGAAATATTTATATTTAGTGTTATCAGAATTTTGCGGCCGGATTTTTTCCCTTTAATATCTTATATTTTGGGCACGTACCGCTCGGAGTAGGCCAGACCAAAATTCATAAGTCGGCAATATTGCGAGGGCTATATTGAAAAATAGTTATTTAGATTACTGTAGGAATCATGCGAACAGACGGATGGAATTCGTTGATTTTATTCGTGATGAGATTTTCTATATCGGCGGTAGTTTTAATAAAAGAGCTGCGTGAATTCTGAATGCGTAGTCGAAATTAAATTATGAGAATTTTGCACGTAATTTCGAGTTATGTTTCTAGACTCCGGGTTGTAGCAACGATAGTTTATCATTGGAATTTTATCGCACGTAAGTTAGGTACGCCCGTTGATATAATGAAAACAGCGGTAGATAGGTGACTCGCCTCTAGCGTGTGTACCTCTGAAATCACGAAAGTTTGTCCGACGATCACACACATTCGGCGGTTAACGTTATTTCGATCGCACGACAGCACCGGCTCTTATCTCTGTCCTTGTCTATCAGTGACTATAGGTAGTTTAGATGTGTGAGTTTCGAGTACAGGATTTCTAATATCAATGTTAGCGCGTATCTTCCATTATAATACGAGTATATCAATGGGTACGCTAGAAAGTCTGACCAATCTATCCAAGGAATATCGTGTGGCCCAGTTACTGGAATGGAGGAGGTCAGATAGGAAGTCGCGCCATATAAAACACTGGTATTCAGCAGCATCCGCAATTGGTTTTTCTTTGATCTTTTGTAATTTATTGTGCGTCTATACGGACAGAATAAAAATGTTTCTTTTTTCTTTTCTTTTTTTTCATCCGGTTAGGTTAGAAGCCGTCACCAAACACAGTTAGGAAATGGCTAAAGCTAGAACTACATTAGACACGCATGATTTGTACGTAGAACAACATCACGTGGTGACGCGTGGGGTTGCGTGGTGTGGATCAAGTGTAGTTCTAAGTCTAGTTAACATATAAAATGTATGGAGGCCGACGCGCACAGATCGGCGTGTGTCGCATACGTGTGCGCAGTGTAGTTCTACCTTTAGGAGATGATGATGATAGATTGAGTACCTACATTCTACGTGATTGTCAATATTTTTACCAGCCTAACGACTACTGGCTTTCGTCAAGGCGATGGACCTCCAAACAAGCTCCGGGAATAGCATTTGTTAGAATTCGAGTTAGGGAGTCAGCATGTGGTTTAAGTCGAAAAAAAATACCATATCTCTGACGCAGTTGCCAAAACAGCTTTGGTTACTACGGTCTGTCATGCAGCCGAAACGTGGCACGTATACGAGTAACACGATGCGCGAATATTAATGACATCATTGAACGCATTCTTGCCACCGTCGGTGTTCTCGGCGAGTTAACCCCATGGCCTAACATGCGACGATGGCAAGAGACTGGACAGTATATAAATCTTTATTTCCATGGAAGATTAGACTCCACTTGTGTTGTTCCTCTTACACCATCTCATCTTTGTCAAGTGGCGTAAATACACCGTTAAATTTTGGTCGTTTTAATCCCGTGGAGGGTCGATTCGGTACATGAAACACTATCGATTTATAAAGATAAAATTAAAAAACAAAGTACTTTTTTTCTAAAACTCGAATTAATATACACATGAACGAAATTAATTTCTTTAAGTAAACGACTCAATGACCTTGTAGGATGTTGTCGGTCGTTGCGTACTAACTACCTACAGCTCATTGGCTTCGATCAGCTGACGTTTACTTAAAGAAATTTATTTCGTATATGCGTAAATTAATTCGAGTTTAAAAAAAAGTACATTATTTTTCATTTTTAACTTTACAAATCGATAGAGTTTCATGTACTGAATCGATCCTCCGCGGGATTAAAATGACCAAAATTTAACGGTGTATATTATCATGATTGGCAGTTATATTTTCATGGCGTTCGGGTTTAAAACTCATAGTTTGTGGAGTCCAAGTGATCACAAATAGTATGAAGACCTCTCTAAACGCCATGGTGAAATTTCACGTGTCTTAATGGCTGGTTTTTCACTTGGACTGTGCATAAGAATTGCCATATAACGTGGCAATGCTGCCAGTCTTACAGGGACATTAACAAATAACACCGACGCAGAGTAGTCTTTTTCTTCGTATGCCATATTCACGCCATTTCTGTCTGTCTATCTGTCTATCAAGACCCTTTATCTCGGAATGTGTGGAGGTATCAAGTTGAAATTACCGTATACTCAAGTCTGCGGTCCCTTAAATCTGTGAAAAAATCAAACTTCAAAGTTAACGAAAAAAAAAGATACGGCCGTTTATGTCGCAAAAAAGGAATCAAAATTCATAGAGTACTTCCTGTTGAATCCTGAAATTTGGCACGAAGTAAGGTCTTATAACACAAACATAGGAAAAAGTCTGAAAACTATTATAAATGTGATGAAAAACTGTATTTTGGTGTGTTACTTCACCAAAAAAATATTTTTTTGCGATTCGGAAAAATCTTCGAGACTCGATTCGGCAAATGAACTGAGTTCATAGGTAAGTTTGTACGGAAATCTCAGTACGCAAGTCTGACTCACGCTAGCTCGGTTTTTTTTAAAGAAAGAGACATCAATTTTAATCCACTTCAATCTTATTTCGTAAATTTTTTGATACAAAAAAAAATATTCCTGATAGCAAATTACCCATACGGCAATACGGACTAGACCATAATTGGCTCAGTCTGCGTGAAAAATTAGATTCATCAGACCCGCTGGAAAAGCTTTTATTTTTTCCTAAAACTTTTGTTGGAGATAACTTTATTATTCCATATTATATACGTATTATTAAAACCGGTTTTCCTTATTGGAACGTGCTGGGGTCGAAAGAGAACAGACAGGGCTTATACGGAGCAAACAATTTTTTTTTTGTTTTGCTTAAAGTGAAAGATCTGTGTATTGCCATGATGTCTCTAGATGGCGCTGTATTAAATAGTTTAGTTTTGTTTTTAGTTTATGTGAGCATTATTAACAGCGGCCAATCCGAGGTACGTTTTCATGTAACAACTCCGTGATTATGATGTTATTACACATCTTTATTCAGATATTTTAGATACACAGATATCTTGTGGATATTATCTAGGCTTGTATAGAAATAAAAAAACATTGTGTAAATACCCCTGAAAACCTGCTATTTTACGTGAACTTTTCTCCTCCATAATGTACTCATTTATTAAAAATATAAATAGTACTCGTACTTCTATAGAAAGTAGTTCAATAGAAGAAAAATGTTCTATAGAAAGTCGCTTTGCGCATTTAATCGAGTTTCTGAATGACGATATTTTTTCTGAAAAACTCATAAGGGTTTTATGGTAGGTTTTTTTTTTTGATATGACAAAACCCGCCCTTGAGCGGAGCGGGCAGTAGTGTCAGACTCTTACTGACTAAAACCTACCATGTTCCTTCGTTGCCTATCGTGCCGGGGCCGGGCATTCCTTTCAGAACAAGACCTGGAACAAATTTTGTGAAATATTCGAGTAAACCACGGAATTACCGAAAGCCCACAGAGTTTTCAGGCGTTATCTCTCTTTTTTCGCGTTGCCTTTCTATTAAAATGAATGTTGCTGTTCATGGATAGCGTTAACTTAAGGCCTATACTTAATTGAGTAATTAAATTTCTTCTCATACGGATTTTTGTCGAATCATGTTAGATAAATATCATCATCATCATCGCCATCATTTAAGATGAATGACATAGTTACACTGTTTTGGAAAATGCCTTCCTAACTCTATGTTGATGATGAAGGAATCAGGTAAACATGAAAAATACGACATTGTATCCTACCGTAATACAATATGTAATGAAAATCAATATTCAAGCCCTCTTCTCAAACCGTCAATATGACTGAATCAAAAGGAAAAAAATTGGGTATGGAATTAGTTAATGCTCTGTATGGTTATGGCGATGTTGCCACCACAACTGTCTTCGTCTGACGTGATGTTTGTCATTTTTTAGTTCTTGGGAACCTGAGGTCTTGTTGTGTCGTTGTCGTAGCAACACTTGGAGGACCAGGACATATTGACTGGTCCTATTCGTCTCGTTTTCAGCAAAAGCTCGTGACCTTCATCAGGTCATCGGTCATCTGTTCTGCAAGTAATGTGCCCGGCCTGTCGATACACAGATTGGTTGAAAATAAATTTTGCTTACTGCCTACAAGTATTTGTGAAGAAGTATCTACAACAGATTCTCTTCGTAAAAATGGGATGGAGGACATTTATAATTGTATACTAAAATATCAAGACCTACAAGGAAAAAATATTTGTTTCTTTTCTAAACCCACCTTAAAAGAATACGCATAATTCTATGGTGACTCGCAGCCCCCGACTTCGATTGAGACCCGAAAATCGGTTACTTCGTATTCAAGGTCAACCGTCATGATGATTCAACTTGTCTGACCAGGATTATAACTGATTTTTGAGTCTCAATCAAAATAGGGGCTGCCTGTAGCAAATGTTTGAACTTGCCGCGTACTAGGTATTTGAAGTCTAAAATTCCTATTGAATAACACTATTATAAAGTTCCTCTATTGTTTACCCAGAAAACTTCAAGGCAGCTCTGGCATTTTTGAATTTGGTCGTAATACGAGTATGTAGCGGAAAAATGCCCAAAACGAGGCCGAATGCGGCCGAAATATGGTTATTGGAATATTTGGCAGCGGTCAATATTAGTGGCATTTATTGAATCTTGACCGGGTACAAAGTGGCATAGTATTGTACTCTTTGAAAATTGAACAAAGAAAAATGAATACGATGTATGGTGTTTTTGAAATAGTCTAACCAAAATTACGTAAGATTTATTTTAATGTTTTTGTTTTTAACCAAACATGTTCGAGACATGTTTGTTTTTGTAATGAAATATTCCTTTAATACTTAATAGTGTTTGTTGAAAAGATGATGTAAAAATAAATTGGATTGATCTTAGTAGCCTTAAAATATACCTTCAGTATGACAGAAAAAAATATATTTATTACATACAGTTTGTACTAACAACACTATTTTTTTTTATGGTAGGTAAAATCATCCAATGACAGATGAGAGAGATCCTCAGACGCCCTTGGGCGTACGGAAAATAGTGTCAGACTCTTACTGACTAAAAACCTACCCCGTTCCTTCTTTGCCTATCATACCGGGGCCGAGTCTTCCTTTCAGAAGCCGACCCTTGACCCCAGTAGGCTTCGACCCTGTCTGCTTGCAGCTAGCAGGCTGGGCCTCTACGTACTAACAACACTGTTTACAATATTAAATGTCTGCCATGAACTCTGGTACTCAATACAATATTTAATTTGTGTAAAGGTTGCCAGCGTCCTCACCTATATTTTTTTGGAAAATCATCTTATGACATCTTCCGCCCTTAGGCGAAGCGAAAGGGTGTGCCAAACTTTTACTGATTAAAAATCCTCTCCAGTTCTTTCGTTCCCTTTCATACCAGGGCCACATCTTCTTTTCAGAAGCAGAACCTTGGCCTTAGTAGGCTTCGACCTTACTGGGACCCTCCATTTAACTGACGACATTTAATTCTTGAGGCACGCGTTAAACAGTTTGGGCCGTCGATGCCTTGGGCTTGCTAACGTCTGTTCCCGGACGGTCGGGCGGCGAGCTACCCGTTGCTCTCCATCTGCAAGCCAACGTTTACGGTGGACGGAAATCGGGATCGGCATCTGAGGTGTGGTTGCCTCACGACCCCGGCTTACGAGTTGTAGGTTGCGGGTTAAAACCCAATCAGGCGCATTACTTTGTGTAATTTATTTCATCACCACTGCTCTCAAAACGGTGAAGGAAAACATCTTGAGGAAACCAGCATGTCCAAACAAAATAGAACAAAAAATTCAAAGATATGTGACATCCACCAACCCACACTGGGCCCGCGTGGAGGATTACGGCCCATCCCCTCTGCTAGAGAGGAGGCCTGTGTCCCAGCAGTGGGAACATTAAAAGGCTGATGATGATGATGATTTTTTATTTTTATCTTATCAATTTGTAAAGATAAAAATAAAGTACTTTGTTTTTATCTTTACAAATTGATAGTGTTTCCTTCAAGGAATTAAAGCGACCAAAATTTAACGTTGTATATAGTGAAGTCGGTTAATTTAGTTTCGTGTATTTTTTTTTTACTTTTACTGTATACTTCGAAAGTACTCCTTAGGGCAAGTCATTCTGCCAAGGGAAGACAACCATTAAAGTTTCGTGGTGTATGTCGCTACCAAACTAAATTAACATTGCGTTTGCTTCACGTCTGCGCGAAAACAGATACTTACAGCTCCTAACAATCCCTCTATCTTTGTTCCAGAACCCAACAAATGTGCAGATGTAGAAATGTAACAATCAAACTGCGAACATCACCGAAAATGAAGCGGCGATCGCTGAACACAGTCCGGGAGGAGTCACCGCCGAAGACTCTATGCAGTGACGTCACGGTCTACGTCATGGTTACAACCACCGCAGTCCTCAGCTACATTAACAGCTTGAACGGGGATTTTGTCCACGATGACATTCCTGCCATCGTGACGAATGGTGACGTCATAGGAACCAATCCGCTGAAGCAACTGTTCCTGGATGACTATTGGGGGATGCCGATGGCTGATGTCAATAGTCATAAGTCGTATAGGCCGTTGACAACGCTGTCTTTTAGGTGAGTTGTAGATTGTAGTTTTTTATTTTAATACTTTTTTACAGAGATTGGCGGTCCCGGCAGACGTTGTCTCGCCTGAAAACTATCATTTGGCCAGAAAAAAAAATGAAGAAGCCGAATGCAGTGGGTCTGTTTATACACCGATAAATTTTGATCGTTTTAATCCCGTGGAGGTTCAATCTGATACATGAAACACTATCGATTTGTAAAGATAAAATAAAATAATAAGTACTTTTTTCTAAAACTCGAACTATTATATGCATGTACGAAATTAATTTCTTTAAGTAAACGAGTCAATGACCTTGTAGGTAGTTGTCGATCGTTGCGTACTACCTACGGGTCATTGAACTTGCCCAGCTTACGTTTACTAACTTAAATATACACACAAAATTACATTCAAATCAAGAAAGCCCTTTAGAAAGAGTTTGTTGACAAACACACAGAAGAACCATAATATAAAGAATTAGAAAACAGTCGAGTTTTGAACAATAAATTTATCACTGCACGGCATTGTTGGTGCAGTGGTTGAACGATGGGCTGCCGCACTGCGTATCGTGAGTTTGATTCGCGTACGTGACAAATAATTGTGACGGTCTGTAGATAGTTGTTCTGGACCTGGGTGTATGCGAGTATAAATGTTTGTGAATAGAAATTACTCCTTTATCATAATTGCGTTCAGAAACATTTTAACTCGTGTACCTACACAAGCAGTAGTGGCCGAGTGGTAACGACCCTGACTTACGAGTTTTAGGTCGCGGGTTCAAACCTGGCCAGGCGCATTACTTTGTGTAATTTATTTCATCACCACTGCTCTTAAAACGGTGAAGGAAAACATCGTGAGGAAACCGGCATGTCCTAGAACCAAAAATTCGAAGACATGTGATATTCACCAACCCGCACTGGGCCCGCGTGGTCGATTCTGGCTCATTCCCTCTCTTAGAGAGGAGGCCTGTGTCCCAGTAGTGGGAACATTAAAAAGGCTGATGATGATGATGATGATGACCTACACAAATCACCCAGACCTGGAACAACTATTTATAGCTATATAATATTTTATTCCGAGTGGGTATCGAACCCGCATCACAAATCGCAGCCAGTTAATGAGCCACTGGGCTAACTGTGCCAAAATAAACTTTGAAATAAGTTTCGTTTCTAAGACAAAAAACTTAAAGACAAACGATTCGTATTGCGTCTCTGCGAAGCGAGTTAGCATGGAGCATCGCAGTTACTTACAAAATTTACTTTTGAATTGTTTTTATTTTAGGATCGTTTTTTATGCACACGTGCGTTTAGATAAACACATAAGTCCATAAAAATAATAGGAAAAAAAAAACAGTTTTACAAATATATGTATATCTTTTTCCACGAGTTGAACATACTATATAGGTAATTAAAGAAAGGTCGATTAACAGATGTAGACACGCCATAGCCCTAGAACGCAAAGGGTTTACTAAAGAAGGAGGGAGAAGAAGGAGAAAGAGGGAGCCGGTGTACCCAAAACTTACATGGGTATGCTCCCTCTTGCAAGTTAAGTGATCCAAAAAAAGGATAGGTAATTTGCGGTTGTCATATCAAAATGACTTTTGAGGAGGCTTGTTCATTTTGAACGCTAAAATAAAAACAGTTCGGTGCATTTATCCTTAGAGCCCTGGAACCAAGGCAAAGAAGGAACGGGGTAGGTTTTTAGTTAGTAAGAGGCTGACACTATCTCCCACTCCACTCAAGGACGGGAGATATCATTGGACGCTTATATCTACTAATAAAAAAAAAACATACTTTGGATAAATGAGATAGACTGTTGCATACCCTATCAACCTTTCTGACCGTTCTGAACAAAGGTTATTTTAATCTGTACAATAACTAAACGCTATATACCAAACTGCGATTAAACAGTAAGCATAACAACAATTCACTGAAGCAAAAACCATGAATATAAGTTCATAATAATGTTCAAGAGAAAACAGCACAGCTAGTTGGTTCTCGTAACGTAAATTTATTGCTTCATATTTGAACTCGTACCAAGCCAAACCTCTGAATGCACTATTGCCATTGCCAGTGCAAATCCAGCAACTGAATTGCCACTATTGCCAGCATATTGCCAGCAATACATAGCGTGTATTGCGAAAGTATGGCAGGAGCGTGCCAAGTTGCAATTACGCGTGTCGTTTTAGTTTGATGTTCAGTTTGGTGAAAAAGTTTTGATACAAACGTTGTTTAATACTGGAGACCAACTCTTTCATGTTCTACAATAAAGACAGGGTAAAGTTAGTTTAGGTAATGCAACTTCGTTTTTGCGTTGAGCATTGTTATCTAATGAAGATAAACGCGTAATAATACAAGTAGATACTCGTATGACTGCAGTGTAGTTACTTTAAATTAAGGGTTTGTTAAATTAAGAGTGCCTGAAGAATCGTAAAACTTATGAGTGTATCTATCACTTTTAAGTTTTCTTTTTGTTTGCCTTTTGGCCCTCACCTTCACTTTGAACAGGTGAGGGCCAAAAGGCACCTTGTGTTCACAAAACTAATAAATCTTAAAGCCTTCATAGCCATCCATAATGATCCATTTAGATATCCGTAGGAGAACCACGGTTACCTACATAGCCCGAAGAATCGCCAAACTTAAGTGGCAGTGGGCGGAACACATTTCTCGCAAAACAAATGATCGATGGGTCCGAAAGGATCTGGAGTGGTGATAGCGTACTTACTGGAAGATACAGTGTTGGAAGGCCTCCTTCAAGGTTTTTTTTTAATAATAATAATAATTTTTATTTGCCTCAGATACGAAATGATCCATATTTTTGTTAGTAATTGTACCTAAAAATTATGTTAGTAACCTAAAATTAAACTTAAAATTACCCACATTACTTCACATGCATCTGTATACAATGCCACAATATTGGGCAGTCTGCCCGATCGGCCACAACGCTAAGAATGCTGTTGCTACTGCCGCGGACACGACCTAGCAGCGATGCGGCCCTCTTACGAAGGATGGCATGAAAGCCATCAATACGTGCATCGGCGAACATACCAGATGCACTACAGTGCCGCGGCAGCCGCATCAGCAGGAGATTGGAAAACCAAGAGCTCGCTCTTCTTTACATTATACCTGACCCCATGAGCCCCGGCATAATCCTCACAAATGGCGAGCAGTTTTCGAATAGCGCTTATAGAGGGAGCCAACAACACCATATCGTCTGCGTAACTTATATTATTGATGTATGTTCCATTTATGGAACATCCGACATTGGCGCTGCTGAGTCCCTCAATGAGTCCATTGACGTACAAATTGAATAGACGAGGCGAGGTTAATCCACCTTGCCTTACTCCGCACCCCAACCTGTACGCATCGGAGGTCACTCCTGCCCACCTTACAATATTAATTTGGTTGTTGTACCAATAATCCAAAAACATTAATGACTTCTTCAGGGAGGCTGGTTTCCGTCTTCATTTTGTGCCATAGAACATCATAGGACACCAAAACAGGCGTAGACAGGAGTCTTCCTGTCGGTGTAGTACCTAACAGTATGCTTGAGGCACAGAATAGCCATTTCCGTCGACAACCCCGGCCTAAAACCGAACTGAGCGTCACTCAGCTTTATATGACTGTTCAATTGGCGATCAAGCAGACTGTCCAGCACTTTCGCCACGGTCGTAGCCAAAGAGATAGGCCTATAATTTTTACAATCTGATACATCGCCAGTTTTGTTTTTGACTATTGGCACAACCACGGTTTTCATACAATCATCAGGTACGAGTGTCTTAGGCAAAATGTATAAAACATTGCAAGAACCCTAGGCAAATGAACCCCCGCATGCTGCTTTTATGGTAGGTAAAATCATCCAATGACAAATCCCGCCCTTGGGTGGACCGGGAAATAGTGTCAGACTCTTACTGACTAAAAACCTACCCTGTTCCATTCATTGCCTTTGTCCCAGGGCCTCGGGGAACATTTTCACATAACCTTTGGACTCAGTAGGCTTCGGCCCTGCTGGGCCCCTACAGTTTGCTGACAACTCCTTGAGGCGCGTGAGAACAGTGCGCACCGTAGACGACTTGAGCTCGGACCGGTCTGTTACCGGCCGGATGGACAGTGAGCTACCCATTGCCCGCCGTCCGCAAGCCCGCGCCTACGGTGGTCGGAAATTAGGATCGGAATCCCGGCGGCGGCGGCGGCGTGTGCGCCGTTGCCTGATGCGGTCGACCTCCTCCTTACTAGCATTACTGCTTCGCAGAAGGATGCGACCGCCTGCCCCTCCTCCTCGGCCTCCTTCAAGGTGGACCTATGACTTGGTAAAGGTCGCGAATCTAATGGATGCGACACGCACAGGGCCGCTCGTTGCGGCGACCTTGGGGGAGCCTTATGTTCAGCAGAGTATGTTATTTATTTATTATATGCTTTATTGTACACCATTACATATACAAAAATAAGGAACTAAAACTAAAACACACTTACACAATGGGCGGCCTTATCGCATTCTGCGATCTCTTCTAGGCAACCTGGAATGGACAGTAATTGTCTGGACAAGAAATGGGGCTGTCATTAGTGTGACAATACCTGTAATATACATATTTATACTACACTAGATACATAGATAATTATACATATGATATATAATATACACATACATATTGATAACAATACAGAAATTTGTATGACGACTAACAACATTCACAGCGACAGGTAGGTAATGTTCCCTAACGAGTCTTTTAAAAACAGGCAGTCAGGCAACGATTGAGCGCGTTCAATTGTGTCTGGCAATTAATTCCACAGACAAGCAGCTTGGACAGTAAATGGTCATTGATTGTAATCAATTTAACACTGATAATATCCTCTATACTAATCTCCATTGAACCAAACACATCACAGAAGCTGACTGAGCATGAAGTATCTACTGAGCGCTAGGTCTGTCTCAAAACAAGAAAGTTTTATACTTGAAAAAACCTGTGAAAATAGTTTTTAACCCACCTCATATATTCGCCTCCATAATTTCCCTTGCATTAGTTGACACGATAAGGCATGCTCCCGAACAAAGCACACAGATACGAGTATACCTCAACCCATTATGCCGCGAAAAAAGCGGCGTTTGCCCGGAATGCCATAAATTAACATTTTGGTAAAGTGCGAGTCGCGAGAGATAAGAACGTGTCTTTGTGCACGTGCTATCGTAATTTATTAGTGCAGTGCGGGGTGGGCAGATATCGGGTGGTTGGGGGGATGTTGGGTTTTTGTAAGTTGGTAGTTGAAAAAAAGAATAGATGTTGAATTATGGTTACGTTTTTCCTTCCGTTAACGATCATGTCAACCATGACGGGACAAGATCGACTGTCTTTTTTAGGGTTCTTTACCTCAAAAGGAAAACACGGAACCATGTTTATCTGTCTCTCTGTCAAAACCCTTTATCTCAAGAACGCGTAAAGTTATCGAGTTGAAATTAAAATCATATACTCAGTTCTGCAGTCCCTTGAAGCTGTGAAAAAATCAAACTTCTAAGTTAACGAAAAAAAAAGGTACGGCCGCTTATGTCGCAAAAAACATATATTTCGACGCTCTCTGACTCGCATTTGCCCAGTTTTTTTTTTTGGAATTACTCCTATCCGAGGGCACGTTCATAAACATGTAAACTCACATGGACAAGACACCCAGACTCGGATCAGCTATTTGTAAGGCCATACAAACTTTTGTTCCATGCAGAAATCGAACCCTCAACATACAGCACAATAGCAATTGCTTAACCATTGCGCCAACCATCAATATAACTGGCTTGCAACGCAAACATTAATTGAGTAGAAAAGGGAGGGATACTTTTGCCCTGCAATGTTTTTTTTTTTTTTTTAGGTAGGAAAATCTTCCAATGTCATCTGACTTTGGACGGAGCGGGAGATATCAGACTTTTACTGACTGAAAACCCACTCCAGTTCCTGGTGTGTGTGGAAAAGTGTACCCTGGGGCCCTGGAAAGAAGCAAAGCCTTCTTTCCAGGGCCCCAGGGTACACTTGCACAGAACCCATGGCCCTAGTAGGCTTCGACCCTGCTGAGCCCCTACGGTTTGTTGACATCTTGAGGCGCGTGTGGAACAATATGCGCTGTCGACGACTTGGGCCCAGTCCGGACGGTTAACAGTCGTCCAAGAGTGAGTGAGGACACGATAGTCCTCTCCCAGACGGGTTTTCCCTGCAGTGTTTTAATTTATTTCAACGAATGTCTAAAACAAAAATCTTTTCTTTATTGTCTACGTTAACTTCTAAAGTAATTTTCATGTAAAACTACTTTTTTCCTATTGAAAAGCCGTACACGTGGCACAGGAACAATTCGACCTTTTTCTTTACTGTTTATTTAGTTTGAGTATCAGTACCTACATGATGAAGGCCTTTTTCAGATACATAAATTATTATTCATTCATGGTCTATTATCAAAGGATTTTTTGTAAATATTAGAAAAGCTATTTAGGGTAAATTTTAATACTTAATAATTTTCCTAATGTTTGTCCAATGGCAATGACTTTTGAAAATGATTGTATTTCCTAGTTGTGTTTTTAAGAAAAAATCGCCTTAGTCATCAATATACGTTACCTGAAAAATAATGAATTAAAAAGTCTAAAAATATTTCATTTTATTTATAATGTAGGTACATTAGTGTTAGGTTGAGTTAAGAGGGCCCTTTCCCACTCAGCTATCGTCAACGTGAGCAAGGTTTAAAAGCTTGTTGTTTACCCAACGCAATGTTTGATGAAGAGGCAATGCGAAAAAAGAGAGATAACGCCTGAAACTCTGTTGGCATTTGGTGATTCCATCATTGACTCGAATGTTTCGCAAACATTTATCCAGGATATATGTTTTTTTTTTTTTAAACTTTATAACTTTTTGGAAAAGGTTTCTATAGCAGAGCACTCCAACACGGACAACACAAACAGTGACTAAGATAGTATACAAGACGACTCATGATAAGTTTATAATCAAGACCCGACAGTTTTTTTTTTATGATAGGTAAATTCATCCAATGACAAATCCCGCCCTTGGGCGGAGCGGGAAGTAGTGTCAGACTCTTACTGACTAAAAACCTACCCCGTTCCTACGTTGCCTATAGTGCCGGGTAGCTCGTTTGAAAAACTGGCTTATCGAGCAAGTTTTTCATACTTTTGACTTCTATTTATTTGTTTTCTTGTATTTTCTTTTATTTGTTTAACGTCTTTTTATTATTTGCCATTGTTATGTCATCATGATCATAGCAGTCGAAAGACGTCCACTGTTGGACATAGGCCTCCCCCAAGTGTCGCCACAATGAACGGTCCGGTGCATCTCGCATCCATCGGATTTCCGCAACTCTTGCCAGGTCATAGGTCCACCTTGTAGCAGGCCTTCCAACACTGCGTCTTCCACAATCTAACTTATTTGTAATAATTTGTTGATTGTAATGTAACATTCTGTACATTACTTGTAACAATCCCTTGCCAATATATGACTATGACTATCATTCAGATGCTCGCTAATAATTGTGGCTAACTTAGTAATTTAGAGGGCAATGTAGATTTTTAGTGGCGAATAATACTATTAAAGTGAAGCCTGCTTAATTAGTTCCCATTAATAAAGCTTTAATTAATAAACAGCCGTTATTAATGTAAAGTTAGGTACTGAAGTAATTGTTCACGCTGATATATCAAATCTAATCAATCATACACTGAATGCTTGATTGGTATATCAGTCGTAAGGGACTATGAATGCTCTATTGTTGGGATTTCTCTAATGTTATAGTAAATTGAAGCTTGAAATTATGTTCGATTATTAATTATGTTGTGTAGTAACATGCATTGTTGTCTAACAACGGGTTTATAATGTTCCGAGGAGTTTCTGAGCTTCTTAGATGATTTCTCGATTAATATTGTGTTGTTTTTTATTTAATATTTCTTTTAATTAAATTAGAACATTTTAGGAATTATATTTATTCAAACTTCGTACCATCTAAAAGTCTATGAATATCCATATTTTCTCACCTTTTGAACCTTCCCTGGATATATACAAATATTTCAAGACCAAAATGAACCAAAACGTTCCAGCCGTTTTCGAGTTTTAGCGAGACTAACGAACAGCTATTCATTTTTATATATAAGATAAGAAGATATACCTATTATATAAGAAGATGATATATGATTCATTTTGATTAATTCCCAATCATCATTGAGTAAAAGTATTTAATAACCGATTTAATTTTTATTTAATCTTAATGCAACTAAAGTTATAAAGGCGGGCCAGGCGGAGCAGCCGAGTATAATGCCCTAGGCATTTTCTCCCGGTCGAACAGTAATTGTAAGAGTTTATACACACGAGCGGCTGTCGACACGTCGGCAGCAGCTGTTGAAGCGTCGACATGATGTGGCCGTCGACATTCCAACAAATGAAGATCAGCAGCAGCCGTCGTGTGTGTCGAGTGTCAGCGGGTCGACGGATGCCATCGACGTAGCTGCAGTTGCCTCTGCCGTTGTGTGTATGAGCTCTAAGTCAGTTTTTTTTTTTAAGAAACGTACTCTGTACACAAAGCTATGGAAAAAATTAGTCCGAATCTAGTCGATCCATCATAATAATATATATTATAAAATAATAAAAAAAAAAAATACAAATTGCAGTTCGTAAATTATGCTGTCATTTTTAGGGTTCTGTATCTTAAAAGAAAAATGGAACTTTTACAGGATCACTTTGTAGTCCGTCTGTCTCTCTTTAGAATATAATAGAATTGAACTTTATTGTACACCAAAAAAGTTACACAATTTATACAGAAATCTTCGTCTTTGTCTCTCAAGACCCTTTATCTCGGGATCGCGTGGAGGTATCGAGTAGAAATTTGAAAACCATATACTCAGATCTGCGGTCACTTGAAGCTGTAAATAAATCAAGCTTTTAAGTTCACGAGAAAAAAAGAGATATGGTCGTTTTTGTCGTAAAAAAAGTATATTCCGACACTCAAAGGAATCAAAATTCATAGGGTAATTCCCGTTGACCTAGAATCGTGAAATCTCATCTTCGATCAACAATGTACTATAGCATAAATAGAGCTAAAAATCAGAAAATTGTTAATTTGTAGATTTTACGTCTCAAAAAATAAAAACTTTTTTTGCGATTTGGAAAAATCTTCGAAACTCGATTCGGGAATTGAACTTTTGTAGGGAAGTTTGTGCGGAACCCACAGTGCAGCGAGTCCAACTCGCACTTGCCCGGTTATTTCTATGCTGTCAGAGCTCGATATTTCTGGTCACAGGTTTTTTTTATTTTCAAAGTACAAAAGTGTAATTTTTGGAGGGTTTCTAAAACTGACTTTTTATAGTATCAGATATTATTATTTCAAAACATAAAATAGGTAAAGGATTAAACAAACCTGGTAAAGTTCTCTAAAAATAAACCTACATTTTTGTCACACGACACCGAACAAAATATTTTCGCAAAACTTAAACTGCCACAAAATAAACACAAAACGTATAAATTTGCTAAGACTATGAAAACAAACACGAAAGCGGCCGAAATCGGATTACACGGGGCGCTTTTCAGCAAAAACCAATAGCAGGGCCCAACTAGTGTTGCCAGTAATAAAGCCCCGGGACCGGGACGGAAACGCGGAATTAAAGGAGCCGGAATACGGGACGCGGCGCGGCGCCACGGGGTTTTTCGGTTCAGTTTTTATGTTTTGTGGAAGCTAGTTGGAGTCGGTTTTCTTGGCGCTTTTCAGCATTGTTTATTATTATTTTTGTAGCACTTTGGAATTCGATGCTGTGTTCATAAAATTTATCCACAGAGTAGGTATAAACAGGTTTGGCACGATTTTTTTTACCAAAAAGGTTACAATGATCTGAAAATCAACCTGAGTAACGTTCAAGTTAGAACTTACTCGACAATACTACTTTTTAATAATGTTTACAGCTTTCTGATTGATATTTAAGTACAAATAACAATAATAAACAACATCCATATCATAAAAAGCAATACTTAAATAAAAGATAGTCAAAACATCATATTTTATTAAAACGAACCTCTTAAACTCTAGGATAGCTCCGAAAATCCTTACCTTTTCAATATCCCGTGGGGTAGCCATCGTTCCGGAAAAACTGCGCCATCCCGGGAATACGGGACCCGCGACAACACTATCCTAGAACGAACACCCAAGGGGCAGACGTATAGAGGTCGTGTAATCTTATTCTTTATAGAAACGTGAACATTTCCTTACATCTGATAGTGTAAATGTCGGGTGTGATAGAACTTTATCACTGTTTTTATTGATAATAGTGTGTGAAGGGTGTAGAATGTTATTATTATTTATTTTAAGCTTGCTTGGTGGCTGTGGAGTTATGTAACATTTTTTTTCTTCATACTATGTAAATGCCTTCTCTGCTCTAGGGTAGAGCGTGAGGGCGTATCAGACTTTTACTGAACCACATCTAAGCCCTTCAGTTGCTTTTGGAGTTCAGATTTATCCCTAGGCTCTAGTAGGGTTCGGCCCCACTGAGCCTCCTTTTTTTCGGTAGGACAATAATTCAATGACGTCTCCGCGCCCTTGAGCGGGGCGGGAGATAAAGTCAGACTTTTAATGACTAAAAACCTACTTCTGTTCATTCATTGTCTTTCATACCGGGGCCAAATCTTCTTTTCAGAAAACGATCCTTGGCCCCAGTAGGCTTCAACCCAGCTGGGCCCCTACGGTTTGCTGACAACTCCTTGAGGCGCTTGTGGAACGATGCGCGCCGTTAGCGACACACAATTTTTTTTTAATTGATATTTTTATTTAATTAATGCTTGACTGCGATCCCACCTAATGGCAGCCAGTACATCTTCGTCTTCTGAAGAGGAAAACATGCTGTCACAACAGAACAAATCAGCCGTCAATGACGCATCGTAACGTCGCTTCAACTCTTCTGTATAATTTAAATCGCATCCGCGCCTTATCTGTCCCTCGCCTGCTAGGAGATAGTGGGATAATTACAGGCACATAAGGATAATTTCAAACATGATCATAATATGAGAAACACTAATATTTAACATTATTTGTACTATAAATTGCATATAATTATAATTTTTGAAGTAATTTTGTAATATAAATCTCAAAACTTCAGTGTCCGTAATTACTCGGTGACCGTGTTTACCCCACTCTCCTTTATACGAAATAATAACTGCCATGGAATCAAGTGCAGCCAAGCAAGATGCATTAAAGCTGTGTATATAGAAATGAATTTGCTGAAATAGGTTAACGCCCCGAGCACTTGTGGTTTACGCTATAATCTGGTGCAACATTCGAGCGTAAAGGAGGATAATACGAGTACATAGGCACTGCATTTGGCAGAATCAATGTTAAGGTTTTGACCTTCTATTAATTTACGATCTAGCATCATCCTTATAATGTTCCCACTGCTGGGACTCAGACCTCTTCTCTAGGAGATGGAATGGGCCATAATCCACCATGCTGGCCCAGTGTGGGTTGGTAAATGTCACACGTCTTGGAACTGGTTCTAGGGTATGCCGGTTTCCTCACAATGTTTTCCTTCACCATTTTGAGAGGAGTGGTGATGAAATAAATTACACAAAGTAATGCGCCTAGCTGGGGGTGAACCCGCGCCCTCCAACTCGTAAGCCTCGGCCACCACTCGTACTTACTAATAGTTAGTAAAACGAATAAAGAATATTAAGGAACATTTTCTTTCAATATGACACGGAAATATGTACTTATGTATAGGTTTTTATTTATTTATTTATTATATGTATATATTTATGTATAGTGTGCTGTACACATATCTATTTAATTTATTTTTTAGTTTTAAGTTAGTCTTAATAATGATTTATGTGATTATGTTTTGTTGTGCATGTTTGTTTAGTTATCCTCATATATAAAGTTTATCTCTAATTATTTTTTTTTTTCATGTATGGTTTGCTGTAAGAAAACCCAATTATGGGTTAAGCTCGCCTATGTACATCAACTGTCCTATTTTTGAATGAGTAAAATTGTATGTACAATAAAGAATAATTAATTAATTAAAGAATATTACATCAACTAATATTTCCTTATAATCTTTTGACTAAATTCGGAGAATCGCCAAAAAGTGGCAGGAGTGAGCAGTGGGGTACTGGCAGAACAGATGGTCAATATGGACAAAGGATTATTGACTTACGACGTCCTTCGGTACGTAGACGCAGCATTGGAAGGCTCCCCACAAGGTGGACTGATGACCTAGTGAGGGTCAGGACCTTTCACTGTGGCGCCACTGGAGGCTATATCCAATAGTGCATGTCTTTCGGCTGAAATGATGATGATAATGATGATTATTCTTTGCGTGACGTGTAACAGTCACAATTTATTTAGATAAAAGGGCACACGAATATACAAACGAAGCATAGAATAAAAACAATTAGGTATCTACAGAAGAAAATAATAAATAACACAACTTTAGAGACTCCGTACAGCATCTTTATTTCAGAAACTTTCCGCCGCCAATAAATAACACAGACCACCCACGACCCAATTTCAAAACCTGACGAATTTACTTCATAACTTTAACGAAATAAACGCTTCATAAAGACTTTTTTCGAGCTAACAAGACGAAGCTCGATTTATTTATTACCTACTAGCAGAAGCTTTGATAAATAGCAACTTGGGGTGTGTGCCAACCGCGGCAACCGACCGAATTAAAGAGACCACGCTTCGCAGCGGTGCCCGAATAAATTGGTGGATATTAATCTTTGTCACCTAATACTCCATAAAGTTTGACGTGATGTATTACGTTGCACCTGACCAAGTCCCTCATGAACGCACAATGATGACGCGATCATAAACTGAGATTAGATTCTGAATAATTTGGGGACAATTTTTGATCTGATCCCGGTGAGGGTTGAGCCCTTTGTTTCCGGGGTCAATGTGCTCGTGAATAATTTAATTTAAAAGGGTTTTCAATGGACCTATCAAAAAAAGATTCAGGCAGCTAATGGTATTGTTGAAAATGGAGATGGAAAGTGGTATTTTTTGGGGTTCCGTACCCAGGGTAAAAACGGGACCTTGTAGTTATTTCTTCGCTGTCCATATGTCTGTTACCAGGTTGTATCTCATGAACGGTGATAGCTTTTGCTGCTATAACAGCAAATACTATAAACAGTGTAAAATAAGTATTTAAGTGGGGAGTCCATACAAAAAAAAGTGTTTTTTTTTTTACATTTTTTGCTAAGGACACTACGGAACTCTTAGTACGCTAGTCCAACTTGCACTTGAGAATCATTGATGTGTAGACACATTTCAGTCAGTCAGAATTCCACTGCCAGACGGTAGTAGAATTCCTTCCCGGTGTCTGTGTTTCCTAATAGGGATCTTTAAGTCAATAGTAAATAGATTACTTCTGGGCAAGCGTGCTCCATCGTCGACCACATCGTGGCTTACCATCAGGTGAGACAGGGGTGAAATGCGAGTCAGTTAATTGTATAAAAAATACAGCAGGGCAGCTAGCGCAGTGATTGAGCGGTTTATTGCTGCACTGCAGGTCGCGAGTTCGATCCCCGCACGGAAAAAAAAAGTATTATCTACAGATAGGTGTTCTGGGTCTGGGCATCTAGTGTATGAGAGTTTACATGTTTGTGAACGCACCCAGGATACAGGAGTAATTCCTAGTGTGAGCACTGTTTGTTTAAGTAAAATTATTTACATAATTATGTTTTAAATATTGGCAATAGTAATTATGCATTCATTTCGTCGTTCGTCAAGTAAAGTGAGGTACCTGTATAATTGGTGAAGGTCCCGATGGACGCACGGTGTTGGTGTGGTCGTAAACTCAAATTGCCTTTTGAATAATTTGAGGTCAATTTTTGAACGCATTGTTTCATGGTAAAAGGTTTGAGAGCTGAACTTATTTCCCTTATAAGATGACTAGTGCTTTGCCAGCGACTTTGTTTGCGATAGGTAATGATTTGAATGATACTCAACCGTGTCCGGTGGTCACTCCGGGTGGTCCACACAATGATGACAGCCGGGTGTTTCTTCCGCACGAATCTGGTGCAGTACCTCGCGATCTTACCGTATCCAGTGAAGACCTGCGTTATACGAAAGGTGAGGATGCTGCTCGTAAAAGAGGGGTCTTACCGCCATAATTATGGCTTACTCATTCCTTACCTAGTCTAGCTGGTGGTTAAAATGAGTTAGTAATTAACCATTGTTTTAGGGTGGAAAATCATTGAATAATTTTCGCGCACCGAATGGAGCCAGAGTAAGTCTGACTGTTACTGACTGAAACCCACCTGTATTTCTTCAGATGCGTACATCGAAGGACTGCTCCAATTTGCCTGCAGCGGATTATCCCGTCCGATCATACCTATTTGAAGTATTTCAGGCTCTTAATAAACTATTTACCAGGAATAATTGCATCACTGCTTATCATTGGGTGGAATCACAGTCAAGTTCTAGTGTATATCATTAAAAAAAAAGTTGTCCTTTGGCATTCCAGGACCGCGGTAACTCTTTCGGATAAACCCATACTTTGTAATTAATCTGGATACTACATTATTTAGGTGATAAAATCGCAACGTCATTAAACATTTAATAGTAGGTCAGAGCAACACAACAGCATGTCCCCAAACAATCTTATTACATTGAAACCGAATTCCCGATGCGATCTGCAGGCAATTTGCAGCCAACCGCACGCTTTACACGCGTTACAACTCGCGATCCGGCGAGGATTGCGTTAAGCAATACACACGGGCAATTTTTTGTCTGGCAGCAGTTGCCAGGGATAATGGTACATATTATTTTTGTAGCAATTTTTGTTACCTACCTCTATTTAGATCAAACATTCAGTATAGTTTCTAAAATAACGCATTCCCTAACTAACTTTTCCATCACCTCTTCCATCAACTCATCTCACCTCATAATGTTGATAGGATAATCATTTACAAAAACTAAATGTACATTGGGCGGTCTTATCGCAATCTCTTACAGACAACCTTAGGATGGACTGAACGAACGGAGATAGATATTATATTTATGTGCATAACAATGATTAACAAAATAAATATGAAACCCTGACACCTTGTAATATTGTTTGATAAACGGCGATCGTTTAAAATAGCTCCAACTTTATTTATATAAATAATAAAATAAATGTTATTTTATTTTTTTCGTTTTCTTGATAACTAACAAATCTGTTTAGTAAATGTTTTAATTAAAATCATTTTAAATCATGTTGTTCATTCATAGTTTTGCATCATTTTATCCAGCAACATTCTCCTCAGTCTCATCTAGTTTAAACTGACGAAAAAAAAATGACGTGTAAAAGTGTTTTTATTAAAAACCTATTTGTAAAATAAATATAAGTTATCATTCGCTACGTGATATTAATTTTATATTTTGATTAAATTCCCCAGCAACCTTCAAACATTAATTGAAGCCAGCAACTTAAGTTGCCCGTACAATAACACATTTATTGGTCGTCCGGAACGTTTGCTATGTGTTGTCATGTGTGAAATCGGTAACGGACAATGAGTTTTAGGTTAGGATTAGGGGTTCTGACTAACAGATCAGCGGCCATTGTGGTCGGAATTGTATTAATGCTATTGGAAGGTGTTGGGAGACCAGAATTAGTTGCGCGATGCTTGAATGAGTTTCATTGTTAGTGATTTGACTATTTAATGAAAAAACCAGATAGACATATGAATATGTAAAATTGTTTGTATTAATCTTTTGGAAATTTGATCTTTGGAAGTACAGAATTGAATGGAAAACATTATTATTACTTTTCGATAGAATTTTTTTTTTTGGGCGGTCTGACTGCGATCTACCTTGTTGCTTGTCGTCCGCAAACCCGTGCGTGCGTAGATTGCTTTCCATGTTTGAATAAGCATGATTTCTGTGGAATAGGTCCTGAAAATGCGGGATGAAACTCGTTTTTCTTACAATTATATTTTTGTCCGTGTGTCAAGTTTAATTATTTATGAGCAATATACACACTTATACTAATAGTATAAAGTTAAAAAGTTTCTCACTTTCTATTTCCAAAACTAATCTGTAGCTACAAATTATTTTTTATAGCAAAACCCAATAGCACTTTTTTATTTTATTTTCAGTGTAAATTTTATCTATTCGTACAAATGTACAAAACCACTTTTACCCGACTAAACTAACGATACTTACTAAACTAACTAAAAACTTAATTAATGATAAAAAAAGAACGTGCTATAATAGAGTTAAAATAATTTTATACATACATACATAATCAGTCTTATAAAGTTCCCACAGCTGGGACTCAGGTCTCCTCTTTCAGAAAAGGAATGTGTCGTAATTCACCACGCGAGCCACGTGTAGATTGATTAATGTCACATCTAATGTTTGGTGTTAGGACATGTCGTAACCTTACGATGTTTTCCTTAACCGTTTTAAGAGCAGTGTTGATGAAATAAATTACACAAATGCGCCGGGGCTGGTTTTGTTTTGAACTCACGACTCGTAAGTCGGGGCCGTTGCCAATCGGCCACCACTCAAAACATTTATTTTCCGAACAGGCAAATATTGTCATCCGTAACCTACAAGTTACAATAAGCCGTAGATCAGAATGGGTCACTGATGTGTTCCGCATGAGATATCAAGGATTCCTCTCTCCTCTTTATGTACGAGGGAGGAAAATCGTGTAGTTATGGTTGATAGGATTCCGACATAATCCCTTTGCATCTCCTGGAATAAAAACACCCTCTGTATTTTTATAAGAGGATTTGCGGAGGAAAGGTTCAACGACATCAATAACCTCGTTGCAATCAAAATTGTAAAATTTTTAGCTTTTACTACTATCTCACCTGATGGTAAGCGATGATGTGACCGACTACGGAACACGCTTGCCTAAATGAAACTTATTCACTCTTGACTTAAAGACCCCTAATTTGTAGCTATCAAGAAACAGATTCCGGCAGGGAATTCCACTCCTTAGCTGTACGCACAATGAATGTGTTCACAAAACGCCGGTGGTGCATCTCTGTACGTCTTGTGGTCCGATGATGGACTTGGCGGAATTAAATTGTGCAAATCCAATGCACACTCTTCGAAATGTAAGCAATAGAAAACCAATAGGCTAGCAACTCGGCGTCGATGCCAAAGACCTTGGGAGTTTCGACTTAACAAGTGCATCATCACCAATGATTTTCTTGATTTTACCTATCATAAAAAAAAAAACAATGATTTTCTTAACTCTTCTTTTAGTTGAAAAAATAACCTGCCTTGGTACAGTAGGTATATCTTTTAGAGATATGAGAAACAGGCAGTAAATTCCAGCAAGCCTCCATTTTGAATGCGAGGATCCTCCGACCAGACAGCTGTGATGTCTGGTCCTGTAGTTGGCTTTGGGCTGTTGTATATCGTAATCGCGCGAGAACTCTAAAACCGCAATGCAAGATGCCAAATTTTAGATGTTGCTACAGTCTCGCTATTTTAGTTGGCGCAGTGTTTAATTAACTGATTGGCTAAAAAGTTACAAAGTCAAGTCAAGAAACAGCAAAATGATTACCTTAAACTATTAATTAAAATGTTGTTTCTACAGTGTTTTTATTTAAATAAAATATTTTTCTTTCTTTCTTTTTTATTTCTCTCTTTAATTCTTTCTTTTTAGGATTCGGTATCTCAAAAGGAAAAATAACAGAACCCATTATAGGATCACTTGGTTGTCTGTCTGTCAAGAATGTTTATCTTGAGGACGCGTGGAGTTATTGAGTTGAAATTAAAACCATATACTCGACTCTGGGGTCCTTTGAAGCTGTGAAAAAACAAACATATGAATTTAAAAAAAATATGTCTATTTATGTCGCAAATAACGTACGAGTATATTTCGACACTCCCAAGGGATCCAAGATTCATTTAGAACTTAATTCCCGTTGACCTAGAATCGTGAAATTTGGTATGGAGCAAGGAATCATAACACAAGTGTAGGAAATAATCTGAAAACTGTACATTTGTAGTTACGTCACAAAAAAAAACTTTATTGTGATTTGGAAAAATCTTCATTACTCAATTTGGGAATTGAACGGTTTTCATTGGTACTTTGTAGGTACGGAACTGTATGAAACCGTGAGTGTGCGAATCCGACTCGCACTTGCCTGGTTTTCGGAAACAATTTAGAAAATACCTTCCGAATTGAATGTACCTATGTATGTAAGTCTTAACATTGTGTATAAGGTAAAATTGTTTCAATAAAGTTATTATTATTATTATTATTAATTTCAAAAGCTAAACTATAGCGACACAAACCAAACAAAAGCGAAACTGATCTTTACATACACTACTTACTACCCTGTTTTTAAGGAATTTCTGTTCACTTGGATTAGTCTAATGTCTAAATTTAATAAAAACGCATCTTCCGCTTCCTATACGTGCCAAGCAGAGAGTAACGGAAAAATCCTTCCCCCGCAATGGAACACAAACACATCGCTTATGTACACACACCATAACTTCCTCTTACTTATAACTTACTTGAACTTACGCCAACAGTTCAGCTGTATGTTTTTATTTCATCCTCAGATCATCCTTCCTGCTAATATTTTGACTGGTAATCAGGATTTATCTGCTAGTCGGAAAGTATGCGTGTGAAGTAAGCTTTAGGGGAAGTAAATTGGTTTCATATTTTTTACGCCACTGTACCAGAAAGAGCGAAATAATGTTTCAAGTATAGGATTATAAGGTATCAATATAAATGGCTTGGAGAGGCATTTTTCAGAAGTATTACTCACTAAAATGTAGGAATTAAAAAAAAAAATGTGTCAAAAAACCCGATTACAAAAACAATTAACATGTTCAAAACAAGTCACTCTAAGAAATCTGACGCAGTTGGTGGAATTTGTTTTAGTTCAATCACACAACTGCATCTATCAGACTACTAGAAGTGATTTGTTTTGAACTTTTTTTTTGCTGTTGGTTTTTTTGACACTATCAACGTTTTTTTTCGTATCACTTTGTCTTTAACATAAACCACGTCATGCAAAAAAAAAATATGAATTTGAAATATCAATAACGATACCCTAGATTTTTATTTCTCAGTCAGCTCATGGTACTTTTAGATATTCTGCATTTTAAAATCAATAATGACTTGAAAACAACATTAATTTTTTTTTGTTAAAAATTTATACCTATATAATAAAATGTACACCAAGAAAGTAATTTTTATATAATGGGAACCTCTAACTATGTACAAGTAACATACAAATGGTTACCTTATCGTATTCCACGATTTCTTCCAGGTAACCTAGAATGGTCACAAAATAGGGTTGCACTTAAAATTATATCAGAAACTACATCTTTGACTTTAATAAAAGTTAAGCAATATATAAATCTATAAATATAAAAGCAAAATACCACACACTGATTAATCATGAAATCTTATTAACTAATATTAAATTACAATTTGAACATATTCGCAAGAAGCTGCTAGATTCATCGCAGCGTCGATTTGGTGGATTCTTTTCTCAAAATAATTTTGGTTATTTGTATGTATTTATATAAGTATGTATTTATATTTATTAGGTACTGTATTAGTTTTCTATTTGTTTTGTTTGTTTTTCATTGAGTTGCACCTATTACGTTATGTCTCTGCACCACCCTAAGGTCGACTGGTAGATAATGCCTACGGCATTAAGTCCGCCTTTGTACACTAGTGCATAAAGATTTTTAAATAAATAATAAATAAATTTGGCTAGTAGGTAAATGATATTTATTTTGCAAATAGGTTTTTAAAAACACTTTTACACGTCAATTTTTTTTTTCAACACAAACACAAACATGTAATGGTCAATCATATGAGAATCATACAGATTGGAGTCTGTGATGGTCTTTTGAAGAAAGAACCACAGAGTTCCTTATAAGGTGTAGGCATCCACTAAGAACGGATTTTACGAAAAGCTTATAAATTGAATTTAAAGAAACCGACTTTCATGTAGGCGAAGCTGCTGGAAGAAGATTGTAATATAAAATTAAACACTGCACATAAACTGCTTTCTAAAAAACCTACCAGTAACTCTTGATCTCCACAACTATCCGTCCACCCAGACCTTATCCAGAATCAATATCTCAAAAAATCCATCTCATCATTATATCCGGAGAGCCATGTTTACCCGCGCCGCTAGCTCCATTTCCATGTAATTACGTCCAGCGTGGCACCAACCGATCCGGATTGATCCCAGTTGTTAGCACCACATGAGCTCGGAAACGATATTTTGTTTAGATTGATGGATGGTAATTGACGCTGTGGACTTATCTAGCTCAAATGTTGGAGTGATTTGTGGTGCAATGATGTTGAGGAATGAGTGATGCTTGTGCGCTCATATTTTAGATAGAAAAATGAAATGGGGATTTGAAACTCTTTAGTTTTGAAAAAAACATTTTTGATTTAGTCTTTGTTATGGAATCAATTCATATTTACAGATTTTTTCAATATTTCATGGTTATATCAGTTTTTCTTCAAGGCTAGAGTGAATAGATTCTTAATAAACTAGTTCGCCTCACCATCTAAGATTGTATCACTGCTTAACATCAGGTGGGATCGCAGTCAAGCACTAGTTTATATCAAATTAAAAAAAAATACTACAAGATGGATTTTTTTTAAGTGGAAGGTCATTCAATGACTTCTCCCGCTCTGGGTGGAGCGCGAGGGCGTGTCAGACTTTTACTGATTAAAATCCACTCCTGTTCCTTCTTTCCCTTCGTTCCAGGGCACCAGTGTTCACTTTCACATAATTGATGGCCCCAGTAGGCTTTGATCGCGTGCGCGTGAACCACTACGCGCCGTCGCCAACTTGGGCTCGATCCGGACGGTTACCGGACGGTTGGACTGCGAGCTATCCATTGCTCACCGTCCGTAAGCCCACGCCTACGGTGGCTGAAAATTGGGATCGGGATCCCTGGGTGAGGGCCGTTTCCTTGCGCGTGCGGTCGCTTCCTTCACTAGCAGTACTGCTCCGCTACTTCAAGATACGAGATTCCTGGTTCGAAGTAATTCAGGAGAAACATACCAGAAAAGACACAAAAACAGACCATTGTGGCGATGCTTGGGGGAGGCCTATGTCCAACAGTGGACGTCTTTGGCTGAAATGATGACGATGATGATACCTGAAAATATTTTAAAGGCCTTCGACCAACAATGGTATAGTGATTTTCTTTCAAAACGATTAGTTAATAGTAAGTAAGCATGACAAAAGTGTCCCTTAACGATTTTATATGTGTAAATATAATGTCTACCATGTACCGGTGGCGTATCGCTATGCATTTAGTTCCCCAAAAAGGGAATGGGCTTGGCGGAATTCAGTTGTGCAATTCCAGCACTCACTACCCAAAATGTAATCGATGGAAAAGCGATACACTGGCAACTCGGCGTCAACACTCAAAATTATTTATTTATTATTTACAAGCACTTGCACAACGCTACAGAGAATATCCAAGGCGTTTTACAAGAAAACTTATTACGGACTTTTGATTCCAAGAATGCATCAATGCTTACTTTATCGGTCTAAATTATTGTTTTGTTACGTTAAAATCGCTAATGGAATGCTTAAGCTGCAAATACTACAAATGTTATAAGAATTATGTAAAAGCTATCTTTAAACAGTGACTTTAAAATAAGTGCCTCGCTAGTTCTAATCCGGCTCGAAGGACTGTATTGCCACTTGGAACGCAAACCATCCGTTGGCTACGTTAGAGAAGGTCGGAAGGACCGTTTATCGCAATATTAGTCCTGCTATGTTTCTAGGGTAAGTAGCGATCTTGACAGTTGGTTAAAAACATAACGTTACGGGCAATGGCTCTACAAAAGTCAACTGGGGAATTAATAGCCGTTGCAACAATCCATTACGATATTGCTTTCTTCATACTTGCAAAACTTGCTAGATACTGCAATAGTCTATTACTTATGGTTATATTTTGGTGCGACGCTTTGAGGATCGTAAAGGATATGAATGGAATGTAGCTTTGTTTGTTTAATTTTTCAAATAGTCTTTTAGTCATTAATGAAAAGACTGGTTAAAACACACTTCGTCGAAAATATTTTTTTATTTTATCTCATGATAAAGATGAACTAGAACCAGAGTCACACTACGAAAAAAAGAAATTCATAATTATGTTTTTTTTTTTAATATTATTCCTAGTTAGCCAGTGTCTTTGCCTGTATGATAGGTAAAAAATATCCTATACTCTCGGGATAAAAAATCGAGTTTGTGTTCCCAAAAATTTTTGTGCGTATTAGTGAAATGTCCACTATGTACCCGTGAAGCATAGCCTTACGATTGTTGGCCTGAGGCCATCGTCAGACCAACACAATCACAATAAAACTGAGGCCCAAGTCTGCTATTTTTGTAAATTCGACATTCCAACACAATCCCATTGTCATTTTGGTAAAAGTTCTTAACACTTCGATCCACAACTACCCAACTTGTTCATACAAAAGTAGACTCTAAACATCGGAATTAAGGCCTATAGTGGCGTGGATGTGAGAGGACACCGGTGTCCTCTGAGCTAGGACAGATTAATCAGCTAAATATAATGATCGATCATTGGTCCGTTATTGGTCTCGTAAACGAATGGTGGTAGAATGACTTTGTCTATTTTGTGTTCAGACAAATCTAATGGTAAGTCACTAATCAAAGGAACTGACAATTTTTTTGCAGATTACCCCATAAGTCAGAAATTAATTTGTCATTATGTACAAGAATACCATTTCTTTCAATGGTGTGTCAGTGAATGACTGTTGGAAAGTCATAGTGACACTATCATATTAGTAGATTACCAAAATTGTCCAAATCACTTGTGTCTTGAAACAATATGTAATATAAAATAATAACAACAAAGTTTTTCAATTATAAATTTTCAGTACATTCAATGTTTTCTTACACAGCCCTTTGTTTTATTTCCTACAGTCCCATTGTCACCGATTCATTTGCAATTCTCAGATATCCGCATTCTACGGGGCAACTGATTGAACAAAGCTCCGAACGCTGGTCAATGTTTGACTAGTTCTCTATAAGGCTTGAGAAGCCCGTAAATTGCAAATGTTTCTGTCTGTAAAACATACTACGTTTATATCCTCTGTTTGTAGCTGTTTTTTAATGAAAAAAATAACCTATAATAACGTCTTCTTCTAATAAATTAATAACCTTATTATAAACATCTTGTTTTTCTATTTAGATACGTCCTTTTGTGTTCATAGTCTAAGGAGATTTAAGTAGTACTAGGTAAAACTTGATTTTGAAGAGAAAAAATTTGAAAAGAAAGTCGGAATTAGTGCTTGCTAGATTTTTTTTATAGCTAAAGCTTCTGTGTATCTGGTAATAGAAAAAAATCACAGTAAGAAAAAAAGAAAAAAATGATTGGCCTGTTGCTCTAGTGGTTAGTGGCACTGACTGCTATTCCAGAAGTCTTGAGTTCGATTCCCATCCAGGACAAATGTTTGTGTGATGAGCACGATCATTTGTTCTGTGTCTGAGTGTAATTTATCTATAAAATGTATGTATTTAGAAATGTATAAGTATGTTTATCAGTTGTCTAGTACTCATAACACAAGCTCTGCTTGGCTTGAGATTAGACGGCGTTGTGTGATAATTGTGGAATACATATTGTGAAATACAAAGGTGACCATTTTTTTACTTCGACATAGGCGAAACCACTGCCAGTAATTTATATTAATAATATATTAGTAATTTATATTTCTTACTCCTTTTACTTTCCACACGACTGTATGAATTAAAAAGAAATCTATAATTCATTTATCTTAACTTTATCTTTCTCACTGTGAAGTAAGGCGTGAATTCGCCTTATTAGAGATAATACGAAAAATTATTTTGTACTATTCTCAATTAAGCAAATAATTAATTATTAGTTTATATTAAAAATACATTCTTTAAAAAAAAACGCACTTAAAATATAGGAATTACCTATTCCGTTATTGCAAGTGTGTTCACAAATAATTAACACATGCACAAGACACCCAGACCTGAAAAAACAAATTGATCCGTGTGGAAATCAAACCCGCGACACAAAGTGCAATAGCCAATTGTTGAACTACTGGGATAACTTTATCGTCTGGCAGAATCTCAGAATGTAGTCTAGAATAGAAAGAAAAAATAAATTCTCTAACTTTTACTTGTTACTAAGTAAAATCTAATGAAGTCATTACTTGACGTTTGAAATCTTCATTCACAATTTAAATATTTCTTAACTATAGAATACAAATTGTTACTTAAGTAATGAATTGTACTCAAGAATTTAGTTTTACTTGTTTATAAATACGGGTGTAAAACAAACACCCGTATTTATAAAGAAGTATTTACTTGTTACTAAGTAAAATCTTATTAAGTCATTACTTGACGTTACAAATCTTCATTAAAAATTTAAATTTTTCTTAACTATAGAATACAAATATAGTTATTTTTACTCAAATAAGTAGTTTTACTTGTTTATAAATACGGGTGTAAGAAAAAGTATATTCAATACAGTAAGTAAGGAGCTTATCAAGAAAGAGTTGAACTTTACGGCAAACTTAGACTCTACAAAAATAACAACCGAGTACTTAAACAGTTCCCTTAGCAAGCCCAACAACTTGTTGATAAGAACGGACAAACACTTCTGCTTCGTCCCGAAACCGGCGCAAACATAATGCAAACAAACTCCCACAAATATTGACATTCTCTTACATAAAGTCCTTGCATGATGACATTCAAATAGGAAAATGACTGACGAGAACAAAATATGGGACCCTTTGAGAAGTATTCCGATGGAATGTTGATATTGGAAACGAGAATTATTGTCTTTTTCTTCATTTATGAAAGTTAGATATATATATATATATACAACTTCTCTGTTATGGTTTAGTGAACGGATCCACAGAACATATTCCAAAGTTAGTTACAGTTTAATACTTCAGTCATACTTGACGCTTGTGGAATCAGTCTAAAGAGGTATTGTGGCCTGTGGAACACAAAAGGAACTAAAGGTACACAGATGGGTTTTATTCAAGTTAAAGTCTGATGCCCTGACGCATTTAATGATTTCAATTTATGAAAAAAAAAAAAAAATGGTATGTAAAATCATCAATGACAAATCCCGAACTCAAAAACTCAAACTCAAAAGCATTTATTTCAAATAAACCATTTACAGGCACTTTTGAAAGGTCAAGGTGTCAGTCTGTCAGAAAAAAAAATGATGCTAATTGCACATTCCAAAGCGTAGATCTCTATGGAGAAGAATGTGCAAGAAACTCCATGGACACTCTTTTCAATCATTTTATGTATAACAAATATCTCTGTTACATGTTTCTTGTCGCTGCTATTATGTGAGAACAATGTCAATAAAATAAAGTAAAGACAAAAAAAAAGGCATTCTAAATAAAGATATTAAAATAAACCACTGGCAGCTAAGAGATGACCAGTCTCAACTGACAGCGCCCGTTCACGGACATGACGCGCATATCAGCACCACTCAGCTCAACCATTTTGAAGGGAACCGAATGATCCAACACACGCGCCACCATCTGTACGACATTTGAGTGAGCATGACAAACTCTCAACCACTATGCTCATTTATGTCAAACAAGTCCAATATCCAAAAACCGTAAATTGCTCCATGGTACTCACATTTACAAACTTTGAAAATAAATGCTTCTACATTATACAATAATAATTTAATATTAAATAAAAAGATAAAAAAGTATTTTCCAATCAATTTGTACGCCCTGCTGGTAGTGGAGCTGGACCAGCATTAACCCAAGCATTTTTATCTTGAATATAATCATCCAAGCTATAATATGCCCGTGTACATAGTGTGCGTTTAATACAAGATTTAAATTTTGTTTCATTGAGTTCTAATATGTGAGGAGGTATTTTATTGTAACATTCTAAACAGTACCCCATGAAAGAAGACGCTACTTTAGCCAGTCTGAGACCTGGTTGAACTAAAAGGTCCCTATTCCTTGTAACATAATTATGCCTATCGCCTCTTTTACTAAAAAGGTGAAGATTCTTTCTAACGTACATGATGTTTTCATAGATATATTGACAAGGTACCGTCATGATGTTAATATCTTTAAACAGTTCCCTTAGAGAATCGCACCGGCGGAGATTGTATATGGCTCTGATGGCTCTTTTCTGTAATATAAAAATAGAGTGGATGTCTGCAGCCCGTCCCCATAGTAAGATACCGTATGACATGATACTATGAAAATAACTAAAATAGACTAGTCTAGCGGTATCAACATCCGTAAATTGGCGGATTTTTCTAACAGCATATGCAGCTGAGCTAAGCCGTCCTGCAAGAGATGTTAAATGAGGACCCCACTGTAGCCTTGAGTCAAGCGTTATCCCCAGGAAAACCGTTTTATCGACGAATTCTAGTGTTTCGTTGTTCAATACTATGTCACATTCACTACTTTTGACATTCGGTAAGGAAAATCTTATGCATTTAGTTTTCATCCCATTTAAAACTAGATTATTAGCAGTGAACCAGTTTTGGACCTGCAGTAGGGCGTTATTTTCGTCGTCAAGATTATTAGTCCTTCTATTTACCTTAAAAATCAAAGAAGTGTCGTCGGCAAACAACACCATATTAAGTTTATTTTGCAACAAATGGGGTAAATCATTAATGTAAACTAAAAATAAAAAAGGACCTAAAATCGAACCTTGGGGTACTCCCATTTTAACATTTAACCCCGACGAATTGACACCGTTTATCTGAACTAATTGCTGTCTATCATTCAAATAAGATTTTAATAAGTTTAACGCTGTTTTGCCTAGTCCGTAATGCTCAAGTTTCAGGAGTAATGTTTCATGAACTACACAATCAAACGCCTTAGACAGGTCGCAGAAGATGCCTATAGCATCTTGTGCCTCTTCCCACGCATTAAAAATGTGTTTTAGTAAGGAGACACCAGCGTCAGTTGTACAACGTCCTTTGGTGAAACCATACTGTTTATCGTGTAAGATGTTATTTGTGTTAAAATGATTAAGCATTTGATCTAACATCACCTTTTCAAATATTTTGCTAAAAACCGGCAACACGGACACTGGCCTATAATTATTAGAGTCTTTACTGTCCCCGGATTTAAAAAGTGGTATAACTTTACTATATTTCATTAGATCCGGAAAGACACCTTGATCTATACACAAATTAAATATTAAAGCTAAGTATGGCGCTATAGTCTCAATAATTGAGGTACAAACTTTGATAGACATACCCCAAAGATCTTCAGTTAATTTAACCTTGATTTGTTTAAATGCTCTTATTACTGTTATGGGGTTTATATGCTTAAAGTTAAATTCAGTGGGGCAGGCTGCAACATTAGCCTGTAATAAACCAAAAGCATGAGATGGTGATGAATTTAGGGCTTCAGTAGTTTTTATTGGTACACTGGTAAAGAAATTTACAAATTCTTCCGCAACTACTTTGCTATCGCTAATAAGACCATGATGAGTCTCTAATATGTAATCATTATTATGTATTTTGTTCCTGTTGGTTTCATTATTTATGATTTTCCAAACCGTTTTTATTTTATTATCTGCTGTTTTAACATTGTTGCTAATATATAAGGCCTTAGCTGCCTTACAAGTGCCCGCCCTGGGGCGGGGCGGGAAGTAGTTTCAGACTCTTACTAACTAAAAACCTACCCCGTTCCTTCATTGCCTATCGTGCCGGGGCCGCGTATTCCTTTTGGAAGCTGACCCATGACCCCAGCAGGCTTCGACCCTGCCTGCAGCTAGCAGGCTGGGCCTCTACGATTTGCTGACAGCTCCTTGACGACTCGGGCTCGGTCCGGTCGGTTACCGGACGATCGGACGGCGTGCTACCCAGTGCACGCCGTCCGCAAGTTTGTTGCTGATAAAATGGACAGAAACAGATTCTACGTTACAAAACCGCTTACTTTCCACGACGCGAAACAAAAACGTTTTGAACATACGTTCGTTCTACCACACATCTCAAACATTTATGACAAACAAAAATAAACGTATACGGCTACAATCTGAACACAATAATGAAAACATTCAACCATACAGCCGTAAGAATTCCACTGACGTGGCCACAATACAGGCGTTCTTGGGCAAATATATTTTTATTTAGTCTGTCCCCTCTGCAACGGTCGGGGTAGCAATAAAAATATTATATACCTAAGTGCTCTGCGGTCGATGTGTGGCGCAAGTTGCGAGCGGTAGCGGCTCGAGTGTTTTATGTCTGAGTATATTTTTCCGTATAACAAAGACGCGCACAGTGAACCAAAATAAATTAGTACTTGCATAAAGTTTATTAATAGTAGAACATTTATTGTGCGCACAGCTAAAGAATGGAATTCCCTGCCGGAGTCTGTATTTCCTGATAACTACAACTTAGGAGTCTTTAAGTCAAGAGTGAATAGGTTACTTCTAGGAAAGCATGCATCATCGTCGGCCACGTCATCGCTTACCATCAGGTGAGATAGTGGTCAAACGCGAGCCTATGAATAATAATAATAAAAAAAAATGTTCATAGAGCTTGTTTCTGAAATAATAACTTTAATATTGAAAATTTGCAATTATTGCCCATACAGAGAAAGTTTCGCCTTTTTGGTAGATTTTTATAAATAAATATACATATAACATCTACTAATTGCTTTGACTTACTATATTATTTATCCCATAAATTTCACCGAATAAAAAAAAATATGTAAAACATTACTTTGACAGTCAACACCGTTTTACCATCTTTCCATTGAACTAAAATAATGAAACCTGGCAAAAAGTAATACCATCTAGCATACATAAAGAGAAAAATATACGAAAACCGTAAAGTAGTCCCATCACAGTATATTTTTTCTTTGCTATTATAAGCTTAAGCTTGTAAAGAACCCTTAGTGCGCAAGCTTAGTCCGACTGGCACTTGACCGGATTTTTGCCACTATTATGACTACCAAAACTCAAGAATGTACTAAACTTCCAGACTAAAGCAAAACAATGTCTGAATTCTGAATTAATAAACTTATTTACCTTCCACTCCTTAACCTACATTCTCTAGCACTTCGCTAGAATCTCATAACTTGCACCTGTATGAATGAAACATAGTCGGTGTACTCATCCTTTATGCCAGGTACGAGTTTGTAGTTCGTGGTTTTCCTAGAGTTTCATTACGCTAGAGTTTATCCGGTCCCTAATAAGATATAGTTGCGATATGTAATATTCTAGTGGCTAAACTGCAGTCTATTACTGGGAGGATTAATTAGTTCGTGTATTAATTTAATGCTGTTAGTTCTGTTACCTTGTTGTTCACTTTGTGTGTGGGATCAGGATACGAGCATGTTATCATTTTGTTATTCTATATCGAATTGGGCATATGCCTATTTGCAGGAATAGGTTTTCTATTTTATAATTAAAAAGTATGCATGAAATATGTTGATATTAATCAACATATTCCATGCATACTTTTTATATAGATATAGATAATATATAGATATAGATATAGATATTATAGTTATTAGATAACTTATATGAATTAAAAATAAAAATAACGTTTATTTTTTATTGTTACAATAAAAATATAATGGGTACCTTAAAACTATTACATAGTCTTTAATATTGCCTGCAACTATTTTAGAAGTTATATTTTTTTGATGGTCCTCAAACTAGGTAGGATCTGTATCTTGCGCCTTGAGTTGTGATAACTTTCAGTTTTTAATATCGATATCGAAATCGAAATTTGGTTTTTGATAAGGTTCTTGTGAACAATAAAACTTAACAAATTGAATTTAATAATTTAAAAAATAAATAGTAAAAAAATATTATTATAATTTTTATTTTTTGGTATGTTTTGAACCTAAATATTGTTTTATTATTATGGAAGAGAAAATCCATTCCTGCAAAAAACATGAAACTATCGCTTATGGTGTCCTACATAAGAATGTTTGATATCAATGTGTATTGATGTGTGGTTTGATTTATCATTTATATCGATGCCTATGTTATATAAATGTTACTAAAATTACTTATATTTGAGTTTTATTATTTCAGATTTGCAACAGTATCTATATTGTGTAGAGTTCTAGGATTTCAGAATTAAATCCTGTACTTAGAAAAGAAAGTAGATCTTTTAAAGGATGGGCCATCAAACTGCTTCTCCTGTTTTAGGCAAAAATATAAAAGGGAGTCATTTAACATTATAAAACCAGAGCTTAATTCGAAACCCTTTTTTTCCACGGTGTGACATTCTAACAAGTGCTTGCTTTGAAAAATCCGGTTTCAATGCTGTACTTTTCAGAAAATGTGCGTTAGGAAGTAAAGTAATGAATAAAGACCATGAATGTTGTTCCTGGACCAAATTAAAATGATTTATTTATTTATACAACCACTACTGTTTTTTGTTTGGTTTTGATGTTGGAAAACATCCAATGATTTAACCGGCTTCAAGATAGACTAAGACCTTAGAGCTTGTTTACGGAGACGCGGCGCGTTGGGCGGTCGTCGTACATTGCCATATATTTGTGTTCGCTCGTGCAATGACGTGGTCCGCTGCTGCAATGTATGACGAACGCCCAACGCGCCGCGTCTCCGTAAACACGGTCTTAGATTTTTACTGCCTGCGGTCCCAGCTATCGGCCCTGCTGAGTACCAGCAGTTTTGCTACATGTTTTTGAGAAGCGCATGGATCATACGTACGTAGCTGTAGAATACTCTTATTTGTAGAATTGGTAATGTTTTACATTCTATATATTCTATTTTAATAGATAGAATAGATATAAGATAGATAGAGAAGAAAGGAGAAGAGTGGTCAAGGTATTCGTCTCTCCTCAGGAAAGTATCATTTGGAATTTCGTTAATTCAAATGTACTTTTCTAAGTTTATCTGAGAAATTACTAAGACATTAATGACACCCCGTACATAGAAAAGAACGAAGAACGTGAAATCGTTGAACCCAGTTGTAATTCGTAGACTTTTAAGAGTCGTTACAGACGGCAGGAAGTTTGAACTATCCTGTTGCTACTGGTATATGGAGGTCTAAGGGCCAACGCTGCGTTACGCGGGTGCACGCGCTGTCCGTCTTATACAAAAGCGCTCCGTCCGGGCCCAACGCGCGTGCGCTCGTTCGGGGCAGCAGCGTCCCGCGCCCCTTTTGCTACATAATAATACATTAAAGTTCTCCATCGATACGACTACATTAAAACTGTTAAAGTTGAACTTCATACACTGCGCAGATAATAATCCGGTTTCCGCTTCGGGGACCGCTGTACATGACACACGAGCGTAGACACGTGACGGGTGCCCGCGCGGGCGTCCACTTAACGCAGCGTTGGCCCTTATAGGCAGTCGCTCTATGTAAAACACAGGTTAGACAGCCGCAACCAGTTAGACTGGAAACCAAGCCCAAGCTTGTTGAGAAGAGGCTAGAGAGATGATGATGTTGATATACCGACATAATAAGTCACGTTTTGTGGAAACAAACCTATTTTTGCAAGCCCCTAAAATGGCATTCGACACAACACGTGTCTACAACAACCGTAGAAAAACTCCAAGACAAAAACGTTTCCTTCTTTATCAAAAACGAAAAAAAACTTTAACTTTTCCTTAACAAAATAAAGACTAAAAATTTGCGAGAAAGACAGAATAATAAATAACACGTATAAGCATTGTAGGGATTAAAATAACCCCTTTTGTAAGGGGCGGCCGCAGGGGCTAGAGTTTATGCTATATTTTATAGCCCGAGATCCTGAGGGAGCAGACAGGTTGCTTGCCTGAATTCTTTGTGCAGGTACTTCATATTGATTTCAGTGTAGTTTGTTGTTGGAGTGTGTAGAGATTTAAGATGGTGTAATTGATAGGTTGAAAGATAGCTAAAAACTTTCAGGCCATATTTTATTTGTTTTAAAAGTAATAGGTTACCTAATTTTACGCAAGCGTACGCCATCGTCGACCACATCGTCGGTTTCCATCAGGTGAGATTGTGGTCAAGCGCGAAACTCAAAATAAAAAAAAAATAACAAAAAGTAAATTTTTAAGGTTTGTTGTATTTCTAACCTTAAAACTTTTGATTGTATATATAATCAAAGCCTTAAAATATCAGCGATCACACACGACAGCAAGTGTCAGATCAATTGAAAAACTTATCCAAACGAGATTACTACACAAGTTTATTAAAAACTCAGTTTTGAGGAAAATTGCTCACATTTTATAACAAAAAAAAAAAAACTATGTTTTTGTTAACCCTGTCAGTTGGGACCAGACATATGATAGAATAAAGAAAAGTGGGGCCGAAGGGTAGCTCTGTGTGTTTCAAAAAAGGGAATTAAGAGATTACGTAAAGGGTATGGGCAGTGTCTCTGTTTATGAGATATTCACAACATGAGTAGCTAAGTATGTAAATAAGATAAGAATATATTTAGTATTAACGTAATAATAAGTCCACACAAGCTTAGTTTTGTAGTGACATCTAAGTATGTCGTCACATAGAAACTATCCTGCATCGCGGCATTAGAATGTATACATAACAGTAATCGAAATAAACTAGTGCTTGACTGCGATCCCACCTGATGGTAAGCAGTGATGCAATCGTTGATGGTGAGACGCACTAGTTTATTAAGAGCCTATTCACTCTAGCCTTGAAGACACCTCAACTAGATCGGATGGGAAGACCGCAGCAGGCAAACTGTTCCAGTCCCTCGATGTACGCGGTGTAAACGACGTGGCAAAAGATTAGTCCGTACCGTAGAAGTTTCAACAACGTAAGGGTGGATATTCGCCATCCGTCTGGTAAATAGTAAAATTAGATTTCTTCATTTTTAGTTTTGCCTTTTGAAGGTATCTTCAAAGCGATAGTGAATAGGTTCTTAATAAACTACGCTTAGTACGTACGCTTCACCATCAACGATTGCATCACTGCTTACCATCAGGTAGGATCGCAGTCAAGTCAAGCACTTGTTTAGTACTGCTGATGGTAATCAGGAATGGTATTCAAGCACTAGTTTACATCATTTAAAAAAAATCTCAACCTCCCCACCTTACCCAAACTAAATTTTTCAACAAAACCCACTCTGAAGAACCGTGCATGTCTCCGAGATTCCGAGAAAGAAGTGACGTCTTATATCCGCTTATAAATTCTCAAGTAAAATAACATTTACGTACGCAAGTCTAGACGGCACAGTACCTGAACATACACAATATAAGGTGGAGTGAACGAGACAGATTTTCTTAGAGAAATGTACCGTGTTATGAAGATAGGTACGTTGCTTTATATCTAAATAATTCTCTTGGCGTGTCCTATCTTACCATATGTAGGAGCCGTGTTCAGCGATGCCTTGTCTTTGTGAAGCATGTTGTAATTAGAGATGGGTTTCTACCCGGTAAATACCGGGTAAATACCCAATCTACCCAAATGCAGGGTTTTTACCCGGGTAAATACCCAAATGGTGGGTATTTACTTTTTACGCTTAAAAGACACTCTCGCAACGAAAACGTCATCGCTATCAGGGGTTTATAGTAAGGCCCCAGGTCTTACAGTATTATAGTACGAACAATAGCAAGTCCGCTTACGCAAGTTGCCAAATTTCTTGAAAAAAATAAAACAATTTGTACAGAATTCAATAACAATTCAAGATTTTACAATCATACACACAAATTACAATTATACGACATCATCATCATCATTTCAGCCCAAAGACGTCCACTGTTAGACATAGGCCTCCCCCAAATATCACCACAATGAACGGCCCTGTGCGTCTCGCATCTATCGGATTTCCGCAATCTTTCTTAGGTCATAAGTCCACCTTGTCTTAAGGCCTTCCAACGCTGCGTCTTCCGGTACGCAAGCAATGTGCCCTGCCCATTGCCACATTAAGTCGGCGATTCTTTGTGCTATGTCGGCAACCTTGGTTCTCCTGCGGATATCTTCATTTCTGATTCGATCACGCAAGGAAAACGAACCCCGAGCATAGCTCTTGCCATTGCCCTTTGGGTGACTTTAAAATTTCTGATGAGGCCCATTATAAGCTACCACGTTTCAGAGCCATATGAATTATCACTAGCAAAACGCACTGGTCTTAGAATTTTGTCTTGAGACACTCTTATGTTAGATTAGAAGAACACAGCTTTTCAAACGCCGCCCAGCCGAGTCGGATTCGACGGTTGACTTCATACGATTATACGACAAATGATAAATAATTATATGAAATATGAAAACGACAAGTACACACTAATGAAATATTGTACAAAAGCGGACCTAATGCCTAAAGGAAAATACCAAATGCTAAATGTGCCAAATAGCATAGGATAGCATCAGCCGTATACTGTTCTCACCGCCCGAGTCCCACTCAGGCCTCCTCTCCAGAAGAGGGAATATCCACCATGAGGGCCCAATGCGGGTTGGTGGATGTCACATGTCTTCGAGTTTGAATGTTTGGTTTTAAAACATGCCGGTTTCCTCACAAAGTGTTTTTTTCACCATCGTGAGAGTAGGGGTTGTAAGTCGGGGCTGTTACCACTTGGCCACCACTGCTCTCTAGAAAGTGCCAAGTGCCTGACTATGCCAAGTCAGTGCAAAGTGAAAAAAATAAAGTGCGAAATGACGAGGTGTGTCAAGTGACAAATGATTTGTGGCGGTGAGTGGAGGTGAGCACCAACACTTTTCCGTTCTAGTACGACAAACAGTCAATCGCGGGGCGGTGTCTTTGAGTAGGTATGTTCAAAAAAAATTATGAATCTAGTCAAACATAAAATATGGGTCTATTTAGTCGAATTTTAGCTCCCTTAGATAGTTCACTATCTAAGCGCCTAAGTTATCTATCGAACTTTAGTTCGCTTAGATAGTTTTAAATCTATGCAAACTAAAATTCGACTAATTCTTATTCTTCTATTGATTTATTGCTAAACATTGAGTAAATTTAATGCTACTCAATGTTTAGAAATAAATCAATTACTGTTTATTGTTTTTACCCATGCTTTTGGGTATTTACCGGTTAAAACCCTGTTTATACCCAAATTGGGTATTTACCGGGTAAATACCCGATGGGTTTTTACCCACGTCCCATCTCTAGTTGTAATACCGTAATAAGAATAGCTTATACTGAAATGTTTTTGAATTTTTTCGTTAGATTCAGTTAAGGTTCTTGTACAACAAATGTGTTTTTTATTTTTTACCCGACTGCGCCAGAAGGTGGGTTGTTTTTCGAGAGTATGTATGTATGTATGTATAATTGTTTGGCACGCTCTGCAGCCTAAACGGCTCAATGGATTTTAGCTTGAGAGGTTTCGTTAGATTCGTATTTACTGTGAGAGTGACACTGGTTATATAAAAATAAAAAAAAACAAAATGGCGGATTTTTGGCGCCAAATTCAATGGTTTGGCACGCTCTGCGGCCTGAACGGCTCGATGGATTTTAGTTTGCGAGATGTCGTTAGATTCGTAATTACTGGGAAAGTGATATCGTAATAAAATATAACAAAAAAAAAAAAAAAATTGTATGGGGCATGCAGTAGATCTTTTGATTAAAGGTCATCTATCTTCTATCTTCTGAGTATGGTTTCCGCACTCAGTCCTCTACGGACCATTGTACGTGGGCCATAGCGGCCATAATCTCAGGTGGGCTTATTCCAACCAGCCCACCTCTCTCCAAAAACTGTTCAGGCCTCTCAGGTTCTTCAGGGCGTCAATAAGGGACATCGGAGATCCCAAGGTCCGTGTGCGTGTATCAGTGATCCCCGTGCAGTCCAGGAGCACATGTGAAACTGTCTCCTCCCCCTCCAAACACGCTCTGCACAGGGGACTATCCGTGATGCCTATTGTGTGAAGGTGCTTATACAGTGTACAGTGACCAGTGATGGTCCCCGCCACCAGGCGCAGGCTGCCTCTGTCTAGTCGTAAGAGTTTTTTGGCGAGATTAAAGGTCATTGTCAAGGCGGTGCGTTCAGGGTGGCTCTAATGATTAAAGGTCATTAGAGCCACCCTGAACGCACCGCCTCATCTCCTTACGTACGACTGAGGTGATCCGGTGACGCTACGGTGAGTGGATGTAGTGAGCGCATGCCCATACAAGTCCATATAAAGAATACTACCCGTAGGAAACGAGGCGGTGCGGAGTGGGAGCCGGGTGGCTCTAATGAGCTGTGACGTTAAAGCATTAATCAGTTTCTTGTTTCTCGATATGATTTAGCTCCTCTTGGAGTAGGGACGAAATGTTATTTAATTTTTCTTGGTAAATCAAAAACAGCACGGCATGGTCGCTAGCACAGTGATTGAGCGCCTGGTTACTGTGCTGCGTGTCACGGATTCGATTCTCTTTAGGGAAGAATATTTTTATTTATTTATTATATACTTTATTGTACGTCATTACACTACAGTAGGAAACTAAAAACTAAAACATACAATGGGCGGCCTATTTTATAGCCTACAGGTAGTTGTTGCATTGAGTTAACATGTTTTTAAACGAACTATACTACTTACATCAGTCAACGCAGTCTAAACGGCTCAATTCAAATAGGTCAGGAACTCGCATTTCATTTTGCTTGCCTATGTTTACCTTACCTATGTATCATTGAAACCATAGGCGTCTGGCAGGGCCGAAACTCCCGGGGTCCTGGAACGAAGAGAAAGATAGATACATAGAGGTGAGGTTTGGTCAGTAAAAATCTGACACGCATCCCGCTCCGCCCTAGCACGAGAGAAGTCATTGAATGATTTTCCATATAAAATAAAAAATCTACATTGATGGCAAATAAATATTTCTGAATCTGAATTTATTTCACAAACACGTTCATAGATTTTTAAATCTGTTTTCAAATCGTCGCCTAAACTCACTAACAAACGTTTTTGACGCAAACAAAAATATAAATTCTCCCACATCAATTTCGTATGTTTGTTAACCCAATGGCAGATAAGCCGTTGATTCGCGCTTAATAACAGGAATTAGTGGCTTATCGCAATAAACATTATATCGACGCGTCGCATGGCACTGCGCAATTACGTCAACTGTACTCTGAGGAGTTTCGGTAAATAATTAGATGTTGAAGGTTGGCTGGAATGTGTAAGAATCATCGATATACATATATGTACTACGCACTAGATTAGGCGTGCCGTACAATCACTTTGCTTGACTTAAATTTATTGCATTCCGTACAACTTGACTTGATGACATTATTGCAGTTTTGCAGTATATAAGCGCTGTAAGTTTTAAAAGTTTTTTTAGACGTCATAATGAAAATTTAGCGCTGCAACGAACTTTTATTTTAACGTTTCAGTATTGTGACAAATAGTTTCCATGAACGAGCTTGTCTATCTCTTAGAATGTAAATCGATGGTAAGAACTGTCTTTAGCTCTGTAGGCTAAACTCTGTCGTGATTTAATTTGGGATACGTAAAATGTAGTCCTTTTTTTTTGTTTAAGAGTGGCCAACCCAAGGAATATTTCCATATAACCACTCTTACACATCTTATTATTATCTGTGTTATTGCACATCTTTTTCCAAATATTTTATAAATACCTGTCTTGTGGCTAGTTTTTGGTTTTTATTGAAATCAAAACATTTTGCGTAAAACTAATCCAGATTCCAAAAATTTTCTATTTGGCCCTTAATAATATTCTTTTAATTTAGAAAAAAGGGAATAAAAACAACTATAGGAGGAAAATTAGTTCCAAAATCATATTAAGGTTTTTCTAAAAACACGTATTTTCTAAAACAAATTTAAATGTAATTCTTTCATGTAATGTGTGCTTTAGTGACAATTTAATATGAATTTAGGTTACCATTTGTTTGACCTGTAGACGTTTGTGTTGTACCACCCCGAAAAATTAAAATTATGCATATACATATTATAAAATAAAGCCTCACACCACGCCTGTCCGTATGTTCATAATAAACTCAAAAACTGTTGAACGGGTTTTCATGCGACGCAAACCAAAAGACAGAGTAATTCATGAAAAAGGTTTTCGTGTATTATAACTACTTGCATATTATAGTAGAGAAAAATCGAGAATTTCAAAGATTTGTAAAACCCGTTCAAAGCTAGGACGGCTCACTAGTGAAATATATTTAAATTCAATAATGTTTTAAAACAAATTATTTCTATTAAACGACGAGCAGTTATGGCTATCTGACTCACACTATCATCATCACACCATTTCTAAAAAACTTATGACTTACCTACATCTTTCATTAAAAAAAAAAACACTAAAGAATGAAGGCAACCTTATCGACCCGATCAAAATGTCTCATCCAATAAACTCACATCCACATCAATTATTATTATAGGCTCACAAATTTTATGTATGTTTAGTACCCAGTTAGGTCCCACATGGTACGGCCAGTCGCGGCGATTAGGGACTGTACGTAATAGGTCACAGTCTTGGCTGACGACCGTGAACTGCCTGACTTTGTTGCGTTTAAGTCCAGAAATAGGACCGAACATGGTGTTGTTGTTGTGTAGGTAATGGTGTCGTAATATAAACTGTGGGTTAGACCATGGACAATGAACTGTATTAGTTACGCTGGATTTTTTTAAATCCTATATAGGTAGCTAGCATTCACAGTATCTAGTCACCCGTAGCGACCGGTATACAATACATAATCAGCCTTAATAGGTATGTTCCCTCTCTAGGTGAGACAAGATAGACTGTAATCCATCACGCGAGCCCAGGTTACCTAAGTTGGTTGATGTCACAAGTATTCGAAATGTCGATTTTTTTTACGATATTTTCTTTCACCTTTTTGAGAGCATAGAATTAATTGAATTAATTATACAAGGTAAAGCCTGTCTTAGTTTTTTTTTTGTGTGAGAAGTAAGGCCGCCCAATTAAATTCAATATTTATTGCAAACGACACGTGTTTTATAAGGTTTTAAAAAATAGTTTTACAAGTTCACATGTCGGGCACACCAATTAAATAATATTAAAAATAATTAAAAAAAAAGTAAAAAAAATATGTGTAATAACTTGGATACATATAGATTAAATTAATTAAAAAAAAACACTAAAGATGTCAATAAAAAAAGTATAATTATTTTTAAATGTTAAAATTATACTTGAATATCTTCCAGTACGTGACAATTGACAGATTCATAAAATGTAACAGTCAAACTTTATAATCGATACAATTAATGTAATGTTAGCATGGGAAGGGATATAAAGTTAATGCCCTCAATATGAAGTTAATTAGTAAAGTTACAAAGGGAGGATAATTATTTCGTCAAGGTCGAGAGGTAGGTAAATATTATACCAACTAAGTTATGTTAGGAGTTAGTGTTTCTTGTTTATGTGTAATTTATGGGTTCTTTGCCGTCGAGTTGGTATTTTATTAGGAATTTTCGAATTGTTTAGTGTATAGTTTCTGTTATGGCGAAATTCTTGCTTATTAGAATTTTATAGAGGTATGTTTTTAATAAACGTAGACTAAAAGAGAGAAAAAATCGTGTTTATTTAGCACTAAGACACAAATAATGAAGAAACAAGTATGTAAAAATCATCAACATCATCATTTCAGCTGAACAGTGGACGACTGTTGGACATAGGCCTCCCCCAAGTGTCGCCACAATGAACTGTGCGTTTTGCAACCACCGCAATCGCGCAACTCTCATCAGGGCAGTGCACATTGCTCGTAGAACGGATGGTCGATGTGGCTGATAGGTTTTAGAGTGACAACTGCGTATCGGAAGACGCAGCATTGGAAAGTCTCCTACAAGGTGAACCGACGACATGGCAAGGATTGCGGGTATCCGGTGGATGCAAGACGTACAGGACCGCTCATTGTGGAACCTTTCAGCCCCAAGGGCGTCTGTACTGCGAGCAATGTGTCTTGCTCTATGAAAATTAGGTTCCATCCAAAAGGAAGTTAAAGTATAAACAATAATTTATTGAAAGTTTTGTATAATTAAAAAAAGACAGTAAATTATCACAAGAAAATCAACCATCATACGGTTGATTTTCTTGCAAAAAATAAAAGTCATAATATTTTTGATACATTCGAAACGGCAAAAACCCTTGACCGACATATTTCTTTCACACAGCGTTAATGAGAGTTCGCTTTAACCAGTTAAGGGCACTACAGTTGTCATTATTTTAATGAACACCCCCCTTTGGCCCACCATCCCTTTACCCCACCCTCCCTCGAACACCCTCTTATTACGGTAATGACTGTGTCAAATATTCATGGCGAAGTAACAGTACAGATATCGACTGGTTCTGGTTTGAAATTACAGGTAGTGGTTTCAACGTTGATTTGACAATAATACTGGTGGCATAGATATATTTTTTCATAATCATAATCTTTTATTTTGCTTTTAAAACATAGTTGTTACAGAGGTGTTATAAACTTGCTTACAATTGCAACTTAACATCTTACAGCTTATCTCTTAGCATTCATAGTAACCAATGTTTAAAATGTCAAACAATTAAATAGTCTAAAAAAAACGAAATTAAAATGTAAAAAAAATCGATATTAAAATGTCAAAAAATATGAAATTACATGTTCAAAAATTAAATACCATTTTCAAAAATTAAATAAGTTGCCAAAAATCAAATAGAAGTTATAGAATGTAAAAAAATTAAATAGGATGTCAAAAAATAAAAATATTGTTAGCAAAATATGAAATAGCAATCACCCAAGTCGTCGACGGCGCGTACTGTTCCCGCGCGCTTGAGGGAGCCGTCAGCAAATCGTAGCTAGCCGCAGGCAGACAGGGTCGAAGCCTACTGGGGCTAAGGGTTGGCTTCTGATAAGAAGGCTCGGCCCCGGTATGAAAGGCAACGAAGGCTCGGGGTAGGTTTTTAGTCACTAAGAGTCTGACACTATCTCCCGCTCCGCCCAAGGGCGGGGGATGTCATTGGATGATTTTTAAATACCATAAAAAAATAGTAATGTCAGAAATTAGTTACAAATTAAAACTTATATTAAATATTATATAAAAATAAATAAAACACCTAACTGTTAAATAATATAAATCAAATTAAAAACCAACAAAATAAAAAAAAAACAATTACAATTATTAATGTAACCATGTAGGTAGTGAATCAGTTAAACAATTGTATCGTTTAAAAATTCGGTGGCACTGTAGTAGCTTATCTTCAATAAAAATAAAATAGAATAAATAAACTTTATTCTACACCAAAATAGTAACAAAAACTTTTAAACAAACTTAAATGTATGGGTACAATAGCGGTCTTATCGCTAACAGCGATATCTACTAGACATCCTTGGGGTGGATAGTTAGAACTTAAAATAGAATAAAAAGGGGGTAGTCTGCGGTGTACTGCAATTGAAGAAGGATTACATTTTACATTAAAAAGTATATATTAGACTATAAGTAATGGCTACGGAAGCTAAACCTTCAAGAGTTAATTTAGAGATTGTATGACAAATCTAAAATCCGCGAACTAACTCGATTTATGAACTTTTTACTCTCGTGATGGTTTTGAATCCAAGCCTTAGTAAACCAAGTAATGTGCTTGGATGGGTTTAAACCCACAACTTGCAGCTCGAATCTAATTCAAGGCCATTACTACTGGGCCCCCATTGCTCCAATTTCTACTCCATCTTTACGTAATTTATTTCACGATTGCTCTCGAAATAGTGAAGGAAAACATGGTAAGGAAACTGGCATGTCTTAGAACCAAAATTTCGAAGGCATGTGACATCCATCAATTTGCACTGGGCCAGCGTGCTGAATTTCCACGTTTCATTTCAACGTGAAAAGTTCCCCAGAAAGACGAAAGGAAAACCTGGGTTCCATTGGAACTTTGGGTTTTAGACAGTAAAAATCTGACTCGCCCTCCCGCTCCGTCCGAGAGCGGGAGAAGTTATTGGATGATTTCCCATCTAAAAACAAAAGGGAATGGAAAATTTCTGAAAGTCTTAAGTGGAGGTTGAGCCTAGTGCCATTAACCGGCCAAAGTAAAAACCTAAAGTAAGCAATCATGCTCAAAATTAATTACCATCCATTATTAACGTCTGAGTATTCCTAAAGTTAAATAGCGGTTTATTTCTAGAGAAGTTTATTTTCAGAATAGATTAGAATAGAATAGAATTAGTTATTTGCCAGCAATGTAGGTACAATTTTAAGATGGTACAGAATTGGGTGTTTCCGCATGCCGCCGCCTTACGGCATGCAAAATCATTATTTTTCTAAGTTACAATGCATTAATATAATCAACTTAGTACTTAGACAATAATTATCAAGATTTGTAAATAAGCTTGCCTAAAAATTACAGAAATTACAAAAAATATCAAAAAAATCATATATAACCATTTAAAAATTTAAATAAATTTTTGACCATTCAATTTTTATGTATATTGTGAATTCAGTTCTGGGTTTTCTTTAATCTCTTTTTATCTTTAATTTTTAATTTAATTCTTAGATACTTGCAGCAAATAGTTATTACTTTTATGAGGCATGTGGTGCTAACCTATAAGAAATTGTAACACTAACCTAGATTAGTTTTTTTTTTGACTATGTTACGGTGTATACAGTTGTTGATTGGCCAATAAAAATAAAATAAATAAAATTTCAATGTTAAAAAAAATACAGTTACAAATTTTTATCATTCAAGAAGTAATTAACAGAATAGTAAAATTTTTCAGCCGAATCTATAAATACTAACATCATTCTAATGGCAACGGGTATTCCTATTTGTTACCTCTCACGTTCTAACAGCTAAAAGGATTTATGAGAAACTTAACACAAAGGACCATGGGGAATTCCTGAAATGGGCTCTGTGAACGTACCTAAAGGTAAAGGGTAACTGACGGACACACATGTGGTTTTTAGTCAGTAAAAGTCTTACTCCACTCTAGAGCGGGAGACGTCACTGGATGATTTCGGAACTGAAAAAATATGCAAGGCATGGGAGGGGGGGGGGCGTCGATGACCTGGCAAGGGTTGCGGTTATCCGATTAATGTGAGACGTATAGTATCGTTCATTGTAAAGATATTTGGAGGAGTCTTATGTCCACCTACCAGGGCCCTGGAACTAAGGCAGGGAAGGAACAGTGTAGGTTTTTAGTCAGTAAGAGTATGACACTGTTTCTCGCTTCGCCCAAGGGCGGGATTTTTCATTAGATGATTTTACCTATCATAAAAAAAAAATCAGTGGACTTCCTTCGGCTGAAATGATGATGATGAGGGGGGGGGAGGACAACTCCCCCGGTTATCCAATATGTTCCCATAAGATTATTTCCGCCTTTTAAACGGGCGAAACTTCTGTCAAGAACTAGTGACATAATATACCCACTCCCCATTTTAGAATTTTCAATGCAGTGCATAAATGCAGAGGAGCGAGCTATATCTACCGGTCCTTTGTGCACTAACTAAGCCCAAAGGCTTGTTGACAAACGATCGAGTGGTCGTAACTTCGATTCCTATCCCGGTCAACTATTGTTAGGAAGCCACTTCTAGTTTGAGTATGTCTAGCTGGGTTGGAAGCGTTGCTGAGGTTATTATACGCTAGTATCTTAATATTTGGTGTAGGAAAATAGCACATTTTGATACAAGTGCAGATAGTTTGTCATTGCGACCGAGGCGGAATTCACACGTGTGTCAAGCGACGTTTTTCAATACACTTACGACTCGTGGGAGTTTACCTGCGCCTGATACGGCAAACAAGTTTATTTCAATAAAATTGTGGCGGGGAGAGCACGCGCTCTTTTCCGCACTAGTGTGGAAAACTGTCCATTGTGTGCCTAAAAGCGGTGGGATAAGAACAGGTTGTCGAAAAAATATTATAGGTTTGATTTTTATCGTTCCGTACCCAAAGAGTAAAAAAGGGGCCAGATAATGCACTCCTTTATCTGTATGACACCAAGCTGTATCTCATGAACCGTGTTATTAGTCAGACAGTTGACACACTTGCCGCTATAACAACTAATACTGAAAATAGAATCAAATCAATATTTGTTGTCTGGCCTGTTGGTCTAGTGGTTAGTGACCCTGACTGTTGTGCCGGACGTCGTGGGTTCGATTCCCACCCTGGCCAAATGTTTGTGTGATGAACACGATCATTTGTTCTGTGTCTGGGTGTGATTTAGTTGTCAGTTTTCTAGTACTCATAACACAAGCTCTGCTTAGCTTGAGACTAGACGGCGTTGTGTGATAGTTGTGGAATAATATTATTATTATGTTAGTGGGTATCACATACAACAAACGTGTTTTTTTTTTGCTGACAGTCTAGCTATCCCGTTTTACCCTTTAGGTAAACTTTAAAACGAAATTGTAAATGTAAAATTGCATAGATTATTCCTTCGCAAGCTTGCTTCATCGTCACCCACATCATCACTTACCATCAGGTGAAATAGCGATCAAAGATAAAAAAGCGAGCTGTTAATGATGAAAAAAAATTACTATCTTTAATCATGATATTCGGATATGATCCCTTTTAATATTAAAAGTGGTTTGAAATTATGTATTCAATTAGGATTGAACAGGTTTGAAAAAGCTACGTGTAAACAAAAAAAAAACTAAATTGAAAATACGTTATTGAAAAAAATATTGGTTTAAAAAACGAATATTAACCTTTCGTCTAGACAGTAAACTAGATAAAGTGTATTTGAGACTCTTAGGTAAACAGTAGCAATATATTTACATGATGATATGAGCAAATAATATAATATTATCATAGGTCCTAAATAACCTTTGCTTATGCCTCGTGGAATGTCTAGACGTTTGTCTATGCAAACTATTACGTGGAGTGACCGCGACGTGAATGCTTTAGTAGGAGTTCTGAAAAATGAAGTTCGGGCTGGAGGCTGAAGGGTTTCGCAGGTAATTTATTTTACGTTCATAATTTAACGTTTTGAGGACAGTCTGAGACAAGAGAAGCATAGTTATTTGAACTTGACATATTTGTAATACATAAAAGAGTTGGTCATTTATTTTTTTCCACAACTTTTCTGCATTCGGCAGATAGTCCGGCCTAATCCCACTAAAGGAATAGCTGCTTTCCGGTTTATAATATCTGAGTGAGTTTTTAAATTCTTCTTCTTCGTTTTGGCGTGTAGTATTATGTTCCTTACACGGTACGAAGTTGAACCCCCATGATACTGCACTCCATGGCTCGCTGGCTAAACTTGAGCTTCGATTTCTGCTGGAGTATCGAAGACCAGATTTGTGCTCAGTACGTGTTCTCACGAAAAAGCCTTGGACTCAAAGAAGCTTTTTTTTATGGTAGGTAAAATCATCCAATGACAAATCCCGCCCTTGGGCGGAGCGGGAAGTAGTGTCAGACTCTTACTGACTAAAAACCTACCCCGTTCCTTCGTAGCCTATCGTGCCGGGGCCGGGTATTCCTTTCGGAAATTAACCCATGACCCCACTAGGCTTCGACCCTGCTTGCTTGTTAGCATGCTGGGTCTCTTCTGGGACTCAAAGAAGTTTAAGTCTTTGGGAAAGTATTCAACAATAGTATATTACAAGCTGAAAGTAGGTAGTCAATATAACACACAAAAGCTCTAAAAAGCATTCAGATAAAACTGACATTAGTTCTTATACGGTTATTGCACGGCAGTTGGCACTCGGCCACAGTGGAGCACACATTAGGACTGGTGCGTATGACGGGCTACCCAATTTAGAGAGCCGTGGAATTATTTAAATGTGCTATGCAGTTAAAATGGCGACCATGATTTGTTTGTAATCTGTGATAGAGACTAAACTTTCGCGGATATAATAGTATCAAGGCTCCCCTGGACAGGCGCGGCCGAGCACGCGACACTCTTGAACAATTTCTGTAGAAAAAACGTCATCAAGTGATGTTTTTGTGTCTGCCTTTTTTCATACAATTTAACTAGTTTTACCCCATAAGTTCGGACGCATCAAACTCAAAAAACAGCTTAAACGCCAGCGTAAATTAAAATTACGAGTAATTTGATGGCACGACAGGTGGTGGTAGAGGGTTCAAACCCGGTCAGGCGCATTATTTTGTGTAATTTATTTCATCACCACTGCTTTCAAAACGGTAAAGAAAACATCGTGAGGAAACCGGCATGTCCTAGAACCAAAAATTCGAAGACATGTGACATTCACCAACCCTCACTGGGCCCGTGTGGTTGATTACGGCCCATGCCCTCTTTATTTATTTATTTAACTGTTCATGTACACACAATTATAGATAAAAATTAATACAGAAACAGAAAAGTAAGTACATAGGTGATGCTTATTTCTATAGAAATCTCTTCCAGCATACCTGCGAAAGGAGAATTGGAAAAAAAAGAAATGTAGACACAGTGTGTAAACGAGATAGGAAAAAAAGAAGAATACACATAAAACAGTTATCAATGAAATATACAATAAAAAAAATATGTATACCTACTAGCATAAATATATACATACACATAGCAAAATAAATATCACAATAATACATACTGAATAATATTACATACATTATATCTCTTTAAGAGAGGAGGCCTGTGTCCCAGCAGTGAAAACATTAAAAGTGGGAAGATGATGATGATGATGATGACAAGTCAGTGTTTGAGTTATTAGCTGCTGGACTGCGTGCCTTGGGTTCGATTCCTACACGGAATAAACATTGGTATGGCCTACAGATAATTGTTCCGGGTTTAGGCATCTTGTGTACGTGAGTTTAAATGTTAACGAATGCACCAATGATACTTTAAATCCTAGTGATAGGATGGCCCTATAGTTTAAAAAAAAAAACAGTCCTAGCACTAAACTTCGTGGAATAACTTCAATGACACGTCACAGTGTCTCATTGAGCTTGTGTGTGACTATGTGGAAGACAAGTTTCATAAAACGTTAAAATCCTAAACAACATTTCCGTTAGGAACAATATGGCCGCAACAAATTTCTAAAACAGCATTGTCATTGGCCGGATCGTATAGTGTAATTACGCAATAGTTAGGCGTCCAAATTAGCTGAATTTGTTTGCGAATTGTTGCATTACAGCAATGATTAGATCGCATGTCGCACATGTGTGTGGAACGTGTGGACACGGCATTAGGAAATCGATTGACGGCAGTATTAGCGAGACTTCATGTTTAGGACTTCTGCACAAAAATAGTTACTTTTTAGGGTATCACAACGAAAGTTATTGGGAAGTTTAAATGGGACTGTAATGGACATATCTGTCGTATGCCTGACGACTAATGGACTAACTCACTACTCAGAGCATCCCTCCTAATAGCAAGCGTGGCCCAGAGTAAGATAGCCTGTTCCAATCAAAGATTGGTACTTGGTAGCTCAATATTGAGTTTTAAGCGGATTTTTCGACTGAAGTTCAGTGACTTTTAGTTATTCGGAAATTTAATCCTGATGAAACTACACTTCGTGACGTCATGCAAAGGTGCAATCTCGGTAATAATGAAGTTGAGAATTTTATTGGATTGATATTGATTATCTTAGCAAAACTTATTGAGAAGGTAGACTCAATTTTGCTAGCCAATAAAGTCAAAACATTAGAATGATTGGTAACCAAAGTGATGGTTTTCTATATCACAAACTAAACACTTATAAAACTAGCACTGGTTAAATGTCCGAATCGTGTGAAGGCCTAAAAAAAAGAACTCCAAAGTTCAACGACCGGTGGCGGTGGAATGAGAGTGAGGCTTCTGCAGGAACAGGGAAGTAAAAATTCCTATTAAAATCTAGTAGGATATTAATAGCGTAAATTCTTCTATGAACTATATCGTCTACCAACACTGTGTTAGGAATACTTTCAGTAAAAATCTAGGAAGGCATCGAGGTACCTTTTATAAGCTTTAATATTCACACACAATGTAAATTGTTCTTGAAATAAATCAATCAATACCAATTTCAAACGCGGATTAATTAGGTATCAACTTATTCATTGCATCGACAATACTGCAATTCGTATTCTGAAATCTTTATCCTAAATGGACATTGCAACATGGCGACTCTATGTATTATAATAGTGGCCCTGCCAAAATGGCTTACATTGTTCTGTGCTTATGCACGGAATTCTGCCAGAAAGGTTTCAATTCACTGCCTTTGTACCGCTTATGTCGAAATTCAACATTTTATTACGCTTATTGGAAAAAGGGTAAAGAGTTTTGTTGAATTTGAAGGTTTATTTTAAAATAATTTTGCGGTGAAACGTTTTTTTTTTTTTTTTTTTGATGAAACCATGTGTAAGCTTTGGTTAAAAATATTCCTTTTAAACAATAACTAATATAAAGATTTATTTCATCCGTACTGTCCCCGATCTTGACACGCCTAATTCGCCTTTATTTTGAGAAAAGTGCATATTGCTTAAAATCAAGCTATAGTGAAACTTGTGCCCAAGAAGGGTAGTCAGGTGACGTACATCATCTGTAAGAGAACAGGTACTCAACGGTGATCGAGAATATGGCTTTCTCCGAATGTTTTCCGGTCTTTTGCCGGTGCAAGCCAGTTCAGACCAGCCACTTCATTGGCCGATCTTGTTTCGTCATGTTAGTTTTTGTGAATGTTTAAACGCATCTTTTTTATTTGTTTTTTTTATATACTTTATTTGTGTTTTGAATTGCATTGCATCATAATTATATATTTTTTATTTTGTTAAACATACGTAAGTAAAAAAAAAAAACGATATTTACTCGGTACACAATAATGAAAAATTTGAATCTGACTTCTCACTGTCCAATAAAAACCAAAATTAACCTTTTCACATATCACATAACTCTTATATACAAACAATATAACACAACAATGTTCCCTTACCAAATAGCAGTATCAAGCTCACATAAACTAGTGAATAATATTCATCGTGGTTCATAATTTCCATTGTTCAAAGAGCATCTATTATCTTTGAAAGAGTCGAACGATGGCAGCGTCTGCTCGATGCTTCGTTCCTATTGAGCGCTGGCCATACTGGGAACGAAGCTGAGTTCGCTCCGTACAAAGCTTTTTATCCTTTACTTCAATATCCCGAACCCGTTTGTGGCTAAATAATAAAAGCTGCACGGCTCGATCTTCCAAGTTAAGCAGTGTTAAGATCGATCCATGGTTTGATACGGGGTTTCGGACGGTGAGCAATGGTTAGCTCGCCATCCACGGGGCCATAAGGAATGTGAAAATGAAACCCGGAGACCTGGAAAGAAGGCAAAGAAAGATCAGGAGTGGATTTTAGTCAGTGAAAGTCTGGTACATCTCCCGCCCCGCTCAAGGGCTCGGTGATGACATTGGATGATTTTTACACCGAAAAAAAAAAATGGTCCAGTAACCATCTACGACATACCAACCCGTCGGTATCTTAGAAATTACGCTAAGCGATTCTCGGTCCTCATTTGTAGATCTTTGAAAGTCGTTAGGAGTAAAAACATGCTGAAAAAATTAGATAAGTTTCGGCAAGAGATATCGTGTAACCCAGTTTATTACATTGCAGAGGTCAGGTACGCAGTCGGTCTATATAAAATCTATGATTTTAGGGTTCCGTACCGAAAAGGTAAAACGGGACCATGTCACTAAGACTCCGCTGTCCGTCCAACTATCTGTCCGTCTATCGCCAGGCTGTATCTCATGAACCGTGATAGTTATGTAGTTAAAATTTCCACAGATGATGTATTTTTGTAGGCCCTATAACATCAAGTACTAAAACAGTATAAAATAAATATTCCTTTCACACAACAAAAGTGACTTGCTGTTCTTTGCTACGAACAGGACGGAACCCTCTGTACGCGAGTCTGACTAGCATTTGGCGGTTTTTTTTTATTCCTTTCTACCATGAAATACAGATGTAGTGTGAAAAGACGCAGTAAATACTCTACGTATGAACGTTGAGACGTACTTAGTATATCTTTTTTTTATGCACGCCATATTTTCTCTTCACCACCCTTGGTTGACTGGTAGAGGATGCCTAAGGCATTAAGTCCGCCTGTTACCTTTGTGTTGCATGAAATTTTAATAGGTAAAATATTATATTTATCAGCCCGTTGTGTCCCACTGCAGGGCAAAGGCCTTCCTTCCATTATTCCACTCCTCTCTGTCCTTAGCCACTTCTGGCCAATCCCCAAGGTAGGAGTCTAGGTAATAGGTAAGTAAATAAACACTCAAACGGAACAAAATGAGCTTACTTTCGTTTCTACAGAGGCTTGCGCTTGAGTCGTCCGTCGTCTCGTTCTTTTCACGCACAAAATTAATGGTGGGGATCACGCGAACGTTCTTTCTATGTAATACCCTGACGTAAGGTGTAAGCGAATAGCGGGATGACGATTTTGAGACATTAATTTAAAGTTTAATTAATTGGAATATCTGAATTTAGTAAATAACATTAATATTTTCATTTTAACTAAAAATGTTGAGTTAAGCGCCATCTAGCGGCTGGCCATGTTTGGGTTCTTAAGTTTACTTTAATATTGTGTGTAAATTACATTATAATATGGTATTCTAGTTGCATGGAGTAGCTGCGATTTTATGCAAAAAATTAGGACCAGCGCTGGAAGGCTTCCCACAAGCTGGTCCGATAACCTGGTCAGGGTCGCAGGAATATGGCGGATTCGAGATGCACAGGACCTGTCTTTATGGTGACATTTGGGGAGTCCTATGTCCAGCAGTGGACGTCTTTCGGTTGAAATGATGATGATGATGGTGTTGAAAAATAAAATGGCCTGTTTTTTATGTAGAATAGCGGTCTCTGAAGTTAACTCGTATTACTGTTATATTTTCAAAGTCTAACCTTTATGAATGTCTTTGTTTCAGGTATGTACTGCTCGTTTTCTATGAGATGAAATCACAATAGTTTTAAACAGTAAGTGATCATGTTTTGTTTTTTGAGAATGTAAGGGCGCTTTCAAATTAGCAAAGTATCGCGCAACGCTGCCGTCGAATTGGGGGCGCCCTGAAATACAACTTCTCCTGCTCTGGGTGGAGCGGGAGGGAGTTTTTAGTATTAGTTAAGACTAAACCTACTAGCTGGACATTTCCATTGACACAGTCATAATAGGTTTCATTTCAAAACAAGCAGGTGCAACTCTTACAATACGGAAAATATTTTCAAACTAGCTATTTTCAAGAATAGAAAATGTTCCTAAAAATAAAACTCCTGGAAATCAGAAATCAGAAGCTTTTATTGCAAGTAGACCAATTATAGGCACTTTTGAATTTTCAAATTATTAAAAATAAATGTGAAGCTAAATTGCACGTTTCAAAACGTAGATCTTTATGGAGAAGAACGTGCAAGAAACTCCATGGACACTCTTTTAAATCATATTATGAGTTACATAAATCTTGGTAACTTATTTCATGACACTTCTATTAAGTGAGCACAAATGTAGATAAATAATGAAACAAAAATACTAATTAAAAACAAAACAGAAATTGAAATAAGCGACTGGCAGCTAAGAGATGACCAGTCTCAATTGATGGCGCGGCGCCTATTCACGAGCATGACGCGTTCATCAGCCAACTCAGCTCAACTATTTTGAAGGGAACTACTCGTAAATGACCCAATTACACGTGCCACCATCAGCGAGACATTTGAGTGAGCATGACAAACTCTAAACTGTCATGCTCGTAATTTCAAACCAGTTTGTAACCTAATAAAGGAATGAAGAGTACCTATTTTATGTTTTATTCCAGGACATTGTCTTTATTCTGACGTTTGAGTGCGATAAAATAACAGACTTAACACATACAGACGCAATGTCACCTTAATAAAATAAATGTTCTTTATTAAATATCCGCTACATCGTATAAATAACACCACATCTTGCAAGAAGTTAGGGGTTTTACCATGGCGTATTTGGGCGTGTGCCATTCAGCGACTGTCACAGAAATATGTTTGTAAATTTAGCCGTGTTTGACTTAGATATTACAACGATTCTGGATTTTATAGCATTCAAATTTAATTTATACTTAATGGCATCCTTTGTTTTTTTTTTTAAGAAAAGTTCGGTGAAGTTTTTATTACTTAGTAATACAAATAATCCTACAATGTTTGATAGAGATTATCGTGGACTTCGAATGAAAAGGTCAAATTAATGACAGGGTTTTATTCAGCAAAAATCTGACACGCTTTCCTGCTAGTGAAGCAGTAGAAAGGGAAAAGTTTTTTTAATGAGTGTTCGACTGTGATCCCATCTGAAGAAAAACAGTGATACAATCTTTGATGGTAAATTGCACTGCAATGAACAAATGAACTATTTGTTAATTTCGTGATCTCGCAAAAAAGGACTATTATTAATTATTAACTTACCCGGCAAACTTCGTACCGCTTAGTAGTCGGTTTTTTTTTTTCATGAATGACAAAATCACCGTTTAAACCTTCCCTTGAGTATCACGATCTAAATCAATCCAGCCGATCTCGTGACTAACTAAGACATTACATCAATTATAAAAACTACTCCAAAGTAAAAAACTTCCAAACCAAACTTTGGTCCAAAATTTGGACCAAAGTTTTTTGCTCAACTCAGAGGGTGAATTTTGGAAACCCTTTCTTAACGCATGCATACGTCATAATGACTATCTATATGTCAAATTTCAGTGCAATTTGTTTAGTAGTTTAAGCTGTATGTTGATGGATTAGTCAGTCAGTAACGGTTGCATACTCATTCATCATTTGTTCTATCATCGGACTACTAGTGATGCACCTCCTGTACATGATAGACATCCCAGCCACGGGTGCAAAAAGTTTTAGGAACACAGTTTCGTGTATGCTACTGCATTATAGCTACAATTAGGTGGTCTAAGTCAAGAGTGAACAAGTTATTTCGTGGCAAGTGTATTCCATCTTCGACCACATCACCACATACCATCATTTGAGATAGAAATCAAGCGCTAGTCTACCAAGTAGTGGAAAAAATAGATTACTTAAATAGCATTGAACTTAATGGACAATTTTCTACAGTTTAAATATATGTATTCATTTTGTTGAACAATATGCAGTATGGCTCGTAGGTAATGGGTACAACCAACAACCATTTCTGTGCAATAATGTAATGAATGCCACTAATTCCGATTGTTCACCAATCGAGTATAGGGTATCCGTAATCCGACTCGCATTCATTTTTGGATTTTCCATTTCCATTGCAGAGCCGTTCAATAATTCAGAATTTCGCGCAAAATCGAACAATCCGTTTTCCTCTAAATAGCTATATATAAAGCTAAAATCTTTCATGTTACAAAACTGAATGCATTCTGTATGGATTCACAACTATTAATGTATTACATAAATACATACATTTATTATGCCCACAATATAATGTGGAATATTGTGATATTTCGTTTTGCATTGAATATTGCCAATTTCCTATTCATTTGCGGAACGCCATCGACACAGCGGTGAATGCTGTCTGTTCAGGGTGATTATATTGTGCATATGGTATTAAAATAATTTGAAAGTGATATGATGTGTGTTAGTCGAGTTTCATGTTGTTTTTGTTTTTAAATAGAGGATTAGAGACATTTATTTCATCATCACTGCTCTCAAAACGGTGAAGGAAAACTTTGGAAGGAAACCGGCATGCCCTAGAACCAAAAATTCGAAGACATGTGACATCAACCACCATCCACAGCCCGCGTGGTTGATTGCGGTCCATACCCTTTCCTAGAGAAGAGGACTGAGTCCCTGCAATGGGAACATTATATGGCTGATACTATGCTATGCTATGCTATGTTAGAGGATTAAAAAATTGATAAGCAGTTTCTTACGAAAATGCCTTTTTATTTTTATGGCTACTGCCAATGGGCTAGGACGTTCATCTTTTATATCGAAAATCGAACAGTAGGAATAAATATGAGGCGTATTTTGTCCACTCTTGCGTAAAGGATGCCTATTAATATAAAAAAAAGAGTGCCCATTTTTCAGGTGGTTGTAGTCAAGTAACTATATACTCGTATAAAAATGAATTAAATCTTAAAATACAATAGAATTAATGTTTTTGTTAAAATAAAAAAAAAGTGTATTTAATTTCATCACCACTGCTTTCAAAACGGTGAAGGAAAACATCTTGAGGAAACCGGCATGTCCTAGAACCAAAAATTCGAAGTCATGTGACATCTACCAACCCGCACTGGGCCCGCGAGGTGGATTAAGGCCCATTACCTCTTCTCGAGAGGAAGCCTGAGTCCCAGCAGTGGGAACATTATAAGGCTGATGCTATCCACACAACTGTATGCTATTTCCAACTAAAGACCCCATTAATATGGTAAGTACAAAGCAACACAATTACACATACTCAACGATGTAGAACGAGCAGTAACCTGCACATTAGCACATCACTCCCCAAGGGAGCAAAATTCACCAGAATTAATTTCACGGTTCAATATCAGCTAATTCCATGTCTATTGTAGCATATCTAGATGTTAATAGATCCTGGTTTAGTTCTCTGATTAGTGCTAATGTTTTGGACGGCACTAATTACTGATACAATAACATTGGCTATTGACTTGTTGGTCGAATGGTCGCTCTACTGCAAAATGTGTAATCCTTACTTAGTTGGGATTCCAGGTTCGGTATAATTTTATTGGTATCATAAATGATAAATGATATTTATTTTGCAAATAGGTTCTTAAATACACTTTTACACGTCAATTTTTTTTTTTCGTCAATTTTAACTAGATGAGGCCGGTGTTTTCTAGCTGACTACCCTGAGAAGAAACACCGAAACAAACTCAGGGGAATTATCATGTGGAATTATCACACATTTGCAGAGGTATTGCATATTTATTTATTTATTTATTTAAAAATCTTTATGCACTACTATGTACAAAGGCAAGCGCAAGCGTGAATATTTCGTTTCCTTTATTTAATCATATTTTTATTTATTTATTTCATAGCATAAGTATACATTATTAGGTCCTCAAGTATGTTACACCTGCAAATATTTTTTTATAATTGTAACAATTAATAACCTGGAGATTTTTTTTTGGTGGGGAAAATCACTAATAACACTTTCCGCCCTTGAGTGGAGCGGGAAGTAGTGTCAGACTTTAACTGAGTAAAAAACCTACCTCGTTACTTCGTTGCCTTTCATACCAGGACCGAGCCGTTCTTTCAGAAGCAGACCCTTGGTCCCAGTAGTCTTCGACCCTACTGGGCTCCTACGGTTTGCTGAAAACTCTTTGAGGCGAGCGTGGAACAGTACGCGCCGACGACTTGGGCTTGGTCCGGACGGTTACCGGACGATCGGACGGCGAGTGACCCATTTCTCGCCGTCCGCAAGTCCGCGCCTACGGTAGCCGGAAATCGGGATCGGAATCCCGGCGGCAGCTGGGGCTTGAGGGCAGTTGCCTCGCGCCTGCAGCCTCCTCCATTGCTAGCATTACTGCTTCGTAGAAGGAAGCGATCGGCAAGACCGCCAGGACTCGCTAGGTCTACGGGGTTGTTTGAAAAAATCACTGCTATCCTGGAAAGTAAATAGCAACTGATAGAATATGGGTGGGTTTTCGTCAGTTGAAGTCTGACACTCGGATTTCGTACCCAGAGCGAGAGTAGTTAATTAATGATATTCCAACCCGAAAAAAAAGAGTTATGTAGTCATGTCATTAGTATCGTATCCATTAGTATCTTTGTAAAGGCTTACTAGATCGGACATTTTATATTACATATCGATCTAGAGTAACGTAAATGTAAGTAACAATTCTGTATGATTAATGATAATTATGATGTCTTGTTTTTCTTTTGTATATTTTTTGATACATTTGTCTAAGTTCATGGTTCAAGGCTACGAAAGACTGATGTATCTTTTTGTTGGTTATAAATCATCAAATAACTTTTTTCGCTTTAAGTGGAGCGAGAGAGAGAACAGTTAGACTTTTACTTGTCAGACTAAATTATTGGCAATTGAAGACTCAATTTAGGAAATTAAATTTCATCATCATCATCAGTCTTTTGATGTTCCCACTGTTGGGACTCAGGCCTCCTCTCAAAGAAAGCGAATGGGCCGTAATCCACCACGCGGGCCCAGTGCGGGTTAATGAATGTCACATGTCTTCGAATTTTTGGTTCTAGGACATGCTGGTTTCCTCACGATGTTTTCCTTCACCGTTTTAAGAGCAGTGGTGATGAAATAAATTACACAAAGTAATGCGCCTGGCCGGGTTTGAACCCGCGACCTACAACTTGTAAGTCGGGGCCGTTACCACTCGGCCGCCACTGCTCTCATATTTAATTTAATCTTATGTGAAATTAAATTTAATTGAAATCATTTATAATGTACAACTAGCTGACCCGGCAAACTGCGTACCGCATAATAGCCAATGAATACTTTTTTCACACCTTTTAAACCTTCCCTAAACTGTTACGAATATTTCAAGACCAAAATGAACCAAATCGGTCCAGCCGTTCTCGAGTTTTAGCGAGACTAACGAACAGCTATTCATTTTTATATATCAGATGAATTTATTTAAAGTATAAAATAAAAATAAATTGGAATGAGAATACCTTGTTACGTCAAAAGCCTGCACAAACAACAATGCATTATTTATTTATTAAAAAATATAAGTCGACATTACACGACCAAATTACTTTTATTCTAAAAATCTTGGAGACTAAAACAAACTTATTAAACTTTCGTAAATATACTACAAAAAAATAAAATAAAATTAAAATGAATGCAAATATTTACAAAGTTAGGCTATTATAAACACAACATTAACACCCGTATTTATAAAGAAGTATTTACTTTTTGCTAAGTAAAATCTTATTAAGTCATTACTTGACTTTGAAATCAGCATTCAAAATTCAATTTTTTCTTAACTATAGAATACAAATAGTAGTTTCTTTTACTCAAGTATTTAGTTTTATTTGTTTATAAATACGGGTGTAATGAAGTTAGTCAGTGGTCTAAATAGTGTAAAATAGTTGTAAATACGTGTTATTTTATTGTAAAAACTTCTCTATTGCTAATCCTATCCTTTACCTCTACCATGAGTTTTAAGCAATAGTAATCGTCGCTACTCGATATCGACGCCGTAAATATTTTGTATGGCAAATTTTGGTTCTGCAAGTGACCGCTAGAGGCCCTGCAAAATTTGCCATACAAAATATTTACGGCGTCGATATTGAGTAGCGACGAATACTATTGCTTAAAACTCATGGTAGAGGTACTTGAGTCAGAAATCGATATAGTGGTACGAGTAACTAATTTGCCTTAAAGCATAAAATAACATTTCAAATAAACAAGATACATTTGCTTATTACTCTGCGTCGTCCTTCGGGAAGCTTGACAGTTACAAAGGAGTGTTTCACTATAATATCATGTTTTTCCATTCATTCACCTCAGTTTATCATTTTGATGTGTCATTCCCATGTTTCTCTGAACAAGAATGTCATAACTTAAAAGGACGAGAGCTAATCGCGAGTTTTTTCAATGCGCAAAATAGTATCAGAATTATATAAATATTACTAGCGACCCGCCCCAGCTTCGCACGGGTGCAATGGTGATATTAAATATATTATGCATGTATTATACATATAAACGTTCCTCTTGAATCTCTATCTATTAAAAAACCGCATCAAAATCCGTTGTGTAGTTTTAAAGATCTAAGCAATACATAGGGACAGACAGTGGGAAGCGACTTTGTTTTATGCTATGAAGTGATGATCAGTAAACAGATACAGATAAATTATTACGCATACAGTCGTAACGTATTTTTTGAGTTAAATTGTGTTATAAAAATTAAATAAACACTGTGTTTCCACAGTCGGGTTAGCAGCCGACTTTTGATTTAATAGAAATCTCTTAAACTGATTAATTGATTACATAATAAACGCGAAATTGTCGATTAAAAGTTCTTAACAAATTAGTTATATCATTATCAATTACAAACCCGGCTCTCCTGAAAAGGCTTTGGCTTACGACCTTTTGCGTAAGAGGTATCGTTTTTTTTAAAGTTTATTGTAAGTTCCACTGCATGGCAAAGGCGTTTGGAAGTAAAAAGAGGACTTTTTACTTCCAAACCTCTCTGTCTAGAGCGATCTTCGGCCAAGTTTGCCCCGCGAACAAGATCAGATTGTCACACCACCCTCGCCGCGGTCGACCTCGACGGCGTCGACGGTATTAAAATATGTTATTATATTTCAGTACAAATACAAGATTATTCTGCTATTGCTAGGGTTTCCCTCTCCTAGAGAGGAGGCCTTAGTCCCAACAGTGGGAATATTAAAAAGCTGATAATGCGAGATTGTTGTAGTGTTTAAAATAAAATACAGCTAATTTATTACGACAGAAAAAAATCACAAAGATGCCTCTAAAAATTACTTTCATTGATTAAAAACTGGACAGTACACGAAATCACTGATTGTTTGTGAGAATATTCTATAAGCAACATTTTACCGTTATAATGTTTAATTTCAAAAATCAAATGTGTAGAATTCTAGTATTTCGCTGAAATGTTTTATATTTTACAGCATTGTGTCTTCGCGTATCTCTTGCTTTTGTATGCAGTCGACATTGACATTTTAAAGTTGAATAATTAAGTTTCAAGCTGTTGGATTGTTATAGTGCACAGAATTAGTCTTTAACTAATAACCAGAAGTATGGCGTGACGAACTAGACCAATTGCATGACTTGATTCCGCCATCTCCGTTCTACCATCGGACAACCCAACGTACGGCAAAAACGTACCCTTACGTTATTGAAATTTCAACGGTCCGCACTAAGCATTTTGCGTCGTTTATACCGGTACATCGAAGGACTGGAACAGTTTGCCTGCTGCGGTCTTCCCGTCCGATTATAATTTAGGTATCTTCAAGGCTAGATTGAATAGGCTCTTAATTAACTAGTGCGCCTCACCATTAACGATTGCATCACTGCTTACCATTAGGTGGGATCGCAGTCAAGCACAGCAGTTTATATAAATAAAAAAAATAATGAAAAGTCACCAAAACTGGAAGATAGAAGATATATAGGCTTTTGCTCAGGAGTGGGATAGGCTATAAAAAAACTTGTATTCTTCGGCTGCGTAAAAGCAGGATTTAGACAGATACATAGATGTACTCTTCATTGTAAACATCATCATCTTCATCATCAGCCTTTTAATGTTCCCACTGCTGGGACACAGGTCTCCTCTCTAAGAGAGGGAATGGGCCGTAATCCACCACGCAAGTGCGTGTTGGTGAATGTTACATGTATTCAAAGACATGTTAATGTACACAACAAATAATATTACAAAAGCAGCTTAAAATTAATATGGTGTCACAATGGGCGGTCTTATCGCTAAAAGAAATTTTATACAGACAATCTTGGATGGGTTTAAAAAATAAACACTGTTAATATTTACCGTCTATGACATAAAAATAATAATAAGGTCGTTTATTTTCCCATAGCTATAGTAAATGACATACAGTGCCAACTAGTGCCGTCTTATAACTATTACGGTCCTTTACTGTAGCGAATCACGCAATACAAAGTTAGTATTGCGTTTACAGAAACAAATTCTTACATAAAACGCAATGTAGTTTGAATAAACTGTACAGTTTTGTGACCGCAAAGAAGTTGGTTTTTGTACAAACTGCGTTTTGAAGATTTTGTTTTTGAGTTATGGCGTTATAGGCTGGCACGGAAATTACTAGGTAACAATTCTTGTGCCCAAGGTGTATTCCTCATCGGTAAAAATGACGAAGTTTGTCATATTTTTTCACCCTCTTTTTTTGCGTTCAGATTGATTGAAACTTTTTAGTATCTTCTTGCAGACTTCGAATTTATTTTGATTTTTGACTATCGTTATCTGTTTTACCCTCTTAGGGGTGGAGTTTGAGTAATATCCATTTTTAGCAGAGGTTTACGCCCTACAAGGAACCTGACTGCCAAATTTCAAGTTTGTAGGTGTTATAGTTTCTGAGATTTCGTAATTGATACTTCCTCGCCCTCTAGACAGACTATCTATTAATCGTTTAATCTAAGAAGTTAAAGTCATTAGTCGGATATATCCGACCAAAACTCGCTTTTATTCCACCAGGGTCACTTATCCACGAACAAATACTTCATCTCATCAGCTCTTCTGTCACCTATGGGGATTAAAGAGCTAAACGAGATGGAGAACTCAGTCGCAAACACACGACCCTGGCGAATAGTACGCATAAAGTCGTCGGGCCAACCCAACACGGTTAAATGGTTAAGAACTAAAATGTATTGTATTATACTGTTTGTACTGTATTTTCGTTGTTATACTAAAAGTAATCAAACAATTCCGTTTTTCAATCGCCTTTACGACACCCACCGGAAAAGACTTGATCTTATTGCCGTCTCTGAGATTAGTGTAATCAACATAATATTTTGTAGTACACTTATAACCCGGTACAAACAGCCATACCATATTCAAAGTACCATTTCAAATATTACAAGTACACGTATAACAGCGTACTACGCAAACACGCGGCGTAGTCGCGTACTTACGATTATGTAAATACGACGCGTACTAACTGAGCTAAGAGTAAGGATGGCCCAGTTTAAATACGCTGAATACTCGTTAGAGTCAATATGATTTCCTTAATGTATGTGTTTTATACGTTTTATGTAGGATGGTTATGAAGTGATCTGAATGGATTTGGTGTTTGGTGGAGTATGGATTTTTTAATAACAAAAAACTGAACCAGATTTGGTTGGACACATCAAACACATCACATACACAACACACACACACAATACAAACACATCACACACACATCAACACATCGAACACATGTCATTGTCCGTACCGCTAGGAAGACGAATTCCTTGCCGAAGTCTGTATTTCCTGATAGCTATAAACTAAGAATATTTAAGTCAACTTTTATGAAATCATGCTTTAGTGTGGACCACATCATCGATCGATTGCCATCAGGTTAGGTAGTGGTTACTGATGAGGTTAGGATGGTAAGCGATAGAAACTTGGTTCATTTAATGTGGAAAGCGTGGTAGTTGTATGCTATGTAATAAAGTTTCATTATTATTTAAAATAAAGGCAGTGTATTCTCGAAACTCGTTCGTTTCATTCGAGTCGAGCAAAATGGGACTATTGAGTTTTTCTATTAAAACATAATATGTTGCAGTCCGGAGTTTGGAAAGATATAACAGGGGAGATGTGATACTCCGATTCTTGGACAGCATGTAATACTGTTGGTCCTGCGCCTGATCTTTCTCCGCTCGTGTCAGATTGCCGTCCCATCGGATCATGAGAGTATAGGAACAGAGAGTGCATCTTTGTTTCCGCACACACTTGCAATGTACACTGTAATATCTCCTGTAATCTATGTTAAGATTGGTGATTGTGATCGAGTTAGAAGAAATATTATTATTTATTGTCAAACATGATATATTTATTGATTTTTTCTTTCAACTTTATGTACAGTTGTGGTACATAGACGGACTTAATGCAACAAGGCAATCTCTACCAATCAACTTTTAGTTTAAAAAACTATACTGTAGCAGGAAAAAAGCGGGTGGGGCTAAGTTATATTTTCTTTTTTTTATTGATGATAGGTTTGCGCTTGACCGCTATCTCAACTGATGGAAAGTGACCATACGGTTGACAATGCAGCGCGCTTACCTAGAAGTAACCTATTCACTCTAAACTTAAAGATTCCCGGGTTATAGCAATCAAGAATCACAGACTCCGGCTGAGAATTCCACTCTTTAGCTGTACGCCCAATGAGTTTGTCCCCAAAAAAGTTTTATGCGTATAGGTGTGATGTCTACCATGTACCTACCGGAGGCGCATCGCCGTGCGCCTGGTGGTCTGATGATGGAACGGTTAAAAAAATTATCTTTACTTTGAAAATCTAATCAAGCTGAGCAAAACCTTTGTCTATAGAATCAGCAGCCAACACCCCTTGCTTCTAATTCATTCCCGTATACCCCTTATTCAATTCGAGATAAGACAAACAAAACAGCGCGAATCAACACGGAGGTAATCTCTGATGTAAATAGACTCAAAACTCGAACAACTCAAACAGACAAACAAACAGCAAGCTCTATCAATAAATAACTACCGTCACCAATTATTGATACTATCCCTTTATCTATGTTACCAGGGATCGCAAACCTTTTGTAAATACTTGTCAATTTAACATAAACAATGACTAAACATAGCATTCAGGTAACTTAGTTTTGAAGAGTTGGGTTTAATCGAGAATCGCAAAATCCTTAGTTACTACCAGTATACCCAACGGGGTTCATAATTGTTTTTTTATTAATTTTTACTATCTCTACGTACCTATATACTTAATGCATTGCAATGAAGATTTTAAGGTTTATTGATTTTGTGAACACAACGTATAACAATCTTTAGTTTACCGTCCAGACTGAGCCCGAGTCGTTGACGGCGTATAGTGCTCCATGCAGTGCGCATTCATTAAAGATATGAAGTCAAATTGTAGGGGCCTAACAGCCAGGGCCCTGCTTAGAGTCCCAGAACACAAGGCAATCAAGAAAAATAGGAGTGGATTTTAGTCAGTAAAAGTCTAACATACCCGCCCCCTCCGCCCTAAAGCGGGAGAAGGCATTGGATGATTTCCCATCTAAAAAAAGTTACAATAATCTTATTAAAAATATTTAGTCCATCCTATTCGATGTGTGTGCCTATGTTAGGGTATGTTTTATTGTCATGCGGAATTCGTCACGCATGCGGATTTGCTCCGCATGCTCATGTCATTGTTATACAAGTATTTATTGTAATGCGGGGGGAATACGGACGCGGGACGCATGCGTGGCGAGATAATCCCACATGCGTGATGAAATCAGCATGATAGTAAAAACACCCTTAGTTATTAATATACTAGTAGTTTTAAGTGCTTACTCTACTAACAAAATATTGGTTTGTGTCTGAATTTAATGAACAATAAAAAACGAAAGCCCGCTAAATGTCAGTTACAGCACTTTAGCTTAAAGACGGCTAAACAATAGAACTATCAACATTAAAAATGTGTTTATAGATAGATATACATCAACACGGACTAGAGCTTTCATTTAAGGTAGAACTACATTGGGCCCACGTGGGCCACGTACGCTGATAGGAGCGCGTCGGTCTCCTTATATTTTATATGGCAACTAGACTTGTAGAGCTACGTTAGACCCAAGCCACGCGACAATTCAAGCGTCGTCCACGTGTGCGTGTAGTTTTCACTTTATTCGTGCTTTAGGTTTGACACCCCTACTAGCGAAAAGCCTTTTATACTAGGGGATGAGACAAAAGGCTATTGTTAGAAAACCCACTTTTCAACACTTATCACGCGGCGTGATAGCATTGTAGTTAGGGGTGTCGACGATATCGTGAGTTTGAGTCACACTATGATCGCTGTTTTGTTTGATCGTCATTACTGAGACTTGGTAAAGCATTGTGGATAAGGAAATGATCATTAGTGTTTCTGGTAATTATTGTGATTGCTGTTTCATAAACTAGACTCCTTTTGTCATCTCATTTTTAGGGTTCCTTACAACAGAAGGTAAAAACGAAACCCTTTTTGGATTACTCTGTTGTCCGTCTAATCTAAATCTGTCTGTCAGGATCCTTTATCTTAGGAATTTTATTATTTATTATTAAATGAATATACCATTAAGTATTTTGTGAATATTTGAAGTCTCTACTTTTTGCCATTTAGTGATATCGAGCAAAAATAGATAAAAAGTGGCGTTTTTTGTATGCTCACTTTAAATATTTATTTTATTTATAGTATTTGTTGTTATAGCGGCAACAAAAATATATATTTTGTGAATATTTCAAGTGTCTACCTGTTGCCATTATGGATATCGAGCAAATAAGGGCAAAAAAATCGTGTTTGTCGTATGGGAGCCCCACTTAAATATTTATTTTATTTATAGTATTTGTTGTTATCGCGGCAACAAAAATACATATTTTGTGAAAATTTCAACTGTCTAGCTATCACGGATTTTGAGATACAGCCACACACAGCGAAGTCAATAATAGGGTCACGTTTTTACCGTTTGGGTGCGGAACCCTAAAAAAGATAAAAAAATAACTCGCAGTTTAGACGACATAGAAACTGGAAAACTGTTTACCTCTTAAGCAAAACCAACCTCGTTATTAGAAACCCTTCCCTTAGTTCCACGAAAAGGTCCGTTCGGGTTAAACCAAAGGATTCAGGAAACTATCTCCTTATAAAATATAAGCGAGTTAAGACGTTAATCGTTTGATAAGGAAGGAGCTACTTTACGACTGTAAGTTACTGTTATTCGCTTAATTGATAACTTGCTAATGCCCAGGATTTTAGAGGATACCCTGATATGAAAGTTGCCTGTATTTATGCGTTTGATAATATTATAAAATCTAGTAAATTGTAAAAGGACTAGCTGTTGCCAGCGGTTTCTCCCACGTAATACTAGAATATGATCCCAAGGAAACATAATCTCAGGATAAAAAGTACCTTATGTGCTATTCTAGGACATGATCTACTTGTGTACCAAGTTTTATCAAAATCCGTTCAGTAGTTTTTGCGTGAAAGACTAACAAACATTCATATATCCAGACGTCCATATGTCGTGGCCAAATCATAGAAATTGATAATGATATGACTAACTGAAACTGGCTAACCACGCCTCCAGTTCCTTGTTTTGACGTTATCAACCAAGGAATTGGAGGCGTGGCCATTTTCAAGCGTTCACGCTTAACAATTTTTTTCGTTTATAATATTAAATATCAGTGGAATAAACTGACTAACTTATATATCAACGCACAGCTGAAACTGGGACTAGGAGCATGAAACGAAAGGAACAAAGGCTTTCTTTTATGACGTAGGCAACCATTAAAAATGGGTTTTAAAAATTCAACTTTTAAGGGGGTGAAAAGGACGAAATTCTGTTTTATGCACAGTTTTATTCCCTGGAGAAATATACTTGAAACTTACCATAAGTAGTAACCCAAGTTAATAAAAAAGGACTTTATTATCCTTTTTTTTTTAAACCACTCTATCAAAACAATTTAGGGAGATTTAAGGGTTGAATGAGAGATTGTATGGAGAGGGTTGTATGGTGAAAAAAATTGAAACTTGGCCCAAATTCTAATCAAAATAAATAACAAAAACTGTAATTATATAGTTTTTGTAAACTACCATCAAAATACATATGATATTATGGGACAGTACTTGTTAGCATGATATGGGGCTGCCATAAGTTAGACATTTATATTCCAACTCTTCTCATCTCTTTTCATGAGGTCACGACTATAGAACTCACTTCTAAGTCTGTGTTTCCTGTTGTCAAGAAACACAAATTCCGTCAAGAACAACCGTCCGTCCGACCGAACCGTCCGTCTTGTCCGTCTAGACAAGCGTACGCCATTGTCGACAATTTTAGGGGCCCAACAGGGCCGAAGCCTACTGGGGTCAAAGGGTATGTGAAAATGGTGCGCTTTACCATCGACGATTGCATCACTGCTTACCATCAGGTAGGATTGCAGTCAAGTGCTAGTTTATACAATATAAAAAAAAAAAAAAAAAAAAATGGCACCCGGGGCCCTGGGACCAAGGCAAAGAATGGAACGGGGTAGGTTTTTAGTCAGTAAGAGTCTGACACTACTTCCCGCTCCACCCAAGGGCGGGATTCGTCATTGGATGATTTTACCTACCAAAAAAAACAACTTAATGACAACAATTTAATTTTCATCGCTTACCATCAGGTGAGATAGTGGTCAAAGACGTGTGACTTTAAATATATTAAATAACTGTGTGCAAGAATTGAGAATGACGTTGGTCTCTCGCTTTAACAATTTTCTAAAGGCGCGACTTTAACTTTTTACGAATATTGTCACTATACACGAATGTAATTGTATAGTAATGATGAATTCACTTATTTATTATTGTTATTTATATTTTATGACTTTATCCTAAAATTTATTTTTTACTAAAATCTATAAACACAAAATACCGATTGCCGAGGTCTGTTAGTCGACACCGTCACCGGCCCACGCTGAAAGCCAGCGCTGTGGACTCGTCGCATTTTGCTTGTGGACATTGCATTATGCTGAGTGTTCGACCTTTTTGCGCGGGCGTGGCGATAATATATGTACCTTTTTTTAATGTTTGTAATCTGTTATGTTAGCTTTTTCCGGCGAATAAAATGCTTTTCTTTCTTTTCTTTATTTATAGCCCAGCAAATAAGATATCAGCACGATCGTCCAACATCTAAGTATAGAGGGTATCTCCCAACAATTTTCATTACTCGTCTAATCAAGACACCGATTGCAATTCCTGCAGCAATCCACTGGAGCAGGCGGGTTGTTACCCAGACTTTTACTTATTGTAGAACTACCGGGGACGAACAATTTGTCGGTCGATCGGTCCCGACGGCCAAAGATTGCTTTTTTAAAGATACACTTGGAATGAGCAAGTTCGATTGTTCGAATTCTTGGCAGGGTTAGAGTTTATTTAGTCGCTGTGCTGGCTGGCAGCGTTTAAGATACGGAGTCTTATAAATAGTTCGGATTGCTTGGTAAAACATTCTTGATTTGGAATTTGTTTTTTTTTTTCAGGACACTTGATGCTAGCTTTGAGGATTGTAACTCTATTTCTTTACTTTGTGAAATAAGTATTTGAAGTAATATTTATAAGTTCTTTTTGTTGTTGTTGTTGTTGTGTATTAGTGATGTGGGTAGCATTAAGCTAGTAACATAATGTATTTGATACGAGTCTATTGCCATCCGGCAATTGACCGGAGCAGTTGTGTGGGGCGAATATGTCTGTCATTCTGTTAGTGAGCTGTACTATACGCAAAACAAAACGCAGTACAATTCAATGTATAACATGTTCCAGCAGTTTTGCTCGCGTGAAATTAGTTCTTCCATTTTTTATAAACTTATAGTGCTGTTCTAATCAGACCGACACTTGTCCAGTTTTTTTGTCCTAATCTAAACAGTTAAGATTCAATTTGAATGAGATTGCCATAAAACTATAGCAATATCATTCAAATTGGACCGATGACCTGATAAAGGACCGATGACTTGGTAAAGGTTGCGGGAATCCGGTGGATGCGAGACGCACAGGACCGTTCACTGTGGCGACACTTGGGGGAGGCCTATCTCCAACAGTAGATGTCTTTCGGCTGAAATGGTGATGATTGAGTGATTCAATCACCAACGATTGCATCACTGCTTACTATCAATCATATGGGATCGCACTCAAGCATTGGTTTATATCAATAAAAAAAATCTGTTTAGTAAACAAAAAGCCACCCTTTTGTTAGATTCGTACACCCTCATGCCTAAGCCGTTGCGAACTCTCTTTCTATTCAAATCTGCTACACACATCCAATACCGCACACTCTCATTAAGGTTCAGTTGAAAACCAGCGTCAGGCAACTACCATGGAGTTGTGTGGCATTTTTGCTGAACTGGACCTATTTGGCGCAACCGTGAGACACACAATGTTAGTTTTCTCCTTTTTTTTAACCGACTTCGAAAAAAGGAGGAGGTTCTTTGTCTACTACATTTTGTTTCTGCATCGTGTCAATTTTTTTTTTCTTTTTTTTTTCTACTCAGTCTGGGGATGTCACTTCACTTCAATCTCATGTGATGTAATCCGCCATCTTCATGTAGTTCCGTAGCGAGTTCATTCACGTTATATCTACAACTAATAGTGTAACATTCAACCACGTCGTTCCACTTTCAAAGTACACTGGTACATCTTTAGACTCAATAGGCAAGTCCTTGCTATTTGCAGCTCAATTCCTTAAGTAAATTCACTCTGCACCGACTCAGCCCAGGCAGCTTCTATGAGCCGAACATTTCAGTGCGCGCTCAAATTTAGCAATGTTTACGATTGTAATGGATTGGTGGTAGAAGATAATTCTAGTGTAATGTCAATCGGTAATTGGCCCGGTTTTTTCTTAATTTTGAAAACTAATTAGGGCTTAAGTTTTTTTTTGTAACCATCAATGGAATAAAGTTTTAAGGAAATTGCGTCAAAACCAAAGGTTTTAGGATTAGAATCCTAAAAAAACTTTAGACTTTAAAGTTTAAAAAATAACCTTAAACTTAAGGCTAAAAGTTTTGTGTTCTTTAATATTAAGAGTTTTTTTTTTATTAAATGATTATAGTCTATTCTAAAATATTCATAATCTATTTAACTGTTTAATTTGTTATTATGCGTTGTAGATTATGTTAAAACTAAAAATGGCGTCTTTTTGTTCTTTTACACAAGTCTGACATTGATCATAACACTTTGTAGCATAACATTTACGACTGTTTTACACTAAACTAACTCAAAAGGTTTAAAACTCTAAAGTATCAATCTGCATAAAGGCAAAATCCTGACAATGACTCCAATGCCCAGCACAACCGTATGTATGGACCTGGAAAGTTGAAATTTTACATAGAGGTTTTTTTTTATGATTTGAATAATAAAAAAGGATTTTTCAAAATCTACCTTACTACACGCGTGCTGAACTGTATGGCACTTCACCTCTCACAGAGAAGGTCTTGGGGCCTCAGCAATGGAAAAGTTAGAATGTGAATTTGCTTGCCAATTTAACTACGAACAAACATTTGAATATTATGAAAAATCAAGCGTGTATTGTTCTGAAAAACTAACATTCTGTGTTTGAAAAAATCATCACTTTCCCGCGCTTGTTCAACATTACTTAGCGTTGGCACAATACATTTTTCCATCCATCTTTTCTCTGACCTCCTTTTCCATCCATCCAAATGTCATTATATTCAGAACTCTTTTAGTAACATGAGTTTCACCCGTCCTCTTCATATAACCATACCAAGATAAACTGTCCCCTTTAAATTTTTCAGTCACTGGCTATACTTTCAACTTTCTCTAATGTGCTCATTTCTCACTTTACCCATAATTCTAGTCACTCCAAACACACTGTATGAGAAAATACTGATCTATTAAAAGCACTGTACGGATTTTAAAGGGTTCTAAATAAGTTATTTTTTCTTTCATCGACCAAATAATACTGTGGTTACAGCGCGGCACGGCGGTGTACAATTCAAGTAATTGAATTCTCATAGAACTTTATAAAAAAAATCAAGCTTGCTCTGCCAGAAAATGTAACACAACATTTGTTTGAAAACATAATGTTTGTTCAAAAATAGTCTGTGAATGAGTTTTATTTAGTTGGTAATGTTTTTTGCCTTCTATGAAATCGTGGTTATTCATTGTGGAAAGAAATTGAGTTGTAATAATATTTATTTTTAATAAATTATTCCAGAGTAAAATAATAAAATATTATTCAGAACACAAATATTTGTAAAACATTACAACTGTAAAAATGAATTATATTATTACTACTCTAAAAATAAATAGTATTTTTTTTTTTTCAATCTTGTGGAAACAGAAGTACCGTACTATAGGTATGTGCCCGACCCAGTTCTCGACAATGGCAATGTCTCATTGTATTGGGATCGATCTATAATCACTGACAGGATTATTGTTGCCAATAAGCCTGATATAGTGGTCATAGATCGACTAGAGCGTCGCACAATGATTATTGATATAGCGGTCCCTCATGACGAGAACCTCGTGAAAGCTGAGAAGGATAAAAAAACTAAATATCTTGACTTGGCTCGCGAGGTTGTCGACATGTGGGAAGTGGACACAGCAGTCATTGTGCCGATAGTCGTGACGGCCAATGGCTTAATAGCCAAGAGCCTCGACCAACACCTGCGGAGGCTCTCGTTAGGCAGTTGGATCAAGGGTCTGATTCAGAAGGCAGTACTCTTGGACACGGCGCGTATTGTCCGGAGGTTTCTCTCCCAGGAGCCCTGACCACCGGTAGCTTGGACCCTGTTCCCGATGCCGGTGGGCTACTATTTTTTATATTTTTAAATGTTTTTTTTTTTTTGTATTACCTTCTATAAAAAAATATTTAAAAATGTAATTTATATGTATATAGAAAGAATAAAAGGAAATAATAATATCGGAATAGTATTTTGAAATAAACCTTTATTATTTTTACAAGTTCTACATACATTGCTTTGCTCGTCTGTTATTTTATTTTCGAGCCCATTTTTCCAAACTCTTTGTTCGTGTTCCTGTAAGGACCCCGGATTTCCCTTTCAGAAGCCAACTTTTGGCCCCAGTAGGCTTCGGCCCTGCTGGGCCCCAACGGTTTTGCTGACATCTTTTTGAAGCGCGCGTGAAACACTACGCGCCGTCGACGACTTGGGCTAGGTCCGGTTGCCTGACGGCCAGACGGCGAGCTTTCATTGCTCGTCACCCACAAGCTCGCGCAGTTGTGGCTGGTAGCCGTGGTCGGGGTACCTTGCGGCTTACACTTGCGTGTTCAATTCCGTATTTCACATAGAAATTATAAAGTTTTTTGTGTCCAAATAGTCGTCAATCAATGACATAAAAATACCATGATAAAGAATCCAATTCCTAGTAAAATGTTTACAGAAAAGGAATTTCGTCGCCACGCTCATAATAAATGATACGCCTTGCTTCGTGCGTGACTTTCTAAAAATTGTGATGGGTAACGCGACCTGTCGCCGTCGGGATGAGTAACTGATGTTCTTTATTTTAAGCATGCAATTCATTTTGTTTATTTATTTTCTTGATACTTTTATTTTGGGGTGGAATGCGCTGAACAATGTCTAAGGTTGTAGATTGTTTTGTACTCACGCACCACGATTGTAGCATGTAGAAATGTGACGTTTTCTATGCCACATCGAATTTAATCGAAACGAGCTAAAAATGTCCACATTTTTTATATTACCAATGGTAGTGCCATGAAGTAATTTATAAGCTTCGTGTGTATAAGTACACTTATAATTATATCATATTTGTTTTTAGGGTTCTGAACGTTAAAAGGCAAAAACAGAACCCATATAGGATCATTTTGTTGTCCATCTGTCTGTCAACACCCTCTATCTCGGGATCCCGTAGAGGTATCGAGTTGAAATTAAAACTGTATACTCAAGTCTAGTCCGTTGAAACTGTGAAAAAATCAAAGTTCTGAGTTAGTGTAAAAAATACAGTCGTTTATGTCGCATAAAACGTATATTCCGACACTCTCAGGCTACTAAATTTCAAAATTCATAGGGTACTTCCCGTTAACTTACAATTAACCTAGAATTCTGAAATTTTCATGAAGCAAGGTCTCATAGCACAATTATAGAAAAAAAACTGAAAACAGTTACGTCATTCGGAAGCGATTCGAAAAAATGTTCGTAAGTCAATTCGGGAATTGTTTTCTTATGTAAGTTTGAACGGAACCAGAGGCCACTCAGTGCCCGAATCCGACTCGCACTTGCCCGGTTTTTTTTTGACTTGCTTATATGGTTTTTTTATTCCGGTGCTGTTGTTGTATCAATTATTCTTTTATTACCCAAAGGTCTGGTGGATAATGCCGTGTTACATTAAGTCCGCGTATGAGTACCTATCGTAAATTATTCTCAAAGGTAGATACGACGAGTACATCATTCAATAAGGTAAGACGAAATGATACCGTAAATAAATACATATTATGACCGACTGACATATTTTAATCAAAATACAACTTTATTGACTTGCAAAATGCAAAAAAAAATATCTTTAAATGGATTCTTTGAAAGTTACACATCTTAGCTTTACTGAAATGTTACACATTATTTTGCCAATAAAGAGCCAAAGCTTCCCGAAATAGTAGAGCGAGAGAAAGCAAGAACAAAAGGCACATAAATAAAATACTTAGAACTAAAAGTAGCATCAATTTCTACATTAAAAATTCAATGAAATTCCAGCGTAGTCGATTGTCTTACGTAAGGTATCTGCATGGCAAAGAGGTGGTATGCAGCCGACGGAGAATTTAAAATATGTATAGTGAAAAATTGATGCCTCTTCCAACAGAATGGATAATATGAAACGCATCTAGGAAATGCTGTAGTCATATCAAGTTATGTTTAGAATATTCAAAAAGAGAATACATGAATGTTATTTCAGCTTTTTCCCTTTGTGAAATAATTAGTCTTGTTTACCCTTTTGGTACGGTGCCGTCAGTATCAAAGGGGTTAAAATGGGACCCTATTCCTATCATTTTGCAGTCCGTCTGTCTGTCACCAGGCTTTATCTCATGAACCGTGATAGATACAGTTGCAATTTTCATAGATAATGTATTTTTATTGCCGCTATAATAAAAAAAATATTATGAACAAAATAAAATAAATATATAAGTGCGGCTCCCATACACTAAACGTAATTTTTTACCGGTTTTAAGTACGGACGGTTCGGAATCCTTTGTGTGCAAGTCCGAATCCCACTTGGGGGATTTAAATTAAAATGACATATTTATTTATTATATTCTTTATTGTACACCAAAAAAGTCATGACAAACATATACTATACATTCACACACACCGTCACACACAATATTTCACAAAATGTATGTTTTAAGCCTCCTTTGTTCTGACCACGTGACCGAGCGTTGATATGACGTCATTCCTATTTTTTTTTATGGTAGGTAAAATCATCCAATGACAAATCCCGCCCTTGGGCGGAGCGGGAAATAGTGTCAGACTCTTACTGACTAAAAACCTACCCTGTTCCTTCCCTGCCTTGGTTCCAGGGCCCTGGTATGCATTTTCATACATTTCCAGAGCCCCAGACTAGGCCTCGACCCTAATGGGCCCCTACGGTTTGCTGACAACTCCTTTAGGCAACGTCATTCCTATACATTTGAAGTTTTCTACTAGCGTTAACGATTATAGATTTTATCAATTTCGCCAAGCTCTCTGGTGTTAATACAATCATTATCTTCAAATGTGGTGCCATATTTAAAAAAAAATCCGACTTTTCCACACTGCTAGTATATTTTTACACCTAATAGGTGTACTTTACAGAAAAGGTATTCTGAAAAAAAAATGGACACTTCGTATACTACCTTACATACTATGACAAGAGAACCCGGGGCCCTGGAACGGAGGCTAGGAGGCATACCGGAGTGGGTTTTAGTCAGTAAAAGCCTGACATGGAGAGAGCGGAAGAAATCATTAGTTGATGTCCCACCTAAAAAAAAGATTTTATGAACTTTATGTCTCAAGATGCAAAGGTGATATAGAAATAAATCAACATAATAACATTGCCATCTCGTCACCTACGATCGTCATTGACTTACGCTCCAACGCCCAACCCGGAAATATCCGCATACAATTTCCTCCACAAACGCAATACTGTAAGCAATACACTCATACACACAATTCACCTCACGCCAAAAAAAGTATTCAAACGCCCCATTTACGCCAAATGCTACCTCAGCGCAACGGCCGCCATTTTTCATCCGATTTCGTGCGAACACGATCGAACACGAACGTTAGGCAATATGTTCCGTATGTCATACAAATAAAACAAGTCGGGTGATAAACTACAGTCATTTTCGTTCGTGAAGAGGTGTACATTCGTCATGAAGCCTTAGCTCACTTTTCATTCGGATCCCTTATCGTGGAAGACTGTGTAAGTGACTCACGTAAGCTTCAGAAAATCTGTAGGTAAAGACGCGGGAACGAGTTGTCGTTGTATTTGAATTTGGAATGGAAATTGTTGACGGTGCGGTGTTTTATGAAAGGGAATGGTAGGTTGACAAATGTTTATTTTCCCATTTCCTCTTTCCCCCCTGAAGCAGAACTATTTGTGTCACTCTTGACGATGTACATCGAAATGAATATGAAAAATACCCGCCTGAGTCCTTTAGTTTACTTTTGCTTTCTAGTGTCATGGTCAATCTTTTCAGCGTTTCTGCAGTCCTAGCGGGCATTGGCTCTACTGGGTCCCTTCACTTTTGCTGACATCTCTTTGAATCGTGTGCGGAACACTCGGTTTGCGCCTGGTCGCTACCAGACAGGTGGACGGCAAAATTTTCACTGCTCGTCTCAAGTAGAATAACCTGGTTTAATAGCCAGGTTTATCATAGGTCGATGGGTTTATCACTCAAACATATAAAACATTATTTTTAAACATTCTTCAGAATCAGTTACTGAATGGATTCCAATAGTTTTTATACCATGTTATATTTTTTCCTAAAAATATTTAAAAAGGTCACAAGTTGGATACCACCGACACCAAGTACAATATAGGTCACGGAAGGTCATAGCGGGTATTAGGCGCCAGCAAACAGCTGGGTGCAAGTGCAAAACCACCCCTCAGTCGTATGGATGGCCTAGTGACTATGTATTTTTGCTGTGATAATGAGCTTATAACTCTGTGATTTTTCATGACACAGTTATAAAATTTTGTACATAGATTTTTTACATAAAAAATCCACCATAAAACTAATATTGTAAATTGATGAAAATTAGCTATTAAACTCTTTCTAGAGTACTATTTATTTCTAAGTACAAACCAAAACAAACGCTATCTAAAACACAATAGCTACAATGAAATCCTTAAATTCAGGCGCTCCTATAAAATATTTGAAGCATTATTTAAGTGGGATTTAGTCGTTAGCTAAACTACTATAATGTCCATTGTTCAAACGGTAGTTTCGTACAATTTCGCGGCACATTTGCGGCGGCGAAACTGTACTGGAACAGCGCTCCCTAGCGGCCAAAGTGTGGACTAGTCTGCAGGGAATTCGGACTTGTTTATCGCTAGTATTATGTGCCGTACTGTTCTCGTGTTGCAAGTTTTTGAGAGTTTAAAACGTTATATTCTCGACTTGTTATCTATTTGCGCGTACTATACGAGGGTATTTGGTCTGGTCTTAGTGAAGACCAGACCAAATACCGTTATGCCAGAATGCAGTAGTTCCTGGCAGTTATAACTGGTTAGATTTGTTTGATGATTAGTTTTAAAATATCAAAGGTAGTCGTGGCTAAATAATAACATCACGGTTCGAAATTCCTTCTGGAGACATTCAGCGGCGATGATCTCTCGCCTACGGCTCTAGTTCAAGCCATAGTCTGGAGTAAGTGAAAATGGAAAGTGGTCGTTTTTATTTGCGACGTAGTATGCAAGCATAACATGATCGCAACCGTCAGCAAACGGACATCCTCAAGCCCCAAGAAGACGCCTCTGGCGTTGGGAGTAGCAAAGCTATTTCCGGCCACTGTAAGCGTGGGTTTGTGATGAGCAATGGGTAGCTCGCCGTTCAACCGTCAGTAAGGACTAAACCCGAGTCCACGGCGAGTAGTGTACGCGCAGAAATGACATCAAAACTTAAGGGGCCCTGTGAGGCCGACACCTACTAGGGCTGCGGGATCTTTTGAAAGAGTGACCGTGGCCCAAGAACCTGAGGGGAAACTGAAGGTTTTGTCACTAAAAGTCTGCCACACCCTTCTCTTTCTAGATATTTATAGGTATTCATAGATTTAAGCTTTGTTATATTTTGATGAACAATATAGTCATCCTATTCTATTCGATTAATATTTTCCAAAAGTCAAATTCCATTTTGGGTGATTAATGATATTTATTTTGCAAATAGGTTTTAAAAAGCGCTTTTACACGTTGATTGGATGAGGCCGGTATTTCTTTGTTGTTTACCCTGAGAAGAAAAATGGAAACCAACTCTTTTTTAGTCCACACAGTAAACATAATTATGTAATGGTCAAATCTTATAAAAACTATAAAATATTGGCGAACAGATTTTATTACGTGTGATGAGCACGATCATTTATTCTGTTACATTTACGTATTATAAATAAATTACACCCAGACGTAATTTATTTATAATACGTAAATGTATTTAGAAATATGTAAGTATGTTTAACAGTTGTCTAGTGGGTTCTCTTAGCACTTTGCTCTGTTTAGTTTGGGACTAGATGGCGTTGTGTGTAAGTTGTGGAGTATTATTATTATTATTTATTATTAAACCAAAACAAAGAAAGAAAGACGAAAAATAATCTTATTGGGCATAGAAACACACAATGCTGAAACTACAGCATAAATGCCAGACAACTACGAGGTGGTAGTTGCCTGACGCTGGTTTTCAACTAAAAATAAATAAAAATAAATAAAAAATAATAGGTTGTTTTGATTGTTAAAACAGCTACAATTTAGTTTCCATGGAGTTTCTAGCGGAGACCACGCCATCCCCTCTCCTCCCACGAGTGTTGTAAAGATGAGTAATGGTTTACGTTCCAACGATGGACACCATTTGTCATTATTACTTTATTTTGTTCAAAGGAAAAGGTAATTTATCTATCTTAGATAGATATCCTGGATACCACAGACTATGTAAATAGTAATAATTATACCTACTACTCTCTTGTAGAACCCGACTCAGTTCTTGATAATGGTCATATCACTTTGTACTGGGATCGGCCCATCATCTCTGACAGGACTATTGTAGCCAATAAGCATGATATAGTGGTGGTGGACCGATGAGAGAGGCATACAATGTTTATCGACATATCTGTCCCGCATAACGAGATTCTCGTGAAAGCCGAAAAAGATAAACAAATCATGTAAAATTGAGTCGGCTCGCGAAGTCGCGAGGTTGTCAATATGTGGAAAGTGGACTTTGCGAACATTGTACCGATAGTTGTGTCAACTAATGGCTTAGTAAAGCACGAGCCTCGACCAACATCTCATACTACATTTACATGTGGGCCCAGCCTCGGCCAATCGCTATTGTGTAGCCATTGTATAAACAGGGAAACCCCGTTAACTATGGCGACTGGCCGAGGCTGGGCCCACATGTAAAAGAAGCATTAGAAAGCTCTCGGTAGGTAGCTAGATAAGAAAGCGGTACGTACTTCTGGACACGGCTCCTATAGCTAGGAGATTCCTTTCTCTGGAGTCCTGACCATCGGTAGCTTAGATCTTGTTCCCGATTCTAGTAGAATACTGTTTTGGGGACGCGGATGGGAGATATTGCGCCTGTCCCCTTTTATGTATTTGCGATGAGGTGATGATTGGTATCAGAAGTAAAAATCCAACTTGCAGTGTTAATGTGTATTTTCAAACACTGGTAGATACAAAATATAGTAAGGCTATTTAACTAATTGTAAAGTCAGATATAAAGGATCGGACTAATGATAACAAATAATCTAGTCCTTGTTTCGCGACGGTTGACCGGGAAGAGAGCGAGAGACGCTAAGGGTAGCGCCCCACCTTCTCGGCTCGTGTTGCCACTTAACTAACTTAACAATATTGACTTAAATATTAACATGCAACACTAAATCTAAGGTGCGTTCACATATGCAATATGTGACGCCACACTGTTTTATATATATATTGAATTGAAATAATTAAAAATATAATTTATACATGTATTTAAAAGAATAAACTAAAGAATAGCAAAAAAATAAGTTAAAGAATATCATAGATTTCTTATTGAACATCAAAACTTAGCAATGTACATAGTTATTACACAATAATTCATGCACAAAGGCGAGCTCAACTCAACGATGAGTTTTTTCCTAGAAAACCTTTGACTGGTACAGCAATTACGAGTATGTATTAGAGGATAGGATGGAGTGCCTTTATTTTGTGTTTTTTAGTTTTATAAATGTAAAATAATTACTTTCTAAAATTTGATATATAGTAGCGATTTTATAGAATAGAGTAATAATTCCGGATAGCGCGTTTTCCTAAAAATCAGTGATACATTTAGTTTTCAAAAAAAAACCGGTGATTATTTTGTGTAGTTATAGTTTCCAGTTCGGTCATCCACAGAAATAATTAATTAAGAAACAATGTGGAACAGCAGTATTATACAGAATTATTTTTTAAAGATAGCGTCCCTACATAATACTATTAAATTATGGTTAGTGGGTATACCACAGTAACGGAGTAAGGGGGGCAGAAAATATTTTCTTTTTTTTTACCTATATAACGTGTGACTAAGGCTTTTTTTTCGTTTTGTTCTTGTTTCTCCAGTAACCTTGTTTATTTTAGCACCCTAAAATTTTTTTCTTACTTTTTCAGCGTCGTTTTTTTGTCGTAGTCTGGTTTTTTTTTATTTTTTTGGCAGTTTCATTTAAAATAATATTAGAATCGATTTAATAAAAATAATAATAATAATTATATTCCAAAAGACAACAGAATGGTCCACTTTGTTAGCAAAACAAGATATTTATATAATTTTTATTTAAGTATCATAATTTAGGTATTCCATTGTAAATACACCTTGGTGAAATGAGGTTTTAAAGACGCGTCGGATACTCAATGTGAGTGTGGTACCCCTGTTCAAAACATGAACCACATGTTAGAGTGCCCTAAGTGCCGATACACCTGCACTATTGAGAATTTAATGAGTGCCACCGATGCTGCAGTTAACACGGCTACGTTACCCAACAGTTGAGCGAGTTTACCATCGACTCGAAAAGAAGAAGTTCTTCCATTCTACTCATCTCTTCATCACTGTAGGAAGTGTCTGAGTAATGGCGAATGGAAAAAGGTGAATTGTTACCAACAAACAAAACAAGAAAGAAATCAGATTTTTTTAAACTAATTATGACTTATATAACTTAGATAAGCTAATTTAAACTAAGCCAAAACGTTTATTCTTCACTTACTTCGTTTATTCGTACATACCGCGTACATTGAAGGACTGGAACAGTTTGCCAGTTGCGGTTTTCCCGTCCGATTATGATTTAGATGTCTTCAAGGCTAGAGTGAATAGGCTCTTAATAACTAGTGCGCCTCACCATCAACGATTGCATCACTGCTTACCATCAGGTGGGATTACAGCCAAGCACTAGTTTATATCAATTAAAAAAAATAACTAAAACTCGTTTAAATAAAGTAAAAAAGCGTTAATGATACACAAACAAATTTTCGTTGCAAACTGTACTTTTCAAGTAACATTACAGATAGAGGTCATTGACGTTTCTATATTTATTTGAAATGTATTATTTACGTGCCATGTACAGTTAGGGTATTTTGGTTATCATGCGGATTTTATCACGCATGCGGATTAGTTCCGCATGCGTATATTTTTTTTTATTAATTAGGTATATTTTTTGCGTAAACTTTCATCCCCTATTTTATCCCCTTGGGGGTAGAATTTATCAAAATCCTTTCTTAGCGGATGCCTACGTCATAACATCTACCTGCATGCCAAATTTCAGCCCGATCCCTCCAGTGGTTTGAGCTGTGCGTTGATAGATCACTATGTCAGTCAGTCAGTCACCTTTGAGTTTTATATATTTAGATATGCGAAGAAAATCAACGCGGGACACGTGCGGGGCGGGGCAATCCCGCAAGCGTGATGAAATCGGCATAGATAATAAAAATACCCTTAAGCACATAAGAATAAAAATATCGAAAAATTATTTTCATATTGCAGTTACATATTATATTTTTCACTGATAAAGTAACAGGCTCATATTCTGCAGTGAGCTTCGAAAAATGATGCCTATATTATTTAAAGATTCCTGGTATGATCAATAATAAAGTAGTTTCCGACGAATAATGTCGTTAATACCGTTCATCGAGACATCAGTCGAGTGATTTCCTCGTATTAATAATTTAAAGGCAGCGATGTATGAGTACATTAACTGTTCTGAGCTTATCATGCTTTTTAATTAATGCCATATTTTTCTGAAACGTTTTATCTTTTATCATTGAAATATTACATTCTTTTCAGAGTTTGATATATTATTATAGGTACGACGACAACAGAGCAGGTGTTTTTTTTGGGTAGAAAATCATCCAATGACATCACGCGCTCTTGGGCAGAACAGAAGGACGTGTCAGACTTTTGTTGACTGAAACCCACTCCTTTGTTCCTTCGTTGCCTCTCATTCCAGGGCCCTGGATTTTCCTTACGATATAAAAATATCATTAATGAGCGTTCACAAATGCGTATTACTTATCTTTTTGTTTCCGATTCGATGATTAACTTTTAGTTTATTGCAGTTTCTGGGGCGTTCATCTGCCTCCCTAGCCAAGTTACGATCGTTTTATTTTGATTCTTTTGCGTCGAACGGCTCGAGTCGGCCACGCCTCCGATTCCTTTAGTCTGACTACGTGACAAAACGTTGACGTTAGAACAAAGGGATAGGACCAACTCGAGGCGTTCGACGCAAGAGAATCGAAATGAAACGGTCGTATCTTGACTAGGCCTGATGGTTCCCAGAAAAGCTGATATCGGTCGACATTTGGGGCACTCCATTATGGTGAATCATGTCATGAATTTATGGCGTTAATGATGATTCCCTGATCGGAATATTTTGTTATAAACTACTTGTTTGATATTTCACTCAAATCAAGATTTAGTGCTCGATTACGGAGACGCGGCGCGTTGCGCGGTGCTTCGGGCGGTCAGTCGTATATATGTTTGTGTTTACGTGAGCGATGACGCGGCCCGCTGCTGCAATGTACGACGAACGCCCAACGCGCCGCGTCTCCGTAAACGTGGCCTTAATCTTTAGATCTTACCAAATCAATTCTAAAAATTCTCAACTATACGATATGACCTAAAAATCTTACCAAACCATTCACATCAAAAATTTCCGAAAAATTTAACCCTCTATGAATTTACGAAAGTTATTTTCAAAAATTCAAACGTACGGTAATAAAATATTACCTAGCTTCACCGGCTTCGCACCGCAAGATAGCCGATGTTTTACGGCTATGTCGGGCAGAGTCGGGCGAAAATTTAGAGCTATTTCAGACAAGCTAGTGCATAGCGCGTATTGTACGTAATAATTTACGGATCGCTTTGTGACTGCACCTCGCATTGTGAAGTATTAGGCTGGTTTTTGGACTGACGTGTTGTTTACGCTGATTTGCAGTTGCGAGGTAGCTAAGCGGTGCGAGGATGTGCGGCGTTTCTGTGAATACATGTGTGATTTTTTTGACAAAAGCCGTGCAAGGATGTTTACCTACGAAAGCCGTGGAACAATGTGTAGTTGTGTATAGTGCGAGGATGCATAGCGGACTCCTTTCAGCTGTACATAGGTTTTTTACGTAAAATCATCCAATGACAAATCCCGCCCTTGGGTGGAGCGGGAAGTAGTGTCAGACTCTTACTGACTAAAAACCTACCCCGTTCCATTCTTTGCCTTGGTCCCAGGGCCCCAGGTGCCATTTTCACATACCCTTTGACCCCAGTAGGCTTCGGCCCTGTTGGGCCCCTACAGTTTGCTGACAACTCCTTGAGACGCGCGGGAACAGCGCGCGCCGTAAAAGCTGTACGTAGGTGGGGTTTTTTTTTTTTTTGGTGCTGGGTTAAATCATCCAATGACATCTCCCGCCCTTGGGCGGAGCGGGAGATAGTGTCAGACTCTTACTGACTAAAAACCCACCCCGTTCCTTCGTGGCCTTAGATACCAGGGCCGGGCTTTCCTTTCGGAACCAAACCCTTGGCCCCAGTAGCACGTAGGTGGGGTGCGGTCTGATATCATGAATGGAGGCGAATTACTTTTGCTCATTCCATCGCATCTTTTGCTTTTTTTTTATATAGGTACAATTTTATTTTTAGTATTATGCGAAACCCGAAACACGGGTCAAGTATTTTTATGCAAATATCTATGTACTAAAATTCATAACTGTATCATGGAAAAATCATAAAGTTCTAAGCTTGTCATGTTACCTGAATGTCCACACAAACACAAATGGCCACCGGGCCAACTGGGCTACTGAGGGGTTGTTTTACTTCCGCACCCAGCTGCCGTGACCGGTAAATTGTACTTAGTCTCGGTGACTTTTTTTTAAATATTTTTGGGTGAAAATATAACATGATGTAAAAATTATTGGAATTGATTCAGTTACTGATTCTGAACAAACTACCTATATTAAGGTTTTGCTTACTAAAAATAATGTTTAGTAGTTTAGTTTCACTTACTTGTACTAGCCTATTTCCATTGGAACTGTGCTAAACTTGAAAATGAAGTATTGAGTCAAAAATCTCGGGGTGGAGTTTTTTCAGTGAAAAATAATCTATAATTTTTTTCCGCTCTGTATGTGAGCGAGATCCCAGTATGTTAAATAAACTTACTTTTTTTTGGGAGGTAATAATAATAATAATAATAATAATAATTAGTCCTTAATTTAAATAGTCAGGCCGAGGTAGAAAATAGTACAAATGAAGACCCGCAGACACAAAAAATCGAAGATTGGAAGAAGAAAGTGCTTCACGGCCGTCATCCTCACGACTTAGAGCAATCCCATATTAATAAATTAGCTTCTAATAAATGGCTCAAAACAGGTAACTTATTCCCAGAAACTGAAGGGTTTATAATAGCCATTCAAGATCAAATAATTAACACAAAAAATTACAGAAAGTATATAATTAAAGATCCTACAGTGTCAAATGATAAATGTCGCAAATGTCACACCCAGCCAGAAACCATTCAGCATATTACTGGCGCCTGCACAACACTCACACAGACCGACTACATGCACAGACATAATCAAGTAGCAAATATAATTCATCAAAAACTAGCACTCAAATACACACTCATTCAAAACACTCGCACTCCTTACTATAATTATGTACCACAAACCATTTTAGAAAATACCACACATAGGCTTTACTACGACCGCGCCATTCTCACGGATAAGACCATTCATTCTAATAGACCGGATATAACATTACAGGATAAAATAAATAAAGTTACTTACCTGATAGACATCGCCGTCCCCAATACGCACAACATACAAAAAACTATTTCTGAAAAAATAAGTAAATATGCGGAACTCAAAGATGAAATAGTTAGAATCTGGCGTCAAGAAAAAGTCTACGTAGTCCCTATAGTTCTTTCCACCACAGGCGTTATCCCAAATCACCTCCTTCATAGTTTAAAATTATTAGACCTAAAAGAAACCCTCTACATTACACTGCAAAAGGCTGCGATTTTAAATACATGTAGAATTGTAAGAAAGTTCATGCAAATAGAAGAGAACGAAGTAGGGCCTCATCACACGACATTATAAAATTGTATACGCTACATTTACTTGGCTTGGCCCGTAAATGTGGTATAAACCAGCTAAAGTGCTGAGGAAAGAAAATGTACCCAATAATAATAATAATAATAAACTCCATCCTGATGGCACTACTGAAACCTTCAGTAGTGCCATCAGGATGGAGTTTGGTGTGGACAAATGTGCAGTCATGCATGTAAAGCGAGGGGAGGTTGTGGAATCCGTGGGTATTCAACTCACGGATTCCATTGGCCTGAGATCCCTATCTCCAACTGAAACTTATAAGTATTTGGGTATGTCGGAAGCCCTAGGCATCAATATCACTGACATGAAACAATCGTTGAAGGAGCGCTTCTTTGGACGTCTGAAGAAGGTTTTCAATAGCCTTCTTTCAGGCGGAAACAAGGTGCGTGCCTTCAACGGTTGGGTCATGCCGGTATTGATGTACTCTTTCGGCGTACTCAAATGGACTCAAACGGAACTTGACGCCCTGGATAGGCGGGTCCGAACACTGCTGACTGCATACCGAATGCATCACCCACGATCGTCGGTGATGAGACTGTATATCCCGCGGAAGTGTGGCGGTCGAGGTTTTTTAAATGCCAAGACCCTTCACAACCGCGAGGTATGCAGTCTCAGGGAGTATTTCCTAGCTGCCGACGTGGGTATGCATCGAGATGTAGTGGCAGTGGACACGGGACTCACCCCGCTCTCCTTGGCTAAGGAGAACTGGCGCAAACCGGTAGTGCTTGACACTAACGATCGCAGGGAAGTATGGCAGAGCAAGGAACTTCACGGACGCTTTTTCCGGGCCCTTCACGGGCCCGATGTAGACCAATTGGCGTCCGTAGCTTGGCTGCGTTTCGGTGACCTCTTTGGGGAAACCGAAGGTTTTATCTGTGCAATTATGGACGAAGTTATCATGACGAATAACTACCGGAGATTTATTGTGAAGGACGGCACGGTTGACATCTGTCGGGCGTGTCACCGTCCGGGAGAATCAATTCGTCACATTATCTCCGGTTGTTCTCGTCTGGCTAACGGCGAGTATTTGCATAGGCACAACCTTGTAGCCAAGATTATCCATCAGCAACTTGCTTTGAAATACTCTCTTGTGGGATCGGAAGTGCCGTACTACAGGTATGAGCCCGACCCAGTTCTTGATAATGGTCATATCACGTTGTACTGGGATCGGTCCATCATCACTGACAGGACTATTGTAGCCAATAAGCCTGATATAGTGGTGGTGGACCGAAACGAGAGGCGTGCAATGATTGTTGACATATCCGTTCCGCATGACGAGAACCTCGTGAAAGTCGAGAAAGATAAACAAATCAAGTATATTGACTTGGCTCGCGAGGTTGTCGACATGTGGGAAGTGGATTCGGCGATCATTGTACCGATAGTCGTGTCGGGTAATGGCTTAATAGCCAAGAGCCTCGACCAACACCTTAGGAGGCTCTCGTTAGGCGGCTGGATCAAGGGCTTGATTCAGAAAGCGGTACTCCTGGACACGGCTCGTATTGTTAGGAGGTTCCTTTCTCTGGAGCCCTGACCGCCGGTAGCTTGGACCCTGTTCCCGATACCGGTGGGACACTATTTTTTATATTTTTAAATGTTTGTTTTTATGTGTTTTTTTTTAAAGAAATATTTAAAAATATAATTTATAAGTTTATTGATGAATAAAGAGAATAATAATAACTTTATTTCAAAAAATTGTACACAAAAGTTCAGTAACAAGATACAGTATAATTTGCAGGAAGTATTATCACCTGGTCCCCAAACTAGGTTTATAGCCTGTGTCTTGAGGGCCAGTGATTCCGTGAGGGTAATAGCAATAGCGGAAATCTGTTTTCACCAGCAACATGTTCAACATACAATAAGATATAATGAAGCATTATAGTTTAAAAAGAAAAATAAAACTAAGTAATAAAAAATAAAATAAAAAAATGTCACATGTTTTAGGAACCGACTCTGTGTGAATGTCCAAAAATGAGTATGTGTTATGGTATGTGTGATGGTGTGTTAGTGTGTGAGTTAGTGATGGTGTGTTAGCGTGTGTTCATTGAATGAGGAGAGATCTAACTTAAGCATATGGGAAAAGTAGTTTTTCAGTTTCTTCATACGACTTCTCGAACAACCATTTCCTAACTGCGTTTTTGCAGTGGTGATAATTTAAACTATGGATATTGAGATACTTATTGACATTATTATATAAAATGTAGCTAAGGTAGGTGAATTGGTGTTTGGCGAAGGCTGTTTTGTGTCTGACTGGTGGGAGGATAATATCAGCTCGACGTTTAGTACTTACTGTGAAAGGCAGTCGATGTTTCCTTAGAACACATTGTAACACATATAACCTTCTCACCGACAGAACCTTGCACTCCCTGAAAAGTTCAGAAGTGGAGTGTCTATAGGGCTTGCAGAACATGACTTTGAGAACTGCTCTTTGGGCTCTTTCTATTTTCAGAAAGTATGTTTTGCAGGCGCCACCCCAAGCAGGCAAACAGTACAAAAGAAGAGACTGACAGAGTGAGTAATAGACCGTCATAAGTGTATCTGAGTCCGCCGAACCGCGGAGTTTCTTAAAGATGGAAATGAGTTTGCGCGTTCGATTGACTAGATTGTCTAAATGGTTATACCAGTTCAGGTGTTTATCAATTTGCACTCCCAAGTATTTTATAGAAGATGTGGGTGTCAGAGAGGGACAGGTACAGCAGGGGTTTCGGGAACAGATATGGGCTTTAATGGTAGGTGTTATATTTGGCTGAGTCTTATTACTCAAAGAAAATGAAATAAACTTAGTTTTATCTGCATTCAACGTCAACAAATTTTTTCCAAACCATAGCATAACAATGTCCAGCACCATCTGAGCATTCTTTTCGGTTTCAGTCCAATCATCGCCATGAACTAGTAAGGCTGTATCGTCGGCGTATGTAAATATGGAGCAATTAGTTAGTGGGAGTGAACATAAGTCATTAAGGACGCGTTTACAAAACTGACCAAATTAAGCAGTTTTTCGGTACATTTTGCAGCAGAATTAAACTGAACTAAATGTTAATAATAATTTCCACAGATAGATTACTCCTTTATCTTGAAATGGCGTTATTTTTTTATTTGAAAAATTTGGTTTATAACACTGTAATAAATCATTTCCCGTACCTCTTCACACAAAATTGAAGATTTCGTATTGAGTTCAGGAACATTTTTCTTCCGTTTGATAAAAGATTTTGTTTATTTTAAAATATATTATGTAAGGAGACATAATCAACTAAAAAATACGTTAAAAAAAACTACCAAAATGTTCTAATTAGTCTCAGAAAAAAATCAAATCAATTTTAGTTTTTCAACAAATTTAGCTCTATCGCGCGAATCTTAATGCATTGAACATAAGGGTTATTTTGCTAGTCACTGTCTTGAATTATTGCATAAGAATTGAAATAAAAATTTTAGTCTGCGCTCGGCCGCCGTCGTGAGTGCACACTGTGTCGCTTGTAAGCAGAAATTCGTGTGGAATAAGATCGCTGTACGAATACAAAATATTTGATAAACCTAATTTGATACTTCACGTGTTTTGTGCTGACTAAAGACTATCAATAAGATTTATTTAGTTTCTTTTATTTTTTCTTGAATAAAACATTTCATTTCGAACTTGATGGAGCGACCTGAAGGTATACTTCCAAGATTGCTGATGGAACTAATAAACGAGTAGAGCTAGGTGTACCGAGTTTGGGCTCGTTGTATTAGTTATGATGAGACTTTACCTTAGGACTTGATGGAGAGACCTGGAGGTATACCTCCAAGATTGCTACTGGAACTAATAAACGAGTAGAGCAAGGTTTACCGAGTTTGGGGTCGTTGTGTTAGTTATGATGAGACCTTACCTTAGGACTTGATGGAGCGACCTGAAGGTATACCACCAAGACTGCTACTGGAACTAATAAACGAGTAGAGCTAGGTGTACCGAGTTTGGGCTCGTTGTATTAGTTATGATGAGACTTTACCTTAGGACTTGATGGAGAGACCTGGAGGTATACCTCCAAGATTGCTACTGGAACTAATAAACGAGTAGAGCAAGGTTTACCGAGTTTGGGGTCGTTGTGTTAGTTATGATGAGACTTTACCTTAGGACTTGATGGAGCGACCTGAAGGTATACCTCCAAGACTGCTACTGGAACTAATAAACGAGTAGAGCTAAGAGTACCGAGTTTGGGCTCGTTGTGTTAGTTATGATGAGACCTTACCTTAGGACTTGAAGCGACCTGAAGGTATACCTCCAAGACTGCTACTGGAACTAATAAAAGAGTAGAGCTAAGAGTACCGAGTTTGGGCTCGTTGTATTAGTTATGATGAGACTTTACCTTAGGACTTGATGGAGAGACCTGGAGGTATACCTCCAAGATTGCTACTGGAACTAATAAACGAGTAGAGCAAGGTTTACCGAGTTTGGGGTCGTTGTATTAGTTATGATGAGACTTTACCTTAGGACTTGATGGAGCGACCTGAAGGTATACCTCCAAGATTGCTACTGGAACTAATAAACGAGTAGAGCAAGGTTTACCGAGTTTGGGGTCGTTGTGTTAGTTATGATGAGACTTTACCTTAGGACTTGATGGAGCGACCTGAAGGTATACCTCCAAGACTGCTACTGGAACTAATAAACGAGTAGAGCTAAGAGTACCGAGTTTGGGCTCGTTGTGTTAGTAATGATGAGACCTTACCTTAGGACTTGAAGCGACCTGAAGGTATACCTCCAAGACTGCTACTGGAACTAATAAAAGAGTAGAGCTAAGAGTACCGAGTTTGGGCTCGTTGTGTTAGTTATGATGAGACCTTACCTTAGGACTTGATGGAGCGACCTGAAGGTATACCTCCAAGACTTCTACTGGAACTAATAAAAGAGTAGAGCTAAGAGTACCGAGTTTGGGCTCGTTGTGTTAGTTATGATGAGACCTTACCTTAGGACTTGATGGAGCGACCTGAAGGTATACCTCCAAAACTACTACTAAGAATTGATTAAGATTTTTTTATTTATTAAATAGGGTTAGTTTTGCTTACCTGCTTCTTATTTTTGTTAGTGTTTATTCATTGCATCATTATCTTGCTTTGTACAGCATCCTAATTGCGTAGTGATATACTAGGAATGTTGTCAATCGATTCCAGCTGGACAGTTCAACAACATCTATAGAGTTGACAATGTATAAAATATTTTATCATCATCATTTCCACCCAAAGACTGTTGGACATAGGCCTCCTCCAAATGTCGCCATAATGAACGGTCCTGTGCGACTCGCACTCTAATTTCTCTTCTTCTAATTACGCTTATTGTTTTGATCGCCATTTTGCGAAGCGAGATAGATAGAGCTCACGTCATTTATAATCGTAAACATTCGGCGGCTAACGCGATTTCACTCGCTCGACAGCGCCGGCTCTTAGTCCTTGTCTATCAGTGAATATACGTTTGCGACTGTGTCGACACTGATCACAGATGTGTGAGTTTCGAGTCCAGGTTTTCTGATTGCGATGTTAGTGCGTAACGTATCTTCTCTTATAATATATCAATGGGATAAACAAATAAATAAATACATGGTACACACGGCGACATGGTACACAGGTACATTACCAGTATAACATTCCCTCGCTTTGTAAGTAATTCCCGTACAGTGAGAGATGCGCTTAGATTGCTTACCAACCAATCACTGTTCAATGGTAACTACTGTTTTATACTATTTCATAATAAAAAAAAATGAATACAAATCACCGTAGGTAAGTTTAAAAAAAATACATTTCTAAAATATAAATAATAGTAGGCTCAAGGATCAAGCCGTGTCAGTTCACTCATAATTTCGCCGCTTCGCGCTAGTCGCTGTGTGTGTGAGCCGTGCACGTGTAGTAGTAAGTCGAAATACCTAGAATTGAAGCGCGCAAATTCGTAAATACGTCCTTAATGTAGATGAGAAATAAGGTTGGGCCAAGAATACTACCTTGTGGGACACCGTAATCTATTCTAGCTTTATCGCTTATTACCTCATCCAGTTGAACATGTTGGAAACGATTCTGCAGATAGCTCGAAAAAATCTCAAGTGCCAGACCACGAATCCCAATGCTTTCCAACTTTGACAGAAGTGTGGGCGCAGAGACAGTGTCAAAAGCTTTCGAAATATCCAGAAATATACCAAGACATCGCTGCTTCTTATCCATTAGGTGAGTCACCCTTTCAGAGAGTGCAATAACCGCATCTTCTGTTGACATTCCGGCTCTGAAACCATATTGGTTTACAGAGAGAATTTTGTGACTATTAAGGAATTTAAGCAAACGGTTGTTCAAAATCTTCTCTAGAATCTTCGAAATGGTTGGTAAAATAGATATGGGTCTATAATTTTTGACACTGCCTCTGTCCCCTCCCTTATGAATAGGGTGAACTAAAGCTATTTTGAAAACATCTGGGAAAACACCGGTGTTTATCGCAAGATTGCAAATATGGGTGATATATGGGATTAAAATTTTGCGAGTTAACTTCAATATATGGCTAGAAATACCGTCAACTCCAGCAACAGAACTTGACTTCAAGTTAAGAATAAGACTCTCCACTTCTAAATTGTCAGTCTCCAGTACACACATCGAGTCTTTCGTTGATACTAAAGTAGAAGGAAGACCTGGGTCGTACTGATCCTGTCGTATTTTAGTAGCCAATTCTTTACCCAGACTAACAAAGTAGTTGTTGACCCTATTGGCTGAAGCAAGCTTGTCAGGTTCAAGGTTCAGCAGTTCCCTTGGTGGAGAGGGTACGGATTTTGAATGTGTTATGGTCTTAATGAGGTCCCATGTTGCTTTAGAATTATTTTTTCTTTTAATAAATTCTGTCTTATCGTAATTTAGTTTAAGTTTCCGTAGTAAACTGTTACAGAAGTTGCAATAGCGAGAATACGTTAATTTGAGGATAGGGTTGTCCGGTTGTGATTTCAAACTGAGATGCATTTTATCCCTATTTCTTATACATCGAAGTAAGCCTGGAGTAATCCAAGGCTTGATATTACGGTTCTTTCGTGAGACGTTGATGATGCGGGTATGTTTGTCAATAATTTGTGTCAGTAGGGTTGTTAAGATGTTCGCTGCTTCATTAGCGTCATTAGAAAAAAGGATTGGGGAGAAATCAGCACTCTCAATGTCCTTCTCAATGTTTGAAAAGTCAACCATTTTAGCAGAGCAGTTAGGATTAGGCTTAAGGGCTTCCAAGTAGGTAGGTTATCATCTAATGATTTGTCCTCCTTGCTCTAGGTTGGAGGGAGAGTAAGTCTTATTAACTAAATCCCACATACATTCCTTCGTTGTCCATAGCGATTTAGGAGCACGGATTTTCTTTTTAGGAATTCTGTGGCATGTTAAATCCACCTTTTTTTTAGGTGACAAATAACCCAATGACATTTCCCGCCCTTGGGTGGAGCGTGCGGGCTTTTCAGACTTTTACTGACTAAAACCCACTCAAGTTCCTTCTTTGCCTTCGTTCCAGGGTCTCGGGGTTTACTTTCACTTAATATAATATGGCCGCAGTAGGCTTCGACCCTGCTTGGCCCCTTTGCTTTGGTGGCATCTTGAGGTGTGCGTGGAACACTACTCGTCGTGGACGACTTGAGGTCAGTCCGGTTTTGGTCGGACGACCGGACAGAGAACTTGCTGACCGTCCAGAAGAGGATACTTAAGGTGGCCGGGAATCACGCCGCAACTCCCGATGGCCAGGGCCGTCCTCTGCGATGGCGACTGGGCGTGAAGATGGATTTTCCCTTTTTCAGCCAAAATAAAAATTTAAAAAATTCGTAAAAAATAATCAAATGTAAAAAATAGGGCGTCAAAATATTTCTTGCGTGCTACCATACTGTATTTATTACTTAAAGTGTATTATCGCCTCATTAATGTCAAAATAAGTTCGAATAGTACCTCTTTACTCGATAGATGGCGTTGTACTTTTTTCTGAATCGCGCTATGGTTTCGTTACACGCGTTTAATGGCTTCCCGAATCAATCTGTACGATGCTGGTGAATGTCTCTGTAGAGCAAAAAAAAATATTTTTATACAAAAAAATCTCTGGAAGTATTTAGTTTTTTTTTGGTTTATATTGTTGGCAAATATGCAGTCGGTCCATGATGATAGCTTTGCAAGGTGAGTGTGCGTCGACTTTGATTTGGTCTTTTCCGGATGGGCGGACGCTTTTTTTTATTACGGTGGAAAATCATCCAATTAATTCTCCCATTCTTGGATGGAGCGAGAGGGCGGGAGGGTTATTCATAACCCGTGGTCCCAGTAGGCTTCGACCCTGACGGGATCGGGATCCCAGTGGCTTGGGCGTGAGCGCCATCCCTCGCGCGTGCGCGTGCAGCCGCCTCCTTTGCTAGCATTACTGCTTCGCAGGAATCGACCGCCTGCAGTCCTCGCTTCAGACCATGGCCTGTACCAAGGCCCGGATGTTAAATCAACCTGTGTTTCAGATGCCCAATGTGTTTTTAGCACAGTAATGCTTTCGAATAATCACAACAACCCGTGAAAGAGCACCGTATAGTAGGATTTGGACTGACGTGCTATTTAGTGCTGTGTTCAGTATGCTTTACAAGTCACAGAGACATTTATAGGGTTTAAACGAAGCCTCGTTGTGACGCTGTATATACGTCCGCGGTTTACGATTACAACTGTTCGCGTATGGATCTTTGGTTTAGTGGCCACTTGTTGATGGTAATGTCCTCATGAATAATAATGGCTGGTTTTAGTGGGGGATGATAACGATTACTGACTACTTTTGCTCTGGAATGTTTGAATTCAGTATGTATTTGTGTTTGATGTTGAAAGTTTTAAGTGCGCTATCAGCTACGTCAAGTGCCACGCAAAAATAACTTTTATGGAAGGCGCACTAAAATCTTCTTACTCAACACCCCATCTAACAAATCTGTAGACATCGGATGTTCATTTAACAACAAAAACATAAAACGTAAGTTGAAGGAGTACTATATTGAGTTAATTGAACAGTTTATAGCGTGTTGAACTGTTATCAGGCTGTGGCACGCTGAGACAGACCCTTAACTTAACTTTAAGAAAACAATTGTTTTTTATAAAGTAAATAAATAAATCAAAGATAGTGTGTTTTGGTGAATTTTTTTTATTGTTTTGTCAACTAGATCTTCATCAATATTTAGGTGAAAGACGTCTAAGACAAGTGTCACCACGAGCAGTTCTGTTTCTTGCATGCATCGGATTCCATGTGACGAGATCATCGATCCACCTAGTGGGACTTCCAACACTGAATTATACCCTCAATACAATTGACCCACTACGTTTACATATATGTATATACCCAATTAAAAAGAAACATCACAGTATATTCTACTGCAGTTTTTTAAAGAGATACTGTGGTTATGGTGTGCAAAAGGGTAACTGATGGTCATGATGGCAAAAGTCTGATTACCCTCCCTGGTTGCGCAAATAAGCTTGATGTGGACTGTAGGTTTAAAAAGCGATCTAAGGTTTGTTAACAATATGCAGATACTGTGCCTGGATGGGACGGAAACTAGGAAGGAACACTGACCTTTTGACTTCGAAGGTTCCACGTGGCGCCGGCCGGCGATCCTCGACTTCGCACATTTAACCACTGCCAGGTCCTGTTTGCACTACACTGCACTATTGTTGAGTTTTGAATGGTTGGATCACGAAATAGTCAATTTTCTTGTAATTTCGAGCGGGCGTGTTAGCGGTGCGGTCACATTCACAATCGATGCACAAACGTCAAATGTCAATTCATTTCTTGAGGTCGTGCGGGGAAGGGAAACGGATGGTATAGGATTGCTAGGCCAAAAAAAATAAATTACAAAAAACAAAGTCGCGGATCATAGCAAATTGGCGCAACCATTCCCCCCGGGTTTGAAGGGTTACCTTCAAAGAAAAGAAAAAAAACAAAAGCGAAACTAAACCCTATTACTAATCTAAACTATCAATACTAGGTAGCGAAACAACTTATAACTAACTATGCCACTACTACTGATTAGGCAGAGGGCAGAGGCGAATAACCGGACGCAGGTACGATCCAGTTGCGGTTTTAACCTTTACGACTCGCGTTATTCCGTTCGAACCCGGAAAAACTTCTTCCACTACACCAAGAGGCCAGTGCAGAGGAGGCGCACTCTCAGTCTTCAGTATCACCACAGTACCGACTGTGACTGGATCTGAAGGAGTGTTCCACTTTTGACGCGACTGCAGCGTATGCAGATAATCTGTCCTCCATCGCTTCCAAAAGGACTGAACTAAGCTATCTAGCAGAGCGTGACGCGGGTGAAGCTGCAGTTTGTCAGTCTCGACATCTAAAGCGGGCAAATATTTAAGAGGAGTCGTCGTCAAGAAGTGAGCCGGCGTCAACGCTAGTGGCTCCGATGGATCACTAGACAAAGTCCGACACAACGGACGCGTATTCATCAACGCCTCTACCTGAGCGAGTACGGTGCTCAACTCCTCGTACGAGAGAATCTGTTCGCCTATGACCCGAAACAGGTGCGACTTAAGGCTTTTAATATTCGCCTCCCAATTGCCACCAAAATGACTAGCCGCTGGCGTATTAAAACACCAATCAATGCGATTCTCAGCTAAGACATGGGCGAATTCACTTTGGTAGTACTTGGAGCGTAAGAATGTATGTAATTCCGAAATATTGCGTCGCGCTCCAACATAATTTGTGCCGTTGTCAGAGTATAAGCGCTTAACGGGACCACGGCGAGATAAAAATCGTTTAAATGCAGACATAAAACCCTGCGTACTCAAATCACTGGTTAACTCTATGTGAACTGCACGAGTTGTCATACAAACGAATAGGCAAATGTATGCCTTTGTGGAACGTATACCACGACCACGGGCAATAGTGACTTTAAACGGTCCAGCATAGTCCGTCCCAGTATGTATGAAAGGTTTCACCGTCTGTACAACACGACAAGAACGATGGTCGGCCATTTCCGGCGCGTTGAAACGCGGGCGGAGCTTAAAGCAGGGCACACATCTGTGCACTCTAGCGCGTATCAAATTGCGAGCGGAAAGTATCCAGTACTTCTGTCGAAGAATGGACATTAATAAATCGGGACCAGCGTGACAATTCACCTTATGGTGATAATCCACCAACAAATCCAAAACGTGATCCTTGCGTGGTAGAACTACTGGATGCATTTGTTCAAACTCTAACTTAGCATTTCGCAGACGGCCACCGACACGAATGAGTCCGTCTTGCAAAAATGGTTTCAAATGTTGAAGTGCGGGACTACAAGGTTTATGTGATTCTAAACTACGAAATTCTATTGAAAAATAAAATTTCTGCAACTCTCGAAGTACAACTGATTCAGCTCTATCCAAATCAGCTGCGATTATAGAACCACGCGATGGTAATAATCTCAAAAATCTTAGGACGTAAACTACACAGCGTAATAGTCTCGACCAAGACGAGACTCGATTAGACAACAACAAAACAACTGACTCTTCACGCGGAACTGATACTACAAGCGTATGTTTCTTCTCCTCGGGTGGCTCTGAAACAGTAGCGGGGTTAAACGGAGCATTTGGCCACTCGTTAGGAGTGGTATGAAGCCAGGGAGGGCCACAAAACCAAAGCGGATGATTTAAAATTTGCGCAGGAAGCAAACCACGTGAGAGACAATCAGCTGGGTTTTCTGTTCCAGCGACATGGAATATATTTTCCGGTGACAATTCAGCTTGAATCTTAGCCACCCTATTTGCGACAAACGTGCCCCATCGATGGGGTGACGATTGAATTCGACGATTGAATTCGTAAACCTTCAAAGGTTCCTGCGGAGAAAATCTATACAAGAAGCGTTGGAATCTACGGTCACATTCTCTGATTCCAATACTAAGAAACATTTGCCGAATATCGGCATAGAGCGCCATAGCAAACAAGCGAAAATTTACTATTATTTCAAATAAGTTACCCTGGAGGTTCTGACCACAATACAAGATATCGTTAAGCGATATGCCAGTACTAGTTTTAGCGCTACCATCCATAACCACACGCAGTTTAGTTGTAAGCTTGTCTTCTCTAACAACTCCATGGTGCGGGATGATGTAAAACGGGTAATCACGTGTCTCCTCAGTCTCGGCAGGCGCTGATGAGATATAACCTTTATCTAAATATTCGATCAGCACATCATCATAGGCTTGCTTCAACTTAGGAGACGCCTGCATCTTACGTTCCAAGCATAGAAAGCGTTTCTCTGCGGAGGCACGGGAGCCACCGAGCGAAAAAATATCACCCTTGAAAGGGAGCGCGACAACATAACGACCATCTTTATCACGAGTAGTCGTGCGGGTATAAATCTCCTCAGTGACCTGATCCTCAGGGCTGAGAATAGGCGGGACATTGACCTCTTCAATCTCCCAGAACTTGCGGATGGTAGACTCAAGCGGCGGCTCGACGGTGCAACAGTGCGACACAGTCGAGTAACTATTTAAACAAGCGGGTGCGGAACCAACTATAACAAACCCGAGAACTGTTTCCAGTGCGTGCGGAGCGGGGTACATCGGAAGACCTTGAATTTTACGTGATAACTGGAGATGCGGGAGAATCGAAGCACCGATCAATAGATCGTTATCTCCAGGGAAAGCGTAATTTCCGTCGGCTAACTGCAAGTTCTTAAACTCCGTCAGCATGGACGTGTCAACCGGTACCGTGGGCAACCGTTCCGTAATCTTATCTGCGACTAGCGAATCCATTTCAAACGAAATATTACGATTAAAACGTGAACTAAATATTATTTTAATGGAACCGTGAATGGTTGCCTTTAAACCTCCAAAACCTTTCACTTCTGAGCGGGATGACCAATTATTAAAACTAAAACCAAGGCGTTGACAACAATCCCGAGTAATAAAATTACTCTGGGAAGCGCCGTCTAGTAGCGCTCGAACGGTATGCGGTTTGCCAAAGGCATCTACAATGACAACTTGCGCGGTCGCAAGTAAAACGGTAGTGATTTGAGTACCAGCGGCGGAAAGCGAACACAATGTTACGTCGTTTGCACTTGCAGCAGGCCGCGCGTCACAAGCGTCGCGCGTCTGCGCAGGCTGCTGCTGCGATGGCAGCTTACTACTCTCAAAATGTAAGAAGTTATGATGTCTAGCTAGACATTTACGACAGCTAACACCAGTGTTACATGACGTAACCAGATGTTTGTCACTTAGACAATTAAAACACAAATTATTAGTGCGGACAAACTTGTAACGATCACTAGGCGATAATCTCTGAAATCCCGAACACTTGTACAGCTGTGTATGGCTACCCTTACACAGAGAACAGTCAGGTGTTGAGGCGGTATTAACTAGCGTATGTGCAGTCTTGACTGACTTCGATGACGCGTCTATACGGCGATCGGAACCTGTCCTATTCGTGACTTCATGACGTGCCGACGTGCGCTGCAATACCTTAATATGGTCGCGAATAAAAGATTCTAAATCTTCGAACTTAGGTATTTCTTTGCCGCGCTGAGTCGTTTCAAACAGACGAACAGTTTCAGGATCTAATTTATTTAAACCGATATACAAAAACAAAAAGTCACAGAGGTCATTGACCTTTAGGTTCTTTACTGCACGAACAGATGATGCGAAAATATTTAAAAACTTCTCTAAATTATGATCGTTACAAACGGAAAAACTTTTCAAATCGAATAATTGATCTAAATATGCGGTGGCTACTAATCGCTTATCTTCGTATTTTGTTTTTAAAGTGTTCAAAACTAAAGTGTAATTTTCAGCGCTAAACGTAATTCCAGCACAGACAGCCTTTGCCTTACCGGTCAATTTTTCTACGAGATAATGCAATCTCTCGTGATCTGTCAGCGATGTGTTCCTATGTATTATATTTTCGAAACTATCTATAAATAAATTCCAATTTCGAATGTCACCATTAAATTCAGGTATTTGAATTGGCGGCAATCGTGGGCGTTCGCGAGGAGGGTTGGATAAACTACTCGCGGGGGGGGGAGTCTCTAAACTCCTAGCAATACGTTTGATACGACAATACAAGTCATCAAAGGACGACAATGCCTGATAACTCACACAGTAATCAGGATTTAACTCCAACTCTAAAATGTTTATATTATTAATTGTAGATTCAAAATCCGCGCGCAAACTATCTAAAGTTTCCAACGAACACAAGAAAGCATCTCTAATCGCCAGATCCGAGGTTTGCGAAGATTTATCACAAATCGATTGAACACGTGAAAACTGTGAGTCCCTTTTAGCGTATAAAAGCTTTAACTGAACCTTTAAATCAGTACTAACCTTGGTTCCCTTAAGAGACATCTTGTTTTGATATATTCACACTATACACTCAAACAAACACTTAACGAATTATTAAGTAAGCGATAATTATCAGATAACAATATGGTAATATTGTAAACAACAAAGTGAACGGTGTCGTTCATATGCGTATATAATCTATGGTTTATCCGTTTCCTACAAATATTCACTCAACAATGAACGGGTATTTTTGAAATGCGTCTACCTACATGCAATTTGTAGGACTTCCGAATGAATTTTGTCAAGAAAAAGAATGCGATCGATTTATATCTACGTTGATATTTACGTAGCTAACTATAATTATGCGGTGCGGTTGACGGCGTAGGTACCGTAATTATCAATGGCTCTTTAACTATACGAGCGAAATAACGTTTAGTTGCCTAAATGCCTAGATGCGGGTTTTCTACTATTATATCTAGGTAAACAGGCGCGTTGCGTTTATTCCCTATGGAACAAATACTATATTGCGAAATTACAAGAAAATGATTCACGATCCTGCTCGTAGGACCAAAAAATAATGGTTGCGCAAATAAGCTTGATGTGGACTGTAGGTTTAAAAAGCGATCTAAGGTTTGTTAACAATATGCAGATACTGTGCCTGGATGGGACGGAAACTAGGAAGGAACACTGACCTTTTGACTTCGAAGGTTCCACGTGGCGCCGGCCGGCGATCCTCGACTTCGCACATTTAACCACTGCCAGGTCCTGTTTGCACTACACTGCACTATTGTTGAGTTTTGAATGGTTGGATCACGAAATAGTCAATTTTCTTGTAATTTCGAGCGGGCGTGTTAGCGGTGCGGTCACATTCACAATCGATGCACAAACGTCAAATGTCAATTCATTTCTTGAGGTCGTGCGGGGAAGGGAAACGGATGGTATAGGATTGCTAGGCCAAAAAAAATAAATTACAAAAAACAAAGTCGCGGATCATAGCAAATTGGCGCAACCACTCCCGCTTCGCCCTAGAACGGGAGAAGTAACTGATTATTTTGTTACCTAAAAAAAACTTGGTTCCATAAAGTACTAGCGCAACACGTTTTTTTTCTTCCATTCTCTCCTGTCCACTATCACGCTATCAGTCTTCAAAAAGAATTTTTTACCGGTCTACACAAACCTACAAATATTTGTTATATGACCAAAAACATTTCCTTTTTTAAACAAAGCCTCCTTTAATAGAATATTCATGGACACTTCTGAACTCACCAGCACCCAGTAGGCACCTGTTTAATTACTACAAAAGAAAAGGCCTAAACAAATTTGTACTGGGCTTGTCTGAAGCGGCGGTTTTTAGTCTTTGAACTCATGTTTAACTAATTCAATAGCGGGGCTTTTATTAGCATACTATATTGGCATTTGTACAGAACTTTGATTCAAACTTCCTCAAAGTAAACTTTAGCTTTTGAGTTCTTGTTTTATTTAACATCAGCATTAAAGTTTGTTTTGTATAGGATGCTCTTACCTTTGTAGGTATGCAGCACAATGGCGGGACTGCGACCCTGAAAAAGGCAACTAAAAGAACATGGCCAAGTTTTAGAAAAAAAAAAAAGAAAGAAAAGTAGAAAAAAACGTTTATTTGTGCCTCACACAATTGAATAAAAAAAAGTTATAATAATGAGTGCGATGCCAAAAAGGCCTAACTCAGCATAATTATGATGTATTATTTAAAACGGCAAATAACGCAGCATTCTGTTAGGGTCTGCTATGAAGCCACGGACACACTCATGTTATGTTTGATACTCCATCTCTTTCCTGCCAGAGCAAGATAAGTTATTTGACCTCAAAAAATAAGTCACATAAGGTCTCATAAAAGAAGATAGTATAATTAGTGAACGACTACTACTTAAACGCATGATTGTAGTCATGATAGAAAAAACTTTCACTATGGGACCAAACCTGAAATCGCGAAAAAAGTCAGCAAAATTCAATAAATTTTGACTAGTTAGGCGAACACAATTGTACTGACGAGCAGATTCTTCGCCCTTGCGGTCCATTATCACAACAAGGCCCACAAAAGACTTTGGTCCAGCTAAACCGAATCAATTTTGCCGACATATCTTTGAGGCTACGAAAATTACTTATGGATAGATGGCGGTTAATTACTCGCCTAGGCTAGATCAGACATTCCAGAGAGCCTGAAGTAGGCAGGGAAATTAATTTTGATTAGCGTACAGCCGTCAATGTGCTGACGAAGGTCGTAAGTGCGATAAGTTGACTGGATTTCCTCGCAGCGAAGCTTCTATTTCTGTATTTTTTAGGGTTCCTTACCTCAAAAAGAAACAACGGAACCCTTATACGGATCACTTTGTTGCCCAGACTCTTTAAGTCGTTGACGAGTGGAGGCATCGAGATTAAATTAAAACTATATAATCAAGTGTGCAGTTCCTTGAAACTGTGAATAAAAATGCAGCCGTTTATGTCGAGAAAAACGCACATTTCGACATTCTCAAGGAATCATTATTCATAGGGTATTTCCCGTTGTCCCAGAATCTTGAAATTTGGCATAAAACAAGGTTTTATAGCACAGGTATAAGATAAATCTGAAAACAATAAAATTGCCGTTATGTCACAGAAAAAACCTAGCGATCCGAAAATTTTTGAGACTCCATTCGGGAATTGAACTATTAACTTAGATAAATTTGTACGGAACCCTCAATGCGCGAATCCTACTCGCACTTGCTCGGTTTTTTTTAAATTATTATTGATAAGTATATTATAATAATTGTTTTCAATGTTATAAATATTTATACGCCGATACTTACGGCTAAACATGACTGGACTCAGACATTAATTTCAATCTTGCATGCTATTGTATTGTATATTGTATGTATTGTATTGTATGTATATCTTCTAAAAATATTGTTTAGGCCGTTAGTTGAACAGCACCATTTAGTTACCAGACGGATGGACTATACACTCTATTAACTCCATTCTTTTAACTGTTCAGTTTAGGCCGTCAAATGAATCGCGTTAAGAGCTCGTGGTAGAGCCTCAGTTTAGGTTGTCAACTGATTGGCGAATAGCTATAAAAAAACCGGGCAAGTCTTTTTTAAATTATCATTTATAAAAATAATACAGGATTGTCTATGTCAAATAGCAACCTAAAACCACTTAGTTTAAAAAAAGTGCAAGTAACTGCTTGCACACTGAGGATTCCGTACAAACTGACTTTGAAAACAGTTCAATTCCCGAGTTTAATTAGGTACGAAAATTTTCCGAACTGCAAAAAAGGTTTGTTTTTTTGTAGCTTAACTAAAAATGTTCATTTTCCAGATTTATTTCTATATTTGTGCTTTAAGAACTTGCTTCATGCCAAATTTCAGGATTCAAGGTTAACGGGATATAAGTTTTTTTTTTCTCGGTAACTTAGAAGCTTATTTTTTTTACAGCTGCAAGGGACCGCAGACTTTATTATATGGTTTAAATTTCAACTCGATACCTTTACGCGTTCCCGAGATAAAGAGTTTTCACAGACACACACTCAGACAGACAGACGGACAACAAAGTGATCTTGTAAGGGTTCCGTTTTTCCTCTTGAGGTACGGTACCCTAAAAAGTAGGTACATTCTATCTGTCTGCTAAAAGTACAGCCTGTGGTATAAAGATTAAAGGTAGAACTACACTGCGCACACGTGTGCCACACACGCCGATGTGGGCGCGTCGATCTCTATACACTTTATATGGAAACTAGACTTGTAGAGCTACCCTTGATCTACGCCACGCGACGTCGACGTCGCGTCGTTCTACGTACAAATCAGACTTAGTCCACGTGTGCGTCGATCTAAGGCAGTTGTCCCACCGGCGGCGAGAAAACGACTAACTATCGGCTATTTTATCGCTCAAGAAACGTTCAATACATATACATACCGTGTAAACAAAAGAGATGTATATACAAATAGTTGATCGCTGACTGTTCACACTGCCGGCGAGGACTCGCTTCACTAGTTTGTCGCTGGGCGATAAGAGCTATGATATATATATAGATAATACTCGCTCTGCGATACTCGCTCAGCGATCAGAACTCACGCCGAGAGAGCAAATTCACACAAACTGTTCGCTTAGCCGCCGCGAGCGAGTGATGCGAGTAATCGCTCATCTCACTCGCACACTCGCTTATAACCGAGCTATCGGAACTACACACTCGCTACCCGTGGCTTGCCAACTCGTTTGTACATTGTAGCTACTCGCTACTCGTTCATCGTTGCCGATGGGACAACTGCCTAATGTAGCGATTCCATACGCCATAGCCATTACATGAACATATGGATTCGGAAAGCCATTAAACGCGTGTAACGAAACCATAGCGCGTTTCAGAAAAAATTACAACGCTATCTATCGAGCCAAGAAGTACTAATCAATCACATGGTATGGTAGTAATATTTTGTTTAACATTAACGAGTCTACAATATACTTTAAGTAATATATACAGTAAGTAGGCAGCACGCAAGCAATTTTTTGACGCTATTTGCATTTTATTATTTTTTACGAATGTATTATTATTTGTTATTTCGTTTGAGATATAATATAAATTTACCAATTCAATTTAAATAGGTAAAGATACATACCTTTTTTAACAAAAAACAGCCATAAAACATTTTTACAAGCCATTACCGTCAGGTGCGATCGCTGTAAAGGGCTAGTTTATCAAATAAGAAAAAAAAACAACATCAGAAGAACAAATAAAATGTTTTCGCTCTCTCAACTATTGATACATTTCAGCCATCGTTTCCACTAAACTACAACTACGACAAACGATGTCAATAAAAAAATAAACGAAAACGTTAAATTTCCGAACAATGGCAATAATAACCAGCGGGGAATTGCGCAATCATCGGCCGAACATCGGACAGGGTGAGGCCTCGATGACAGCGGTTTGATAGCGGTTGGGCCACGACACGGTGTAATCAGCTTGTATGCAGTAGTAGCAGTGCAGGAACTGCAGCAATAGAAAAAAAATAGAAAGAAAAATTGTTTATTTATACCTCACACAATCTTGTAAACTGAAAATAACAATAAAAAAGAGAATTAAATCAGTGCGAGGCCAAAAAGGCGCCTAACTCAGCATTATGCTGCGCTATTTAAAACGATAAATAATGCAGCGCTATAACGCAGCATTGTTATTCTGTTAAGGCTCACAATACAAGAATATTCTCCACAGAGAAGAATGTAGGCACTGGTTCCAGGGATGTGGTTTTCAAGAAGTTATACACCGAACACATGTTTAGAGTTTTTCTTAATAATCCGACTATGTTTCGAACCTAAAACTTAGCTGACTTAAAAGTAATGCATTTTTGTGGATTCTGTACCTTAAAAGAAAAAAACGGAACCCTTACAGGATATGGTCCGGAGCGAGGAGGGGTGGCAGGCGGGCGCCTCCTTCTGCGACCGGACCGAGCCCAAGTCGTCGACGGTGCGTACTATTCCCGCGCGCCTCAAGGAGCTGTCAGCAAACCGTAGAGGCCCAGCCTGCTAGCAGGCAGGCAGGGTCGAAGCCTACTGAAACCAAGGGTCGGCTTCGGAAAAGAAGCTCGGCCCCGGTATTAAAGGCAACGAAGGAACGGGGTGGGTTTTTTAGTCAATAAGAGTCTGACACTATTTCCCGCTCCGCCCAAGGGCGGGGGAACTCAGTGGATGATGTTTACTCACCGAAAAAAAAACCTTTATAGGATACCTTTGCTGTCCGTGTGTCTGTCTGTCTGATAAGACTATCTTGGAAACGCGCGAAGGTATCGATTTGAAATCAAAACTTTTTGAATAATATCATAGGAAATCATCATTTTGTTAACGCTGTTTTTAAGGCCATCGCGTGTCCCGTCACAAAACTAGGAATTGGGTCACGCCATACAGCCACTAGTCCTGTTAATTAATAATAGGAACTGGTTGCGCGAATTTGCTTGATGTTTTAATGGACTGTATGTTTGAAAAAGCGATCTAAGGTTTATTAACAATATGCAGATACTGTGCCTGGCATGGGATAAATGTATTGGGAAGGAGCACTGACCTTTAGACTTCGAAGGTTGCACGTGGCACCGGCCGATCCTCGACTTCGCACATTTAAATCACTGCCAGGTCCTGTTTTGCACTACACTGCACCACTGTTGAGTTCTGAATGGTTGGATCACGAAAATAGTCAATTTTCTTGTAATTTCGAGCGGGCGCGGTTAGCGGTGCGGTCACATTCACAATCGATGCACAAAACGTCAAAAATGTCAAATCATTTCTTGCGGTCGTGCGGGCGGAAAACGGAAGGGATAGGATTGCCAGGCCAAAAAAATAAATTACAAAAAACAAAATCGCGGAACATAGCAAATTGGCGCAACCATTCCCCCCGGGTTTGAAGGGTTACCTTCAAAGAAAAGAAAAAAAAAACAAAAGCGAAACTAAACCCTATTACTAATCTAAACTATCAATACTAGGTAGCGAAACAACTTATAACTAACTATGCCACTACTACTGATTAGGCAGAGGGCAGAGGCGAATAACCGGACGCAGGTACGATCCAGTTGCGGTTTTAACTTTTACGACTCGCGTTATTCCGTTCGAACCCGGAAAAACTTCTTCCACTACACCAAGAGGCCAGTGCAGAGGAGGCGCACTCTCAGTCTTCAGTATCACCACAGTACCGACTGTGACTGGATCTGAAGGAGTGTTCCACTTTTGACGCGACTGCAGCGTATGCAGATAATCTGTCCTCCATCGCTTCCAAAAGGACTGAACTAAGCTATCTAGCAGAGCGTGACGCGGGTGAAGCTGCAGTTTGTCAGTCTCGACATCTAAAGCGGGCAAATATTTAAGAGGAGTCGTCGTCAAGAAGTGAGCCGGCGTCAACGCTAGTGGCTCCGATGGATCACTAGACAAAGTCCGACACAACGGACGCGTATTCATCAACGCCTCTACCTGAGCGAGTACGGTGCTCAACTCCTCGTACGAGAGAATCTGTTCGCCTATGACCCGAAACAGGTGCGACTTAAGGCTTTTAATATTCGCCTCCCAATTGCCACCAAAATGACTAGCCGCTGGCGTATTAAAACACCAATCAATGCGATTCTCAGCTAAGACATGGGCGAATTCACTTTGGTAGTACTTGGAGCGTAAGAATGTATGTAATTCCGAAATATTGCGTCGCGCTCCAACATAATTTGTGCCGTTGTCAGAGTATAAGCGCTTAACGGGACCACGGCGAGATAAAAATCGTTTAAATGCAGACATAAAACCCTGCGTACTCAAATCACTGGTTAACTCTATGTGAACCGCACGAGTTGTCATACAAACGAATAGGCAAATGTATGCCTTTGTGGAACGTATACCACGACCACGGGCAATAGTGACTTTAAACGGTCCAGCATAGTCCGTCCCAGTATGTATGAAAGGTTTCACCGTCTGTACAACACGACAAGAACGATGGTCGGCCATTTCCGGCGCGTTGAAACGCGGGCGGAGCTTAAAGCAGGGCACACATCTGTGCACTCTAGCGCGTATCAAATTGCGAGCGGAAAGTATCCAGTACTTCTGTCGAAGAATGGACATTAATAAATCGGGACCAGCGTGACAATTCACCTTATGGTGATAGTCCACCAACAAATCCAAAACGTGATCCCTGCGTGGTAGAACTACTGGATGCATTTGTTCAAACTCTAACTTAGCATTTCGCAGACGGCCACCGACACGAATGAGTCCGTCTTGCAAAAATGGTTTCAAATGTTGAAGTGCGCGACTACAAGGTTTATGTGATTCTAAACTACGAAATTCTATTGAAAAATAAAATTTCTGCAACTCTCGAAGTACAACTGATTCAGCTCTATCCAAATCAGCTGCGATTATAGAACCACGCGATGGTAATAATCTCAAAAATCTTAGGACGTAAACTACACAGCGTAGCAGTCTCGACCAAGACGAGACTCGATTAGACAACAACAAAACAACTGACTCTTCACGCGGAACTGATACTACAAGCGTATGTTTCTTCTCCTCGGGTGGCTCTGAAACAGTAGCGGGGTTAAACGGAGCATTTGGCCACTCGTTAGGAGTGGTATGCAGCCAGGGAGGGCCACAAAACCAAAGCGGATGATTTAAAATTTGCGCGGGAAGCAAACCACGTGAGAGACAATCAGCTGGGTTTTCTGTTCCAGCGACATGGAATATATTTTCCGGAGACAATTCAGCTTGAATCTTACGTTCCAAGCATAGAAAGCGTTTTTCTGCGGAGGCACGGGAGCCACCGAGCGAAAAAACATCACCCTTGAAAGGGAGCGCGACAACACAACGACCATCTTTATCACGAGTAGTCGTGCGGGTATAAATCTCCTCAGTGACCTGATCCTCAGGGCTGAGAATAGGCGGGACATTGACCTCTTCAATCTCCCAGAACTTGCGGATGGTAGACTCAAGCGGCGGCTCGACGGTGCAACAGTGCGACACAGTCGAGTAACTATTTAAATAAGCGGGTGCGGAACCAACTATAACAAACCCGAGAACTGTTTCCAGTGCGTGCGGAGCGGGGTACATCGGAAGACCTTGAATTTTACGTGATAACTGGAGATGCGGGAGAATCGAAGCACCGATCAATAGATCGATATCTCCAGGGAAAGCGTAATTTCCGTCGGCTAACTGCAAGTTATTAAACTCCGTCAGCATGGACGTGTCAACCGGTACCGTGGGCAACCGTTCCGTAATCTTATCTGCGACTAGCGAATCCATTTCAAACGAAATATTACGATTAAAACGTGAACTAAATATTATTTTAATGGAACCGTGAATGGTTGCCTTTAAACCTCCAAAACTTTTCACTTCTGAGCGGGATGACCAATTATTAAAACTAAAACCAAGGCGTTGACAACAATCCCGAGTAATAAAATTACTCTGGGAAGCGCCATCTAGTAGCGCCCGAACGGTGCGCGGTTTGCCAAAGGCATCTACAATGACAACTTGCGCGGTCGCAAGTAAAACGGTAGTGACTTGAGTACCAGCGGCGGAAAGCGAACACAATGTTACGTCGTTTGCACTTGCAGCAGGTCGCGCGTCACAAGCGTCGCGCGTCTGCGCAGGCTGCTGCTGCGATGGCAGCTTACTACTCTCAAAATGTAAGAAGGTATGATGTCTAGCTAGACATTTACGACAGCTACCACCACTGTTACATGACGTAACCAGATGTTTGTCACTTAGACAATTAAAACACAAATTATTAGTGCGGACAAACTTGTAACGATCACTAGGCGATAATCTCTGAAATTCCGAACACTTGTACAGCTGTGTATGGCTACCCTTACACAGAGAACAGTCAGGTGTTGAGGCGGTATTAACTAGCGTATGTGCAGTCTTGACTGACTTCGATGACGCGTCTATACGGCGATCGGAACCTGTCCTATTCGTGGCTTCATGACGTGCCGACGTGCGCTGCAACACCTTAATATGGTCGCGAATAAAAGATTCTAAATCTTCGAACTTAGGTATTTCTTTACCGCGCTGAGTCGTTTCAAACAGACGAACAGTTTCAGGATCTAATTTCTTTAAACCGATATACAAAAACAAAAAGTCACAGAGGTCATTGACCTTTAGGTTCTTTACTGCACGAACAGATGATGCGAAAATATTTAAAAACTTCTCTAAATTATGATCGTTACAAACGGAAAAACTTTTCAAATCGAATAATTGATCTAAATATGCGGTGGCTACTAATCGCTTATCTTCGTATTTTGTTTTTAAAGTGTTCAAAACTAAATTGTAATTTTCAGCGCTAAACGTAATTCCAGCACAGACAGCCTTTGCCTTACCGGTCAATTTTTCTACGAGATAATGCAATCTCTCGTGATCTGTCAGCGATGTGTTCCTATGTATTATATTTTCGAAACTATCTATAAATAAATTCCAATTTCGAATGTCACCATTAAATTCAGGTATTTGAATTGGCGGCAATCGTGGGCGTTCGCGAGGAGGGTTGGATAAACCACTCGCGGGGGGGGGAGTCTCTAAACTCCTAGCAATACGTTTGATACGACAATACAAGTCATCAAAGGACGACAATGCCTGATAACTCACACAGTAATCAGGATTTAACTCCAACTCTAAAATGTTTATATTATTAATTGTAGATTCAAAATCCGCGCGCAAACTATCTAAAGTTTCCAACGAACACAAGAAAGCATCTCTAATCGCCAGATCCGAGGTTTGCGAAGATTTATCACAAATCGATTGAACACGTGAAAACTGTGAGTCCCTTTTAGCGTATAAAAGCTTTAACTGAACCTTTAAATCAGTACTAACCTTGGTTCCCTTAAGAGACATCTTGTTTTGATATATTCACACTATACACTCAAACAAACACTTAACGAATTATTAAGTAAGCGATAATTAACAGATAACAATATGGTAATATTGTAAACAACAAAGTGAACGGCGAACGAACGGAACAACCTGAATCAATGAGTGAATATTACCCAATTTCTCGATTAAATATATGCGTATATAATCTATGGTTTATCCGTTTCCTACAAATGTTCACTCAACAATGAACGGGTATTTTTGAAATGCGTCTACCTACATGCAATTTGTAGGATGGTCGAATGAATTTTGTCAAGAAAAAGAATGCGATCGATTTATATCTACGCTGATATTTACGTAGCTAACTATAATTATGCGGTGCGGTTGACGGCGTAGGTACCGTAATTATCAATGACACTTTAACTATACGAGCGAAATAACGTATAGTTGCCTAAATGCCTAGATGCGGGTTTTCTACTATTATATCTAGGTAAACAGGCGCGTTGCGTTTATTCCCTATGGAACAAATACTATATTGCGAAATTACAAGAAAATGATTCACGATCCTGCTCGTAGGACCAAAAGTAATGGTTGCGCGAATTTGCTTGATGTTTTAATGGACTGTATGTTTGAAAAAGCGATCTAAGGTTTATTAACAATATGCAGATACTGTGCCTGGCATGGGATAAATGTATTGGGAAGGAGCACTGACCTTTAGACTTCGAAGGTTGCACGTGGCACCGGCCGATCCTCGACTTCGCACATTTAAATCACTGCCAGGTCCTGTTTTGCACTACACTGCACCACTGTTGAGTTCTGAATGGTTGGATCACGAAAATAGTCAATTTTCTTGTAATTTCGAGCGGGCGCGGTTAGCGGTGCGGTCACATTCACAATCGATGCACAAAACGTCAAAAATGTCAAATCATTTCTTGCGGTCGTGCGGGCGGAAAACGGAAGGGATAGGATTGCCAGGCCAAAAAAATAAATTACAAAAAACAAAATCGCGGAACATAGCAAATTGGCGCAACCAGGAACCTATGAAATTGCCGTTTTTAAAACGGGTTACCTTGAACTATATCTTCGGATCGACTTGGAATTATAATTTTAATTAAACTGTATAAAAAAATAAGTTATTCTTTTTTCGAAATTATTTTTTTTTAATCTTTTTATTTAAGGTAGGCCAACCCGAGGTACATTTTCATACAACCGCTCTTACGTGATTATGATGTTATTATTACACATCTTTCTCCAGGTATCTTAGATTCACAGATATCTTGTGTTCTCATATAAAAATAAAAAAAAGCCTTAAGACACACCCACATAGAGCAACGTATTAAAACAGAAAATATAATGACAACTTTGCCACAAGTCAATACATTTAATAAGTACGCTCTTTGCAGAGCAGATCCCACTACAAATTGTACTAACAAGGCCACACTACAATCATATAGCGCTCATCCCACGAGGCCGCGGCCTAGAAATATACGTCAGCAATGGAAATAAAAAGAATTTCACGTGAAACATTAATACAGTTTTTTTTTTATGATATAAACTTGACTGCAATCCCATCTGACAGCGCACTAGTTGATTAAGAGCCTATTAACTCTAGCCTTGAAGATAGCTAAATTGTAATAAATAAAGGCTGTGAAAACCAAAACAGGCTCATTGTTCCAGTCCTTTGATGTACGTAAAATTACTCGTAATATTTCACACACCTGTTGGCGCATAACCAGAAGTATTCCTGTTTCGGCACCAATTTTTTCCACACCAAATTTTCGGCACCCAAGCTATTCCTCTTTCTGCACCAATAGGTATGTTAGCTTGGTGCCGAATCTGGAAACAAGACACCAAAAATACCAAAACATGGATTTGAAATTTGGATTAGCAGGCAGGCACAGTCGAAGTCTACTGGGGCCAAGGGTTGGCTTCTGAAAAGAAGGCTTGGCCCCGGTATGAAAGGCAACGAAGGAACGGGGTGGGTTTTCAGTTAGTAAGAGTCTGACACTATTTCCCGCTCCGCCCAAAGACGGGATCTGTCATTGGAGGATTTTACCTACCATAAAAAAAAAGCTCACAACCACCATGAGGAGTCAGGAGTTGCCAAGGAATGCGGTCGTTGTGGCCAAAATCGGCTAGATGGCATCATCATCATCAATGGTAACATTGCTTACTACTGTTTGATATATCTGTGTTCCTTACCATCAGGTGGGATCGCTATCAAGCACTGCAGTTTATTATATGTATAAAAAAAGAAATTTACTTTCACGCGGGCGCGGCTAGTTCAATATATATATATATAAAAAAATATGTTGCACACTAACACTTGCCAAGTTACCAAGAAAACAGAAAAAAATGAGTCTTTAAAAAACCCAGAGGTTCACAATCTCGGATATAAACAGCTTTGTTCTTTTTTAATAAGTGCAGGTCGCAGCTCTAATGTCGCCATTGTACGCGTAATTACACGTGCTCTTGTGTTTACTCACTGTTTAGCGACACTGTCTTATGTACTGGTTTGCACTTGCTTGTCTGATTAGAGGTTTATTGGCGTTTTGTACCTGCTTGATAAGTAGAAAAGGTTATTTGATATAGGTGGTTAGTTTTACAGTTTTTGTAATTTAATTTATATTGAAAACTAAATGACTCGGCAAAAATTGTTCTGCAATATAAATTATTATCAAAGAAAGAAATGGGGAGTCAGTGTACGACTTAGTGTACTATCTGTTTCGAACATCGATTGCAAACACTGTGAAACGAGATTTTTATATGTATAGTATTCATATATGTACCTTTAATATTAAAAAAAAACTGTTACATACTTAAAACAAACACTGTTGAGTTCTCGTAAAAACCTTAAAATATGACGTCAAAAATTTTGCTGTCGGCGGAAAGTGTGTCCAAAAGCCTGTGGCATTCAAAATTTTGCTGTCGGCGGAAAGTGTGCCCAAAAGACTAGTGGCATTGACATGTTATATGGCTTAATCTCTGGCCGAGTCAGCCATTTAGCTTGCGGTTTTAGACGCACAAAGTAAGTTAGCAGTATTAGTATTTGAAAATAGACATAGTTTTGATCGCTCGATTGAAAGCAGTTCATGCAACAAGTTTGTCATCATTATCTGCTTAGTCTTTACCTAACTACCTATTCGCTTTTCAGCTTAAGGGCCGGTTGTAGCCACTGAACATTTTGTATGAACCCCGCCAGTGTCTATGTTGACTTCGCAGCCCCGAAACAAAATCATTCAAGATTTTGGTTTTTATTATTATTATTTATTCTTTATTGTACACCGCATAAACAACAAATATAGGACATATTATTATAAATAAGGGTACAATGGGCGGTCTTATTGCACAGGGCAATTTCTTACAGACAACCTTTGGATGGACTGAGTGAAAGAAAAAAGATTTAGGGTTATCAGTGTACAAACATCATAAATAATACTAATAAGACATAATAATCCGAATACATACATACAATACCAAATAATATACTAATAAATATCAAAAATATATAATTGAGTTAGGAGAAGAAACAAGCTTTATTTTCTTTTTTATAACTTGCAAACGTAACGTTTATAATGGTAAATTAGGTCAGATTCGCGATTTTACTATCGAGCCAACTAATTTATATCATGTTTCGAATTTTGCCCAGCGCTTAGTCATAATAGTCAGTTTTAATAAAATAATTTTTCATTGTTTTCTCTTTTATATTAGTGGATTTTCAGAGGTTTAAAAAAGATCAAAATGAGTAGAACCTGCCACCCTAGTCAAGTTACAATCGTTTCATTTTGCGTGAACGCTTGAAGTTAGCAACGCTCCCCACTCCTTTGTTCGAAAAAACGAATTGTAGGCGTGGCAAACTCCAAGCGTTCACGCAAAACGAAACGATTGTAACTTGGCTGGCCTTAACCTAATACTACTGAATTCTTGAAACACTGAAACAAAGTTTCTAAACTCTCAAATGGATTTTACAAAAAACTCTCTGAGTTAATGGTATTTAACCTCACTGCTTGATTCTACCAATATCGCGAAGCACACAAATCCGAGCCATCCATCTCATAAACCCCGTCAAATCGCTTAGCAACAACACGACAAACAGCTGATCAATACGTTTCTCAGCGAAATCACTAAAAAAGTACATTAAATACAAAATATACGGTCTGGGTAAAAACGCGATCTTTTCTGTCACTCGCTCTGTAGTGACATGTGAAATCAAAGCTCATTTATCAACCGAACTGCCGTGCTTAGGGAAAAAACATGGCTTGACGTCTGATGAGACAGGGAAGGCAGTAATACAACGTTTTTTAGTGGGGGCTGAACTTTGTTGCTAGGTCAATTTTTTGTGACGTGGCCAACTTACGACTTATGTCCAACTAGGACATAAGTGAGGTACTTTAGTGTCATTCTTTGAGCTAAGGTGAACCTTCATCCCAGTTTTTATTTTAATCTTTACTAAATATATACACTAAAGGCTACTCCTAACTAAAATATAGCGTCAAAAAACTCCTCCGCATCGCTGTCGACTGGAAGTGTGCCCAAAAGGCTGGCGGCATTGCCACGTTGTATGGCAATGCTTAATCTCTGACCGAGGTAAAAGCCAGCCCTTGGGTCACGCGAAGTGTCAACTAATCGTTTGGAAAGTTCTTTAAAAAGTGTATGTGCACTCGTATATATTTATGTTTTTGTGTAATTTTTGTAGGTTTAAGTGTATATATAGTTTTAATTTGTATTTTATATAATGTAAATATACGTCTTTCTTGGGTCTTTCCTGTGGTGCGACAAAGATAGCGAGAAATTAATGTTTAAAATCTTTCCTTGAAAATGATGTTCTTTCTAGATTATGGACAATCTCATGATCAAAATTCCCGTTTATTCCGACCTGCCGCCCCTGAGCTGGCCACCGGGGTGGTAGTTGGCACTTCTTTATTCCCATATGCCGCCCCTGAGCTTGCCACCAGGGTGGTGGTTGGCACTTCTTTATTCCCATCTGCCGCCCCTGAGCTGGCCACCGGGGTGGTGGTTGGCACTAATATGTAGCGTCTACCACCCCGGTGGTTGATGGTAACTATTTAATTTCATCTCCTGATTTAATTCTACAAAAATATTTCTATTTGAAGTTCAAAAACAATTTTTTCATTAGAACTAGCTATTTTAGCAGCTCCCACTCGCGTGGTTTATCGTACAGACATCGTGTCAATTTTCAAGATAAATAAACACTAAGTGAGAATTTTCGGAATCGGATCACCACTTACAGAGACAAACATTTCTTTAGCACAAATATTGTATTAACTATCAAATATATTTTTTTCCTAGTTCCAATATATTTTTTGGTAGAAAATTATTAAATAACTTCTCTTGCTGTAGGTGGAAGAAGAGGAACAGTCAGATTTTTACTGAATAAAGCATACCTGTGTTCCTTCAGTTGCCCCTTGCGTTTCGAACTCCTCCTTCTAGTATGTATTCCATCATCGTTTTCCATCAACTGGGATAGTAAACAGCAAAGTATAAATAGAGTACTAATCTAGGATCTAGAAAAAAAGTGTTCACATTTTTTTTTCGCCAGACTCACTGCTTAAGAGCGGCCAACCCGAGGTACATTTTAATACAGCCACTCTTACGTGATTGTGACTTTATTACACATTTTTATTTAGTTATTTTGGATATGTTATCTATCTTTTTTCGCGATGCCTTATCATCAAACATCGCGTAGGCTGGTTTTTTTTTTTTTGCACAACTATCTCACAACGCCGTCTAGTCCCAAGCTAAGCAGAGCTTGTGTTATGAGTACTAGACAACTGATAAACATACTTATATATTTCTAAATACATACATATTATAGATAAATTACTTACACCCAGACACAAAACAAATGATTGTGCTCATCACACAAACATTTGTCCTACACCAACAGGCCAGTCGAAAATTATTGCTTTAGATGAAGCAATAAGCTTTTACACCATGCTCGACGTTGACGATATGCGAGTGGGGAAGGGCCATCTTAAGTAATGCTAGGCTTTGTCGTCAACGTCACACAACGCTTCTATATTCTTTTCTTTTCTGGTATTGTTCGTCAAGTTGTTGAGCTCCTTAGTAGTCCTGAGTTAAGCTTCACGAATACTGACAAATGCTTGCACTGACTGGACAGGTCCACTCAAATCTGTATGGTTCTTTCTTCAAAAGAGCATCTCGGACAAATCTGCATAGTTCTCATTTGATTTGACCATTACAAATTTACTGTATGGACTTTAAAAGAGACTGTGAACCCTGAGTTTGTTTCGGTGTTTCTTCTCAGGGTAGTCAGCTAGGTAACACCGGCCTCATCTAGTTTAAACTGACGATAAAAACCGACCGGACCGAGCCCAAATCTTCGACGGCGCGTTCTGTTCCCGCGCGCCTCAAGGAGCTGTCAGCACACCGAAGAGGCCCAGCCTGCTAACTGCAGGCAGTCGTAGGGTCGAAGCCTACTGGGGTCATGGGTTAACTTCCGAAAGGAATACGATACGATAGGCTACGAAGGAACGGGGTAGGTTTTTAGTCAGTAAGAGTCTGACAATACTTCCTGCTCCGCCCAAGGGCGGGATTTGTATTGGATGATTTTACCTACCATAAAAAAAAACGTGTAAAAGTGTTTTTTAAAACCTATTTGCAAAATAAATATCATTTATCATTTCTTCTCGTTGTCAAACAGCTGACTTCCGTAGTACTGACTTGACCGACTTTGCCGACTAATATTTGATCCATTATAATTAATACTGAGTTGAGACACGTGTCTGATGACAGTCTCCAACAAACCTAATCTTCTGTCCCCCACCTGCATGCTAGCACAGCGGTTCAGTGGTTACATTCGTCCGCCCTGCTTACTTCGAGCGTTTGAAAAATTGTTTTGTCAGTAAATAAATGTTTGTTTACGTTTTCACCGGGTTTCTGTAACCTGTGTCAGCGGTACACGCCTCGGTTGCTACAATGGCTTTTTATGTGATAATAACATGTTATTGGACGTATCTTGGTTGGTTAATAAACTGAAAATAAAATTGTGTTGTTATTTTGAAGAATTTTATTGATTGTGTTTTTATATATTCGATAATGGCGGTTCATCTTGTAAAACATGGCGTTATCTAATAAACAAACCAGTGTGTATTAATTTATTTATTCACTCTTACGTTAGCTTTGATTTCATATGAAAGGAAGATTTTGTATGGCTACTATCCCCACCCTCCAACAGACATGGGATAAGTGTCAATTGGTTCATTCCTATCCACAAAAGTCAAAACAGCTAATTTGATTGTTAAAATATATGGGGTATATCTTTTTTTTTAAACTTGTAGAAATTATTGTGTTTATTTTTTCATATAAAGACATTTACTTTTAGTCATCTTTTACATTATAATCAAGAATTTAAAGCAAGCAAGCATTCAAATAAATGGAAATGAATTGGAATAAAATAAATTCGCACGATTTTAAAAACACCCTCAGAGAAAAAGCAAGCGAAGACTCTAAGATATTTATTTTTTGCAAATAGGTTTTATAAAAACACTTTTACACGTCAATTTTTTCGTCAGTTTAAGCTAGATGAGGCCGGTGCTTCCTAACTGACCCTGAGAAGAAACACCGAAACAAACTCAGGAGTCAAAGCCTGTTTTAAAAGTCCATACAGCAAACATGTAAGGGTCAAATCATATGAGAACCATGCAGACTTGTGTCTGAGATGGTCTTTTGAGGAAAGAACCACGCAGATTTGAGTGGACCTGTCCAGTCAGTGCAAGCATTTGTCAGTATTCGTATAGCTCAACTTAGAACTATTATGGAGCTCAACGAGTTGACGAACAACACCAATGAAAGGAAATTTGGGTAGGCCGCAGAAATACTCAAATTGCCAGACATACGTCAAAATAACTGAAAAGAAAATGATCCACATAGTCCTCATATTCACAATGTTAAACGAAAATACAAAAATACAAAAGTGTAGGAAAATGTAATATTTAACAAAGTAAATATTTATGTCAAAATTGAATTTAAAAAATAAATAAATAAATTGATATTGTAAAAATAAAAATAATTATCAATGTCAATGTCAATGATCCAGATTTGATTGACATGCATCTACAAAACCTGGAGGACAGGTATTTATTAGTTTGCAGGAAGCATTTTGGAGAGTGAGCAAGAATTACATGATTTGGTTCCACCATCGCCTTTGTACCATCGAACAATTCGATGTAGTGTTCATCTTTACGTTATTGACACCTCTATGATCCGGATTAAGCGTTTCACCTCGTCGTTTAGACTGCGTACATTGAAGGACTTAAACAATTTACCTCTAGCAAATCTCTGCTTAGCATCAGGTGGGATTGCAGTGAAGTACTAATTTTTATAACAAAAAAAATGTAACAGTATATTGTATCTATGTATTTGATAGATTCTTAACGTTTACATCTGTTAAAACCCAAGGATGTCAAGCCTCACTGCCGCCGCGCTGCAACTGAAGTCTATTCATGAAAAGAATGCTATTGAGCCTTCACTTCAGCCCGTCGTCGGATCCTGACATCCTTGATAAATGAAAGCATTCTACCCGTGACGTTTGTTCTGAGCTGGATAGTTATGTCGCTTTGTTTGATAGGGACTTATATTGAATTGTGCTTTACGCTTAGAACAGAAGTGAATAGCGTTATTGTTAGAAATAATGGCAACATTTAGGTAGATGCTGGTAACACAACAGCATCTACCTAAACAGCAAATTAGTGAGAGCCTTATTTCGACAGATGCAAAGTCAATTTTGCTATTTTAACAGGCGCAAAGTTATCTGCAATTTTGATATTTCTTGATGATGATGAAATGTAGTAGCGTATTATGAGTGTTTAATCATAACGGTTTTTCATACAAACTCGCAATTATTTTGGAGATGAATGAACTGATAGAAAAGAAACTTTATACCAACGTAAATGGAAGGAAACTTATACCTAGATCTAAATAGTTAATACGAACATATTTTCTATAAAATTTTTACAATTATCCTCTCTTTTTCTTTATAATCTTTTTCGAATTATCTAACTTTGTAGACCCCGGTAAATATAGAATCTACTCGGCCTAAATACTTTGAGAAAAATAAAACCATTGCTTTGAGAAGAAGATCCAAGTACCTTGCGTAAAAGTAAGTACCAATATTCATTAAAGTCGGTTCATTCATTTCCAAAAGATTCGAGATTCAAAGTATTTATTTTAAACAAATCAATTATAAGCAGCTTTGAATGGCCAAGAAGTCAGTCAGTCAGAAAAATTATGTTAATTGCACATTCCAAAGATTAGATCTCCACGGAAAAGAATGTGCAAGAAAATCCAAATGTTTAAAAGACAAATTAATTTATATAGGAACTAATAAAAAAAAAACACAAAAAAGTGCAAGATAACTTTAATTTCGGAAGTCGGTGTTTCTATAATAGTTTGGTCTCTCCGTTATTTAACATACAACCGAACATAGAACCTCCTCCTTTTCGAAGTCGGTTAATAAGCCACTGGCACTCATTTAAACCATTAATAAACCAAACCAAAAATAAGGACTTACCAGTTTGCATGAAATTGCGTAAGACGTAAAGGTTCATTAATTAGTATTATTATTATATGTGCCGTATCTGTACCGCACGAGCGTTTATACGTGAGAGCAGTGAGGTGACCGAGTAGTAACGGCCCCAACTTACGAGTTGCAAGTCGCGGATTAAAACCCAGCCAGGCGCATTACTTTGTGTAATTTATTTCATCACCACTGCTCTCAAAACGGTGAAGAAAACATCGCGAGGAAACCGGCATGCTACCGAGGCAGCCACGGAAATAAACCGCTTTGTGAGTTCACTCCCTTAGAACCAAAAATTTGAAGACCTGTGACATCCACCTAAACCCCGTGTGGTGGATTATGGCCCATTCCTTCTCCTAGAGAGGAGGCATGACTCCCAACAGTGGGAACATTATAAGGCTGATGCTATGCTATATAAACCGTAGGTATATAAGCTATCCTACTGCTGCCTACTACAGCAGACAACAAAGTTGCATCCACACACATCAATTAATAAATTAACACATTCAGCACAACAATAATTACCGTGGTATCAACAAACTTCATTTATTATGGACAGCAGTGGTTGTGTTGTTGAATAAATAGCGGAACTGCAATGCTACGCGATCGTGCATTATTGATATGTTACATCAACAGTCGTTTGTGTTGGTCGAGGTATATTTAAACAGTGTGTTTGAACTGGCAAGCTTCAGGTGTTGTATAACTAAGCTTAATATTGAGCTTGTATTCCCTGTAAGGGTGAGGAGGGTACATTTGTATTTTCCCTTCTTCTTTATTCTTTATTGTACATACAATTTTACACATTAAAAATAGGACAGTTGATGTACATAGGCGAGCTTAACCCATAATTGGGTTTTCTTACAGCAAACCATACATGAAAAAAAATTAGAGATAAACTTTATATTTGAGGATAACTAAATAAACATGCACAATAAAACTTAATCACATAAATTATTATTAAGTCTAACTAAAAAATAAACTAAATAGATATGTGTACAGCACACTATACATAAATATATACCTATAATAAATAAATAAATAAAAACCTATACCTAAGTACATATTTACGTGTCATATTGAAACAAAATGCTCCTTAATTCTCCCCCTGAAAACCTCCAACGAAGGGCTAAGGGCTCTCAATATGTGTGTAAGAGAATTCTAGAGGCGCACAGCATGAACGGTAAAAGATCCACTGTAACGACTTGAAGAATGGGAAGAAACACGAAGGAGAAGAGACGATGATGAGTGACAATGTTTTAATTTTGGAACAAGATACTCAAAGCGTTCCTGAAGATACAAGGTGGAGTTGGGATTATGAAGACTGAACTTGCCTGATTTTTTTCGCAAGAGCTTTTTAAAATTGGACGTACAATGTACGGTGGCACCACCGATTTTAGCGTTGCGGCTAAGCAACGCGGTTGTGTGTTTCAGCCCTTAGTGTGGTTTTTTTTTTATGGTAGGTAAAGTCATCCAATGACAGATCCCGCCCTTGGGTGGGGCGGGAAATAGTGTCTGACTCTTACTGACTCAAAACCTAGCCTGTTCCATTCATTGCCATTGTCCCAGGGCCCTGGGGTACACTTTCACATTATAAATGGTCCCAGTAGGCTTTAACTCTACTGGGCCCCATAGTTTGCTGACATCTGCTTGAGGCGCGCGTGGAACGTTACGCGCTGTCGAAGACTTGGGCCCAGTTCAGATGGTTACTGGATGGTTGGATAACGGAATCCCTGCAGTGGCAGGAGCGAGAGGGCCGTTGCCTCACGCGTACGGCTTCCTCCTTTGCTAACATTATTGCTTCACAGAAGGAGGTGACCGCTTGCCACTCCTTGTCGCTTCGGACCATGGTCTGTACCAAGGCACAGCGGCAACATAGGTTGGCTTCAGTTACATTGTACGACACTCCTTCTCGCTTCGTTAATTTTCATTCAGTTAATAATTATGGGATCAGATCCTATTATATAGTTTTTAAATTAATTTGACGAAATATCGTCGGCAATATAAGTATACCTACTCCTCTTTTAAGAAGTCAAGCGTTTGGCTTTTTGTTATTATCTGCTTACGCAAATTAACCACCGTCTATCTTTTTACTTACTGTCTGTAGTACGTCTAAGAAGAGCTTAAAAAATTTAAACGACATTAAAAACATTGAAGCATTGATTAGTTTTTCAACCCACAATATTTCTATATACAAAGCCAATCTTTTAAGCTTGTTTTGTATTAAAAGGTAAAGTGGGCACTCAAATAGAAACCAACGGGTCTCGGTATCGGTATCCAATTTGGTCTAACACCGATTGTTACCGTCGATGTGTCGTTCTCAGAAATTTAATTGAAAAAGCAATCAGCGATGACAACCGGCTGGGGAGGTCAACGCATAAACTCTGGGCTTTATTGATGTAGAAACCTTTGAGTTTACGAAATATTTATTTCAGGAACCTATTTTATTCATTTACTTACATATTTAACTTTATATACACCGTTAAATTTTGGTCGTTTTAATCCCGTGGAGGATCGATTCGGTACATGAAACCCTATCGATTTGTAAAGATAAAAATGAAAAATAAAGTATTTTTTTAAACTCGAATTAATTTACGCATGTACGAAATTAATTTCTTTAAGTAAACGTCAGCTGAGGCCAATAAACTGTAGGTAGTTAGTACGCAACGACCGACGCCTACCTACAAGGTCCTTGACTCGTTTACTTAAAGAAATTAATTTCGTACATTCGTAAATTAACTCGAGTTTTAGAAAAAAAGTACTTTATTTTTTAATTTTATCTATACAAATCGATAGTATTTCATGTCGAATCGACCCTTTGCGGGATTAAAACGACCAAAATTTAACGGTGTATAGGGTGAATATTAATTTGTGACCGATACTTAAACACGTGATTGTAGTCATGACAACAAACAACTTTTGCTATGGGACCAAACCTGAAATCGCGAAAAAAAATCAACAGGTTCAGGACATTTTGATTAGTTAAGCGAACATATTTGTTTTCCCGATTTCAGGTTTGGTGCCGTAGTAAAAGTTGTTTGTTATAATGACTACAATCACTTGTTTAAGTATCGTTCACTAATTACCAGTCACCCTATATAGTAGAATAAATCTTTTCGGTCCCATCATCCATCTTTTCCATGGAGGCTGATTTGTTCTGAAATGGTTGGAAGGGATCCCAAAGTATGGACTGATGAGACTTGAAAATCATGTGATTAAAATATAACGAAATCACAAAGTCTGATAACAAAATCTGGTATTCCGATTAGACATTAGAAAAAGAATAAACTGTGTAACATAGTCAAACTATAAAACACGCAACAAAATGTCTGCACAATCATCACAAATCCGCCCACCCATCAGTTTCCGGACCTCGTACAAGAGCCGTCCCTCAGCTATTTTATAAGAAGGGTGTAAGGCCCTAGTCATCGTAAACATGACCGCTGTCTCATATACGCTGGGTAAAGCGAGATACAGTGAGATATGTGCAATGATATGTTTTGGGATGTGGAAAATGGGGTAAAGATACACCCCGTCGTTTAAGAGGAGCTTTTTGTTAGACTAAAAACGGCAATAGAGTTATTTTTTACATACTAGTTGTTGCCTGTGGTTTCATTCACAACTTTCACACACCGCCGTCTAGTCCCAAACTAAGTAGTGCTTGTGATAGATATGAGTACTAGACAAATGATACGATAAACAAACTTACCTATATATCTCTAAATATATACATATTTTAGATAAGTGGATAAGTGAGTAAGGTGGGAATCGAACCCACGACCTCTGGCATAGCAGTCAGGGTCACTGACAACTAGACCAGGCCAGTCAATATTTCGAGACTCATGAATAGCAAGGCCTGGCCTTTTTATTATTTAGGCTGCTGCAGTCTTGGGCTCTTTCAAACAGTCACGCAAATAGTTCATAAGAGTTAGCAAGGCCTGGAATGCAATGTGCAACTAAGGAAACGCAGGTCAATAAAGTCTGATTACTGTTTCGCTCCACAGAGAACGACAGAAGCTATTCGATGATTAGTCGCCTAAAAAACGATCTCTCCATGTTGTATGTTTATGCGGGAAAAAATCACACAAAATAAACACGAAGAATCACATTTTATTTCATTAGACTCGAGCTTCTGTGCAGTGGCTTCTCTTTTCATTTGGGAGGCATATATTAAATACATACACCGTTAAATTTTAATCGTTTTAATCCTGCGGAGGGTCGATTTGGTACATGAAATACTATCGATTTGTAAAGAAAAAAATTAAAAAATTAAGTACTTTTTTCAAAAACTCTAACTAATATACGCATGTACGAAATTAATTTCTTTAAGTAAACGAGTCAATGACCTTGTACGAGTAGGTAGGTAGTTCTCGGTCGTTGCGTACTAACTACCTACAGTTCATTGGCCTCACTCAACTGAAGTTTACTTAAATAAATGAAATTCGTAAATGAGTAAATTAATTCGAGTTTAAAAAAAGTACTTTATTTTTTAATTTTCTCTTTACTAATCGATAGTATTTCATGTATAGAATCAACCCTCCGCGGGATTAAAACGACCAAAATTTAACGGTGTATATAGGTACCTCTAATAAGTGCTGGAAGACGCAACATTGGAAGGCCTCCTTAAGGTCGACTGATGACCTGGTGGGATGATACCTCCAATATGGAAAGTGAATCCGCTAACTGCAATCCGCTAATTGCAAACTAGTAATCTATTAAAATTCGTAACACCAGATCAAGTTGTGATAGCAACAAACAGACGGATCCCCTGTACTATTACTTCAATCACCACAAAAAACTCCTCAAACAGCAAAAAGACGTTCGAAAATTTCTTCTGTTAAATAATGCAAAGCTCGTAAAAATCTCCGCCTTCGCCATTATAATTGTCAAGTCCCAATCAATCGCGATTCGCTATTGGGGCGGGAGTCGAAGTGGACTCCGTTTTATTGTGAGCAATATTCAGCCAGACTTATAGATGCTACTGTCAGCTATATCTCTGTTGTGAGCGGGGAAATGGTGTGGAGCCAGTTTGAGAGTCAATTCTTTTATTACTTTCTGGTTAGATTTGAGTTTTAGTACAGTTTAGGTAGACGTAGGGCTTTGGGATTGTTTAAAAGAGTTAATTGTGCTCTTGAACACAAATGGTGACGGAAAGAAGACTGGTGGGTTTTAAAGAAAGAAAACGTGTTTATTAGAAACACGACTTAAACATAAAAAAATAACTACAATTTATCTCACGGTTGTGTATTGTGTCTCACAGCAGTTGACTGTGTTGGACGATATCGGAGAAAAAACGGAGTGAGGGTGGCGCGTGAGTGAAACATTCTATACACCTTTAAATTTTGATCGTTTTAATTCCTTGGACGGTCGATTCCGTACATGAAAAACTATCGATTTTTAAAGATAAAATAAAGTACTTTTTTATAAACTCAAATTTATTAACGCAAATACGACATTAATTTCTTTAAGTACACGTCAGCTGGGCGAGTTCAATGACTTTTTTTCATGTACCGGATCGACCCTCCACGGGATTAAAACGATCGAAATTTATCGGTGTATATGCCGTTACCAAATCGCATTTGCATCGCTACAGAAGCGCGACAGTATCGCGTTTGCATCGCGACTGAGAATCGCGGTGTGGGCGAGGACAAACAGCTAGCGAACGTATCGCGACTATATCGAAACAAACGCGCGACATCATCGCTACAGCATTACCACATAAAGTTGCCATGGGCAAGGAGCCTAAAAAGGGTGTCCACTTTACAGTACTGAAACTATATTTTACTTAAATCGTTGGCTAAATAAATAGGTCCCTCGATCCTTTTACTAAAGTGTTAGTAAGTGAAGTTATTTCACGTTCCCTTACCGGATGTCTATTAAGATCGATAACCAGGCCGGTAGGGACCGTTAATTAAGTTTCCCTGTCTAGATAGGTTAATTAGGCTTTCCTACCAGAGACACCCTACTAGCTTCTGCAAGCGGTTTCGCCTGCGTGGAAGTAGGGTTCTACATAGAAACTTTACAGCCCCGTTGCATTCCCTTTGAGAGCCGAATTTGGGAAAATTGCTCGCCTACGTCATCAAAGAAAATTGTGTGCGAAATTTCACGCTTGTAGTCCCAGCAGTTTTAATTGTGCGTTGATATGTCAATAGGTCTTGAGAGTTCATGTATACGGCAGACAGTATACATATTATCGGTCAACAGGACCTTTTTCAAATACACACACGATTTTTATCCACGATGGGTCTAGCTTCTAATTCACAAAGTTTTACACAATATTCTTAACACGCCTAGCTGGGGCGGAACAGCCCTGCCCCAGACCACTGTCTTACTGTGAAGACACGGACTCCCCAAACTCTACGGCACGGCACCGCCACTGTACAACGGCTTTAAGCCGCCACCGTGAGAGGTCACAACGTCGTGCCGCGGCACGGTGCCGAGTACGATGTACAAGACATCAACCATCGTTCAGTTTTTGTCTGGAGCACAATAATACGTCTTTCGCGGTCCATATCAAAACAAAAACTGAATGATGGATGTCGCGGCACGACGGCGTCTCACGGCGGCGACGTCGTAATGTTGCACTGTGGTGATGCGTTGCCGTAGACATATCTCCTTACTCCTTGTACTTATTTATATAGATGACATTCTAGACTTTTGACAATCAAGGTCGATTAGTCACGAAAAAAGATGAAGCTATTTGCACGTTCTATAGCGTAAATCTCTATGGAGAAGAAAGTGCAAGAAACTCCATTGGCAATTATTATTTTTGTATTATTGATAGGTACACTTTTGTTCTAAAAGAAAGTAGAGAAAGAAAGAGACCTGGTAGTCTAGAATCGTGAGAAACCTCAAGTTTATTGGCTCTTGAAAATGGGCTAATTTGCCAGAGCCGACAATTTAAGGTAAAATTTCCTGGAGCCGATTACAGGAACGAATGGGGACAGTAGAGGACAGAGAAGAAGAGATAGGTACGTGTTACACCACTATCTCACATAATAGTAAACGATGATGTGGTCGACGATGGAGCACGCTTGGTTAGAAGTAATCCATTCACTTTTGATTTAAAGACCTCTAGTTACAAGCTATCAGAAAACAGTTTAAAAAAAGCAACAAACATTCTAAATTCAAATTCATGTACTAATTCAAATGAAATAAGAAATAAAACCGACACAAAATAAATAATTGACCCTATAAGGGTTCCATTTTCAATCGGACTTTGCAACCCTAAAACATGAACGAAAACTCATTTAATTTGTACAAAATAATGATTACACAATACAATGAAACGTTAAATAAAACAAAACATTACCCGAACAAGCCAAACCTCCCAAATAAAAACGATCCCAGCTATTAGATTCAAAGTTGTTTAGAATTTCATTCAATAATTAAGTGTACAGAACCCTTGGGTCTTAGTTTTATGATTAATGACCCTTGTTTGTTTGTTCGCAAAGCCGTGGTTATTCTCAACTCGTTAATTTAACTTTAACTTTGCCTTAGTTAGCTGACGAAAGCCTTCAAACCGATTGTGGGACGAATAAAGAGAGGAAAAATGGTTGGTTTTTACTCTAATTTTGAAAAAAATATTAAGTTTTATTGAGTTGTTTGAATTTTTGTTTTTTGGTTGAGTTTTTGATTTGTGGTTTGATTGCGTTAGAGTTGGAAAAATTAAGAAACTAACGTCAACACGGCACGTCAGTTGGTGCGGTTGCCGCTGTGGTTGAGTGATTGACGCTACAATGCGTGTCGAGGGTTCGATTCCCGTAGGGAACAAATATTTACAGATAGATGTTTGGGTTGGATGTCTTGTGTATGTGAGCTTACATGTTTGTGGACATGCTCACGATACATGAGTAATTTCTTATGTGGGGTAAAGTTTTCCTAAACAAAAAAATACTATTTTAAGACTCCTATAAAACACAAAAGGCAAATGAAGGAAAATATGTGATCAGTAAGTAAAAGTCAGTGATAGGTAAGGTAAGTATATGTCTCGTTCTACCCTAGAGCGGGAAAAGTCATTCTATGATTCAAGTGGAAACCTCAAAAAAAAATCATTTTAAGCCTAGTTTCAGCCCGTGACTGTTGACGTGTTCGTCGACTATACCGTATCACATTTTATTACTATTTGTCACGGAATTAATTTTGTTATCATCGTAATTTCAGCCGAAAGTCGTCCATTCTTGGACCTCCTCCAAGTGTTGTCGCAACGACCAGTCCTGTGCATCTCGCATCCATCAGATTCCTGCAACTCTAACCAGGTCATCGGTTTGCCATGTGGGCGGCCATCCAACACTCCGTCTGCCAGTACTCGTAATTCCAGGGCCTTTTGACCCCATTGATCATCTATTCTGCGAGCAATGTGCCGCTTGACCCCTCGAGCGCTGATTTTACATACGTCTGCACAACTTGAATGACCTTGAAAAATTCTTAATTCTCGTTTTTTAATTCTCGTTCTTCCTAGAAATAATCAAAAAAAGTTTTTTTTTTATTTATTGTTATTTTTGTGATGATTTATTTCAATAAAGAGGGTCAATGCCCCCTCAGTGACCCCTATCGTCCCAGATTGAATACAAAATTTTTGGTAATCCGTAGAAGTAAATTGTGAACCTTCAATCTAAAAAAAATGTATAAACCCTGTTTATGTGGTACTCGTACCTTGTTTCCCTGTTATGGCACCCTGTTCTATATTGCAATCAATACGTAGTGTATTGACACGGCCTACTCCGTTCACAACAATATCCATTTTTGTATTTCCACGAACCTTTTTGCTAACAGTACGGAAAAGCCACTTCGTGCAACAAACTGACTACAATAACCCAATCTCGAGAAAATACAAAGTCATACTATTTTCTGCGGAAAAGACAAAGAAATAAGCACAATTTTATTTTTATTTTTACAAAAATAAAAATTCATAAAATACTAGCTGCTGCCATCGGCTTTACCTGCGTTTTAGTAGAAAATTATCTCAAGGGAACATGCACCCGATGTAAAAAAACCGGGCAAGTGCGAGTCGGGCTCACGCACTGAGGGCAACTTACAAACTTAACTATGAATACAGTACAATTTCCGAATTGAGTTACGAAGATTCTTCCAAATCGTATTTTTTTTGGCGGAACTACTACAGGATTTTAGATCTACAGGAAGTACCCTATGAATTTTGATTCCCTTGAGAGTGTCAAAACGTTTTTAGGACGCGCCGCACACGTGTAGCTGGTGGCCGCCACTCGCAACAGCAGTGTCCGCGACTCACCACTTGTGGTTACTATAGGCCACACAAAACGCCAACACCCGCTAAGTACTGTCACACTGCTCCACCCACCGCACTGTTAACCGTTAGACGTTCTACGTATCGCGTGCGCCACCATGCCTAGCTACCATGCGCGAGCAAACTTTCCGTGTCAAACTCCATTATAAGACTACAATAGAGAAAGGTTGATAAAAATGTGGCGGCTTCCGAACGCCAGTGGCTGTTGCTTGCTTCTGATACTGTTACAGATGTGGCGGTAGCGCGGGACAGCCACCGGTGACTGTGGTCAGTAGCCCGTTAGCGCCGAGCCTTAATTCCCGAAATTTTCGTGTCGATAATAGGGCAGGTGTATAAAAAAAAGAAAATATAATTTAGAAAATAAGGATCCAATCATTTGGGCTCAGAAATAAGAAACGTTTGATACATTTTAGCAAAAGAAAAGCTTTATGGTTTTTGTGCACATGATACCAATATTATTTTATTGGCATCACGAAACGATACAATCATCTTTTATTATTCGAGATTATGGAGTAATCGTAATGTGGATATGGAACGAGTAGGTACGTTATTCTGGTGACATATATAGCTTTTACGATAGTTTATGTTTTTGCTTCGAATATTATTGAGTTACCTATTTCGTAAAGCGTAACTTATAAAGCTGGCAAAAAATATAATCTATCGTCTTTAGCTCACTACTTTTTCTCGGTTCTAGCAGACGTGTTGTCAAAGTTGAAACCTGATAAAGTAGCTTAATACATAATAGAACCCAATGGAATAACTTTTTTTTAACAAAAAAGCCAGCTGTTATTATTATGTATTTTATTGTAAACCATAATGTGGACAGGATAAACATTTGCAAAAACTAAGTGTATAATCATTGGGCGGTCTTATCGCACAAGGCAATAAGACCGCCAACTAACAGGGTTATATTGATGATTTTATTCATTATACTCGTAATTCTATAAATAAATACGTGTTATGATCACAAATCAAACATTTTAATCAATATTCAACTTTACTCTGATTTACCGAATGAAAAAAATAATTAAGAAAATTAGAATTTGAAATGTTCCTGTTGCTTTCACTATAGCATAGCATAGCATCAGCTTTATAACATTCCCACTGATGGGATTCAGACCTCCTCTCTAGGAAAGGGAATGGGCCGTAATCCACCACGCGGGCCCAGTGCGGGTTGGTGGGTGGTTGGCTTTCACTATAACCAGAACGTATTATTACAGATCACCAACAGTGCCGACCATGTGTCGCCATACATAATTAAGTTTTCTTCCATACTTCCCGGACGCTCTATACAGCCACAGACACAGAGCGTGAAACGCATGGAGCTCACAGATCAAATCGAAAACTGGCTCATTGAAAACTAAGACTTTATCACCCCATCCACAGTGGATGAGTAATTTTATGATTTCGTAAATAAAAAATTTCTACACTCGGCATTTAAAAAAAAATTGACAATGTGAGATTCAAACTGCTGATGTAAATTTTGCAACTTACATCAGCTGTTTTTATTTTTAGCTTTTATGTATTAGGAATACATTCAATGTGCACACAGCTAAGGAGTGGGATTCCCTGCCGAAATCTGTGTTTCCTGATGGCTACAACCCGGGAATCTTTAAGTCAAGAGTGAATAGGTTACTTGTAGTTAAGCGCGCTCCATCTTCGACCGCATTGTCGCTTTCCATCAGGGGTGGTAGCGGTCAAGCGCGAACCTTTCAACAATAAAAAAAAGTTTCGGATAGTATGGTAACAAGCAGAGGAGTAATTTTATGATTTCATAAAAAAAAATGCCAACACTCAATTCAAACGAATTGATTATGAGAGTATTAAACATTCGTATATTTTTTTTTAAAGTTACAGCTTCGTATTAAAAAGTATGGTACCAAATATTATATTTGCGGTACCAACATGTATGTACTTACAAAACTCTACTTTTTAATGAGTAGAGTTTTGTAAGTCATCATAACTCCAAATTAGCATTCACTTTAGAATGTAGGTGTTTTTTTTTTTATGGTAGGTAAAATCATCCAATGATAAATCCCGCCCTTGGGTGGAGCGGGAAGTAGTGTCAGACTCTTACTGACTAAAAACCTACCCCGTTCCTTCGTAGCCTATCGTGCCGGGGCCGGGTATTCCTTTCGGAAGTTAACCCATGACCCCAGTAGGCTTCAACCCTGCCTGCCTGCAGTTAGCAGGCTGGGCCTCTTCAGTGTGCTGACAGCTCCTTGAGGCGCGCGGGAACAAAACGCGCCGTCGACGACTTGGGTTCGGTCCGGTCGGTTACCGGACGATCGGACAGCGTGCTACCCATTGCACGCCGTCCGCAAGCCCGCGCCTACGGTGGCCGAGGTGTGGTACTCTGTGGCAATATTACTTATTCCCCATAAGTAAACTACGTGAGCAACCTTTTCCCTTACAATGTACCCTGAGACGTGCGGCCCTTATAAACGGAAAGAAAATATACCTTTTTTATTATATTGACACCTGTATACCCAGTAAATAGGTTACGTTTTTGAAGTTGAAGTCAGTTTTTTTTATAAACTGACGGGTGAGAAGAAAAATAAATGGCATTTTACCGGACTTATAAGGCGAGAAATTTGATTTCGAACATGCATGAAACTACTGATAGTTGTTGCGTTTTAACACAGTAATATATTGGTCATTGACCTTTATCTATTTACTAGTATTTTTTTTTTAAATAAAGTAGACAATACACGTCCAAAATTGTCATCCATTACGATCCTCGAATTTTTAATTTATGATAAACGAAAACAGTTTATTATTTGAAGAGATATTAGATGAAGCGCAATTAACTACTCTCATGTTTAAACGCAACAACAGATAGTTGCTATAGTCACAAGCTACGCCGTAGCAGTATCGCTACGATTTCGTAGCATTTCTACGCCACTTCTACGAAATTTATTTGACGTCAATTTTATTTATTTATTCTAATATGGTAAGTAAAATTAAACCCCATCAAACCGTTGCAATGGATTGATTATGGGGTCGGTGAGTCTCTAAACTTATCTAACTTCTATGTTATAGAATAATCACACTTATTCGAGATATTTACATTCCATCGTTGTCAACTAAAGAATCCACTTTAGAAGTCTGTGTTTTAAGTTGATTTTTGAGTGACTATTTGTTTAAAAAAGGCCCTAGAAATTATAAGACTTGCAATGGAATTTGAACTTTGTCATGCATGACATAGAGTTTGTATTTCCAAAATTAGTGTATAATTAGTTTGGTAAACCACAATAATGCCCTAGCTAATTAGAAACATGTGATTAGTGTGTAATTGACAGATTATCGGTTCATATATCCTTGTTACATTATATATTATCATGTTTCTATTTGTGCAAATTTTGTCACAAAATCATTATACTGTGGACATAGTAAGCAATGTTTATATTTGACGATACAAATGCCGTAGTGGCTAAGCGGTTGACTGCAGCTATGCCAGTAGTGGGTTCGATTCCCGCCCAGAACCAAAATAAAGGCTTTTGAGCCTCATCAATCATGATAATCGTATCTGTAAACTCGAAGGCGTGCAGGTTTGTCAGGCGAAGGGTATTGACATTAGTTACAAAACAAATCACTTAATTGGTAGCACTTCACTATTATAATGATATTGTTAGTTTTCATAAAATATTCACCAGACATTAATTATTACTACAAAATAGGCAAGACAATAAAGATAGTCCACTGAACACGCAGCATACACATTTGTCTTCGACCGCGGCTCAAGCAATACTGCGCCTCCGTCGCTGACTTACATCGCGCTAGCACTCAGCGTAGCGTCAGTGTCGTGGCCAGTCACCTGACATACGTCACTCTAACCCAGTAGCGCCGCTCTAAACTACTAGCGCCGCTCTAAAGAACTAGTGCCATCTCTGATATCTTTTGATAATAAATTTTAAATGCAAAAGCGCCGTCAAATATTTTATCGCCTTTTATCAAATACTCAAATATATTTTTTATGGTTTCTCATCTATTAAACTGCTTTACAGAGTTAGCCCTGGACCGTACCTGTACAAGATTCGTGCGGAGACGACGTTCGGATGTCGCCACTGTGCGGAGCGTCCGGAGGACACGGTGGAGCACACAGTCGAGGTGTGCCCCGCTTGGGAAGAACATCGCCGTGTCCTTGTGAGGGCGATCGGTGGCAGCGATCTCTCGCGCCGGGGTTTGGTGCAAGCCATGCTCCGGAGCGAGGAGGAGTGGCAGGCAGTCGCTTCCTTCTGCGAAGCAGTAATGCTAGCAAAGGAGGAGGCCGACCGCATCAGGCAACGGCGTACACGCCGCCGCCGCCGCCGCCGGGATTCCGATCCCGATTTTCGGCCACCGTAGGCGCGAGCTCGCGGACGGCGGGCAATGGGTAGCTGGCTGTCCGTCCGTCCGGTAACATACCGGTCCGAGCTCAAGTCGTTTACGGCGCGCACTGTTCCCGCGCGCCTCAAGGAGTTGTCAGCAAACTGTAGGGGCCCAACAGGGCCGAAGCCTACTGGGGTCAAAGGGTATGTGAAAATGGCACCCGGGGCCCTGGGACCAAGGCAAAGAATGGAACGGGGTAGGTTTTTAGTCAGTAAGAGTCTGACACTACTTCCCGCTCCACCCAATGGCGGGATTTGTCATTGGATGATTTTACCTACCATAAAAAAAAGTAAGTTGTAAAATATACTTGTGGTGGAGCTATTTTCATAGTCTATTTTTCTAATGTTGAGAACTTTTAATTAATTATCAGTCATTTGATTTCTTATCCCCCTCGCTTCCAATCAGAGAGGAAAAAGTAACTTGATGATTTTCTACCTTAAAATAAAAAGGAAACTGTACCGAATAATTTAATATTGACTGTTACTAAGTAGTAACATAGTTTCAAATGATATTTATTTTGCAAATAGTTTATAAAAACACTTTTATGCGTCAAAAAGTCGTTCTTGTGGACGACGAACAATGGGTAGCGCGCCGTTCAGCCGTCCAGGCCGTCGACAGCACGTAGTGCTCCACGCGCTCTTCAAAGAGATGTCAGCAAACCCAGAGGAGAGGTCCAGCAGGGCCGATGCCCGCTAGGGCCGCGGGGATTTTGGATCTGAAAAGGAAGGCGTGCAGTGGGTAGCACGCTGTCCGATCGTCCGGTAACATACCGGACCGAGCCCAAGTCGTCGACGGCGCGTTCTGTTCCCGCGCGCCTCAAGGAGCTGTCAGCAAACCGTAGAGGCCCAGCCTGCTAGCTGCAGACAGGCAGGGTCGAAGCCTGCTGGGGTTAAGGTCCGTTTTCTGAGAGGAAGGCTCAGCCCCGGCATGATAGGCAACGAAGGAACGGGGTAGGTTTTTAGTCAGTAAGAGTCTGACACGACTTCCCGCTCCACCCAAGGGCGGGACTTGTCATTGGATGATTTTACCTACCATAAAAAAAAAAAAAAAAAAACTGAAAAGGAAACTCGTGAAACTTAAAAGTCTGACACGCCCTCCCACTCTACCCTAGAGTGAAAGAAGTTATTGAATGACTTCCCACTTCAAAAAAACTAGGTAAGTGTGAGTCAGACTCGCACACTGAGGGTTCCGTCCAAACAAACTTATCCTAAATAGTTAAAACCTGAATAGTCTCGAAGATTTTTCGGAATTTAAAGTACAAGCCTAGATTTTTTGGTGACGTAAAAACTGAGTTATCATTTATTCCTATGCTAGTACTATAACACCTTTCTTCGTGCTAAATTTCAGGGTTCTAGGTAAACCGGTTTACTCTATGAATTTTGTTTCCCTTGTGAAATATACTTTTTTTTGCGACATAAACCGTCGTATCTTTTTTGTTATTAATTTAGATGTTTGATTTTTTCACAGCTTCAAGAGACTGCAGACTTAAGTATATGATTTTAATTTCAACTCGATAAAAGGTTTTTATAGGCAGACAGATAGACGAACATAGTGACCTTATAAGGGTTCGGTTTTTTACTTTTGAGGTACCCTAATAAGAAACAGTGACGACTAATTAACATTAATTTTATCTGCGTATTAACTCAGCTATACAACTTTATGATTTATTCTAACTTCTGTACTACCTAAAAATAACATAACAAATTATTTACTACCCAATTTAATAGAACATTAATTAGTGTTATACTCGTAGCAAGTAAACATCCCGAGAGCGTTCCAGCCGAGTGGCCCTGTGTTGTCAAATATCAAAATATTTCCCGGGATTTAATTAATTAACTCCTATATTAAATTATCCTTAAACTCCGCTGATTTTACGTGTGTGTTGTCGGTGTTTACAGGTGAACAGAATATATATGGGCTCAATTAGATAGAGGATTTGAATTCAATTGTGGTTTGTCCTTCGGAAATTTGATAAGCCATACATATGTATCAGGAGACAATTGATTATCAGGAGACCATTTCTCGAGTCTGAAAACGTTCAAAATCGAATCGTTTCATCTCTAAGCAATTGACAAACATATCTGTCAATGATTGATGAGATATTGACATTTTAAATAGATATTGGCACAAGGAAGGCTTAAGTAAATTTGTGGAAACGTAGTGGATTGTACATTTGTTTATAGTATACTGTGTGTTTAGAAGTTATATAATAATGTACGATTGCTTGTTTTCCAAAACAAAAGTGTGGCCATTTCAGATTATCTTACAAACGTTCTCTTATTTTTATGTGTGAGTATATATAATAAATCATTCACTATGAAACACACAGTCTATTGGTGAAAATTACACGAAAATTCAAGTTTTTCAGTTTCTTGCGCTTATACAGACAAGTCGAGACGATGGACGACTTGTGAGAATTTAAAAAATGTAATCTATGTTCACATGATATACGACAAAAAGAGATTCAGTACTTCGGAAACATCACTGCACATGTTAAAAGGTTTCAAAATGTTCACAAGCAAGAACAAAAGAGTACCTTGCAACACAAAAAAATTAAGGCACTAAAAAACATATTTTCAAAGGAGCCAAGCATCAGCAACAGGACTCAAGATAACTATCTAGATTTTAGAAGCAAGCAGAGTCTTTGAAAGACATGGTGGACTGAGATCTTTGTGTTTCTTTTTCTCTATTTCAGCGGCCTAGTTCCGGAGCCGTGCTTAACAGGCACTATTAGCCGGGGCTCAAAGAATAGATGCCTTGTCCGTATTCCGACATGCTGTTAGTACATACTCGTACTCGCGAAACGTGTTATGTTTTTTGAATTGAAATTGTGAAAAGTTCATTTCATATTTGCTTGTCTTTGTCGTGCATTGCTCGCAAAATGGATGGTCAATGGGGCCAAAAATTTCTGGAGTGGTGACCGTAAAAAAAGAGAAAAAATCGTTTATTACCCGACTGCGCCAGAAGGAGGGTTATGTTTTTCGAGAGTATGTATGTATGTATGTATGTATATATGTATGTATGTATGTATAATTGTTTGGCACGCTCTGCAGCCTGAACGGCTCGATGGATTTTAGCTGGAGAGGTGTCGTTAGATTCGTATTTACTTTGAGAGTGACACTGGGTATATCAAAATAAAAAAAAAACAAAATGTCGGATTTTTGGCGCCAAATTCAAATATTTGGCACGCTCTGTGGCCTGAACGGCTCGATGGATTTTAGTTTGCGTGGTGTCGTTAGATTTGTATTTACTGTGAAAATGATATCGTAAAAAAATAAAACTAAAAAAGTAAAAAATAAAAAATGGTAATTTAAAAAACTAAAAAACCCGACTGCTTTTCTGAGTTTTCATGATTCTAGAAAGTCTGCCGTCTAGTCAGTAGATCTATGATGTAATGGGTCCCGACTGCTACAACGACTTTCTTGTTTTAGGGCTTTTTCATGAAAACTCAGAAAAGCAGTCGGGTTTTTTAGTTTTTTAAATTACCATTTTTAACTTTTTACTTTTTTGGTTTTATATTTTATTTATAATATTTCCACAACTATCACACAACATCGTCTAGTCCCAAGCTAAGCAGAGCTTGTGTTATGGGTACCAGACAGCTGATAAACATACATAAATATTTCTAAATACATACTTATTTTAGTAGTAGACTTTAGAGTAGGGTAGAGTAGGGTAGAGTAGGGAAGAGTAGGGTAGAGTAGGGTAGAGTAGGGTAGAGTAGGGTAGAGTAGGGTAGAGTAGGGTAGAGTAGGGTAGAGTAGGGTAGAGTAGGGTAGAGTAGGGTAGAGTAGGGTAGAGTAGGGTAGAGTAGGGTAGAGTAGGGTAGAGTAGGGTAGAGTAGGGTAGAGTAGGGTAGAGTAGGGTAGAGTAGGGTAGAGTAGGGTAGAGTAGGGTAGAGTAGGGTAGAGTAGGGTAGAGTAGGGTAGAGTAGGGTAGAGTAGGGTAGAGTAGGGTAGAGTAGGGTAGAGTAGGGTAGAGTAGGGTAGAGTAGGGTAGAGTAGGGTAGAGTAGGGTAGAGTAGGGTAGAGTAGGGTAGAGTAGGGTAGAGTAGGGTAGAGTAGGGTAGAGTAGGGTAGAGTAGGGTAGAGTAGGGTAGAGTAGGGTAGAGTAGGGTAGAGTAGGGTAGAGTAGGGTAGAGTAGGGTAGAGTAGGGTAGAGTAGGGTAGAGTAGGGTAGAGTAGGGTAGAGTAGGGTATAGTAGGGTAGAGTAGGGTAGAGTAGGGTAGAGTAGGGTAGAGTAGGGTAGAGTAGGGTAGAGTAGGGTAGAGTAGGGTAGAGTAGGGTAGAGTAGGGTAGAGTAGGGTAGAGTAGGATAGAGTAGGGTAGGGTAGAGTAGGGTAGAGCGGGAGCGAAGCCGCGGGCAAAAGCTAGTTATAGATAAATAACACACAGACACGGAAAAAATGATCGTGCTTATCACACAAACACTTGTCCTGGGTGGGAATCAAACTCACGACTTCCGGCATAGCAATGTAATGAAGTGAAGTATGTAGTGAAGTGTAATGAAGTAATAATAAAATTACTTCATTACACTTCGATGGATATCATAGCACTGCCTCAAACAATTTATAAATAAATATTCAATTCCTATAAATATTCAAATGTTCCAACATCCTTCGAAATATCTATTAAGCAAGTCCAATAACTAACAAGCACGAGGTTGCATAAGATTTGATACAACCTCGTTGCCGATATGGTGTACTGGTATATTAAACTCCTCCTTAGACATCTATAATAATTGAACTAAACCTAGATTGTGCAGTATCAGGCCACAGTAACACTATGTTTAAGAACATACACCACTGCATTCTGTTTTAATGGAGCGTTTTAAAACAATAAATGCTTTAGCATTTCGCATTAGTATTCTGTTAGAGCCTGCTGTGATGCCTCGGACACATTCACGGACGTTAAGTAGACTATGGAAGTGTACTGAAAGATGCAGAGGTAGGCCTCCCAAATGGAGGGCCGTTAACTTGGTGAGGGTATTGGGAAGGAACGGTCGTTGTGAGAAGGCCTGTGTTCAACAATGGACGTCTTGTTTTCTCATAATGGAATAGAATAGAATAGAAATACTTTTATTCGAGACAGACACAACCCAACGGTTACATGAAGTAAAAAAAAAGCAAAAGTGCAGATAGTTCTTGATAGACTTCTCGTTTTTTCATAAATTTTACCATGTTGTCTTCTACCAATCTTAGTTGACTGGTAGGAAATGCCTAAGGCATTAAATCCGCCTTTATAACTTTGTATTGCATGAAGTTTTAATAAATCTGTATAATATATATAAGCGAAATACCACTCACAGATTAATCAAAAATTCTACTACAAACTGAAAAATTTGCCAGGTAGATTCGTTATAGGGTGTTAACATCTGCTATGAACGGTTTTGACGAAACTCTACCCCTAAGGGGGTAAAACGGGGATTAGGAGTTTGTATAGACAAATATGAAGCAGAAGCTAGTAAATATACTAGCTTCTGTCAGTGGCATCGCCCGCATGAAATTTAGATTTGCAATCAACAGAAAGTGTTTTTAGGACCGTAGGGTCTGGCCATATCATTACGGCGCATCATCGTTTACGTTCCGGTAAACGACCGGACCGATCCCAAGTCGTCGACGGCAAGTACTGTTCCCGCGCGCCTCAAGGAGCTGTCAGCAAACCGTAGAGGCCCAGCCTGCTAGCTGCAGGCAGGCAGGGTCGAAGCCTGCTTGGGTCATGGGTCAGCTTCCGAAAGGAATTTCGTGCGGAACCGACGCCCGGGTGCAACCACTGCGTGGACTGCCCGGAGGACACGGTGGAGCACACGGTCGAAGTGTGCCCCGCTTGGGCAGAGCATCGCCGTGTTCTCGTGAGGGCGATCGGCAGCGGCGATCTCTCGCGCCAGGCCCTGGTACGGGCCATGGTCCGGAGCGAGGAGGGATGGCAGGCGGTCGCCTCCTTCTGCGAAGCAGTAATGCTAGCAAAGGAGGAGGCCGCACGCGAGAGGCAACGGCCCTCACGGCCCAGCCGATTCCGATTCCGATCCTGATTTCCAGCCAACGTAGGCGCGGGCTTGCAGACGGCGAGCTATGGGTAGCTCTCTATCTGACCGTCCGGTAACCATCCGGACCAAGCCCAGGTCGTCAACGGCGCGCACTGTTCCCGCGCGCCTCAAAGAGTTGTCAGCAAACCGTAGAGACCCAGCCTGCTAACTGCAGGCAGGCAGGGTCGAAGCCTACTGGGGCCAAGGGTTTGTTTCCGAAAGGAAAGCCCGGCCCTGGTATCTAAGGCCACGAAGGAACGGGGTGGGTTTTTAGTCAGTAAGAGTCTGACACTATCTCCCGCTCCGCCCAAGGGCGGGAGATGTCATTGGATGATTTTACCCACCACCAAAAAAAAAAAAAGCTTCCGAAAGGAATACCCGGCCCCGGCATGATAGGTAACGAAGGAACGGGGTAGATTTTTAGTCAGTAAGAGTCTGGCACTACTTCCCGCTCCGCCCAAGGGCGGGATTTGTCATTGGATGATTTTACCTACCATAAAAAAATCATCGTTTACGTAAAGTAGCATAACGCTTAATGTTGCTGTGTTGTACCACGACCGCGACACCGTGTAGTTTAGGTACTACATCGTCAAAAATTTTACGATTAGTCTTCAACGAAAGGATTTTACAACATTGCTTTGTCGTGTATTTGTACATAGGAAAAAGTTTCTTATCTATTATATAATTCTTACAGCGTTTCATATTGATAACTAAACAATATGTTTAAGTCTTACACAATTTAGTAAAGTCTGCGTAAAACTATATAAAATAATATAGCCACACAAGCTCAACATAGACTAACTTCGCTGGTTTATAACTAGCTAAGACCCTGAAAAACTGGCTAAGTTGCTGACGAAACCTCAGCCACTTCCAGTCCCCTGTATTGGCAATACTGAGCATTCAAGTAGCCACTTTTATTGCGTTTCCAATATTCAAAGACGACAGATAAATGCCAAGAGATCGAATGTCAGAAGTGTCGGGTTCAGAGTACCTAGGTACTTAGGATTTAATGAGCTTTCTCCAGTTTGAGTGCTGGCTTAAACGCCGTTTTATCTTTGAATTTTGACACCAGTTTCATGCGTCTCAATTTTATGCTGCATTACCTATATATGTTGAATGATTACAGCATGAGGATCTGTTTCATAAAAGCTATCTGAAAGTTACATTACATATATGGATGCTGAGCAGTAGTGGCCGAGCGGTAACGGCCCTTCAAACCCAGCCAGGCGCATTACTTTGTGTAATTTATTTCATCACCACTGCTCTCAAAAAGGTGAAGGAAAACATTGTGAAGAAACTGGCATGTCCTAGAACAAAATATTCGAAGATATGTGACATTCACCAACCCGCACTGGGCCCGCGATTACGGCACATTCCCTCTCTTAGAGAGGAGCAGTGGGAACATTCAAAGGCTGATGATGATGATGATAATGATATGGATGCTTATGTATACATGGCCAGTTATGCTCTCAAATTTGTGAAAGAAATCTTCGTGAGGAAACTAGCATAATGTAAAAACAAAAATTCGAAGATATGTGATATTTACTAACCCGAAACAGAGCCCACGTGGAGGTTTACAGCCCATTCCATCTCTTAGAAAGGAGGCCCGAGTCCCAGCTGTGGGAATATTATAAGGCTGATTATCACTTTATGCGAACAAACGTAAATGAATTAAAATAAGTGCTCAAACGCACTAGTGACTTTTTTATGGTAGGTAAAATCATCCAATGACAAATCCCGCCCTTAGGCGGAGCGGGAAACAGTGTCAGACTCTTACTGACTAAAAATCTACCCTGTTCCTTTCCTGCCTTGGATCCAGGGCCCTGGTATGCATTTTCATACCTCCCCAGAGCCCCAGAGTAGGCCTTTAGTTCTTAGTCTTGCGGACAGTCGTCAACCGCTCCGGTTGTCTTGGCGCGGCGGTGGACCGCACCGGTTAAATGTAGTGGCGCACCGCACCCCCTCCACGCACTCACCGCGGTTAGCTGCAAGCGTCCAGCGTTCCCGTGCTCCCCGCTACCAGCCAGTTCGTCGCTAGACACTTTGATACAGAAAACCGATGTTTATTTTTACGACGATGTTTTCCAAGATAATTTAAAAAAAAAATACTACAGCAACTTCTTGTTGCGGCGGACCGCTACAGAACCGAGACGATATGGTTAGCCCCGAAAAAGGCATGCCGTTGTGGCAGACCGTATATACTGAGGCAAACCGCAACGGCAAGCCGCGTCATGCCCAGGCGCTAGTGCGTTTGACCTCTAAAACTGAAACGAACTTAGACTAGACAAAATTGTTAATAGTAGAATGTTTGTAAATGATTAATCAGATAGGTTTGTGGTAAACTGCAAGCCTATCAATAATAAAAAAATCTCCTAATTTCCTCATAAAAATCACCACAATTCAAAAGCATTTAAGTTCTTGAAAGTTTAATAGACGGCAAAGGCTCGCGTGATGCTAGAGGTATTAATATTTCCCATCGCTGACACCGCCAGCGAGCCAACTCTTTCATTGCGCCAAGCAATTAAGTTGGTTCGTTCAAAATTTACGAACCTTGTACTGCGTTGCGCCAAAATTACTTTTAGCTTCATGATCTAAGTTTGCGTTCTTGGTATTTTCTGCATGTGAAGTTTCGGGAATTCGTGATGTGATTTCTTGGAGAGTTTAGTTGAGTTGTGTAGCAAAGGATAGTTGAAGAAGATTGTTGTCATTTAAAATAGCTGATGAAGGAGGAAATAAAAATATTGTTTGTAGAATAGAATACAATAAACTTTATTTTACACAAAATAGTAACAATCTTATAGAAACTTAAGTCTATTGGTATAATGAATGTCGTATCGCTGACAGCGATATCTACCAGACAACCTGTAATAAAATGCCAATAGACTCACCCTGGGCACGCCACGATCGAGGCGGTAAGGCCCCTCTTTGAGGCGTGGCTGCAAAGGCCCCACGGCGTCGTCACCTTCCGTTTGGCGCAGGTGCTGACCGAACACGGCAAGTTCGGTCCGTACCTGTACAAGATTCGTGCGGAGACGACGCCCGGGTGTCGCGACTGTGCGGACCGCCCGGTGGACACGGTGGAGCACACAGTCGAGGTGTGCCCCGCTTGGGAAGAGCATCGCCGTGTCCTCGTGGGGGCGATCGGCGGCGATCTCTCGCGCCGGGGCTTGGTTCAAGCCATGCTCCGGAGCGAGGAGGAGTGGCAGGCGGTCGCCTCCTTTTGCGAAGCAGTAATGCTAGCAAAGGAGGAGGCCGACCGCATTAGGCAAAGGCGCACACGCCGCCGCCGCCGCCGGGTTTCCGATCCCGATTTCCGGCCACCGTAGGCGCGGGCTCGCGGACGGTGGGCAATGGGTAGCTCGCTGTCCGTCCGTCCGGTAACAGACCGGTCCGAGCTCAGGTCGTCTACGGCGCGCATTGTTCCCGCGCGCCTCAAGGAGTTGTCAGCTAACTGTAGGGGTCCAGCAGGGCCGAAGCCTACTGGGGCCAAAGGTTATGTGAGACTGTCACCACGGGCCCCGGGATAAAGGCAAGGAATGGAAAGGTAGGTTTTAAGTCAGTAAAAGTCTGACACTATTTCCCGCCCCACCCAAGGGCGGGATTTGTCATTGGATGATTTTACCTACCAAAAAAAAAAAAAAATAGACTCACCCACTATACTTTTGTCTCAAATAAAATTTATTTAATAAATAATAATATTCTGGCTCAGGAGCTTGTAGCGACATTATTTTGGTTTAGTGCTTACAATAAAATAGATAGTTCTGTTTACACGAGGCTAGATGTTACTACCTTACTAGCACAGTCTTAATGTCCTTGTTTGAAAAACAAGTTTCGTGTGTTGTACCCAATATTATCTGCTTAAATGCAAAAAGTTATCCAAAATACGCTTTTTTAGCGATAGGAAATCATCAAATAAACTTTCCCGGTTTGGAGGGAACAAGAGTGTTAGACTTTTATATACTCAAACGCACCCGTCTTCCTTCAGTTGCCTTTTGTGTTCTAGGGTTACAGTAACTCAGCAAAAAGATTCTTGTTCTATTTTTATAATATATCTTATTTGACCAGGGGAGCTTACTCTCGAGTTTAATTCCGATCGGTCGACATTGGAATTGTGACGTTTTGTACTCTTGAATTCGATGCTAGCGCTTAATTTTACTAAAAGATGTGAATATAAAACACCTACCTACCTAAATAGACGCACAAAACATTACACGAGACTTCACTAAATTCAATACCTCAATTGAAATACGAAATGCAATATTACTCGTAAATCAATCTACAAATCTTAACACAAACTATAAAAATGAATACAAGATCAAAACGTAAATCAAACTACAAGAAACACGTGGAAACATGTTTGCACGCTGAGCAAAATCAATCTCTGGTAGACACAAAACAAAAAATCTATCGAACAAAAAAATCTAAAGCAATATAAAAGCGGGTAATAGAAAGGTATCCACATTAAACGAGGTACCCATTTTAAACACGGTATCCATTTTAGATCGGCGCAAGTACAAACAGCGGGTTAGGTTAACGAAGCGGCCCTTGATTGCTTTTTCATAGGCACCGGTATCATCCGAGCACGGGACTACATCCGATAGGTGTTCCTACTTGTTTTTTGAAACGTGATATGAGGATTTCCTATTACTTTTTAGCGTTCTGTGAGCGTCTGATTTTTAATTTTATTTATTACTATTATTATTTGGTAAGACACTCAAGCAACTATTAGATAATGCATGTATTTGTTAGAGTTTGGAGATATTTAATCTGTCCAAGTCCTTTATAGATTGTTTTATTAGTTTATTTTGAAAATGATTAATTTAGAAAATTAATCAAACTGATAACTGATTTTTTTACACACAAAACATAAGTAATACATAATGGGCATTAGTAAATGTGTGACATGTTCGAATTAAATATTTTAATCATTACTGAAGTCGATATTAAAATGGGAAACCGTTCGCTCTTCAGTGAGGTGAAAAAGACCGAATATAAAATGATAAATAAATGAATTGTATACTTAAGTCAGTAAAACAAATGTTCTAGTACTTACTAGTTTATGTCCACTATTTCTTGAAGTAGCAATACAATAAATTCCTTATGTGTACGAAACATATCTACAATTCACAACGCTCCGTGCCGGCAGCCGTTTTTCTCCTGACGTCACTGGATGTCCCTTTTTACTCACAATTAGTTGCTTGTGTCTTGTCACGTTTAGTTTTTACATCGTAATTTTTAAGCTTAATTTATGAATGACTCGTTTTGTGTTCACATCAATTCATCAAAATTAGTGAAAATTTATTTTGAAGAAACTGAAAAATAGGAACTTTATTTGACTTAAAAGTTTAAGTCGATTGAATGTCAATTCAAAGTCAAATTAATTCCTAAAAATAAAATTGATGAATTGAATTGGGTCATGTTTGTTGTCCAGTAATTTATTATACAAATTCTTTTGTAACAATGTGTGAGTTGGGTAATTAAATAAATATTTAATCATCATTAATAACAGTAAATTGCCAACTATTAGGTATAATTTTAGATTATTCAAAATTAATATTACACTGTAACCGTAGCCAGTCACTTAAACATAAAACGAAACAATTGAAACCAATTAATTTAAAATCAATCCATCAGCAAAAAAATCAACATCATTCATCAATACAAACCTCAAATCAATGATCATTACTTTAAAATGAAAATTCACGCTATAAAAACACACAAAAACGCAATTACACTGAACACAGGCCAAAATGGCCACGGTGACCATTTTACCCCACTGCCATTACAGTATGGACGACCAATGTACAATATGGTCGCCACAAAGAGGTATAAACAAAACAGTTTAAATGCCTGTGTCATTATAAAACATTTAGCGGCACGGAATATTACAATTTTAACGGAAATGATGTGCTGTGTACGTGTGCACGATTGTAAATGCTTGTGTGTACGCTTTCGAATAATCAAAAGAGACACATATAAGAGTAAATTTTATAAGTTGTTAAAGAGAGCATTATCATCAGGTGCTAAGATTTTAGTTAAAGTCTAAGGGATGTTTTTTTATTTGAGTCACTTAAATTCTATAACTGGTGCGAGTACAGTAATAAATACATGATTATGTATATAATAAAAGCAATAAAATAATAATTTAGTTTTTTTTATAATTTAGTGTGATAACACTAAGTTACTCGTATAAAAGCAAAAGTTTATGTGTATGTTGTCTGTATATTTGTTACCTTTTCTTGTTAATTCCAGGAGTTCCCTCGCGTTAATTTCCATTAATTTTCTGCCTTACCCTTTCGAAATACAGATGCAATTATATTATTTTACAAATCCATATTTATATAAATTTTTTCGTTGTTACAGACTAAATCACGCTCTAGCAGGACTGAGGCCGTGGTGGTGGCACGCGTGCAACGTTGTGTTACACGCTGCGTGTTGCGCTCTAGTTGCGCGTGCTTGCGTTACTATAGCACGGTTGCAGCGACCGTTTGCAGCACTAGCAGCGGTGCTGTTTGCAGTGCATCCTGTACATACGGAGGCGGTGAGTATATTTCTAGATAGTTTTGAAATTCGAATCAAAAGATAAAAGAAGACCAAAAAAAAAGTGAAATGAACTACGAGTAGTTAGATATACCAAAGGCGTTGTAAAGCCACCGGGATAGACAGGATGACGAAGGCTGAAAGCCAAGTAGTAAAGTGGGGCAAATTGGACTCACCGTTTGAAGAAGCACCTCAACAGTATCTGAATTCCGTCATAGTAATGACATCATTTACATGTTCAGGAGTTGACTCCAATGAGTATATTGAGGTAAATGAAAATGGTGTAATTATACTTATATATAGACGCTAACCGATGTTGTTAATATTACCTTTAATAAAATGAATATTATTTCCAAAGACATAATTAGGTATTTATTAAACTCTTTATGTATATAAAAAAAAGGCAGACAAGTCAAATTGTAAATATAATAATTAAAATAGCTAAACATATAAAGTATAAATACAATATGATTTATACTGAAATTTAAAAAACTAAATACACAAATGTACTGAAAAAACAAAAATGATCATCGCGGTATTTGCCAACGTTTTCAAACCAATTTTTTTATTTGAAGCAGAAAAATCTGCTTATTGTATTTAAAACTTAATTACTTGGTAGTCTCCTTTAAAATTTTTATGGGATTAGAAGTTTCCTATATTTAGACCGGTAGTCACAATGCTGAAAAAGAAAATATCACAGTAAAAGTTAAGATTTATTTACCAAAAGTGCCAACAACACTTTATAAGCTTCTAAATTTAATCAAAATAGATTTAATAACGTTGTTTTCGAAATATAAAAGGTCAATGACTGGGCTTTTAGCAAGGTAAATGTCAAAGCCAGTAAAAGCTCCCTAAATCCGGTTTAGACCGGACTGAGGTCCTATTTATATCAAACTCACAGTGAATAGTCGGCAAGTAATTGTCTGACAAACTCAGGTGGAGAGGATCAAACTGAATGATCTCTGAATGAAATCGAAAAGTTATTCCTGCAAGAAAAGAATAGGAATTTGTGTATATTGGTACCTTACTATTGATTTTTTTTTCGCATTTTTTTTCAAACATCAAACCGTAGTTATCACCGCCATGGCGTGTGCTTTTTATGAGAACGTAGGGATACCTACACATTGTCCTATTTTCGTTTTTATATAAATTCGAATAGAAAAAAAACCTTTTGTCTATGTCAATTATATTTTAACATAGTTCCTAACTCGCCAAACTGCAATTTAATGGCGAAAAACGCTCTTAAAACACTCACTTCTGTGACGTCATGTATTAAATTGACACTTTAGTTTTTAGAAATTGTGCGCTGATTGTACATACGTCTGTATAACTTGAATGACCTTGAAAAATTCTTAGTTATCGTTTTTAACAAACGTTTCTACGGAATTTATTTGGCCGAAAATTTTGATTTCTATATATATTTGTCTTTCCTAGAAAAATTCAGAGAAAAAGTGTTTTTTTTTTGGTGATTTATTTATTTTAATAAGGGGGTCGATGCCCCCTCAATAAACCCTGGCATCCCAGGGGATAATTGTTTTACAATATTTTTTATCAATTATAATATGTCCCTATTGTCGGCAGGTAGCCGGAGTAGTGGGCAGAGCCGATGTATTAGCGTGTATATTCTTTTTATCATCACTCCTTGTGTATCACAGGTAAGTTTTTTTTTGTCACTTTCTTTTCTCACTACTTGCTAGGGTTTGTCAGCGTGCTATACACAACATTCGATTTAGTATATGCGAAACTCGAAACACGCGTCTTATGTAACGAATCTATGTACTTACAAAACTTAACTGTATGAGTAACATGAAAAATCACAAAGATATTATTATGTTGCTTATATGTTGCCTGGTTGTCCGCAAAAATATATACATGGTCTCCAGGCCATACGGGTGACTGAGGGATGGTTTTGCTCCCGCACCTAGCTGTGCGTTGGCGCCTAATGCCCGCCATGACCTAAAGTGAACTGTATTGTACTTAATTTCGATGGTGTCGAACTTGTGACCTTTTTAAATATTTTTGGAGAAAAATGTAACATAGTATAAACATTATTGAAATCATTATTGGAACTGATTCTTGCCCAAACTTTGATCAGGTTTCGCATATAATAAAAATAATGTTGAACTACGGTCCAAAACTCAGGCACTTGCTGTTGCTCCCGGCTTAAATTAAAGTAGACTGAACATGTCTGCCGCATGCCAATCAAGCAGGGAACCGTTGAACATAAAATTGATACCGTGAAATCGCACGAAGGGGTCGTGGCAGACCACGAAACGAAGGAGAAGACGGAATGACTTCATAATCAACCTTTTAATGTTCCCACTGCTGGGACATAGGCCGCCTCTCTAAAAGAGGGATGACTTATTCGTAAAGAATTGGCAAAAAAAGATGAGAACTGGGAATAATAAAAAGAATAGAGGGAGAGTCCTTAGAAGCTAGTTATAATAACAATAGCTGTCAACGTCAACTCAATCGATTTTTTTGTGAATTAAAAAATTGTATCGAACATTTCATTCAACGTGATAAGCAATTACTAACATTAGTATTAAATTGCTATTCCATTATCGGCACATAAAAAATGTACTTCAAAGTACTTTAAACATTCAAAAATCACATTACTTAAACACACCCAATTTTCTTTCTATCGAAGATTTATTTTTGGAGAAATTTAGAAAATGTATTTCTATTGAATGTTTCATATATATTACTGTAAAAGCCTCTTAAATTTTTTGCGCGTTGAGTATCAATCATTTAATCTCTTGGTGAACAAAACAAGTATTACGGATTCTATGAATCTGGAGCGATGAAGTGGGCGATTGATATCATCTGTATGAAAGCTCTCTTTAGTAATGTCCATACATCGTTAAATTTTAGTCCGGTTGAACCACTAATCGATTTGTAAAGATAAAATTGAAAAAATAAAGTACTTTTTTTTTAAACTCGACTTAATTTACGCATGTGCGAAATTGATTTCTTTAAGTAAAAGTCTGCTGAGGGAGGCCATTGAACTGTAGGTAGTTAGTACGCAACGGCCGACAGCTCCCTACAAGGTCATTGACTCGTTTACTGAAAGAAATTAAACTGTAGGTAGTTAGTATGCAACGACTGACAACTACCTACAACGTCATTGACTCGTTTACTGAAAGAAATTAATTTCGTACATGCGTATATTAACTCGAGTTTTAGAAAAAAAGTACTTTATTTTTTAATTTTATCTTTACTAATCGATAGTGTTTCATATACCGAATCGATCCTCCACGGGATTAAAACGACCAAAATTTAACGGTGTATATCGTCAAATTACTTTTACGCTTGCTTGGTTTCACGTCCTTTACACTCAAAAGCGGCTGATATAGATTAACTTAATTCTCGATCAGCATCCAAATTGAAACATATGAGAACATAATCAACCACCTCATTTCCGTTCCGCTCCCTTCAAAGCTATATCCTAATAAATATACCATATTAAACCCCGTCCATTGATTCTAGGCCTACAAGTAATAAGAAGTGTGTTTGGCTGAGTGTGGTCCTCGGAGCTCTCAGTATGCTGGCGAAGGAGACCGGCATCATGATATTTATACTCAATCTAGCTTTCGACTTTTATAGATGTTGGCCGTTTGTTAGAAGGTATTGTAATTGATTTTAAACTTTTATGAAATTCTTTACTTTGATAGGTTGAGTTTATGTTTTGGAAACATTGTTTTTTCCCGTTTAATATCTTTCGTCCTGATAAGAGTTTTTTTTTTATGGTAGGTAAAATCATCCAATGTGAATCCCGCCCTTGGGCGGAGCGGGAAGTAGTGTCAGACTCTTATTGACTAAAAACCACCCCGTTCCTTCGTTGCCTATCGCGCCGGGGACGGGTATTTCCTTCGGAAGCTGACCCATGACCCCAGCAGGTTTTGACCCTGCCTGCCTGCAGCTAGCAGGCTGGGCCTCAACCTTGACAAAAGAGTTAAATTTGGGCTTTTAAGAATATTATGTTTTTTAATTAAAATCTCATCATTAACCATACTCAGCCTGATCTAGAACCTACCAAGGCGTTCTAATGAGTTGCTGCGGCCCTGGAATACGAAGGGAATTTAGATTTTATTCAATGAAAGTCTGACACTCCTACTCGCTCTTTCCAGAGCGGGAAGACTTATTTGATGAAATCCTATCTCAAAAAAAAGTAAAAACAAGCTTTTATAATTGAATGCCCTAAAAAGAATAAAAATAACTTTTCCTTTAAATTTATTACTATCAAATTATAACGTCATATACAATTTATATAATAATATTATAAAAGCTTGTCACGAGATATCTTTAAGGCTAAAGTGAATAGGTTCCTAATAAACTAAGGCGCTTCACTATCAATGTTTTTTTATTACTAAAGGTGGGATCGCAGTCAAGCACTAGTTTGTATTATTTAACAAAAAAGTAATTAGTTTTAACATAAAAAAAAAAATGAATCGGTTCAAGTTATTTAATTTTACTAGTTTATCAACACAGCTAAATGAAACTATTTTGATGGCTACAATTAGCTGTGTAAATAAACAGACTGTAGATTGCAATGTTTAAATTTCGAGTTAACTATCAGTTTGTAAAAAAGCCTGATCTAGTTACAATGTTGTAACTAGATCAAGCTAAACTTGACATAGTGAAAAACTTAAAAAACGAACAAAAAATCCACTAATTGGAAACAAATTTCAAACAATTTTCTGTTGAACAAAATATGCGCCAGTGAGAACTAGGTGGCTCTCGGTATTTGAACGGGGTTCATTATGAACCTGGGACCTTCTGGCCACAGCGCAGAGTGTTCAGACTACTACTTGTTGAACACTTGTAGCTTTTATTTGCTTCTCATTTATGGAAGTGCTCGCCGAGTTTTTTGCTCGGCAGCTGTACTAGGATTATAAGAGGTAGACAAATATAGACGTTTGTCTGTTTTTTAACGATGTTTTTAAAATTATATTTGTGTTTTATTTTTCTAATTGTAACTTTGCTTAGTATGAATGTAGGTAGGATTTATGTATGTGAGTTGCATGTTATTTTTATTGTCATTAACATTTGGAATATGTAATTTATAATACACCAATATAATAGATATGTTTTTCTCTGATTTGTTTATACATAATACGTGAAGAATGTAGTTTATCATAATATTTTTTAACACAGAATTTGCAAAATTATAAAAATTAATATTTTAATTTGAAAAAACAAACTACGCATAATGAAATAATAAAGGTTATTCGCTGGGTTATTTGTTTAAATAGCAAATATTTTTGATCAATGCTTACAATTTAATTTATATGGAATCTGTTTTTGCAATGAATAGCAATATTTGAGTAAACACAGACCAAACACAGTTATTCGCTGAAAATTTAATTATTTTGGCCGCATAAAACACGAACTATAAATCATTTCGTGACATATTACTGCATATTTCTGTAGAAAAATGCTTATTGTTACAATATTAATTACTGGTTTACTAATCAAGGTGTATTTTCAGGTCAATATGTTCGTTTAAAATCGAAAAGAAGTGTACTGGGTTGTCGTTACGGACTATCAAAGTGGTGGTTTCGTTGGCGCTGCTAGTGTGTTTGAGGTTGGCTCTGCTGCAGGGTACCTGGCCATCCTTTTCACCACAAGACAACCCAGCTGCCTTTCATCCTAGTTTTTTTGTAAGGTAATGTACTTACTAAATAATAGTCAAACAATATTTGATCTGTTTCCTTAGAATAGGCTCTTAATAAACTAGTACGATTCACCATCGACCATTGTACCATTGCTTACCATCAGGTAGGATCGCAGTCGAGCACTAGTTTAAATCAATAAAAAACATGTGGTTGGTCTATTTAGGTAAATACACGAAATAAAAACTATTGAAGAGGAATTTCCATTATAAAAATACAATAGTTTTTGTTCATATTGTGTGCAATTTAATTGGTGTAATGTTATTAGGATAGATAGACGTGATTGCTGGGAATTTGTATGTAAATAAAATTTAGTTTGTTACTCACAAATAATAAAGCTTAAAAATTAATATATTCCTGATGTAATCACACATTAACATGGCAAAATATGTTTTGTATTTTGTTTGATATTAAAAATAATTAATGGCAAGGAATAATTGAATTAAGTAAAAACTTGTAGTCTGGCCATAAAGACACAAGAATTTCTGTAGTTTCCTAATCGAGTTTACCAAATTGGTTGCAAATTGAGTTTAAAGTTAAGGTTTCATTAATGATGACAATCATTTTATAAGTGGTTTTTGTTAGATAAAACTATGTCTAGGGTGAAATTTAGATGGGGGGTCTGTTTGATACAGCAAAAATCGAAAATATACACCGTTAAATTTTGATCGTTTTAATTCCGTGGAGGATCGATTCGATACACGAAACACTATCGATTTTTCTAAAGATAAAATTAAAAAAATAAAGTACTTTTTTAAAACTCGAATTAATTTCCGCATGTACGAAATTCATGTCTTTAAGTAAACGTCAGCTGGGCGAGTCCAATGACCGGTAGGTAGTTAGTACGCAAAAGTTATTTCTTATTAAGTCATTACTTGAAGCTAGAAATCTTCATGCAAAATTTAAATTTTTCTTAACTATAGAATACAAATTGTTAAGTAGTCACTTTTACTCAAGTATAAATACGAGTGTTAACCCGTATTTTTAAAGAAGTAATTACTTGTTACTCAGTAAAATCTTATTAAGTCATGACTTGACGTTTGAAATCTTCATTCAAAATTTTTTTTTTCTTAACTATAGCCTGTTGAATACCGTAATTAGAGACACAATAGAAAGACAATAGGTGTGCGGACGCCGGCGTCCTCTTGGGAAATAATGAAATAGAATACAAATTATTACTTAAGTAGTTACTTTTACTTAAGTAGTTACTTTTACTTAAGTATAAATACGAGTGTTAGTCTTGTACACCAAACTAGTCATTTAAGAATAGTTCTTTACATAAATTATTTATTTCAGATTGATGACCTTCTGCTACCTAGCCGCATTCAACTGGTGGCTGCTCCTGTGTCCCTGGACGCTCAGCCACGACTGGCAGATGGGCTCGGTGCCTCTCATCACCAGCGGGTGGGATCCCAGGAACCTGCTCACTTGTGCTGCCTTTGGAGCCTTACTATTGCTGTGCTATCGGTGTATTGCTGATTTGGAAGTAAGTCGTATTTACTTAAGAGTGGCCAACCTAAGGTACATTTATATAATGTTATTACACATTTTTCTTCAGATATTTTGGATACCCAGATCTTGTGGATATTATCTAGGCTTCTATAGAAATCAAAACATAAATTTGTTTAAAACAAATCCAGTAAAGACCTACGAAATTCTGCTCAAAAACTTTTAGGGGTTTTAAAGAAACGCGTTCCTGTTTATATTATATAATATATATGTATATATGTTATTTCCTGAAACAAGTTTTGTGATATATTCGAGTAAATCACGGAATAACCGAATGCCAACAGAGTTTTCAGGCGTTATCTCTCTTTTTTCGCGTTTCCTCTCCATCAAACATCGCGTTGGACTGCTTCAGAGAAGTAACAAGCTTTTAAACCATGCTCGACGCTGATTATAGCCGAGGGGGAATTGGCCACCTTGAGTCACAATCATTTAAAGTAATTTTGCTTAAATAGATTATAGTGACTTCTATGCGTACATAAGAACTAAAGACTCATAAGTTACTTACATCGCGGTTTCAAAGATGTCTCACCGATTTGAACAAGAACATGGTATCAAAAAAGTTGTTTGTACCTCTAACAACTTTTTTGATACCATATTTCAAGATACGAGTGTTTTTTTTTTCAAGTGTGTACTTAGTATAGTTAGTTAAGTTTTTAATAAAGTGTATATTTATAATTATGTAATATATAAAAATCTCGTTTCACAGCGTTTTTTTTTTCACAGCGTTTGTTATCGAATTCTTCCAAAACGTCTTGACCGATTTTTACGATTTTTTTCTTGTGTAAATTATTTAAAACCATTGTTTCTTTGATAATCATACATTTTTTTTATTTTTATTTGCGAAAGTTGGTATAGTGTATTTTGTTTGCAATACCTATTCCGATTTTTTGACGTTATTTAATTCAAATTTTACTTATTTAAAAAAAAAAAACATTCCACTAACTTTATAGATATTATGTATACATAAATTTTTAAAAAATAATAAGAACTAACTAAAGTAAGGCGTCAAAAAACTATTCCGTATCGCTGTCGACTGGAAAAGTACCTAAAAGGCTGGCGGCAAATTTATTGATAAATATTTAAACCCAAAAAAAAGCAAATGATTAGAAAAATATTACATAACATCTAGAAATAAACCGTTTCTTTTTCCATAGGTACAGAAGCACACGCCAGCCGTGATCGGTGTACTCCTAATGGTGCTGCCCTTTGTGCCTGCCAGCAATCTACTAGTAACAGTAGGATTTGTAATTGCCGAGAGAGTGCTCTATATACCGAGGTAAACTATTTCATACTTTCAAATACCTCCTACAAAACAGAATACGTGAATATTGATATTTGATTACTTTAGTTCCAATTTTAGTTTCCAATAGAGTTTTCAATTGAAAAGTTTTCAGTATTTTATTATTGAATGGATGCTGTTAAATATGTTATGTATGTTTTTTTTACCGGCTTTATCTATCGATACAATAACATGCTTTCGTTATTGAGAACAGGATTCGATATTTTTTTACTGTGAGAATGAAAATGAAGGGGTATTAATAATGCTGTTTGTGTAAACTATTTTGCTTTGTAATATTTCTATGTAACGCATAGAAATGTTATAAAATTATTATATTAATATTATATATTGTTGCAAAATAACAAAAATTTTTTTTTTTAAATTAAGTTGTTCCACTTATTTAGTTTCTTCGTCAGTCATGATATCTCGGCATTCGGAATGTTAGACAACAGATCAGTACAAGAAAGTGTGACGGAGGCGTATTTCGTCCACTCTGTAATGCAAATTAAAAAAAAAAAGTATAAAAGTAAGCATTATCAAAGGGGAATGAAACTTTTGCCATGATTCGTTACGAACGCGGCTATCTCCGGTAGGCTAATAAAATCAAGGTCACGTCTGTGCCATGCAATGTATTATGAACACTAGGAGCGTAGTTAGTAGGTTTAAATTTGCATGTTTGCTTTCGCAGAATGAAATTTCTGTACTTGAATTCTCCTAACGCATCTGTTTGTCTCTATAGACGTGATAAACCCAAAAACAACTGAACCGATTTTCATGATTTCACTAAGAAACAAAATAATTCATGAGAAAGGTTCTAATTTATAATACGAGCACAATTATGGTAGAGAAAAGCCTAGAATTTCAAAGATTTCTAACTCTCTAGCAAAGTGGGGGCGCGTCGCTAGTATATTAAATTTTATGTACATAGATATGCAATTTAACAAAGAGGGGAAAACTTTTGAAAGGAAAGTCGATAAAAAAGCTAACTGTTTCCCTATACCTTTAGAACTTCATAATTCTTAAAATACTCTTTTTTTCAGTGTCGGCAGTGTAATTATAACAGCATACGGTGTCCAGCTGATGTGGTGTTCTAAACCTGGCACGAAGATGTTCCTAGCCATAGGCCTGGCAGTTCTGGCCGCCAGTGGAGTGGCTCGAACCCATCGAAGGAACGCTGAGTGGAGGGATCGGGCTACGCTTTTGAGGTGAGCACTCAAAATACGTATAACATACGGTGTCTCACTTGGAAGTGTGTTTCGCTTCGGTGGAGCACCGCCGTATTCTTGTAGAGGTAATCGGTGGCGACCTCTCGCGTCGGGTTTTGGTTCAGGCCACAGTCTGGAGGGAGAGGGATTCTGATGCGATCGCATCCTTCTGCGAAGCAATAATGCTAACGACGGAGGTGGCCGTAAGAGTGAAGGAAAGTAGCCATCCTCCCCGTACATCAGCCCCGATAATATTATTATCGAATGATTTCTACCCCTCTAGGTGGAGCGACAAAGAGTATCAGACTTTTACTGACTAGAACCCGCCTGTATACCTTCAGTTGCCTTTTGGGTTTCCTGACCGGTTACCTTTTCAGAAGTCATATTAAAGCCCTAGCAGGCATCGGTCTAGACGGGCCTGTGTGGTTTTTCTGACATTTCTTTGGGGCGGGAGAACACATGACGGCGAGTTGTACATTGCTCGTCATCCGCAAGCCCATACCAGGGCTGACTGTTTCGAGCAATCTTACATTACAAAGCTCTTAGAAAGCTCTATCAATATTAGGTCTTAACCGTTCTCCTCAGCAGATGTTACAGACATCAATAACAATTACAAATAATGACTAGGTATCTAGCCTTAACCTTCAAAGTTCTATCAATACTTTGAGTCCCTAATACAGTATAACGACTTTGGACATTTACTTGCAAAGTTTAGGACTTGTAAACTATTTAATTGCTGGCAAATGGTTACTGTAAGCCGTAGACGGTGAAGTTTTAGTGATAAGTTGATAGTTATGGATGTAACGTTGGTTTTTTTTTTGGTTCCGTACCTTAAAAATGATAATGATGACGATAATGTAATGATATTGATAATGATTCGTATATAATAATAATAATAAGCATTTATTTCACTCTTCACAAAGTATACAAATGAATGTGTACGTTTGAACATAAGGTACAAAAATTATTACTAATTAAGCTTAATTAATACTAATAACAAAATCTAGTTCGATAATATTAGTGACCAATTGCAAGACTTTGTGAGAATCTATATGTAATTTATATATTATTATTATTTATTATATTTCAATAAAATAATGACTCTCTGCACGTGTTGGTCTCGACTATTAGTGCAGAGAGTACCTGTTATAAAAATAAATAAATAAAAGAAAAAAACGGTACCCTTATAGGATCACTTTGATGTCTGTTTGTCTGTCTGTCAAGACCTTTTATTTCGGGAACGCGTGGAGTTATCGAGTTGAAATTAAAACCTTATAGTAAAGTCTGTGGTCTCTTTAAGCGGTGAAAAAAGCGGTCGATTATATCGCAAAAAAAAACGTAAATTTCGACACTCTCAAGGGAATCAAAATTCATAGAGTAATTCTCTTTCACCTATAATCATGAAATCTGGTATGAAGCAAGGTTTTATAGTATAAGTATAAGAAAAAATCTGAAAACTGAAAATTTGTAGTTACATCACAAAAAAAAACTTTTTTGGATTCGGAATAATCGTCGAGACTTGATAGGGGCATTGAACTATTTACATAAGTTAGTTTGTGTGGAACCCTCAGTGTGCGAGTCCGACTCGCACTTGCCCAGTTTTTTTTACCTTTGCCCAATTATGATGGCATAGTCTTCCGATCTCCCCATAAGGATTGAATTACCACTAGTCTGGGGCAATGGAAGCCAAACTGCATCCGCAGCCCCGACACAAGTGTATGAGGGAACATCAGGGTGGTTTTAGTCAGTAAGAGTCTGGTAGACCCTGTTCTGACTTCCTGTCTAACCATATGTACCTGAATACTAGTATTTCACATTTTCATTTGTACTGGCCTGTTGGCCTAGTGATCTGTGGCTCTGCCTGCTATGCCGGAGGTAGTGGGTTCGATTCCCATCCTTGACAAATATTTGTGTGATGAGCACGATCATTTGTTCTATGTCTGGGTGTAATTTATTTATAATATATGTATGTATTTAGAAATATATAAGTATGTTTATCAGTTGTCTAGTACTAATAACACAAGCTCTGGTTAGCTTTGGACTAGACGGCGTTGTGTGATAACTGTGGCATATGTATATATATATTTCACATGGAGCGACTATCTGACCTCCAGAGCCCAGTAATTAAATAACACTATACCCTTCTCAGAACTCACGAAGCAGTTTTCAAGCGCGCCCGCCACGGTAGAGGAATCTGCTGCTATAGTTCTAAATTCACGAGACCGCAGTTTTGTGCAGTAACGCAGCCGGTTAATGATTATCGCCAGACATACGGTAGCAAGACGACCCGCCGGTGTAACGGGAGCCCCGCCCACTGCGGGTGTGAAACGCGTCGTGAAATGTGCTTTACTTTTTCTACAGAAGCTGCGGGCCCGCAACTGCGGCGGCCGCGGATGAAAACTTTTTCGTGAGTTCTTATACTGGTATCAGATTTCCTGACTTGTGACTATCCGTAACAACCGTCATAGATCTACAAATGACAGACCAACAGCTTACCGTGCTTTCCGAGGCACGAAGCAATCTCTATATATTAAGACGGTCACCCATCCACAGGCTAACCCGTGCGCACGCTAATGCGTTGCTTAACCTTAAAGATCGACCAGTTTGGCTGTTGTTATTTTTATTTATAAAGAGCTGTAGGTACACTTTGTCTAAATTAACGTTCAGAAAATGAGTGAAGTTGAAAAGTGATCAGTTTGTTTGTTTAGTTCATTATGTCTATCTGGTCCTCCAAGATCAACGATATGAAGAATCATAAAGAATCAGATGTTTTATAATTGCAATAGGTATACTAAGTACCTACTCTATTAAAATTTCAAACTACCGAAAAAAAAAAAACTAGTATTTTACTTCCTACAGCACGGCAGGTCTTCCTAAAGCATGGCTCGATTATCATTCCAAATCAAAAAACTTGGATAGTTTTATAATAACTTAAAACCACATAATTTCTCTTTAACAAAACTATATTTTTATTTGAATCTCCAGTAATTTCTAGAAATCTATTAAGATACATCTCTATGTGGTTATAATTGCCTCCACATTTCATAGCAAATATTATACAAAAATAAGGTTACTCACAGACGAAGAAACTTTGATCTCCAAGTTACTGAGACACACAAATCACAGCTAACGGTTTATGAAAACCTTCATAATAACTTTTATAATTGTGCAGACTTAGTAACTGAAATTGTGAGTTTTGGTGACCGATAACACTTTGCAGCAAGCACATAATGACAAAATACATTCCTCCACTATTGTCAAGTTGTTGATTTCTGCAACAGGTAACAGTAACGCGTCGAACCATTTCAATATCTCCTTGTCACCTTCAGCACTCAGCGCTAATGTTGTTCGAGGTCAATTGCGGCAACCATAACTGGTTCTTTTTGATGTTATAAGATTTAAAGGATAACGGAAGCTTTTAAACTGTTGATAATTGTGTCAACTAAAGTTGCTCGTTTGTAGGACGCTTTAAGTAACCGTTGACCGCAGCAAAACACGCCGTTTTCCGCAAAAGTACGTTTTTGCGACGTTTACTATCAATATCGGTTTATTATTCCATTTGATAGCATCATTAGTGTAGAGGAGTATACACAAAGAGACTTCGTTGTACGAAGAAAGCAAAAAATAATGATCAAATAAAGCATAATAGGTTGGAAAATTACGCTGTTGTGGTAAAAAAACGGTTTTATTTCTATTTATAAACACGTGCAACTTTTTTTATCAGTTTCAAGAATCAAATCATTTATTTCAAATAAATCATTTACAGGCATTTTTGAATTGTCATGAAGTCAGTCGGTCAGAATAATTATGCTAAATACATTTATTTCAAAGCATGTGCAAGAAACTTCATGGCGACAACAAATATCGCGGCTGAAGTTCGATTTAAAGTGTCCGAGTAATTCATGTTCAATTATATTATTATTTTATTTCTAAAGCCCGTCAAATCTAAAAAGTACCGTTTGATGTTTCACACTACTATTGTGTTCTGACACAATAGTATTGTCAAGACGGGTGTCAATGACAATGACAACGTCAATAAAGTAAAAAAAAAAAACAATTCTTAATATAGAAATTAAAGCCAATGGCAACTAAAAGATGACCAGTTTCAACTGACAGCATTCGTTCACGGACATAACACGTTTCAGTCGGTAAACGGGTCATGTTCGTGAACCGTGCAACACGACCAACACACGCGCCATCGTTGGTAATATAGTTTAGCTTGGTTTTCTTTGACATCTAGTCATCTAGTGGGGCGGGAGATAGTATCAGAATTACTGACTAAAAACCTACCCTGCTTCTTTCATTGCCTTCGTTCCAGGGCCCAGGGGGCATTGTCACATAACCCTTGGCTCTAGTAGGCTTCGGCCCTGCTGGGCCCCTTTAGTTTGCTGAAAACTCCTTGAGGCGCACGGGAACAGTGCGTGCCGTAAACGACTTGGGCTCGGACCGGTCTATTACCGGACGGACGGACAGCGAGCTACCCATTGCCCACCGTCCGCTAGCCCGCGCCTACGGTGGCCGGAAATCGGGATCGGAATCCCAGCGGCGGCGTATGTGCCATTGCCTAATACGGTCGGCCTCTTCTTTGCTAGCATTACTGCTTCGCAGAAAGAGATGACCGCCTGCCACTCCTACTCGCTCTGGAGCATGGCCTGGCTTTCAGATAGTATAGTTGCTGCGAATCTGGGTGTCATGTATATGTGAGTTTACGTGTTTGTGAATGAGCTCACGATATATTTATTTAATTTAAACAGAACGGCCGAAGCCAATTACACAATTTAAATACAAACAAAAGTAAAAAGAAAACAAAAATAACAAAATATAAAACAAAAATTAAAAGGGATTCAGGGTCTTTCAGGGATTATTTAACAAATAATTAATTACACAGTTATACATTCACCCCACATTTACGATATAAGAGAAATTCTTAGTGTTAAGCAAGGTTTTTTTTATGTTTTTATATACTTAATCTTACCCCAATCTGTGTTTAACCTCAGTAAACACACCTTGAAACCACGTTGAATGCGTTTGATATCATCTCAAGCAACTCAGAACTCATTCAAGGCGTAACTTCATAAAATACTCTATAATGAAATATCAGTTTTATTAAATTCTGTAGCCGGTTTACGAGTCCATTCAATTTTCTATAGAACACATTTTAAGACTTGTTTATGGTGGAGTAAAAGCGTTCCAGCTATGTCAGTTTAAGAGGTTTATTTAATAGAAATACCGACTGAATCTTATGAGCTTTAGATGGTTTTATTTTATGAATTCTAAGGACATTTATCAATGTATTACTGTTGTTATTTGGCAGTAATTTAAATGTCATGGATCTTATTTCAATATTCATTCATCATCATCATCATTTCAGCCGAAAAACGTCCACTGTTGGACATAGGCCTCCCCCAAATGCCGCCACAACGAATAGTCCAGTGCGTCTCGCATCTATCGGATTTTTTTATATCCCTAATTGCATTAATTTTGCATTCCTGCAATTATCAAAATTTTATGAATCTTTTTTTGTACTCTGAAAATTTTTCTTAAGACAAATAGAGGGATATTGTCTACAAGCTTAGTTATCTAATCACGACGCTCAATAATATTAGTCAACAAACGACCGACGGGGGAAAAGCCTTTCAGAGACTCCCTCAGTTGATCTTCTTCGCTCCCTAAGTAGGAATTAATTTAAAGTCTAAACCTTTACCTAATAATACCTGAATACTAAGAAGATTTTCTGGTTAGAGAACATTAATAATAAATCCGACTGAAATCCGATCACCGTAGCCGGTCTTAACACTTCGATCCACAACTACCCAACTTGTTCATACAAAAGTAGACTCTAAACATCGGAATTAAGGCCTATAGTGGCGTGCATGTGAGAGGACACCGGTGTCCTCTGAGCTAGGACAGATTAACGGAGTTTAATCAATTACACAGAAGATACGTGTGCGAGTATAGCACAAACATAGCACAAACGTGTGCCCTATCTATTCCTTTACTCTTATATATAAGATAAGACCGGGCGGAAAAGGAAAGATCAGGCGTAAGACTAACAGTTTTTACGTTTTTTCGTAGGCATGGGAGCACCGAGCTCTAGGAATATTTGCCCGACCCGGTAATCGACTACTGGTTGTGGGTTCGATTACCGGAATCGAACCCACAACCAGTAGTCGTGCTTCTGACCACGAGATCAACAAGGCAGTAAGATAATATGAAAGAAGCACTGGACATTAAAAATTAATTGACTGGATCGTCTAATATGTAAAATAGAATACATAGTTGCTATCATACGAGTACAATCATATATTCTGATACTCATGAGATTCGAGTTGCAAAAATGTTAATATGATTGGTAATTTTTTGGGCAAAAAATCAGTTATGCCTTTGTAACCACAGAGTAGATGTTAGCAATAGCATACCATAGCATCAGCCTTATAATGGTCCCACTGCTGGGACTCATGCCTCCTTTCTCGGTGCTGGTTAGTGGATGTCACATATCTTCAATTTGTTTAATTCAAGACACGATATTTTCCTTCACCAATTTGAGAGCAGTGATGATGAAATAAATTACACAAAGTAATAAGCCTAGCTGGGTTTGAACTCATGACCTGCAACTCATAAGTCGGGGCCATTACCACTCGACCACCACTGCTCCTAATTTTCATAATTCATAATTCATAATCATTTATTTGCTAATATGGGTAAATTACATAAAGTTGTTAAAAATTATATATAGCACAGTCCAACCATATTACACCTAAAGGCATGCAAATCACAAGCTTTATTATTTATCAGTGAAACAATATTATATTAATGTCATCAGAAAAATTCAAGTTTAAATGTAATTTAGATAAATTATTTGGTAATTTCATTATGGCAAATAATAATGTAACTTAAAAATCATGAAGCAAATAATAATTAAAAATGTCATGTAATTAAATGAGAATGTCAAGATATATTTGTAAATAGATGTCAGAGTAAATGTCAAAGTAACGATATTAATAATAAAATAAATTAGTGAGTCACATCAACAATATGTCCTTACATCCTCCTTTAAATAATCCTGAATACTATAATAACATTTACATAACAAAAATCTTTTTAATTTCTTTTTAAATTCAGCGATGGATGGAGTTTCTAAAATGGACTTTGGCAAATGATTGTCCTAGCAATACTTAATGTTTTTCAAAGTGTTTTACTTTAAACATCTGCAGCAGTAGAAAGAAAATCCATTCTCCTTCACCTGTTCTAAAACACTCCATATAAAGTATTTCAATACTGCCAACCAACCTGATTTCAATAGTTTCAAGTCGATTACTTGTATGAAGTGAGTAGTGCACGTAACACAAACTTTATACGGGGTGCCCAGTCGTTATCCAGGAAAGTTTTTGGCTCCGAAAACTTAATGCATTCTGAATGCAAGATAAACTTGTATAACGATTCTTCAGCGCCAAGCGTTTTAGGTCTCACCCCTTGTTTGAATAGATCCCATAGATTCAAACTAAGTTAACTCGTAAAGAACAAATAGATTTTGCTGATATTGAGCTTTGCTTTACCTTTTGTTCCCGGTCTCTTTGTAAATCTATATATAAACGAACTTGATTTACATTTCAATCCGGATAAATCTACTTAATCTCTAGAAAGGAGTCACCTCTTTCGGGATCGGATTTCGGTTGCTCGCTACAAACCAATTATCTTTTGTTTTACTTAAAGTAATAAATCAGTGTTTTTTTATTACCATAAACACGGCTAAATTTTGATCGTTTTAATCCAATGCAATGTTCTATAAGTAGTTAGTACGCAACGACCGACAACTACCTACAGGTTATTGAACTCGCACAGCAGCTTAAAGAAATTAATTTCATACATGGGTATATTACCTAATTCGAGTTTTAAAAAAGTACTTTATTTTTTAATTTTATCTTTACAAGTCGATAGTATTTCATGTACCGATCGACCCTCTACGAGATTAAAACGATCAAATTTTTGCCGTGCATAAGCTCGTTCTTGACTACTATCTGGCCTGATGGAAAGTGACGAGTCGACAATGGAGCACGCTTGCTGAACTTCATCGTCGGCCACATCATCGCTTACCATCAGGTGAGATAGTGGTCAAACGCAAGCCTATCAATAATAATAAAAAAAAACCTATTTACTCTTGACTTGAAGTTCCCCAGGTTGTACCTAACTATTAGGAAACATAGACTTTGGCAAAGACTTCCATTCCTTAGCTGTACACACAATGAATGTGTTCCCAAAACGTTTCATACGTATGTTTTAATTTTAATACTTTTTTAAACTTGGTGACACAGAGGCAATTTTGACCGAGAACAGTCCAAACTTCGCACCACCATTAGTTAAACAAACACAATTTCACCCACAAATCGTTTTCCCTAAACGCTAATAACTTTCGCAAGGTAACACCTCGAAATTTTCATTTCCAAAAACATTAAAGGGAAATGTATTAAACATGACACAAAATGGTAACAGCGATTTACAAGTCTTGCAATATTCGCTCTACGGTCGCCGCATTCGGGCGTAAATTACCTCTAAATGTGTTTTGTTTGTTTCAGGGCGGATTTAGTGACTTTGCCACAGAATGCTAAACTGCACTATAACTTGGCGAACTTTCTCCGCGAGACAGAGCAACAAGACAGCGCCATCAAGCATTACAAAGAAGCTTTGAGGTAACAAAGCCGTTTGCCTTAACGCGAACTATTGCGGGTCGAGTTCAGCAAAGTTTATGAAGCTATTCGTCATGTATGCGAGATATTTACCCCAAGAGTTGAGTTTGAAGCAAAACTAACTTAAACTCAAGCAAAATTTTCGCTGAAATAATACAAGTGCATAGAATAGCAAACAGAACTACGACTACTCAAGGAAAGGGATCCACACAGACTTGTCAATCTTTTAATATAAGTATCACTAACTTGTAAATCTACCAAGTGTGCTAAAGACTTGTGATGATTGGACGCATTTAGAACAAAATCCCGAAATAGTTAAAATGTATCAACAATGCCAATTTATTTAAAAACCAGCTATAGGTATAAATGGTTGAATGGACATAATTTCTGTGACATTAAAGATTTCTTTGACATAAATTTATAACATTATATCCACCTATTTATTTAAATTATTTATTTTTTACTGTTGTTTGACCTAATAATTATTTTTGCATGCACTTGATACCTATTATGGACCCTGTATTCAACAAAAACTTACATCATTATACCATGTTTAAGGCTAATGAAATCTTATCTTATTTTATCTTACACACAATATTCATTCTACATCACACAAATCTTCGAGACATATCGAGTCGATTGTACTCCAAATACACAGTCCAATGAATGTGGACCTCTTACAACCGTTAGGATGCAATCAAATTGCGTGCCAATCGTCTTTGATTGCTTGAAGTAGTCTCACCGTGTGATAGACGCCCAGGAATTGTGGGCTGCTAAAGACAGGCAGCGAACAATTGAACGAGCAATAGATCGGAGCTAATAGTGATGTGCGTTTGTGAGATATCCATTTAGACTCCCACAGACGAATGCGACGCAAAAATGCGCTGTTAATGCGACTTTGATAAACACGTTTTAATTTTTTTCTATTGTCTACCTACACCAAATTTAGAATTATTATTATGAAATTGTCACGTCGTCGCGTTGTTGTTAATTTATTTTTTATTAGATAAAATAAATGTTTTGACTTTATTTTCAGCTAATCTAACTATTGGGGTTTCCATATTTTTTTGTTTTTATTTAAACATTTGAATCAAAACATAATTCCATATAAAAGTGTTAGTAAAACTTAAAACTATGATAATACCATTATGCTTACTTATTCTACACAGTCAATAATTCTATTCAATTCATAATTTAATTTCGCTACAAGAAAAACTTATAACGAATCTGGCAACAACACTTTAATAAATAGTTAATAAGTTTCAAAATTCCAAGTTATTATTAATTAGATTTTAAGTTTTTTTGTTAATGTCCCATCTTATTTATGGTCGATTAAACACGTTTTTTTCTTCCATTCTATCTTGCCAGCTGTTACGCTATCCCTAACTCTCTTTTCTTTTTCATATCACTCCTTACACAATCCATCCATCTTTTATTTTGCCTCCTTCATCTTCATGCATCCACTTATCTCATACTTGTAAACGTATGAAGTCACAGGTGGCGTAGTTGGTCGCGGGTTGGTCTGCACGGAATAAATAGTTGTGTGGGCTCCGTAATATTTGCTCAAGATCTAGGTGTCTTATGTATGTAAGTTCACATATGTGAACGCACCCACGATACAGGAGGAATTCCTAGTGAGGGGCAACGTTAAACATTAATAAAAAAGTCTTATTGTTGATGATTTTAGTTCCGTTTCTGCCATTCCCAACCACAAGTTCAATTGAAAAGCAGCGTCCAGCACTAGTTGTCGAGCATTTGTGCTAAATTGGACCTATCTAGGCACAGCCGTGAAGCTCATTATTTTTTTTTACTTTTTTTTGGTTTGTTTATTTAGCGAACTTAGAGTTTGTGTCCATTTTTTTGCTTTCGTCTTTCATTTCTTGTCCATAATCAAATGTAACTTCTCACCACTTCTATTTTCTCCTAGGTTATGGCCAAGCTATGCGAGCGCGCACAACAACATCGGGACTCTAGTACCAGGGATGGATAACGCAGAACACCATTTTCTACAAGCCATAAAGTTTAATAAATACCATGTCAATGCTCACTATAACCTCGGCAAACTTTATAAGTAAGTAAGATAGGTTAAGATTTGCGTGATAAGATCAATAATGAAGATGTCTATAGGGGAACCAAGGTTACCGACATAGCTCGAAGAATAGTCTCGTCTCAACGTTAACTTTAGTCAGTTAAGTGATAGATTGTTTAAGCCCCAGCCTCCCAGTGAGTCCCCCGGCGACTCTGGAACGCAATCGGCAAATGGAGAGATACGGGTGGGTTTTAGTCAAATCTGACACTCCCTCTTGCTTCACCCAGAGTGGGAGACGTTATTTGATGATTTCCCACCTCAAAAAAAGCCTTAGTAAAAAAAAAATTATTCAAGAGAAAAGTACATTTTTTTAACTTGCTTTATGAATTTTGTAGCATCGAATGTAATCGTGATCAAAGAATGAAAGAATTCACGCTTCTTTGATTGAGAATCTTTTTTCACTAACTTGTCTTATTTGAAAATTCAATTTTATGCATTATAAACAACTTATGTCACCAGCAATATGAATTAAAGAACGGGAATATTATTAGAATGTTTGTAATTTTTTATTTTTATTTTATCTTTATCACTGATCTAATATTTTAGCTTGTTTATTCAGACACTACGACATAAAAACAAACTTGCGACCAATGTGGTTAATATAGCATAACATCAGCCTTGTAACGTACCCACTTCTGGGGCTGGATTGTACATTTGTTTATAGTATACTGTGTATTTAGAAGTTATAATTATAATAATGTATGATTGCTTGTTTTCCAAAACAAAAGTGTGGCCATTTCAGTTTATCTTACAAACGTTCTTATAGGATTATGACGTTAGCATAGCATATAAGGCTGATGCTATATCAGCCTTATATTGTTCCCACTGCTGGGACTTAGGCCTCCTCTTTAGGAGAGAAAATGGGTCACAATCTACCATGCGGATCCAGTACGGGTTGGTGAATGTCACACGTCTTCGAACTTTTGGTTCTAGAACAGCACTGGAACTTTTGGTTCCAGCCGGGTTCCTCACGATGTTTTCCTTCACCGTTTTGAGAGCAGTAGTGATGATATAAATTACACAAAGAAATGCGCCTGGCTGGGCTTGAACCCGCGACCTGCAACTCGTAAGTCGGGGCCTTTACTACTCGGCCACCACTGCTCTCGCTCGTGGTTACTATAAGAACATTAAAACAAGCAATCAATTTCAGGAAAAGTGGCAGAACGCATCAAGCCATCTCAATGTTGGAAAAATGCATATGGTTGCAGCCAAGGTTTGTGCAAGCTCATGTGGAGCTGCTGACCCTGAAAACAGAAAATGAGAAGCAGGGCATTTTGAAGAGGCTGGTGGACTTGGAACCAAGCAACTGGGAACATTACGTACTTTATGGCGACTGGTTGAGAAGTAGAGGTAAGTTTCTTATGGACCTGGCGCCGAAACAGTGCCATAAAACAGTGACTTTCTAAAACCTATTCGTCAGTTACGACTAGGTTGATAGATTTGAAAATCTTCTTTATTTGAATATTTTCAAGGCAGTAATATTATTTGAATACCGTAATTAGAGACACAATAGAAAGACAATACGTGTGCGGACACCGGTATCCTCCCGGGGCTAGACAGTTTAAACTAGAAACTGATCCCAATTAAGTGAACAGATGATTATATTAAAAAAAAACTTGTACCAATAAAAACTATGTCATATCTACATCATAATTTAGTTTGAATTCCATTGCAACTCATAGATACTTTTTTTTGTACGTTTTTAATTTATGTGGTTATTTAAAATTCAACTTAAAATGCACAAAATTAAAGTCGATACTTGAATACGTTGCGATGGATAAAAATGATCCCAAATAATGAATATTCTATGTACCTATATAGTTGTTCAGTGTCGAAATTTTTCAATACGCGATGGAATTTCAGGTTTACCAGCGCCGGCGGCAAAGTATTACCTTGAAGCCACAAGACTGAGTTTTAGGTATCGAGGTGCAGAACGAAACGTGAGAGCAGACCTGATAACGTTCAGGTATACTGCGCTGATGTACCGGTCACTAGGACAGAAGTCGAGGACTCTGCAGTTATTAACAAGGTATATACTCAAACTCATTTATTTCAAATAGACCATTTACGGGCACTTTTGAATAGTCAAAATATTAGTCAGTCAAAAAAAGTGAAGCTAAATTGCACGTTTCAAAGCGTAGATCTCTATGGAGAGGAACAAACCAGAAACTCCATGCACACTCTCTTAAAATCATATTTCTTGTCGCTTTGTCGCTTCTATTATGTGAGCACAATGTAGAAAGGTAATAAAAAAAAATAGATATTGAATTAAGCCACTGGCAGCTAAGTATTCCTGTTTCCGATTTTTTCGGCACCAAAACTTTCGGCACCCAAGCTATTCCTCTTTTAGCACCAATAGGTATTTTTGGTATGTTTTTTCCAGGTTCGGCACCAAGCTAACATACCTATTGGTTCGGAAAGAGGAATAGCTTGGGTGCCGAAACTGTTGGTGCGAAAAAAATTGGTGCCGAAACAGGAATACTTTGCTAAGAGATGACCAGTCTCAACTAACGGCGCCCATTCACGAGCATGACGCGTGTTTCAGCCCCACTCTGCTGATAACTGTAAAAAAAAAAATATATTCATTCACCACATTCCAGTTAATTGATTCTATTTCTCAAATGTAATCCTTGGGGCTTGAGGCTGGGTTTATCCCAGTTGTAAATTTCCTTGTTCGTTTTTGATCAAGCACCGTTTTGTGTACTGCTTGATAACACTTCTTTTCATATTTAGTAATAAAGTTTGAGATACTTGAATAATTTTACGGGACTGGTCAAGCTTCGTTACATTCGCGTTTTTCTGGCAATCACCACTGTTAATTCTGGTTTCGAGAAGTTGTAGTAATTGACAAGATATTTTTTATCGTTAAAAACTTTAAAAACTTATAACTGTGTAACAGATTTTGCTGATTCCAATATTGAGCATTGAAAAACAGTAGCTTACATTTTACGTTGAGTGATTAATTAAAATTAGAAGAAAGTTCTAAGATCGTCGCAAACGGTCTTCTTATAACTCCTTTTTGTTTTCTTATTTCTTCTTCTAACACTTAGATGGCACACGTGGCGACGAGGCTGGCCGAGTGCAGCCGCAGCACACATGTACTTAAGAGACTGGCGACTCAAGATGGAGTTGGAAGGTCGGGCGCAATTATATTCTAAGGCCGTTAATCCTACAGTAAGTTACTCATTTATTTCCGTATTATTATTAGATCGTGAGTCTTTTACGCAACAAAATTATCCTGTATGATTTTTCTTGAAGTGAAAATAACAAAATAAAATAACCTAGACTTCCAGGTTGTCAGTTCTTAGTGACATGTTTTGATATTCTTCATTTGCATAACAATATCTTACTCTTGATTTTTCCCCATTTTTTTTTGTTCTAATACGAATTTATACGTTTATAACACAATATTTCTTCATCCACTTTATCACAAAGTAATAATTTGCAAGTTCTATGTGTTGAATCACTAATTCAACATTACTGACTTTATCCACACAGCACTTTTATTTCCTTGACTTGCCCTTTCTAAAATCGACAACCGACTACTCCCGTGGGTTCGAACACCCGCTATTAATAAAAGTGAGGACCGGATCTACCGCCATCTTGGCAGAAACAGTTAACTATTTATTCAAGTCAGTGTATGTATAAAACAACCAGAAAAATCCTTACAAAAATATAAATATCTGAAACATTTGATTTAATGTCACATAAAGTTCAAGAATTATTTAATGCGCCACATTAAATGTAAAATCGTCATTTGACAAAACAAATATCAAAACTAACGCCATCTAGACGACAGTTATTTCTAACTTTAAAATATTAGCTGTCACACACGACAACAAGTGTCATTGTCATTTGAAAACCTTATCCAAACAATAAGATTCCAACATATGATACATTAAAATATCATTACTTTAGCTAGATGTTTCAGTTTACGATGAGATACTCACAGTATGCTACAATGTTGATCTAAGTACAAGATTCTTCGAGTTGTAGTAGATAATATTGTTGCACCCAATGAAGCTTTTAAATCAACAGATATAACACTAGATCCACTCTTGTGTAGTAAGACTCAGGTGGCTTTTCTAGTGTAAGTTTAAGATAGTGTAACTTTCAGCAAAGTAAATTTGAATCAACGATCAAATCAACGGGTGCAAAATATTTTTTCGATTTTTTTTGTTACCTTTATTGAATTAGTAATAATAAGCAGAATATTTAGTATTTTTATTTAAATATCATTGAAGAAATAACTATTATTTCCTTGTTTTTCACTCTTGAAAGAAGATTTTCCATGTCTTAAAATATTATTTTTAGTAAGTTATTGTAATTATCAGAAAATCGCTAAATTGCAGATAACTTTCTTTACTTTGTACTTGTCGAAATCGTATGATAACTTTGATGTAATATAAAAAAAAAATACAAAATCTGTTGAATTGGCATATTGTAATCGATATAGCACTTGTGTCAGAAGAATTTTAAGCTAATTGGAATAATAATTATGATCATAGAGATGAATTTGCTAAAACTTCTAATTCTTCCACAGAAATCAACAAAATGCTTCGACCACACGCAACTAGCGGTCGGTTCAAAAGAAGAGCGAATACCTCAGAAAGAAGAAAAAAGTAAAACTGTGGACAAAAAAAGTGCTACTAAAATGTCAAGTGATAAAAAAGACAGTGACAATAGATCGTGTGGGACCAAAAAACGTAACTTATCTGTTTCGTCGCAAATAAAAACTACACACAACAAATCTGAGATTGGACTAAAAGACAAGAAGTGTACCTTGCATAGGAAAGATAAGAAAAAAGGCAATGGTGTTATAGCAACTATTGGTGCACCTCTAGCTGAGCATTTACTTATGAAAACATATTAATTTAATGGCTTTTATATCGTTTGAGACGAGCATTCAGGACTGGAGACCACTTCAAACTGATTGGTAAAAGAAACACTTATTTTGAATGTGAGAAACAAAAAAGAACATTAGAAGCTTTGGCTTGAATAGAATTATTTTAACCAACAAGACAATATTCTAAATTGCTAGTTATCGAGACAATTCTAACAAATCGATTTCAAACGAATAACAATACAAGTGAACGACAGTTTCGATTCCAGCCCTGCTTGCTTGTCCAATTAAAATTTATACCTCAAGTGATTTAAGTAACGAAACAGTGAGTGAGTTGATTCACGTGACTTTTTATCCATCTGTTTTGGAATGTGATATTTTGAGCGTGACCTTTCTTTTTGATGTAGAAGACGCTTGGCAGTTCTGTTAAAACGAGTTAGTTCTAGATACGCCGACAATATCGCAGATTGTAGTTAAGTGAGGGTATTCGATTTCGGAAACTTTAACAATAATGGAGTTTCCAAAATGGATGTGTTTAGATAGAAAAATAATTTAAACGATGTGTAGTGATAATGAAATGAGAAACAATCTATTTTTGTCAGAGTGTGTGGAGGGTGATTTATATGAAAATGCACAAAATTTTTACGCTAGCATTAGTGATTTGTAACGGTTATGATCAGCTGATGAAATTTGTGAATTTATCATTTACCCTGTCAGATTCTTTGAGTATACTCCTCCTGTATTCCCGATTATAGTTATTAAAAATCCATATATCCTACCAATAATTCCTAAGTGACTGTAAATAAAAATGAAATATTTATAATAATTGGACTGGTTATACATTGTGATTTAGTTTCAAGCTTAGTTTTCTTCGACGGGTGATATTAGTTATTCCATTTCTATAATTTAGCATTCTTATGGTTGATAAATAAAAGCTAAGGATTGTGCCACAGCTAGTACGGAATATGCTTGGCCTTATCAATCGGTATTGATACCACATACGATTGTGAAATTAACGCTGAATTTGATGATCAAATGACAACATTTTCAGACGGCATTGTGGCAGATGATTTTGGTGTTGATAGCAATGAATTGCATGAAAATAAATTTACAAATATTATTAGAAATTGTTTTGATGCAATTTTTAGATCAGTGAAACTCCAATCATTAGTTAGGCATTTGGCTGGTAAATAATTGAAATTATAGGACAAACTAATAGAAATACAAATAAAAATGAATAATAATTGTTTTTGCATTGAAAATATAATATAAGACTGACTCAAAGCTAAATCATTGATATTCTATCCATAATACCTCAATCACTTACAAAAAATAATAAAACAAAAGAGTTCATTAATAAAATATACACTTCTAACAAATTCAGTACATTTAGCACATGTTCTGAATAATATAAAAGAAAATATCATTGCTGTCAACATCAGAATAATAAAGAGCGATCTCAATATACACTAAGATGTAAATAATATTTATAAGTATAGACTTTGGCACGTGACAATGCTTTGAATGTACTGAGAATAAACAATTGAATTATATTTGTGTGGTTTTATTTTTGTTGGCTTTGTTGATATTGATAGTATGTTCAAATAAATAACTCAGCTTTATGAAATAAACATTTCTTTATTCTATCTTCTACCTACTATCTTTTGCCAGCGCCTTAGTCTACGTGATAGAAAATTATCTCAATTGATATACGTCTAGGATATACGAGTATAGTATCTTATCGACAGATTCTATAATTGAACCTTTTGAACTACATACCAACATTGTACCATTTTTTTTTTGGTGGTGTGAGATAGTGTCAAACTTTTACGGACTAAAAATCTACACCGCTATTCCAGTATATGGTCTAGGCGTATACCAAATTTCATCGAAATAAATTCAAATCAAAATTATTCATAACTATGAGTATGTTATTTGCAAATCTCCCTTCATTTTGTAAGGTTTCCTTACAAGTAATACCAAAATAAGTGTGTATGTTCGTACTGTGTTGATACTTAAAAAGAACACGTGGCTGTCTGAGTGACACGACTTCCTGTAGTTAACTAAATGATCTATCTATATCAGAAATCTATAGGTATTCCTAAAACTTCAGCTACCAAATCTTCTAATCCTGCAGCCTTTTCCTCCTTTCATTTATATAAGTAGCAGGGGCGTAGTTAACGTTGTATCAATAATACAGGGCCCTTGGGCTACAGGGACCCCGACGTGTGCAAAAATTCCTAACATACTATCCGCAACTTTCAATTTTTTCATTGATAAGAGGCCCGTAGTCAATAATAGGTATCTATATTATAGAATGTTCAATTTTTATAACTCGCTTTGCTCGTTCTAGACTTCTAGCATTCTCTTTTAAAAATTACAATAAAATTTAAACCTATTCTAGTGTAGGACGCTTCAATAAACGTGCTCATCGGTCACGGTCTTATATAATGAAATGGACGTAACATACCCAATAAGTCTAGCCATCTCCGTAGTGGCCTATCAAAACTCCATCTCACTGTCTCTATACTTTTTTTTTTTTTTTTGGGTAGGTAAAATCATCCAATGACAAATCTCGCCCTTGGGTGGGGCGGGAAATAGTGTCAGACTTTTACTGACTAAAAACCTACCTTTCCGTTCCTTGCCTTTGTCCCGGGGCCCGTGGTGGCACTCTCGCATAACCTTTGGCCCCAGTAGGCTTCGGCCCTGCTGGACCCCTACAGTTTGCTGACAACTCCTTGAGGCGCGCGGGAACGGTGCGCGCCGTAGGCGACCTGAGCTCGGACCGGTCTGTTACCGGACGGACGGACAGCGAGCTACCCATTGCCCACCGTCCGCGAGCCCGCGCCTACGGTGGCCGGAAATTGGGATCGGAAACCCGGCGGCGGCGGCGGCGTGTGCGCATTTGCCTAATGCGGTCGGCCTCCTCCTTTGCTAGCATTACTGCTTCGCAAAAGGAGGCGACCGCCTGCCACTCCTCCTCGCTCCGGAGCATGGCTTGAACCAAGCCCCGGCGCGAGAGATCGCCGCCGATCGCCCCCACGAGGACACGGCGATGCTCTTCCCAAGCGGGGCACACCTCGACTGTGTGCTCCACCGTGTCCACCGGGCGGTCCGCACAGTGGCGACACCCGGGCGTCGTCTCCGCACGGATCTTGTACAACTGTCTCTATACTAAGTCCTACTTAGTAAAAAAAAAACAGAACTTGTAAATTTTGATATATCGATGAAGTGACAAGAACTCCTAACTGACATTTTTGCGATTTTGCTTTTTTTACGTAAATAGACTTTAAATAATCGTTTAACTAATCGGCAAAAGCTGCTAACTTTATATCTTATTAAGATTTATAGTTAGCTGCTTTTACTCTCTCAAGGTGAGTCAATGACGAGTACCTACGTGTTGCCAGAGATGATATCTATAGGTATGTCACTTGACTGAAACGGAGTCGCTTACAACCATGGGAATCATAAGATGGTTTAGCAATACAGAGAACAACGGTCGCAGTTTTCCAGCATGATCGAAATAAGAATGAAATTAAACAAGATTTGAACAAGAAAACCAAAGTAGCCAACATAACCCGAAGAATCGCAAAAAATAAGTTTCCGTGAGCAGGGCATTGACCGCAGAAAAGATCAATTAAGGCGAAAGCTCTGGAGTGAGACCGCGTATTGGAAAACGCAGCGTTGAAGGTCACCAACAAAATGGACCGATGAAGATGAAATGATATGAATGATAATGGGGGTGAAGGTCGGGAGAATCTGCTGGATACAAGACAGGACCTGTCATTGGGAGGCATCCTATATCCAAAAGTAGTCGATTATTGACTGAAGTTATGACAATGACTGCCTCTCTTGAGCAGGATTTCGATTCAAATACACATCTTAATCGTGTGAACTCAAAAGCGAAAACCTCATAAAAACCAGAGCTTTAAATTGTAACATTTGCCTTTACTCTCAAAAAAGTAGTCGCGTTTCTGTTTCGGTTTTATACCTCTGACCCAAATATGACTGAAATTCCACTTTTATTTTCAACTAAACACCATTTTATTATGAACATACTACACTGACTGTAGACCGTATGTAGCGCAACTTATCATGGTGAGTGCTAATAACTATTTCAGCCGAAAGACTTACACTGTTGGACATAGGCCTTCCCCAAGTGTCAAGTGCGACCGTCACCAGGTCATCGGTCCACCTTATGGGAGGCCTTCTGTTACGTAGTCACCACTCCTGAACCTTTCATCTCCATTGAATGTGGGCAATGTACCTTTCCCACTGCCACTTACGTTTGAAGATTCTTCGAGCGATGACAACAACCTTGGTTCTCCTACGGATATCCTCATTCCGACTATTAAAATGATGAACATTAACAGAAACAAAATAATTGTATCGAGTAAACCAATCAAACGAAAGGTGCTGATATCTCAGTACGATTTGCCAACGTATCAACACCTGAGGTGTTCCCACTAACACCATCTAATAATACTGCTAATCCTTTAGATTGAATCTCGCAACAATGGAATCGTAGGATTTGCAACAAGTGGCAGTTTCTCTGCACTTTAACATTCAACTTTATGTCTTGACATTAAGGTAGAGTTTTAAGTAAGTGCGGAGATAGGTTTTTACGCAAACGTTTAAGATATCAAAGTGTTTAGTAGAGCGCAGTATTTATTATTAAGACGAAATGTTGTTAGTTGAATCGTTATCCATATTTACTGATATTGACGATTATATTGTGTAATAAAACTCCTCACTTCAGTATAAAATAATATATTTATTACTCAAGAAACTCCATGGACACTCTTTTTAAATTATCTTGTTACATCATTTTCTTAACACTATAACAAATGCAAGAGACTAAATGTGCGTCCTGCCTCAACGGTTGCCGAACTCAGACTGTCCCCGCCATCCGCTACATCCCCCACTTTTTCACAGATAATTACAAATACGTTTCGGTGTTCCCAGCACAATTAGTCGATTGCAATGAATAATTGAATACAGTATAATCGATTAATATTTTTAATTATAAAAAAAAGACTCAATCATCTGATTACATATCAATACCTTTTTTTTTTTTTTGGTGGTGGGTAAAATCATCCAATGACATCTCCCGCCCTTGGGCGGAGCGGGAGATAGTGTCAGACTCTTACTGACTAAAAACCCACCCCGTTCCTTCGTGGCCTTAGATACCAGGGCCGGGCTTTCCTTTCGGAAGCAAACCCTTGGCCCCAGTAGGCTTCGAACCGGCCTGCCTGCAGCTAACAGGCTGGGTCTCTACAGTTTGCTGACAACTCCTTGAGGCGCGCGGGAACAGTGCGCGCCGTTGACGACCTGGGCTTGGTCCGGATGGTTACCGGACGGTCGGACAGCGAGCTACCCATAGCTCGCCGTCCGCAAGCCCGCGCCTACGTTGGCTGGAAATCAGGATCGGAATCGGAATCCCCGCGGCGGCTGGGCCGTGGAGGCCGTTGCCTCTCGCGTGCGGCCTCCTCCTTTGCTAGCATTACTGCTTCGCAGAAGGAGGCGACCGCCTGCCATCCCTCCTCACTCCGGATCATGGCCCGTACTAGGGCCTGGCGCGAGAGATCGCCGCTGCCGATCGCCCTCACGAGAACACGGCGATGCTCTGCCCAAGCGGGGCACACTTCGACCGTGTGCTCCACCGTGTCCTCCGGGCAGTCCACGCAGTGGTGGCACCCGGGCGTCGGTTCCGCACGAATCCGGAACAGGAACCTCCCAAACTTACCGTGTCCGGTGAGAATCTGGGTCATGCGGAAGGTTAGGACGCCGTGAGGTCTTTCCAGCCACGCCTCAAAGAGGGGCCTTACCGCCATAATTAAGGCGTGCCCAGCACTGGGTTGCGACAGTCGCAGTCGCCATTTCACCATGAGATCCCGCCGGAACTCTTTCCGCCATACCTCGACTTGTCGTGGCAGGGGACATTCGCCCCGGCGTTGCATCTCCACGCGCTTATCGTGCATGTGTGCAAGGACTGTTGCCTCCAGATCCCATGGTGGCAGGCCAGCAAGGAGGCTCGCCGCTTCGCAGGAAACCGTGCGGTATCCCCGCATCATCCGTATGGCCATGACCCTCTGGCACGCGTTCAGCTGGTTCTTCGGCTTTTTCCTCAGCGTGGGCGCCCATACCGGTGCTCCATAAAGGGCCATGGACCGAACGATGCCTGCGTAGAGCCTCCGGCACATATCAATACCTAACAATTGGCTAAATAGATAAAGATATAAGAATAGATTTAAAATAGAGCAGTGATGGCCGAGTGATAGCGGCCCCGACTTACAAGTTGTAAGTCGCGGGCTTAAACCCAGCCAGCGCATTACTTTGTGTAATTTATTTCATCACCACTGCCCTCAAAACGGTGAAGGAAAATATCGTAGGGAAACGCCTGTCTTAGAACCGAAAATTCCAAGCTATGAGAGATCCACCAACCCAAACTGGGCCGATGTGGTGGATTAAAGCCCATTCCCTCTCCTAGATACGAGGCCTGAGTCCCAGCAGTGGAAACAGTATAAGGCTGGTGCTATACTATTGGCTAAATTATTAATATTGAAATTAGATACCTATTACCTATATAGAATCTCTGTGGTCATGTGAAGAGGAGGAACGAAACGCATGTTACTAAAAGAGTCATGAATATACATAGGGAGTTAGTTATTATACATAAGGAGGGCAAAGAAAAGATTGATGGATTGTGTTGTGTCAGGAGTGATATAAAAGAAATGGAAGTTAGTGATAGCATGGCCGCTAACAGAATGAATGCTGACTACTGACATTATAAGGATAGGAAAATGGACGAAAAATACGTGTTAGGTCAACTCCAATTAACATTTGACAAGAGCAGGAAGATCATGATACAGAATCTCTGTGAAGTCTGTATAATTATCATACGTAATACAGATTATAGTTTTGACGCCACAGTTAGGTGATCTGTCATAGCATTTATGTAGGGGATTCCAATGAAGCCAGCAATTCATGATCAGTCTTGTTTATTCTTGATTCGAAAAGGGAGAAACTTTCAGGACCGGAGACGACGACAATCAAAAAAACTAGTTTACTAACATTCTCCAAAACTACGTTAACGAGAGCTATGTTTTTTACAGAACTTCAAACACTTGTTGCTTTCAGTTACACAGTTTTGACATTATTTCTATATTATAATTACGATATTGCACCTGGTTTTTGTTCAATTAATTCTAGAGGTTTTGAGCTATCTTTAAGTGTACAATATACATCACTAACGTTATCAGATATGGAGATAAACTTAAATTTACATTTATTCATGGGCCAAGTCACTATTACGAGAATATTTACAAAGGTTATAGGAAGAAATCTAATTGGAATACAGTCACAATTCTTATCGTTAGTGTTTTTAATGATCATAGCCCAATTATACATATAAATTCTTACTTAATTAAGATAAGTAATTAACTGATATTTACAACTTTAGGCTACTGTCAAGGTACTTACGGTTATTCACACATACAAGTCACTTATGTATCCGTGTCCCTACGAGCTCTATTATTTAACACTATCAGATCACAGTAATTATCACTTTAATTACTTTAATTCAGTCTTTTTTTCACTCGTCGCCAGCAAAATACGCACTAGTCACTCCCATGGGTAATGTAAAAGTGAAACCCGGAGCCCTGGAACGAAGACAAAGAAGGAACAGGAGTGGATTTTTAGTCAGTAAAAGTCTGACACTATCTCCTGCTCAGCTCAAGGGCGAAAGATGTCACTGGATGATTTTCCTACCGAAAAAAAAAAACTCGTCTTCCTAGCCTTATCGTAATTAGGCTTTCCACAACTAAAAGCCGACCCGTATAATCGGATGGAGTTGAATGCCCGTCGTTTACATGGAGTGACTGCCTCTCAGACCTCCACAACCCAGTTACTGGGCGTCACGACAGTTCTTGGATAGACCGATGCGATGTTACACTTTCTGGCGTCTGAAAACTTCACGGGCGCCAACTAAATATTCTAGGCACTACAATATCTATAGTCAGTAAGATTTTTAGGTAGTCTTTTTTTTTCAGTGAAAAAATCATCCCGTTTCCCAGCCTTGGGCGGAGCAGACAGGAGATAGTGTCTTACTTTTACTGACTAAAACGCCACTCCCTTTTCCTTCTTTTACTTCGTTTCAGGGCGCCGGGGTTCACTTTCACATTAATCATGACCCCAGTAGGCTTCCCCACCGCCTGTGTTCCCACGTTGTCGTCGTGGTGGGGCTTGCGTGTCTCTGTGATCTTGAGGGCTATGCCGGTAGAGCTACTCATGCCGGAAGGCCTCAAGGGAGAGACCAGACCAAGAGGAACACACATGGCGGAGTCCAGTCGGACCGCCACTGAGGGTGCGCAGTCCAGGAGCATCGGCACAATCAGCTGTTGGTGCTCTTGGGCGGCGATTTTGGAGAAGTGGGTTCGCCTCCGGTACGTGTCTGTTCATCAGACATGACCAGGATGGCGAACGTGATAATGGGGACCCCACCCCATTTCAAAAATCAGGCAAAGCTGAGTTCAGCAAACATTATGAGCGCGACTGGCAAAAAATTATCTACCCCAGGAGGGTACCCCATAGTGGGAGAATCCCTCCCCGAGCAGAGCTCGGGCTGCCCCTCGTATTCTGGGGGGGGCAACCATCGCCTCGGGTCCTCGGACCCTGTACCGTCCCACGAGGACGCAGCGAGCCAGGGTGGCTCACCTGCCCGCGTTGTGGAGTCCCTGGGACCCGTTCCCAGCACGTCCGCGGTGCCGGCAGGTTTTGAGCAGGCTGAAAGGAGTTTCGGCCTTAGGGAGGTGAGCGGAGACGCGGCGTCGGACTCTGATGCCGCGTCTTCACTTACCTCGGAGAGGATGGAGGTGGAGGAACTCGCTCCCAAAAGGAACGAGTTCCTCCGAAAGCGCCCCAAGTCGGGGGGTGGTCCGGGGTCAACCTCGGACGAAGCTTCGGCCCGAAAAATCTCCTCCTCTGGGCGGGGAGCGGGACGCAAGTCAGGACGGGGGAGGGGGCTCGCTGCCCAGGACGCGTCCCTCCAACGCACCCTGGAAATCGCCAGGGAGGTGCAACACCCCGGGGCAACCAGCGGCGAGCTTGGCCGGCCGGTTCCAGAGCCGTCTGACAGTGAGTCAGACGGCATGAAGGAGGCGCTGGCGAAGTTCGCCGAAATTGTGACGGCCACTCTAACGGCCGTCTCAAAGAAGAGAATCGGGGCCACCAAGGGAAGAGCCATCTCCGAGGGGACAGTCGCCGTCACGGATGCTCTGGCGATTGTCTTCGAGCCGCTCATAAAACCCTTCAACAGAAGGATTGAGCGGCTCGAGGCGGACCTGGCCGAGCGCCAGGGAGGTGGACCCGTCGTGATGGCCCCAGAAAGGGGATGCAAGCGGGGGCAAGGCGAGTCTCAGCCCCTTCCCCGACCGGAGAATGAGGTGCTGACCCTGCTGCGGCAGGAGCTGGGTTCCTTCCAGCGGCAGCACCAGTAGCAGCAGCAGCGATTCGAGGAGGGGGTGCAGAGGCAGCTTTCTGTCCTGGAGGGCATTGTGCTGCGCCCCCCACTCGCGACCTCCGGACCGAAGAGGGCGGCAACGTATGCCGCCGCAACCGCAGCCAAGGCTACTGCGCCCAAGGCGGGCCCGTCGGGGAAAGCCGGGCGCGGGGCCGTGGCGTCGGAGTCTGCGAGGCCAGCCCCGGCGGCCAAGCAGCAGCAGCGGCGGCAGGGAGGGACTGTTCCTCCCCCGAAGTGCAAGGCGGCGCTACCCCCCGCTAAACCGTCAAGACGCCCTGCTGGGGCGGCTACCAGGCCGCCTCACCCGCCTGCAGAGCCCTCAGCTGACACCGAGTGGACGGTGGTCGGTGCCAAGAGGAAGGCGGGCAAAGCGGCCAGGGCTGCCAAAAAGCGCGAGCGGCGGCGGCAACGAAAAAAGCGAGCCATGGCGGCTAGACTTCGTGCCCCTAAATCCGAGGCTGTAGTTATCACGCTACAGCCTGAAGCGGAGAAAAGGGGCGTGACGTACAAGTCCGTCATGGACAAGGCGAGGCGGGCGGTGCTGCCCCACTTAAAGGAGCTCGGAGCCTCTGAGGGCTTCCGCATGCGGCGCACCGTAACCGGTGCCCAAATGTTGGAGGTCCCTGGCGCGTCCAGTGGCCCAGCGGCAGACGCCCTGGCCAAGAGGCTCAGGGAGTCCCTGGACGCGGAGGAGGCCCGAGTGTCCAGGCCCACGAAGTGCATCGAGATGCGCATCATGGGCTTGGACGACTCCGTTGGGGTCGACGAGGTGGTGGCCGCCATCGTCGGTGCGGGAGGGTGCACAGCCGAGCAGGTTCGGGCGGGCACCATCCGCACTGATGGCACGGGCATGCGAGCCGTAACGGTCAGCTGCCCCGTGACGGCGGCCAAAACCATCACCGGGGAGGGCCGAAGGCTTCTGGTGGGCTGGGTCTCCGCCCAGGTGAGATTGCTGGAGCCCAGACCTCTGCGGTGCTACCGCTGCCGCGTGGGACATCATGCGGGGGCCTTTTGCGCCGCGGAGGTGGACCGCAGTGACCGCTGCTTCAAATGCGGTCAGCCTGGTCACAAGGTCGCCGAATGCCGTGAGTCGCCGCACTGCTACGCATGTGCGGCGGCAGGCCAAAAGGCGGACCACCAGGCTGGTTGCAGGTCCTGCGACCCCCCCACCAAGGTGAAGAACAGGGTCCGGCCCATCCCTGGTGACGTCCTCACCGCCGCAGCCGCCTCCGTAGCCGCCGCCGCTATCGCCGCCACAACCGCCGCGGCAGTGCCTCCACGAGGGGCTCAGGAGGAGATCGTAATGGAATGTCAATAACAGCTCCATTACGTCTCCTCCAGGCGAACATCAACCACTGCGCCCCCGCTCAGGATCTGTTGCTCCAGAGCATGGCGCAGTGGTCGATCAATGTCGCCATAGTCTCCGAGCCGTACTATGTCTTGCCCAGTGGAGACTGGGTTCAGGACCTGGACGGCTCGGTGACTTTAATTAGGTCGACCGCCGCCGGTACTCCGCCCCTCGAGCGCGTCACGAGGGGACGAGGTTGCGTGGCAGCACGGTTCGGGGACATTGCAGTGGTAGGCGTCTACCTGTCCCCGAACAGATCTCTCGGCGATCTCCACATCTCCCTAATGGAGCTGAAAAACGTCGTCGTTGGGTTTAGGGACCTCCCCGTGGTCGTTTGCGGGGACTTCAATGCCTGGAACGAGGCTTGGGGTTCCCGCTACACGAACGGGCGGGGTCGGTCGGTAGAGGCCTGGGCTGAGGAGTCCGGCCTGGCCCTCTTAAACCTGGGCTCTGTTTCCACGTGTGTGCGGATGCGGGGTGAATCAGTGGTGGACCTGTCTTTCGCCAGCCCCGATCTGACACCGCGTGTCGTCGACTGGCGCGTTATGGAGGGGGTGGAGACGTTCTCAGACCACCGGTACATCCGGTTTGACGTCTCCGCCCAAACCTCGACCGCGCCGGTCCAACGGAGCCCTTGTGGTCCGCGATGGTCGCTGAGGCAGATGGACCGGGAGCTTCTCCTGGAAGCCGCGACGGTACAGGCCTGGGTGCAAGCACCGGACAGGCCTGTCGACATCGACATCGAGGCAGAGTGGTTCCGGGAGGGCATGTCGCAAATATGCGACGCGTCAATGCCCCGAGTCCGTCCAGGACGTGCCAAGCGCCAGGTGTACTGGTGGTCGCCGGAGATTGCGGCATTGCGCAATGCGTGCAACCACGCGCGGCGCCGGTACGCCAGGTACTGCAAGCGCCGCAACCGCCCGCCGGATGCGGAGGCTGTTGAGGCGGAGCTGTACGAGGGTTACAGGGTAGCGAAGCGCACCCTCCGAGCGGAGATTAAGCGGTCCAAAATGGAGGCCCGCAACGTCTGGCTGGGGTCTCTGAATGCAGACCCGTGGGGACGCCCATACAAGATGGTACGGGAGAAACTCCGTCCATGGGCTCCCCCACTGACTCAGAGTCTCCGGCCCGAGCTCGTGGAGGGTGTGGTCAGCACTCTGTTCCCTACGCGGGGGGTACACTCCCCCCCGTCTATGGCTCCGCCAACACCGGCAGTACCTGACGCGGACCACGACGACGACGACGATGTTCCAGAGGTGACCGAGGTAGAGATGAGAGTGGCGGTACGAAGGCTGAGTGCCAAGAATACCGCCCCAGGACCTGACGGCCTGCCAGGGAGGGCCTGGGTCCTGGCTATGGAGGCTCTCGGGCCTCGATTGAGGGGGCTCTTTAGCGCATGTTTGGAGAGGGGCCAGTTCCCACTTCGCTGGAAGACGGGGAAACTGGTCCTCATAGCGAAGCCTGGGCGCCCTGCGGACTCTCCGTCCGCGTACCGGCCCATTGTGCTGCTCGACGAGGTGGGCAAGCTCTTTGAAAGAGTCATTGCAAACCGCCTCGTCGCGCGCCTTGCAAGGGTGGGGCCGGACCTGTCGGACGGACAGTTCGGTTTTCGCAGGATGCGCTCCACGGTGGACGCCATCATGCGCGTGCGAGCCCTCACGACGGGGGATGCGGTGTCCCAGGGCAGGTGTGTCGTGGCAGTGTCCTTGGACATTGCCAACGCCTTCAACTCCCTGCCCTGGAGTTGCATTGGAACGGCACTCCGGTACCACCGGGTGCCCGACTACCTCTGTCGGGTGATCGAGGCCTACCTATCGGAGAGGTATATCATCTACCCCGGTCACCAGGGAGAGTGGAAACGTCGAGAGATGTCGTGCGGTGTTCCGCAGGGATCGGTACTTGGACCACCCTTGTGGAACATCGGGTACGACTACGTGCTGCGCGGCGACTTCCCCGACGGGGTCAGCGTGGTCTGCTACGCGGACGACACGTTGGTCCTAGCGCGGGGAGAGTCGTACCGGACGGCGGTCGAATTAGCGACACGCGGGGTTGCGATGGTTGTTGACAGGATCCAGCAGTTGGGACTCGAGGTGGCACTGCACAAGTCCGAGGCCATGTGCTTCCACGGCCCTCGGGGTGCGCCACCACCGCGTTCCCAGCTAACGGTAGGAGGAGTTCACATCAGCGTCGGGTCGACGATGAAGTACCTGGGACTCGTCCTCGACAGCTGGTGGAACTTCAAGGAGCACTTCCGACGTCTGGCTCCCAAACTGAATCGGACTGGGGCTGCTCTCGGGCGGCTCCTGCCCAACCTCAGGGGACCAGACGCCTCCTGCCGGAAGCTCTACGCGGGAATCGTTCGGTCCATGGCTCTCTACGGGGCTCCGGTGTGGGCACCGACGTTGACACAGCAACCGAGGGCCCAGCTGAATGCGTGCCAGAGGGTCATGGCAATACGCATGGTGCGAGGGTACCGAACGATCTCCCGCGAGGCGGCGACCCTCCTTGCTGGCCAACCGCCGTGGGATCTGGAGGCAACAGTCCTTGCACACATGCACGACAAGCGCATGGAGATGCAACGCCGGGGCGAAATTCCGCTGCCACGACAAGTCGAGGCATGGCGGACAGAGCTCCGGCGGGATCTCATGGCGAAATGGCGTCAACGACTATCGCAACCTCGTTCGGGGCGCGCCACAATTGGGGCGATAAGGCCCATCCTTGAGGCGTGGCTGGAAAGACCTCACGGCATTCTCAACTTCCGCACGACGCAGGTGCTTACCGAACACGGAAAGTTCGCTAAGTACCTGTTCCGGATTCGTGCGGAGGATTCGCCCGGGTGTCGCCACTGTGCGGAACATCCGGAGGACACGGTGGAGCACACTGTAGAGGTGTGCCCCGCCTGGGCGGAGCATCGCCGTGTCCTCGTGGGGGCGATCGGCGGCAGCGATCTCTCTCGCCGGGCCTTGGTTCAGGCCATGGTCCGTAGTGAGGAGGGATGGCAGGCGGTCGCCTCCTTCTGCGAAGCAGTAATGCTAGCAAAGGAGGAGGCCGACCGCATCAGGCAGAGGCAACGGGGCGCTCGCCCCAGCCGCCGCCGGGATTCCGATCCCGATTTCCGGCCACCGTAGGCGCGGGCTTGCGGACGGCGTGCAATGGGTAGCACGCTGTCCGATCGTCCGGTAACCGACCGGACCGAGCCCAAGTCGTCGACGGCGCGTTCTGTTCCCGCGCGCCTCAAGGAGCTGTCAGCACACCGAAGAGGCCCAGCCTGCTAACTGCAGGCAGGCAGGGTCGAAGCCTACTGGGGTCATGGGTTAGTTCCGAAAGGAATGCTCGGCCCCGGCACGATAGGCTACGTAGGAACGGGGTAGGTTTTTAGTCAGTAAGAGTCTGACACTACTTCCCGCTCCGCCCAAGGGCGGGATTTGTCATTGGATGATTTTACCTACCATAAAAAAAAAAAAAAAAAAAAAAAAAAACCCCAGTAGGCTTTTTTTATGGTAAGTAAAATCATCCAATAACAAATCCCGGCCTTGGGCGGAGCGCGAAGTAGTGTCAGACTCTTACTGACTAAAAACCTACCCCGTTCCTTCGTAGCCTATCGTGCCGGGAACGGGTATTCCTTTCGGAAGTTAACCCATGACCCCAGTAGGCTTCGACCCTGCCTGCCTGCAGTTAGCAGGCTGGGCCTCTTCGTGTGCTGACAGCTCCTTATGGCGCGCGGGTACAGTACGCGCCGTCGACGACTTTAGATGTTCCTACTACTTACATAAAAATCCCCTTTACTACATTCTTAACATCAAATACCTACCTATTGTGCCACCGTCTGAATCCAAGATAAACCGACCATTTAAACTGTCTCCAAGGTATGTCCCCACCTAGCTAGTCCCACATACTCGTACAAACTTCGAGCTCGAGAACGTGTGTTCGATATAAAACAAAGAACAACTAATGCCGCCGAACTACGACTTGCAAACTGTCCGAACAGAATTTAGTTCACCTGTTTAAACATTCTAGGAGTCTCAGGATTAAAGTTTTAGGATGTCGAAATGAAGAGTCTGGTAAAAAAAAACATACTAAAGGTTATATTAAAAGTCTCAGAGTTTATCTGTGTGTATATTTTTTTTTAATTTTTTCTCGCTTGAACGGCTAAGTGGATTTCTATGAAACTTGATACACAAGTGTCGTGGCATAAACATACAAACATACACATTTTGTTTTTATATTATGTCTTATTTGTTATTGTGAATATTATATTTTTCGAGTAAGAATTATAAAGATGTTATTTAAAATGAGAACTTCGTTCGTTTTTAAATCCTAAAATATTTCGTTATCCCTAGATTTTGGTACCAATTATGAGTGCAACAGTTTTCCAGAATATCTAAAACATTACTCCACTTATAAGAAGGCAGCTTCAATGACATAATAATTGCCATTAGATATATTTCAGTTCACCTAATACAAACAAGAACTTTATAATGTTTTGTTGCTCAGATTACAGTATCTTATTGCTGGAAAATACTTTCCCTTATAGTTGTTTTTCTTCAATGTCTCCTACACACTTCTCCTAGCAATGCTCTCCATCTCTCTAACTTGTTCAAATAGTAGTCGGCGTTTTTCTCTGCAAAATATTGTTCACGGAGGCGGTTGCCTCCTCATTTAACGAAAATTTCCTATCCTCCGAGCTTAATTATTAGATGAGGGAATAAATAGAAGTCCCTTGGAGCTAGATTTGGTGAATAAGGCGGATAGTTAAGCAGTTCAAACCGTAATTCATGTATTTTCGCAGTAACAACCACCGAATTGTATTGTGACAGAGTGCGTTGTCTTGGTAAACAAGATTACATTTTTCTGCATTTTACATCTCACTCATTCAAACAAAAACAATGCGTCTGAAATAGCTGAAACTTTGGTGTACAACTGTCCAAAGATGCACAATTCACTAGTTTTTATTGACGAGTGATGCTATCTTCACATTGGGGCGAGAAACTTTTTACTCTAGTATCTATTGAATGACCTGTTGGTCCAGTGGTTAGTGGCCCTGACTGCTAAGCCGGAGTTCGTGGGTTCGATTCCCACCCAGGACAAATGTTTGTGTGATGAGCACGATCATTTGTTCTGTGTCTGAGTGTAATTGACCTGTAATATGTATGTATTTAGAAATATATAAGTAAGTTTATCAGTTGTCTAGTACTCATAACACAAGCTCTGCTTAGCTTGGGACTAAACGATGTTGTGTGATAGTGTGTGTGTGATATTATCTCTTTAACCTTATGAACAACAATTTGTCGAAAGAGTACACCAACACAAGAACAACTCCACACAAAAATGCAATAAACAGTGTTAACTCATTAAACAGTTGAGGAACACAGCGCCGATCAAAGTTCCAAGTTTAAATTAGACGGAATAGTTCCGTGTCCGTGTCGCCACGGTGCCGCGCTGGTGACTAATCTCTGTTAATCACCACTCCGACTGAAAAGTTGTTGTACATTTTGTTGGAAGTTGATGGACGAAGTTCGATGAGAATTTGTTTGTGGTGTTACTTATTCTGCATGTATACAGTTATACTGAGAAAGAAGATAATCATGTAGCTGGGAGAGATTTAACTTGGTTAAGTAAAAAGAGGATTTATCGTATTCCTTTTATTTTAGGTTACTTTAAACCCTGCACACAGAAATAGGAGATTCCGCCGAGAAATAGGGGCCTCCATCGATCCTACCCAAGCTTTTTTTGGATTGGTTCTTCGTAATTGACATTTACCCTGACACTGTTAATACTGCTAAATATTGGATGCCGTTTTATAAAACGTTTCGTCACCACAATCGGACTAAGTGTGAGGTGGCCAGATTACATTACGGTGAGGTTTTTCAATCCGGCGCGTCAATATGCAAAACAGCGCTGCGACATTTATGTAAAGACGTTAATGCACTTATAATAGCTAACGATACCAACGAGTGCAGAATGCAGAGCACGCTTTACCACTAAGCACGTACGTCTTAACGCCTGTTTATTCAGATGTGAGCAACGGAGAACAGGTTAGTTTTAAGATTCATAGACTCTACGAGTATTATACAGAACATTATAATAAAATTCCTCGAAATTTTAAACAGAACTGTACCTTTAAGGGAGAGAACTCACGAAGCGGTTTATTTCCGTGGCCGCCACGGCAGAGGAAACGGCTATTTTATTTCAAAACTCATGAGGTGGTTGATTCGCCGCCATCACCGCCGCCGCGACAGCTGCGATTTTCGACCGCAGATTTCCGGCCGATAGGGCGCGGTCGCCGCCAACCGACCGCAGAGCGTGCGGGCGCAAACCGCCGAGGTAGCGGCGGGTGCCCGCGGCACCGATCAGCAGCAGCCGCAAACAACCGCTCACACCGCAGCCGTAAACAGCGTCGTGAAAATTGATTTAATTTTTTAAGTATATATTTGCATTCTACAGAAGCTGCGGGCCCGCTACCTTGGCGTCAGCGGGAGAAAACCACTTCGTGAGTTTTCTCCCTTATACTCATCATCATCATCATCATCAGCCTTTTAATGTTCCCACTGCTGGGCCTCCTCTCTAGTAGGGGGAATGGGCCGTAATCCACCACGCAGGCCCAGTGCGGGTTGGTGGATGTGATATGTCTTCGAATTTTTGGTTTTAAAATATCAATATAAGACCTACAACAGTATAACAGGTTAAACAAAAATAAACTTACAACATTTACAACGTTCAATTCCAAGCAATATGCGTTGCTTGTCGCTGACGCGCAATGGTAACATGACTGTGTCGTAGCCAGTGCTACGCCGTAGCTAAACGCTATCTATACGTCTACACCATCGTAGCACAAGTCGTAGCATACCGTAACTTTATAATAATTTGAGCAGTGGTGATAAATTAAATTACACAAAGTAATACGCCTGGCTGGGTTTGAACCCGCGACCTACAATTCGTAAGTCGAGGCCGTTACCACTCGGCCACCACCGAGACGATTAAAGACAAATAATTCGATTTAGGATTTGGATTTTTGATAAAGACACCGCGGCCTTGGAACACGAAGGACAATTATCAAAATAAAGGTCTCAAGAGATTTTGTTCAAGGAGATTTGAAAAATAGAAATTTAAAAAAAAAAAACAAATACTAAAAAGTTCCAAACATGTCACCTTTTTTTTCAGTTTGTGTTGAACAGTTTTACGAATAAAATACATGCAAATGAGTTTCCAGAATATAATGAGCACTCAAACGTTGAAAATCTTGTTAGAAATACTAAAAAAAAATACCAAAATCACTTCTACTAAACCCTAGAAACATAACTCTACCAAAACCACAAATATTCAAACATCACCGATCCAAGCTCAACTAATTCCTTAAGGAATGAAAGCAATGCAGCCTTGCAGGGTGCGGGCCACAAAGCGCGTCCAACAATCGCCTTACGCTAACATTGCCGGTTTTACTCCGAGCTCAAAACTATTGCCGCGTTCCGAGCCAGCAATGCATTGAAATGTTTGGTAAATTGTAGAATTCTTCGAGTTACTCGCAGTGAGTGGTAGTATTAAATGGGTGAGCGACTGAGCGTCTTTTGTGGAGAGAAGTTATTTGTGGTTGTTGGTTGCTCTTTTGTTTGTGGAGAAAATGGTTTTAAGGATAACTTCATAAAATACTTAATTAACCATATTTTTTTTATTGTTGATAGCTTCGCGCTTGACCGCTATCTCACCTGATGGAAGGCGACGAATCAATTACTTAGAAGTAACTTATTCACTCTTGACTTAAAGATTCCCTGGTTATAGCCATCAAGAAGCACAGACAACAAGGAATTACATTGGAATCAAAAAATTATAATAAAAATTGTAAACTAAACAAACTAAAATATGGCTTCGGAAAACCGGGCTAGTGCGATTCGGACTCGCACACCGAGGGTTTCGTACAATACCTATGAAAACAATTCAATTATCGAATCGAGTCTCAAAGATTATTTTTTGGAACGAACTACAAATTTATAGTTTTATGCCAAATTTCAGGATTCTAGGTCAACGTGACCAAACGGCACGGGATTTTCTTTCCCTTGCATCAAGCCGTATATTTCGACACCCTCAAGGGCCTTGAGAGTGTCGTAATATACGGTTTTTGGGACATAAACACCCGTATCTTTTTTTAAATTATTGTTAATTTAAATGTTAATTTAGAAGTTTGATTTTTTCACGGCTTTAAGGGATCCTACAGCTGTGTATATGTAAAATTCACCAACCTGCACTGGGCCCGCGTGTTGGATTACGGCCCATTCCCTCTCTTAGAGAGAAGGCCTGAGACCCAGCAGTGGGAACATTAAAAGGCTAATTATGCTTATGCTTATATATTCCTTCCTGCTCCGCCCTAAATCGGAACAGGTCATTAGATGATTTCTCATCATAAATTGATTTATTCATTTTTGATGTCAAACATACATAGACCTTTAAAACTTTTTTTTTTTTTGCTTCCAAAACAATTTAAATAAATTTAAAATAATCTGATAAAAATGCCTAATAAAATTTATTTCTTTGCTTGTCATGTTACAAATTAACAACCGTGATCACGTTACTAACAGTCATTAACCAAACAAGCATTTAACGGCGAGACAAGCAAATAAAACGGTTCGTACGTAGTTACGAGCTCCGGGTGGTAGGTGGCAGCGCGTCACGATATTACTACTTTAAGGATGAACACAAAATTAACTGGCGGCCTTATTCTGTTCTGCGTTTAAACAAATACGATCTCTCATATTTCTAGGGTTCCGTAGTTCAAAACAAAAAACGGAACCCTTATAGGGTCCTCCGCCGGTATTCCGATCCCGATTTCCGGCCACCGTAGGCGCGGGTTCGCGGATGGCGTGCAGTGGGTAGCACGCTGTCCGATCGTCCGGTAACCGACCGGACCAAGCCCAAGTCGTCGACGGCGCGTTCTGTTCCCGCGCGCCTCAAGGAGCTGTCAGCACACCGAAGAGGCCCAGCCTGCTAACTGCAGGCAGGCAGGGTCGAAGCCTACTGTGGTCATGGGTTAACTTCCGAAAGGAATACCCGGCCCCGGCACGATAGGCTACGAAGGAACGGGGTAGGTTTTTAGTCAGTAAGAGTCTGACACTACTTCCCGCTCCGCCCAAGGGCAGGATTTGTCATTGGATGATTTTAACTACCATAAAAAAAACCTTATAGGGTCACTTTATTGTCCGTGTTTCTGTATCTCAAGATATTTTACCTCAGGAAAGCGTAGAGGTGTCGAGTTGAAATTAAAACGATACGATTAAATATGCAGTCTTTTAAAGCTGTGAGAAAAACAAACTATTCTGTTCGCGGAAAAAAAAGATACGGCCGTTTATATCGCAAAAAACGTATATTTCGACACTCTCAATTGAATCAAAATTCATAGGGTACTTCCCTTTGACTTAGAAGCCTGAAATTTGGCATAAAGCAAGGTCTCATAGCACAATTATTATATAAATAAATCTGAAAGCTGCAAATTTGTAGTTATGTCGCAAAAAAAAAAACTATTATGAGTCTTAAAAATCTTCGAAACTCGATTCAGCAATTATTGAACTATTTACATAAGTTAATTTGTTTGGAATCCTCAGTGTGCGAGTCCAACTCACACTTGTCTAGTTTTACCGAATCAGGCACTTTAATTTATTAGATAGGTACTGTTAAATCGCCCCAACAATTTGACAGCATAGTTGTATTGCAGTCATCATTATTTCCGCCGTAAAACCAGTATTTGGCAACTTGTACAGCTTTGTTGTTGACCTCGTAAACATCCTGTAAAGTGCACAGTGTTGTGCAGGATGGGCAGCATAGCAGGTGACGCATGTCTTGTGAAGCGGCTCCACACTGTCACTGTGTCAGAGATGAGTCGAGGCCATTTAGCCAGATTGTTTTTACCAAATACTGGTCAGAAAAAAAAAATTGAGTTCATCGACACGAAAAGAAGATGAAGAAGCTGAAAGCTGTCTTCTTTTGGATATAGATTCCCTTAAATATCGCCACAATGAATGGTTACATACATCTTGCATCCATCGTATTTTCACGAACCTTGCCAGATCACAGTTAAGGGAACAATAACAATCAATTTCGTCCACAGGTGATACTTGCTTTATACTAAGTCCAAGAAACTATGGATAGCAAATAAGCCAATCACAACCAAAAACACAAACATAAATACCACAAATAAACAACAGTAAACAATTACACAATTACAAAAACAGTACAACACAACAACACACAATACAATTATACAACACATTTGATTGTGATGTGACGAGATTGATAAAGTGGCGCCAGTGACTGAAAAGTTGAAAGAAAATCGTTTATGATTATGTGACGAGGAGGGATGAAACGCATGTTACTAAAAGAGTTATGAGAATACTCGTGGAGAGAGAGGCCAAAGAAAAGATGGATGGATTGTGTAAAGAGTAATTTAAAAAAGGGAGTTAGTTACTGGTGACAGGATAGAATGGAAAAAAAAACTACAAATGCAAATTGAAAAAAAAAATTAATGGCATGTTTGGTAACTAATATTACTTCCACCCAGACGTACAAAGAGTTTTGGGAACACATTCATTACGCGTACAGCTAAGGAGTGGAATTTCTTGCCGAATTCTGTTTCCTGATAGCTACAACCTAGGGGCCTTTAAGTCAAGAGTGAATAGGTACTTCTAGGCAAGTGTGCTTCACCGTAGGCCATATCATTGCTTACCATCAGATGACATAGTGGTAAAACGCGAGCCTATCAAAAATAATTAAAAAAAGAACTTAAAACTAAACCTAAATTTTTCAGAATACACCTTCCAAAAATTTAAAACGACACCGTTGCATGCCTACCGGCCATAACAGCAGGGGCGCCACTGTCTTCGTAGTAAACGGATGCGATTTATTAAAATAATTTCCGTTAAAATGGCCGCCCTTCGGTGAAGGTTGTGCGTTCGCGTGAGGCACCGTGGGAACCTGTGCATGAATGATGGGGATGTCGCCGAAAGGATTAAGGTAATGACGTAGATTTAAATCTTTGTACAAGCATCGTTAGGGTTAATTAGGTTAATTAGGGACTTTTGTTTTGGCACAATTGTTTTGTCTTGTATTTTTTTCTTATTTATTACATTATTACAGGTTGTCCTGTGTGCTGTAATATTGGGGTGTCTTTCCAAATACATACTTCAAATTTTGGCTTGAAAGTGACTCGCCAGAAGGAACCAATTGGATTCCATTTGGCGAGTCTGCCACACTTTTTATCGGTGATTTTAGTTTTAAAGTGTTGCATTTTATGTTATACAAAAAAAATAAGAGTGGATGTAAAATATATGTTGCAATTAAAACAACAAAAAAAATAGAAAAAAAACAGCCAAGTGCGAGTCGGAATCGCCAATAAAGGGTTCCGTAGCAGCAAGTAACATAATATAAAAGTTCTTGCAGATCGTTGTAACTATTTTTTATAATTCTCTTATTTTAGAAGTTACAGGGGGGGAGACACTTTTTACCACTTTGGAAGTGTATCTCGGGCAAACTATTCAGTTTAGAAAAAAATGACATTAGAAACTTCAATATCATTTTTATTAAAAACCTATCCGTAGATAACCCACACGGGTTTGACGAAAAAATATTTTTGAGTTTCAGTTTAAAGTATGGCCCCCAAAATTGATTGTTATTTTTTTTTCTACGTTTGTGTAAAAATCTTAATGCGGGTCACAGAATACATCTACTTACAAAGTTTCAACAGTATAGTTCTTATAGTTTCGGAAAAAAGTGTCTGTGACATACGGACGGACAGACAAGCAGACATGACGAATCCATAAGGGTTCCTTTTTTTGCCATTTGCCTACGGAATCCTAAAAATGGTTCAAAGAAGAAATCAAACATTAAAATCAACCATTAGTCAAAAAATAATCTTCTTTAATTCTTCCAACGCTGCACCTTTTGGTAACCATTGTTAATTTAAAGAAATCAGGCACTTTTTCTTACTCTGTTTTCACTTTATCCTTGGTTTTTAAAAGAAAATTCTTGTTTAAATATCCGATCTCCATTTGTTCGCGTGCCGTGTCACGGCAAGTCTGCATGAACGTCGGGAATGTCTCCGCAGCAGATAATCAGCTCATAAACTTGATAACAATCTCTGTAGATTGATAAAATATTCTGATTAGTAGTAATTGGGTTGGTATTATATTGTTTTGATGTATTTCTGTTTGTTTTAGGGTAGGTTCCGCTAGCCAGTTGTAATTTATCCATTTTCGTTTGTAGTACCTCCGAAGAAGATAAATAGCTGCTGCCAGCGGTATCACCCGTTTGAAATCAGAAAACTGTCCTAAAGAAACATACTCTCTGGATAATAAATACCGGGCAAGTGCGAGTCAGACTTGCACACTGAGGGTTTCGTACAAACTTATCTATGAAAACGGTTCAATTTCCGAATTGAGTATCGAATTTTTTTCCGAATTGCAAATTTTTTTTATATAACCTTGCAAAATTTACAGTTTCCAGATTTTTTCCTATGCTTATGCTATAAGATCTTGCTTCATGCCAGATTTCACGTCGGTCATATGCCTGACATTTTAACACATCATGTTAAGTTCCGGCCATCCGATAACCGCTCGGATCGAGCCCAAATCGTCAGTAGCGAAAAAGAAAGAAAGAAAGAAAGAAAAAGAATTTATTTGGTACAGCATAAGGCATGAACACATCACAAACAAAGGTAACACAAAAAATAATAAATTAACAAAAGCAAAAAAATAAAATAAAAAATAATTGTGTGCCTCATGGCTGCACCAAAATAGGTCCAGTTCAGCATGAATGCCAGACAACTAGTGCCTGACGCTGATATAGCGCGTATTGTTCCACGCGCAGCAAACCATAGTGGCCCAGCAGGGTTGAAGCCCACAGGGGTATAGAATATGTGAAAATGAACCCGGAGGCCCTAGATCGAAGTCAACGAAGGAACATAAGAGTTCAGCAAGTCTGACACGCCCTCTCGCTCTGCCCTAGAGCGGGAGAAGTCATTAAATGATTTCTGACCTAAAAAAAATGGTAAGTCCCCAGTTCTGCGAGTAATGTGCCCCTATATCTGTGCAAAACAAACCTTCTATCTACCAAGAATCACGTAATATCTCTAACATGAAACTAAGATTAAGACAACATCCATTACATCTAGTCTTACGAGAGTAAAAATAATAATGAGATTTAAAAACACATTCAAAACATAGATTTCAAAAATCCTACAAGCCACAAGAATCCGTTGTGAAGTTAACAAGAAAATTAGCAATGCATTACGTGTTGCAAGGTCCTTGGTGAAAAAGAACTGCATACCAAAGAGACTTTCTGAATATTTCCATATATTTGTTTGGTTCCTGTCTTGGTATGCTAATAGGATCTGTTGCTTTAACGAGAAACACGTGATTTTACTTGACAGAATTTATGAACGTAATAATGAAAAGAAGTTTTGAATAAAGAATTAAATAAAATTCCAATATGTAGGTACTTGGTGGAGCACAGGATCATCAAACAACGAACAGTAGTGGTGGCCAAGTGGTAACAGCCCCGACTTAAGAGTTGTAGGTCATGGGTTCTGACCCAGCCAGGCGCATTACTTTGTGTAATTTATTTCATCACCACTGCTCTCAAAACGGTGAAGGAAAACATCGTGAGGAAACCGGCATGTCCTTGAACCAAAAATTCGAAGCCATGTGACATCCAGCAATTCGCACTGGTTCCGCGTGGTGGATTACGGTCCGTTCCCTCTCCTAGAGAGGAGGCCTGAGTCAGCAGTGGGAACATTAAAAGGCTGATAATGCTAATGCATCAAACAATCCCTCCCGTTTTAGGTGGAGCGTGAGGAATTATCAGACTTTTACTGACTAAAACCGACCCAAAACTTCTTGGCTTGTTTTTTTATTATTTATTTAGACTACATGTACAGTAATAGTATATAGGTGGACTAAATACAACAAGGCATTCTCTACCAGTCCACGTTTGGTTTAAAAAAGACTACACTGGTAGGTGTATACGGTAAATAAATACTAGATATATAAAAATAAAATGCATGTATGGTCTTTTTATAATGTTATATTTCTTGTATTATATGTAGATATGTATTGCATATATGTAAATAGTACACCACGAACTGCCTGCGTATCTTTGTGTACTTCTATGTCAAATTCATACTAAGGTTGTCTGTGAAAAATCGCTTTTAGCGATAAGACCGCCCATTATTAGTTTTAGGTTCCTATTGTAATTTTATTTTTGGTGTACAATATAGAATATATCTATCTATCTATAAAAAAAGATATTTCATTTTTCATTTAAATTTTTTTCAAGAATGCTTCGTTATTAATTTATCTTATTTTCTTTTACCCGACCCTATAAAGATTTACTCAAAAGATACGAGTATAGAACATAGATAAATAAACTGTCAAATAAAGCCTAGGCTTAAAAGTCGTATAACAAATAGGTTCTTATTTTTGCAGACCAAGTAGACATAACTTGTGTTTAAGCTTACATGCATTATCCTTTAGAAATACAAATAAATAGACGAAATCTTTTTTTATGTATAGTAGGCCCTGACTTTCGTGTTGTACATCGTGGTTTCAAATCCAGTCAGGATCTTTATTTTAGGTGATTTATTACATTAACACAGCTCTCAAAATGGCGGAAGAAAACATCGTGAGGTAATCCATATTATATACTAGACTGAATTTTCTAAGGTAATGTGACAGGCTGATTCTGATTATGGTTATTAATAATAATAATAATATTCCACAACTATAACACAACGCCGGCTGGTCCTAAGCTAAGCAGAGCTTGTATTATGGATACTAGACAACTGATAAACATACTTATATATTTCTAAATACATACATAATGTCATAGATAAATTACACCCAGACACAGAACAAATGATCGTTATCACACAAATATTTGTCCTGGGTTAGAATCGAACCCACGACCTCCGGTTAGCAGTCAGGGCCACTAACTACTAGATCTGCAAGCCAGTATCAGTGAGTATTATGTAAATACTCGTACATACATACATCGAAAATACAAGTCGAATATCGTACATAAAAGTCGAATATTGGACTTATCACGTTAGTGAAGAGAAGAGGCGTCATGTCTTAATATACCTCCAACGTAATTAAAACAAAAACTACATATCGACTGTCTTTAGGTAAACTATCTGAATTGAAAAGCTTACTTTACAGGAGAGCGATTTGAAGTTTATTATATGGGCAACATTGTCAATAATTACTTTTATTTACCTGCATATAAATTTAGTGTCATAATTATTAAGGTTGGTTTTAAGAATCATTAGACAAAAATATTATTTTATTAAGCCAGCTAATCAGAAATAAAAGAGAGATATTAATTTTCAAATTCTATAGTTTACCTAGTGTCAGTTGATATGTACATATTTATTTTTACCAGTCGGCCGCAAATAAAGGTTTTTTTTATCAATGTTGTCATGAGCACGCAATTTTGCGAGCTACAAAAAGCCAAACGAACTCATTTAACCTTGAAAAACATACAGACAGGTCTTATCAACCCTACAATAAACATAACATTGTATAACCGGTATCGAACCGAGCTCTCGCTAACCGGTTAAGCAGACGATTACGATTCGCAACGATCACAACCCTATTTGTTAGGCACATTACACATGAGACGCTATGTGACGACGCGATGTAATGCGATCAACGAGCGATTTTGTGAAGCTAAAGTACATTTACATGAGGTTTATGAAAACGTTGGTACAAGTAGTGTACGTGTGGAGTTTTTTTTTTATGATGCCGTTTCGAGTTTTGGCCTTGTGGTTGTTAGTAAAAAGGTATACTGTTATCTTGTGATGGTCCGCCGCCGGGATTCCGATCCCAATTTCCGGCCACCGTAGGCTCGCGGACCGCGGGCAATGGTTATCTTGCTGTCCGTCACTCAGGTAACAAACCGGTCCGAGCTCAAGTCGTTTACGGCGCGCACTACCCGCGCGCCTCTAGGAGTTGTCAGTAAACTGTAGGGGCCCAGCAGGGCCGAAGCCTACTGGGGCCAAAGGTTATGTGAAAATGTCACCCTGGGAAAAAGACAATGAATGGAACAGGGTAGGTTTTTGGTCAGTAAGAGTCTGACACTATTTCCCGCCACCCAAGGGTGGGATTTGTCATTGGATGATTTTACCTACCATAAAAAAAACTTGTGGATGGTAGAAGCTATATCTAATACCTTATACAGTCGCAGGGCGATCGCCAAGCCTCCGCAGGTTGCGGAATACGAGCAATGGGTAGATCACCATCCGGCCATCCGATAACCGTCCGGACTGAGCCCAAGTCGTTGAAGACGTGTAGTGTTCGATGAGAGCCTTAAGGAGATGTCAACGAAACTGTAGGGCCCCAGCAGGGCCGATGCCCGCTAGTGCCAAGCGAATCTGAAAAGAAAACCTGTGGGAATAGATCGCAAAGTACAACTGAAGTACACGGCCTCCCATTTTACTCTAGAGCGAGAATAATCATGGGATAATTTAGTAGTAGCTCACCGTCCGATGTGAACTAAGCCGACTCGGATTGTTTGAAAGAATTGCCGCACCCCTGGAACGCAAAGGAATACGGGTGGGTGAATCCCTCTCGCTCTACCCAGAGTGGAAGAAGTTATTAAGTAATATCTCACCGTCATTAAAAACCGGCCTTGCCTAGTCTTTCCTCGTCCTTGCGTATCGTATCGTATTCCTTAATGCTGAGGGTTTTGACTGCCTCATCACTTTCGCTGTTCCTCCATCTATTCCTATCTCTGGCGGAATGAAGGACTCCATATACCTTGGAGTCAAGAGCGGCGCGGATCTGGGGGCTTAATCTTGAGTTTAATTCTGATCGGTCGACATTGGAATAGTGACGTTTCGTACTCTTGAATTCGATTCTAGCGCCAAAATTGCGTGACCATTTTGGGAAACTAAGTGAAATCGGGATTGGGCTTGGCGTGTGGTCATGCAATTTTAAACTAATTTAGCGCTAGCATCGAATTCAGGAGTACGCAACGTCACAATTCCAATGTCGATCGATCGGAATTAAACTCAAAAGTAAGCCCCAGAACGGATCAACGTATTGAGCTACGTCCACGAGGCCTTTTCCCATCTATTGTAACCTAGTCATTCTAGTGTTTACCGACCACAATAAACATCTGTGCACATTGCCGTTCATCGCTAAAATTAAACATGCACAAAAGCTACACTCCATAACCAGTAAGTCTCCCTTCACATCCTATTCACAGACACAGCTTAACTCGGGTAGTAGACATAAAACAACGCCAACAACTCTAATGTGCAAATCCCTTAAGGCGAAGTCAGCGCCGCGTCATTAAAGGTTACATCGGCGGATTTAAAAGAGATCTCGGATCCACTCAGTATGGGGAAATGGAAATGCACTTAATGCATACGTAATCAAATTATCCGTCGGTACGCCCAGAGGTGGGTGTCTGTCACACCGTTGTGTAACCTGTTAATGTTTAAATGTATGTATGTTTTATTTTTTTTACACTAGTCAAGTCAAAATTGAACATAAAATTGATAAAACTATTAAATATTCCTTTTATAAGGTAACAAACACTATTAAATTTTGATCGTTTAAATCCTGTGGAGGGTCGATCCCACAGAAATCTTAATAATAAGTCGATCCGGTACATGAAACACTATCGATTTGTACAGATAAAATTAAAAATAACCTGTAGGTAGTTGTCGGTCGTTGCGTACTAACTACCTACAGGTCATTGGAATAATTCGGGTTTGCAGACGGCGAGTAAAAGGTAGCTCGCCATCTTATAAAAATTTACGCGTTCCACGCGTGCCTCAAAGAGATGCCAGCAAACGGAGGGGGCTCTCTAGACACCCAGAGTATCCTATGCCCTGACGTTTTGAGACTTATAAATACACCATTCGTACGGACGCTTTTTTTGTTAGACTGTTGCCAGAGTGACTTTTGAAAAAGTTACTAATTTTTTTCCGGTAAGTACGTACTTTACTACAAAACTGAACGTACGAATGCACACTTCGGTGTGACAAATTCCCCGGGTACATAGTACGGCGTCGTTGGGACCAACCAGTCAGTTACTAATGAGGAGCTGCTGGCGTGAGAACACCACTTTCCATTACTATTTTATGCGTCAAACGAAAATATGACCTCTGTTAACGTTCCCTGAATGCAAAAATGGAACATTTTCTAATGCATTTAAACGATGAAACTGCTCGTAAACTTAAAAAACTGGGCAAGTACGAGTTGAACTCACACACCGAGGGTTCCGTCCATACTTAGATAAGTAAATAGTTATTATCCCAAATGGACTCTCAAAGATTTTTCAGAGTTTTTTTTTTGTGAAGTTACTACAAATTTACATGGTACAGATTTATTCCTATATCTGTGCCTCGCTTTATGCCAAATTCCAAGATTTTGGGTCAACGGGAAGTACTATATAAATTTTGATTCCCTTGAGAGTGTCTAAATGAACAGTTTTTTTGCGACATAAACGGCCGTATCTTTTATTCTCTTAATTTAAAAATTAAGATTTTTCTTTTTTTTCTGATTATTTTTTTTTTCACAGCTTAAAGGGAGCGCAGACCTGAGTACATGATTTTAATTTCAACTCGATATCTTCACGAGTTTCCGAAATAAAGGGTCTTGACAGACAGACATACAACAAAGTGATTCTATAAGGGTTCCGTTTTCCTTTTGGATTACGAAACCCTAAAAATATTGTCCCAAGTTTATTCTTGTTTCTTGTTAATTAAAAATTAGCTGGCAAGACGTGTGTCAAATTAATTTATGAGCACGTCGTGCGATAGGAATCGTAGAAACAGTCAAGTATTTTCTAGTGAAAAATGTAAAATATAATTTATTTTCTAGCATTGTTTTCAACCTAGCCTACTTAAGTAACAAGTAATTAAATTTCACTGTTGTAGTGGTAATTATTGTGCTAATGCATAAATTATTCTGATTGACATTTCTACCTATTTAACAGAAATTGTTGTAGGCACAAATTCTATTGAATATATTTGTCTTCTATACACCGTTAAATTTTGATCGTTGTAATCCCGTGGAGAGTCGATACGGTACATTAATCACTATCGATTTGCAAAAAAAAAAGTACTTTTTTCTAAAACTCGAATGCGAGTTAATGACCTTGTAGCTAGTTGTCAGTCGTTGCGTACTAATTACCTACAGGTTAGTGAACTCGCCTAGCTGACATTTACTTAAAGAAATTAAATTCGTACATGCGTAAATTAATTCGAGTTTTTAAAAAAAGTACTTTATTTTTTAATTTTATCTTTACAAATCGATAGTGTTTTATGTAACTAATCGACTCTCCACGGGATTAAAACGTTCATAATTTAACGGTGTAGAGTATATTTCCAGATTAATTTAGTCTCTATTTAAATTAATATAGTTAAATAATAAACAATTAAGCAAAAGGTAAACAGACTAAAATTCAACGAAAAATAATTAATCTTGTGGTATGCAAAATATTTCCACTTAGGTACGTCACATGCAGTTTTGTGAAACACTAGAAGCGCGCATTTCAAGAGATCTCCACTTGATTTATCAGCGGGAAAGCGCTCTTTACCGCTTTTTTACGCTGCATTATTTTTGAGCTGAAAATGGTAGAATTTATAGTTTCAACACTCCAGCGCTTGAATTCTGAAAAGATAGAACTTTGTTTTTGGTGATATTGTAACAATGAAAAGTTAGAGAGAAGAGATATTCTCGAACTTGCTCGTGCATTGCATATATATAGCAGCGAGAACCATATGTGTGCTTAATATCAGCAAATATGTGAAGTTTCCTTAGTAAAGCGTATCGAAGAAACACATTTACATTTGAATCATCCTGAAAATCAAGAAGTGCAATTGTATATACACCGTTAAATTTTGGTCGTTTTAATCCCGCGGGGGGTCAATTCGGCACATGAAACCCTATCGGTTTGTAAAGATAAAAAAGAAAAATAAACCTTTGTTTTTAAACTCCAATTAATTTACGCATGTACGAAATTGATTTCTTTAAGTAAACGTCACCTGATCGAGGCCAATGAATTATAGGTAGTTAGTACGCAACGGCCGACAACTCCCTACAAGGTCATTGACTCGTTTACTTAAAGAAATTAATTTCGTACATGCGTATATTAATTCGAGTTTTATAAAAAAAGTACTTTATTTTTTAATTTTATCTTTATAAATCGATAGTGTTTCATGTACCGAATCGATCCTCTACGGGATTAAAACGACCAAAATTTAACGGTGATTATAAAAGGAGAAAGTGATTGACTGACATATCAACGGACAATGAATGCTGGGATTAAGACGTAAATTTTTGCACAAGGTTTCCTTTTATGTTTTAGGTGAGTACTTAGAGTGAATTTTCCAAAATTTACCTTCTAAAATTGTTAAATGGGGTTTAAAAGTTTGGAAGGAAAAACTTACTTTTACACGGGCGAACCCGCTGGCAGAAGCTACTATACCTATATAACCACAAACAATAGAGCGAAATAGAAGTACTTACTGTTTTTAATCAAAACTTTAATTAAAAACTCCTTTTAAAACGTTGTTAAAATAAATCGAAAAGTCATTTTTAAATTACACTTTAAATGCAAAAAGGACTTAAAAAAACCTCTGCAAAAACCGGATCCACGTGTGTAAAGCCGCGGACGGAAACTTATGAATAAATAAATAAGCTTCAAAAATTTCAAATAACTTCGTGTAAAAAGCGACGAAGTTTGGAAAAAGTATAAAAAAAAAATTGAAAAATTTCGGTCGTACGGCGCGCGGGAAAAATCAGCGTAATTCGGACTAAAGATTTGCATTTTTGATTACGTAAATCGTAACGAGAAAGGTCTTGGACGAATTTTTTGGTCATTTTTCGGCAGGTCGTTATATTTTGTAATAAATTATTCTTTCTGTTAATTGTTATATAATCCTCATCGCAATGAAGATGGAGTAATTCTAAATGTTTATACCTATCGTTCTTTCTTCCTCCTCACATTAAGTGCTCGATTACGGAGACGCGGCGCGTTTTGCGGTCCGTCGTACATAACCAATTATGTTTGTGTTTGCGCGAGCGATGAAGCGGCCCGCGCAACGCACCGCGTCTTCGTAAACAAGGCCTAAGGCTGAAGTATTGCAAAACTCACACGAGGTGAATTATAAGCGCATCTTTCTATGCTTTTTTAAAGAAAATAATGAAATAAACATCATCATTTTCTTGCCTTTGTCCCGTTTTATTTGGGATCGGTGCAAAACGTTTTTTTCTTCCATTCTGTCCTGTCCTTCGTGACGCTATCACTAACTCCCTTTTCTTTCATATCACTCCTCACACAATCCATCCCTCTTCTTTGGCCTCCCTCTCCCTCTCCATCCATTCACATTTAAACACAACTAATGAAAAAACATGAAAAATGATTGTTGCTCATAAATAACGATAACATATAAGCAGTAGCCAGTTATTTTTTAAGTCAATTCAGGTGTATTATGTTAGGTTAATCAAATGTTAAAACACAGCTCTTTCGTACCTAACATCATTTCGAATTAAGTTTGTGCGCTTAGTTTTTGGCAATAAAAGAAAGCTACGAGTATTCAGCCCATAATTATTATCGTCGTTAAAAATATGCTCTAATTTGTTTTGTCTAATTATTTTTCATCATAATTCAAGTCAAATATTTTTAAATGCGAGAAATTTTTGACGACACTTTAGTTTCGTTGAGATGATGATTGTAAAATATTTGATATTCATGTTGCAATAATTATTATGGTCCTCATTAATCTAGGATAGCATAGCATAGCATCAGCCTTATAATGTTCCCACTGCTGGGACTCAGGCCTCCTCTCTAGGAGAGGGAAATATAATATAAACTAGGATACGTTTAAAAAAAAGAAGTGAAATAAATTAAATATTCATGAAAAATATATTTTTTATCTGACCAGTTTAACAATAGACATACAAAAATAGAATACTTTATTGTGAAGACAATATTAAAATTGGTAAAAAAGTAAACTAGATGTAACAATTTTAAAAAAATATATTATATTTGTCTCTCTAGCTAAGACACTTTGTTTTCTATCAAAGATTCAAAAGCATTTATTTCAAATAAACTATTTGCAGGCACTTTTGAAGGGTCAAGAAGTCTATCTGTCAGAAAAAATGATGCTAATTGCACATTTCAAAGCGTAGATCTCTATGGAGAAGAATGTGCAAGAAACTCCATGGACACTCTTTTCAATCATTTTATGTATAACAAATATCTCGGTTACATATTTCTTGTCGCTGCTATTTTGTGAGAACAATGTCAATAAAATAAAGAGGAAAAAAAAGACATTCTAAATATAGATATTAAAATGAACCACTGGCAGCTAAGAGATGACCAGTCTCAACTGACAGTGCCCGTTCACGGACGCGTATATCAGCACCACTCAGGTCAACCATTTTGAAGGGAACCGAATGATCCAACACACGTGCCACCATCAGTGAGACATTTGAGTGAGCATGATAGACTCTCAAATTTACTGCCATGCTCATTTATGTCAAACAAGTCCAATATTAACCAAAAACCATAAATTGCTCCATGGTACTCACATTTACAAACTTTGAAAATAAATGCTTCTACATTATACAATAATAATTTGATATTAAATAAAAAGATAAAAAAAAGTTTTTTCCAAACTAATCAATTTGTACGCCCTGCTGATAGTGGAGGACCAGCTTTGACCCAAGCATTTTTATCTTGAATATAATCCTCCAAGTTATAATATGCCTGTCTACATAGTGTGCGTTTAATACGTGATTTAAATTTCGTTTGATTGAGTTCTAATATGTGAGGAGATATTTTATTGTAACATTTTAAACAGTACCCCTTGAAAGAAGACGCCACTTTAGCCAGTCTGAAACCTGGTTGAACTAATAGGTCTCTATTCCTTGTAACATAATTTTGTCTATCGCCTCTTTTATTAAAAACATGATGATTTTTTCTAACGTACATGATGTTTTCATAGATATATTGACAAGGCACCGTCATGATGTTAATATCCTTATACAGTTCTCTTAGTGAATCGCAACGGCGGAGATTGTAGATGGCTCTGATGGCCCTTTTCTGTAATATAAAAATAGAGTGGATGTCTGCAGCCCGTCCTCATAGTAAGATACCGTATGACAGGATACTATGAAAATATCTAAAATAGACTAGTCTAGCGGTATCAAACTCCGTAAATTGGCGGATTTTTCTAACAGCATATGCAGCTGAGCTAAGCCGTCCTGCAAGAGATGTTAAATGAGGACCCCACTGTAGCCTTGAGTCAAGCGTAATCCCCAGGAAAACCGTTTTATCGACTATGGCGCCCGTAAGTGTGATGTGAGCATAGCGTCAAGGACCATGTCGGATTTCTCTTTCATAATAGCTAATACATAATAGCTTTGAAGCTTTATAAAGCTGCACGAAGATTCCCTTTTAGTGCCAAAGCTACTGAACTCATTTAAATTTTAGCATATATAATTCTTATATATTTGGTCAAAATACAGGTTAAGAGTTTTATTATCTATCCTCTATTTGCCGTTTGACCGTAGTGTCAAAATATGCTGGCCACTTGAACCTAGTGTCTCGAATTATCGCACATGCTCGAAAAAATGTTGTTCAAAGAAGCGGTTAAAAATTGGCCGTACGTGAAACGAACAAGTGCCTAAATAACAAAAAAAAAAAACCTCTCTTATAGAGATTTTTTTATTCAAAAATTAATAGGTTTTTACAATTTTCTAAGTTGAAATCTAGTTCGGGATGCCATTAAACGCGTGTAACGAAACCATAGCGCGATTCAGAAAAAGGAACAACGCCATCTATCGAGGTAAGAGGAACTAATTGTGTACTGGTCATAATAAAAATAAATATTTATTTATTTCACTACACTAGCTTCTGCCAGCGGCCTCGCCCGCGTTAAATTAGACAATTTATCTAAAGGGAATACTCGTATATTCTCGGGATGAAAAGAATCTACTTATTATGTTTTTCCAGGATGTGTCTACCTGCGTACCAAGTTTCATCGAAATCCGTTTATTTCGAGCGTGAATAAGTATAAAAATACACTCACACTCACAAACTTTTACTTTTGTAATTTTGGTGTGAGTTCTTTTGCGATTAATAAGCCCAAAATATTCTTAAAGTAATTAATGCAATATTTAGGGGGCAAGAAATTTACTGACGCTTTGTTAAAATTTTTTTCAATGTTCATTTTTGTTAATTTTGAGGCTATTTTGGCTGTAAATATAAAGTTACTTTGATTAAGGTCAGCTGACATTTTTTTAGAAAACAAGTCCAGTTCAAGCCAGAGTCACGTATTATGGGATCGAAATTACTAAAATATTCAAGTTTTATACATAATTATGTTGATGTAAATAAGATTAAAAATAAAAAATAAATGTTTTTAAAAGAAAGTTTTTATAACTTTACCTTTACAACTTTTAGTATTAACGTGTAACGTCATTACACAATATATATTGTGTAACACAATATATAATACACAATATTATAATATACATAAGTTACTTAATTTAGGTACTTGTTTATCTAGTCAGGTGAATCTCGCGACAAGCATTTATATCATATGAATTGTGTAAAGACGTAAGAGTTTAAAACTCTTAGAAAAACTTTATTATATTCTTCTTCCTCTTCCTCCTTAGTCATTCACTCAAAGGCTTGTTTTTAAAAAGTATCTTACATTTAATGTTATTACAACAACGGAACCTTGAAAAGTTTAAATTTAATAATGAACTAGTTACCTAAGATTTCTTATAAGGTATACCTTAGAAGAAAACATACATATAAACTTAATTTCTTCAGAATAAAGGCCCATTTTAGGGAGAGAACTCACGAAGCGGTTTTTTCCGCGGCCGCCACGGCAGAGGAAACAGCTATTTTATTTCAAAACTCACGAGGCGGTTGATTCGCCGCCGCCACGACGGCTGCGATTTTCGACGACAAGCCGCCGGCCGATAGGGCGCGGTCGCCGCCAACCGACCACAGAGCATGCGGGCGCAAACCGCCGAGGTAGCGGCGGGCGCCCGCAGCGCCGGTCAGCGGCAGCCGCGAACATTCGCTCACGCCGCGGCCGTAAACCGCGGCCGTGAAAACTGATTTAATTTTTTACGTATATATTTTTGCATTCTACAGAAGCTGCGGGCCCGCTACCGTGGCGGCAGTGGGAGAAAACCGCTTCGTGAGTTCTCTCCCTTAGATATCTCTTTTAACACTTTCGTAACTTCTTCTGAAACAATTAAACTCTCACTATAATGCGTGATAGTTCACGCAAGTATATTCCACCATTAATCGTCGTCATGGTTAACAAATCACCTTCCTAACTAGACTTATATTTCAAAGCATTGCAGGAAATTATCGCTTCGCTCTTTTGTTTCTACTGATTTGATATTCAAGATAAAAGGCGAAGAAATGTTGAGATTCATTACTCAGCTAGACAAGCATTGTTTCACTGATTTGACCAGTAGACTAATTGAGAATATAGTATAATTTCTGCTGTTCTCCTTAGCACAGGTTTTGGTAAATCTAGTAACTGGACTGAGAGATCAATACTCAAAAATGTATGAAGACTGATGGAAACCGTCCCCACTCTTGTCGTACTGTAAAACATATGTATCAAGATAATTGTGACTGATACTGGTTTCTTCATGGCGATATAAATTTTTCAATACACTTACTCGAAAACTCACTTTTATCCCACCGCTATTAGGCATATGGTCCGCAGTGAGGAGGGATGGCAGGCGGTCGCCTCCTTCTGCGAAGCAGTAATGCTAGCAAAGGAGGAGGCCGACCGCATCAGGCAGAGGCAACGGGGCGCTCGCCCCAGCCGCCGCCGGGATTCCGATCCCGATTTCCGGCCACCGTAGGCGCGGGCTTGCGGACGGCGTGCAATGGGTAGCACGCTGTCCGATCGTCCGGTAACCGACCGGACCGAGCCCAAGTCGTCGACGGCGCGTTCTGTTGCCTCAAGGAGCTGTCAGCACACCGAAGAGGCCCAGCCTGCTAACTGCAGGCAGGCAGGGTCGAAGCCTACTGGGGTCATGGGTTAGTTCCGAAAGGAATGCTCGACCCCGGCACGATAGGCTACGAAGGAACGGGGTAGGTTTTTAGTCAGTAAGAGTCTGACACTACTTCCCGCTCCGCCCAAGGGCGGGATTTGTCATTGGATGATTTTACCTACCATAAAAAAAAAAACCGCTATTAGGCATGCAATGGACTGTTTTCTACACCAGTGCGGAAAAGGGCGCGAGCTCACCCCCGCCACAATTTTATTATAATATTAAAAGTACTAATTCGTTTGGATATTTTAGTTTTAAACAATGTTCATTACAGCTCTTACAAAGTGCAATTTATTATTGTTTTTTTATAGGCTTGTGCTTGATCACTATTTCACTTGAAGGAAAGCAATGATGTGATAGACGATGCACGACGATGACACTCTTGCCTAGAAATAAAACCCCACTTGCCTATCGTCAACATCTAGCATGGTTTAAAAGCTTATTGCTTGATCAAAAGCAATCAAACGCGATCTTTGATGAAAATGCAACGCGATAAAAGAGAGGTAACGCCTGAAAACTCTGTTGACATTCGATAATTCCGTGATTTACTCGAATATTTAAAAAAAAATGTTCCAGGAAATAAGTGTTTTTTAAAAACCATTAAAAGTTTTTGAGTAAAATTATCATCATTCAGAACCTCGATTAAAGCAAGGCTTCTTTAGAAGTAGATTTTTATATTTTGAATATGTGAGTATACTATATTTACTGGATTAATTGTACACAATTTTATGTTTTAATAGCTTCTGCCAGCAGCTTCGCCCTCGTGAAAGTCGGTTTACCCCTTGGACTTTCGTAAAATCCGGTCTTAGGGGACGTCTTCCCCATATAAGGGAAAAAAAAACAAAAAACCTATCTGCTAAATTTTAAGTTTATAGGTGTCATAGTTTCTGAAATTTAGAGAATAATCAGTGAATGGTATTTCGCTTTTAATATAGATTTCTATAGAAGCCTATACACAACATATCTGGATAAAGATGTATAATAACATCATAATCACCAAAACACAAGTATACAATTAAAAATTAAAAAAAAAAACCCGACAGTCCTTGATATCAATATGAAATGTATAGAACTTGTCAAGACGAATCTAATGAGCCCAAACTCGATGTGTGTACTAGTAGGCGTTTCAAAGTTCCATCAGCCACTTCCCAGTTCTAGCATCAGGTCCTTGTCATTATGAGAAATGTATAGCACTGGATAAGGCGAATCTAATGAGCCGAAATTCGATAGGTATACTGTGCTATTAAGCAATCTAAAGTTCTTACCTTCGAGCTCCATCATCAGACCAGCGCAATGGCATTAGTTTGTACAAAAGTATTTCAAATATTAAAAATTACCGCAGTTAACAAACGAGCTGAAGACCCTGAACACCTGCACTGATCTTCATAAATTGTAGCTAAGAACCATTCCGATTAAGCCAGATTTTAATTAAAAAAAAACGCATCAAAATCGGTCCATTCGATTGGGCGCTGCGATGTCACGGACAGACACACAGACAGACGGACAGATCAAACTTATAACACCCCTCTTTTCCGTCGGGGGTTAAAAATATACTTTGTCTCGCTCCACCTAGAGCGAGAGGAGATATTTATTTGAGACTGCTTACAAAAAAAAAAATAGTTACAATACTCTTTCAAGTATTTTTAAAAATTAGACATAAGTAGATGATAAAAACGTTAGAAAACAGGTCTTCGTTGTTTTTTTATAAAGAAAAATCTAATTTTAATTTTTTGTAACGCCAATATAATTGTTTAGACATTGATGAGGTAATTGCTCTGGAATATTTATAATTTTCTTTTACACTGTGAAAAAAAAAATAGAAAATTGAGATCGGTATTTAGTCTGGCCATCACTTTTCTAAGAAAAATAATTGCTTATTAATTTTTGAATTTTTATCATATTTGAATTTTATAGTGCTTTTCTAATTAATTTAGTTTTAATATTATTTTTTAACAGACTTAAGCATAGTCTAATTATTTTTAGTGATCCGCAACTCAAAAGGAAAAACGGAACCCTTATAGGATCACATTGTTGTCCGTCTGTCTGTCTGTCTGTCAAGACCATTATCTCGGGTAAGCGTGGAGGTATCGAGTTAAAATTTAAATCAAATACTCACGTATGCGATCCCTTGAATCTCTAAAAAATCAAACTTCTAAGTCTGAACGAAAAAAGATACAGCCTTTTATATCGCAAAACTTGAACATTTCGAGGCAATCAAAATTCATAAGGACCGTTGACGCAGAATCGTGAAGTTTGACATATCAAGGTCTTCATTACAGAGGTATAAGAATAAATCTAAAAACAGTAAATATGTTGTGACGTAGCAAAACAATTTTGCGGTTTGGAAATTCCTTGAAGACTCCATTCGAGAATTGAACTATTCACATAAGTTTGTATAAAACCGCCATTGCGCAATTCCGACTCGAATTCAGCCAGTTTTTTTTTTTTTTTTAATAGGAGGCCCACAGTGTCCAGTGGCCCAGAGCTAAAAAATAAAGATAAATTCTTAAGTTCTTATAGTCCATCTAAGCTTGTCGTTGTCAGCAACTTGGCGGTCTTGACCGCCATTGTACCCATAGATTTAGGTTTTTGTGTAATTGTTACCAATTTGGTTTCCAATAAAGTTAAGTTCTATTCTATTTTAAACAACTTTTTCTTAACTTTTTTTATAGTAGATATGTAAAATCATCAAATGACAAATCCCGCCCTTGGGTGGAGCGGAAGATAATGTCAGACTCTAACTGACTAAAAACCTACCTCGTTCCTTCTTTGCCTTGGGTCTAGGGCCTTGGTATGCATTTTCATACCTCCCCACAGCCCCAGATTAGGCTTCGACCCTACTGGGCCCCTACAGTTTGCTGAAAACTCTTTGAGGCGCGCGGGAACTGTGCGCGCCATAAACGACTTGGCCTCGGTCTGTTCTGTTACCGGACGGACGGAAAGCGAGCTACCCATTGCCCGCCGCCCGCAAGCCCGTGCCTACGATTACCCTGGATGGCACGAGAGGGGATTTCAGATTTTTAAAAACCTACCCATGTTTCTTCAGTTTCACTTCCTTTGTGTTACAAAGTCAGTGTTTTTCCAAACATTTTTATTTAAACGTATGGTGAATATCCACCCTTACGTTGTCGAAACTTCTACGGTCCGGATTAAGCGTTTTGCCTAGTCATTTCTACCGATTAGATTGGAACAGTTTGCCTGCTACTGTCTTCCCGTCCGATTATAATTTAGGCGTCTTCAAGGCTAAAATGAATAAGCTCTTAATAAACTAGTGCGCCTCACCATCTACTATTGCATCACTGCTTACCATCCGGGGGGAATCGTAGTCAAGCAGTAGTTTTTATCATAAAAAGCAATCCCTTAGCTTTGGCATTATCTAAGTCGTTAGACAGTGTTTGAAGGAGGAACAAATACCTTCCAGTCACAGAAGAAAGCTACTGATTAGCAAATTCATATTTGAACTATACAAAAATATGCTAATGCAGGATAAACTAAACAGACTCCACACCTAGGATAGGCGCAGCAAAGAAAAGCTCTACAGATGGGTCTTTCCGGACTGTTCCGATTTTCAGTGCTTGTGCGGCGTCTCTGCGCAGTCCATGCCCTATTTTCCATTCTGCGTCATGTGAATAGGTTACAGAGCACTTAGAAAGCTTTCAGGTAGGGACCTGATGACAGAGTCAACGGACGACATTTCCGTGACCAACTACTGGGCCACGTAAAGAATTCAATTTGAAAAAAAAAAACTAGTCCGCCCCACCATCAACGATTACCTTAAGGTGGAATCACAGTCAAGCACTAGTTTATATATATTAAAAAAAATGCCTGCAATACGCTAAGAAGTAAAGGATAAACTTCGCAAAATATGAGTACATAATATCAACCTAGTCAATTGACTACGAAACGTTACATCCGCAATTTCAACCAGCAGATTTCCAAAAAATGGCAACGCGGGATTTCCTAACACAAAAAATAGAAAACAGTGATTTCCAGTGAAACGCTATCTTTTTTTAGTTCATCAAAAATGCAAAACTTCATGAAAATGTATGCAGCGGCGTGCGGCCGTGCGTCCGTCCCTGGTTTCGCTTCAACAGAAAAACTACTCAGCGTTTGTGATGCAGATCATGGCGCTCCATTGAGAGTTGTTGCAGCCGAGTGTATCGGGGTGTAGTGGTTTTGTGATGCCAGCATGTGTGTGGAATCAGTATAGCCTGTAACTGCGATAGGATTGATACTTTTTTTTAAAGACCATTGCCACAATATTTATACTTCAAAACTGGGCAGTTGTCAATGGTATTATTATGTACCGAACACAATTATGTTCAAAGAAAGGAAATAATGGGAGCCCGATGGTAACGACTCCGACTTACGCATTGTAGCTTTCTATTCTCTTTCACTCTGTACTATGAAGTGAAGCTGGGTCGGACGCGAAATTTTTACGCGGCTGATCACTTCCACGAGAACACGGCGGTGGTCCACTCCAAGCAGGGGCAGATTTCCACCAATATGCTCCACTTAGTCTATTATATTATTATACTGAAAAAGAAAACGTGTACTTTTCAAAAGAGTTATTTCTTGCCAGTTCTTCTCCATGGGAAACGATCAATTGAAACCATGCACTAGCTTCTGACTTTTAATAATTGTTAATAGTAAGCCTGCGTAAAATTACGTTGTGTCTCGAATAAAACATTTTCTATTTTATTCTAAAAGAAATATTTTTCATTTAAAAAAGCCCGTTTACATCCGTCTAAGGCGTTTCCGCACTTACGCGGTGATGGACATACATGGGTGACTCAACGCAACTGCGGTTGCAAAGCGGTCTGATGTCGTTCACGTAAATTCGCGTTCGCGTTTGTCGCGACGCGGCGGTACTGTTCTATGTGCGCACATAGAACAATACCACCGCGTCGCGTTGAATTTGCGTGAACGACATCGGACAAAGTCGGCGCTTCAGCCACCATTTACATAAAACAAGTCATCGCACCGCAACAGTTCTTGCATAGCATAGCATCAGCCTTATAATGTTCCTTCTGCTAGGATTCAGGCCTCCTCTCTAGGAGAGGAAATGGGCCGTAATCCACCACGCGGTCCCGGTGCGGTTTGGTGGATGTCACATGTCTTCGAATTTTTGGCTCTAGGATATACCGGTTTCCTCACTATGTTTTCCTTCACCGTTTTGAGAGCAGCGGTGATGAAATAAATTATACAAAGTAATGCGCCATGCTGGGTTTGAACTCGTGACCGAAAACTCGTCGGTAGTTGGATAGTCGGGGTTGTAACTACACAGCCCCACTGCTCTCTAAAAAGTTCAAATCTCAAAGTTCGTGCAAAAGTAATCAATCCATCTGATTGCGCCTGCTTCATTTATCGCATGTCGCCACCCCGCACCTACTATGTGGTCACATAGGTCACTATAAATGAGTACCAATTGGTTGTTCCAATTGCACCGCATCGCTTCGCGATCGCGAACGTAATATCACCAACGTAAGATACCGCGTTACCTACCTCATGAGTAACTTTTGTTAGTCGTCCTTATTTCTATTTCAAACCTAGTTTATTTTGTGAATTGTTCCTACTGGTAATGGCGCTATAAAATTTAGTTTCAAGACACCTGGCTGGGGTAAAACGGAAGCCAAATCACAGCTGCTCAGGTTATTAGGATGCGCTTGTACCATTACCTCAGCTGCACCATCTGGTTGCAAGCTAACTGGAACTCATGATCTTGCTTATTAAATCCTCTCTGTGGAAACTGTAAATATCTATTTGTTTGCACAGAGAAGCTCATGAATAATGACTCAACGATGAATGCGCAAAAAGAATAGAATAAACCTTATTGTGTATTAAAATAGTAACAAATTTTATAGAAACTTGAATTTAAAACAAAGGCTGTTTTATTGTTGACAGCGATATCTACCAGACAACCTTAGAATGAACTATAAAACTTACAAAGTTATAAAGACCATTAACTTCTTTTTTTGATGCAGTGAATTATATAATAACTTCTCCCTGTCTAGGGTGGAGTGGGCGTGTTAGATTTTACTGACTAAATCCGCACCTGTCACTTGTCTTTTAAGTACCCTTGCTTTTTGGGATCGCGCGTTCCCTTTCTAGAAATTCCCCGTGGCTCCAGCGCTTATGGTTTTGCTGACATCTCTTTGACGCGCGTATGATACACTATACGCCGTCAACAAGTTGAGCTCGGTTGGGACGGTTATCGGACGGTTCGAAGACGATCTATATATTGCACGCCATCCAGATGGCATGATTAAAAGTAGAACCACATTGGGTGGATGTGCCTCACAAACGCCGATTTGGGCGCGTCTTGACGGAATACCCGGGCGACCATCATGTGTAGTTCTAGGAGTGTAGTTTCCCAAGAAAATGTATGGAGACGGACACGCCCAGGTCAGCGTCTGTGGCGGACCTCCCGCGTAGTCTACTTCTCGCTTAAGTTTGACAAGTTCTTACACTGAAGTAGAGATGGACAGGTTCATAAATTCATAAACTAAGTGAAAATATTGCAAATCAATCTATGTATGTACTCACGCTTTAGCCACAACGCAATTTTTATTTTCAAATCGTTTTTCTTATAATTTCGTGAGTAGAACCGTTGAAAATAAAAAGCCGTGAATATTTTTAGATTGAACTGTCATATCACCCTGACTAGTCTAACCTCCAAGGCGTCTGGGATCTTAGTACTTTTATTAGAATATGCTTTTCAAGATTAATATTTTTATATTCAAAATACATGTTACTTACAAAATATATTATTCAAATAGTGCGTCTGATCCGAATTTGTTTAGGCAAAATATGCAAATGTTAGCTTTTTTGAAATTGGTAATCATCCAATGAGTTCTCCTGCTATAAGGTGGAGCGGGAGCCCGGGTAGGTTTTTTTATGGTAGGTAAAATCATCCAATGACAAATCCCGCCCTTGGGCGGAGCGGGAAGTAGTGTCAGATTCTTACTGACTAAAAACCTACCCCGTTCCTTCGTAGCTTATCGTGCCCGGGCCGAGTATTCCTTTCGGAACTTAACCCATGACCCCAGTAGGCTTCGACCCTGCCTACCTGCAGTTAGCAGGCTGGGCCTCTTCGGTGTGCTGACAGCTCCTTGAGGCGCGCGGGAACAGAACGCGCCGTCGACGACTTGGGCTCGGTCCGGTCGGTTACCGGACGATCGGACAGCGTGCTACCCATTGCACGCCGTCCGCAAGCCGGCGCCTACGGTGGCCGGAGCCCGGGCAGGTCATAATTTACTGACTAAAACCACACCTGTGTCCTTCAGTTGCCCTTTGCGTCTAAGACCACGGGTAACCTTTTAACCGTGATAAAAACAGAGATTTGATCAAATCTCTAAATGATTAGATCATATTACGGAAGAACATCTTCCGTACGTTTCCGTTTATCATTTCCCTGGAAAAATCTAGGGATTTGAACAAATACTAGAAACTAATGACAAAATAGTGTAGTTATTTTAACATCCTCCGTGATTTGATCAAATCACTTAGGGATATGACCATATTATCTCTGTTTTTATTATATCCCTGCGACATATGCAAATCTTAGCTTATTTTTTCGTAGTTTTAAACCGTTTTAGTTCACTCCAACAACTAAAGAAAAAATTACAAAATGTGTAAATTTTTAAAGCTGAAATCCATTACGAAAATGGATGGTATTAGAAAAAAAAGTATATAAAATGCAATTTCGAAAGCGGTACCATTGACTGAAAAGGTGATTGGAACTCGTTTGTGGTGTCCGGGAAACGAGGAAAATATCATGAGGAATATTTTGTGTCAGATAGATGATTATTGAACATATGTGGCGAGACTTGTAGAGAAGCTCAATCGAATGGTTTACAATTGACGAGACAATACTGCTCTAGCAGGGTGTGCATCTAGCAATAGTGGCCGACTGGTAACGGCCCTGACTGAAGAGTTATAGATCGCGGGTTCAAACCCAGCCAGGCGCATTACTTTGTGTAATTTAGTTCATCACCACTGTTCTCAAAACGGTGAAGAAAAACATCTTAAGGAAACCGGCATGTCCTAGAACCAAAAATTCGAAGACATGTGACATTTACCTACCCGGACTGGACCCGCGTAGTTGAGCCCATTCCCTAGTTAGAGAGGAGGCCTGAGTCCTAGCAGTGGGAAAATTAAAAAGCTGATTATGCTATGCTATTCTTGATGTTTATGACTGATGACTTACTAACTGTCAGTGATATTTACTACTTGACAGCAGTCGCCCACCCTCCGAACCTAACGTAGCGTAATAGAAGTGTGTGTATGTAATTGAGTGTACATAGCTCAGCATCATTACGCCAACACGTTGATCCGACCAGATCTGCACCGTTCTTAATTGTACGATATACAATACCCATCACACAGCCAGAGACAGAAATAGGTGGAGGAATATCATTCAAGAAAAAGTGATGAAACTGGGTGGTCACGACCATCAGCATTGAGGAACACGACGCAAGGCGGAGGATCTCAGCATCAATGGAAACGGTCATCATTTTTTGTGGATCAGCTTTATTATTCTCGTAGTACCTACAGCTACATAGTACATTTTTGGTGAAAAAGCACCCTCAAAAGCGAGTACACCAAAATCTGCAGAACAGTGTATGGACAGTTTGACGTGGTTGGCTAGATAAAAAGTCATTTTATTGCACAGTCACCTGTCGGGGTTTGGCACTCTCAGCACGCAGGCGTCCTGGTATGGCCTTTATTTTAGGCACATTCTCATGTCTATACAAAACCGGGCAGCTTAAATATATGACCTATGATTTTCGTTTTAAGAGATCGCTGATTTTAGATTAGCCACTCTACTCGTATAAACTTTATAAGATAAGGTAAGGTAACAAAATGTTAAAGTTGTCATTTATACGGAATTCGTATAGGTGAGTTCAATTCATAGTTGAATTTTCTTCCCGCAAAGTATTGAGTGATAGACAGAG